>JAKOOJ010000006.1:32089045-33521045 GCA_022577455.1 Arizona elegans
ACTATTAATTGTATATTGTGTTGAAAGCAGAAATGGTTAAGTTGTGGTTTGGAGGAATATATGGGGGAAATTATTTGGTTTATTATTATTGGTAAATATAATTAATTGATTTGTAAGAAATTGGATTGCATGGAAATAATTGGAATAATATACAAAAAAGGTAGTTATATAACTAATTTATATTAAAATGTTGACTTCATATTAAACAACTGTAATATTACATAATTAACCAATGTGAGGATGGATATAAAAATAGATGACAATGGGAAGGGGTATAATATAGAATAGAAGGGAAAAATTGAATTTGATTAAGATTAGAGATGAGGATGAAGGGTAATATTGGTTTTTTACAAAAATAGATGAGGAATAAATATGGCAAAAAGGAAATATAGAAATTGTAAATTTAATTGAAATGACTAAACACTGTTTAAATTTATGAACCGGCCAAATACTCTGTTCAAAGAAAATACATTGTATGTTTGTATGTGTGTTTCTAATTATTGTTATTTATTCATATTTGTTCTTTAAAGTTTAACAATTCATTCTTTATCTTAATATCTTTATATTTGTTTGGGGTTGCCTTTCTTCCCTTTCATCTTTTTTATTGTACAGCAATCTTTCTCCTCAAACCTACCACCTCTCT
Organism: Arizona elegans; assembly: GCA_022577455.1. Taxonomy (NCBI): domain Eukaryota; kingdom Metazoa; phylum Chordata; class Lepidosauria; order Squamata; family Colubridae; genus Arizona; species Arizona elegans. The sequence goes on from JAKOOJ010000006.1 coordinate 32,089,689, forward strand.
CTTTTCTTTCATTCTTACTTTCTCTTCCTCCCCTTCTTCTTCTCCCTACTTCCTCTTCCTTTCTTCTTCTCCTCCTCTCTTCCTCCCTCTCTTACCCTCACTCCTACTCTGATTTCCCTTCCCTTCCTTCATCCCTCTCTATTGCTGTATCCTTTTGTGCATATGGACTACTCAGAGGGCTGAAAAAGTTATTTCTGACTGGTCCTCACACTTTTGACCAGTCTTCGAACTTACGACTGTCCTCACATTTTGTTTTTGCCCTATCTTGTCACCATGGTGAAGAGAAGCAGTTGTGAAATGAGTGACATGGTTGTTAAGAAAGCTGCAGGGCATAAATGTGAGGATGGTCATAAGTGTGAGGACTGGTCAAAAGTGCGAGGCCCAGTCAGAAATGACTTTTTTCAGCCCTCTGGGTAGTCCTTTTGTGCATATGGACTACTCAGAGGGCTGAAAAAGTTATTTCTGACTGGTCCTCGCACTTTTGACCAGTCCTCGAACTTACGATTGTCCTCACATTTTACGTTTTTGCCCTATCTTGTCACCATGGTGAAGAGAAGCAGTTGTGAAATGAGTGACATGGTTGTTAAGAATGCTGCACGGGCATAAATGTGAGGATGGTCATAAGTGTGAGGACCAGTCAAAAGTGTCAGAAATGACTTTTTTCAGCCCTCTGAGTAGTCCCTATACACATAGCCATGGCCACCCGGTCACATGACCAGCTAGCCACACCCACCCAGTCACATGACCTCCAAGCCACGCCCACAAAATAAGCCACGCCCACAGAACCGGTAGTAAAAAAAATTAGAACCCACCCCTGGTTGGGGGTCACCACAACGTGAGGAACTGTATTTTTTTTTTTATTGAAAAAGTTTTCAAATACAAGTTTTTCCCCCTTTTCCCCCCCCTCTTCCCTAACCCACCCTTTCCACCCAACCCCCCCTGTGACTTCTTCACAACAATAGGCTATTTCATAACTAGTTACATACATAATATCTTCCCTTTCCCTTAATCCCTTCTCGGAATACTGACCCTTAACTTGTTAATCTTATAACTCCCATTTTTACGGTAATCTGCCCTTTTTCTCCTCCCCTAAACTTATTGAGTATTATTACAAATTAACCTTTAATCTTTTATATATATTAATATAACATTTTAAATCGGCCTTCTCCCTGCAACCAAATTTATTCAATTCTGTCCACTTCCTCCACTCCTCTAAATATATGACTTGAAATCAGACAATACAATTCTAAATATAATCCACTACCCACTTTACTAAAATATACACATATCTATATATGCATCCCATTTTATAACAATCAGTAAACTAACCTATTTCAACCCTTCAATTCCTACAAAATCATGCAGTACAATTCTAAATATAATCAACTGCCCACATTACTAAGATATACACATATCTATATATGCATTTCATTATGTAAAAAGAGAAAAGACAATAACTTTAAGTTTATGATCCATATAATATCTTCTTTGATGTCTTTCCACTAGATTGTTAAATCCATCACCCATAATAGGGTAAAATAACATGCTGGTGCAACAGTTTGTTCAAAATCTTCAGTCATCTTCTGCCCCCATCAGTAGTAGATATCCTCACACCTGTATAAAAGTAAAAACAACCACCCGAGTGACATTATAATTATGAATATATCCGTATGGTTATAGTTGTGGTATTCATCAGGATTGTTAATTCCCATCATCCTACTGAGTAACATCCAGATCTTCTGCATGCCCCGGCAAAACTCTCCTGCCTTATAACTCAAAGTAGTTATAATATATTTCCAAGAGAAAAAAAAGGTAAATAAGAAAAAATTAGATGATTCAAATCCAACAAAGTGAGGCTCTTTCCACATCCCAAAATCATGGCCTTGCAGAGATCTGCCACAATCCTCAGGATAGTATCAGACAATTGTTCGCCGCCACTATCTTTTCTAATATTCATTCATTTTTTAAAGCGCCTGGCTTCACTGTTGCTTAGTTTAGAAATTGCTGTTTCTATAAGATCTATTTCTTTTCTTTTTCTTTTTCGGGTTGAATTTCCATCCTCTTTTCTTGCCTACCAATTGTATATCTGCTGGTTGATTTTCATTCTGCTTTGTGGATTGTTCTTGTTGGGTTAATTTTATCATCTCATCTTTCTTCTCCGTCACTTGTATATCAACTGATTGATTTGCGCACTTGTCTGTGACTTGATGATTCATCACCTTGGGTTCGGATGACACTGCTCTCTTATTTATAAACAGTCCAGCTGGGGTCTCCAAGGAGTCCAAAGACAATTTATCCATCACAGCCTCTGTAATTTGATGTTTTCCTTTTATTTCCAACTCCTTTTGCTTATCCTGTATTATGCCTAAAGGTGTTAAATTCATTTTTAAAATTTTTTGATAAAAATCTTCCGCTTTTTCAACAGTGTGCAATTGATATCTTACGCCTTGATATCTCAATATTAAACCAACTGGGATGTCCCACCTGAATAGGATATTTCTTTTTTTTTAATTCAGTCACTAAAAAGCCAAATTTCTTCCTCTCCATTAACATCTTGGGCGGGAGCTCCTTGAAAATCCAAATCTTTCTTCCATGAAATTGCAAATTGGAATTAAAAGAGTTCTGCACAATATTATTCCTAATTTCTTTATCTGTAAAATAGATCACCACATCTCTAGGCAATTGCCTTTGCTTTGCCCACCAGGAGTTTATTCTATAAGTTCTATCAATCCTGCAATACACTTCATCAGGTTGAACCTTTAAGATCCCAGCCAGAATTTCAGAAGATATTTTCCTTAAATCATCTCTATTATTTTCCTGCAGACCTCTCAGTCTAATTGCATATTCTGTAAAATTATATTGAGTCATTAAAACTTCTCTTTCAATCCTCTGTTGTACATTTTCCTCATTACCAATCTTTCGGTCAGTCTCCATTTTAGATTTGTCTTCCAAGCTATTATCCTGAATGTTTATCAAATCCTTTTTAATTTTTTGAGTCATGTCATCCAAATTCTCCTCGATTTCCTTCATTTTAGTCTCTAATAATTCAGTCTTTGCCTCCACCCGAATCAGAAAGCCTGATAAACCATTAGCAGCTTTTGAAATCTTTTTATTCAAGAAGTCAGACTTTGATTTCACCAATTCACCAATTTCTTTAATTTCCTGCTTAAATTTTTCAAGTTGCTGATTCACAATCTCATCCCTTCTTACAATCTCTTCAAGGATAAATTCTAATATATTAAAATCGGGTTTCTGACGCTGGAGAGTTGAAATTTGTTGGCGCAATTTCTTAAGGGGGGAAATTCCCCCCCCCCGTTTGTCCAGCTGTATAAGTCCTGATGCCATTTCCCACACAGACAAGATTTAGCAAAAATAAGAGAAGAAATAGAAAACAAAAAGACTTTCCCTCATTAAAAAAAACTTCTGAGCAGCACAGGAGCGAGGTTTTCTCTAGAAATGTAGCCAGTGATATTTATTCCGCTACATTGTAATAATGAGAAACGGAAGGACTTTCCCTTTTAGCCCTTCTCCAGCCACAGCAGACGCCATTTTAGAAGGCTCTTTTTCCCTCTTTTCCTCTGCTCTTTTCTTTTAAATAGTTTTTGAAAGGGTGAGATACTTGCGGTTCAGTATTAAGGGTCCAGTTCTTCATTTCTTTAATTATTCTTTTAGATTCACAGGCTTGCTCTTGACGCTTGGCTCTGCATAGGCAGAGGTCTCCCAAAGCCCGGAGCAGCGGCAGGGGATATGGGGCTTCTCATCCGCTCCGTCCCAAAAGTTAAAAAAAAAACTTTTGGGACTTTGCGGAGAGTTCTACCCACCCCTGCCGGCTCTATCTCCGTTTCCTCTTGGAAACGGAGTTTTTTCGAGCCGCCATCCGCTGTAACGGCGGCTCTATACAGGCAGAGGGAGCTGACGATCCCAGAGGAACGTCTGGCGGCGGCCAGCAGCAAACCGGAAGCCGTGAGGAACTGTATTAAAGGGGCACGGCATTAGGAAGGTTGAGAACCACTGTTCTAGTAGGACAGACACTATCAACTCCTTGTACCAACATCTCAACATCCTAAAATTGATTATTGATTCATTTCTACTTCTTTAGTGAACTTTCAACCAAGATACATTAATTCATACTCAACTTTTTCACTATTTATAGTATATGTAACTTGCAGTCTACTATCAAATATTATGTATGTATGTATGTATGTATGTATGCATGTATGTATGTATGTATATATTTCTCTTTAGCCAGGTTCTTCCTACGTAAACCAAGATTTTTATGCAGCCTTAGTTCAATGAAATCACAATCCACTAGTTTCTAGGCCTTTTTCAGGTAGACAGCAAGCACCCTGCTGCCCATTGGGAGACTAAGGAGACTAAGACAGATCTATTTTGGACTTATTAGTCCTCATCAGTTAGCCACACCCTCATCCCATGTATCCTCCCTCTAAAGGTACAGTATTTGTTTTCTTTTATATATTTATATATTTATTATATAAAATAAATAAATAAAGACAACTACTCTTCATGTGTTAATGTACCAAAATAATGAATCTCAAAGCAGAGTGGTTTGTTTATGATGAAAAGATGAGATAATTAACAAAAGATACAGTGGTGATATCATACAAATATTACAAACATAATACATATAACTCTAAATAAAAAAATAATACAAATATTACAGTGCACCCCTCGACCCCATTTTTTTCCTTACATTTCTTCTTCTATAACAACTAAAAGATATACAATATATTCCAATTGTGCCGTTATCCCCTCCAAAACAACATATATTCTTGAGTAGGTTTATTCCCTTTGCCTTCCACCAACACTGTTTTTATAAAATCTCCCCATATTTTGTTTACTTTAATCATCCCTTTTTAAAATTTAATTTCTGTTGTTAATTTATCATTTGTTGCCATACTCTAAATTTCATTATATCAAACACTTATTTCTTTGAATATCCCAATTTCCTCCCCAATATTTAGCCATCACTAATCTAGCTGCCATTATCAACTTTACAATGAATTCCTTTTTTGTTTCATTTATATCCTGTTTTTCTACCAGCAACAGTAATGCAATTCTCGGTGACATATCTAAATTTACATTCAAAAGTGCTCTAATTTTCCTAAACACCATATCCCATATTTTTGTGTACTATCACAATCCCACCACATATGTTTATATGTTCCAACCTTTTTCTTGCACCTCCAACAAATATTTGTATATTTAACATCTATTTGATTTAATTTACACAGTGTTAGGTACCACCTCCATATCACTTTATATCCGTTTTCCTTAACTCTGACATATTCTTATATACTTTTTTGTTCCAAATATTTTTCAAATCATTATCATTTAATTCTCCTAAATCTGATTCCCAAATTAGTTTTAAACCTTTTGCCTGATCTTCTAATTCAGTTAATATTCTATATATTTTCCCAATTCTTTCTTTACCTATATATTCTTCATTCACCTCACGTTCTTTTATAATCATTTCAAATTTTGTTATCTTTCGCCTCAAATCTTTCTTCCATTTTATCCATTTCTCTAATTGTATTAAATTCAACCAATTTAATTTAATATCTGATAAAACATTCTTTGGTTGTGCTATATTCTTTATCTTGTTCTTCCAGTCTTCCCGTTTATACATTTCATTTTCTTTTAATTTACTAATCCATTCTTTCACTTCAATCTTAGGGAATTTCTCCATTTCCACCACCGGTGTTATAGGAAAAATTCCTGGCATTAAACAGTATCTCCATTTATTCCATAGTTCTAATAATTTTTTTAAAAAGGGATTTTGAATCCTCTTAGCAATTTTTTAGTATCCTTTTTAAACCAATATGTTTCTATGGGATCACCTATTTCCCTTAATTCTTTCAACTCTATATCCCTCCATATTAAATCTCTAGTTAATGCTATAATATCTGGGACCACCTTTAATTGATTCGCTACCCAATAATTTCTAACATTTGAAAGACCCAGCCCACCCATTTTTAATGGTTCATACCACAATGTGTTACTTACTCTTGCTCTCTTACCTCCATTACAATACACCTCCAGCAACCTCTGAATTGGCTTTAATTCTTGATCCAAAAATTTAATTGGGATCATCCAAAACAAAAAAATATTTTTTGGTAAAACTTTCATTTTTATCATTGCAATTCTTCCAAACCATGATAATTTTACTTTCCCATATTTCCCTATTTTATCTTTTATATCTTTCTTTAACTTTTCATAATTGATTTTCTTTAACTCTTGAATATTTTTTGGGATATCAAAAAATAAATATTTAATACTATCTACAATTTTTAATTTATATTTTCCTTTCAATCCACTTCTTCTTTACTATGTTTATATAACATCATTTCTGATTTTTCCCAGTTTATTTGTAATCCACTATATTTCCCAAATTCATTCCGGTGTAAATATATCCTCTTTATAATAACTGAGATTTTGAAATGTTAATAATGTATCATATGCAAATAAATTTATTTTAGTTTTCTTATGTACACCAATTCCTTCAATCAATGAATCTTCCCTAATTACATTTGCTGAAACCTCCACCAATAATGCAAATATTCCCCGACTTAAGGTTATTGTCTCTGTAACATCATCATTTATATCTATTGTTGCTTTATTATCTGAATATAGTTGATTGATCACTTTTCTAAACATTTTTCCAAAACCTAACTTCTCTATTAATATCTTCAATGTAGGCCATTCCACACAATAGAAGGCCTTAAATACATTTAATGCTAATAAACCTGCCTTTGATTTTTTATTCTTTATATATAGCAACCTATATTTAATACCCTTCTTACTACATCTGACATTTGTCGGCCTCTTATAAATCCACACTGGTCATTTTTAATGTACTTCTCTATAAATATATTCAATCTATTTGCCAATATTGCTGTAAAAATCTTACAATGGTGATGATAGGTACTCAAAGTGAGACACAGTATTGTGTTGTAGCATTAGTAGTGACTCTCAGAGGAAAATGAACATAGAGAGAAAGGAAGAAACAAAAGAAATAAGAGTGAAAGTAGAACAATAGCAGGAAGACAAAGTATGAATCCTGTATAGAAAAAGTAGTAGAAGATAGATCATTCTTCTTCCAGAATAAATGGAAATTGGACATAAGGAAAGAGGATGGGGCAACTGCTCAAAACAGAATGAAAAGAATGTTACCAAGAGCCACAGAACTGTCTGGAATCACACTAATGGGAAATATGAAAAACATGCTTGGGGAATGAAGCAAAATATAAACCTGAGAATATATGTGCATAAGAGAAATCTTGCATAATGTAGAGAAACAGCTATGAAGAAAAGTGCAAGGTTAGAGTTAAAAAAAGACAGAGCAAATGCAGAGTAATTATGATGGAAATAAAATATTGGTTTTGAATCTGATGAAAGGGGATGAAGAAGCAGCCTCCAGCAAAGTGAATGCAATTAAAGTTATCAAATTATTTGAGGTGAAATTGAAGCGAGGAAATACTGAAAGAATAATTGCCAGCTTTTAGAGCATGTGGCCTCCCAGACACAATCACTGAATGGATCCCACTGTTAAGGTATATTTAAGAGTTAGTCAGAACTTCCCAAGGTACCAAGACAAAGAAAGTTTGCAATAGCTGACATTCATTTATCTTGCTGGGAATGATAAAACCCCTGCCCTTTAGTAATTCTACCTGGAGTTATCAGTAATCTAAAATATCTAGACCTCATCAGGTTGCCTATATCTGAATGTTTCTTCCCAATGCTTCATGGAGATGAATGGAAGAATCTGATATTTGGATGTTGTATAGTTCACAATTAATTAATCTAGGAAAATTAAAGTATTTTCCTCCAAATTATTGGCATTAAGGATATCATACACTTATTTTTCAGCTAATGTACTACTACTATTATTCTCATTGTATTGGTCTGTCATTACTTTGGCACTATCCTAAGTAAAATAAATTAAAAATACAATTGAAACATGATTAAAAATACATTAATAAAATAGGCAGCACTAATCCAACTACATAGTCAAACCAGCTGAATTGCCAAAGACCCCCTGAATTAAATTGTTTAGCTCAGTTTCTTTGAATCTGGCTGTTCCATATTGAAGCTGATATTAGCAGCATTCTAAGGAACTCATGAAATAATTATCCTTGTTACTTTACTCCATATTCTACAGGAGAAAGAAAACAGATTCATTTCACTATGTACAGATGAATAAATATTGCTGGAGAATCTAAGCCTAAATTAAAACTAGTCTAAATTATATTAAAGGCTAAGAGACTGGCCCCAACCTGTTGGCCTTCCGAAGCCCCTTAAAATTTGTTTTTTTAAAATCAGGCCTGGGTATTCCATGGAAGTATGAAGCCTGTTAAATGATTGCAGTATATTAAGTTTATTCTCCCATTTTTTATTATAGTTTTTAATTGTTTTAATAGTATTTTAAAAATATTTTAATTAAAGGATTTTGTACAGTAATAAATGCAAACATACAAATTTAAAGAAACAATAAAGAAAAGTACAGAATGAATAGACAAGAGAAAAGGGAAGGAAAGGAAAAAAGAAAGAATAGTGATGCAAAGATTTTTAACAATTGTATATATTTGAAACCAGATTTTTTCTTCTTCTAGTTTGATAGTCTCTAGAAAAGATATCTTGAAGATTATTTTTATACATGTAATCACATCAAGATCTATGTGCACAAATATGAAAAGACTCCAAAATACCCACAAAGGAGGACTGGTTGTTGAAAATGACAGTATTTGTAGAAATGGCAAAATTAATTTCTTTGATTAAGGAGAAGACAAGTACATTTATTAATGAGTGGAAACCCTTTATGGACTTTTTGTTGACAATAGAAAAAATGTAATGGGAATTATGAATTTGATAATTAGAAATGATAAAATATGGGAAGAATGGAATTAAGATATAATTTTAAAGAGGGACAATGATGATAAATGTACCTGTAATTACTGTAAAGAAGATCAAAAGCCCTTCCTTCCTTCCTTCCTTCCTTCCTTCCTTCCTTCCTTCCTTCCTTCCTTCCTTCCTTCCTTTCCTATCATGCTGTGCCGGTTGGAGGGGTTAGGGGTAGGGGGCACCGTGTTACGGTGGTTCTCCTCCTTCCTCTCTGACCGTATGCAGTCTGTGTTGGCAGGGGGACAGAAGTTGACCCCGAGGAGCCTAGTTTGTGGAGTGCCACAGGGGTCGCCCCTCTCGCCCCTCCTGTTCAACATTTCTGTGAAGCCACTGGGGAAGATCATCCGTGGCTTCGGGGTGGATTTCCATCAGTATGCTGATGATACTCAGCTGTACATTTCCACTCCGGGCCACCCCAATGATGCCCTTGAAGTGATGACCCAGTGCCTGGAGGCCATACGGATCTGGATGGGGAGAAACAAGCTCAGACTCAACCCCTCCAAGACCGAGTGGCTGTGGTTTCCGGCGTCCCATCAAAGTCAGTTGGTTCCGGGCTTCCGGTTTCCTCGTCTTCGGCGGCGACGGTGCCTTCCTTTAGCACCGCCACCCCCGCCGCTTGTAGAGCCGCTTCCCGATCGTGAAGCGGCTTGAAATCTTCAAAATCCCTAGGATTTATGAAGAAGAGGCAGCAGGGTACAGGTAGAGCCCCTGTAACCCCCCCAGGGAATCGTTTCTGGGGAGGAAACAGGCGCGGCTCCCTTACAACCTGCTGAGACTCCGGGCGGCGTGGGACATCTTCTGCCTTTGCAGAACAAGCCGACTTCAGGAAACCTTTAAAGAGCGAGGAAGTAAGCCAAATAAACACCTGAAATCCACTTGAACCCTGAAACTCTGAACTGCAAGTATTAGCCCTTTGCTGATTTTTTATGCTGAAGTGAAAGTCTCGGAATGAGTGAAAGTGACTGAAAAAATATGGCGCTCAGCAAATGAATCAGTGGGTGTGGATTGGTGAAGTTATCTTGTCTTCTATAAAGTTAAAAAGTTGCTACAAAGTTGCTCCGGCTGCAACAGAAATAAGAGGAAAATCTCTCCCTTTTACTTGTTTTACTTGTTTTTGCTGCACTATAGTTTTGCCCTGAGTAAATCTGGGGGACTTTTTTAGAAGGTATTGTGGAGGTGGCAGAAGAGGCGGAACCTCCCTTTTTAGAAAAGCCAGCTTACGTGGCAGGATGGCTTCAAAGAAGCAGGAAGGCAAAACGGGGGGGGATCCCCCCCACGTAAACAGAACACGCAGCCACAAGCTCAAAAAAAAGATCTGGACATGGGAGATCTAAAAGAATTCATTTCAAATATTTTGGATGAGAAATTTCAAGACATGGATGATAAAATAAATAAAATAGATGAAAAAATCCAAAAGTCACAACAGGAAATTATGCAGGAAATGCAGCAGAACCAAAAGATGGTGACCAAAAAAATAACGGATGTGGCGTCTGGCCTGGCAGGATTTATTATGAAAGTTGAGTCAAAAGTGGATGAATTTAAATCAGAAGTTAATGCTAAGTTGAAAAATAATGATCATAAATTTTTTGAGGTTGATGACAAGATGCAGAGAGTTGAGAATGACATTGTTATGATGCAATTCCGGGCAATGGAATTTGCTATACGGCTTCGAGGAATTAGAGAAGAGGAGAGACAAGATTTGAGACAGATTTGTGCTGAAGCCCTAGCTGTGATTTTAAAAACTGATCCTGAGATGGTCTTTTGCAAAATAGATAAAATCTACAGAGTTAACTCGTGGGTGGCCAGACAAAGACAATTGCCCAGAGATGTGGTCATATATTTTACAGACAGAGCAATAAGAAATGATATTCTGCAAAAATCTTTCCTCACTTCTGTGCAAGTGAGCGGATCCAAGGTTACAGTTTACAAGGAGCTCCCACCTAAGATGTTGAAATCCAGAAAAGAATATGGTTTTCTTGTTAAAGAATTGCAGAATAATCAAATCCCATTTCGTTGGGATGCTCCAACTGGCATAATTTTGAGATATAAGGGAGAGAAACACCGCTTGAATACTGTGGAGAAGGCGGAGCAATTTTATACTGACATCTTTAAAGAAAGAACACCATCCCCACGCACATCTACAGTTTTGGAGATTAAAGAGAGTGATAAGAAGCAACCTCAAGAATTGCAACAACAATCTAAGCAGGAATCAGAGGAGTTGAAGGGCGCTGAAGGAGGTTTTCTGGATGAGCCCTTGCTGGAACCTTCTCCAATCTTGGAGCTGGCTTGGGCGGCTGAAGTTAAGGACCAGCGTATAACCCGAGCAAAAGCCAAGGAACTTAAACAAAAGTTACAGCAGGAAAGGCGAGATGAAGCTGGGGCTGTGGGGAATGCAGGCCAGAAGATTTCGGATGAAATCCTAAGGTTCTGCGCTTTGCTCCAGAAAGAGAATGATGATGATTAAATGTTTATCTTGGAACGTGAATGGGCTGAATGTAACACAAAAAAGGAAGAAAGTATTTACATACTTAAAACAACATAATAATGATATAATTTGCTTACAAGAAACGCATATTACAGCTCAAGATCAAAATTATTTGAAAAATTCCAAATTAGGAACACATTTTATATCTTCAACTAACCAAAAAAAGAATGGTGTGGTTATTTATGTAAATAAAAAACTAACAGCCAAACTTATAGAAGCTGATCAAGATGGTAGGTTTGTAGCAATTGAATTGCTTTCTGCTAATAATCAAATTCTTTTGATAGGAATTTATGCTCCTAACCAACAACAGGATTATTTTTATAAAATGCTGCATACTAAAATACTCCAATGGGATTATAGATCTATTTTAATTATGGGAGATTGGAATGGAGTAATTGACTCTAAATTAGACAAAAAGACTTTGGCAAAGTCAAGAATTAGATTACCACAGACTTTTTTTGATATGAAAGAAGATCTGGAATTAAAAGATATTTGGAGAATACATAATCCAAAAGAACTGGACTATACTTTCTTCTCTGATAGACATAGATCCTTTTCCAGGATTGATTTTATTTTGTTGTCTGATGATCTACTTCTTAGGACAAAAAGAACAAAGATTCTGCCAAGAACTTTGACTGATCATAGCCCAGTGTGGATAGAAATTGAGACATGCAAGAATGAGAGACGCTCTTGGAGATTAAATGAAAACCTGTTCAGATATGAGAAAAATATAATAGAACTTAAAAAGTATTTGAAAGAGTTTTTTGAAATGAATTTGAATAAAGGCACCCCAATGGAAATTGTGTGGGACGCAAGCAAAGCTTATATGAGAGGGGTGCTTATATATATGAACTCTAAACATAGGTTGATTCGACAAAAGAAAAGACTTGAACTGGAAGCAGAAATAAAGAACAAAGAACAGTTACTTATTAAAAATCCAACAGATGAAAGAATACTTAGTGTTATAAAACTTTTGAAAGACCAATTCCAAATGCTTATAGCGGAACAAGTTGCAACAAATTTACAATATGCGAAGCATAATACATTCTGCAACGCTAATAAACCAGGCAGGTGGTTGGCTTACACATTAAGGAAGAAACAGAGCGCACGGACTATTGATAGTGTTGATATTGGGGGGAAAGAAGTTTTTCAACAGAATTTAATAAAAGAAGCTTTTCTCCAATATTACACTAAACTATATGCCAGAGAGGAGGTGCAGAATGGACTTATAGAAAAATACTTAGACAACAAAAGAGTTACAAAAATTACTGAGCAACAAAAGGAAAGAATGGATTATCCTATAACAGAGGAGGAGATAATAGCAGCAATAAAACAATTAAAAACAGCCAAAGCTCCTGGAACGGATGGTCTGACAGCAGTGTATTATAAAGCTTTGCAGGCAGAAATGGTGGAACAACTTAGAGACTTATTTTGTAATATACAACAAGGGGGAAAAGTACCCCCATCATGGACTACAGCTTATATTTCTTTGATACCAAAAGAGCAAGCAGGTCCCAAAAAACCGGAGAATTACAGACCAATATCTCTTTTGAATACGGATTATAAAATTTATGCAAAAGTATTAGCCAACAGACTGATGCCAGTAATTCAAAAGGTGATTCATGATGACCAAGCGGGATTTATTGAGGGTAGGTACATGAAAGACAATGTAAGGCAAGTAATAGACTTATTGGAATATCTTGAGAAGAATAAACAGATTCCTGCAGTGCTGGTTTTTCTGGATGCGGAGAAGGCCTTTGATAGAATGGATTGGAATTTTCTATTAAAGACTTTAAAAAAGATGGACTTTGGGGACCAATTTATACAGGCGGTTTCAGCAATTTATCAAGAGCAAAAGGCACAGATCATTATCAATGGAAGCTTGACAACAGAGTTTAAAATCGAAAAAGGAACAAGACAGGGATGTCCACTGTCCCCATTGTTGTTTATTCTAACACTAGAAGTCTTGTTAAATACGATAAGGGACTCTAACACTTTGAAAGGTATAATGATAAGGCAAGAGGATTACAGAATAAAGGCATTTGCAGACGATCTGGTTGTTACCCTAGCACAACCAATGGAATCGATAATCCAGATGAAGGACATTATACAAGACTATGGTAAAGTTTCAGGTTTTAGATTGAATCAGAAAAAAACTAAGATGGTAGTTAAAAATATGACACAAGATCGTAAACTGGAGTTAGAAAGGAGGGCAGGTTTTGAGATTGTACCAAAGGTAAAATATCTAGGAGTTCAGGTTGCAGAATCAAATATGAAATTGTTTCAAAATAATTATGAGGTGTTGTGGCGAGAGGTGCAAAAAGACATGGAGATTTGGAAAAAACTGCAGCTGTCTTTACTTGGAAGAATAGCAGCAGTTAAGATGAACATTTTGCCAAGATTTCTTTTTTTGTTTCAAATGATCCCGGTGCTCAGAAATGATAAACAATTAAAAGTATGGCAAACTGGTGTGAACAAGTTTGTCTGGAATGAGAAAAAGCCAAGAGTAAAAATGAAAATTATGCAAGACGTTCCAGAAAGGGGAGGTCTCAAACTTCCAAACCTACAATTATATTATGATGCAACAGCTTTGACTTTAGTAAGTGATTGGTTTGGAGGAAAAAAGACTGGAATATTAAACGCAGAAAGTTTCGATTTGGAATTTGGATGGCACGCCTACTTATTTTATGACAGTAAAGTGGATAAAGTTTTTAAAAGCCATATACTTAGAGATTCTTTGTTGAGAGTTTGGAAGAAGCACCGAAACAAATGGAATTATAAAATACCGCTATGGCTGGATCTTGGTCATACCTTGTGGAATACAAATATAATGTCACTCGGGGGGTTTTTATATAAAGAGGTTCTTTTTACAGATGCGGGCAGATGGCAGCTGAAGACATTACAGACATTGTTGGCTGAAGGGATCAATTTAACTTGGTTACAATATAATCAATTGCAATTGAGATGGAAAGAGGACCAAAAAACTGGCATTATGATGTATGAGGAAGAATTAGTTAGACACATAAAAGAGAAAGGCCCAATGCATATTAAAAGACTTTATAATGTTTTGTTAGAAAGGGATTCAGAATCTGAGCTAGTTAAAGACTGCATGATTAAGTGGGCACAAAATTTTGAGGAACCAGTGATGTTGGAAACATGGGAAAAAATTTGGGTTCAGAATGTTAAATTTACACAGTAGCAGAACCTGAGGGAAAATTTTTATAAAATGTTTTACAGATGGCATCTAGACCCCAAAAAATTGTTGTGTATGTACCCTAATGTGCAGCCTAAATGTTGGAGATGTGATTGCCTAGACGCTACATATTATCATGTTTGGTGGACCTGTAAGAAAGTTAAGGCTTTTTGGATAAAAATTTGGTGGGTCATGCAGAATGTTTTAAAGGAAAAAATTCAGTTTTCTCCACAACTGTTTTTATTGGGTATAGTTAAGGGTTTTACATCGGGTGAAACAAAATTGATATTGTATATGATAACTGCAGCAAGATTGTTGATAGGTAAATACTGGAAAAATGAAGCGCTGCCTACGATTGAGGAATGGACTTTGAGGATGGCCAGTTTTGCAGAGATGGCGAAGATTTCAGCATATTTAAAAGATTGTTCTCAAGAGACTTATGAATGGGAATGGAAGAAGTGGATAAATTATGTTCAGCATAAATACCAAACTAGGAAGTACCAAATAGCTTTTATTTGAAAATGTTATATCAAGATAGAAATATTTTAAGATTGAGGGTGAAAATTTGCTAGAGGATGTTATATTAAGACAGAAATATTTTTAAGGTTGAGGGTGAAAATTTGTTAGAAAATGCTATATCAAGATAGAAATATCTTTAAGGTAATTAGGATGAAAATTTATTTGAAAATGTTATAAATGTTAATGTAAGGAAGATGAAAATTTAAGGGGGAGGGAAGGGTTCAAGTTTTATATACAAAGGAGGGTTTTTTCCTTTTATCTGACATGAGTATACTAGGAAGTCTGGGGGGAGGGGAGGGTTAGGGTGGGTTAGGGAGGTTGGGAAGGTTGGGGGGGTTGTGGGGGGGGGGAAAGGGGGTGAAAATGTAACTGTAAAACTTTTGCAATAAAAAAAAAAAGTCAGTTGGTTCCATCACTGATTATAGGGGGTGAGATCTTGGCCCCCTCAGAGAGGGTTCACAACTTGGGCGTCTTCCTGGACTCACAGCTGTCTTTAGAAGACCATCTGATGGCTGTGGCCAGGGAGGCTTTTTATCAGTTTTACCTGATCAGCCAGTTGCGTCCCTTTCTGGACTGGACGCCTTGTGCATGGTCACTCACACTCTCGTTACTTCCTGTATGGAATACTGTAACGCTGTCTACATGAGGCTCCCCTTGAAGAGCACCCAGAGGCTCCAGCTGGTCCAGAATGCGGCCGCGCGGGTGATTATGGGGTGACTCAATGCTCCCATGTAACACCGTTCCTGCGCGAGCTGCACTGGCTCCCGGTGGACTTCTGGGTGCGATTCAAGGTGTTGGTCACCATTTTTAAAGCGCTCCATGGTATAGGACCTGGATACTTACGAGACCACCTTCTGCCTCCGATAGCCTCCCATCGACCAGTACGCTCCCACAGACAGGGTCTCCTCAGGGTGCCGTTGGTTAGACAGTGTCAACTGGCAACTCCCAGGGGGAGAGCCTTCTCTGTGGGGGAACCTGCCCTCTGGAACGAGCTGCCCCCGGAGATTCGTCGGATTCCCGACCTTCATACCTTCCGCCGTGCCCTTAAAACACTATTATTCCATCAAGTAGGGCTGGCCTAAAATATCATTTTTAATGGGTTAATTTATTTTAGATTATTGGCCAAACTATTTAATAATTTTAAATTGTTTTTAACTTTTATACTGTTGGTTTTTTTATCTTGGCAGTACACCGTCCTGAGTCCTTCAGGAGAAGGGTGGTATAAAAATTTAATAAAACTAAATTAAATGAACTAAACTTTCTCTTCATTATATTTTAATGATTTGGGGTGTGGGTTTTTTGGTTTTGTTTTGTTGCATGACACCCAAAATACAATGAATGATTATATATACTTAATAAATAAACGGGTCTGGCATCTGTGTGTGGCAAAACTAATAGCATTGTAGCTTTTTACTAAAAGTTGTGTGACTCAAAAAGTCTAAGGCATTGATTAATTTTATCCTGGTATTATATGACAAGCGGTTCCATTTGAGTTCAAAGACTATGAAACAACAGCAATAGATAGAAACTATTGCTAAAAGAAATAGAAGAAATAATGTGCTCCTCCCATTTAAGCTACAGTTAAAGCAGATGTTGTATATCAATTATTAGGATTATAAAGCAGTAGTTAATCCCTTCTCAAGAAATGGGATCAATACACTTCCCAAAGTAATAGTTGTTTTTCTTTTTGATATTGGCAGGAGATCAAATAAGATCTGAAATGGATTTACCAGCAGATGGCACCATATAGCAAATATACATTGCTATGGCATTAACAGGGATTTGAAAAGACTGTATTGTGTCCCCATGAATTGTTGTTTGGAATAAGGATCTGACTGTGTCTAATGGTATGGATAGTTATGAAGTAAATGATTCTTCATATATAGTAGCTGGAAGGTAAGAACTTGTGAAAAATCAGATCATGTTTCTTTTCTCTTCTAGCAAAAAAACTGTAAAATGGCAAAGGACTCCAAGGACCAGTCTAGTTCAACCCTTTACAACTAATTACCACATGCATGAGAGGAAAATGCAGATACCCACAAAAGAGCATTCATCAATAGTTTCTGAAAAACGCACAACCCAGGATTCCTGCGACAGGAAGAAAGGAAAAACAGGAAGACTTCCCTAAGAAAAAAAGGTGAATATTGGTGTTAGGAGATTCAATTTTTAGGTGAACAGAAACTATAACCTGCAGACCAGACAGTCAATCTGGGGAGGTATATTATCTCCCTGGACCAAATTTCAAAGATATAACTGAGTACTTTACAAAAATAATCAATCCCATGGATTACTACCCCTTTCTTCTCCATTGGTTCCCCTGAGGGGACCAATGACATAACAATGAATTTGAAAACAATAGAAAAGATTAAGTGTTTTTTTTTAAATATCAGGGCAATCTGGTCTACCCAAATATAGGACAGTATACCGCTTCCACTTTTGCCTTTCAGCCCCAATCCAGGAGCCTTCACAGGCAGTCGCTTTCGTAACAGAATAGTTTTCTGTTGAATTTATATTTATAAACTTTATTTCTTTGTCGGTAAATATAAATTCAACATTAGAAAAGATTATGAACAGCTAGGAAATAAAGCTAAAGAATTAGGAGCACAAGTGGTGTTTTAATCTATACTTGCAACAAAAGGCCAACATCCAATGAGGGAGCAAAGGATTTTAGAATCAAATCACTGGCTTAAAAACTGGTGTCATCAACAGAACTTTGGCTTCCTAGACCATGGTTTACACTATCTACATGAAGGGCTACTGGCAAGGGATGGGCTACACCTCACAAGAACTGGAACAAATATATACAGAAAATGACTGGCTCAGAGAGGAAGGGGTCAAGCTATTTTCCAAGACACCTGAAGGCCAGACAAGGAATAATGGATGGAAACTGATCGAGGAGAGATTCAACCTAGAAATAAGGAGAATTTTTCTGACAGTGAGAACAATCAACCAATGGAACAGCTTGCCTTCAGAGGTTGTGGGAGATTCATCACTGGACTGCCATTTGGTGTAGGGTCTCCTGATTGGGCAGGGGATTGGACTAAATGACCTACAAGTTCCCTTCCAACTCTGTTAATCTGTAATCTGTAATCTTATCAAAAGGGGTTTAAACTAAAATTGAGGGGGGAGGGACCCCCAATCTTCATGACCTTTAGAACCTAATTCCAAAAACCACTAGATAACTAATCACATAAGGAGGTATGGAGTAAAGAGAAAGTAGAAATTTAAAAAAAAACATAATGAAGTAGAGTGTAACTGGGAAATCCCAGTTACAAAGTAGGAGATATAAGAAACATACCCAAGACCCGTCTATACACTAACATTCAAAGTTAAGGAAACAAACAGGGTGAACTTAGTACATGAAGGCAGATATGATATAGTTGCCATTACTGAAACTTGGGGGCGGGGGAGGATGAAAATCATGACTGGAATGTACTGATGGAAGGATACAAACTATTGAAAAGAAACAGACCTAACAAAAGAGGAGGTGGAGTTGCATTGTATATAAAAGATCATTATATCTCTACAGAAATACAAAAAACCAAGGATCAAAACCTAGAATCCATATGGGTCAATATAAAAAGAAAAAAGAATGACGTTGCTATAAGCATAAACTACAGGCCACCCAACCAAGCAGAAGAAATAGATGAACTCTTTGCTAATCAATTAACAAATGTATGTAGGAAACATACCACACTAGTAATGGGAGACTTTAAGTACCCTGATATCAACTGGGAGACAAACTCTGCAGTAAATGGGAGATTGAACAGATTCCTAACCAACTTAACTGACAACTTTGTCACCCAACAGGTAGAGGAGGGAAGTAGAGGAAAAGCTATACTGGACCTAATTCTTACTAATAGAGAAGAAGTGATAGAAGTGATGAAAATCCTAAAGGAAAAAACAACTCAGTAAGCATGGGAAATTCTGAAAAATATGATCATAAAAGGCCAGTTCAAAACAATACCACTGAAAAAGAAAAACAAGAAATCCAAGAAGAAACCAGCATGGTTGCACAAAGATTTCACTGATAAACTGAAAGACAAAAAAGATAAGTACAAAAAACGGATAAAGGGACACATAACTAAGGCAGAATATCAGCAGATAGCCTGAATTTGCAGCCAGAAAAGCAACGTTTCAGAATGAATGAAGACTTGCAACAAAAGTCAAAGTTTCTTTTAACATCTAAATAACAAGAAAAAGATCAAGGAAATGGTCCACTAAAAAGAGAAGATGACAAGGAAGTAACAGGCAGTAGAGAGAAAGCAGAGCTGCTTAAATCATTCTTTGCCTCAGTCTTCACACAAAAAGAAACTCAACCTATCAAAAACATAACTATAAAAGTCAAACTAGAAATAAAAATTAAAATAAGCAAGAAAATGGAAAACAGTGATATGGTTCCCATCCCCCCAAAAGGAAAAAAAACCAGACCCAGGAAACTACAGACCAATTTGACTAACATCAATACATGGGAAGATACTGGGGTGGGGGGTGGGGAACCCAGATATGTGAACATCTAGAAACAAAGTTATAACTAGTAGCCAGCACGGGTTTGTCAAAAACAGATCATACGAAACCAATCTTATTTCATTCTTTGACAAAGTGACTAAATTAGTAGAACAGCAAAATGCTGTGGACATAGTATACTTCAGCATAGTATACTTCAGCAAGGCATTCAATAAAGTAGACCATAACCCACTTCTTAGTAAGATAGAAAAATGTGGGATAGACAACATCACCACCAGATGAATTTGTAACTGGCCGACAATCCATACTCAACAAGTAGTCCTTAATAGTAGGGCTACATGGAGGGAAGTAAGCAGTGGGTTACCATAAGGTTCTGTCTTAGGCCCACTACTTTTCAATATCTTCATAAATGACTTAGATGAGGGAATAGAAGGGCAATTAATCAAATTTGCAGTGACAGTAAACTGGCAGGAATAGACAAGACTTCAGAAAAGAAGCTCAGGATCCAAAAAGATCTTGATAATCTTCAACAATGGGCCCTATCCAACAAAATGAAATTTAATGTGGATAAAAGCAAGTTTTTGCACCTAGGCAGGGAAAACCAAAGTACAGATTAGGTGAAACCTGGTTCAAAAACAGTAACCGTGAAAGGGAACTTGGAGTACTAGTGGACGATCACTTAAACATGAATCAGTATTTTGTGGCAACAGTCAAAAAAGCTAATACAATCCTTGGTTGTATAAACAGAGGTATAGAATCTAAATCACATGAAGTATTAGTACCAATTTATAATGTCTTAGTAAGGCCACACTTGGAATACTGCATCCAGTTTTGGTCACCACATTACAAAAAAGATATTGAGGCTTTGGAAAAAGTGCAAAGAAGAGCAACTAAGATGGTTAAGGTCCTAGAGACAAAAACATATGAAGAACGGTTGCAGGAATTGGGTATGGCCAATCTAGGGATAACATGATAGCAGTATTCCAGTATTTGAAGGGCTGCCACAAAGAAGAGGGAGTCAACTTATTTTTCAAAACATCAGATGGCAAGACAAGAAACAATGGATGGAACCTAATTAAGGAGAGAAGCAACCTGGAATTAAGGAGAAACTTCCTAGCAGTGAGGACAATTAACCAGTGGAACAGCTTCCCATCAGAATTTATAGGTGCTTCATCACTGGAGATTATAAAGAAAAGACTGGACAGCCACCTGTCTGAAATAGTATAGGGTCTCTTGCTTGAGCAGAGGGTTGGACTAGAAGATCTCCAAGATCACTTCAAGCTCTATTCTGATTCTGAACCCACTCTAACTTGGCATTAGCCTTCTGGAAATGGGGTGCCCAGAACTCATCAATCCCATCACTCTCGTCATTAATAAACATGTTGACTAATATTGGCTTCAAGACAGATTCCTGTACTGGTTATTGCTTTCCAGTTTGACAAAGTATATTTCACCTGACTCTATAAATGTAATTAGCCAGCCAGTTATGGACCCACCAACCCTGGTGTCATCCAGCTCATACTTTAACAATTTAACAATTAGCATATCAGATGGAGCCTTATGAAAGCTTTGCTGAAATTGGTAAATATCCCTGCATTTCCCTTGTCCACTGAAGCAGTTACCCAATCAAATAAGAAGACAAGATTGATCTCACTTGAACTCTTTTTGATAAAACCCTGTTAACTCTTTGCAAACATTGCATTCAGGAGTGGGTTCTACTTACCTTTACTACCGGTTCGCAACGGGGCCGCATGCGCACGCTCGCTTAGTTTGCGTGCGTGCGCACTATTCTGCACATGTGCAGAAGTGTTCTGATGATGTTGGGGTCAGGGGCAGAGTCTCCCCCCAGTTTACTACAGATTCTATAGAATCAGTGCAAACCGGGGGCAACCCACCACTGATTGCATTATCTTCAAGACTTAGAAACGGCCTGCTCTTTTGCCTGCTTTAATACATTTCCAGGGATCAGTTTTATGTTTACTAGTTGGTAATTATTGGGATCTTCATCTTTTTTCTTTCTTGAAGAAAGGGACTTTGTTTGTTCTTGTTTGGTTTATTTTAATTTATTCTTCCAAAAAGGAATGGACAGAAAACAAGTGAAAGAATAAAGCAGAAATTGTGCAGAGCATTGAGCACTAAAGATATTAACATTAATACACTCATATTCCTGCCATTATTTATTGGCACTTCTAGGGCAGTTAGGAAATTGAAAAATATCTTGAAAGAAGGCAGTGGCAGTCTATTTCGGTACCGTTGCTACCAGGAGATGAGCTGACATAAAAGAGTAAAATCCCTATCTCACACTTCCTCTGTTTGTGTATAAATAGAGCTGAAAAACTATACCCACATCCACACTTGCATTTCATGGTGCTGTTCCAAAAACAGAAGACAATAGCTCCTTCTTTTTGAAAACTCTGATACTGAAACCAAAGCAAATGTGCTAGGATTAATCCATGCTAGGAATAATTGCTTTCTGAGCTTCAGTATGCATTCTCAGTTCTGATCTTATTAAGCAACAGAAAAACACTACTTATCTAGGGCTGAGAATTATATCCTGCACAGCCTTCAAAGCAGTGGCCTGAAGAAAACATATTGATAAAAGCTTAGTATGTTGAACAGGTATAAGTACTGGATAATATTATTAAAATAATACTTCTTTGTCTACTAAAGGTTGTTTCAATATCTTCAAATTCTATCCTCCTACTTTTCACCTGCTATAATGAAGTTTTACATTGTCTTTGACAAGTTCACTAGCAGGAGTTGTTCTAACTTCTCTCTCTCTTATTACTGTTTGCAAGTGGGTAGTCAATGACAGCAAAGTGAAAAAATGCCCTTGCCAGGAAGTTCTCAGCATTAGCAATTGTTTCCTACAAGGGTTTTGGGCTTAGTAGGTTTCTGCCAAAGATTCTGGTCCTAATATGCTGCTATGACCTTACTTCATATCCTCTCTTGTTGAAAATATGGTTTTAATTACTGTCAATAATCTGCACAGTGACAAAGCTGTGGTCTTCCAGATGTTACTCACTTGCAATTCAAATAAAAATGAGCAATAGTTGTGGATGCTAGGAACTGAAGTCTACCAAGAAGTGAAGGGTCACCTTTTCCTTCACACGCTTTAGTTAAATGGACATGGAAATGTACTTAAAGCTTGAATCTATTGCCAAATTGTTGTAATATAGTATTCGGTAATACATTTTTCCTCAATGGAATATAAATTGTCTTGCAAGTTGGAGAGAGATTAATTACTGTAAAATTAAACTTGGGAACTTTCCCCAGATGAAGGAAAATTGCTTATGGTAAATTACTATAGATTATATGTTCAGCAAATATTCTCCTCCCCAGACCTAATGATAAATAGTTTATATCCTCATAATTGCATATGTGCTCTTTCTCATGAAATATATGATCTTATCTAGTAGTAAAATAAATGATACTTAGCAGAAGACAATGATTTGCTGAGAGTGAGGGTGGGAAGTTTGGTAACTAATTGATGCAAATACTGACTCTCTAGTAATTTGTTATCTGTAGGAGTAGCAGGTTGCCAATAAACTTACTAAGCAATGCAAATGATGCAGAGGAAAATGCATAAGCTCGCTTCCAGTTGCTAAATTTCATGGTGACTGCCCTTCCCCAATTAGCTACATAACTATTTTATCAGAATATTCATGACTGGGAAGACATAAATATTCTGGGAAGACTGGGAAGGTCAGCCAATGAATAGGCATAGCAACTAAGTCAGCCAATTGGGAGCTGAGACAGACTGGAGCCAGGGCGTGTCTTAGTCTGCAGCTTCTGATTCTGTGCAGAGAATTGAAACTGAAACCAAGCAGTCTGTGCATGCTGTCTGCTCTGCTGAAATGAAACTGTGAATCTGCTGTTGGTATTGTAAATTTACTTCATGTATTATTGTGAATATAAAGAAGTTAATGAATCCTGCTGCATCAGTTTATCTGTGTGTGCTTCTGGATTTGTTTTTTGCAACAAACTATAACATATTTGAATCCATAGGAAGCAATGAAAAAATATAGGGGAGATGTTAACTCTCAGGACAATCATGAAATGCTGGTCTGATAACAGCATTTTGAATCTTCAATTGCTTGCAAGTCCCAAGGCACAGCATAATAGCTCTTCATAGTTTATATTGTTTAGAGCAGGAGTGTCAAACTCATGGCATCATGGCGGCAACACATGATGTATCGGGACTTTTTCCCCCTTTGCTAAACTTGGGCAGGGTGTGGCCAATGTGTGACGCATCCGGCCCGTGTCCCGGGAGTTTGACACCCCTGTTTTAGAGTAATACCTGGCTTGTCCTCCCTTTCTTTGCAAGTGACAGGTAGGTGGATTGGTATGTGTTGTGTGATTTTTAATTGTATTTACTTTTGTATCATTTTTAATTGTTAGTTTCCCATGCATTTCAGAATGGGCAGCCATATAAATTGAAGTAAATAAACACATTTTACATTGCTCACATTGCCTTCAAATTATCCTTAGCCTAGTGTGTGCTGCGGCTGATCTGCAATGTTTTCTACCACTACTGATAATTCTGCTTTGAATTATTACCATCAGGTAGTCAGGTTATATTTAAACTCTTTTGGAACCTGAAATAGGGCAGGCCCTGAAGCTGAATATATGGGATGACATTTCTTTTACATGTAATTAAATCAGTGATTATGTTACATAGCCCTCCAGGGACCTTTTAACATGAAATATATGAATGCATAACTTTTGAGTAGCTGAGTTATATCAGTGGGTAAAGATGAGATTATTTTCTTCCCTTATATCTCATCCCTATATTTATTTAATGAGTTGATTCCTCTCCTAAGGCTTCTCCTACTTTATCCAGTTTTAAAAGCCCTAATATTAATTTTAATTTACTTTCTCAATATTGCCCTTAGCTAAGAACTGGTTTGGGGTTCACAGAAAAGCCTAGAAGAAATCATCTGAAAATGAATAACGAGTAGTACCACTAATATTATTAACCATCAACAGATGACTGTATGGACATGTCAGGAGGTCAGACATGTTCTTTAGCATCTGTTCTTTTGCTTCAGTTGGTGGGAAATTACTGGGGAAAAGGTTGTTGTTACTATTGCTGACATGGAAGTCTGCAGTGAATATACATCGGTGCACTTTAGGCAATACATCATGATTGAATTTTTGACTACTGAAGGATAAACTCCAATTGAAATTCATCACAGAATGCAGATTGTTTATGGTGATGACTATGTTGATGTGAGTACAATGCATGCATCACTGGGGCAAAATGTATAAAGAGGGTGAACAGAGAAAAGTGCTCCAAAACAAAGTGGATAACTTGTGACAACAACCAATGGATTTCACACAAGAAAGGTTTTTTTTAATTAAAAGTTTTTTTTATTTTATAAACAAACAAACAAACAATACATAATCAATCATTATATCTTCTGAATACATCTTTTAAGTCTTCTTTTTGCTCCTCCAATATTTATCTTATCTTAATATTGTAAACAAACAAACAAATAATACATAATCTATCATTCAATATATCTTCTGAATGCATCTTTTAAATCTTCTTTTTACTCCTCCAATATTTATCTTATCTTAATATTGTCATTCCCTTTATTATAACATTTCCCCCATTTTTCTTACTTCTCCATTAATACCTTAATCTATCTTTTAATTATATTAAAAATTAGACAACCATTTTATCCCCACACAACCTTCAACCCCCCTCCCCCTCCCCACCCCCGACTTCCCAGAGCAAAAACAGGGTATAGCATTAAACTAAACATAAGCTAAAATATATTAACTTGCTACAAGATTCAAAACTCCCTCACCCTCTTTAACTCCTCTTTTAAAAATTGTTCATCAGCCTCCTCTTTTAAAATTCTAATTTAAACATTTTAAAACTTTCTTTAAAGCATATCTTTTTAAGAAAAAGAAAAAAAAGAAAATATTATTTTGCACCCATTCAATTTTAAATTAACCATTTTAGTACTTCATTAAGTTCTTTTTTTCCCTTTTTCTTTCTCTCAAAAAAAATACTTCAATAAAATATTCTTCAGAATATAACCTTAAAGATACTATTAATCCATTAAGTTTAGTTAATTCTAACTCTTAAATTCATTCTTCAAAATATCAATTTCAAAACTTTCAGAAAACTATCCATTAACTTTAAAGTTAACCATTTTAATACCACAGTCATTTTTTTAAAAAAAGCTATCCATTTTTGTTAAACATTTTTACTTAAACTTAAAAAAAGTGCTAATTTCAATAGACTTTTCAAATTTATTATTAAGATCCTCCCCAAAAGAAATTAATCTTCAATTCTTCCTTTCTTTCTATATTTTTTCCAATCCTTCTTTTTCAATAATACTTTCTCCTTCAACATTGCTCCTCCCCCTGCTTTTATTTTCGAAAATTTTTGAATGTAGATGTGAGACTGATGCATCTTTGAAAATCGCTCTCTCCTAAAAGTTATCTCCTTCATTTTGAAACCTCAATTTCTACTCTTCCTGCTTATATAATCAGTCACTTCCTCCCTTAAAAATTGATTCTGTCCATAAAACCAAGAATTTTCACGATAAAGTTTATCAGTCTGCAGGAAAGAGTCTATTTGCTGCTTTTCAGTTAACTACATAGAAGCCTCTGCCAAAACCTCTGTTTTCAATGTGGTAACTTCCATCGTGTTCCTGACAGCCTCTTTTCCCTGCTCCAAAAACAAATTAGTTTTAAACGGAGTTAAACTTTAATACTTGCATTTTCTGTTCTCCTGATTTTGCTCTGCCAGCATCCAGATTCAAATTTTCTCATAATCCTTAAAATTGCACTGTTGGTGTGGTCGCGACCCCTTGTTCTGCATAAAGCAGAATCGTCCCAGATCCGGAGCACTGAAGGGCTTTCAGGGAACTCTCACCCTGCAAGCCCCAAGCTTTAAAAAAAAAGCCTGGGGGTCTAGGGGAGCTCTAGTGCCTTGTTAAAGCACAGCGAGGGAGCAGGCAAAGCTGGGAAGATCGCATCACTCACTAGTGTCTCGTTAGTGCCTCGTTAGAGCTAGAAAAAAGCTTCAAAAAAGCTACATTCGGAGTATAAGATGCACCCACATTTTCAGCCTCTTTTAGGGGGGAAAAAGGTGTGTTTTATACTCCGAAAAATATGGTATGTTGATCAATATAAAATTATACATGTTTAATTTAAATTGCATTAGGGGCTACATGGTTGCATGTACAATATGCAACCATGTACAATAGAAAGGAGATACTGTCAGACCATTACAGTTTCTGACTGTTTTTCCTTTCACTCAAAGCAAATAGTTTTAGCACATGTAGAAGCATATGTATAACATTTTACATAACAGTTCAGCACATTCAAGACCTCCAATGTGGCATCATAACAGACATGTTTTGGATCCTGGTTTAGCAAATATAAAACCATATGAGTTTATTGAGAACTGAAATGCTGCCAGCATAAAATTAAGTACAGATAGTCCTCGACCTGAAACAGTTCCTTTAGTGACTGTTCAAAGTTACAACACTGAAAAAAGTGACTTGTGACCTTTTTCTCTCTCATGATCATTGCAGCATAATCATAAGTTTTATTTGTCAAGCATATATAAGATAACAGGTAAAAGTATAAACATAATTTGATCTTTATGGTCATACTGTTGCAGCATCCTTATGGTCATGTGATTTACATTTAAATGCTTGACAACTGGTTCATATTTATGACGGTTGCAGTGTCCTGGGGTCATGCGATCATCTTTTGCAACCTTCTGACAAGCAAAGTAAATGGGGAAGCCAGATTCACTTAACAATCATGTTACTCATTTAACAACTGCAGTGATTCACTTAATAAATGTGGCAAGAAAAGTAAAATAGGGCAAAACTTTTAGCAGACTTTAAAATAAACAAATAGAAAACAATATATTGCCTAAAAAGTTGAATTTTTAAGGTCAAGAAAAAGGTGAAATATTTGGGGGTTATGTTGACAAATACAAATATATAATTGTTTCAAAATAATTATGTGCCTCTTTGGAATGATAGTACAAAGGACTTACAAAAATGGGACAAATTGCATTTATCACTTTTGGGTAGAATCTCCATAATTAAGATGAATGTCTTATCAAAACTGCTTTTTCTATTCCAGACATTACCAATATTTGCAACCAATATTCCATTTAAACAATGGCAGGAGGACATTTCCAAGTTTATATGGCAAGGGAAAAAAACCCAAGAATTAGATGCAAGCTATTGCAAGATGCTAAGGAAAGATGGGGAGGTTGGGTTTACCAGATTTGAAATTGTATTTTGATGCATGCTATCTGGCCTGGTTAAAAGAGTGGGTGAACCTCCAGAACAAGAAGATATTTGATTTAGAGGGCCATGAATTAAGGTTTGATGGCACAGTTATCTATGATATGACAAAGTAAAAGTTAATGTTGATTTCAACAATAATTTTGCTAGATGTGTCAAACTAAGAGTTTGGAATAAATATAAAACAAGGTTTTCCATGAAGTTGTTCTTTGGATGTCTCCCCAGACAGCTTTTTTTAGAAAAGAAATGGTGGCGAAGCCAGACTGGTGAACTTATGGTAAAATAATATCTTTCAACTACGGTGACCCTAAAGTCGAGGGAAGAGTTAGAATTAAAAGACTATGTTTGTCATTGGTTTACATACCAACAACTGAAAGACTTAAACTAGATAAAAAGAGTTATGGGTTTGACCTCATTAAAAATGAATTGGAAATCTTATTGTGTGGTAGTGATGAACATATTATTCCTAAAGTTTATAAAAGAAATTTTAATAAGATGATGTATCATTGGTATTTACCACCAGATAAGTTATCTAGAATGTTGCCGTAATTCGAGGATCAGACTCAATAATGAATTCAGGCTTTTTATATTCAAATAGAAGATTGTTTATTTACAGAAGGCATTCTATATTCACAGAGTGATTGCAGATAGAAGCAAGGAGAATGAGTGTGCATCATCTTTTATACCAGAGAGGCGGGATTAGAAGTGGGGAGTGGTTAGTGAGGAATACATTAGAAAGGAGAGAATAAGTTAACTCTTGACATTCCATGGATATATGTTTCTTTCATTCAAGAATGAGGCATTTACACATGACAAATCCCCCTCTAAATGCCGATTTGACACACAACAATAATTACATTCAGAATCAGAATAATATTGAATACACAATTTTGAGGTTAAATATTTATGTTGTTTGGATTGTAAAGGTTTAGTCAATATATCAGCTATTTGTTCTGTAGTATCACAATGAATAGCTTTGATGAATCAATTTTCAGATAATTGTCTTACATGTTTGTATTTGATATCTATATGTCTAGACCTTTGGCCAATAGCGTCTGCTCTTGATATTTCTATTGCAGCCTTATTATCTTCATATATAGTGAGGGGCTGTGATGGACTCTTCCAAACATTAGTCAATAAATCATTGAACCAAATGAGATTGTTAGATGCCTTTGACAGACAAATATACTCTGCTTCAGTGGTTGAAGTAGCTACTAAATCCTGTTTCCCAGTATACCAGTAGACTGGGCAGTTATTAAGGAAGAATACATAACCGGAAGTGCTCTTCCTACTCTTAGTGTCACCTGCCTAGTCAGCGTCAGCGTAACAAGTGAGGATAGGCTCTTTAACATTGTTTGGTTCTAATAACAGACAAAAATCTAAACTGTGTTCCAAATATCTCAACACTCTCTTAACTGCTTCCCAATGATAAATTAGAGGTTTACTGACATATCTAGACAATAAGTTAAGGGATAAAACGATATCAGGTCTGGTCCAATTAGCAATATACAAAAGAGAACCGATAACTGATCTATAAAGCGTATTGTCCTTAAATTCAGGAGACAATTCAGTCATATTTCTTATAAAATCAGTCTGCATTGGGGTGTCACAAGGTTTTGCATTACTCATATTACATTTGTTCAAGAGCTCAATTATTTTATCCTTTTGTGATAAGCTAAATCCTTTTTCAGTCTTGCTAATGTGTACTCCAAGATATTTGTTTACTTTCCCCAATGACTTTAATGAGAAGTGTTCTCCTAGTTTTGTTACAAAAATATCTCTCTTGTCTTTGTGTTTGCCAATATACAAAATGTCATCCACATAAATTAATACAAATTCTAATGATTCACCTTCTCTTCTAACAAAAAAAACAATTATCTGCCGTTGTGGCATTGAAGTTCATGGTTTTGAGTACGTTGACCAAGCATTCATACCAACGTTTGCCAGATTGCTTTAATCCATACAAACTTTTGTTCAGTAACCATGTGTCATTTCTATTTGTGTTTTTGCTGTGAGGAGCTCTTACATATATTTCTTTATCAAGTTTCGCATGTAGATATGCAGTTTGTATATCATATTGAAAAACTTCAAGATTAAGAGCTGAGGCTATCACTAAAGCTGTCTTAACACTTTCAGTTCTCACTGTGGGAGAATATGTGTCGGTATAATCCTCAGGGTATCTTTGAGCAAAACCCTGTGCTACTAATCTTGCTTTATATAATGTTACCCTCTTCTAAATTTTTAATCTTAAATATCCATCTAGTGCCTATAATTGTTTTATCCTTTGGGACTGGTGCTGGAGTGAATACGTTAAGTTCTCGTAAGCTGTCCATTTCCTTGGCCATGGCTAGTTCCCATTTGTTTCTTTCTTCCAAAGGGAGTTTTAATACATCTTCATATGTGTTTGGTGTTAGTGTTTCATTATGTATGTGCATTACGTAATCTTTAAATCGTTCAGGTATTTGATTTCTGTTACATCTAATTGTTCTTTCTGGTCTATCATTGTTATCATGTAAATATCTTGCCTCCTTTTGTGTTAATGAATCTATTTTGATTTTGGGACAGTTTCCTATCCACGTTTTGGTATTGTTTTTTTGTGTATTATAAGTTCGTTCTTCTCGTTTTGTTTTATCTTGTGTTTTAATATTAGGCCTTGTTATTGGGAGTATTTCATTGAGATGTATTTTTGACCAATTGGTTTGTTCGTGAAATACAGTGGTCCTAGAGACTACGAATTTGTTATTATTGTCAATAAATCTATATCCTTTTGTACCTGTTTCATAACCCATGAATCTAAGCCTTCTGGACACATTATCTCCCTTACGCCTTAATTGTTTCGGTATATGTACATCTGCTGTAACTCCAAACACATGCATGTGGGCTATCTTAGGTTTTTTACTATACATCAGTTCGTATGGTGTTTTGTTTATGATGCTAGACCAAAGTTGATTGAGTGTATAATTGGAATATAATAGGGCTTCTGACCAGAAATGCTTACCTAACCCTGCATCCTCTAAAGTACATCTAATCATGGTTTGTAGTGTTGAGTTTCAACGTTCTGCTACTCCATTTTGAAAAGCAGAGAAAGGACTAGAGGTGAAATGTAACATTCCCTTTGATTTTAGCCAATGAGAGAATTCCCTTGACATGAATTCAGACCCTCTGTCTGTCATGATTTGTTTGATTTGTATGTGATGTTGTGTCTCCACACGTTTATAAAATTCTTTAAATTTTTGAAATGTTTCATCCTTATGTCTTAAGGTGTAGACAAAGCCATAACGACTGAAGTCGTCTACAATAGTGAGGAAATATCGTTTTTTGTATGTAATTGATGGAGTTAATGGGCCAACTAGATCCATATGCACTAGATTAAAAATATGATTTGATGATCTAGTTGCTTTTTTGGGTCTGGGCTTGGTTCTCAGTTTTGAAGACTTACATACTGAACATTTCAGGTAATTTTTACAGTCTTTTATTTTAACACCTTCAGCATGTTCAATCATTTTTTGTATTACAGGAAAACTGGCATGTCCTAATTTTCTATGCAATATGTGTGCACATTCATCATGAATTGGCTTTCCAATTATGGGTTTTTTGTTTGTGTATGTGTTGTTGTCAGATGTAGTTTCATCATCATGTTCTGATTCATGTTCTTCATTGTCACTATCTATATCATTTTCTGTTTCTGTGCTAGTGTTAGTTTCTACGTTTGAATTAATGTTGTGTAACCATTTTTCTTCTGTAATTAAGTATGGTAGGTCTCCTTTGGTAATTATATTACCTATGTTTATTCTGTTTTTCTCTAGAGTTACTTTTCCCTTTGAGAATATTATATTTATTTAGAGTCCCTGCTTAGCTTTATTGCACTGAGGATGTTGTGAGGTATTTTAGGTATCAATAGTACCCCCTCTATTTTCCCTAGACCGGGTAATTCTACATTTCCCCTTCCAATAACTTGAACTTCCTCTTGGTTTGCTACTTTAATTACAAATTTATCTTCGATGAAGGAAGATAATATTTTCTTATCATGTGTTGTGTGATTTGTTGCTCCGGAATCAATGAGCCAAGCATTGTCCTTTGAGTCTTGATTTTTACAATTACATTTCCCCCCCATTTTTCCCCCCAACCCACCCCATACTCCCCAACCTAACCCTCCCAACCCCCCCTAACCCTCCCCCCTGACTTCCATAAAATATAATCCCATCAAAATCCCCCTTTTATAAAACCTGAACCCCTCAAACCCCCATATAATTTTTCATCTTCACAAAATTCAAATATTTCTATTTTTATATAATACTTTCAATGAAAAGCTATTTGATACTTCCTAGTTTGATATTTGTTCTGCACATAATCTATCCATTTTTTCCATTCCCATTCGTAAGTCTCTTGTGAGCGATCTTTTAGATATGCAGAAATCTTCACCATCTCTGCAAAGCTGGCCATCTTCAACGTCCATTCTTCAATAGTGGGCAAAGCTTCATTTTTCCAATATTTACCTATCAATAATCTCGCTGCTGTTATCATATACAATATCAACTTTGTTTCATCCAATGTGAAACCCTTTACTATACCCAATAAAAACAATTGTGGAGAAAATTGAATTTTTTTCTTCAAAACATTCTGCATAACCCATCATATTTTTATCCAAAAAGCCTTAACTTTCTTACAGGTCCACCAAACATGATAATATGTGGCATCTAAACAATCACATCTCCAACATTTTGGCTGAACATTAGGATACATACACGACAATTTCTTGGGATCTAAATGCCATCTATAAAACATTTTATAAAAATTTTCCCTCAAATTCTGCGATTGTGTAAATTTAACATTCTGAACCCATATTTTTTCCCATGTTTCCAGCATCACTGGTTCTGCAAAATTTTGTGCCCATTTAATCATACAATCTTTAACCAATTCAGTTTCTGAATCCCTTTCTAACAAAACATTGTATAGCCTTTTAATATGCATTGGACCTTTCTCTTTTATATGTCTAACCAATTCTTCCTCATGCAACATAATACCAATTTTTTGGTCCTCTTTCCATCTCAGTTGAAGTTGATTATACTGTAACCAAGTTAGATTAATCCCTTCGTCCAACAGTGTCTCTAGTGTCTTCAGTTGCCATCTGCCCGCATCTGTAAAAAGAACTTCTTTATATAACCCCCCCCCCCGAGTGACATTATATTTGTATTCCACATAATATGACCAAGATCCAGCCATAACGGTATTTTAGTCTTGATTTTTGATTATTGTGTGTTTATCTATTCCGTACAATGATCCGGACTTCCTGTCCCTTGAGTTATCTCTGCCCCCTCTATGTTCTCTAAAGTTTGGTGAATTTCTGTGTCTATATCTGTCAATGGATGATTGTCTATCAATATATCTGTTTCTTGTGTCATGTCTTTGTCTCTCCCTAGGAGGTTTTGGACAGTCTCTCCTATAATGTTCTTTAGACCCACAGTTATAACACTCTATTGTGTCCTGATGCCTGTCTTGGAATACTACCCTTTTGATCTGTCTATGCTCTTTATGTGTACTGTAGCGACTTCTTCTCAAATTATCTTCAGCAATTAATCTGTTTGATAAACTCTCTATAGATAGATAGCCTAACTTAATTGTATCTAAATGTGATATGAAGTTGTCCCATGATGAGTCTAATGAATTAACAATAACATTTTTCATTGTCTGGTCAGATATTATTTCTCCCCTTAAATGAAGTTCTGCTCTAGTTGTGTTTAGTAATAGTAAATGTTCACTTATAGTAGTCCCAGGTTTTATCCTGGCTGAGAAAAAGTTTTTAGACATTCTAGTTGTGGTTGCCACACTTTCACTATGAAACAGTTTAAACATACAATGAATTATTTCTGAGACAGTTAGGTTATGCTTAATACTATGATAAATAGCAGGTGAGATACTAGAGATTAGTAAATAAAATGCTCTGTGATGTAGGCAGTCCAATTTTAGTGTCCATGGTTTTTTAGGAGGGTTAGTTATGAAAAACAATAAATTTTCTTTTAAGAAGACAACCTGGAGTTGCTGACTCCATTCCTGTAAGTTAACACCGTCTATTCTCAATTTTGGAAAATCATTAGGCAAATTTCCAATATTATTTGTTGCATTACTTACAGCTGGAGGCTGTCCATGGTCCTGTATGTGTTGATAATTGCAGAATGGTGTAGGGATACTCGCGACTAGCCTAAATGGTTCCCTCTGTTCTTTATTATCTCTATGTTCGTCTGGGTGTATTTGCGCATGCGCGTAGATCATTTCGTTCCTGAAGCTGCCGGGGGAGGTTCTCGCCACTGCAGCTCCCTCGCAGTGCTCTTCTTCCGAAGATTCGCTCTCTGGCTCGACTTTAGGTGTCCAGGTGTGGATCGGGGTTTGCTTCTTCTCATTGTAGTCATCTCGGTTGAGGTCTCTGGCTCCCAGAAGCGTCTGCGGTGTGGGCGAGTACTTGCAAGGCTCTCTGGGTTCGGGCGTTAGCGTTCTCGTCAGTCGTGCCGGAGTGGATAGATGTTGAGACGCTTGCGTGCTTGTTTCTGTATCTTTGCTTTTGGATTGTGCAGTTTGTCTTTTCTTTGTTATTTGATTGACTGTCTTTGGTACTTTCATTGATTTCTTTGAGATTTTTAGATTCGGGCCAAAGGCTGCGAAGAGTGTTTTCATAGCTGTTTCGATTTGTAGTTCAGTTGATGTTTCTTCGGTGTCTGTATCGGATTCTTCTGATGAGTAGAATTTTTCTTTTTTATTTCTTAAACTGTGTAGAGTTTTTCACGCCAGCCATTTTGAACTCTGCTTTCTGATTGGTTCTGGGTCAGTCATTTTGGCGGGCTGGCAAATCCAAGATGGCTGCCATTCAAAATTTTGCGTGGGATCGCTAGTCTTTCTTTTAGTTATATTTTCATCTATGGGTAATTCGCTTACCATTTTGTGGTCTTTTGGTTCTGGTGCGTTGATGTGGTTTTCTCTCGCTGCTCCGCTATCTTTTATGATGTCTTGGAGGTTCGCGATGAGATTTTTGTCATCTTTTTGGCTTTTCAGCAGTCTTAGTATTTCTAATCTGAGCGTGTTGTTTTCTGTCTCGCTCGCTTCTTGGTCACTGGGTTCATCGATTACCTCTTCGTCGTCCGTAGTGAGGTTTTCAGATTCTTTTGTCATTTTTATTGTAGATTCATCGATCATTTCTTGATCTGTTTCCATTTCTTTGTTGTGTGCCCTGGTGTTGGGTCTTTCTCTTTTGTTTCTGGAGTTTTCTTTCTTTGGCAGGTCTGTTTCTTATTGAGTCAGCCAACCATCCTCTGCTACCAGATTGTTGCCATAATTCGAGGATCAGACTCAATAATGAATTCAGACTTTTTATATTCAAATAGAAGATTGTTTATTCACAGAAGGCATTCTATATTCACAGAGTGATTGCAGATAGAAGCAAGGAGAATGAGTGTGCATCATCTTTTATACCAGAGAGGCGGGATTAGAAGTGGGGAGTGGTTAGTGAGGAATACATTAGAAAGGAGAGAATAAGTTAACTCTTGACATTCCATGGATATATGTTTCTTTCATTCAAGAATGAGGCATTTACACATGACATAGAATGTATAAAGGTATTTCAAATGAATGTTGGAAACATAAATTTAAAGAAGGGACTTTTATCATTTATGGTGGATATGTGATAAAGCAAAGAAATATTGGAGTAGGATTCATTTTTAATACAGAAAGAAAGCACATTACACCAACTTCTGGATTGCAAAATATCCAAGTGAACTTAATTCATTTATATTTTGCATCAAAGTAGAAAATTGTTTTAGTAATTAACAAAGTACAGTCCACAGAGGCAAATTCTTATTTCTGTTTCTTTTTCTCTTGATCATTGATACAAGTAATGGAGAGGGGAAGAACTCTATATCGTACAGATAAGCCACAGTCAGTAAGGATGGGACCTCACCATTCTTCTACTCTGATATTAAACACAGGAGCCCCCCAGAGTTGTGTGCTAAGCCCCTTAGGTGAGGAGGTGGAGAGGGTTGGTAGTTTTAAATTTCTGGGGATTTATATGTCGGAGGACCTCTCATGAACTATGAATGCTAACATGCTTGTGAAGAAGGCAGAGAAGAGACTGTACCTCCTGACAATGCTCAGGAAGGTAAATCTATCTCAGCATCTACTTCTGTCCTACTATCGCAGCACCATTGAGAGTGTCCTGACATATAGTATTCTTGCAAGGTATGGGAACAGCTCTGTAGCAGACAAAAAGGCTCTACAGACGTTCATTAAAACTGCTCAGAATATCATCGGGCTCCAGCTACCAGCCCTGGATGACATCTTTGAATCTCGCTGTTTGGGGAAGTTGCATAACATTCTCAGAGACTCTTCCCATCCTGCTTACAATCGTTTTGGACTGTTGCCTTCTGGCAGAAGATACAGAACAATTAAAACTCGGACCACACATTTTCTGAATAGTTTTTATCCCAGAGCTATAATTGCACTCAACAATGAACTAAAGGGCCACCATCAGTCAGCTGTTGGACAGCATTACTTGGTCTGTGGTGTGGATGCTTGGGTGGTTTTAGGAGTGAGGAATTTTGGTGGGTGGGGGTGTGTCTGGGGATTGTCATGTGAGTTGAGTCTGGTCTCAACTATGTGAATTTATTGTATGAGTATACTGTGTATACACGTACAATGACAAACTTTATTCATTCATTCATTCATTCATTCATTCATTCATTCATTCATAATAATTCCTAAAATTTCAGGGATTGACTTTAATGACTCAACTGCATTATATTTTCAGAAGGCAGAAAAAAAGTAGTTGGCTGTTTTAATCAAGGAAGTTTGAAGTCTTAGTTCTGTCCCCTCCCTTCATTTCTTAGCTTATCAGTGTGAAATTTCAAGTTCTCTTTTCTTCTATCAATAGAAGAGAGCAAATCCCTGCAGTGACATCTGGTCAGTGGGTTTTGCTTTAGTAATCAGGGGG
This sequence comes from Arizona elegans, assembly GCA_022577455.1. NCBI lineage: Eukaryota > Metazoa > Chordata > Lepidosauria > Squamata > Colubridae > Arizona > Arizona elegans. The sequence continues at coordinate 32,126,537 of JAKOOJ010000006.1, forward strand.
ATGCTGTGGAGCTGCGTCCAGCTGCTCCACAGCTGGATGCATAAAAAGCTGGGAAATCAGATGGTGCCTAGAACTTGTATTTGAAGGTAGCCATTAAGGACAAATGTTGAACACCAGGGTTAAATTTTAAAGAGGTTTATGATTATTTGGGATTGAATTCATGCAAGGTATCCTCCATAAACTATCCTATCTTCTCTGATTATGGTGCACCCTGGATTTTAATCTTAAATGAAATGGCCATTATATAAATATTATTTATAAATGTAATATCCTTTTTGTCCCCCCTCCATGACAAGATCTGGCCTATTGTTGATAAATAAAAATAGGGTGATGATTCAGCCTGTGAATCATTCATTTATTTTATTTATTGTAAGCATTTATATGGCCACCCAAATCAAACAATATAATTCTGGGTGACATACAAAACTCAGTAAACAAATTACCCCCACTAAAACCTTAAATACAAATAAATTGTAACAATTAATTGGCAATCAGAGGCTCAAATGTGTTATATTGAGTGCTAGTTGGGGCAAGTCATTAAATTGCATGGACGAGAAACTGGGAAACCTGAATTCTAGTCTTGGGCTTGAAAAGCAGCTGCATGACTTTGGGCTTCTCTCAACCTCTCTCTCTCAGTCCATCCCACCTCAAAGAATGCTTGTTGTGGGGAAAACATGAGGCAACAGCATTATGTGCACTAATGTGAGTTGTCTGCTAGGCCTATTTCACTGGCACTGGTTTGACACTTTACTAAGATACAGATGGCTAAACAGCTGATTCCACCTTGCTTCCCTTTACCCCAACAATTCTATGATAGCACAGAATTCTTCTGTGGGAAATGATATTCAATAGCTAAAATGCCAATTCCCCCCTCTACATGCATGCATGCAGGTATCCCTACACACAAAAACCATGCACAGCAGCAAATTCCCCAGGTGAGAAAGATCTTTCTCTGGCACAACAGAAATGCTCTGAATTCCTTACTATTGAAAGGCAAGTGGCTCTGAAAGTGAGTGGAGTGATTGGGATTGGGGAGATAGGCCCCATCCTCACCTGGGCAACAGGAACAGGAACAGGAACAAAGCCCTACACCATTAACCATATTTTGGTCATTGTATTTAGAGTTAAAGTGAAAGATTCTAGTTTTATGCTTAAATGAGTGGTGGTTCCCAAGCTTATTAGGAGGAAATATCTAACTGAAATGGCCTCTGTGACTTTTTAGAATATAATGTGAACCACAGCCCATCATAACTCTCATTTGGAGTTCTTCTGATAGGATGTGTGGGTGAGGGAGCAAGCATAGGATTCCTTTCATTTTTACTGCTACTTGCATGCTAGTTGGCTGTTCTTTTCCCTTATCATCACTTACTGTAACTAACATCCTGCCCATACCATAGGGAAGAGAGAGCATGAGAGCAAAGAGAGCTGATGGAACCACCATAAAATTACTCAACCCTTGCTAGAATGAATGAGTGACAATTATTATTGTTTCTTCTTCACTTACTTATCTTCAGTCATGATGTAGCAAAAGCTAAACAATCAAGTGGGGAGCAGTAAGAAAGGGAGCAGCATTATCTCTAAGTAATTGCAAGGCTGTCAGCTCTGACAGATGCCCAAAGATTTCAATTTTGGTGGCATGCTAAATCCAAATGCTAAAGGCATTGATTTGCAAGAATTCGCTGAACAAGTGATAAGGAAGGGCAAATGTATGTCAAAGACTATGCCAAGAAGAAGATGAAGATTATTATTCTAGAATATTCATTCCTAAATTAAAGGAAGGAAACGTGTTACACAAACATCTTAACAGTATTTCAACAATCTAGCCAAGTAAAGCTGAGCTCTATGCATTTATTGGGGATTCATTAATTTGGATTCTTGCTAGGAACAAGGTGTTGTATATAATCTGTTATCTAAACAGTCCTTTCCAGCTTTCTGATTCTATGATTTACTGCCAAATATGGATACCTGAGAGTGCAAACAGGAAATGTTTGTTGCCTAGATTATGGGTTGTAAATTTTTGATAGCTTAGACCTCCTTGTCAGCAGTGATAAACTGCAGATTTTTTCATACCATTCTTTAATGATGGAGTTATTGCGGGTGACTTGATAATAGGCAAAGCTTCAGAGGCTATATCTGTTGATATTCTCTTTCTTATCTTAATCTATCTTTTATACATATATTTCTAGTATATCATATATATATTCTCAAAATATCTGGGCTTCTAACTGTATGATGTTTCTATGGCTTATTTCATCTTTTACAAATGACAGATGGAGTTCTTAAAGCAATTGCAACACAGAGGACAAGAATTATTCCATATGAATACAGTTGAAGTGCCTTTTGTATATGAATGTTCTCCAGTAGATAAACAGCAAGAAGGAAGATACCTGCTTAGGAAAAAGATTTAAGGAAGGGTTTTTAAAAGTGTAACTAATTCAACAAGTAGAAAATCCAAGTATTATTGCAACCATTGAATAGTTAAAATGACAACTTGGAGCAGCTGGAAATATATTTCTCCCATATTCTGTACAATCACTTCTAGAGCATTTACAGCCCTGTTTTTAATCCAGCATTTTCTCTTTCCTGATCATGGGATTCTCTTTGCACAGAAGAGAATAGGGTATCGGGACCTGGAGACAGAAGTAACTTACCTGGAACTCTGACAAATAGTGTCATTCTAGTACCTAGCAGAAGTAGGTGAGGATGCTTTGGGTATACAAAGAGCACTTGCCCTGAAAATCTCAAGAGGTTGGCAAAGCTTCTGTGATCTTTTCACTTTGTGAATCCTGACATTTATCAATAGTAGCAACTGTGGATGCCGATCTCCCAGACAGAATAAGCTAATACCTAGCTTCTGCTCGTGAGCATTTATATAATAGAATAATAAGATAAGAGAGTTGGAAGGAACCTTCAAGGTCTTCTAGTCCAACCCTTGCTCAAGCAGGAAACTCTATACCATTTCAGACAAATCTGTTGCCCCATCTCTTGTTAAAATCCTCTAGTGTTAGAGCACAACTTTTGGAGACAAGCCGTTCCACTGATTAATTGTTCTCACTATCAGGGAATTTTTCCTTAGTTCTAGGTTGGTCTTCTCCTTGATTAGTTTCCATCCATTGCTTGTTGTCCTGTCTTCAGGTGCTTTGGAAATAGGTTGACCCCCTCTTCTTTGTAGCAGCCCCTTAGCTTTGCTTTGAGAATATCAGAGATGAGCAGGAGAGTTGCTCTGTTCCACTTGCACTGATTTTAAATTTAAAAATATAATGTGTTAAAGCAGAAGTAAAGTGGAATGGTAGAAATCATCTTCATGGATTAGTGAGGAGGGAATTTGCTTTCTGGAAATATCTGCCCACTTGGCAATAATATAAATAGTACACTCACAACATTCAAATTATACATAAAACCTTAAGTAAATTTCCTGCTTCTTGGATTACAGATAACCAAGCAACTACATTTGGAACCAGAAACTTGGTTACATGAAGTGTTCATGAAGTGAAACATGATTTTATGATTTTGCTTCAGCTTTCCTCTGCTTTGCAGACATGTGAAAATAATAAATGTGAGGATTGGTCTTAAAGTTACTTTGTCTTCACTGTCATAACTATGAACAGTTGCTAAATGAGAACGTCACTAAACAAGGACTATCTGTACAAAGGGAGCATCTGGCACTTTGTACTTGTTGATATAATAAAGGCTGGTACACTAGACTGGGAGTCTGTGAGTTGCCTAGTTGTGACCTATAAGAATAAAAATAATCAATGACTAAACAAACTGGAAATTAGGTGAATCAACTGGACATATCCTTCAGGAAAACATTGGTTATAGTAGTAACATGGATATAAGACAGACAAAAACCAGATAATTGATTATCAATTGATTAATTGAAATTTGATTATGGATATGACTCAAAGGAACCTGGGTTAAATATGTTACAGTAACTAAGAGCTTTCCACCAGATGACCCTCACACGGTGTGACCAGTCAGTCATGTGACCAAATGATCACATAAAACCTATAAAAGCAGAAGAGAACTGAAATAAGACACTTCAACCGATGTTCCACTGATGATATCACTTAGCCTGATGATGAAACATTCAGAAATAAAACAACAAGCTTGGAAAACAAACCAACAACAAAACCTGTCCTTTCAGTTTTCCCTTGGATGTCCTCTTCATGAGCTCTAGATTCATATATCCCTACTGCAATTCTTGAGATTGCTTAATAGAAAAAGAAGTGGGAATGTTTACATGAGTAGTTATTTAAATGGTTAATTGTTCCCTTATCTTGGCAATACAGCTGAGGTTTGTTCTAAAGTGAGCTTAATGTTCTTCAATCTGAATTAAAGTTAATACTTTGTATATTGGTGGTTTTCTTTTAAAGGATGAAAAAGTAGTAATTTTAAACTTCATTTTTGCTCAATTGGATTTTTTATCATACAGTTCAAGAAGCATGCTAAACTCAGTCCATTGTCACATTGAATTACTCTCAGCTCCACACACTTTTTACCACATTTTGCTATTGCTCCTTCATATTATTACTATTTTTAATTTTTAGTATTATTAAAAATAATATTAAAATATTAAAAAAAGATTGTATGGTTAATGCAACTAGTATTTGATGTTTTTTAAAAAATATTTATCTGACCTCTAAAAGAAAACATGAATCTGAATTCCTAAGGTTAGTTACTAACATAGCCTCACCAACCTCTGAGAGTTGTTGTGAGGAGAAATTGTATTGTTTATTGTGCTGTGCATGCTTCAAAAATAAATACAAAGAAATGTTCCAGGATCTCATCTAACTGCAGCACTGGTTTGCTGTTCATTAAGACAGCCTAACTATTCTTCCATATGAACCTGAAGAAAAGCTTCCATTTTTTTTTGGTACAGTTGCCTTAGTCTTTGTAAATGGATTTTTCACAGAAGCAGCAGAAGCAGCATTTTTTTTCTATGCTTATATTAAAAAGCTGAAAATGGCTTCTACTTAATAAACAGCAAGGAGGTGCTGTGCTCATCGAAAGTGGGAAACAGTTCTTCTGAAACGTTTTTGAGATGTGCAGCCCTATTTACAAGGAAGAGAAACAGCATGCATAATTCAATTGAAAAAGTAATTTGATTCAATAATGTCATATTATAAAAGATATCTCTTGGAGCAGCTGATATTCCACAATTTCTCTTACATTCTTCCCAATTGGTATGTATACTTCTGCATTTATTCTCTACTTCCAGGTGAACTGAATTTTTAATTCAAATCTAGACATACTTACTCAAAAGTTTGGAAGCTACACGTAGTCTATGGACTGTGAGTTTCCTGACATAATGAAAAGGGTCCAGTGATATTTTTAAAAAGACATTTCTTCCTTTCCTAACTAAGGAATTTTAGAATGATTGGACCAACCCCATAATCCCCAATAGACAACTTTAGTTCAATAGACATATTTCTTGGTGCTTATGGAACTTAAAAGTGCTCTTAGAAGACTGGAAGTGCTCCAAGATAGGCTTTCAGAGCGAAAATGTCCTTTTATGACACGAGATACTCCATGCAGCTCAAAATAAAGAATGAATTTTAAAACCGAAGCCACAGCTTTTTACACATCATCCTGAAAGTAAGTCCCATTGAACAGACTGTGTCTTAAATCGTATTAAATATTCATCTATTAAACATGGTTTTAAAGGAAGAAATATTTTTGTCTGTATTTTGCTTTCTCAAACAAAATGCAATAAGTTGAAAATAACACAGTATTTGACTATGCCTTTAAAAAACATTGCCCATGAAACTGTGCATTTGGATGAGCAAAAAAATCTTCTTGTAACTCTTGTAATCTGTTGCAATCAACTTGGCGGGCTCATCATGAATGGTCCAGATTAGAGAATACACAAACGCAGGTGCTTCTCGGGATGATGGAGCAGCGAACAAAAGCCTGCCATCTCTTTTATTAGTTATCAAAATACAGCGTCATCAGAAGGCGTTATTATGGCTACACATCTCATATTACATACAAGAGATAGAAAAACATCCATATATTCTCCAATATAAGTTTCACATTCTTACCAATTTACAGTAAATCACATGATTTCTAGGAAAGCGATACTAAGGGTGCAAAAACAAAACTTAACTCTGGCATATTTGGTGCCAGTTACTACCAAGCGAGAGGCCCATCTCCTCGTCTCCCCGCTATCAGAGATTACCTCAGCCCTCTGAAATGTAGCAGAAGGAGATATCTCTGGCTTTGCAAATACAGTCTATGTTATGAACAAAGAGAGAACAAAATAGGGCTCTTTAGAGAGTATCCAGCTGAACCCGCATTCCCACATTTCCTCTGTTTTTGTTTTTTGCAACAGGGCTCAGCTGTGTTGTTATTATGATGTTTTCTGTTAAACACTTGGCAAATATGTTTGTTATCATAGCAAATAAAGCAGAAATACATTGGATACATACAAAAATAAGCACAGCAATAATAAAGGTATACAAATGGTTATACATGTTATATATGATTATAGTTAGTTTCTTAAGTCATAGGGAGATTCTTTCCTTTATTCCCCGGTCCCATTACCACATATGCATCTGACTCAGAATCTGTAAATTCTTCCATAGGGCATGGACCAAGTTGATCAAGAAGATGTTCTGTCAAAGCTAGTTCCTTCTCAACTTGAATCTCTTTTACAGCTCTGATTGATAATTGTCTAATGATTGGTATCACACATGGGATGAATGTTAAACCAGCTATTGCGCATATGAACAAAAATATCATTTGCTTAATCCAACCGGATCCAGGCACCCAAGAAAACCACATGTCAGAACTTTGTAACCTCTGACTTATCTTGGAAGCCCTATCCTGTAATTCCCGAGCACCTTCTCTGACCACACCTGACTTGTTCATGTAGAAACAACAATCTTCACCTAAAAATATACATGTTCCTCCTTTTTCTGCTGTCAGGAGGTCTAAGGCACGTCGGTTTTGTAACACCACAGCAGCCAGAGTCTATTTGATTTTGGACCTCAATCAAAGTGCCAGCTATTTGATTCAAACTTCCCTGCAACTCCTCTGATATCTGTTTAAATTGGATTACAGAGTGTGTGATGCTGGCTACTCCTGTTCCAACAGCTGTTCCCATCCCTAAAAGCACTAATAGTGGGATGAGAATGGGGACCCTCTTTTGAACATGTCCCAAAAGGGGAAAAGGGATAGTGCTCAGCACTGACAACACCCACTTTAGGAAAAAGGTGGGCTAATGTACACACTCCTGTCCAGTTTGCTGGCAAACACAGATATGCATTGTTCCACACAAGAAAAACACTCCTTTTTCTTCCACACATATTCCAATGTTCATGGAGAAAGCATGGAGTCTACGGTTGTTTTCATTAGTCCAGACTCCCAAAGTGCCTGCTACAAACATTCCCGCTAAAGGTTGTAATGGGATTTCTAGTGATAGGTCTTTCTGTTTATCTCTGAGAATTGGTCCTTCAAAAATATATCGAGAGGTAGTATTTCCCGGTGGAAAAAGGATACACATACCTGCCTTGGACTTTAAATTGAACCAAATGGGAAATCCTGGAGGGTGAAATGGTCTTGGACAGCTTTCCACAGACAGATTCCATCCACCCCACCTGTCCTTTCTAAAGTGTAGTTCTGGTGGAGTTGAGAAAGTAACCTTTTGTTGAAATTTGCGGTAAGCAGAGGGAAAAATTCCCTTTGTTAATTTTATGTCCACCAGATTTATTTTGGGGCCTAAATATATTGCTGAGCGACATTGCTCGTCTGTCAAAGATCCTACAGGCCTACCAAGTTTCTGATGTCTCTTTACACACAAAGAAGGTGTTCCTATGAGGTCTACACCTGTAGCAATTGGGCCTGTGATAGGAAGACGACTTTTTCCCAATTGTTTGAATGCTTCATAAAAATCTCCTTGTATTGATGAGACGGGTTTTGTATCTCTACTATCCCTTTCAAGGAGAATTGTTGCCTTTGTTTTTACCCAGAGTTGTGATTTTACAGGAATAGCATGATAAGATGCAGGGTCAGCAGATAAGCATAACCAGCATTTCTCACCTAGTGTAGGGTTGTACTGATTAACAAGATCTTGACTTAATTCCAGAATCCGTGATATATAATCTCCTTTATGCAATTGTTGCAGAGGCCCATTGTCCTTATTCATTCCCCCCTCAACTGGAAATGTCAATATGGGAACCTTAGGTGGTGGAGTAGACTTAGGTAAAAAGTAAGGGCCTCGTGCATAGACAATGCGTTTTTGGCGAGAGCGTACTTGACTTGAAGTGTATGTATGTGGGGATTTGATGTTCATTTCATGGTCACCTGAGAGTCCTAAGGCTAACAATATCCAAAGCCATAAACAAATCATATTCAACTATGGTGTGAAAGTCACTACGTCAGGGAGAGGGTCAGTGGTACGTGTGGGTTGGGATATAGCAGTAGCAAGAAAAATCCTAGGTCTACCACAAAAACGCTCCTTATATGCGTAATACAAAATTACTAGCAAAATTAAAAAAACAAGTGTCCACAAGACCCATTCCCATACTTCTACTAACATTAGTATGTGTAAGAAAATGTTATGTTAAAGCTAAATAAAATGTATATGTACAATGCGAAGGTATTTTTCTCCTGATGAATCTTCCGCTGTGCGCAGGGGACTAGCTTCCGGTGTAGTCCTGCAAAGCTGAAGGTCACCACCGTGCGCTAAGAGTCTGTTGCCGTCTCAGCACCAGGGATTTCCCCTTCTTTTTGTTGTAAATGAAATGGTCTTACGTGTCTTCCGGGGATCCAAATGATACGATCGTTATGCTGGACAGCAGCGTATCCACGGCCCCAGGTAATAAGGTCAGCGGGCCCTCTCCATGCAGGATCAGGTAGTTGGCGGAAATAAACCTTTGGTTTTGGAGTAACTGATGGAGAAGCAGAAAAATGACGGGTTGCAGCCGACGTGGGAGGCTGTCCAGTCAGGTTAAGAAAGTTCAAAGTATATCAACAAAGATTGAGTTTGTTTTGCATGGATGGGAGGCCGAGGCATTTTTCCTCTTTCAATTTATCCAGGGCGTTTTTGAGGGTCTGATTAAATCATTCTGCAATTGCCTGACCTTGAGAATTGTAGGGCAAGCCAAATTTGTGTTTGATGGACCATTTGTTACAAAAGTCTGCAAAGGCAGTACTGGTGTACGCAGATCCATTGTCAGTTTTGAGTTCAATTGGGCGTCCCATTGATGCAAAGGTCCGAATACAATGATTTATTACATGTTTGGTTGCTTCTCCCCTTTGTGGAGATGCCATGATAAATCCTGAATAAGTGTCCACGGAAACATGCAAATATTTCCATGGGGCAAAGGATGGATACTGAGTTACATCCATTTGCCAGATTTCACAAGCTTTGAGACCTCTAGGGTTTATACCCATAGGAATAGAATAAGCTTGTTGACTACAAGTAGGACATTGTTGTATGATGGCAGTCGCTTCGGCTGCCGTGAGATCAAATTGCTTCATTAATGCTTTTTTATTTTGATGAAAATAAGCATGGCTGTCCCATGGTGTGAGAGCAGAAACAGTAAAAGAAGAGTGGAGAAGAAGTGTGCCAGAGGTGGCAGAGGATGCCGCAGCGTCAGCAGCATCATTCCCTTCCTGGAGGGGCCCAGGGAAAGGCTGATGGCTCCTTATGTGAGCTACATAGAAAGGGTGTGTTCGTGAATGTATTAATTGTTGCAAAGTAAGGAACAATGATAGTAACGGTGGGTCGAGAGAAGGGGAAAGATAGGAGGCATAGATAGTTTTAACAATTTGAGTGACATAAAGGCTGTCTAGGATAAGGTTGAAAGGAGAGTTTGAAAACGTGTGAAAAGCAAGAATAGAGGCAGCTAGTTCAGCACGTTGTGCTGATGTCTGAGGGAGAGTAATCTTTTTTTGCCATTTTCCATTATGTTGCCATACACAAGCTCCATATGTCTTACTGCCATCCGCAAACACAGTGGCAGCATTCAGTATGGGGCCAGATGCCAACGGGGAGTTCCAAACAAAAGGAATGGTTTTTAAAAGTGACAATCTGGGATCTGGGGGCGGGTGGCATGACATTTCTCCTGGCCAATCAGCGAGTGCAAATTGCAATTGATCACTTGTGGAAAGCAGGGCTTCCCAGGTAACAAGTGAGCAAGGGACATAAAGTGTTGAAGGCTCCACTCCGGCTAGGGCCTTGGTTCTAGCTCGGCATTTTTGAATTAAAATAGCGTATTGAGTTGGTTTTGCTGTAATGGTCACTCGCGGAGTGTGAGCGAGGTGAACCCATTCAGCAACGATCAATTTGGATGTATTTTGAATGATTGCTGCCGTAGGGAGCTGGGGTGTATTAAAAAGAAGAAGAGCCAGGGGAATATTTGGTATCACCCTATCCACCCAGCGTTCTCGCAATGTATCATTAACTAATTGTACCGTCAATTGTTGTTCTTGATTGAGAGATATTAGATCAGCCGGGTGTTTTCCTTGTGTTAGTGCATTAAACAGAGGGGTCAGCTGTGCAGTGGTGAGGGCCAAGAATGGGCGTGCCCAGTTGATGGTCCCCAGGTACTGCTGCAGCTGTACCAGGGTTGGGGTTAGGGGTAAAGAAAGAAGTGGAAGCACAGGAGCAGCGCAAGAAGAAAGTAATTTATGACCTAGGTAAAGGAAAGGAGGAACAGTCTGAACTTTGTCGGGAGCTATTTGAAGCACCCCCTTTTTTAATATGGATTCAAGCAGAGGCAAGGTGGTGTGGACGGTACCTGGAGGCCCCGGTGCGGCTACCAGGATATCATCCATGTAATGATAGATGGAAAAATGAGGAAAAAAGGAGCGATAGGGTTGCAAAACAACATCCACATAATGTTGACACATAGTAGGGCTATTAAGCATGCCTTGTGGAAGTACTTTCCATTGATAGCGGGCTGTAGGCCGAGCGTTGTTGAATTCCGGGACTGTGAAAGCAAATATTTGCCTATCTTGGGGATGTAAAGGTATTGAAAAGAAGCAATCTTTTAAATCCACGATCATCAAATCCCAATCTTTTGGTATCAAATTTGGGTTTGGGAGGCCGCATTGAAGCGCTCCCATAGGTCAAATTATTTTATTTATGGCCCTAAGATCGTTCAAGAAGCGCCATTTGCCCGATTTCTTTTTGATCACAAAGACCGGTATATTATACGGGCTAAAAGAGGGCTCAATATGGTCCTTTTGCAGCTGTTCATGAACCAAAAGTTGCAGCGCAGCGAGCTTTTCCTGCGTGAGTGGCCAATGGTCCACCCACACAGGAGTAGCAGAAGTAAGAGCAAGGCGTTGGGGAGCAGGTTCTTGAGACATTAGTGAAGGATAAGTTTGACATGAAACTGAGACATAAGATCCCTGCCCCAAAGGTTAACATGCAAAGGAAGAATTACAGGTTTTATATAAGCAATGATAGAAGAATCGGGGGACTTTACCGGCAGCCACTCCTTACTAATCAGTGCAGATTGGACACCACCCACTCCTCATACTGCAGGTGAGGATTCAGTGGGCCAGTCTGAAGGCCATTCCTCGGCACGAATGACTGTGACATCGGCCCCGGTATCTAAAATACCAGAAAAGGATTTATGGCGGATCGTAAAATCTGTGGACGGGCGGGCTTGTTGTAAATCTTTTTCAATGGCCAGAATAGAGGATTGTGCTTCTGATACTGCTGGTACGGGAATCATAGTGGCTGCTAATTGTCCCTCAGGAATGTGCAACGGAACATTCACAGAAAAAACCAAAGCGAAAGAGGAAAAGTCAGTGGAATCCCGAAGAAAAGGTGAAGCAAGTACGCCCTGAGAAATCAGATCCCTGTGAGGAAAGATGATGAGAGGGGTTTGGGGCGGGATGTGTACCCGCCCTATGGGGCGTAAAGGCAGAAAATAAGCAGTAGCGGGGGATGGGGCGTCGATGGACTCGCTGGCCACGAGATCCATTGAAGCAGGAAAAGGGGGAGGAAATGGGCTACTTTCAGCCTTTTGAGAGGGGCTGGCTGAATGCCCCGATTCTAGTTTCCCTGTCGGAGCGGATTTGAACGGCACTGATTTGCCCAATGAAATCCCTTTTTGCAATGAGGGCATACTGTTTTTGGTTTTGCATTCTGATTGCCAATTTTACTCTGCCCACCCCCTGGGGCTCGGCATTGTGCTCTAACGTGACCAGGTTTACCACAATTGAAACAATTACCATTAGGGTTCCCCACCGTTTGTTGAAGTGCTGCTGCTAAAGCATCCATTTGATAGGTCTGTGTCCCTACCACCCTGCATGCTTTTAAGAAATCAGCAATAGTAACACCTGGTCGGTTTGCTATAGGTTGCAAAATACGGTGGCAGTCGGAATTTGCATTTTCAAAAGCCAATTTAATTAACAATTCAGCTTGTGCCTCAGGGTTGTCAATCTGACGGCTAATAGCCTTTTGCAAATCATCAATGAAGTCACTGTAAGCCTGATTCGGTCCTTGAACCACCTTGGAGAATGATTTTTTAGGACCGTCCATGGTGTCATCAACCTTTTTTATGGCCATCATCGCAGCCTGCGATATAATCTCACTGGCTTCCTGGGTGTTTGAGCGTATTGTTGAGGTCCCTGGCCAGGTCCCCCCAACAAATGCCCGTTTACGACACCTTGTGGTAAACCCCTTCGGATTGATCTTTCAATTTCCCTTTCATATTCAGAATACCACACTGTGTATTGCAAAGGAGTAAGAATCATGCCAAATAACAATTTCCAGTCTTCTAAGACCATTTGGTAGGTATTTGCCGTGGTTGCGAACAGTCCTTGGGTGTAAGGTGAAGTAACACCATAAAGACTAGCCGCTTGTTTCAGGTCTTTTACAACTTTATAAGGCATTGGGGTATGGACAAGAATCTGAGGTCCGTTAGGATTGGCTGGGTCCGGACCTAAGGCGACGGGATAACAATGAGCGGCTTCCTCTATTTCCAATTCGCCTCTCAATTGTGCCTCTCGTAATGCAGAGGCAACCGTGCCCATGTTTCTTTGATTTGGAATCGAAAGGTCAGATTGTATGAGGTTTTCAGGCGCTGTGGCAGCCGTATAAACCTCTGTTGGATTTGCCGTTTTGGCTGGTGGGGTTAATTTTTCGCCAGATTCATAAGGCGGCGGAGGATCTGGTCCTCCTTTCATGGCTTGTTCGTGAATTTGCAGACATTCCATGACTATCCGCCAGGAGGATAATATCTTCGCAGGAGCCCGTGGTGTCTCAGGAAGATATTTCCCCAGTTTTATCCATGTGGAAGTTTTGATGGATCCCTTCTCTGGATAAGTGGGACAATTTTTGTAAATATATTTAAGAAGGGAAGTTAGGTCTGATTTTGAGGGAAGTAGAAGACTCTTCCCATTATTTTTTAAAACAATAATTGAGGACTTGGCCAATTCCCTAAGTTCGTGGAGGTGCGTAACCTGGGGCTTAGAGAATTCTGCCCCCATACTCACGATTTATGGGAGGGTGCTTCGTTTGCAGATGACCGGCCCTGGTTTGCAGAGGCTCTTCCAGCCGAATGAGTATGAGGGTGCCAAGAGACGTGCTCAAGTGAATCACGTCGGGGTCACCATATATTGCAATCAACTTGGCGGGCTCATCATGAATGGTCCAGATTAGAGAATACACAAACGCAGGTGCTTCTCGGGATGATGGAGCAGTGAACAAAAGCCTGCCATCTCTTTTATTAGTTATCAAAATACAGCATCATCAGAAGGCGTTATTATGGCTACACATCTCATATTACATACAAGAGATAGAAAAACATCCATATATTCTCCAATATAAGTTTCACATTCTTACCAATTTACAGTAAATCACGTGATTTCTAGGAAAGCGATACTAAGGGTGCAAAAACAAAACTTAACTCTGGCATATTTGGTGCCAGTTACTACCAAGCGAGAGGCCCATCTCCTCGTCTCCCCGCTATCAGAGATTACCTCAGCCCTCTGAAATGTAGCAGAAGGAGATATCTCTGGCTTTGCAAATACAGTCTATGTTATGAACAAAGAGAGAACAAAATAGGGTTCTTTAGAGAGTATCCAGCTGAACCCGCATTCCCACAGTAATCCCTACTCATGGGGATGTACATCTGCCAACTAGGCTTATAATTGTTTATGATTTCTTGCCTGCCACTAAAACATGGCAATGCCCCAAAGATTTTCACTAAAATGTCCCCCCACCCACCCCTGTCCAGTTAAGATTTATTCCAGTCTGGGATTGAATTGGAAAAGTATAAAGAAAAGACCCAGTGTCACTTTCATATCTTCCGTTCTGGCAATAGAAGGAAGTATGATTCCTAAAACATTGCAGATGCAATGGAAGTAGAGCATATAAGTCATCCTGTTCTGATAGGTTGAAGATACATAAGCCATCTCTGTGCCAAATGAATAATATAAAGTATTTCCTGATTAGTGAAGATAGTTTTCTTCAATACTACAGAAAGGTCAACCCATAAGCATATTCAGCATTCCACGGTTGTAAGGTCTGCAATTCAGTGCTGTAAGCATCTTTCTTTAAAATTCAATATTCTATTCCCCACTTTTTCCATAAAATTGAAGAAATGTAGATAGGAGACATGACAGTAGCTTAGCTCCGCAACACATTGAAACTGTTTTAAAAATGAAAATGAACGTATCTGTCAGTGTTACTGCTTGCATAAAAGTGCTGCTGGAGAGAAGGCTTCCTAGTTTAGAAAGCCAACTGATTTTACAGCAAGATACAATAGGTATTCCTTAAGGGAAAAGGAATATAGTATTGCCAAATTATTTTTATTGTGATTTGGGGGAGATGGGAAGTCTAGAAACACGAAATATAAATACAATATATAAATACAGTATATATAAATAAATAAAATGTTGCATTGCTTTGACCTTTCGCTATCTCTGGGTCCTAACTTATATAATAATAGCCTTGATAAATAGTAAAAATAAAATCACCTCCAAACAAAACTCAATATCTGGTAGCTTACATGAAAGTCCAGTCTTCTTGGCATGTTAAGAAAGTAGTTTTCCAATGCCCTCTTCCACACTTTTTTTTAAAAAAATGGTTCCAGTCTATATAATCCTGAAATCCCAGATATCCCAAATTGATTAATTCCCCCCAAGGAGAGGGACGCTTAGAAAAATTGTAGTTTCAGATACTCAGCCTATGAACCCTCATACCACATGAGGGTTTAAAAAAAACTTTAAAAAGCAGCATATTCACTCTGCTTTTTGTGATCACATATCACAAAAAGATATTTAAACAAAAATGCTTTAAAACTTTCGTCAGCAATGGCTGCTAGATTAGATAGACAGACAGACAGACAGATAGATGACAGAGAGATAATTTTCATTAAAGACTTTTTAAATGGAAGATAAAAACTAATATAAACTGATATAAAGTAAGAAAGAGAAAATAAAATCAGAGAGGAAGCTAAAAATGCAAGAAAAGAGAAAAAAGTAAAAGTAAAAATTGAAGAAAAATATACAAAGAAGTACAGTAGTTTATAATCTTCTTAACAGCAGTTATAAGTACAAATTTACCTCTTATTCTACTCAGTTACAAGGTAATTCTCCTCTTTCTATATCCTGTCTAATCGTAAAAGCCATGAATCATAAGTTCATTTTTTTTATTTTTCCAGTCAGCAGTTAATGTAGTATTGTCTTTTTTCTTGTCAAAATTAGCCATCTCAGCAAGTTCTATCATCTTCACCAACAATCCCTCCATTCTGGATAGTGTTCTTCGGGCATACAATAATCTTACTGCAGTTATCATGTACGAAAACAAAATTCCATGACTGTTTTTCAACTGTTTGTCCATCAGTCCCAGATCTCTGACCTCAACTATTAATCTTTAAAATCCTCTGAATCAGTGTATGTACCATATTTTTTGGACTATAAGATGCACCAGTGTATAAGACGCAACAAGATTTTGAAGAGGTAAGTAAGAAAAAAAGGTTTTTGCCTTCCCTGGCCCCCAGGAGCACTCTGCAGGTCACCCAAACCTTCTGCATGCCCCGTTTTTCACCAAAACTGCCCTGTTTTTCCTTGTTTTTCACAAAAATGGGGGTGTTTTTGCCCTCATCAGCCCCCAGGAGCACTCTGCAGGCCTCCCAAACCCTCTGCGTGCCCCATTTTTCATCCATTTTTGTGAAAACGCAAAGGGTTTTGGAGGCCTGGAGAATGCTTCTGGGGGCTGGGAGAGGGCAAAAATGCCCCCATTTTTACAAAAAATGAGCAAAAAACAGGCCCGGTTTTAGCAAAAATGGGACGAGCAGGGCGGGGCTTTGGGAGGCCAAAAATGGCTGTATTCAGTGTATAAGACGCACCAACATTTCCACCCTCTTTTAAGGGGGAAAAAGTGTGTCTTATACTCCGAAAAATATGGTAATTAAATCCAGAATTTTCAAATTTTTGTACATGTCTACCAAAGATGACAAAATGCTCCTTCTTGTTTACACTTTTAACATAAATTTGAAGTGACTTTATACATTTCTAGACAATTTCTCTGGTGACATAAGCAATGGCTCCTCATTTTTAAGATAGTATTCATTCAGAAGATTAAAGTTTTGGAATCTCTTGTGAAGATCTCATGCAATTCAGGTATTGGTAACATGTTTATTGGAGTTTAATGACAAATTTCAGCAGGAAATTGTGCACTGTCTTTATTTTATTTATTAAATTTATACAACACCCATCTCACTGTCAAGTGACGCAAGACAGCTTACAACAAGCTAGAAACTAAAATATAAAATGTTAAAATAACAAATATTACAATTGAAATTAACAAAGATAGCTAAGAAAGAAGCAATATAGATATGGAGATAGAATCTTCTCTTAATTCACTAGCCACCTTGAATAAGAAACATCCCATTGAGATGTTATCATTATTGAGACCCACCACTTTTTCCCTACTTTGAGTGGCAAATTCTGGAAAGCGAAGATCTAACAAATCAGGAGTTTTTTAGTTTAACAGATTTAACAGATTAACAGAGTTGGAAGGGACTTTATAGGTCATCTAGTCCAACCCCCCACTCAAGCAGGAGACCCTATACCATTTCTGACAAATGACAGTCCAATCTTTTCTTGAAAGTCTCAAGTGATGAAGCTCCCACAACTTCTGAAGGCAAGCTGTTCCATTGATTGATTGTTCTCACTGTCAGAAAGTTCCTCCTCAGTTCTAGGTTGAATCTCTCCTTGGTCAGTTTCCATCCATTATTCCTAGTCTGGCCTTCAGGTGCTTTGGAAAACAGCTTGACCCCTCCTCTCTGTGACAGCCCCTCAAATACTGGAAGATGGCTATCATGTCTCCCTTGGTCCTTCTCTTCACTAGACTAGCCATGCCCAGTTCTTGCAACTGTTCTTTGTATGTTTTAGCCTCCAGTCCCCTAATCATCCTGGTTGCTCTCCTCTGCACTTTTTCTAGAGTCTCAACATCTTTGAATTGAGATAGGCTGGACTATGTCATTTGGCTACATCTCTGTTGTTTCTTGGTTTTGCTCATATTGTCTAATGGTCAGTGTGATTGATTAGGAAAAAATATGATTTAGTACAGAAGGAACAATTTCAAAACAAAAATTACAACTTCTTGCTATTTAAGTGCACATTCCTTCCTGATATTTCCAACCTTGAAATTTATTCTTATTTTTGTTCTTCCAGTATATTCTCTATTAAAGAGATAGAAATCTAATTTATATTATTATTATTATTATTATTATTATTATTATTATTATTATTATATATTATTATTATTATGATAGAGATCTAATTTCTTTCCATTAATCCTGAAAGTACACACTTTCTGTCTTTCGCTAAAATTACTCCTGGTTTTTTTTAAGATAAACATAGTATAAGATATTCCATAGATATATAAGATGATGGTAGAATACAGGTACTCCTCAATTTACAACCATTCTTTTACTGACTGTTTAAAGTTATAACAGCATTGAAAAAAATGACTTACAACTGCACTTATAACTGCACTTATAACTGATGTAGCATCCCCATAGTCACATGATCAGTAGTCGGATGCTTGGCAACCCACATGCATTTATAACAGTTGCAGTGTCCTGGGATCATGCAATAATCATTTGCAACTTTCCTAGCTGGTTTCAGCAAGCAAAGTCAATGGAGGAAACTAGATTCTCATAATGACTGCATTATTTATTTAAGAGCTGCAATGATTTGCTTAACAACCATGGCAAAAAAGGTCATAAAATTGGATATGACTCACTTCCTTAACAACTGCCTTGCTTAACAACACAAATTCTGGTCTCAGTTGTGGTCTTAAATTGAGGACTACCTGTAGGTGCTATTCCTAACTTATGTTTTTCAATAGAGACATGCTGTTTTAGAAGCTTACATAGAATGTTTTCATTCATCACATTTAGTTGTTTTTTTTCTGAGCAGATTGCTATTACCAAATATGTGTTTATATTCTTTTTTCTCTTTCCCAAACTTGTAAGTCTCTTTTGCTGTTTGTTTGTTTGTTTGTTTGTTTGTTTGTTTGTTTCTGCACCTTCGTTTGCTCAGTTTCCTTTTCCAGTTCTACTTACACTTTGTAAAGAAGTTGCAAGATATTATTTCAAATTTTGGACTTTGTTTTTACAGTCCTCATTTCTCTCTCTCTCCCTCCCTCCATCTCTCCTCTTCACTGTGATATTATTCCCTGTGCAATTTCTATTATTAATCCTCATCCACTAATGGATAATCCACTTATCTCAACATCAATGAATCCTATTGTACACATGTATCTGCTATTCTATAATAAGAATAGAGGATTTTTAAAACAGGGAATGGGACAGCAGAACTACGACCCTGTTTCTCGAAGAGAGAACGTCTCTTAACTCCAGTCACGTTTGATGGAACCAGAAGCATGCGCACAAGCTGAGCCTGGAGCTGTCCAAGTGCTGAAATTTATAGTCAGTGTGTAAGATCACAGCCCTCCTTCATTCCGGCACAGGGAGTGTAGCATTTTTTCCCTTTCTTTCTTTTTTGAGCACAACATTAACCATGCATCTTTGATATTTACAACTTGCTAATAAAGAAATGGGTGAAAGGCAAATAGCCTCTCTCCCATTTTGACAATGCTTTAGACAAATACTGATTTGTAAACCCAAGGGAACTGTAGACAGCTCCGAAAGACAGACCAACGTGGCAGCATTATTCTCATCTCCATAATGTTAAGGTAGAGAAAAATTTGGTTTTCTTTTGGGAGGGTGGGAAGATATTCAACATTTCCAAAAGAAGCTTTACAGAGAACTGGCAATTCCAGATGGTTGTACCTTTTGTGTTGGCTGCTTGGGAATGCTCTTGGGTTCAACCTAACCATGATTTTAAGGACTGATACTTTGGATGTTTTTTTTATCTCCAATGTATGCAAACACAGATATTTTCTTTCTGATTATAAAGAAATTTAAATAATTGCTGGATTTGGAAATTTAGAGAAGACAAGTGCTTTCTGACAACCTCTTTTTATTGATGCTGGAACCGTTTCTGGAATATTTTTTTTCTCACATTCAATACAGAAAACAGGAGGAATGAACCGACAGCTAGTGAGCATTTTGACAGCCTTGTTTGCAGTTTTTTTAGAAACATATCATTTCAGGTAGGTAAAATCATTCCTTTTTTGTAAGCCTCTATTAAAGATGCAGGGATTTAGAGCTGCTTCAGACTCACTATTCTTTTTGCTGAATCTGTAGTCTGAGTATATAGGTTGGTATAATAGTGCCATTGGAAATAGCTGTTGCTTGGTAACATACTTAAAAATTCCACACAACTTTAGTCTATGGAGAAGTTACTGAGGTATTCTTTCTTTTAGGGTATAATGTTTATGGGTAGCTAAAAAATTTCCTCAAGTCAGTGAAATTTCATTTATGTAATGATTTATAATTATCAAACAATAATTTCTTCTTGTGTGCAACTGTGAAATTAATTTGCGGCTGCAGACATACACCCAATTGTTATTATTTAATAAATGTTAATAATTTTGCTGTATTAAAATCAAGAAGATAAACTAGGGGAGGAAAAGAGTGTCCATGCTCCTCATGTGTACTTATCCTTGCTACAACAATTCTAGTTTATGTTAATAAAATCATTGAGAACTGAACCTTTGCTGGATTAACTAAAATAAGGTTAATATGACCTCATCTATGAGATAGCAGAGAAACAGATTTTTACTAGTGGAAAAAAATCTAAGAAGAAGCCACGTCTCAATAGATGTTAATCAAGAAGCATTTTTTTTTATCAGTGCAGCATGCATATCTGATTCTATTACCTATAGAAGGTAGCAGTGAATCTTTAAATGGAAAAATCAGTGTTTAGCCTTATTAATTTTGTCTTATTAAATGAATAATTCTGGGCAATAAGTGAATTGATAAAAATGTATATAAAGAACATTAGCATTTAAAAGTATGAATATTAATATATCAATATAGTATGTCAAGTTAAAACAGTAAATTTTGAATGTTACTCCATATGATTATTATATACAGAATGTATTATTATATATCACATCTATTTATAGATCTGACTAAGTAAACAAGAAGGAAAAAAACCATTGCTTAGGAAAGAAAAGGGTTGGAAGGTGTTGGTACTTTATATGCAAAAAGCTATGAAAGCATAATAATTAACACCTAATAGATTTTGCAGTAAGGGCTATTATCCATGGATCATCTTCATATTTTTCTTTTTCTCAGAGGAAATGAACAACAAACTCATTTAATTAGTGCCTATTAAGTTGTTTTATTGTTTGATATTTTTATATGGTTTGGACACTAACATTGTAAAAGTGTTTGCTGATTGTGTGATATGTTTGGCCAGACTTTCAGAGATAATGTAGATCCATAATTGAAGAGGAAATGCATATCTCTGCTCTGCAAATATAAACACTTTTTGAAAATAATTAACTGGAAAACTTATGAATTAAATAATTTAGTCTGATTTTTTGATTCCAAAACATGTTGATGTTTTTCACTGTTCTGTAAAGTTATATTAACACTTTTCCAGTGAAAGTGATGTAACAACAATATTACTAATGATAACTAATAATTTATCTAGGACAACTTTCTGTAAAGAACATGATTCGAGATCTGCAAAATCCCCTTCACAGACACTCTCTCCTTCAGATTTCTTGGATAAATTAATGGGGCGGACATCAGGTTATGATGCACGAATAAGGCCAAATTTTAAAGGTAAACCCATTTTAGTACATACAAAATTAACTGTAAAGCACATATTGTGATAAATGAATATGAAAATTTTCAGGTACTTTATTCTAGAATAGCCATCACCCACCTGGGGCCTTTCAATTAGTTTGGACTTTCTGGTAGCTCCATCAATACTGACTGTTAGCCATAAAAGGTAGAGCTGAAGGGATTTGTAGTCTAAAGCAATTTAATTTGTTTCTGATGGGAACTGTATTTAAAATATATGGAGAGATTTAGATCGGGAAATCTTATCAAGGATTAGGTATAGAGGAGTATTGCTTTCACAAATAATTAGAAGTCTATATTTAATATAAGTAGAAATACCGTAGCTGAAAGAGCACAGAGTTTATGTAATTTTGTTTTGCTTCAAATGTTAAATTTAAAAAATAGTTGACATATACAGTTTTATGCCTTCAAACACCTGAGGCAGAGAGAATTTTGGTATCTGAAACATTTAGTTATGTAAAGTTTATTCTATACATTTGAACTTGGTGTAAAAAAAGAATTGCTCTTATGGAGACCTCAGCCAGCATGAAAATTCTTCCTGTGATTCATTACATGATATTTTAGTTCTCCAATGATAATCCATCTACGAATCAGCTCTAAATGTTCAGTATTCAAACAATAAGCATGACGTTAGAATTGACTACTTTTGAGTTTAACATCACAGAGTTTTGCTGGTGTCAACAGGTGGATCATAGCACAAATCTAAATTTGCATAGTTAAGCATCTTCCTCCAATCATGACAATATGGTACAGAATTAGTAGTTTGGATGTATTTAAATTGAATATATATTAATACTAATGGAGACTTTGTAAAATTAAATTACGTTTGCTTATTATCAGAAACAATTAATTTTGAAATAGATTTTGGTTTTTCTCTAATGTATTCCAAAGTAGGTAAATGGTGATTGAATGTGTAGGAGATTCAGTTCTGAAGGAAGGGAAGAAGACTTGGAAGATGGAACCTCTTAGTTTAAAATACACAGTTATTTTCTTGTATATTTGTAATGTTGATTTACACTATGCTTAAATGTATCATACAAGATTACATCTTATTGGTAAAACAGGTGATTCTTGTTCTTTATAATTTTATACTTATAGCTACAGCTGCAGAACATAAACTATATAATGTAATATACAAGAGGTGATTATCAGCCTTATTTTTTTAAAAAAATCCCACTTATGAATATATTAAACTGACACTTTATAAATCAGAACTGTACATTGAAAATATTACTCACCTTTGAAAACTATTGATTAACATGCTCTGCCTTCCATTTGTTCCATATTAATTCATTATAAAAATCTCCCGAGAGAGTAAAGTAAATGTTTCAAAATATGGAAAGAAATATGGTTGATTATATTGAATGCTCTGCAATCAAATTGTTTATCTGGTTAAAATGGCTGGTAACGTTTTGGGCACACTGTATTATTCCCCTTGATAGCAAATGTTAGATTGTTGTTCTGAACAAACTACTTCAATCATAATCCCATAACTCTCACATTTGGTCTTCTAGAAAAAACATATGCAAACTTTGCAAACTTCTAATAAAAATAGTAAAAGCAGGTTAATTACTGCTGATATATAGAAACCACTCAAGAGTTTTAAGAAAGGCAGGAAACTAGAATACCTCTTCTAAGAAACATTCAAACAAATTCAAATGTTACACTTCTAATAATTGTTATGCCAAATCTCTTAGAGCAGTTTACAGCTTGGAAAGCAAGATTCTCAAAATTCAATATAGATGTACTTGTTACAATAATCAATGGGGATTGTTTACAGAAGATTGGAAACTAGATATGTATACCTTCAATTATCAGTGAGTATATTAATATGGGCCTTCTTAGTGCATTTGATTTTTCCAACTGAGTTTTGGTTTAATAGGTAGGAAGCTAGATATTTATTTGATATTTTAAATGTTATATCTATTTTCAATCTGCAAAGTTTTCACAATACCCACTTTAATTCCCAAGTCAGAGAATTCCATCACACAGTCTGGGTTATAGATCACAGTAAGCCAAGAGTTGGTTTGCTTCTTTATTGCTTACTTGCTGTGTGAACTCAGCTATTGTACTTTGTAAACCATGATTTATGGCTTAGTGATTTGTGTGAACTAAGTCTTTGATGACTTAATGTAATGTGTGGACCACAATAATATGAACACTCAGTACAAGTGCTTATATTTCTAATTTAAATCCTTTATTAATTTTTATGAGACTAAGCACACCTATTAAGTATTCTGAAAGATGGAGTCGTTTATCAAACTCCTGGTTAGTGCAGATTAGCTAGCCTAATGGGGATTTTTCCTCTTCCCTAGAGCTATCTATATATCCTCAAAATCTGCTCTGGAAAAATGAAGAAAAGTTTAAGGATATGAAGATTACTTTAGGAGGGAGATCACTCACTCCTATAGTATTTTTATTGATGGAAACATATGACTAAATTTCATACAATATTTTAATTATATTGAATTCTTTATAGACAAGACTGTTCAAACTTCTGAATAGAGTTTGCACATAACTCTTTATTCTATGGTTTAAAAGTTGCCTTGTAAATTCCAAAGCATCCTCTCACATTACTCAAATTGATATAGGAAAAAAAACCCTTTCTTGAAGCTTGCAAAAGCTGCCTAACATAACAGCTGGAAAGCAAGTAATTGTAAAAAAAAGTCTAATTTTGGAATTGTGGGACTACGATTGTGATTCAAATATATCTCATTCATTGAACTCATGTAGCTTTTCAAATTGCTATGCGCAAAGAGTTTTCAATAGAATATATACAAGGGTACATTAGGAGTGATAATGTTTACTTAGTTGTTCATGTGGGAATGACATATCACAATAAACTGCTTATTCAAATTTACTAAGACCCTGAACATTTTAAACAAGAACAGTGGCTTTAAAGCAAAGGGACTAAAATTAATCAGATGTAATTAGCTTTTAGTTGAAGGCAAATAATCACTGAGAACAAGAAACTCTTTTTCTTAATTTAATATACTAGTGTCTCTTTCCTATCACTAATTCTTAAATAAAGACCAGCTAGCTAAATAGGTGCTTTTGAATCAGATCTGATTCTTTTTAACTGTAAGCACAAACATCTTCCATTATGACCAAACCCTGATAACAATCCACAAATCTACAAAAAAAAAACAAAAAAAAAACATTTCAGTGATAAAGCTCATATTATCTAGCAGCGCCATCCCTCCAAGGTCTCTTTATCTTGCCAAGCATAGTTACTTTTTCTAGATTTAAACCATTTACAACAGATGTCCAAAATATGTAAATTTCTGCTTGTCAATTATTGTTTCAGGGAAACGGCCTTTATTTCACTGAGGACCAATTGATTACAAATCACGATAATCTTAAGTACCATCTCCATATTCATAATTTAAAGCAATCTATCTTCCAGAACCTCCCAGGGAAGGGAGGGGGCAAAAGATAAAACAAATGTTCTGCCATTGCAATGTAAGCTCTGCCCCTTACACATTTGCATCATGATGCTTTAGCCATGTACAATAGTGGTAAGGCTTTTGTCATAACAGTTTTGACAAAAATCATCAGATCCTGTAGGCACATTTGCTATCTCTTTCTCAGTTTCTCACTTGCACAGACAATATATTGCCACAGGTAAAAACATTAGTTTCAGTATTTTGATCTTTGCTCAAAATAAGTTTGTCATTGCCTGAATTTGAAAGATTAATATACTTTTCATTTCTCAAATACTCAGACTGTCATGTTCTATTCCTGGGATCAAAGGAAGAAAGGAAATATTTACCATATTTTCTGTTGTATCAAGTGAGAATTCATTAAGCATGCTGAATGACAGCAGCTTTCTTTTAATATGCAACTTTAATCAGATTTTCAGATTTCATTTTTATTTTCCTAAAGTTCTCTTTATATCTTCTTTACTTTCAGTTAACAGAACAAAGTCATTTATATATTTCAAATGGTCAATACATCAGTTCACAGCTGCTGGCAGATTCCAGCTGCCACTTTTATATTAGAGTTGTTTTATATACAGATGCTGACAATATGCATCTATATCTCACTCCTTGTTCGTATCAACTATTATTTCTTTAAATACAGTTCTTACAGGAAATTCTTGTTCATTATAAAGTTTCCTCAAAATAATAATCAGTAGCTCAGATATGCTCCACCATAAAATGCTCCACATTCTACTGTAAACTATAAAATCAAAATCATTTTATACTTCATAAAACAAAGGTAAAATTCATTATTAAATTCTCTTGCTTTTTCTCTTGTCTGTTTCTATCTGACTTCTTGTCCTGTTTCTTTTCTGAAAACTTTAGTGTTTCTCTTTCTGTGTATGGCTCTATTCCTCTTGGCAATATATAAGCAAAACATTCTGTATGTGTATTTAGTGCAATAATTCACTAATATGCAAATGTTCCAACATGTTCTTTGATTAATACAGTATATGAACAAAACATGTCCAGTTTTGTACATTCTTTTTCCATATTTGTTCACAACAATTTGCACACAGCAGCTTTATACAGTTCTATGGATAGGGGCCACTTTGGTGGGAAGGTAACAGCACTCTGTGCGCCTTCGGCACTTAGTCATGCCAGCCACATGACCATGGAGATGTCTTTGGACAGCGCTAGCTCTTTGGCTTAGAAATGGAGATGAGCACCACCCCTAGAGCCAGAAACGACTAGCACACATGTGCAGGGGAACCTTTACCTTATGGATATTTCATATGCACCTGGTAGTCTTCTATTTATTCTGATTTATTGTCTCTCATACCTAACTTTCTGCTCCTAATTAGATTAGGTTCATGTTCTGGTATAACTCCATTTGTAAAGTATTTCATTGTAACCTTTCAATTCCCTTGTAATCTCATTTGCCTCTATTAGTCTTCTTCCATGATTACTCAAGTAGTCTCTAATTTATTTTAGTTATTAAATTTTTACACCTCCCATCTCACTGATACAGTGACTCTGGATAGCTTACAATATTCTTTAGCTAAAATGAAATTCTTGAAGTTTTTCAGCTGTTCTAAAATCCTCTCTCATTTTTTATTTGTTTTTCCTTGTCCTTTTTTGCTTGACATTGAGAAATTACATTTAGTAATTACACATGCTTTATTACCATTTTCCATGTTTTCCTAGCTATTATAATAGCCTATTCTGAAAGCCACTTGGATATCTTTTTACTTTAATATTATGGGAATATTCTGCTTTGAATTTATCTCCCCATAAATCCTCACATTCTATTTATCATAATTGAATATAATGAACTAGCTAATTAAGTTTAATATATTAAACATATTTTGACTGTATGGCCTCTGGGTGAAATCTTACTATACAACTACTGTCTCTAGTTGTCTACATTTAACATATAGTTTAACACCAGTAATTTATTGTCTGTTCTATAATCTTCATGTGGAACTATCTTGGCCAACTTGAATGCTCTTCTCCATCTTCCAGTTCCTATTACATAGTTGATTCTGTGAGGGAGCCTGTTTCTATATATGTTCTTTGAAGCAGATAGCAGCAATGAATAAAGACTTCTCTTAACTTTATTAATCTATTTTCTGCATTATTGCGTTCTTCTAGTCCAGCATCTTCAAATTTGGTATTCCTGTCACTTATTGCTACTCATATTACCAAAACAATAATGGAACATATTGAAGAATTCTATGGCAAATTAAAGATGTGATGAATGCAACTTCTATTGCATTTAGAACAAGTAGCAACAAGTGACAGAAATACTAAAGTTGGAGAAATACAGAAAGTAGAAGTTGTTGGATTAGTAAAATACAATAATGCACAAAATAGATTTACAAAAGTTAAACTTTATTAGCAAGAGTGAGTCCATCAGCAGCTTACGCCTAGGATAGGATCATAGGAGCAGCTGAACTCTTCTACCTTTTGAAACAATGAAGACCAAATCTATCATAGCCTAGCAGAAAAGAGTACCTTTGATAGCTTTCTAAAATTCTATATTGTTCCATATATTTTGAGATTTTGAAGTGACTGAAGATGAAGATCGTTAGAAATAAAAAGAAGGAATATAAAATCAGTTTATTGTTCAAGATTAAAATAAATGTATTGTTGTCTCTAATAACCTTTAATAGACAGGTTTGCTGGTATAAGACTCAAATGATAAGATATTATGGATCAGTTTATTGATAAGTGATAAGGTTGGCAAAGAAGAGATTATTTGCTATAGTTTAAGATAAAGTAATAAGTTACTAAAATTGTTGAATAATTGTGATCTATGGGGAAGTCACTTCTTCCTATATTTTTTCTTTATTATATTCTTATTTTTTCTTTCTTTTCTATTTTTCTTTCTATTTTTGTCATGTTTTGCTTTTTTTTATGGATATTTGTACTTTTACTTTAAAAAAATGTATTAGTTTTTATTGTGATTATAATATTTAATAAAATTACTATTAAAATGAATTTTGGCCTCCAGATCTGCTAGCTTCCAGTCCAATTAATAATTCATATAAACATGTATAGAATTGGGAACTAGTGGGAGCCATTATCAATGAGATAACTTGAATCTTGTTGATAATAGCTCCCATTAGTTCCTAGCACAATACTTGTTTTCTCAAAGATCTCTGTCAGTTGAGTACACTAGGTAGGTATGCTTTTATGGCAACAATCTTAAAGTACTGTATGTCTTTCAGCAACTTTTAGAAACTTCTTCCCATTTATAGCTTGGCCAAATATTTCTTATACTTCAGTCTCTTCTATTCTCTAGAATAAATATAACTCAGTAACTGCTGTTTGGAAACTTTTATTGCTGGTGGAAAGAGCATGGTATTTTATTTGTAAACTAAATGAAATTCCTTTTTTTTAAAAAACAATAAATAGGAGTGCCATGGCATCAACCTGGGATTTCTTGATTAAGAAATTGTTCTAAAGATGAAAGGTCTTAAATCATGTGCAACATGCCATTATAAATTAATGTTATAAAATATTAAATATAATCATTTTATGTGAAGTCCTTGTTGTTCCCTGAGCTTCTTTGTTTTCTTGCAGACATTTTGTTACCTGACTTCAGTAGTACTGAAGATGTTACCTGGTTGGGTAAAAAAATATCTGCAAGCAAATAACTAAGTTCAAAGAACCCCAAGAATTTCACAGTTTAACTCTGTATTTATTTGTTTATTTACTATATTTCTATCATAGTTTTTTCCATTGCTAAAATTCCAAAGGAATTTTGATGTTAAACCACTGAAATCCTGAATAGTGAAAAATGCAAATATTTGTTTTGCGAAAAAATGTTCCTAACATTAAAAGAATCCTTAGAACAAAGATGGTTATGTAATTCCTCTAGATGTTTTAAGGTTAGGGAAGGGCACATAACAGTCTGAGCAAGTACAACTAATGGACTGGAAGACAGTAAATTTTCAACACCCAACTGGGAGATATTTCAATTCACAAGGGAAAAAAAAAAAAGAACATTCATTGATTTAGCAACAGTTACCAAAAAAATCAGCAGATATACATTAAACTTAGAACACTCTTTCCAGTCTTCTCCTTTGTTAAAGGGAAAAGCAATCAGAGTTTGGTTGTGATACTATATATGATCTTTATAGAGGTGCAACACTTAAAATTACTCTCTACTAGACTTGTATTTCATTCTAATAAATATTATTAATCTTAATTGTGAGAGTATTGTTCCTTGGTTTAATTGCTCCTATCCAGACTATTACGAGGAAAATCTGACATCTCACTGAAGTTTTCCATTTTCCTTTTCGAAATGGGAATCAGCATATTGTGGCTATTGACCACACTCAATTTGCTGCAGTTCGTGTATGTGTCAATTTAGGATTTCTTTTCCTTTTGGAAACATTTTTCTATGTATTTCTCTTGGTCACATTATTTCCCCCCAATGCAGTAACCTTCCTTTGTCTCTTATATTTTGGCTACAATTCTTTGGGCACTCCTTGTTGAATTCACAAAGAATTGAAACGATAAGGATATTTTCTTGGATTTATCCCTGTTGGTTTATATTACTATAAAGCTCTTGCTTAACCTATGCTAAGATTGATACCGGTTTATTCAGTACATTGCAAACCAGAAGGCAAATACTGTTTAATATATACCCATTCATTTTTACTGAATCAGGATGCTATACTTATATTAAGAATTGATAACAGTGCATCAATGTACTACTGATAAATGTGTTGCCACTATATTAATGTTTGTTATGTATCTGTAATAGTGCAGCTGGAGTAACACAAGGCAGCTTGTACCTCCCGTGCAAGGTTTTTTGTGGTTCTTTTTACACTGGTTGATTAATGCACATAAGTCTTCATCCTGGTATTAGAGAAGATATTACAAAATTTCAGGAGTTGACTGTATGATAACAATGATGGACTATGTGATAATGTGATACCTTAGATAGAAAGCCAGGTCAAAGACTCAGGAATACAAACCAGCATTAAAAGGGAATGACTAGATATAACACTGTATTCACTGCTTTAAGAAAGTCATCTTTTTTCCTGAAGACTTGCCCAAAGGCTTCAGTTTGCATGGTAGGCAGAAACATAATAAAAGGAGCTCTCCTTATATCTATATTGCAACTTTGGGGAAGATCCATCGTTCAGTATAAACATACCTGTCTAAAATCTGGCAGAGCTGTCAATATCAGCATTTGTTGAGCTGAAGTGACAGATGATCCAATTCATTAGAAAGCAGCTCTGTATATATTCTATCCCAGATACAGAATTTCTGCTTCCCATGCAGTTCTTTAATGGATAAAATATTAGTCAGTTAGCAGAAGAAATTTCATTTTTTTGTCTCCTAGATCAGTCAGTAAACAATATTTTACCAGAGAGTACAGTAAGGCTTACCCTATTTAGACAAGTCTCAGACAGGAACAGTCACCAGATTTAGTGATGATTCAGATAAATTCAGATGATGTCTAAATTTCAGATCACAGTGAACTGTTTTGCTTGATTTTATTTATATCTTACATGTATTTTTTACAACTCAAGATATTGTACAAAATACTCCCTCTTATAATAACAATCCTACGAGGTGACTGGGTTGAAAAAAAGTGACTGGATTCTAGTAGATTCTAGCACTCCAGCATGGTTTCTGCCTAATCACTCCTCTAAATTGCTTACACACATGTTCTTGGTTTCATGTAAATTCAGGAAACATAAATATGATACATTTTCACAAACACTGTGATAGAATGAAGTGTTCATCTACTGTATCAGGAACAAAACTAGACTAGGTAAACTTTTGTGGACATACTAGCAAGAATGGATATAAAAATACTTCCCTATCTATAGTTTAAAGTGGTTTGATCCTGGGACAATTGTACCATGTCGATATTCATACAGCAGTACTCATATAGCTCTTGAGTACATTTGTAATTAAACAGCATTATTATTTTTCATCTGTGCAGCTATTGACACCTCCCCCAGATATTTTTAATAAATGAGGTTGTCCCATATATAGTCTCATCCCTGCAGATGCCCATTCACGTTCCAGTGTGCCTCAAGTTAGTCCTTCTGATGAAGATACGCTGCCTGAAACATCCTCAAGGCTCATTATTAGTGAGCTACAATTTGGGCACCAAGGATCATAGTTATGAAAAAGAATATCTGATTATAATTCATGTGTTGACATAATGTTATTCCCATTCTGGACCAATGAATTAAAAACTGGATAATGCACATATTGGACTAGGTCTTTTATTTATAATTTACCAATAGTTATATTCAGTGCATTCAGAAAGTATTCAGATCCCCTTCATTTTTGTCAATTTTGTTATGCTGCAAGTGTGAGGTGATGGGGGTCTGAATACTTTCTGAATTCACTGTATAATGACTTATGTACTTTATCTTCTGACAGATTTTTTTTTCTCGCTGCACTTAAGCCTAATTGCTTAGAAATGGGAAAGTTTTGCATGGAAAGAATGAATTATATAAACTATTCAGTAATAAGAAGAAAAGAAAGTATTAAATATACTATTGTAAACAATAGCATGAAAGTAAAAAGAGTTGTTGAATGGAAAAAGCCATTTAATGGGCCATGAGAGGAGGTCTGCAAAGCAACTGGTGATAACAAAGACACCATTTCACTTTTTCTATTGTTTCAGGTACAGCTCTATGCTTTGAAAAGGTTCAGTGTTGCTCTTGAATAGTTGTTTCTTCCTATTTTTTATTAAGTTCCTTCCTTAATATTTCATTAAACTTTTATTAAGTTTATTAAGTTCCTTCCTTAATATTTTATTACGGAAGAAAAATATACTGCCTGATGGTGGACAATATAATAGGGAGGACTTAAAGGGAAATCTTATCTCTGATATAAGCCAGATCACAAACCTTTGTATGTTTAATTAGTTTTAATGAAATTTTTTGTACCTTAATTGTGCCATTGTTTTGTGGGTTGCTGAGAAAAACTGTAATGTAAATTTTAAAAAGTACATAAAAACAAAGTGCAACTGTCAGGGCACCAAAATCATGCTGAACTAATTCACTGTGATCTGTTCAGGTCAAAAAAGTTAAGATGGCAACTACAATCTCACAATAAAACTCCCATCTTGACTGTTTTTGACCTCTCTCCCCATGTTTTTATAGTATTACTGTGGCAATTGATGTAACTCCTTTCTACTTCACATCCCTGCCATTTTGCTAAGTTTAAAAAAAATAAAAATCTGATTAAGAGAGATCCCTAGTGTATTATCTAAACCTTCAAATGCTCCCATCACCTTTTTTTAAAAAAAGTCTGGGGATGCCTGAATAAGTGAATCAATGAGATTATTTCCATTGCCTTTATAATACACTTTGTAAAGATTAATAAGAGTCTTAAAATATATACACACACACATCCAGCCCAATGAAATTCTTCTCTGCATTAGCTAAAAACCATTCCCCACATGAAGAAAATCATATTGTTTATATACTAATGCAGCACACCAGAAAAGAAGAGATGACAGTCCTAATTCACCACCATAAACAGGGCTGAAAACATTCAAAGACATACTTTTAAGAGCTTTTTGCTTGGATGAATGAATCTGTCACTTCTCTTTTCTCCCACTCAAATGGTTTCTGTCCAAGGAAAACATACCAAACATGATGTTCACCTTTCTCTGGTGGTATCAATCATAGGGATCTCATCCCTCAACATAGCCCAGTCTCCCACTTTCAGAATTGAGTGTGTTAGCAGGTATCTACTATTTTAACTCTGGAGCACTCTCTTACTTTTAAAAATATATTTTACGATGGAAACAAAATATATTTGAAGCAAAACTCCAATGACAATAAGCTTTCTCATATTTTTATTTTGAACTGGATAGAGTATAATAAGGAGCTGTAGCTATGAGAACACAATATGAAGTCACAGGACATATGTAGTCCTCAAAGTTTTGACCCAAATATCTCCAAAGGTGCTTCCAAATTGTGTGGTTTAAATAATTACGGAATAAGCACATTAATTGTAATTTATATTTCATTTAAATATAAAACTAAGCCAGAATTTGGCTTTTCCCCTTGATACTTATTTCTTTATCCCAAGTCTGAGTTCTTGCAAAGATCAAATGTAATTCAAAATATTTTCAGCCCACAAATGTGGTATACCTCTGGCATATTGGCCCTGATCTGGAGCTAACTTAGCATAAGATAAAATTGAATCTTGATATCAAAAAGAATGGATCATTCTAAAAACATTCTGATTCTTGTTTTTATCTTATAGAAAATGCTGAAAGCTTCCTACTATTTAGAATGTAGGTATTATTCTTTGGGAGCTTGAAAAACTGAATTCACATTTTGATTCTTCCTGCAGAGAAGGCAGAAAATCTGAAGGATGATGCTTCCCAAAGATATAATTGAATTATAGTGTCATGCAGTGGTGTTAGTTTGAAGGGTAAGTTATGCTGACATCTATAGAAGCTGAATATAGATGTCAGGCGTATAGTCCATCTAAGAAAACAGAAATAATAGAAGAGCACAAGAAAAAATATTTTTAGAGTGTATCTAAAGTATTAATTGTCATAACTCAAGCTTATTTGACTGCAGAATTTTTATTCCTTTTGTGTATCATACATATTTTTGTTAATTTTATTTTCAAATGTTTATATTCATATTTTGCCCTACCTGAATAACTCAAGAGCAGTGGTACATTAAACCATAATTAAACCAACTTAAACTGAATGCTGACATAACACTGCATAGTAGACAGGCACAGATATTAGAAAATAGTTATTATGTTGTGTGAAAAATTCTCAGATGCTACGATATTGTGGGAAAAAAATCTTTCCAACATCATGTTTACTCTTGCTCCTTTTCCTCTTGCTCCTTTTCCTCCATGGTTACGTTCCTTTTCCTTAGCTAGTGATCCTCGTTGCAACTATTTTTCTTATGTGTCATAATAAAATGTTAAAGAATATGCTTTGCATTTTGAATCCTCTTCGGTCTTCTCCCAGGGATTGTGCTTGCCTTGTTTATTGACTTCTCAGAAAAAGTTGACTTACTAAATTTAGAGTGTAATATAGTAAGGTTGTGTTGCTAGGTTCTTTTTAACAATCGAAAAACAGAATTGAAAAAAAAAAATCTAATTAGGATATCTAGAGACATGCATATATACGTGTGTGTGTGTGTGTGTGTGTGTGTGTGTGTGTATACAGAGAGAGAGAGAGAGAATAGCCTGGACACCAACAAAGGGTACAGGCAAATAGTCAGGAATTATGGAGATTGTACTAGAAAGAGATAGATGGAGTAAGCTGAAAATAGTGAAGAAGAATAAAAATAACAAAAAGGGCATTTTAAAACAAGTTCAAACTAAAAACAAAAGAAAATAAACATTATACCAATTGTTTGATAAATAGATCAGAATGCTAGCAGTTAATAAAGAAAAGATAAAGCTACTCAACTCCTATTTTGGTTCAGTATTTTCCAACTAAAATGTAAATATTCCACCAGGAAACTGTAATGATCAGGAGAGTATTGAAACTTAATATCAATATAAATATTTTCAGGAAATATCCTGCTATTTGAATGAATTTAGATTTATAGGATGAGATAAATTGCATCCTGGGGTACTTAAGGAAGTAGATAATAGTCTGGCAATATTTTTATGTCTGAAAAATCTCAGAAAACAAGTTACAGTAAGTGCTAGCTTACTGAGGGAATAGCAAAAATTCTTAAGAGTTAGGATTCCTATCTTCAAAAAGAGGAAAAATGAAAAAGCAACAGATCAGACAGTCTGACTTCAGTACCTGGGAAGATTTTAATGCAGATGATAAAGGGATAGATTTTCAAGCACCCTGAATACAGTGCAGTTAATTCCATAAATCTACATAAATTGGTCAAAAACAAATATTGCCAGGTTAGTCCTAGTCTTATTTTTTTGTATTGTTTTAAATTACGTAATTTCTTTAATGGACTGTGGAAATGCAGTATGTCTTGATTCCTGGATAGCATTTGAAAAATATCACATTACTTTATTAGCAAAGCAGTTAAGAGTGGCTTGAATGGCATGACAATTAAGTAGAAACATAGATTGTCAAAAATTACACTCAAAGAGTAGTCATTAACAATTTCTCTTCACATTTTAGAAGTTCAGTCTTGAGCCATCTATTGATCAATATTTTAGTAATAGCAATAGAATAAAATCCTCTTCTCTTTTTTTCCATTTTTTCCAGTATTAGAATATTTTCCAGAGAACTAGGTCTTCACATCCGAAGTAAGCTAATTTGAATCTCCTTTTTTGGTATTGGAAAGGAGTATGAATATAGATTCTAATATTTTCAGGAATCCATCGCCAATCCAAATTTTAATTAGCAATTAAACAAATGAATTAATTGATTATTTAATTATATTGACAGTGTTTTTTTCTCTTGTACTTGGCAGATGTAGATTCATATGCAAACATTAATATGTAATACTATAGCAATGGGAACGGCAAAATGATTAAAACAGAACAGTTTGCATTGCTCAATTAGTATTGCTTTGAGAATACAATTGTTTGAACTGAATCACATTGGAAACGATTTGCATTCGGACAACCTGTCACTGCTGCCTCCGATCAATTCCTATGAAAGAAAACCCTTAAATCTATAGATTCAGAGAAAAGGTAGTTTTACTAAGAATGAACTGAATGCAGCAAAAGTCAGGCAAGGTTTGAAGTAAACGTGCATGAAAAAGACAAATTGAAACTTACCCCAGACTCCACCCCCCAGTGTCATGCAGACAGAGTCCAATTTTTGGGAACGTCTCTGGTTCCGGTGCTCTGTGCCGCCCTTGTGTATCCCATTCCTTTGAAGATGTTAAACAGCCCAAGCTGATATCATAAACCTGAAGTCAAGCCATTCAAAATAGAGTTTTCCAATAGTTCTTTTATTCTTGTGTTATTCGGGAAAAAAACAAAGCAAGTGTGCAACTAAGCTTAATTAGTTCCTTTATATTTGTACATATACTTGTCTAATTTCAAAGTTATCTTACCAATAAGCTATGCCACCAAGGCTATTCAATTTACTATGCCCAACAAGGCTACTCAAGTTGCTGTAAGTACTATTGCCCAACTGGGCTACACATTCACACAATACTCACACAGACTCTCAACACAGGTGATCAGGCTGTGGGCTGGGAAGCAGACTTAGGATGTTCCCTGCTCCAACAACAGTCATCTTGAACTTCAGAGGTCTGGATTCATTCCAGTCTTCTCTTTATACCCAGCTTGTTTACTCTGAATCCACATGTATGGTACATATTACACTGGTCTTGTCAGGAACTTCACATTCTTACTCCCTGTTCCATGACTCTATGAAAAATGCAATCCACTACATTCCTTACACCCACTCAGAATCTTTCCTTATCAGTAGTATACACATTCCACCAATGTGAGTTTCTCAGGAAGTTCATGAAAAGGCTAACTATGGTTGTATTACAGGCCATCTATATTCGTAACTTATATTTGTGATATATTCATAACATAAAATACATATAACATAAAATATGTAACACTGGCCTCTCAGAGTCCAAGCCTCCCCATTGATTATCAGTAATTCCACTCTCACACCACCTGCATGCTTCCACTCATGAATATCATTGTTCCCTCCCTCCCCATTTCCATGGCAGCTGGCAATTGTCCTGTTAGTAATTAATGTAGCACCTGAGGTTCCAGGATTGAATTAGTTCTCTCACACATCCCGTTAGTTTGAGGATGGTGAGAGGAGCTTAAGCCTTGGATGTTTTTAACAGCTTAACAGAACCTGTTAAAAGTATTGAGCCCAGTGGACTGGCTTAGAGGATAGTTTACATGGGTTTTTCAGAGCCTCTAGATTTTTATGATCAATCCACACCTCAACAGTGTTTTTGATTACTCTAGAAAATGCCACCAAGTAAGCAAAACCCACCATATTGCATATGCCTCCTTCTCCTGCACACTTCTGCTCAGGTTCAGTAAGTTTTTTAGAGGTATACATGCAGGCTTGTAGCAGGCTCTTCTCTTGTAATAATACAGCCCCCACAGCTACATCACTAGCATTTGCCTGAATTATGAAAGGATCATTTGGGTCAGGGTGCTTTAGCACAGGCTCCACCACAAACAGCTATGGAGATTCTCAGTCATCCAGGTCATGGTTGTCCCAAAGGTGGTTTTTTTTTTTTTTTTTTTTGACATCATCTCTCTCCAATCTACAACATAGTCCTTTCAACAGTTCCAAGAAGGCTCCACACCAATTTGCACCACTCAGATGACCCTGATGATACAGATAAACCTCCAGGTGACCTTAATGACTAAAAGAATGCAAAGGACCAGCTATCTGCAAGGAGTATAAATCCTTCCATTTCCTACCATCCAGTCAGACCTGAAGAAGCTTCTTGGATGAGAAGTTCAAAGAAAAACCAGAAAGTCCAGTTGCCTCTTGAAAAAATAGCACCTTTGGGAAGCTGTTGAAGTTTTTCAAATGCCGCATGGCCGTCTATAGTCCACTTAAATGGCTGACTTGGCTTCAGTTTGCCCTTGCATTTAGTTTTTAAAAGGTTGGTAATTGGTAATGTGCTTTTGGCAAATGAGAGAATAAATTGCCAGTAGAAATTGGCAAAGCCTAAGAAACTTTGTAACTGCTTCCTAGTGCAGGAAGGGGCCATATCTACTGGGTCCATCACTACTCTTTCATGAGTAAGTAACCCAGGTCATGAATTATCTTGGTGAAATTCTAATTTAGAGATCTTTCTATACAATTCAGCTGCTTGAAGTCTCTTTAGGACTGCTCACACTAACTTCACATGAGTCCCCATAGTCTCAGTATATATTAAAATATCATCCAAATACACCAGCACCCCTTTATATAAGTAGTGATGCAACACCTCAGAACAGTTGCATGAAAACCAAAGGGGAGTACTTGGAACTGAAAGCATCCCAGAGTGCAGTTTTCCACTCATCACCTTCCTTGATTCGAACCCAGTAATAAGCCTCCCACAAGTCTAATTTAGTGATGATTTTGCCTTTGGCTCTATGTGCAAACATGTCTTTCATCAGAGGCAATGGGTAAACATTTTCTATGCACACTGCATTTAGCCCACTATAGTCAATGCACAAATGAAGGGTTCCATCTTTTTTCTCACAGAACAACACTGGGGCTGCCACTCCCAGTCTAGCTGGTTGAATAAATCTACATTTAAAGTTTTTGTCTATGAATATGTGAAGCTTCTCTAGCTCTCATGGGGGCATTGAGTAGAGTTTAGGTTTTGGGAGTTTAGCCCCAGGAAGGATTTCAATACCACAGTCAGTGGGCTGATGATGTAGGAACACGTTGGAGTCCTTCTCACTAAACAGATCCCATAGATCCCAGTACACTTTGGGGATTCCTGGGTCACTTTTTGGGTGCTCCAGCATGACTGCCCCTAACTTCCTCAGTTTTTTGGTTTTATTGCTTCTGAGTGTTGGGATTGCTTCCCCTTTTTTGGCTGCTTTGTGTCCGGTTTTTAAGTATTTAATGGAGTTGCCATTGCTTTGGGGCTGAGCTTGGTGAATTGGCATTTGGCAACTAAGTGTCTCTCCTTCCCACACTTAAAACATGCTGTGGATCATTGTCTGGGCCCAGACATACACTTTGCTGACTTCTGGGTCTCCTTTCATCCTGAGGGGGAGGATTTGTGCCATCTGTAACTGCCCCCAGTGTCAGTCTCTGGCTAGGTCAATTTCTATTTCACCCACCAGCACATTGTTGTAGGGTGCATGGGGCCCATGAGATGCAGGCCGTATTTAAAGCAATTGATCAGGATGTCTTCAGGCCATGTGGCTAGCCAATATACTAACTCTTGGAACTTCCGGGTGTATGCAGCCACTGACTGCCGAAATTGGGTGATGATCTTCATTTGGGACTGAGTCTTGTGCTCCACCAGTGAGGCCTCAAACCATTGGTAAAGAGCTGCCATGAAGTGGTCATAGTTCTGCAACTGGGGGGCATCATCATTATGGAGGGAGACTCAGCCCATTGCACACTCAAGAGCCATGGTCATGCATCTTACTTGGGCTAACTCCATCCCCAATTCAGCCCCATACTCCTGCATGTAGTTTCAGAGTTGCACCAGGAAAAACCCCAGTTGCTTGGGGTCTCCCCTGTACTTCACTCTCAATGCTGGAACATTTGGGGTCCAGCATCTCTGAGGGACAGCTCCTGCAGGTGGAGGGGCTCATGCAGTGACAGCTGCTGGTGGTGACACTGCTGGGACTGGGGCTGGTCCAGGTGGACCAGGTGCTACTGGTGCTGTGGCTGCTGGTGCAGTATCTCCATTCACGGCTTTGCTTGGGGTGGTCCAAGGAGCTTGAGCAGTCATCTGAATGAGTTTCCCAGGCTCTCCAATTCTCAATCACTTCTTGTAATAATGGCTCAGCATGGCATCCTCTGGATCTGAATCAAGAGGGGGGACTTTGCCTCTATCCCTCTCATGCCACTTTAGTCTGTGGAAACCTCTGCTTCCTTGAGTAAAAGTCAAGGAGGGTTGTTCCTCTGGTTCTTCTTCTTTTTTTTTTTTGCCCCACCCATCTGAGCCTGATGGGCTTCTCGTTGAAGTCCAGCTCCTCTCACCATTCTGCCTCATCTTGAGCATGGCGTGGTCTAGTGGGGGAGTCGGCTATAGCTCCAGTTTCCTCCAGCTCACTCCCATGGTTGGACATTGGATGCTTGGCCCCCTGTTAGACTGCAGTCTCCAGGTTGACTGTTAAAGCAGACCTTGGCTAATATGAAGGTTGCCTCTGGAAAGAAAACCCTTGACTCCGTAGATTCAGAGAAAAGGTACTTTTACTAAGAACAAACTGAATGCAGCAAAAGTCAGGCAAGGTCTGAAGGAAACATGCACGAAAAAGACAAATTGAAAATTACCCCAGAGCCCACCCCCAGTAGTCAGGCAAACAGAGTCCAACCATCATCCAGGATGATGTTTTGGGAATGTCTCTGGTCCAAGTGCTCCACGCTGCCCTTGTGCATGCTGTTCCTAGGACGGTTCGCCTTGAAGATGTTAAACAAGACAAGCCTCCTTATTGGTTCTTAGCAATTCCACTCTCATACTACCCTCACACTTCCTCTCCCAAATGCCCATTGCTCCCTCCCTCCCCATTGGGAGGGTAACACAAACTAGTATTCTTCCATCTCAGTGATTATCTGCTCATCTGCTTATTGTTGATTATTACGTGTAGTGCTGTTGTAATATTATAGTTAAAATTTGGATTATGAATCAGGAACTTTCATTCTAATGTCATTTCTGTTTTGGATATCTTAATTTCTCTTACTACTTATTTAATTTTCCACACCTGGTTTCATCTCTTTTTCCCTTGTGCATTTATTTAGTAGAAAGATAATACTAGTGTTCTATTACTTTTAGGATTATATGTCTGTAGTGCTATCAGTATAATGCATATTTGCACATAGTATATATGATATACACAACAACTATGAATAATATCTGACAATACCTTAATATGAAAAAACATGTGGTTTAATATCTGCTTGGTTGTTAAAGCTAGACCACTACCACCTTTCTATCTCCTTTATATTTGCTGTCTTTAAAAGGGACAAGAATGAAACAACTATTCCAACAGATGATCCCCCACCCACCCAAATACACTGTTACCAGTTTTACACTTTGCTTGTTACAGAATACAGTCTTGTTTTAAGGTTGTTTGTTTAACACAATTGGATGCCATAAATCATTGTTCTATGAAAACTGATTATTAGATCCCCACATTTACCCAAGAAAAATATCAAAAGCTAGTTTATCTCACTCGTGCTATGTGGCTTTCTTCTAAGAATCCATTTCTCCTCCTCCTAGCCTGATTTAAGACTGACAAAAGGGAAATGTGTAGGAAAACAACACATCCAAATAATCTAGTCTAAGTTGTTTTTTGTACTTTCTCTGCAGGGAATCCTACGGTTGTCTCAGATTACAATGACTATTTGTGCTTCAAGATCACTTTTGCTGCATTTGTCATTAAACCATAAACTGAATTAATAATGTTCACTGCAATGGGAGGAGGGAGGCTACAAAAATTGATCAGGGTCAGTATCATTTGTTGTTGTGTCTCACATTTTGCTTAATTTCAGCAGCCACTGCTCCAGATTGCATAGATTCTGGTGGAGAAGAACTTTTCTATGATATATATTGCAACATTTTTATTGCATTTCACAGGTCCTCCAGTAAACGTTACTTGCAATATTTTTATCAACAGTTTTGGATCAGTCACAGAAACCACAATGGTAAGTGCGGCAATGCCACTGGCACTGAAACAACTATCCTTGATATATGTCATAAACACAAACTGTCATTATTTTTCTATTTATTATTCAACTTGCAGGTCCTCCTGTAAATGTTACCTGCAACATATTTATCAACAGCTTTGGTTCAATAGCTGAAACTACAATGGTGAGTGGGGTTGCCTATTGAAGCCATCTTGTGAAGGAGAGGCATGTGCCATGGATCTGAGGTTTCCTAAATCTGGAAGCCTCAGATGTGAGGGTGACCAAGAATGTTTATTAACTTTCAGAAAAATCTAAAAAGTCATTTTTAAGGGAAAAAAAAAACCTTGTGAAGTGATTTTTGTTTAGCCTAGCATTCAAATTAAATATATTAACGAATGGTGAGCATAGAAAAATACAGGCGGTCCTTGACTTACGACAACAATTGAGCCCCAGATGTATGTTCCTAAGTGAGTTTTTCTCCATTTTATGACCTTTCTTGCCACAGTTGTTAAGTGAATAATTGCAGTTGTTAAGTTAGTAATATTGTTGTTAAATGAATCTGGCTTCCCCATTGACTTTGCTTGTCAGAAAGTCACAAAAGGTACACATGATCCCTGGACACTGCAATTATCCTAAATATGAACCAGTTGCCAAGCATCTGAATTTTGATCATGAAACCAAGGGGATGCTGCAACAGTCATAAGTGTGAAAAATGGTCATAAGTCACTTTTTCCAGTG
Organism: Arizona elegans; assembly: GCA_022577455.1. Taxonomy (NCBI): domain Eukaryota; kingdom Metazoa; phylum Chordata; class Lepidosauria; order Squamata; family Colubridae; genus Arizona; species Arizona elegans. The sequence continues at coordinate 32,168,149 of JAKOOJ010000006.1, forward strand.
CTGTTGTAACTTGGAACAATCACTAAATGAACTGTTGTAAGTTGAGGACTACCTGTATCAGTTTTACAAGGCAGAATAAAAATATAATAAACAATGTTTCATGATGATCAAAATCAGCTAACTGAATCAGTTATCCTTCTCATAGTTCCTACTGGCAATATAACATAAAACATAAGGAATGCCTTATGTTTTTAACTCTGCATGAAAAATTGGGCAAATCATAACTTTTGCTTACATCAACAATGGCCAACTGTTTTGGCAAATGTATCACAAATCAATTCCTAGTATAAAAGAACACTATTAGTAATCTATTACTATTACTATTCCATCTACTAATTTTCTTCTTAATTTAGTGGGATAGCAGAAGGATAAACAACTACGTGTGCAGAGTAAACTTGAGGCATTTGGGCTCTCTCGTTTTTATTCACATATAATTGGTGCCAAATGCAACAAAACCTATTTAGGTTATACCATCTGCTTCTGAAATATTACAGACATCAACTTTATTTTCAAGAGGAAAATGCCATGAAAGTAATTCAAAATTTTAAACTCCAGAGCAAGGGAACTATATATTACAACAGCAATGGTAGAGATAAGGCTAAGAGGTTGTTTACAGCCCACATTCAGTGGCTAATTAGCAAGATGATATGGAAGCTGCCAGAATTTTCTTTCCTCTTCTTTCTCCACATAGAGCCACATAGGAGATATTGCAGAAATAATAGGAGAATCCCTCTTCAAATCCATCTGTAGTTCACTTCATCATGGATTTTTATTAATTTTTTGCTCTGTTTGAGAAAGGAAAAATAAAATTAGGACATGAAATGGAAGCCCAAAACCAGCAACATAAAACCAGCTCCTCTAATAGTGTGCGGCCACATATCCTGGTCAATCTGTACTTGGGAGAGAGGATTATGAGATACTTTCTACTATGAGAACAGAGCTTCTATATCTTCTCCAGAATGGAGACATATCTGAAATATTTTCAGTCATCCTTCAGTTCACATTTGTTAAAAAGAAGTATAAGCATTGTTCCATTAGTATTGATAAGCCCACCCCCTTGTTAGCTTTCTTCATTTTAAAGGATCATACTATTTAAATTCATGGATCAACCATGCCTTGGATTTCACAAATTGGCCACACATTTATATTTATCACTAAGCATGAGTCTGTGAGCCAGTTCAGTTATGTGTCTCAATTAGTATGTGAGATTAGCTCCTGCTTCTTAGAGGCTAGTTTAAAACAACAGTATGCAGGAGTTTTCCCCCATACGTTTGGGATTTCTTCCATTCTGGGACAACAGCAGAAAACTTCTTTACATTTTACATTTCCCCTGATGACATCAGCAGCCTGCACCTGCAATGCAGCAGCCTTATACTATACTTAGCATGCATTTGCAATATTGTATTCTGCCTTGTTTTCATACATTTTCATATAACCCTAAGCAGAAAACCAATTGGAACAAAGATCCTTTTTGCCTGAGTTCTCCAATCTTTCTCAAAAAAAAAAAAGTTACATTGATACCCTTAACTAGATTTCTAAGTAAGGAAGGATTCTGTGAGGAAAGTCCTAGTCCTGATTATAGGTGAGCTTCAGTGATAATGAAATTTTAAAAACTGAAGTAGGGTGGATTCTACTTGTCACTGGCTTTGCAAGATGGCATTCAATGACGATATTTGCACGAACTAATGCTGATTGCATTAATCAGACTCATCCATTGCATTTTATTGTTTCTATAATGTGCATATATTGTGGGTTTATTACTGCTTTTCAACTAAAAAAAAAAGCTAAATATTGGAGTAGCTTCGAACCAAGACTTTCGGCTGCCTCATTTGCTAAATTATAACATACCTGCTGATAGTGTCAAAGGAGATTGTTTTAGTTCAGTGCTGTTCGGATGTCTGTGGCTGAGTTTCTTAAAGCTGACATCTCACCAATAAATATATTTGAAACTCAATGAAGGAATGCTGTTGAAGGCAGACATCAGCTACTACTCATTCGCTTTGCTTTATAAAGTCAATCTAATGATATGATAAGCAGCATTGTAATATAATAAAATTTTCCTGGGATTTCCAGAAGTTATTCTGCTGAGTATCCTATTTGCCTAGGTGTTTGAATATGACTGAATGAAGTAAAATTGGAAAGTGAATGCAAATTGAAAATTACTCATGGTTTGTTGATATAAACCCACTTCTTAATCGGGAACGATTGTTTCTGGTAAGAAAAAAATCCTCCTCCTGAAACTTTTGTTTTGATTCTCATTTTTATTTGAGATGAGTTTAACAAATATAAATTGTATGTGGGCTTAAAAGCTTAAATTGCATATTGTCTGTAATTTTAAATTTAAACAACCTTTCTTTTTCTAAACTTCTTGCATTGAAATTTTTAAATATATATTCATATACATTCACATTTTAAATCAATGCACTAGGCTTTTGTGTGGTTTTTTTCATTATATTCCTTGCCTTTTTGTCCTCATTCCAAATGCTTGGCAAGATGACAAGTATTTCCAATTTTTTGTGTCACTATTTTTATGTTAAGTGTTTTTCTGAGGCAGAAAGCCAACATTTGTTAGATCAACAGCTATTAAAATAACATGCTGCTACATTTTAACACATTGCCACGACTGAGCATTCCCAAAGATACCAAAATCATAAATCTATATTTTATACAGCTTTAAAAAGTTATATCTGTACCAGTTTTAATAATTTTATATACATATGTATGAATGTTGTCAAGGAATTCAGGAGTTCAGCTTACTTTATTTCTCTTATTGATATACTAATTTGCCAGACAGCTATTTTAAAAGAATTAAATAATGTTGCCATTTAATTTAATTTTTTTAAACTCCTTGCTTTGGACACATATACATTTAAAGAGTGTAACATAGAAATATGCACTTTAAGAAGATTTCTTTTAAGAAAATGTGCTACCTTGATATATAATATCTTACTATCTAGATAAATAGAGCATATTCTTAGTCTTAGATACTAAAGTATATAGCAAGAAAGTACCTTACATGATAAAATATAAGCCGCTTTAATTATACCCTTTTAATTCTTTCCCACACTCATAATCCATTGTGTGAGAAATAAGAGATAGGATCCACTTACCCATCTTCCCTTCCTACTATATGTCTGAAACCATGCCCCATGTTCTAGTGTTGAAAAAAATCACAGTTGGGAGTTAGCTATATTGGTGAAAATTCCATTTACTCCAGAACAGTAATGGTATATGAAAACCTCTGTAAGAAGTGTTGACTCCCTTACAACCTAGATCCAGGTTTGATGTATGGAGGATGACAGAACTTGACAAGGGTTGAACATCCACAATGGGGAGATAGCTACGGTTGTGAAAACCTCCTATTTACATTTGAATGTTGTTTGCATACAGTTGTAATTGCATGGAGGGCAACATACAAACACTTGACTCACACTATATTTTTTTATTTCCAGTGACTGAAGGCTAGCCAACCTGGTCATAAAGAGCCTAATAACAGTAGGAACGGGGAAAGATTATTCCCCCCCCCCAAATAATGGGTTACACATGAGAAGGACTAGTTAAAAGGATTATGCCAAAATCCACTTTTGGTTAATTTGGGACATTTGCTGATCTATGAAAAAGGTACTCCATAGCAAAGAGTACAAAGGAAATCCCTTTTCAGCCCACCTTTGTCAGGCTGTGTCAGTGCACTGAGTTCATCCTCCAGTCTGTTACTTAGGACAGGAGGAAAAAGTTTAATTTGCAAGAATGACATTTGATATCCACGAACATTTTTGTTGATGATTCTAAAAGGCTTATAAAAATTTGAATGCTTTAGCATTGCAATCATTTATCTGAGAGTAAGCTCCCAGGAAATTAGATATGAGAATCATTTGTTGGACTATATACTTTTAATTCTGATGATTTTCCAATTTTTTTTTTTTATAATTAAAAATGATTCTATTTTAAAGGTACTTCTACAACCTCTTTTTTCTGTTTGACTGGAACAAAAATTACATTTGGTCCCCCAGGTTAAAATCTGTGTTGTGTCTGTTGCTAAACATAAATATCAGACAGTAGTGAGAATAGTTAATTCAGAATTTTATGGCCTGATAATAAGTAACTTTAAGAACAAACTCCATGCTATCCAGATGTGTATTTACACAAGAACATATGGTATGCATTTGCATAACCTGTGTATGAAACATCTAGTCATTGTTCATCTTTCTCTGATGGAAAGCATCCTTTTATTGCCATATGAAAGAAATAAAACTTCAGGGCTTCCTAAATCTGTTTGACCCAAACAGTTAACTGTGATTAGAAAGCTCATAAATATAAATATTTAACTATCCTTCGATTATACCCACTTTAGGATGACATATTACCTGTGATATATTCAGGAAGATCCAAACAGATTCTTATCCTCAAAAAGTTATCACCCAAAGCTTTTCCAGATGCTATGGCAGATTCCACTTGTACATAAGGTTATTCTTAGGAACTGCTAAAATAACAAAACAATCTTCACTTCACTCACATCTCATTTTAGGATTTGGCATTGCCAAAGATTAAAACATTTGCAGGGAAAAAAATTGCAATCTGCCTCATTCAATGTCAACATTATATGCAGCATATTCAGACTTCAATTTTTCTCCTATTATTTATATCACAAACCACTGACATCTCCTATGGCAGAAATGATACTAAGGTGTAGAATGTGAATCTACTGGAAAAATTAATTTAAATTCAAATTAAACTAAATTTGAACTAATTGTCTAAATTAGACAATTCAAAGACTGTAACAAAAATAAAACTGAATGTATCGGCTTCTGTTTTAAGGAAATTGTATTCCTCTAATGATCTGATAAAAGTTTTAAAATAATTACCTGATTGAAAATGTTTATCACATAGTCTAACCATATTTTTTAAAAATGTTCCCTACCCTCTTTTTAAAATAGAATTCTTAACTTTCATGTGAATTCAAATAAAAAAATTGACTTCTTCTCGAGTTGTGCCCAAAATATATGTACATGTTTATGAATTTGGTAAAAAAAAATTTTTTTTTTACAAAAAATACAATCCAAATAATGCAAAGGGAACTATCTAAATAAAAAAAAACAAAAAACCAAAATTTTAGAAAACAGGCATTCCAGAAACATCCACTATCTGCTCTAGCCCAAAGCCTGGGGACAAGTCCATTTTAAGAGCTTGTTTATGTAACATCAGTGTGGAGGACCATTCAGAACAGAGGTCACTCAGAATGGGAATGCTATTCCAGAGGGTCTCTAAGGTTATGAAGTGACCTTATTTGATGGAATATGGAGCGTGCTGAATCTGCCGGATTATATTGGATGAACTCTTGGGAGACAAGAGTTCCCAAGTTCCCTTAAAAATGATCATTCTTATGCCATGAATGATTTTATAGTGATTAAGCTTCTTAACAAGAAGCTTAAATTACATCTGGAAGGCAACTGGTAACTATCCCTTGATAGTGAATACATTGTAAATAACAAAAGTTTCTAGATAACCAAACAATTCTGCACTCACTTTCAATATGGGATGGGATAAAAAGAGAATGCCTCCCTATGCCTGGGTTGATGGTCAAATTCTTATGTTGTTGAAATAATTAAAATTCAAATAAGTATATTTCATTACAAGAACTTTGCCCTATCTGCTACAGCTACACTCAACATATGACTGATTATGATAGTGGCTAGTATATAGATATATATATTCATTCAAAATGCAGACATGTAAATCCATTCAAATGCAAGATTACTTTCAATGGAGCAGGTGACACTCTTTCACATTTCTGGCTCAGCTGGAAAGTTAAAGAACAGGTGATTATGGCTGGCACTTGTGCCATTAATTTATATCCAAGAAGCCATCAGAGCAGGAGACCCCAACCTCTTTGGCACCAGGGACTAATTTCGTGGAAGATAAACAGATGTGGGAGAGGAGGGGAAGGTGGACCATGCAACCTAGATCCTTCACATGCAATTTACAGTAGCATTCATGCTCCGATGAGAATCTAATATCTGATGATCTGAGTGGAGCTGGGGAAATGATGCTAGCACTGAGGAGCACCTGCAAATACAGATGAAGCTTCGCTCACTCACCCACTATTCATCTCCAGCTGTGCAGCTCAATGCCCAGGGGTTGGGGGCCCCTGTGTTAGGGTGAACATATGTGGAAAACAAAACAAATTAAGCACTATCTTAACTGCAGACATCCTCAGGTCCCAGGCCTTTGGTTGATGTTGTGCAATGCCAGGTCCGTGGTAAATAAAGCCCCCCTCATTTGTGATCACGTTCAGGAGGGGAAAGCGGACCTGGTAGGTATTACGGAGACCTGGTTGGGCCTGAAGGGGGGGTCCCCCTCGTTGAAATGTGCCCACCAGGTTTCTGCGCATTCCATCAGCCGAGGTCTCAGGGGAGGGGCAGGAGGGTGGCGGTTGTTATAAAGGAAAGTCTTGGTCCGAGGGAGGCCACTGTGCCTCAGATAGCCGGATGTGAGTCCCTCCTTGTGAAGTGGGGCCGTGGGGGCCAGATGGGCTTGCTGATCGCATACCTGGCTCCCTGCCATGTGGCGGTGGCCTTGCCTGAGCTGCTTAATGTGATAGCCGAGGTGGCAGTTGATACCCCCAGGCTTATGGTCATGGGGGATTTCAACCTGCCATCTATTGGTGAAACGTCTGAGGCGGCTCGGGAGTTCATGGCTTCCATGATGGCCATGGACCTGATCCAGTTAGTTCATGGCCCCACTCACATGGGGGGGGGACACTCTGGACTTGGTTTTTGTCTCTGGCCAGTGGCTGAATGGTTTTGATATAGGGGATATTGTGATCGAGCCCTTGTCATGGTCAGATCATTCTCTCCTTCAACTTGACCTTCAAACCGCTACACCTCACCACAGGGAGGCGGAACCGATTAGGTGGTTCCGCCCCAGGTGCCTGATGGACCCAGATAGGTTCCAGACGGAGTTTGGGCCATTCCCTCAGTTCTGGCTCATGATGCGGCTGAAGACCTGGTGGCTGCTGGAGCTTTGGACCGCATTGTGCCTTTGCGGCCTCTGATTCGGTGCCGATCCCAGGTGGCTCCCTGGTTTTCTGAGGAGCTGAGGGAAATGAAGCGCCAGAAAAGACGCCTAGAGAGTGGTTGGAGGGCCAGCCGGTCCAAATCTGACCGAACACTGGTGAGGTCTCATATTAAGACCTACCTAGTGGCGATAAAAGCGGCAAAGTCTGACTACTTTTCTGCTCTTATTGCTTCGGCAGATAACCCCCCCAGCCACCCTGTTTAGGGTGACCCGCTCCCTGCTCCACCTGGGAGCATGAGAAGACCCCTTGGAGGGTAGAGCTGAGGACTTTGTACAGTATCTGCATGACAAACACGCTCAAATTTGGGAAGGCTTGGACTCTGACAGGGTAGGTTCAGATGGGGTGATGGAGGAAGGTCTTGAGAGTGTTATCTGGGAGGAGTTTGACCCGGTGACTCTCGAAGACATGGACAGGATTCTAGGTAGACTTAGCGTGGCCACATATTTATTGGACCCGTGTCCCTCCTGGCTGATGCTGGCTTCCCGGGAGGTTACATGAGGCTGGCTCTAGAGGATTATCAACACTTCTTTGAGTGAGGGTTGCTTTCCCACTGCCTTGAAAGAGGTGGTGGTGAGGCCCCTCCTCAAAAAGCCCTCCCTGGACCCGGCTGTTTTAGTGAATTATCGTCCAGTCTCCAACCTCCACTTTGTGGTGAAGGTTGTTGAGAATGTGGTGGCGCAACAGTTCCCACAATACCTGGATGAAGCGGTCTATCTTGATCCGTTCCAGTCAGGTTTCAGACCTGGGTACAGCACAGAAATGGCATTGGTCACATTGGTTGATGATCTCTGGAGGGCTCGGGACAGGGGTTTTTCTTCTGTCCTGGTCCTATTAGATCTCTCAGTGGCTTTTGATACCATCGACCATGGTATCATGCTGCACCGGTTAGAGGAGTTAGGAATGGGAGGCACTGTGCTGCGGTGGTTCTCCTCCTTTCTCTCTGACCAGTCGCAGTTTGTGTTGACAGGGGGCCAGAGGTCGATCTCGAGGTACCTTATGTGTGGGGGACCGCAAGGGTCGGTCCTCTCGCCCCTTCTGTTCAACATTTATGTGAAGCCGCTGGGTGAGATCATCCATGGTTTTGGGGTGCAGTTCCACCACTACGCTGATGACACTCAGCTGTACATCTCCACCATGGACCACCCCAATGATGCCCTTGATGTGATGTCCCGGTGTCTGGAGGCCGTGCGGATCTGGATGGGGAGAAACAGGCTCAAGATCAACCCATCCAAGACCCAGTGGCTGTGGCTCCCGGCATCCCGATATAGTCAGTTGGTGCCATCTCTGACTATTGGGGGTGAGTCATTGGCCCCCACGGAGAGGGCTCGCAACTTAGGTGTCCTTCTGGATGCACGGCTATCCTTAGAAGAACATGTGATGGCCATGGCCAGGGGGGCTTTTTATCAGGTTTGCCTGATCCACCAGTTGCATCCCTTTCTGGATCGGGACTTTCTACGCATGATCACTCATGCCCTCGTCACTTCCTGCCTGGACTACTGTAATGCTCTCTACATGGGGCTCCCCTTGAAGAGCACCCGGAGGCTCCAACTGGTCCAGAATGCAGCCGCGCGGGTGATTATGGGAGCGTCATGGAGCTCCCATGTAATATCTCTCCTGCGCGAGCTGCACTGACTTCCGGTGGTCCTCCGGGTGCGATTCAAGGTATTGGTTATCACCTTCAGAGCGCTCCATGGCTTAGGACCTGGGTATTTACAAGACCGCCTTCTGCTACCAATAGCCTCCCACCGGCCAATTCACTCCCACAGAGAGGGGCTCCTCTGGGTGCCGTTGGCCAAGCAATGTTGGCTGGTGACCCCCTGGGGGAGAGCCTTCTCTGTGGGGGCTCCTGCCTTCTGGAACGAATTGCCCCCCGAGATGCAGAGGATTCCCAATTTATGCACCTTCTGCTGGGCCCTCAAGACGCTTTTATTCCAACAAGCCGGGCTGGCCTAATTTTTAATTTTTTAATAGTTAACTCTTAATTTTTAAATGTCCAAAATGGGTAGTTTTATTTTAATTAGATATGGGCCAAACTATTTAATATTTCTTAAATTGTTTTTTAAATTTTATATCTGTGTGTTTTATTCTGGCTGTACACCGCCCTGAGTCCTTCTAGGAGAAGGGCGGTATATAAATTAAATTTATAAAATAAATAAATAAATAAACTGTAGTTTGAATTTTAAAAAATGAAATTAGATAACTCTTTAAGAAGATTAAGACTGGTGGGTCTTCATGATATTGCTCCCCATGTATCTTTAGCAAAATACCACCTAACCTCATAGTAGCCTTAAAGCAGATATCATGACAGGACTCACTCATACAATATTTCTCATTCTCAAAGAAACAACTGAAAGGTGAGGGAAAAAATCAGTAACAACTTCCACCCACCTTCAAAGACATTCCACATCAAACAATTCTGCCTGTTGTTACACAATGATGCCATAATCTTGTACCATTAGGTAACATTATTTTACATAATTTTTCAGCATAGCACAAAATGTTAATGTTATCAAATGTTAGTTCTTTCTAGGACAGACTGTGTTTATCTTCCAATAATTCAAAATGCATTCACTGTACGGAGGTCAATAAATATTCCACAAAGATTCCCAGCTAATGTTTATTTATAAATTACTCTGCTGGATATATTGTACGAATGCTTAGTTAGATACTTGCAAATTAATCAATGAGGAGGCAATCAAAATTAGTCTTTAAAATTCTGGCAGGTTTTTATAACGTTTAGACAGTTTTTATTCTCACTATTATGGAATACTAATTACATTTCAAAATGTTTCTACTATGCTGAATAGATGAATTTTATTAATTTTATCAATAAAACATATGGTAAATGAAAAGTTGCACTCCATGATACAGTCAGAGTTTAATTTTGTTTTGGTTGTTTTGGTACCTCAAAAGAATGAGGTAAAATTGCCACTCCATAGCTTTATGATTAACAACAACAACAACAATAACAATACACCATTGGTACTGAAAAATTTGCCATCAGTCAATTTTAAATTTAAAAGGCGGCTTTACTGGGAACAGCTTGTATCCTGTGGTGGTACATATAACACCATCAAACATCCAGATCTGCCTATCCCAGGTCCTTGTTAGGACTCGATAGGTAGACAAAAATGCCAAACCTGGGTCTGAACCAGAGATGGGTTTCAGCAGGTTCTGACCAGTTCTGGAGAACCGGTAGCAGAAATTTTGAGTAGTTCCGAGAACTGGTAGTAAAAATTCTGATTGGCCCTGCCCCCATCTATTCTCTGCTTCCCAAATCCCAGCTGATTGGGAGGAAATGGAGATTTCACAGTATCCTTCCCCTGCCACTCCCACCAGGCCATGCCATGCCACGCCCACCAAGCCACACCCACAGAACCGGTAGTAAAAAATTTTGAAACCCACCACTGGTCTGAACATCTGGCTGAGTGTACAATGATTAATAATAATAATAATAACAACAACAAGGAGAATGTGTGATTTTTGAATCCAAACAGACAGACATTTGGTCCACAGGTAATGCATGATTCGAAGAGAAACAGCTAGAAAAAAACTATGAAATACCACAAGCTGCAAATTGAAGTGAATGATTGTGGAGGAAGAAATCAATGTTTTTGTTTTTTTTAAAATTTGATTTATATGCCGCCCTTCTCTGGAGACTCAGGGCTGCTTACAATGCGTTAAGCAATAGCCTTCATATTTTTGTATATTTATACAAAGTCAGTTTATTGCCCTCATAATCTGGGTCTTCAATAGTAGGTTGTATCAATAGTAATAGAAGCCCTTGGAGCAATATCCAAAGGGTTGCCTAGATACATGGGAATTTTGAATTTATTAGACCTAAATATTCTGACTTTGTAAAAAACCACCTTACTCGGAACTGCCTATATACCCAGATGTTACCTTAACATCTCTTAGATCCTTGGTTAGGACATGAACTGTTAAGTTTTTACCAGTCCCAGAATGAGAATCGAATTGAAGGTTAACAACAACAACAACAATAACAACAATAATGACAAGAACTCCCAGATTGTCCTTGACTAACATAAAGCATATTGTATCAGATAATTCAATAATTCATCTAGGTTTCAAAGTCTAAAAGCACAATCACCTGAACAAAAGATTAAATAATTGGTATATCTGACATTTCTATAGGACTACAGAGTGAACATTTTTTTGAGGCAGCAGTGGAACGACTCCCGTCTTGCTTATAGTGAATACCCTGATGACTCCTTGGATTTGGATCCATCAATGTTGGACTCTATTTGGAAACCCGATTTATTCTTTGCCAACGAGAAAGGTGCAAACTTCCACGATGTTACAACAGACAACAAGCTTCTAAGGATTTCCAAAAATGGGAAAGTATTATATAGTATCAGGTAAACCACTGTTTGTACACGTTGGGCATAATCTTGGTTTTTGAAAAATGTGTCTTAGATCAATTTAAATATTCAGCCGAAGTTTGAATTCAGTAGGGCAGAAAAAATGCCTCCACATTGCTTGACTTTCCTTTTCTCAGATGGGAAAAAGCATCATCATCAAAAAACATCAAGGATTGATAACATATAAAATAAGTTTGCTGCTCCAAAACAGCATTTCCATCTTCATGAGTTGGGAGTGCAGAAAAAAAAGAGCTTCCACTTATAATAATGTAATTTTTGCAATGGAGCCTTCCAGATAGAAAGTACACTTAAACGATGAAGCTAAATTAATAATTTCTATACAGGTAGTCCTTAATTTACAACAGTTCATTTAATGACCATTCAAAGTTACAACAGCACTCAAACAACTGATTTATGACCGTTTTTCACAGTTACTATCTTTGCAGCATCCCCATGGTCATGTGTTCAAAATTCAGATGCTTGGCAATTGGTTCATATTTATGACGGTTGCAGTGTTCCGGAGTCATGTGATCACCTTTGCAATCTTCTGACAAGCAAAGTTGGGGAAGTCAGATTCACTTAACACTAGTAACTAGTGTTACTAATTTATCAGCTGCAATGGTTTACTTAGCAACTGAGGCAAGAAAGATTTTAAATGTGGCAAAACACACTTAACAAATGTCCTACTTAACAACAAAAATTTTGGCCTCAATTGTGGTCGTAAGTCAAATACAACCTGTATTCTAATTTTTTTCTTTCTTGCTGCAATTTTTTTTATCACCTGCAAGCTACTTAATTATTTAGTGAAGAATTTAAAATTATAATCTGAAATCTCACAAATTCTTCTTAGATGCAATAAAGATTTAAGAGTTTTCATCCATACAGAAAAAAAACCCCAATTTCAGTGTATTTTCTTCTTTATCTGTTACAGTTTCTTATTTTATTTATCCAACTGTGAAGAAAGGCAAGTTGGTTTTACCTCAAGTCCTAAGATCCTTTTTAGGTGCATGCCAGGGAAAAGCAAATGCTGGTTTCATGAACTATTGTTACATTGTTGTAGTTGTTGCATTCCAATGGTCATTATAGATTGAATACTGATGTAATACCATTACTGCTTTACTGAGGACAGAGACAATATTTTAAGTGGTTTTTTTTTTCCAGTTTGCAGAAGGTTAGGTTTTTTGCTCATAAACCTAGGAAGCATTATCAGGGACTTTTCCTCATTCAAAAAAATAAAAAACTAAAAAAAAATCAGCAGAAATAATATCACCATTGTTTTATGGGTTAGGCTGAGTTCTAGTGGCATAATCTCAGGGGATTTGGAAACCATACAAAGGAGTTTGAATTGTTTGCAGCCCACAGTAGTAGACCCCCAATTTCTTATGTACACATCCCAAAAACAAAATAAAAAGGAAATCTGTGAACTCAGGCTGTTTTAATTGGTTGCTAGAAAAATTAATAGAAACTAGGGCTTTTCCATCATTAGTATAAAATAAAGACGAAAGGCTCATGGAATACTGTCCTGATGCTCACACTCTTCTGCTTCAGAACAGACAGAAACAAATGATAAGGACAAATAAAAGTAGAATTGGGGTGGGGAGGAAAACAAAGGTTAAGCCTACAATTGTGGCTATACACATTGGATAGAATTCAGTAGTAGTGAGTTGGAGGGTGAGGCTTAGAAAATCCAAAAAGTTTACTCTCTTGACACCAAATTTTAGCTAAGTATTTTATTCGGAGGCTCATAAAAGATAAGAGGACTTCACCCCCTGAACCTATTCTCTCAATCATTTTAGAACTGCTTCTAACAGACATAACTACTCAGCATTAACTTGACTTACTAATTCCAACTCAGCAGTCCAAAGACTATTCAGGATAATGGCTTCATTCTGTCTGAGACATCTTTTGAGTTATCAGTCTAGACCAGAGTTTCTCTGCTGGCTGGGGAATTCTGAGAGTTGAAATCACACATCTTAACAGTTGCCAAGGTTTAGAAATACTGATCTAGACTACAATCCAAGTATTAAGCAGTTTCACTTCTTTTATTATTATTATTATTATTATTATTATTATTATTATTATGTTTTTCTTTATTTTTATATATACTGTACATTAACATCAATACATGAACAGTGTGGCATCTGGGTATAGTTCATTTTAATACATAAAACAATACTGATATCAATAATATTTGTTACATTGGTTATGCTTATATACTCCTAAAATTAATACTCATATTTGCATTAAGATATAGTCCTTCATTATTTAGTTATTCAATATTTCAATGTATCATTCTAATGCCAATTACAATATTATTTAAGCATGCATTATAATACCATCTTTCAACCCCTAATCTTTCAAATTAATTATTTCGATTATTCTGTTTAGTCAGGCTATCCTTACTAATCCTAATGTAATACACATATTGTATTAAGATATAATCCCAATACTCCATCCTGACATCAATCATCATATTATTTAAACATACATATTAAATCCATCTTTCAACCTCTAATTATTGCTTTTATTCTTTTATTTAAAAATAAAATAAAATCAGCTAAAGTCCCAGCTGATCAGGAGGAAATGGAGATTTTGCAGTAATCTTCCCCTGCCATGCCCACCAAGCCACACACACAGAACTGGTAGTAAAAAATTTTGAAACCCACCACTGCTCCAGAGTATCTGCCCAAACCCCTATCTCTCTTTCAAAGGTATCTTTCAATTCCATTTTTAAATCTCTTAAAATACTTTTTCCCTGATTTATTTCATTAGTCATTATAATCCTTATTGTCTTCTCCTTCTCCTTGTTTTGTTTGCTGATTTGTGTGTTTTGCCTTTTCCTCCATTCTTTCTGTTATCTCCTCCCTTTCCTGGACATCTTGATCTTTGTTCATTGTCCCTTGTAAAATATTTTCTATTTTCCTATCTATGCCTTGCATTAACTTTTTTATCTCCCTAAAGTTCTTTGTCCAAAGTATCAATGCTTTGGAACATCAACAGTATTTCTTTTGAACTTCCACTCATTTTCCTCATGTGGAGCATCTCATCTTATTTTGATAAAGTCCGCTCTTACTCAATAATCAAAAAAACATATATTCAGGCCTAATGTTGCTCCTCAAAGGATACAATAGTCATAGTTCTTTTATGTCCTAGGATTATTCCATCAGACATTCAGGTAGTCCAGGAAGCTCTCCAAATATCTCCTTTATAGGTTTAGTCATATATCTTAGCATTCAGATGTTGCTTTATTTAGGTATCTTCCTTGTTCTCACAGTTGAACCTCCCATAGTCATAGAGTAGATAAGTATAGAACAGTAAATATCACCACAGTTCTCCAAATGTTGTTTATTTTTCTTATCAAAATTTTTCCAGGCTTATAGAGTATGGTATATTTTCATTCATCAGTAAATGGCACTCTCAGCTTAGGTTTCAGCATTGTCTCAGTTCTAACAGGTATTTAATCAAATTTTAATTTGATTTATAAAAGCAAAGCCAATTATTAAAGTAAATAGATCCAGCATTTTAAAATGCCTTTCCAAAATAATGCCTGTCCAATTTAACCATCCAATTTTCTGTGCTTTGAAATTTTTAACTTTCCCCCTCTTAGTTTCTTTCTTTCAGGTCTGTAGTTTTTCTCTATGTGGTTATTCACTGCTTTAACAAATAGTTTGGGTTAGGGTTTTTTTCCTCTTTTCTTTTTAGGATTAGGATTTAGATAAAAAAGGAATCATCTCACCCAGTTCCATTCATTGTTCATTTACACCACTCCTGTGATTTCTTTGTTGCCTTGGCTGTCCCAGCTTCACGGTAGCCATATTTAACTGCCTCTTCTCCTCGTCGTGAGGAGGTGAGGGAGAGGGAAGAAAGCCCTGAATCAAGCAGGAGAGATTGTGACTCTCCACGACCTGCAGGGCACCCCTCTTTTCTTCACTACCCCTCTAGGGTGGCTTTAGCTCATTTCGGAGCCCTCTAACAGGGAGAACTCGGTGTGGGAGCATGGAGACCTGCTCCAATCTCACCGTGACATCAGCTGGAAGTCCAGTAGTCTCACTTCTATTTAGCTTTTAAGACCAAAGTTAACTAATCATGGTTAGAGGATTTCTCTGCAGGGATTTAGGTTATGCCTATGCCTATCAGAAACACAAACTCATGTTATTATTTTTTGTTTATATATTTATGTGCAGATATAATTATTTTATAGTTATATAACTATAATTTTCATTTTATTAAATTCTATATGCTTTATCTTTCAATAAACCCAAGTCCAATGATGCAATTAACAGATTTTCTGTATGAGAAAAGTTAATGAGGCACAAACATGTTTATTCAGTATGATATTCTTTCAAGATATATCAACAGCCTCAGAGTGAATGGCCACCTGAATTCTCAGAAGTAAATGTGCTATTTTCACCTGTTTAATCTGAAGGAAAACAGAGTGCTCTTATTTGCTTGAGTGATGCCAGATACATCTTACTAGGAGCAATGGTGCAGTAGTGTGTATATTTGGAGTGCAGTTGGATAATTTTTCTGACATTTGTACATGTCACAGAAATAATATTTCAAGCTGTCATTTCAGATTTGTAAAATGTATATGCTTCAATGAAAGTTAATATGATAAAGTATAAATAATAGTTGGTTTTGAATCCAAAGCTTATCATATCATATTCTATAGACCATAAATGCCTCCTTCATAGACAATCAGTATGAAGGAAATATATTGGACTCTATACCTAGCAAGTACTTACTTTAAGAATTACTTGGTAAAAGCCAGTGGGATGGAATTTGTCTTCCTACTTCTTTTCACTGGATGAAAATCATATAAAGTAACCTTCTACACCTCTCAGATTCTGGTTGATGGCCCTTGCAAATGGCCAGTGCAGAGGAAGATTTCAACAAGTCTGAAATTTGCAGTAGATTCAAGATGATCAACAGAAAGTATATCATTGTGCCAGGCATAGCAACCTTTTGGTCTCAGTCTTGAATATTATTTTGGCAGGAAAAGGGAGGCCATTTAAATAGGTAAAAAAGTTTCCTGTATGCCAGAGTTTGGTATGAAAAGCTCTAATCTAAAGAAGAAAGTACACATTTAAAACTAAATTTGTGAAGTTGATAGTGCTGTACATCTTTGCTCTTCCCAACTTCTCTGTATGAGTGTCAGGTTCCGAAAGAAGGAAAAACTGCAAAGCAATACGCGGGTTTGCAACGTGGTTTATCTCCTCCAGCATTCACTGACCACCAAAGCAATACAGTACTTCAAAGAAATTGTCAGAGCTAACATTTGGTACTCCCCACCACCATTTAACTGTTCCCACCACCACGCCCCCTCCCACACACCTGCCCCGTCACCATGTGATCCTGGAAGCATAGTAGCTGCTGCATCATTTCCCCCATTTGGAGGGCTCTCCGCTTTGTCTGTGGTGCTCCTGCAGGTACTCCCGCAGCCTGCAGCACTTCTGCCTCTCTGCTGGAGACGCCCCACTGGCAATTGTTGTTGTCTGGTGCTCTCACAGTGTCCAGGTGCTTCTGCAGCTGTGGCTCATCGCACCTCCATTGCACCACCGGAAATGCTCAAGCTAAAACCGCCAATCAGCTGGTGAGCGCTATCTCCTCTCCAATCTCCTGCTGCAGCTCCACACACACACACACCTGAATGGCAGCTCTGGGCCACGAGGAATACCAGAGCTGACAATGAGTTCTCTCTTCGTTGCCAGATCTCACCCCACCAAGAGGTAATATTTGAAAGATGTCTTTGTCAAAGTTTTGGTCACACTCTCAGACCTCTATATTTGTGAGGAGGAATTGTAACCTCCAGTTTAACTCATAGCGCTTCTTCCATACCTGAGGGCTGAGCATTTTGTGTTTGCTACTGATGAAACAACACTAGAATTACGAATAGGTGGGGTTTTTTTTTTGTTTTTTGTTTTTTGGTTCTTGCTTTCCTGAAACTTCAAGAAGAAATAACTCCAGTTTAGAATTCCAACATATACAGTCAGGCCATGATATCTATGAAACAATACTAAATTACAGGCAGGCTTAGTCAGTCAACAACAATAAACTAGAATAAGCACCCACAAAAGGTATAGGGATGGGACATTTAAGGAAAATATTATTTGCCTACCAAGTGTGGAAACTTCGGGAGTTCTGATCAATATTGCAATAGCATTTTAGCTTATATAAAGCTTAGCACTTTATAGCACTCTCTGGGCAATTTACAATGTAGAAGCATTATTTGCATATTTCACACAACAATTTGGATTCTCATTTTACCAACCTCTGGAAAGATGGAAGGATGAGTCAATCTTGAGCCGCATCAGGATAAAACTCCAGGCTGTAAGCAGAGTTTTGCTTGCAATACTGCACTTTAACTACTATGCCACCAAAGTTCTATATTTATATCTTTGGGGAAAATGGAACTACACATTTGTACTTAGGCTTTGAACTAAAAAATAAAGATGAACCAGGCTATCTTGATTAATTCAACAAAACAATCCTAACTAATATTATTGAATTAAAAGGTTTATTGTTAGCAATCACTTTTCTCATTAAAAAGAGAAAAGTGCTTATCTTCTAACTAATTCCTTATTTGTTTCTCAACAAAGAAGCTGTTGTTTCTTCAGATTTAGAAGTTTAATGTTTTCCGGTTTCGTAGAATTATGCCAATTATTTACTATTTATCATGTAATCAAATAGCCATGCCTTACCTTACTTTAGTAATTTTTTTACAATTGAGAACAAAACTTTCTAGTTGGAATCTTTCTTTGATCCAACAGGATTCTTCCATTTCCATTTAAGCAAATGATTTGAAATGATTATATACCCAACATTAGTCATGATTGGTCCAAGAATATTGGTAGCCTCAAGGGCTTCCTCAGTCAATACTGCTGAACATTGATAGCAAGTTTTCTATTTCAAGGAACATTTCAAAATGTCAATCTAAATTCCCATAAAGTTAACATTGTTTTAAAAAAAACCCAAAACCTCTCCCAAAAAACAAGGAAGAATGAGAGCCATTTTGTTTCATTGTCTTCCCTTTTGAGAGTTTCAGGTTTCCCCAGCATGTTATTACACCCAAGCACTGAAATGTTTTCACCCCTGAATTGCATAGAAGAAAGGTGAGGTTCTTATACCTTCTGATGAAGAAACCAAATTTGAAGCTCTCACATGCAAGTAGCAACAGATTATTTCCAAAGAAATGTGATACTGAAACTTTGAACTTCAGCTGACACTAAGATATTTACAATGGCCAATATTACACGGGATTCTGTCCCTTTTATCCCCAATGGAAATAACTGCTCTTAAATAGTTTGTATTTATTCTAGTGCATTTGACTAGTAAAGTCTTTGTCAGTTTGGTCAGGGCTGATAATCATAATCATAATCATAAGTTTATTTGTCAAGCATATATAAGATAACAGGTAACAGTATAAACATAATTTGAATACATGAAAAGAGTAATTAAAAAAGAATATTAGGACAGGGACAGTAGGCACGCTGGTGCACTTATGCACGCCCCTTACAGACCTCTTAGGAATGGGGTGAGATCAACAGTAGACAGTTTAAGGTTAAAGTTTTGGGGGTTTGGGGAAGAAACTACAGAGTCAGGTAGTGCATTCCAGGCATTGACCACTCTGTTACTGAAGTTATATTTTCTGCAATCGAATTTGGAACGGTTTACCTTGAGTTTGTATCTATTATTTGCTTGTGTATTGTTGTGGTTGAAGCTGAAGTAGTCATTGACTGAAAGGATATTTTGGCAGTTAATTTTATGTACTATGCTTAGGTCAGACTGAAGTCGGCGTAGTTCTAAATTGTCTAAGCCCAAAATTTGAAGTCTGATGGCATAAGGTATTTTATTGCGGTTAGAGGAATGGAGGACTCTTCTCGTAAAATATCTCTGGACTCTCTCAATTGTATTTATGTCCGATATGCAGTGCGGGTTCCAGACAGTTGAACATGGAATCTTCAGAACAGCAAACATTCATATGGTTTGTAACACTATGTGAATTTGTACTTCATTTTGTGTATGTGTACATTGCACAAACACTTCAGTCTCATTTTAAATTTATTGTATAATCCAACATAGCATTTTAAAGAATTTTGATTTTCCTGGTAACAGTGCTTTAACCTGGGAGAGATTAGCAGTGAGAGCACAAAGATCAATGTCAAAACTAAAAATTATTGCTTGTTCTCCAGGAAGATATCTCTCCTTCCGTTCCCATAGTTATATCGGTTGTGCCCAGATAACATTTATAGGTTGTGTTTTTGTGCATGTGTTTTTTTTTAAAAAAGATAAAGCATTGGATCTTGCACTCCCAAAGGAACTATTTGTGTGTGTGGTGGTGGGGGGGGGGGGGGGAGAGCACAGTGGAAGAAAAATGATTCAATTATCTTCAGGCAAAATTGTATGAAATTCTTGGCTATTTGAAATGTCTTTTTAAAAATGTATGTTTTTCACTATAAAACTTGCTAATTGATGGAGAAACTCTCAATAGAATTAAAGCAAGGATGGGATGGGATAGGGTAGGGTAGGATAGGGACAGCAAGCCCCTTGTAGGCAAATACAGAACTTGTTCAACATATTAATAACAAGAAAAAAGTCAAGGAAAAGTAGGCCCACTAAAGAGAGAAGATGGCAAGGAAGTAAAAGGCAGTAGGGAGAAAGCAGAGCTGCTTAACTCATTCTTTGCATCAGTCTTCACACAAAAAGAAATTATAACCCAAAGTTACATACCAAAAAAACTACTGTAAAAGTCAAACTAGAAATAAAAATTAAAATAAGCAAGAAAATGTTAAGAGAACACCTATCTGACCTTGATGAATATATATCACTGGGACCTGACAGAATACATCCCAGAATTTTGAAGGAGCTGGCAGATGTTATTTCAGAACCACTGTACCATATCTTTCAAAAATCCTGGAGCACTGGGGAAGTACCTAAGGATTGGAAATGAGCTGATGTTGTTCCAATTTTTAAGAAAGAAGGGGAAAACCAGACCCAGGAAACTACAGACCAATCAGTCTAACATCAATATCTGGGAAGACCTTGGAAAAGATAATCAAAAAATATATCTGTGAACAACTAGAAGCAAATAAAGTTATAACTAGTAGCCAGCACAGTTTGTTAAAAACAGATCATGCCAAACCAATCTTATTTCATTCTTTGAAAAAGTCATTAAATTAGTAGACCAGTGAAATGCTGTGGACATAGTATACTTAGATTTCAGTAAGGCATTTGACAAAGTAGACCACAGCCTACTTCTTGGTAAACTAGAAAAATGTGGAATAAACAACATCACCACCAGATGGATTTGTACCTTGCTGGAAAACTGTACTCAATGAGTAGTCTTTAATAGTTCTACATCCATATGGAGAGAAGCAAGCAGTGGGGTACTACAAAGCTCCATCTTATGCCCAGTACTCTTCAATATCTTCATAAATGACTTAGATGAGGGAATAGAAGGGGAACTCATCAAATTTGCAGATGACACTAAACTGACAGGAATAGCCAACACCCCTGAAGATAAGCTCAGGATCCAAAAAGATCTTGACAAAGTTCAACAATGGGCCCATCCAACAAAATGAATTTTAATGTGGAGGAAAGCAAAGTTTTACATTTAGGCAGGAAAAATCAAAGATATAAGTACAGATTAGGCAAGACCTGGCTCAAAAACAGTAACTGTGAGAGGGACCTTGGAGTCCTAGTGGATGATTACTTAAACATGAGCCAGCAATGTGCGGCAGCAGACAAAAAAGCTAATACAATCTTGGATTGTATAAACAGAGGCATAGAATCAAGATTATGTGAAGTATTTGTGCTGCTTTATAAAACCGTTTTTATAAAACCAAAACCAATTTTGATTACCATACTACAAAAAAGATGTTGAGACTTTGGAAAAAGTTCAGAGAAGAGCAACTAAGATGATCAAAGGCCTGCAGACTAAACCATATGAAGGGGCTGGACTAGAAGATCTCCAAGATCCATTCCAGCTCTATTCTATTCTAAGATATATTACTTATATGAGGGTGGGATTTACTTCTGTATATGTGGATCCTGTATCCCTGAGAAATAAGTTCCTTCTTTTGCTTCTACAGCACTGTAGTTTTCACTTTGTTAAATGAATCTTTATTGCAGTTTTCTCATGTTACAAAAGAGTGACACAGTTTAGCAGCTGAAAGTAACATCTTCCCTTCTAAATCCAAATAGATTCTGCTTTAAATCCTTCCAGATCCTGTGGCATTGCTTCATCTAATAAAAATGACGATGCCATATTTAATTAAAAATGGGAGAAATGTTGGCAGAGTCTGTTTATAGTTTTGTCTATGGGGAGCAGTCTTGGCTGGAAAGTTTTTTTTAAAAAAAATTGGCAGTTTCATATGGAAATCAGGACTAATAGGATTTTTTAGAATGTTTACTGGATGTAGGCCAAAGAACACATCTGTGTACATAGGAGTCTATCCGACAGTAGTTTCAGCTGGCATAAACCGGTAGTGACTTATGGCAATCTGTGAACTGTGTGAAACATTTCTTTTGGCAAAGTCGCACTAGCATAATGGCACAGTTCAAAAAATAAATGTTCCTATGAGTTTGGTTTGTAAATGAGTGTCATTACACTTAGAAACAGAAGCATGAAGGAAAGCAATAAGAGTTTTGTTGTATTCTATTTGGAGAGACTTTATTTTCTTTTTCAAGAATACTATGTTGAGTCCTGAGTGCTATATTTCTTTAAAGACAATAATAAATTGAAATGGTTCACTATAGAGCTACAAAGCTGTTCATGGTCAGATACAGCGGTGGGATTAACTTACCTTCCCTACCGGTTCACAAATGTGAGCACACACACTTCATCTGTGTATGCGCACGGCCTTCTGCGCATGCACAATTCTTGCAGATTACATCTGGGCGGGTATGTGGAGCCTCCTGCAGTTGCCACGACCGGTTCGCCTGATCCGGAGAGAACCGGCTGAATTCCCCCACTGGTCAGATATTATGAGAACAGATAGAGAAGACTGATGTAGTCACCTGCAGGGGGGGGAGGGAATCATGCTTCAGATAGGTCAAGAACAGGGCACCAATGTATGTTTTGATAAAAGTAGTCTCAACTCCCCTGTTAAACAAAGCAAGTATCATTCTAAATGTTCATATTATTTTAAAAATGTACCAAATTCCCTATAATCTCCTTTATACAGTTTTATAAAAACTGTAAAATGATGATTGCCTATGTTTGGCTTTAAGGTTGCTGCTAAGCTTTTGGTATTTATAGTGGGTTTCTGATAAATACTTTTATCTAAAAATGAAATTCTCAGTCATCTAATATTCATGAAAAGAAAACAAACTGCGGTTGCTGGCAAAATATCAAATGAAAATGAAAGGAATTTCAAAAAAAAAAAAAAAAAAAAAGCCAAAGGATAGAGTTTGTACTTTTACTCTACTATTCTATACTACTAAGACCCTTGATTAAAGGCCCAAATGATCACATTATTGAATTAATACTTTGGATTAGATTGTGCCAGAAACAATGTGCATTTCATATGCCTTCCTTCTATTCCTTTACTTCCTCTATTGAGCCGTGGTGTCAGGTATGCTTCCTTCAAAATCCAGGAAAGAAAGACCCAAACTCCATATTTTATAGAGATTAGTACTTTTACTGAATATGAAATGATCGCAACCCAGGTAAAGCTGGAAGTGAGCAAAACGGCGAAATAGCATCTAGATAGCATTCCCCCCCCCCCCGTGTTCATCATCCATCATCCAATCCAAAGGTCTCCCAAAGGTCAGGTGGAATCGCCTCTGCCAACGTCATCCATCAGGAATTTGTGACGGTTGGTCTAATGCCTCCTTTGGAGAATAAGTTTCGTTTCTTGGAAAGACACCTCCTGCGCTCTTCCCTCCCCTTGCCCCCCTGACTAGTTCCCCCCCTCTGTTTCTTCTGGCAGCTGAAGCAGTGAAAGCGGAGGCTGACATTCGGCCCCTCTGCAGAAGGGACGTTAGTCCTAGATAGAAGGAAAAAGAGAAAGAGGAAACAAAATATATACAAGAATTAAGGTTTATCTGGATATTTTGAATAGAATTGTTGTACTTTCTTTGGAGCCCGGACATCCCGTTTATTTACCCATTCAGCTTGAGACAAAGGGAAATGTTTTCAGGCCACCAGATATTGCACTTTACCATGGTGTTTCCTAGAGTCTAAGATTTCTTTAACTTCAAAATGTTGCTCCCTCTCTATGAATATGGGAACCGGAGGGGAGCTTTGGTTAGCTCTTAGCGGAGACGAGTGTTCAGGTTTTAGCAAGCTAATATGGAATACAGGGTGTACACGTCTCAGCGTTTTTGGCAACTCTAATTCCACTGTTACTGGATTAATCAATCTAATTACACGAAATGGACCCACATACTTGGGACCAAGCTTTTTCGATTTTTGGGTAGTTTGTAAGTACTTAGTAGAGAGGAAGACTTTATCACCCACTTTATAGACATGTGTTGGGGACCTTTTTTTATCGGCTTGTGCCTTATGGGCTCGGTGTGCCTCATCTAATGCTTTTCGAGTTACTGTCCAAGTGCTCCTTAATTGTTCAATCCAGTCCAACAAAGAAGGGTTTTGGGGATCATCTTGTGGTAGTTCGGGGATTGGTACGAAATCTTGGCCCGATGCAACCTTAAATGGAGTGAAGCCGGTACTACTGTGTATAGAATTATTATATGCCACTTCTGCAAATGGTAATAAGTCTACCCAATTGTCTTGTTGGTAATTTACATAACATCTCAGGTATTGTTCTAAAACCCCAATGGTTCTTTCACAAGCCCCATTTGTTTGGGGGTGGTGACTGGAACTTAGCCCTTGGGTGGAGCCTATCAATTTCAAAAACTCCTTCCAGAAGTTGGAAGTAAACTGTACACCCCTGTCCGAGATTATTCTTTTTGGAGCTCCATGTAGTCGGTAAATCTGACGAATAAACAGTTTTGTAAGGGTTTTTGCTGAAGGGATCTTTGAGCAAGGGATGAAATGTACTTGTTTGGAAAACAAATCCATCCTTCCTGTATCTTATTTTTATTTGTGAGTAGGGCCACCAGTCTATTGCTATTCCTTGTTCTTTTAATTTTTCCCTAGTTTTTAATTTGCCCTGTGTATCTAATATTTCTCTATATCGTAGTATTTTTTGTTTTGATAATATATTTGGGTGGGTAATTGCTTCTATTGTCGACAACCAACCGGGGATTTTCATGTAATGCTTACATCGAATTTGTTGCCATGTACTAATTAAAGATTTCCTAATGGTATGATTGCTAAAATGTTTGTGTGATTTGTTTCCAGAGTTCCAAATGAAGGCATGCCATCCCTTCATTAGGTCATGTCCTTCCAGCTTTAACAGTCTTTGATTCTCCAAAGTTATCCATTCCTTGATCCATAGTAAACTGGCAGCCCTATAATATTTTTGCCATGCTGGAAAACCGAAACCACCCCTAATTTTATCGTCTTGTAATATGTTTAATTTTATTCTCGATTTTTTCCCCCTCCCATACAAATTTTGTGGTTATTTTATCCAAATTGTCAAAAAATTTCTTATTCAATTTTATTGGGATCGTTTGGAATAAATAAAGGAGTCTTGGAAGTATGTTAGATTTTACCACTGCTATCCTCCCCAGAAGGGACAACTTTAGTTTCCCCCATTTATCTAAATCTTCTTTAATTTTCTGGACCAAGGGCTCATAATTGTCTTATTTTATTGTTATTGTTCTAGCCGTCAGATGAATCCCTAAGTATTTCACCTTCTTAACTGCCTGTAGTTGTGAAACCTTTACTAATTGTTCTACTTGCTTTGCTGCCATATTTTTTGTTATCATATTTGTTTTTTCTTTATTGATTTTTAGGTCTGCCACTCTTCCAAATTTTTCAATTTCTTTTATTAACTTGGGGGTTGTTTCTATTGGGTCTTCTACAAAAAAGACAAGGTCGTCCGCAAAGGCTTGGACCTTGTACTCCTCTCTCTTAATCTTTAATCCTTGTATCTCTTTGTTTGCCCTAATTCTAATTAATAAATTTTCTAGCATTAAAATAAAAAGCAAAGGGGATAGCTGACATCCCTGCCTTACTCCTTTATTTATTCCAAAAAATCCCATTGGTTCCCCATTTACCAATATACATGCTTTTTGATCCTGGTATACTGATGATATCATTTTTGTAAATTTGTCGCCGAAATTCATATTTTTAATTTGATGTTTCATAAATTGCCAGTTTACTTGGTCAAACGCTTTTTGTGCATCCAGAAAGATCAGGGCTATCTGTCTTTCTGAATGCACTTCATAATACTCTAAGACATCCATTACCATCCTTAAATTATTTTTTATTTGTCTTGTGGGCAGGAAACCGTTTTGGTCCTGATGTATTTTGTTATGTAGTATTTTTTTCATTCTATTAGCAATTATATTCATTAGAATCTTATAATCGGTGTTCAACAAAGAAATCGGCCTGTAATTTTTTAACAATGTGGCATCTGCCCCTTCTTTTGGTATTAGAGAGATATACGCTTCTTTCCATGTGTTTGGTAGTTTTGCCTCCGACAGGGCTTCATTATATACTTCTAATAATATTCCATTTAATAGTTCTCCGAATGTTTTGTAAAATTCTGTTGGTAAACCATCAGTCCCCAGGGTTTTATTATTTTTCTGTCTCTTCAATGCTTCTTTTAATTCACCCATCGTGATCTCCCTATTTAATAATTCTTTTTCCTCCTCTGTTAATATTTGTACCCCCTCAAGAGGAGGGGGGAATAGATTTGAAACAAAACAGTTTGGATAAATTATTAGAATCTAAAGAAGGGAAAACAATTTTGAAAATCTACAAATATTTACTTGAATGTGATTTTGCAGAAGAATTAATGAAAGGGCAGATGATAGCATGGGCGAGAAACATCGGGCACAGTCTACAGCTAGAAGATTAGGAAAGAGTCTGGGAAACTAATTACAGCATGACAAAATCGGTGGCCTACAACGAAAATCATTATAAGATGTGGTATCGATGGCATCTGGCCCCTGCAAGACTCGCGAAAATGTACCCAAATGTAGATTCGACCTGTTGGAAGTGCAGAAAAACACAGGGAACTTTCTACCATACTTGGTGGCTTTGCCCGGTCATTAAGAAATACTGGAACAAGGTAAAGATATGGATAAGAGAAATTACAGATTGTGAAATTGAATTAGAACCTGAGATTTTCCTATTGGGCATGATCAAAAAGAACATCCGAAATGACATAAAATACCTAATACTTCATATAATTACGGCGGCAAGATTAGCACTAGCACAATTCTGGAAAAGCGATCGATTGCCAACAGATCAGGAATTAATACAAAAAATATACACATGCGCAGAGATGGATAGACTAACTTTATTTATTTATTTATTTATTTTTCATATTTGTATATGAATTTAGAGTTACAGGATAAGGAGGACTCTAAATATTGTGAAACATGGAATAGATGGTACCAATGGATAAACCAGAGGAAAGGAAATGGGTAGAGATGAAATTTAGAAGAAATCAATATAATAAAAAAACAGCACTGTCAGAGGTATAGAATATGGATTACTTTATTGTATGTTTGTATATATGTACATATAATACATATAACATATTTATATAGAATAATGGAAATTAGTTAATAGGTGACGTTTATGTACTGTATATGTAAATTTGTTTCTCAATTGTGAGAAACTTGTATGTTTTTAAATGTTTTTCTTTTAAACAATAAAGTTTAATTTAAAAAAAAAGGAAAACAAATCCCTCACCACCCAAATGACAGTACACCCTTCACTCTCTGGCAGGTCTACAATAAAATCCATAGATATTTCCTTCCACGGGGCATTCGGTCTAGCCACACTTTGAAGTAATCCCGGTGGCTTCCCTGGAGGACTTTTAGCCGAGGCGCAGACTGGACAACTAGCGACATACGCCTGTATATCCTTCTTGAGTGCAGGCCACCAAAATTGTCTCTTAACCAAATGTAGCATTTTGACAAATGCAAAGTGTCCCGCTGCCTTGGAATCATGGGCATATTGCAATACTGTTGCTCTTAACTTGGCCGGAACATACAATTTCACCCCAATCCAAGCTAGTCTGTCACGGAGTGTACATTCATTTTGAGTGGGTTTTAAACCACTCATCAGTTTCCAGAGCTTCTCGCAATTTTTTAAGTAAGTCTCCCGTGAGTTCTGGTTCGACTTTTGCCTGTGCTCTGGTAGTTACTGGTACTGCCAATTGAGTCGAGGGGATAATAGGCTGAACCACCTCCTTTTTGATGCTGTTGTACTGAGGCAGCCTGGAAAGTGCATCTGCCATGAAGTTTTTTCCACCAGGAAGGTAACGTAGAGTGAAATTGAAACGATTGAAATGTTGGGCCCAGCGAGCTTGCTTTGGGGACAATTTGCGTGGTGTTTTTAATTGTGATCAGTCCAGACTTCAAAAGGGTGTTTCGCTCCTTCTAGAAATTGTCTCCAGGTTAACAGGGCCCATCTCACTGCAAAAGCTTCCTTCTCCCATATGGCCCATCTCCTTTCTGTTTCCGAGAGTTTACGGGACGTGTAGGCACAAGGTTGTAGTTCCCCTTTTTCATTCTTTTGCAAGAGTATTGCTCTCACAGCTACGTCGCTGGCGTCAGCTTGTACTACAAAAGGCTGTTCCATGTCTGGATGTTTGAGTACTGGTTCAGCCGCAAACAGCCGTTTCAATTTTTCGAAAGCGGCTTGACAGTCCATAGTCCATTCCAGTGGTTTCGAGGGTCTGGGCTTTACTTCCCTTTTTGTTTTTAGAAGGTCAGTAATTGGCAGTGCAATTTTTGCAAACGAGGGGATAAATTGTCTATAAAAATTAGCAAACCCCAGAAAACTCTGTAACTGTTTGCGAGTGCGTGGTGCGGCCCATTCCAATACTGCACAAACCTTCTCAGGGTCCATTTCTATCCCATCATGCGATATGCGATATCCAAGATAGTTGATCTTGTCTTGGTGGAATTCACATTTAGAAAGTTTGGCATAGAGTTCCGCAGCCCTGAGTTTTTTCAGGACAGTTCGCACCAATTTGACATGGTTGGCCATGTTCTCAGAGTAGATAAGAATGTCATCCAAGTAGACTAGCACCCCCTTATACAGGTGCTCATGCAATACTTTGTTGATCAATTGCATGAATACAGCAGGAGCTCCCTGTAACCCAAAAGGGAGTACTCTGAACTGGAAACATCCCAGTGGGCAATTAAATGCTGTTTTCCATTCATCCCCCTCTTTAATTCTCACTCAGTAGTTAGCTTCTCTTAAATCAAGTTTGGTGAATATCTTTCCCTTCCCTAAATGGGCTAACATGTCCTTCATGAATGGGAGGGGGTAAACATTTTCCACGCAAATAGCGTTTATGTTTCTATAGTCAACCACCAAACGAAAGGAGCCATCTTTCTTTTCACGGAACATCACTGGCGCCGCCACCTTGGGTTTGGCTCGTTCGATGAATCCCCGTTCTAGATTCTTATCAATAAAACTTCGCAATTCCCCTAATTCTCGAGGGGTCATGGGGTAGGTTTTTGGTTTGGGAAGCTTCACCCCGGGGAGTATTTCAATGGTGCAGTCGGTAGTCCGGTGGGGAGGCAGCGTGTCTGAGGCCCTTTCGCTAAAAACTTCCCTGAGGTCCCAATATTCTTTTGGAATTTTCTCCTGCCCTTCAATATAGTCTAATGCTACTTCCACCCTTTCTGGTAGTATCTCATCCTTCATGGGCAAATTTTCCTTCTCTGGGATCGGTTTTGCCGTGCGGATGCGCAAGACCCCCGTCTTCCAATTTACCCGTGGGTTCCATTTTCAAAGCCAGGGCAGTCCAAGTATAAGGGGTCTTTCCATCCCAGGGGCCACAATAAATCTGAGATTCTCTACATGGTCTCCCAACTGCAATTCCAGGGGTTCGGTCATAAAACTAGCTGGGCCCCCTCCTGCAATCAATCCGTCTAACTGACAGAACGCAATGGGTCTTTTTAGCGTTTTTAGTCTTAGTCCCATTTCCTCCACCACTTGGGGGCTAATTATGCATCTGGTGCACCCCGAGTCCAACAAAGCTAACATTTTGGCATGGGTCCCTGTGGATGGGACCCTTACTTCTATGGGGATTAGTAGGGGTTCTTCCGTATGACTCACCCGATCGTCGGTGTCGGAGTCGGAGTCCATCTCGCTGTCATCATCGTTGGTCGGAGTTCTCAATTCACCCTGGTTTCGGGGAGCGAACTCAACGACTTCTCCTTTCAGGGCGGTGCCGCGGGTCTTGGCGGGTATTTTGTCGCCTTTCTTGGGGCCGGGGCCGGAAACTTTTGGCACTGGTTTGGAGAAACATTTGGCAGCTTGGTGTCCCTCCTTCCCACATTTGAAGCAGGTGAAGGGCTTTGCTTTGGGTTTGAATTCTGCTCTCCCCCCCCCATCATCTTGGGTGCTCCCTTACGGTGGAAGAATGATGACTGATCCCCCATACGCCCTCCTCTGAGTTGGCTTCGGGTCAACTCGATCTCCACGTCCTCAGCTACTATGTACCATCTCTGCAAGTCTTCGGGGACTCCCATACTTCTGCAGTCTTGATATATCTCTTCATTCAGCCCATCTTTAAAACTCTCCAATAGAGCCATTTCTGACCATCCCGTCATATAGGGTGCCAGCTCGCGAAACTCTTGGATATACTCTGCCACAGGTCTCCGGCCCTGCTGGATTCCCTTCATCCTGAGTCTCACCTTACGTTCAGCTAAGTGGTCTTCAAACCGCCTTCTAAGGGCCCGCATGAACTGGTTGTAATTTGTCAATAAGGGAGAGTTGTTATTGTGGAGGACCACCATCCATTCAGCTGCTAATCCCTCTAGGGAATTCGTGACACATCTCACTCGGGCGGCATCTGATACGTAGTCTTCCCCCCAGTCCTGCATGTGGTTCCACACTTGGGTCAGGAAAAACCCCAAGGTTTTCGGATTCCCATCATATTTCCCGGGTGGGGGGGGGAATTTTTGGCTTTTTACGTCTGCGGAGTGTGGGCCTGCAAGGCTGGGGGTCCCTGGCCGGCTGCATCCCTCCCTTGAGCAGCAGAAGCCTGGGATGCTCTTTCCTCAGCTTCTTCCTCTCCCCCACAGGCTATTTCTTCTGGCTCCCCCCTGCGGTCTTCTCCTCCTTTCTCCTCAGGAAACTCAAAAGACTCACGGCTCTCCCGGCTTTTCCTGCTCTCTTCCACATCATGAATAAGCTGCAAGGCTTATTCCATCATGAGGCATTCCTTCTGTTCCTGCACCCATACTGCCTCTTTCTTACGGGGTCTGGAGCTGGTTACTCCTCGGAGGGTCTCCCCCCAGTCTGGCAATCTCCCCACTCCTTTCGACCATCTGGCTTCCTCTGGCTCTAGTTTGAGTTTTTCCAACCATTCTGCACTTTCCTTCTCCGCTTGGAGGGTAGCAGCCGCGGAACTCGCTGCTCCCATCTGGTCTTCGTCACTGCCTCGGTCTGACATAATTCCAGTCTCTCGGGTTTTTTTTTTTCCCTGGATAACTGGAGTGACTTCCAGTTTAATGTCAGGTATGCTTCCTTCAAAATCCAGGAAAGAAAGACCCAAACTCCATATTTTATAGAGATTAGTACTTTTTCTGAATATGAAATGATCGCAACCCAGGTAAAGCTGGAAGTTAGCAAAACGTGCGAAATAGCATCTAGATAGCATCCCCCCCCCGCCCTGTGTTCATCATCCATCATCCAATCCAAAGGTCTCCCAAAGGTCAGGTGGAATCGCCTCTGCCAACGTCATCCATCAGGAATTTGTGATGGTTGGTCTAATGCCTCCTTTGGAAATAAGTTTCGTTTCTTGGAAAGACACCTCCTGCACTCTTCCCTCCCCTCGCCCCCCTGACTAGTTTCCCCCCTCCGTTTCTTATGGCAGCGGAGGCTGACATGTGGTGTCGCAGTGGTTAGAATACCACTGACAAGGTTCCAAGGAACACCCCCAATGAAAGAAGACTCCAAGGCTAGACCTTCCTCAAAGTTCCATTTTATTAGAGATGTCATATTGGCACATCTAGGAAAACCTGAATCTGAAAGCTTCCAGGTTTTCCCCACCCAGAAGTAAGTCCAAGTCCCTTTCCCTGCACCCACATGTCCATCACATGGTCCAATCAATACACCCTCCCAACTGGAGATGCCTCCCAGTCACAGCACTCCAGGTGCAGGGCAGAATGTCCTTGACTCTCAGAGAAAAGAATGTTATTATGGCTAGATATCTCCTCCACTCCACACAATCCCCCCTCCCAGTTTCCCACAGCACTAAATGTGGCAGCCCTGTAGATCCAAAGAAAACATGGCTTCCAGGGCTGACAGCTACTTCTGCTGACTGCGAGCTTCCTCACAGGCTCAAGGTTGACTCAGCCTTCCATCCTTCTGAGGTCAATAAAATGAGGACCCAGATTATGGGCAATGTGATGACTGTAAATTGCTTAGAGAGGGCTGTAAAGCACTGCAAAGCAGTATATAAGTCTAATTGCTATTGCTATTTATTCACATAAACTTCTTAATTTATTTCTATTTGTGTGTGTGTGTGGGGGGGGGCAATAAGCCCTCATTTTTTCTATCCCAAATCTGCCTAGTCTTCTTTATTGTTCTATGTTCTTGCAGTTTTTACACCAGGGAACTTAATGGTACATGTACAAATATAATATAAGTAGTCCTCGACTTACAACCACAACTGAGCCCAGAATTTTTGTTGCTAAGTGAGACAATTGTTAAGTGAATTTTTCCCCATTTTATGATCTTTCTTGCCACAGTTGTTAAGTGAATCACTGTAGTAGGTATGTTAGTAACACTGTTTTAAGTGAATCTGGATTCCTCATTGATTTTGCTTGTCAGAAGGTCAAAAAGGTGATCACATGACCCTGAGACACTACAACTGTCATAACTGTGAGTCAGTTGCCAAGCATCTGATTTTGATCACATGGCCATGGGAATGCTGCAATGGTTGTAAGTGTGAAAAACAGTCATATGTCACTTTTTTCAGTGCCATTGTAACTTTGAATGGTCACTAAATGAACTGTTGTAAGTTAAGGACTACCTGTAGTTCTACCTGCCTGAAGAAGTTATAGAGAAGAAAACTACTATGATTTTGGGATAATAATGGTGTTACTTTATGGTAATCTGATCATGTAACTCTATTGTCCCATTTGCCATGAATATTTTCTAGTTTTCTGGAAGACAGTCAAGGTATATGATGTTCTATAGAGCTTTTGACTCTTGAAGAACTGTGTGCAATAGTTGTTTTCACTCTAGGATTTGTTATGGTGGAGGTGGGAAGGGCTGTTTTATAATGCTTTGACTTCATATGGTTGCTGTAGAGTGTAGGGCTGAGCTCTTAAAAGAGTAGGCTGAAATCATCAGACATTTTCACCTAAATGTCTCTGGGTCTTCACACTCTGACCCTGCCTCCAATCCTGGGTGTTCCTGCTGATAACATCTATCTTACAAATGAGCACATCACTTGTCAATATTTTTAGCAGCTTCTGGTATGTGAAAGAAATAGAGTTTGCCCCATTGCTGCCTTTCTAGCAAGTAAAACAGTAATAATTAAATAAAGACTATAGCATTACCTGCTGGCAATATATTATCAAGGTGTGTGACTAGAGATGTCGGTCCTCTCCCCTGCCACCTTTGGAAATAGGTCAATCTCACAAAAGCTAAATGAAAAACATTTTAAAAAATATTTGTGTCTTCAAGTACTGGTAAGTCCTGACTCCTGGCAATTGTCTAGACCAGGGCTGTCAAACTCACAGCCCGCGGGTCGGATGTGTGATGTGCTGGCCATGCCCATGTCCAGTTTAGCAAAGGGGAAAAAAGTCACGATACATCATGTGATGCCGCTGTGACACCGCAAGTTTGACACCCCTGGCCTAGACAATTCCCTGCAGTTTTCTTGGCAAAATTATTGGAAGTAATTTGCCATTGCCTTCTTCTAAGACAGGATCCAAATTCACCAGTTACTAGACTAGTTCCTTTAACTGCTACACCAAATTGGCATGTATTTATAATATGCAATGTTGTGTGATCAAGAACATAGATTAGTAGCAAGTTGGCTAATCAATTTAAAAAAATTCAAAAGACCACAAGATGGCATTTACCCTTATAATTATCCCAGGCTTTGAATTTTGCAGATCTAAAAAAAATTTGCAAAGAAAAATAACTGTTTCAAGTTTTATAACCATTTTATTACCATTTTATAAGAAAATAACAATAATAAACCTCCAATATCAATATAAGACTAAAGTTCAACTAATCTTCAACTTACAGCCAGTCATTTAGCAACTGTTCAAAGTTACCACAGACCTTCCAAAAGGTAATTACTACCCAGTCCTGAAGTTATGTCCTTGCAGCACAGCTGTGGTCATTTGCCCTTATGAGAGATACTGCAGTGCGCCCCCTATTTCCCCTCCTATCCTGTCCCACTGGCTAACACATGGCCTGTTCATGCAATCCTTCCCACCTTAGTCACCAATCGCTCACTTACCATTCAAAGAGCTCAGGAGGTCAGGGTAGTGACGGAGGACAGACAGCTCCATTGCTGAGCCACATGGCACAATTTCTGAAGTGGCTATCTTTTTCTGAGCAGAAAATAATAGTGGCAAAACTAAGGCTGGTTAGCTTTCAATGTTAATCCTAACCTTAGATTCACTAACATTATTGAGGAAAGGAAAACCAAGAGAAACTAACACTGACAGAGCTAAAAGAAATCATAGAGGTAACATTTAGCTCCAGCAGTATTAGCAGTAAGCTGTTACTACTTAACAAGAAAAAAACAAAGCCTAATCAAGGAACTACCAAGGAGAAACCAACACCCCAGCAACTATGTCAGGGAAAGCTACTGTACATAACAGAGCAAAACCCACTCCCACTGAAGGTGTTACCTACTCTGGTAATGAAATATTAGCAAACAAGCTCAGAGACCATAAAAAGGATTCTAGAAAAAGGAATGTATATTGTCAGTCTGGGAAGCTAGCTATCATTCTTGACAGTGCTGGTTAGTACCCCAACAGTTGTAAACCACACGAGTCTTTACATAATTAGTAATATAGGTAGTCCTCAATTTACAACAGTTCATTTAGTGACTGTTCAAAGTTACAATGGCACTAAAAAAGAGACTTATGATAATTTTTCACATTTACAACCATTGCAACATCCCCATGGTCACATGATTTATATTTGGATTTTTGACAACTGACTCACATTTATAATAGTTGCAGAGTCCCACGGTCATGTTATCACCTTTTGTGACCTTCTGACAAGCAAAGTCAATAGAGAAACCAACTGTGTTACTAATTTCACAACTGCAGTGATTCAGTTAACAAATGTGGCAAGAAAAGTTGTAAAATGGGGCAAAACTCACTTAACAAATTTCTCACTTAGCAACATAAATTTTGAGCTCAATTGTGGTTGTAAGTCAAGGACTATCTGTATAGAAACACCATTAATAAATCAAGAAGTATAGTCATATGGGTAGCAAAAAGTATTCCAGTGTTTCTGTATTATTGATTATGCTAGTTTAATTATAAACTGTTCCATTGCATAGGGTATAATGATACTTTACTCTGTATAATATAAATAAAAATAGGGTAGCACATGGTAATATGTTAAAAACATGACTAAAAGATATATGCCATTTGAAAACCACATAGCTATAAATAGAAAAGCCAAGTAAATCTAATTTTAGGGGAGTGGTGGATTTTTGTTAGTTATTTCTGATAATGAGCTACTAATGTGATAGGAAAATACATTTACATTGTACAGTATATGTTATTTGTGCTGATTAGCAAAGATTATGAAAAAGAAGAAGAATCAAGTGCAGGAGAGTTTCTGGTACCACATCCTACAAATGTGACAAAGTCAAATAAACACAACTGCATAGTTCTGTTGGAAGAAATATCAATCTGGTTCGGTTCCAAGCTGGGAGAAAGACACTGGAAACATGGAGGCTGAATGGAAAGATGGTTTAATAGTGAAGCAGACCCACCAAGCACATGGTTCTGGGCAGCTGACCATATGGAATTGAGAGTGGGGGGGGTATACCTTTTCTTGGGCTTTGAACTTGAACTTCCCTTTCCTGTGCAAGAACATGTATTCTACTGGCTGTTGTCAGATTCCTATGGGGTCATGTTTGTCTGAGCTTCCAGGTTTGGTTGAAGTTTGCTGAGTGATGCAATGTCCTTAGAAGATTGTGCAATGCAGTAAGGTCTGTGTTTCTGTTAAATGGTCCTATTATGTCCTGAAAGGCCATGTCTTAATCCCATCACCCTGGAACTGAAGGTCTTTTGTCTTGTAGATAGACTGGCCCAGTCTTTTTGGAGCAATTAAGAAAGGTGAGGGCTGCTTTCCAAGAGTATGTTTCTCCTTTAGGGAAATATAATATTCTGCCTTTTTAATATTTCTCAAAATATTTCATTCTTCTAAGAGAGGGGTGGGGGCAAACTTTGTACAGTTCAAACAAATAAAATTCTGATTAACAAGCTAATTAAGTGTAGACTGGATGGTATACTTACAATGTGATTCCAAAAGTGGCTTGAATACAGTATTCCAAAAGTGTTCAGTAAAAGTTCCTTATCAAACTAGAATGAGTCATCAGTGGGAAGTCATAGAATTTGGAGTTAGACTTAATACTCTTCAAAATTTTAAATTAATGCCTTGAAAAAGGAGAATTATTTATTAGATTTAACAAAAGTTGATGGTATATTTAAGAGTCTTTAGAAAATAAAAAGAGAGCATTCAAAATGCCTGAATTAGTGGATAAATTAGTGAAGTGGGCTGAAAGCAGCACCATGAAATTTAATAGAGACAAATGCAAAGTTCCTGAGTTACAAAAAAATAT
The DNA here is from genome assembly GCA_022577455.1 of Arizona elegans. Taxonomy (NCBI): domain Eukaryota; kingdom Metazoa; phylum Chordata; class Lepidosauria; order Squamata; family Colubridae; genus Arizona; species Arizona elegans. The sequence goes on from JAKOOJ010000006.1 coordinate 32,204,493, forward strand.
ATATATCACATGCATAAATACAAGATGGAAACTATACTGATCTGATCTGATCTAGGCAAAAAGGATCTAGGAATCCTTTCTTGCCAATAGTTCCTGCCCATCCAATAAGATTTAGTTAGGAAGGCACTCTTTGAGTCTCATCTTTGGAGGTTTGCTATCATTAGGGACCATGGAGGCATACCTTTTCTGTAGCTCTTTATCTTTCCCTCTCCCTCCCTCTGTCCGTTGGCCTCTGCTCCATCTTAGAGTAGATCAACATCATTCCTGTTTGCATTTAGGAAGTCTGTCTAAACCTGTCTATTCCAAACAGTCTTTGGGGACTGACGACGTGACAGATCTCTTCCATGCATTATGAGTTTTGTTGTTGTTGCTAGGATTGCTTTCCTTGATGTGACTTTCTAATGGTTAGGAAATTACTTCTTATTGGGTTGGAGGGAGTTGCTTATTTTTCTCTGTGTTAACTACTTCAGTTTATTTTTGTGTCATTTGCAAGCTGCTCAGAGCTTTTAGGAACTGAGCAGCATATAAATTACAGTAATCAATAACAATGTAAGTAAAAAAATATGCTGAATGTGCATCAGCAGTGGGATGAGGCTTCTAAAAAAAGACAAACACAGTTTTAGGCTACATGAATGGCAATTTAGTTTCCAAATTATGGGAGGAAGTAGCTGCACTTTATTCTGAGTGAGACTCACCTTAATTCCTTTGTCCAAATGTGGGCATTTAGTTTTAAGGAAGTCTGACAAGAAGCTAGAAGAACAGGGTATATTAGTAATGAGAAAACATTATTGGAAGAAATGTTAAAGACTGAGAGACATTCTCTAATATCCCAGACAGCAGAACCCAGAATAGTTGTTTTATGTCACAGAAAACCAGATTCTGGATAAATGTTAATATCAGTTCTGTAAAAGTAAGAAGCTAAGAGTCAGTGATTAAGAAGGTTAACTCCCTTCCCCTTAATGTGATTGTATATTTAAGAATCATATATTGGGAAGGCATTAATTGTAGTCCTGCAGTGAGTAGACATTTGGACTCCATGACCTAAATGGTTTCTGATATTGTGGTTCTCTTCTAAGGAAGTGTGTTGATCTACAACTGAGATTTTATTGGATACTTACCGCACCATCCCACTCTTGTTAGCCCCCCTCTCTCTGTATGAGAAACTTGGAGTTACTTATCTAAATAGAGTTTGCAATGAGCTCTCCTTTATTTGCATTCATTGACTACAAGTGATTTTGATTGCCATTATGTATTGATCAGCCTCACTATATTTCAGCACAGCATCTTATACCAAATATATGTTTAAACATCTGTTAATACACATTAGGTGCAGGGGTGGTATTCACTTACCTTCGCTACTGGTTCTCAAATGTGAGCGCACGTGTGCTCTCTTCACTCGCACACACTGCCTCCGCGCATGTGCAGGGCCTTCCACGCATGTGCAGATCATCAAAAATGGGATGTGATTACATCTGGGTGGGTGGGCGGAGCCTCCAGCCACCATCACTACCAGTTTGCCCGAACTGGATAGAACTGGTTGAATACCACCACTGATTAGGTGAGGAACTGTTGTAATCTCTGTATATGGTCTTTAGCTAAATTAAACTATCATCTTAATTCTAAGCCTACTAATAGTATTTTTTTAATAATTAGTTTTTTGTGATAGCATACATGTTGGTTGAACAGGCTTAAAGCATCAGGTTTGTTTGTTTTTTAAAAGATATGGCTCTAGATTTTCTTTTTGTGCATGTGTTTCTGTATGTCTAAAAGAAAAAGAATACAGTGATCATAGAGTAAAATGTTGAAGCCATTCAAAGGATTAAATTTCATGCAAGTCTACACCACGTGCTACTTGCAAAATGAATAGTACAAAATGCAATATTTCATTTAACAATAGGTGACAAAAAGCTCCAAACTGGATAGATTGTAATAAGCTTTGATCATTTTCCTTCTAGGAGTGGGTATTAAGGCTTCATTTTAGTGGCAATTCCATACTTAATAAACATATTTACATTTCTTTGCATTCCTTTAGGCTAACATTAACTTTATCCTGTCCCATGGACCTAAAGAATTTTCCCATGGATGTACAAACATGTACAATGCAACTAGAAAGCTGTAAGTCAGATATTATATATATATTTAAAAATTATACCAGTCATAATCTTTGAGATGCTGCATTTAATATCACTTCATGTAGTATAATACTAAGCTTCTGGCATATGCAGAATATATCACTGAAGAAAACAACTGGAGAAAGCAAACTGAAAAGGGATACAGTATCTCTACTACAGCTGCTACTACTTGTTTTTCTTTACTATTTTTGAAAAGAAAAAGTTTAATTTCATTGGCCTTAATTTGTTCTTGTAATAGAACCCATTATGTCATCTTAAGACCTTGAGGGCTTTTGAGAAGACAGAACTAAATGTTCTAATTCACAGGTGTCAAACTCACCGCATCACGTTGCCATCACATGATGTTTCATGATGTTTTCCCCCTTTGCAGAGCTGAGATGGGCTTGGCCCGCATGTGACACATTTGGCCCATGGGCTGCCAGTTTGATACCCCTGTTCTAATTCAACTTCCTATAACCTAGCAGAACCTTTTATTCTCCAAATCCCACAAAGAAGGTGACTGGGAATTCTGGGATTTGCAGTTCCTATATGTTTGGAGAGAACTTTGAGTGGTGGTGGTGGGGAGGATCTTATTTCTCAACATTGAGGAATGGATATGCCTTTTTTGGACAGCGTGACTACATTTTGAGCCATTTGTTAATGTTTATCAGTAAGTAAGCTGTTTGCTTTCTCTATTTCTTTCTCTTTAGTGATAGCATACATTGTTTTCATACTTAAGGTCCTGAATAAAATGTCTCTTTGGATAATTGAAATTTTTGACTTGGAGGGCTATTTGACACTTGAAATGTAAAGGCAAAGAATAAATACATTGAGTAAATAGTGACATTTCTGAGGCAAGCCTTTGGGGGTGCATCTTTACATTTAATATACAATATCAATCCTCCATATCCCCAAAGGCAAACAGCATGAACTGGATGGGGGTAATAATAATAAAAGTTTAGAAGCAACTGGATACTCCTGAGGTACTCAGATATAATATTTCAAGAAGGTGATGCTATTATCCAAATAGGATTGGAGACTTGACAGCATCTAATGCAGATTTTTCCAATATGGAGTTGTCAAAATATATTAGACCTAAAAGTGCCTTAATTTATGGCTGCCATGCTGTTGTGGTCTATAAATTGTAGTCTCACTTTATATAAGATGGCATGCAGTGAAGAGGGGATTGAGGGGTTTTTTATCGGGATTTTTAAGGAAAATTTTAAGGGGACCCGGGAGGAGGGGAGGGGGTTGTAGAGATGGACCTGGGGGGGTTCATATGATGGGTCGCTTGGGCGCAGCAGAGGGATCACGGAAGAAAATTTGTCTGGGGAACAACGAGGTGTTGGGAAGGGCAGTGCAATTGAAATAGTTAGTGGGAGGGGCAGATACGACTGGCGCAGGGGACCATATCATGTTCCGGGGGGTGCGCATACACTGTCTACAAGTGATTGCACACTCCGGCCCCCAATGCGCGACTCAGGTCCTGGGTTGCACAGAGCCTCAGGCCCTGGGTCCGCGGCTGATGTTAGGGAATGCCAGGTCGGTTGTTAACAAAGCCCCCCTCATTTGTGATCTTATTTTGGAGAGGGGTGCAGTCCTGGCACATATTACAGAGACCTGGTTGGGCCACGAGGGGGGGTTCCCCTCGTTGAAATGTGCCCACCAGGTTTCTGTGCATTTCACCAGCCAAGGGCCCAAGAGAGGGGTGGAGGAGTGGTGGTGATTATTAGGGAAAGTCTTAGTCCGAGGGAGACCACTGTCCCTCAGATAGCCGATGTGAGTCCCTCCTCATGAAGTGGGGCTGTGGGAGGCAGATGGGTTTGCTGACTACGTACATGGCTCCCTGCCATGTGGCGGCGACCCTGCCTGAGCTGCTCGATGTTATTGCCGGGGTGGCGGTTGATACCCCCAGACTTATTGTCATGGGGGATTTCAACCTGCCATCTGCAGGTGAGGCATCAGAGGTGGCTTGGGAGTTCATGGCTTCCATGGCGGCCATGGATCTGACCCAATTAGTTCAGGGCCCCACTCACAAAGGGGGACACACTTGATTTTTGTCTCTGGTCAGTGGTTGAATGATCTTGGTAGAGGGGATTTAGACATTAAACCCTTGTCATGGACAGATCATTCTCTTCTTCGCTTGGACTTTCCTGCCGTTTCCCCCACCGCAGGGAGACGGAACCAATTAAATGGTTCCGTCCCAGGCACCTGATGGATCCCGAAAGGTTCCTGATGGAGCTTGGGCCATTTCCTGAGACCCTGGCACACGACTCAACTGAAGACCTGGTGGCTGCCTGGGAGAGGGCGGCCGCCAGGGCTTTGGACCGTGTCGTGCCTTTGTGGCCTCTGACCCGATGTCGACCTCAATTGGCTCCTTGGTTTTCCGAGGAGCTGAGAGAGATGAAGCGTCGGAAAAGACGCCTAGAGAGCATTTGGAGGACTAGTCAATCCAATTCCGACTGGACACTGGTGAGGTCTTATATAAGACCTACCTAGTGGCGATAAAAGTGGCAAAATCTAACTATTTTTCTGCTCTTATTGCATCTGCAGAGGACCGCCCAGCCGCCTTGTTTAGGGTGACCCACTCCCTTCTTCGGGGGGGAGTGCAGGAAGATCCCTTGCAGGGTCGAACTGAGGATTTTGTGCAATTCCTGCATGATAAAGTCACTTGGATTCGGGAAGGCTTGGACTCCGACTGGGTGAGTCCGGGGGAGGAGACGAGGGTAGGTCTTGAGAACATTATCTGGGAGGAGTCTGATCATGTGGCTCCCGAGGATGTGGACAGGGTTCTGGGTAGGATTAGTGCCGCCACATGTTTATTAGACCCGTGTCCCTACTGGTTGGTACTGGACTCCCGGGAGGTTACACGAGGCTGGCTCCAGGGGATTATAAATGCTTCTCTGAGTGAGGGTGCCTTTCCTGCTGCCTTGAAAGAGGTGGTGGTGAGGCCCCTCCTCAAGAAGCCTTCCCTGGACCCGGCTGAATTAGCCAACTACCGTCCGGTCTCCAACCTTCGTTTTGTGGTGAAGGTTGTTGAGAGTGTGGTGGCACGACAACTGCCCAGGCACCTGGATGAAGCTATCTCTCTGGACCCGTACCAGTCGGGCTTCAGGCAGGGGCACAGCACAGAAACAGCATTGGTCGCGTTGGTGGATGATCTCTGGAGGGCTCAGGACAGGGGTTGCTCCTCTGTCCTGGTCCTGTTAGATCTCTCAGCAGCTTTTGATACCATCGACCATGGTATCATGCTGCAGCAGTTGAGGGGGTTAGGAATAGGGGGCACTGTCTTGTGGTGGTTCTCCTCCTTCCTCTCCAATCGCTTGCAGTTCATGTTGACAGGGGGGCAGAGGTCGACTTCGAGGCGCCTTGCATGGGGAGTGCCGCAGGGTTCGATCCTCTCGCCCCTTCTGTTCAACATTTATGTGAAGCCACTGGGTGAGATCATCCGTGGTTTTGGGGTGAGAGTCCATCTGTACGCTGATGATACTCAGCTGTACATCTCCACCCAGATCACCCCAACGATGCCCTTGATGTGATGTCTCGCTGCCTGGAGGCCGTGCGGGTCTGGATGGGGAGAAATAGGCTCAGACTCAACCCCTCCAAGACCGAGTGGCTGTGGTTCCCGGCACCGCGATATAGTCAGCTGGTGCCATCGCTGACTATTGGGGGTCTTTACCCCGCACAGAGAGGGCCCACAATCAGGGCATCCTCCTGGACGCACGGCTGTCTTTAGAAGAACATATGACGGCCATGGCCAGGGGGGCATTTTATCAGGTTCGCCTGATCCGCCAATTGCAACCCTTTCTGGACCACGACGCCTTGCACACAGTCACTCACGCCCTTGTCACCTCCCGACTGGACTACTGCAATGCTCTCTACATGGGGCTCCCCTTGAAAAGCACCCGGAGGCTCCAACTGGTCCAGAATGCGGCCGTTTGGGTGGTTATGGGCGCAACTCGTTGTGCCCACATGACACCTCCCCTGCGTGAGCTGCACTGGCTCCCAGTGGTATTCCGGGTACGATTCAAGGTGTTGGCTACCACCTTTAAAGCGCTCCATGGCATTGGACCTGGATACCTTCAAGACCGTCTTCTGCCACCAGTAGCCTCCCACTGGCCAGTTCGCTGCCACAGAGAGGGTCTCCTCAGGGTGCCATTGGCCAAATTATGTCGGCTGGCGACACCTAGGGGGAGGGCCTTCTCTGTGAGAGCCCTTGCCCTTTGGAATGAACTGCCCCCAGAAATTTGTAAAATCTCTGACCTCCATGTATTTCGCTGTGCCCTCAAAACCATGTTGTTCCGCCAGGCTGGGCTATCAAGGTAAAGATTTTAATTGGTTTTAAATGGGATTTTAAATTTGGGGTTTTATAAATTGGGCCTATTATTTACTAATTTTAATTATTTTTAAATTTTGTCTGTCTTTGTGTTTTTAATTAGGCTGTACATCACCCTGAGTCCTTCGGGAGAAGGGTGGTATAGAAATAAAATTAATAAATAAATAAAATAAATAAGATGTAGAAAATCCTATGCATTTCACTTTAATATATCTTTGCTATAAATATACTTATGGTCAAATGTTCCCCAAGTTTAAAATATTCCTAATTTATTGATGTTATATTATTTATTGACATCAGTCCATGCATTAACCATAATCTGAATGTATTTATCTATTACTGATGCTTTCTCGGTCAGAAATTAAATAATTTTCTACTGTTGCTATTTGCCTGTTATAGCAACTCTATGCATTATTATCTAATAACAAATAATTTGTTTGTTATAGTTGGCTATACAATGAATGATCTGATATTTGAATGGATGAGTGATGGTCCAGTACAAGTAGCAGAAGGCTTAACTCTGCCACAGTTTATTTTGAAAGAAGAAAAGGAGCTTGGTTATTGCACAAAGCATTACAATACTGGTAAGTATTATGTTACTCAACAATGATTTCCAAAATTTATGAGCAATATTAGAAATTTATTAAAAAATCCTGGTTATTAAGATTAAAATTAATACACATTAATTACATACTGTAGTTAAATCAATAAAATGGATTGGATTACATTTCTGTTAAAAAGAACTAATTGAAATAATGAACTAATATATACTTACCAGCAGTCAAGCTGCAAATTAGGTATTGATTTATTTTGCAGTGTTGCATGATACTTAGGCTATTGCATCTTGATGTCTTGATAAATTGCAAATACTGGTATGTAGTCAAGGAAAACATATCCATTGATGACAAGCAACAATCCATCTTTAAAGTCATACTAACCAGTGGTGAAATCTGAACCGGTTTGCCACTGGTTCGCTGGCTGTGCATGTGCACTGTGTGCCAAGCACGTATGCCAAGCGCATGCTATGTGTGTGTGTGTATGCGTGCTGCATGCCAAATGCATGCTGCATGTGTGTGCATGCACAGGGCGCACCAAATGCACACTGCATGCGTGCTCATGCACAGTACGTGCCAAAAGAAGGCTTGGGAAGGTAAGTAGAGCAGCGAGAGGGGGGATCAGCTGTGCTGCGCAATTTAGATTAGCTAGAAAGCATGTTTTTCTGCTTTCTAGCAATTTTCAATCGCGCAGCACAGCTGATCATTGGAAATACCAGTTCGAAGGAACCGGTAGCTTTTTTAAACTACCGGTTTGCTCAAACTGGTAGCTTTTATCACTACCTGTTCACCCAAACCAGTGCGAAGTGGTAGCATTTCACCACTGATACCAACCCTCTTAAGAATTTCCAAACAAAATTTGAAAATGCTAGATTGGAGCCATGCCATATGAGTTAGCATTGCAATCCCTGAATTAAACTTCCAACAACAACACATTGTATGTAATCAGTTTTTATTCAATATATCCATCATGTCCGGTGTACCAGAAATAACATCAGCATAGCATAGTTGTGAACTTGATGGGTTGGCATTTGGAAAATACAGGTTCTAGTACAGTTACAGCTGTAGAAATTCACTGCCTTAAACTGATCTAGTTACTTTCTCCCAGCCCAGCCTACTTTACACAATTGTTGTGGCAAAAACAAAGAGAAGAAAATAGTATGTATGCTGCCTTGAAGTCCTGGCTGAATGGTGGTATATAAATCTAAGAAGTTTTATAATAAAAGAAAGTAGCTTCATAGCTTTGAAAATAATCCATCAAATCTCATCAATAATTACTTTCAATTTGTTTCCTTTAATTTCTTATAAAAAAAACACAAAAACCAAAATATCAATACATTTTCAAGGTTTCAATAGATATGGAATTTCAAAGGACATGATTCAGATGTGTAACTGGGATATATCCAACCACAAAGAGCCCTGAGGACATGCATTCTCTAGGAAATCCCAGAATCAGAAGGCATCTGATAACTAACTAACTAACTAACTAACTAACTAACCAACCAACCAACCAACTGTATTAAGAGAAATTAGGTTTTATAAATATACATCTTTATTATAGACCTTGGCATGGGGGCAGGGCACGAGAAAACACTATCTAGGTGTACCCAAATATTTCTATTGTGATTTGAAAACTAGAGAAAAAGTGATAGAACCAGTGAATACCAATTTATAAATGCAGTTGACAATTGTAGCTCCATACCAGCTCAGATAATTATTTACAGCATTTAGGGATTTCACTAAATAGATCAAGTTGCCGGGAGACACGATGCATCTACATGGGGCTCTGTGGGATCACTCTGAAATTCAAACTGCAAGGAGGTTCAGATGGACCTAAATCACCTTGGAGGGGTGATAAAGTAAGAGAGCACACTCTGCCGATCTCAGGGAGTCCACAATCTCTCTGATTCATCTGGAGAAGGATCTCAATCTGGCAGGAAGAAAAAGACAGCCATTGCATGCCTGACCAAAGCTGTGACAGCTGACCAATGAAGAAAACATGAAAGCCTGAGGAACAGTATGAATGATCTGGGTGAGAGATTTCTAACTTCTAACTTCTATTGAGAAACAAGCCCCCTGGAAATTAGCCTGGGTGAAAGTGGGACCCAAAAAAGGAGAAGGTGGAATTGTTTTCCCTCCACCTCCCAAGAAAAGCAGCGAGCAAGCCTGAGAGCCATTTTTAAAACTGGAAAGAAAGATAAGAGAACTTTTTAAAGAGTGAAAGTACTTTAAAACTAGGAAGCTGGATTGGGGACCTCAAATATAAGATTGACTAACTTGGAAGCTTTTGGGGACTATATAATTTGGATTTAGAGAACCTTTTTTGAAAAACCTTGACTGGATAATTCAATATAAAATAAAAAGGAAGAGAAGGGAGAGAAGCAGAGCAACAGTGACACTACAGGCAGAAGGAAATGTTGAGAGGTGCAAGTGAGAAGGAAAGGAAACATAACTTGAGAGGCTGAAGAAGATAAAGACTGGCTGTTAAAACAAATAAGACCTGCACCAATAAACTGTTCATGTTAGATAGCTGAGACAGAGAGTGGAACACTGAGACTTTTTAAAAACAGTGCAGCTTTTGGAACTTAAGCAGAATCTAAACAGATAAAGCAAAAAGAAGCTGAAAACAGCAAAATATTTTCCTTTTATTTTATTTTCTGCTCTGTAAACTCTCCCTTTGAAGATACAAGATAGTTGATGGTTGAATTATGGGGCTTGGTGGGCCTATGTGGATTATAAATTTAATAAGAGAAGAAGAGAATACCTTTTGAAGAATGAAGGGGCTAACAGTCTAATAACTCTTGGATTACAATTTATATTTTCACTTTCCTCTTGGATTATAATTAACAGTTTCACTTCTTTTTTGTGGATTATAATTATGCTCCTCTGGGATTACAATTAAAAAAATAAAATAAATAAAATAAAAACAGTGACACTTTTTGGAGATTGAAGATAAGAAGAAGGAAGAAGGAAAAGGGATACTGTAATATTGAATACAATATTCAGACTCCTGAATAACTTTGTAAAAGGGGAAATTGGAAAGAGATAGTGAAGTTGGTGGTCAATATTGGGGCTGTTGGGGTATTGTAGTTATTATTTTCAATAATTGGTTTAAAATTATTAAAGCATTTCAAAATGAAGAAAACTACATCTGCACCATCCTCAGCATCCTCAGCATCAGCATCTAGTCCAGCAGATCAAAGGTCATTGGACATTAAGAGAAAACAAATGCGATGCAGGCAGAGATGAAAGTGTTGATTCAAGACATGCATAAATATATTAAGGAAAGAATAGGAAAAGTAGAGAACAAAATAGAGAATCTTCAACAAATAATGACTAAAAATAAACAACACATTCAGAAAGTAGAAGAGAAAGCTGAACAAACAAAAGAGTGGAAGAGGTTGATTACAGACTTTCAAAGAGCGAGAGATGATCCTTTAAAATACAAAGGAAAAGCTATTGCTGAGCACATTGTAAGCCGCCCTGAGTCTCCGGAGAAGGGCGGCATATAAATCAAATTAAAAAAAAAATAGTAGTCCTAAAACAGATCCCCAGAAGAGTAAGAGATATAAGAAAGGAATATCAATTTCTAACAAGATAGCTCATTAAGCATGGAGTAAATTTTAGATTGCTGATACCGGAGGGAATAATGGTGACCTGGATAGAGCAAAGACATAGACTGGATTCCATAGAAAAAGGCAGAACAATGTTATGATCATTATTTTGGATTACAAGAGGAAAAGAGAGTAGGAGAGGAAAAAGAGGATAGACAACAAGAGAAAACCAGAGGAGAGAGAGATATACAACAAAAAGAAGACAAAAGAGAAGTAGAGGAAATAGCAAAGAGAGAAGGATCAAAGGCAAAAGAACAGAGAGAGACCAGAGCGACTAGAACAACAAAACCCATCTGTAAATAAAACCACAGAAGAAATAAAATTACTGTCAATTAACATAAATGGACTAAATTCTTCTATAAAAAGTAAAAGGATTTTTAGTAAACTAGAAAAATTAAAGTTGGATATAATTTGCCTGCAAGAGGTTCATATTAAAAAAACAACACAATAAACTATTGGAATATCCCAAAATTGGGAAACTATACACCCCTTTATCACAACATAAGAAGAGAAGAGTAGCCCTTTACATAAAAGAAACAATAAATGTTAAGCAAATTTTTACAGATGAAGAAGGGAGGATTTTATAATAAAATAGAATAGAATAACAGAGTTGGAAGGGACCTTGGAGGTCTTCTAGTCCAACCCCCTGCCCAGGCAGGAAACCCTACACCACTTCAGACAAATGGTTATCCAACATCTTCTTAAAAATTTCCAGTGTTGGAGCATTCACAACTTCTGCAGGCAAGTTGTTCCACTTCTTAATTGTTCCAACTGTCAGGAAATTTCTCCTTAGTTCTAAATTGCTTCTCTCCTTGATTGGTTTCCACCCATTGCTTCTTGTTCTACCCTCAGGTGCTTTGAAGAATAGTTTGACTCCCTCTTCTTTGTGGCAACCCCTGAGATATTGGAACACTGGTATCATGTCTCCCCTAATCCTTCTCTTCATTAAACTAGACATACCCAGTTCCTCAACCGTTCTTCATATGTTGTAGCCTCCAGTCCCCTAATCATCTTTGTTGCTCTTCTCTGCACTCTTTCTAGAGTCTTCACATCTTTTTTACATCGTGGTGACCGAAACTGAATGCAATATTCCAAGTGTGGCCTTACCAAGGCATTATAAAGTGGTATTAACACATCACATGATCTTGATTCTATCCCTCTGTTTATGCAGCCCAGAACTGTGTTGGCTTTTTTGGCAGCTGCTGCATACTGCTGGCTCATATCTAAATGGTTGTCCACTAGGACTCCAAGATCCCTCTCACAGTTACTACTATTGAGCAAGGTACCACATATACAGTACCTGTGCATTTTGTTTTTCTTCTCTAAATGTAGAACCTTGCTTTTTTCACTGTTGAATTTCATTTTGTTCACTTTGCCCAATGTTCAAGTCTGTCAAGATCCTTCTGTATCTTAAGCCTATCTTCTGGAGTGTTGGCTATTCCTGCCAGCTTGGTGTCATCTGCAAATTTGATGAGTTCCCCATCTATCCCCTCATCCAAGTCATCGATGAAGATGTTGAAGAGCACTGGGCCTAAAACAGAGCCCTGGGGTACTCCACTGCATACTTCCCTCCATGTAGATGCAGTTCCCTTGAGGACAACACGTTGAGTGCGGTTGGTTAGCCAGTTACGAATCCATCTGGTGGTGATGCTGTCTAACCCACATTTTTCTACTTTATCTAGTAGTAGGTTATGGTCTACTTTATCAAATGCTTTACTGAAGTCCAAGTAAATTATATCAACAGCATTCCTCTGGTCCATTAATTTTGTCACTTTGTCAAAAAAATGCAATAAGATTAGTCTGGCATGATCTGTTTTTGACAAACCCATGTTGGCTTTTGGTTATTACTTGGTTTGCTTCTAGGTATTCGGTGATTCATTGTTTGATTATCTTTTCCAGAATCTTCCCTGGTATTGAGGTCAGGCTGATAGGTCTGTAGTTTCCTGGATCTATTTTTTCCCCCTTTTTTGAAGATGGGAACTACATCAGCTCTGGCAGTTCCCCTGTGCTCCAGGATCTTTGAAAGATATAGTTCAGTGGTTCTGAGATCTTGTCTGCCAGTTCCTTCAGAACCTTGGGGTGTAATCCATCTGGTCCTGGTGATTTGAACTCATCTAGGGTAGACAGGTGTTCACTTACCATTTTCTTCCCTATTTTAACTTGTGTTCCTAATCTGTTTTTTGTGGTGCTGTTTTTGATAGGTTGGACTGTTTTTTCCTTTTGTGTAAAGACAGATGCAAAAAATGAGTTAAGTAGTTCTGCTTTCTCCCTGTTGCTTGTCACCTTCTTGCCACTTTCTCCCAGCAATGGGCCAATTGTTTCCTTGACTTTTTTCTTGTTTTTAATATGTTGGAAGAAGCTTTTTTTGTTATTTTTTACTTTAGTCACAAGCCTTTGCTCATTGTGAGCCTTAGCTTTCCACACTTCATCTTTACAGGCTTGGGCTAATTGCTGATATTCTGCCTTAGTTATTTGCCCCTCTTTCCACTTTTTATACTTGTCCTTTTTGTCTTTCAATTTATTAGAGAGTTCTTTTTGCAGCCATGCTGGTTTCTTTTAAGATCTATTATTTTTCCTCTTCATTGGTATTGTGGGCTTTTATAATCTCACTTTTCAAAATTTCCCAAGCTTCTTGAGTTGTTTTCCCCTTGAGGATTCTCATCTATGGAATCCTTCTCAAGCTCTCTCTAAGTTTATTGAAATTGGCTCTCTTAAAGTCCAAGACTCTAGTTTGACTTTGTACTACTACTTGTGTTTGCATAATGTTGAATTTCAATATTGCGTGATCACTTGCCCCCAAGGTTCCTGTAGCTTCAACACATTTTGATGGTGGAGATAACAATGAATTACAAACAGATACTCTTGGTAGCAATTTATGCACCAAACAATTATGCACCAATCAAGAGGACTTTTATGGTAAACTTCATAAGAAAATAATAGAATTGGAGTTTGAAAATATATGTGTAGTAGGAGACTTAATGCAATTGTAGATGCGGAATTGGATTATAAAACTAGGAAAGTAAATAAAAAAGCTAGGAAAACACTTCCAAAAGCTTTCTTTAAAATGACGGAAGAGCTAGGTATTCAAGATGTATGATGAGAGATACATCCTAAGGAAAATCAATATTCATTCTATTCAAATAGGAATATGTCTTGGTCAAGAATAGATATGATATGGATCTAAGCTGAACTAAAATCTAATGTACAAGAAATAAACATAGAAGCAAGTAACTGGGCAGACCACAATCAAATAAAAGTTAAATGGAAAGGACAAAAAAGAAAATTAAGATTAAGAAAATCTTAATATTAAATTAAGATTTAATATTGAACCAATCAATATTGAAAAACAAAGAATTTATTCAGTTCATGGAAAAAGAACTAGACTTTTTCTTTAAAGAGAATAGAAAAGAAGAGACATCATTACAAAATGTATTGGATACAGCTAAGGCATATATTAGAAGTTTAGCTATAACTTATATGGGAAAGAAAAACAAGATGAAGAAACAAAACCAAAAGATATTAGAAGAAGAATATAAGGGGCTAGAGACAGAACTACAAAAGGAACCGCAAAAAAAGAATCTAAAAAACCAAATGGAATTAATAGAATGTGTTGAATTTAATAGATAAAGAATTAGCACAAAAAATTAAAAACACTAAACAAAATTTCTTTGAAACGCAAACAAACTAGGAAGATGGCTGACATACAAATTCAAAAAGGAGAAAGAAAAAAAAACCTGATACACCAATTAATGGATGAGGAAGGAAACCTTCACCATCAAAATGATGATAAAAAGAAAGTGATCCAAAATTAGTAGGAAAAATTATATGATCAGGAGACAGTTTCAGAAGATAAAATAAAACAATACCTAGAAAAAGAGGGACTACCTAAAATACCTGAAACAGTGAAAGCTATGTTAAATGAACATATAACTATGATGGAATTAAAAGAAGCAATGAAGAGACAAAAGAATGGCAAAACACTGGGCCCAGATGGTCTACCAGCAGAACTCTATAAAGACTTACAAAATATTCTAAGTATACCAATGCTGGAAGTGTTCAATGAAGTATTGCTAGAAGCGAAAGTACCAAATTCATGGACAGAAGCATATATCACTCTCATACCAAAAGAAGACTCAGATTTACAACAGATAAAAAATTACAGATCAATATCCTTATTGAATGCTGACTATAAAATATATGCCTCAATAATAGCAGAAAGACTAAAAAGGTTCTTAAACAGGGGTGAAATCCTGTAGGTTCTGACAGGTTCTGGAGAACCGGTAGAGGAAATTTTGAGCAGTCCAGAGAACCAGCAGCAGAAATTTTGAGTATTCAGAGAACCGGCAAATACCACCTCTGGCTGGCCCCAGAGTGGGGTGGGAATGGATATTTTGCAATATCCTTCCCCAAGGAGTGGAGAGGGAATGGAGATTTTGCAGTATCCTTCCCCTGGACTGGGGTGGGAATGGAGATTTTGCAGTATCCTTCCCCTGCCATGCCCACCAAGCCACGCCCACAGAACCGGTAGTAAAAAAAAATGGATTTCACCATTGTTCTTAAATCAATTTATAAATTAAGATCAAAATGGCTTTTTTACCTAAGAGACAAAAAAAAGACAATATGAGAATAATTTTAAATACACTGGAGTACTAGGAGGAACATCCAAGGAAGCAAATGGCATTGATTTTTCTAGACACACAGAAAGCATTTGATAATGTGAACTGGCAATTTATGCTATCACAATTAAAAGATATGGATTTTGGGGAGACATTTATTAATATGATTAAGGCAATATATTATAAGCAAATAGCAAAGGTGATGGTAAATGGAGATATGACAGAGAAGGTTAACATTTAAAAAGGTACAAGACAAGGATGCCCCTTGTCTCCACTATTATTCATATTGACACTGGAAGTTAATGGAAATTAAAAAGGAAAAATATAAGCTACAATCATTTGCAGATGATTTAGTCTTCATTCTGGAAGATCCACAAGACTCAGGGCTTATATTAATAAAACAAAAAATATAGAGGAAAATGGCAAAGTGGCAGGATTGAAAATAAATAAAGAGAAAACTAAGATATTAGTTAAAAATCTTACAGACATGCAGAAAAAAGAGTTAATGAAGAGAATAGACATCCAGATTACTAAGTAAAATATTTAGGGATTCATTTGACAGCAAGATGTGTAACTATTAAGGAAGATAATTACTATAAACTGATGCAACAAATTAAAGCATATTTGGAGAAATGGAAAAATCTGCAATTATCATTGATAAAAAGAATAGCTACCATAAAAATGAATATATTACCGAGACTACTATACCTATTTCAAACAATTCTGATAAAATTGAAAAAAAAATACTTTGAGGAACTCAATAAAGTAATCTCTCTCTCTCTCTCTCTATAAAAAAGACTATATGTATGTATGTATGTTCCAGCATAACCAGGGCCGGATTTAAATGAAAAGAGGCCCTAGGCTATTCCACTTATGAGGCCCTTTCACCAGTGGTGGGATTCAATTTTTTTAACAACAGGTTCTGTGGGCGTGGCTTAGTTGGGGGTGTGGCTTGGCAATCATGTGACTGGGTGGGCATGGCTAGCTGGTCACGTGACTGTGTAGGCGTGGGTAGCTCATCATGTGACCGGGTGGGCGTGGCTATGTGCATAGACTTTTTTCAGAGGGCTGAAAAAAGTCATTTCTGACTGGGCCTCGCACTTTTGACCGGTCCTCACACTTATGACCATCCTCACATTTATGCCCGTGCAGCTTTCTTAACAACCATGTCACTCATTTCACAACTGCTTCTCTTCACCATGGTGACAAGATAGGGCAAAAACGTAAAATGTGAGGACAGTCGTAAGTTCGAGGACTGGTCAAAAGTGCGAGGACCAGTCAAAAATAACTTTTTCAGCCCTCTGAGTAGTCCATATGCACAAAAGGACTACCCAGAGGGCTGAAAAAAGTGATTTCTGACAGGTCCTCGCACTTTTGACCGGTCCTCATACTTATGACCATCCTCACATTTATGCCCGTGCAGCCTTCTTAACAACCATGTCACTCATTTCACAACTGCTTCTCTTCACCATAGTGACAAGATAGGGCAAAAACGTAAAATGTGAGGACAGTCGTAAGTTCGAGGACTGCTCAAAAGTGCGAGGACCAGTCAGAAATAACTTTTTCAGCCCTCTGAGTAGTCCATATGCATAAAAGGATACAGCAATAGAGAGGGATGAAGGAAGGGAAGGGAAATTAGAGTAGGAGGGAGGGTAAGAGAGGGAGGAAGAGAGGAGGAGAAGGAGAAAGGAAGAGGAAGTAGGGAGGAGAAGAAGAGGGGGAGGAAGAGAAAGTAAGAAGGAAAGAAAAGAGAGAGGTGGTAGGTTTGAGGAGAAAGATTGCTGTAAAATAAAAAAGATGAAAGGGAAGAAAGCCAACCCCAAACAAATATAAAGATATTAAGATAAAGAATGAATTGTTAAACTTTAAAGAATAAAAGAGAACAAATATGAATAAATAGCAGTAATTAGAAACACACATACAAACATACAATGTATTTTCTTTGAACAGAGTATTTGGCCGGTTCACAAATTTAAATAGTGTTTAGTCATTTCAATTAAATTTACAATTTCTATATTTCCTTTTTGCCATATTTATTCCTCATCTATTTTTGTAAAAAAACCAATATTACCCTTCATCCTCATCTCTAATTTTAATCAAATTCAATTTTTCCCTTCTATTCTATATTATACCCCTTCCCATTGTCATCTATTTTTATATCCATCCTCACATTGGTTAATTATGTAATATTACAGTTGTTTAATATAAATTCAACATTTTAATATAAATCAATTAGTTATATAACTACCTTTTTTGTATATTAATCAATATGAACATGAATATTCCAATTATGTCCATGCAATCCAATTTCTTACAAATCAATTAATTATATTTACCAATAATAATAAACCAAATAATTTCCCCCATATATTCCTCCAAACCACAACTTAACCATTTCTGCTTTCAGAAATATAAAATTAATAGTATCTCAATTATTACAATTCCCTAGTTAAATAGAGCTTTTTTTCTTTTGTGTTTTAAAATCTTGAACTCTCCTCTTTTCCCCTAAATTTCCCATTGTTTGCACCTACCTTTTTTGGTGAGGAAAAAGAAAAGAAATCTGCCTGCCTAATTTTCAAACGTTGCAGCAACAGAAAAGCCCACAGCCTGCTTTACTTTCAGTTTCCTTTTTCAGCATAGCTAGGGGGAAAAAAATCAGCACTCTTTGCAAGCAAGCAGCAGAGCCCTGAGCAAATCAGCTGAGAGTTGGGAGCCAAATTACAAAAAAAACACCGAACCCTTTGTTAAATTGCGGGCTCCCCCACACCTCGCCCACCACTATTTATTGGCAATAAATAGTGGTGCGGAGGGGAGGGGCAAGCCAGCAATTTAACAAAGGGTTCGGCTGCACCACTGGCTCTCAGGAATTCTGGAAGTTGAAGGCCACAGGTTGTAAAA
The DNA here is from genome assembly GCA_022577455.1 of Arizona elegans. NCBI lineage: Eukaryota > Metazoa > Chordata > Lepidosauria > Squamata > Colubridae > Arizona > Arizona elegans. The sequence goes on from JAKOOJ010000006.1 coordinate 32,222,622, forward strand.
GAGCCACAATTGCCTACCCCTGGCTATGGTAGGCTGGCGCCACGCGGGTGGGAGGCGAGGGGCGGGCGAGCCAGCAATTTAACAAAGGGTTCGGCCGAACCCCCTAGAACCCCCAGAATCCCACCACTGTGTAGGCCCCTCTTGATCTTGACGCCCTAGGCTGAAGCTAGTTAGCCTATAGGAAAATCCGGCCCTGAGCATAACTCTGAAATGCCTTGAGCAATTTCAACCAAACTTGGTACACAGATGACTTACCCTCTGGAAACAAATACTGTAGGGGTAAGACACCTCTAGCACCTCTATGTGTGTGTGTGTGTTCCAGCATAACTCTAGCCTAGAATGCCTCTAGCAATTTCAACCAAACTTGGTACACAGATGTATTAAACAAATACTGGGGGTGGGGAAGACATCCCTGGGTGTGTGTATGTGTGTTTGTGTCTGCCAGCATAACTCTGGAATGCCTGTCCATTAAGGGGAGTGAGTGTGGTGTCCTAGAATGGCAATTGTTTGTGATGTCAGTTCCTTCACAGCTTCCTCTGAAAAGCCAGCCATGATATTCACCCTCCAGTGGACCAATGGGGAAGCGCCTGATGGATTTGGGGCAAAGTGCCAGGATTGTAGACAGGGCGGGAAAGAGGACCACATGGGAGGGGAAAGGGAGAGGGCAGGGATGATGGGCATGGGAGTAGGGGGAAGAAAGGCCCCTCCAAATAGCTCCCTGTCAGACAAATGCTTCGGCATCTATAAATACCTAGGCAAAGATATAGTCTGTTGTGCCTTAAAATGGCTTCTACCAGCATAACTCAAGCAATTCCAACCAAACTTAGTACACAGATAACTTACTTCCTGGAAAGAAATACTGTGGGAGTAAGACACCCCTAACAGCCCTTGTGGTGTGTGTTCTGTTAAGATACAGCCTGTTGTGCCTTAAAATGGCTTCTACTGCACTGCCTTAAAATGGTTTCTACTGTACAGCACAGTGGAGTTGCCATGGTAATGGCGTACTCTCCCAGCCCCGCCACAGCCAGCCAGGGGTTGTGAGAGGAGGAGGGGGGAGGAGGAGGGTCGCTGCATTGTAGTGGGCTCCAGGAGGAGGAAGGGACCCCATCTCCCCCATTGTGAAGTGTGCTAAAGTTCACTGTGCTGTGCAAGGCACTACGAAAGTGCCTCATGGCCTGCCCGATGCCTCATATTAGAATCAGAGAGGGGGAGAGAGAGATACAGATACATACACAGAGAGAGAGAGACAGAGGGGGGAGAGAGAGCGATACAGATAGAGGGGGGAGAGAGGGGGGAGAGAGAGAAACACACAGAGAGAGATACAGAGGGGGAATATAGAGAGGGAGAGAGAGATATACAAAGAGAGAAGGGGGAGAGGGAGGAGAGAGACAGACACAGAGAGATACAGAGAGAGGGGGTAGAGAGAGATGGGAAGAGGCAGGCACACAGAGAGATACAGAAAGGGGGAAAGAGGGACACACACACACACACACACACACACACAGATACAGAGGGGGGGAGATACAGAGGAGGAGGAGAGAGAAGAGAGAGATACACACAGAGAGAGGGAACCAGGCAATGCTGGGTTATCAACTAGTTAAGATATATTTGGCAAGGGAAAAAAGCAAGAATAAGCTTTAAAATGTTGCAGGATTCGAGAAAGAGAGGAGGCTTTGGGCTACCAAATTGGGAATTGTATTATCAGGCTGTGGTACTCACATGGGTGAAAGAATGGATTGTATTGAGGCATACAAGACTATTGACTTTGGAGGGGCATGATTTGCAATTGGGTTGGCATGCCTTCTTGTGGTATGGGAAAAATAAAATACATGATTACTTTCAAAGACATTATATTAGGAATGCATTATTGTTAGTGTGGGAGAAAATTAGAGAACAACATTACTTGAGGATACCAGTTTGCTTACCTTAGCTGCTTGCCTTGCTTCGCTTGCCTGAATCCATTCCATCAGCAAGCAACTCCCTGCCTGCAATCAAGCAGGCAGGGAGTTGTGGACTTCAACTCCCAGAATTCCTCAGCCAGCAAAACAAAGCTGGCTGAGGAATTATGGGTGTTTAAGTCTACAAGTCTTAAAGTTGCCAAGGTTGGAGACCCCTGTTCTATTGGGTAAGTTTTTTTCCCCTTTGGGATCTTAAAAAAAAATAGTTAATTGGGTTTTTTTTAGTTGTTCTTTTTTAGACCTAGCCATTTAAAGTTTAGGAAGTTTTAAATTTAGCGTTCATATAAAAATAAAAATAAAAATAAAATAAAATAAAATAATATTTGTGCAGCTTTCTGAGATTTAGTATGTTTTTGTAGTGTTTCACTCGAACTACACAAACATGCAAAATCTCACAAAGCTGTATGTGGAATTTTGTGTGTGTCAAGTGTGAAAGTTGGGTTTTGGGGCTTTTTGTGGCTATGTGAGGTTCCTGCTTGTTTCAGGGGCAATTTTGGGTCTAGCACAGCTGCTTTTACATTGTGGGTGAGCCAGTTGTGTTGTGTGTGTGTAAAGTGTGAAAGTTGTTTTTTTGGGCTTTTTGTGGCTGTGTGAGGTTCCTGCTTGTTGCAGGGGCCATTTTGGGTCTAGCACAGCTGCTTTTACATTGTGGGTGAGCCAGTTGATGTTTTTTAATTTTTATTTGGTGTGCGTTGGAAGAGGGGTAGTCTTTTATGGCAAATATAGCCCAAACCCTATATTTTAACAGGAAAATTCGGGGGTCATCTTATACGCCCAGTCATCTTATACGCTGGAAAATATGGTATATCAGTTCAGTAATTACTGGGCAATGTTCCAGAGGTCTTGGCAGATGGACAGCAGGCTAATGCAGGAATGCAGGCTCCTTTTCAAAACTCAAAACTAGCAGTTCTAAACTGCACTGCCTCCAAAACACCAACAAATTGTTCACTGCACCTTTCTGGCCCAGCCACACCTCTTTTATACTTTGTAGGGTGTGGCCCTATGTCTCCTGACCACACCTCTTGGGACGTGGCAATAGCTGTTCTCTATGTGTCCTACGTCTCTCTCTTGCATCCAATAGGGGCTTCCTCTCCTCGTTACCAGCCTCTGTTTCCTCCTCAATTTGGCTGGGGTCCAAAGCACGTCAGCAACTGTCAGTTCTTGCTGACTCACCAGTGAAGACGGCCCCTCTGGCACATAGCTCGTGCCAGCTTCCTCCATATCATCCTCTGACTCAGCATGCGAAGATAAATCAGCCTCCGGGGCCGGAGTCACAACACTAACATGGAAAATATTGTTAGATACAAAGATATTTTGAATGAAAAGGGAGAACTCAAAACTAAACAAGAATTGAGCAATCAAGGGATTGATGTGGCATGGTACTCACAAGTGCGGATACATTTTAGATATGAGAAAGATGTTAAACTATATGGTTTTTATAATGAATTAACAGAACTAGACAAGATATTAACAGGGACAGAAGGAAAATTGATAAAGAAAACATACAGCTATTTATTAGACATGAAATTGGAAGAAGAACAAGTAAAGGAGATAATGATAGTATGGGCAAAAAACTTTGGTTATACAATAGTTAGACAAAGGGTAGAAACTGTGGGATAGGAACTGTAAATTAACAATGTCAACTGCATACAAAGAAAACCTGTATAAGATGTTTTATAGATGGCATTTTGTGCCACTGAGGTTGGCAAAAATGTTTAAATATAAGTCGGATAAATGCTGGAAGTGCCACCAGATACCTGGGTCATATTATCATATGTGGTGGACATGTTCAAAATCAAAAAAATATTGGATAAAAATACATATGTGGCTGGAAAAAATGATAAAGCAGTGTATTGATTTAAAGCCAGAAATATTCTTGTTGGGGATTTTACCCGAAAAATATAGTAAGGGGAATGCGTATTTAATTATCTATATATTAACTGCAGCTAGAATTGTATTTGCACAAAATTGGAAAAATGAAGAAATCCACAGATGAGAATGTGATCAGGAAAATATTAGAATGTGCAGAAATGAATAGGTCAACACTAGCAATTAAGGAGAAAGAACAAACTGAATACTATATGACATGGGACCAGGGGTGGGTTTTACTTACCTTTGCTACCAGTTTGCTTGCCCCATCTGCGCATGCACAGAAGCTTCTGCGCATGTGCAGATTGTATTTGATGATGTCTGGGCAGGTGGGCTGAGTCTCCCGCTGCTGTTGTTACTGGTTTGCCCAAACTGGGGCGAACCAGTAGCAACCCACCACTGCATGGATTTATTTTATCAATAGTTAGATAATGAAAATAGAAGTTAGAAACAGGGAAACAAAAGAAAAGAATGAGTGAAATAAAGAAGATATGTTAAGAGAGAGAAGTAAATATTATGATTATTATGTTAATATTATCATTTTAATATTATAGAATTAATGTTAATGTAATGAATATGGCTGTAAATCTTGATTATTATTTTACAAAGATATTTGTACCCAGATGACACACTGTTTAATTGAAGATGGAATTATTATATTAAAAAATAAAAAACTTATATTATATATATATATAAAGCTAAATAGATCCAGTTGCCAAAGTCATTTAGTTATTTAGATTTTTTAAAAAACAGCTGGTCCCTTATATCAAGTCCCACTGTCAACAAATGCTCTCATCAAACTCTTTGAGGTATGAATTTTCAAATGTACTGTTTTGTTTATTATTTTGTTTAAAAAGTATAAAGTTGTATTAATTTTTAAAGCCCTCATTTTCAAAACATTAAACAATACTCAATGAGAGATCAGTAAATTGAATCAATTGTTTCAATTGCAGTCATCTTTGTGTAAAGTGATATACATCTCTCAACTGAGTAACTTGGGGTTGATTCCTTCAGGGTAGAATGTCAGCCAAGATATAACTTGTATTAGTACTGAAGGAACAATGCCCATCCAAATGAATAAGATCCGACATTTCACTGTCCATGTGCCTAAGGCAGTTAATTTATGCTCATGATATAATAGGATTAAAATGTACAAAAATGATTTATAAAAGCAATTTCATGTTCTAGGAAAATTTACATGCATTGAAGTAAAGTTTCATTTGGAGCGTCAGATGGGATATTATTTAATCCAGATGTACATTCCTAGCCTGCTGATCGTCATTTTGTCCTGGGTATCTTTCTGGATCAACATGGATGCTGCTCCAGCCAGAGTTGCACTGGGCATAACTACAGTCCTGACAATGACCACTCAGAGTTCAGGCTCCAGAGCCTCTCTTCCAAAAGTAAGCACTTTCCACTTAATTCAGAACAAACAAACTAAATAGAGATTATTCCTATAATCTTTTGTGTTATGTCCCTCATTTTTTTCATGCATTGAAATTATCAGAAATGTTCTTAATAAAATTGTGAAGCTTTTATTTCATGTGCATACAAGCAAGTGAGATTTATTATACAGTATATGGTTGAAAGGTAAAATTAAGATATAGGGCATTATGTGAAATAAGTTTCTCTTAATTTGCATTATGGATGGAAGTTGGCTACACAACCTTTTTTCTAAGTTGAAAGCTGTACTCAACTTTTGAACATCTGACTAAATAAAAAGTAGGTAGAGAAAAGACAAAAAAGTACCGTATCTTTCAGAGTATAAGACGCACCGGAGTATAAGACGCAGCTTAGTTTTTGGGGAGGAAAATAGAGAGGAAAAAAATCTGCCTACCAGATATTCCTCCTTAGTCTGGTCAGCTTCAGCACATTAGTTTGCTGGTTTTTTTATCCCCTGCTTGGGGATAAAAAACAGCTTCTAAGGCACAGCTGAGAGGAAGCAGCAATGAGAAAAGCAGGCAATGCATGGGGAGATCGCTTCACTTGGCTAGTGCCTAGTTAGGGCTGAAAAAAAGCTTCTAAAGAACAGCTGAGAGTCAGAGCAAAGCACGGAGATCACTTCACTCACTAGCGCCTTGTTTTTTTTAATTAAACTATCTTTTAATTTTATTAAGAATTAGACAACCATTTTATCCCCACACAACCTTCAACCCCCCCCTTCCCCACCCCCACCCCCGACTTCCCAGAGCAAAAACAGGGTATAGTATTAAACAAACATAAGCTAAAATATACTAACTTACTACAAGATTCACAACCCCCTCACACTCTTTAACTCCTCTTTTAAAAATTGTTCATCAGCCTCCCCTTTTAGAATTCTAATTTAAACATTATAAAACTTTCTTTAAAGCATATATTTTAAGAAGAAAAAAAATATTATTTTATATCCATTCAATTTTAAATTAACCATTTTAATACTTCAGTAAGTTTTTTTTAAAAAAACACTTCAATAGAATATTCTTCACAATATAACCTTAAAAATACTATTAATCCATTGAGTTAAATTATTTCTAACTCTTGAGTTCATCCTTCAAAATATCTGTTTCAAAACTTTCAGAAAGTTATCAATTAAATTTAAAGTTAACCATTTTAATACCTTGATAATTTTTTAAAAAGCTATCCATTTTTAGTTAAACATTTTTACTTAAACTTAGAAAATACTAATTTCAGTAGACTTTTCAAATTTAGTATTAAAATCCTCCCCAAAAGAAACTAATCTTCAATTCTTCCTTCCTTTCTATATTTTTTCCAGTCCTCCTTCTGCAATAGTACTTTCTTCAACATTGCTCCTCCCCCTGCTTTTATTTTTGAAAATTTTTGAATATAGATTTGAGGCTGATGCATCTTTGGAAATTGTTCTCTTCTAAAAGTTATCTCCTTCAATTCAAAACCTCCATTTCAACTCTTCCTGCTTATATAATCAGTCACTTCCTTCCTTGAAACAGTCTGCGAGACAGAGTCTATTTGCTGCTTTCCAGTTAACTGCATAGAAGCTTCTGCCAAAACCTCTGTTTTCAGTGTGCCAACTTCCATCGTGATCCTGACAGCTTCTTTTCCCTGCTCCAAAGTCGAAATAAGTTGATTTTCTTCCTCTTTTCCAGCCAGCAAAACATTGTTGTTCTCCAGATTATAATTTTGAATAGTCCTTTCAATTGATTCCAATATAGCAGAAGTATAGAAATTTAAAAGTTCTTGTAAAACCTTTACAGTCACAACTTGTGAATTTGCTGGCTCATATAGTAATGATCCTCCATCCTTGATGTCAGCCATAGTTCAATTTCCACTTTAAATTTATTCAGCTCTCAGGTCAATAAATCCAATAATTTTCACACAATTTAGAAGTATAAAGTAGTTAGAGTCAATACCATAGTCTTTTTCATTTCACTAGCACTTTAAATCCTTTTTCTTGTCGGGTAATCCAGTAGTTTTTACAATGTTGCAGCTTTAACGATCACTTTCACTTATAAATTTCATTTTGCTGCCCTTAAGCGCCATCTTTTTTTCTTTGTTTTAAACGGAGTTAAAGTTTAATACTTGCATTTTCTGTTCTCCTGATTTTGCTCTGCCAGCATCCAGATTCAAATTTTCTCATAATCCTTAAAATTGCACTGCTGGTGTGGTCGCGACCCCTTGTTCTGCATAAAGCAGAATCGTCCCGGATCCGGAGCACTGAAGGGCTTTCAGGGAACTCTCACCCTGCAAGCCCCAAGCTTTAAAAAAAAAGCCTGGGGGTCTAGGGGAGCTCTAGTGCCTTGTTAAAGCACAGCGAGGGAGCAGGCAAAGCTGGGAAGATCGCATCACTCACTAGTGTCTCGTTAGTGCCTCGTTAGAGCTAGAAAAAAGCTTCAAAAAAGCTACATTCGGAGTATAAGACGCACCCAAATTTTCAGCCTCTTTTAGGGGGGAAAAAGGTGTGTTTTATACTCTGAAAAATATGGTATGTTGATCAATATAAAATTATACATGTTTAATTTAAATTGCATTAGGGGCTACATGGTTGCATGTACAATATGCAACCATGTACAATAGAAAGGAAATACTGTCAGACCATTACAGTTTCTGACTGTTTTTCCTTTCACTCAAAGCAAATAGTTTTAGCACATGTAGAAGCATATGTATAACATTTTACATAACAGTTCAATAAAAGTTGATCATATTTAATTGCAACCACCCATATATTAAGTTTATCTTTAGGCAACAGCCTCATAGAGATGTTGTTATGGGGAAAATAGGAGGAGGAAGTAGTAGTATTAGGTATATTCATCACCTTGAGTTATTTATAAAAATAGTGGAGGCACGGTAAAAATAAAAAAGGAAAAATTAAATTCATCCGTAAGTCACAAGTTACTTCATGTCTTCAACATACTAGTAATCAGGGCCATAAATTTGTCTTTCCAGTATAAAAACTAATTTATTGGCAGTGTCAATTTCTATGTAATACATATGTTGTTCAAAATAAAAGCATCATCCAAAACTATGAAACTTTATCTCAAAGTCAAACTACTATATATAATTAGTTTTTCCTAGAACATAGCAACTTTGGAAACTGCATGTGTTTTAGTGAACTGCATCTCCAGCTACACAATTTACTCATTCTTGTCTACTCAATGCAATCCAATGTTGGAAGAAAAATCAGGTCTGATTCCAAGCCAGGAGAAAGACGCTGAAATAAAATGGAGGCAGGCTGCAGGAAAGAAGGTCTCCATTTATTTGATAGCCAGAAACTTCAGTGACAGAATCATGTTAGGTGGAGGTAGGTGAAGGGGATAGCCTTAGTGTGATTCTGAATGGTGTGTGGGTTTGCAGTTACTCCTACAAGACAGGTAGTACAAACATCTTTGACAGATTTCCCTCCCACCAGACAGAAGTCCGAGGTGTTCAAGACTTGTATGCCAACCACTCCCAAATACCACCCCTCCATGAATCCATTTATCTGTGAAGTGGTTCGGGAATAACGAGAGGCACAACCAAGCAAGTGACAACAGCTCTTTAATATACAGTGAGACTTCAGCAAAATCTCAGAGGCTGCAGCCCTCTTTATATACAATCCTGGAGGGACTGTCAGCCAATCAGAAACTTAGGCAGGTTTGAAACTCCCGCTGAAATGTATCAATACATAACACCCCTCCCCTCCCAGAAGGCACTAACACTCAAATATTTACATAAGTACACACAAAATCTCGCAGGTGCCCTGGACGAGTTCTCGTTCTTGTTGACTTGCGCAGTTCAGTGTTTGGTGGGGCGTCGAGCTGGTCAGAGGGACTTTCTGTCTCTCCCAGCTCCGCCAATGGAACCTCCTGGATTTTGTCCGGGGCGTGGTTATCCCTGGTTGGGAGTGGCGACTCGCTGGGGCAGCGCTGGAACCAGGGCTTGTCAGCTAAGTATTCTCGCGAACCCGGGCTTGAGTTAGCTGTTTTGGGAAAGTTGTTGTAGTTAGGTTCGGAGATGTCTAAATTGATGTTTGCTTCGCCGACTATCCTTTTTCTAAGTTGGTCTATGTGGCGCTTCCAGAGTCTGTCTACTCCTACGTCTACCGTGTAAGACTTTGGGCCTGTTATGCCCACTATGGTTCCTGCAACCCATAGAGGTCCGCTAGCATAATTGCGAGCGAACACCGGGGACCCAACCTGGAACTGTCTTAGTTTGGTGGCCTCTCCCTTGAAATTTTCGTGCGAGTAATTAGGGTGAAGCCTGTCTAACACGCACCGAAGCTTCCTGCCCATGAGGAGCTCGGCTGGGCTTCTCCCTGTGGCCGTGCATGGTGTGGCATGCTGGACAGCTAAGAATTGGTCTATCCTGGCCTGCCAGTCCCCGTTATCTAGCCTGGATGAAACGTTCGGCCAATCCATTCTTCCAAGCCGGATGGAAAGGGGCCGATAGGGCATGGCGGATGCCCAGTCTGGCCAAGTAGCCCTCAAACAGGGTTGCTGTGAATTGAGGGCCGTTATCAGATACCAGGGTATCTGGTAGGCCATGGGTGGCAAATAGCTTCCTCAGGACTTTGATGACTGCTTCGGCTGTGGTTGAAGGCATTAGAATTATTTTGAGCCATTTTGAAAAGGCATCGACTACAATTAAAAATGTTTGCCCGTGGAAGGGGCCGGCAAAATCAATGTGGATCCTCCCCCATGGCCCTTTTGGTTTCTCCCACTCTCTGATGGGTGCTACCGGGGGATCGGGGCGAGACTCCTGGCAGGATCTGCACTTCCCCACCCACTTGGAGATGACTTGATCCATGTTGGGCCACCACATATAACTGCGGGCTAAACTTTTCATTCTGACAATGCCTGGGTGCCCTTCGTGCAGTAATTCTAAGACCCTTGTTCTTAGTTTCGTTGGTACTACCACCCTGTCACCCCACAACAAGCAACCCCCTTGCATAAACAGTTCGTTACGTTTGTTAACATAACCTTGGTACTCCCCACCGTCCACTTTGACCGTCCACCCCTTGAGGACCCAACCCATCACAGTACGAATAACAGGGTCTCTAGCAGAGGCTTTTGCCACCTCGCAAGAGGAGATAGGTCCCAAAGTCATAGCGTCCATCAGAAGGACGGGGGCTTCCGGCGTGGGGTTGGCAAGTAGGTTGCGTAGGGGGCAGTGGCTGAGGGCGTCCGCGTGGCCCAAAGTCCGTCCGGGTCAATGGACAAGTTGGTACGAGTAGGCCGACAGGAAAATGGCCCACCTGGTCAAACGTGGGGATAGAGCAGCGGGGGTGGGCCTACCACCGGCCAAAAGTCCCAGCAAGGGCCGGTGGTCAGTCACAAGTTCGAATTGACGGCCATAGAGGTATTCGTGGAACTTTTTAACCCCCGCAATTGCAGCCAGAGCCTCTCTGTCCAACTGACTATAGTTCCGCTCTGCGCTTGACAGGGTGCGAGAGTAAAACGCAATGGGCGCCTCTAGGCCATTTGGCAGTCTATGACCTAGGACGGCACCAACTCCTAGGTGCCGTCACAAACCAATACAAGCGGCAGCGCTGAGTTGTATTGGATTAGGAAACTGTCTTCAGATAGAAGTCTTTTTACCGCCTCAAAAGTGGCTGTTTGTGGTTTCCCCCACACCCATGGTACATTTTTCCCCAATAGTTTGGGTAGGGGATCTGCGACGGTAGCCTTGTCCTTCAGAAACATCGAGTAAAAATTGAGCAGTCCAAGGAAGGCTTGGAGCTCCGCTTTAGTTTTGGGGGCTGGTGCGCTCTTAATAGCTCTCACATTACTTTCGGTAGGGTGGATGCCTGTGCCATCCACCCTGTACCCCAGAAACTCCACAGAGGGGACAGCGATCATGCACTTATTTTTCTTTAATTTAAGTCCCGCTTCTCTAAATCAGGAAAGGACGTTCCTTACTCGGTCCCCTAGCTGACGTTCGTCCTGAGCACTGACTAGAACATCGTCAAAATAAGGCACCACCCCGGGGAGCCCTTGCAAAAGGCGCTCCATGGTGCTTTGAAATAGGCCGGGTGCGACGCTCACCCCAAACTGGAGCCTGGTGCATTTGAATGCACCCCTATGAGTTACAATTGTTTGCGCCTCTGCCGTGACGTCGTCAACTGGTAATTGTTGATAGGCCTGAGCTAGGGCTAATTTGGCAAAAAAAATTTCCTGGCCCCAGGGAGTGTAGTAGATGATGCACAATCGGCACCGGATAGGCGCTCGGCTGCAAAGCCTTGTTGATCGTGCACTTGTAGTCGGCGCAAATCCTGATTAAGCCGTCAGACTTTACTGGGGTCACTATGGGGGTCTCCCATTTTGCATGGTCGACGGGGACTAACACCCCTTGTTTAATTAATTTGTCCAGTTCCGCATCGATCTTTGGTTTCAATGCGAAAGGCACCCGTCTGGCTTTAAGTCCTATTTGGGCTACATTGGGGTCTAAGTTTAGGGAAATAGGGGTCCCCACATACTTGCCCAACGTGTCCCCGAAGACGTCCTGGAACTCGCTCAGGAGGCTGTCCTTCAGTGACGGCTCGGACATTCGGTGGACGCCGGTGAATCCCATGCCGAGGGCTCGGAACCACCCCATGCCTAGAAGGCTTGGCAGCTGCTTTGTGATGATGGTCAGCGGCAGGTCTTTTTCGTAGTCTCCGTAGGTGACTCGGAACATGCCTACGCCTTTGAGGGGGACCCGGTTCCCCTGGTAGTCTAGGATGCGCAGTCTTTGCTTGGATAGCTGGTCCTTCCGGAACGACGGCAGGATGGTCTTTAGGGTTGCCCATGACATTATGGAGAGAGCTGATCTGGTGTCGATCTCCATCAAGCATGGCTTGCCGTTGATTTCGACCACCGTGCTGACTTTGTCCTCGATCGCCGTGCTGGCCTGGTCTATGTTTATGCTGCGGCCATCTCACGGTTCAAATTCGCGCCACTTCTTTGCGCCTCCTTCTCTCATTGGATGCTTCTGGCGCGTCGATTCTGGTTGGCTGCGGCGCTCACGTGGTTGGTGTTTTCTGGGCAGAATAGCTCTACAGACTCGCGCCAAGTGCCCTTTTTTCTCACAACGCCTGCAAATAGCCTCTCTGTATTTGCAGGACAGTCTATCATGGTGCCCGCCACAGCTGGGGCAGTTTCGCCGGGGGCTGCCTGCGTCTTTTCTCTGGTGCTCTGTTCGGAAGACGTCCTCATCTGACTCGGACTCCGAGCTGGATCCGGCGTCTTCCCTGTGCACTGGTGCAGACTTGGGACTTTCTTTGCTAGTCAGCGGACGCTGCAGCGTTTCTGCGGCTTTTGTGGGAGCTTCATGAGCCCTGGCCTCATCTAGGGCTCCAGCAAGTGTTAAATCAGGCTTGGCGAGCAGGCGCCGTTGTAGCCTAATGTCCCGAACACCACAGATTAGTTACTCAAGCAACGCATCATCCAAGTCCCTATAGTCGCAATGAGTTGCGGCTTTACGCAGGCTCGCCATGTAAGCGCTGACCGGTTCTCCCTCTCGCTGTACGCGCTGTCTGAGTTGGTATCGTTGCACAAACTTGGAGGGCATGGGAGCGTAGTGAGCCCGGAGGGTTGCCATCAGGGTGTCCCAGGAGACGGTCTGGACTGGCGTTGGCTCACAAAGTGACTCTGCCATCTCGAACACGTCCGGTCCGCAGTGGCTTAGGAAGAGGGCTCTCTTCCGATTAGCGGAGAGTCCCTGCATGTCGCTGGCTTCAAGCGAGCACTCAAACCTCATTAGGTACGAGATCCATTTTTCGCGGGTCAGATCAAAAGGCTTGGGCGGAACGTAGGCAGACATGTTCGGTATGCCTCCTATAGTTCGCCTCGTCGCCTAGCTGAAGCTCGTGGTCTCACTGGTTTGCTTCTTGTGGCCTCTATCCCACCTTCGTCGCCAATGAAGTGGTTCGGGAATAACGAGAGGCACAACCAAGCAAGTGACAACAGCTCTTTAATATACAGTGAGACTTCAGGAAAAACTCAGAGGCTGCAGCCCTCCTTATATACAATCCTGGAGGGACTGTCAGCCAATCAGAAACTTAGGCTGGTTTGAAACTCCCGCTGAAATGTATCAATACATAACAATCTGGCTAATTACAGAGTAAATGAGGAAGGGAAAAAAAACCTTACAATGAGTTTCTGCCCTCCCCAAATAGTCTTCCTAGTTGTCTTCTGAAGCTTCAAAGAGAGTCTTTAATCTCTTCTAGTCCATCTCAGGGGCCTTTCTTTTCAGTCTGATGGGTGGTGTTGGGCTTGGCTCGGAACTATAATCAATTATGGCTGGCTTCATGTGGGACCAATGGATTCAGAAGTCCCTTTTTTCTCTCTGCAAGTTTCACAAGCATCTGGGGAGTTCCACTTTGATTGCAGTGGTGACTTTTGAGCAAACTGGATCCAAACCCAATCCCATGGCTGAAATGGATGGAGGGTCTCCTCTGGAGGCAGTGTCTGGGTCAGGGCACTCTGTTTCCACAGGTTGCATCATCATCTGTGCAGGACTGAAGGATATGAGAACAACACCACCTCTTCCCTTTGTGAGTGACCCTTCCAGAAGAGGTGTTGTTGATTTGCCATGAGGAATGGAGAACAGAGGATAAGAGATGGAGAGGTGGAATGGAGTGGATAGCTTTGCAGGCGGGATTTGAAAAGACACAGGTTAACAATGCAGTTGTTAAATAGACAGGTAAAAGCCACTTACAACACATATAGTAAATGCACAAATAAAACTTTTACTCTAAATGAGCTTAAAAATTCATTCCTGACAAACTTGGGCTATTCTTAAAGTCACAGGGAGGAAAAAGGGAACACTGTTCTCTTTTTAGAGACATTTAACACTTATATTTGCCTTGAGGGTACATAAAGACTTTGACACCTATACACACACAAAAGACAAGGGAAAGAGAAAAGGAAAGGAAAACAGAATTCTCAAGTTTACATACCCTGGTCATTCTCACCATAAATCTTAGTTAACTTAATTTAGGAAAGGCAAAAATCTTAACAAAAATTAGTTTTCTAGTGTCCCTGAGCAAAGTCCATCTCCTGCATAATTTCCTTGCTTGTTTCTTCCTCATACCAGCCAGGATGGGCCATTGCCTCTCATCCCAAGCATCCAGCAAGTCTTTTAATGGGGATCCTGGCAAGACCCTCAAGCTGGAGCTTCCCATGTTTCTCTAATTCTGATGCTGAGATTCAATTGGCTCCACCAGGTCTCCCTTGCAGCTGAGCTTCCTTATAAGCTTCCCACCCCACCTGTCAGTTTTCAAACCAGAAAAGAGGTCTGGAAGGACTCTAATTCCTTCTCAGATTAATGGCACATCCTTCCTAGGGAACACCCTGCCTATTGGTTTTCAGACCAAAAGGGGGTCTGGGAGGACCTCTGCTTCCCCTAGCAGTAGTATAGGCACCTCCTTCCACAACCTGCCTCATGGTTTTCAGACCCAGGAGAGTCTGGGAAGACCTCTGCTTCCTGTAGCAGTACTACGGACATCTCCTTGGATAGGACTTTGCTCAATGACTTCCCAGCTGGTTGCCCAGGTTCAGCTCTATCACTTACTTTTCCATTCCACTGTCACACAGCCTCTCCCTTTTCTCTAACAGAAATTCCTGTGCTCTGGACAAACCCCCTTTCCAGAATCTTTTGGGACTAGCAAACAGCCTGGGGTGACTAGGAAAGGCAGGGAGGGAGCAGGATCTAGCTGTGATTGGGAGAAGGATCCTCTCACTCACACACAGGCATAAACATATTTCCATCACTCTCCTGGGCTTTAAAAGTTAACATTTAGAGGTAATCACTTCCTTTCCAAGCAGCTGTAGGGCTCAAGACTCAAAACTCCCTTTACTTCCCTTGCTCCAAATGGGCAAGGTCTGGGAAATCCACCCATAGATATAAGGGGTCTGCTGCCAAACAAGGTGGAGACTTATCTGGCCAGGTCCATTGGTCAGGTTAGCTTGGAGTTCCATCTGGGTTGCCAAATTGTCAGAAGAAAAATCAGGTTGGTTTCAAGCTGGGAGAAATAAAATGGACACTGAAATAAAATGGAGGCAGGCTGCAGGAAGGAAGGTCTCCATTTATTTGGTAGCCAGAAATTTCAGTGATAGAATCATGTTTCTGGGGTGGCTGACAAAATGGAGTTGAGAGAAGGTGGACTTTTATACATTCTTTGAGGCTTTGTGATTGGGATGCCTGTTCCTGTGCAAGAATATGTCATTCAATATTTTAATGCCTTTTGCCAGATTCCTATGGGGTCATGGCTGGTTTTATAGGCAATAGGGGAAATGCAGATCCTTAGGTGTTTTGTTTGTCTGAGCTAATCTTGTCAGCTTTGGCTCCTTGCCTATTGTGTTGCTTAGTTGGAGTCTCTCTGCTTATGAATAGTGTTAGATCGGCGCAGGAAAAGGAAGACGTGACCAGCTCGTTACATTAGTAACTTTTATTGAGTACAAGAAACAGTAGCAAGACTGGCTGTGCGCTGCCGGGGCTCTCCTTATATTCGCTCCGGCAGACGCACCGCCCCCTGACAGGGATTCAAATCTTCCCGCCCGGTGGCTGGCAGCCAATCCGGGCGGATGTCCTTATAAGGACATAACACTCCTCCCCCCTAGTCCAAGAAAAAAACAGTTCAGAGTTCGTCAATAAACGTGACGTAGTCCCGCAGATACGTAGGACGCCTAGGCACCCTACTTGACCTGCGCAGTCTCATTTCTTCCGCGTCCCCGCCCTGGACGGACGGGGTTCCTGTGGCTCCTGGCTCCTTCCCTGGAACCGGGCTCGGTTCGGCTGGCGAGTGTGCGGGGTCACGCTCAGCGCCTCCGGCCGGACCGCAGACCTTGGATGGCTGGTTCTGGTGGTCTTCCTCCTGGCCTGTGGATCTTTCGTCTCGGCGGTGCTGTTCGGTCTCGACCCGGGAAGAGCGTCTGAGTCTCGGTAAGACCCCGGCTGTCACTTGCTCTTCCTGGGTCTCCCGGTGGCTGCGGTTCTGCTGCGGCCCGGTTCGCTGTGGTCCGGAGGGTGGTTCGGGCTGGTGCCCTTGGGTCCGGTCTGCTCGCTGTGGGTGGTGTTGGCTCGGGTATCGGTGTCCGACCTTGCCGGGGTGGCGCAGGTCTCCTTTGCCGGGCTGGCGCTGGCCTTCCCCGTCGGGTTGGTGGTGGTCGACCTGGTCGGGGTGTCGTTGTGGGGCTTCCTCCTCGGGCTGGTGGAGGTCTCCCCTGCCGGGGTGGCACAGGCCTCCCTGGCCGGGTTGTTGTCGGCTTTCCCTTCCCCCTAGTCCCTGGTCTACCGCCAGTTGGTGGTTGGGGTCGTCTGGGTTGGGTTGTTGTTGCCGGGTTGTTTCTTGTGTTGGGCGGGGGTCCCCCTCACTGGGGAGTCGTGTGCCACCCTCGCCCATGTGCTGTGGTGTGCCCATCTGCGAAGGTCCCCGGTCTACTCGCCTTGCGTTGAGGTCTCCCTGGTAGGGCTGCCGTGGGTTGCCTTCACTGGTAGGGTGCGATGCTCCCCTTCTGGGCAGGTCCCGGTCTACTTGCGGGCTGGGTCAGGGGTCCCTGGCCCTGCTGTGCCGGGTGCCCACCTGGTCGGGTTGGTGTTGCCATCCCCCGTGTGGTTGGCCCCGGTCTACCTCGCTGCACTGCCGACGTGACAGTGCCTGGTAGTGTGCTGGGCCGACCTCGTCGGGATGGCGTTGCTCTGCCTCGCAGGGGTGTGGTAGGCCTACCTCGTCTGGGTGTTGTAGGCCTACCTCGCCGGGGTGTTGCAGGCCTACCTCATCTGGGTGTTGTAGGCCTACCTCGTCAGGCTGGTTTTCGTGTGCTCCACCCCACCTTTTCCGGAGTTGGTCGATGTGACGTCTCACGACCTGTCCATCTTCCAACTCGACGGTGTAGGATTTGGGGCCGGTTGTGCTGGCAATCTTCCCCTTCAGCCACTTAGGAGAGCCGTTGAAATTCAGCGCGAAAACTGAATTTCCTTTGCTGAAGGCGCGAAGCGGGCGGCTGGTGGTTGCGGTCACTTCCGGGCTGTATTGGGGGTGCAGCCGGTCCAAGGGTGACCTCAACCTTCTGCCTATCAGGAGTTCGGCCGGGCTCTTGTGGGTGGTGGCATGCGGCGTGATGTGCTGGGTGAGGAGGAAGTTGTCGATGCGTTCTTGCCAGTCTCCCGGGCCCATCTTGGTGAGGGCTTCTTTTGTGAGCCGGACCATCCGTTCCGCTTGTCCGTTTCCGGCCGGCCTGTACGGAGTGGAGAGGGCATGGCGGATGCCCAGTCCTGCCAGGAAGGACTCCATGGCCAGGGATGTGAGCTGGGGGCCGTTGTCCGAGACCAGCACGTCCGGTAGTCCGTGTGTGGCAAACAGGCGGTGCAGGGCTCGGATCGTCGCTTCTGTTGTGGTAGATGCCATGGGTACCACCTCGAGCCACTTGGAGAAGGCATCTACCATGATGAGGAGGTGGCGCCCTTGCATCGGGCCCGCGAAGTCGATGTGGACCCTCGACCATGGGTTGCTGGGGGTCTCCCAGTTCGTGACTTCGGATTGTGGCGGTGCTGGGCGGACTTCTTGGCACGGGTCACATCTGGAGACCCATTGTTCAATGTCTCTGTCCAGTGAGGGCCACCAGACCTAACTCCGTGCCAGGGCCTTCATGCGGACGATGCCTGGGTGCCCGTTGTGCAGTGTCTCTAGCGTCCGCCGTTGCAGAGTGCTTGGGATCAGCACCCTGTCTCCCCATAGCAGACAGCCCTTTATGGTGGACAGCTCCGTCTGTTTCCTGGTGAACGGGCTGAACCTCTCTTCCGTCTGTTTCGATGGCCACCCCCTGAGGATCCAGGACCTTACTTGGCGGAGGGTGGGGTCTCTCTGGGTGTGCGCGGCCACATCTGCGGAGGAGACTGGACAGCTGGCGTCGTCATCTATGTGGAATAGATGGAGCGTGGGGGCTGGGTCTTCCACCGGGTTCTTCGATGGGCATCTGCTGAGTGCGTCGGCGTTTCCTATGGCTGTGCCTGGCTGGTGCACGAGCCTATAGGAGTAGCCGGCCAGGAAGATGGCCCATCTCGTCATCCGCGGGGACATGAAGGTCGGGGTGGGTTGGTCGCCTGCGAGGAGTCCCAGGAGTGGCTTGTGATCGGTGACTATGGTGAAGCGCCTTCCATAGAGGTATTCGTGGAAGCGCTTCACTCCTGCCACGATGGCCAGGGCTTCTTTGTCCAGCTGACTGTAGTTCCGCTCTGCGCCGGACATGGTTTTCGAGAAGTAGGCGATGGGGGCTTCCGTGCCGTTGGGCAGCTCGTGGCTGAGGACTGCCCCCACCCCGTATGGCGACGCGTCGCAGGTCAGCTTGATGGGGAGCGTCTCGCTGTATTGGATGAGGACGCTTTTGGACGTCAGTAGTCCCTTGATGGCACGGAACGCTGCTTCCTCTTCCTGGCCCCACTTCCAGGAAGCCGATTTCCCCAGCAGGCGGTGGAGTGGCTCAGCAACTGTGGCTTTCTGTTTTAAGAAAATGGCGTAGAAGTTGAGCAACCCAAGGAAAGCCTGAAGCTCCGTTTTGTTTTTTGGGCTTGGAGCTTCATGGATTGCTTCCACTTTTGATTTGGTGGGGTGGATGCCTGTGCTATCAATGAGGTAGCCCAGGAACTCGACTTCCTGTACTCCTATGATGCACTTGTCCCGCCTGACCCTCAAGCCCTTGGCCTTGAATCGCTGCAGGACAAGCCTGAGCCTTTCAAGGAGTTGAGCTCTTGAGTCACCGGAGACGAGCACATCGTCGAAGTAAGGCACCACCCCTGGAACGCCTTGGAGGAGGCGTTCCATCATGGATTGGAAGATGCCGGGGGCAGCGCTGACTCCAAATTGGAGCCGGTTGCATTTGAATGCCCCCCTGTGCGTGACAATCGTTTGAGCCTCCGCCGTTTTTTCGTCCACTGGCAGTTGCTGGTAAGCCTGGGCCAGGTCCAGTTTCGCAAAAATTGATCCAGATCCCAGGGAATGCAGCAGGTGTTGCACCACTGGGACTGGGTATGCGCTCTGTGCCAACGCCTTGTTGATGGTACAACGGTAGTCGGCGCAGATGCGCACAGACCCATCATGCTTCAGTGGGGTCACAATGGGGGTCTCCCATGAAGCATGATCGATCGGTTCCAGGACGCCCTGGGCGATCAGCTTATCCAGCTGCTCATCTACTTTGGGCCGCAGGGCAAACGGAACTCGGCGGGGCTTGAGCCTAATTGGGGTGATTCCCTTGTCCAGATTGAAGGAGATTGGCCTCCCCACAAATTTCCCCAGCTTACCATCGAAGACTTCCTTGAACTCTTCGATGAGGTAGTCGAGTTCGTCCCTGCCAATTTGGTTGATGCCCTCGATTGAGAGCCCCAGCGGCTTGAACCACTCCACTCCTAGCAGGTTCGGTCGGCTGTCCCTTACGACGGTGATGGGGAGCTTGCCTTCGAACTGCTTGTAGGTGACCCGGATGTTGGCTCTTCCTAGCACTCCGATGGCCTCAATTGCTCACTCACTGCCTCAATTGCTACCGGATTGGGCGATCTGGTCCAAACCGGGAGCATTTCACCCCTGGTTAAATTAGTAGTAGTAGTAATAGTAGTTGTAGTTGTAGTTGTAGTTGTAGTTGTAGTTGCAGTTGCAGTTGCAGTTGCAGTTGCAGTTGCAGTTGTAGTAGTGTCAGTGTTCCCAAAAAAACCCAACTCCAATTAAAAACTCTGAGGCAAGCATTTTCTCAAAGTTCCATTTATTAGAGTAGGTATACTGGCACATCTGGGAAAACCTGAATCTGAGAGTTCCAGGTTTTCCCTCAGTAAATCAAAACCCCCAAAACCATCCCCTCACTCATCAATCCATCACATGGTCCAATCACCATCTGTCCCATCTCAAGACATCACTCTAACCACTCCTTCTCCAGATGCAGGATTGTCCTGACCTTGACTGAAAGGAAGAATGTTATTTTGTCTAACTACATTCCCTCTACTAAATTCCCCCTCCTACTTTCCCACACACGAGAAGGTGGCAGCATGGAAGCTTCCGGGGCTTATATGACTTCTAAAGCTGATAAGTAGTAATAGTAGTGGTATAATGTCTCTGGGCCTGAAAATATCACTTTTCTTAATAGATATCTCACTAACTAAGAAGGACTAGGGAAGACATGATAGCAGTGTTCCAATATCTTAGGGGCTGCCACAAAGAAGAGAGAGTCAAGCTATTCTCCAAAGCATCTGAGGGTAGGACAAGAAGCAATGAGTGGAAACTAATCAAGGGGAGAAGCAACTTAGAACTAAGGAGAAATTTCCTGAGAGAACAATTAATGAGTAGAACAGCTTGCCTCCAGAAATTGTAAGTGCTCCAACACTGGAAGTTTTTAAGAAGATGTTGGATAATCATTTGTCTGAAGTGGTATAGGATTTCCTACCTAAGCAGGGGGTTGGACTAGAAGACCTCCAAGGTCCCTTCCAACTCTGTTATTCTATTCTGTTCTGTTCTGTTCTGTTCTATTCTATTTACTATAATTATAAATACTGCCAGTAGATTGCAACAAAAATGGCATTTATTCTTTAACACATAAAACAGTATAAATTCATTGTTATAATCAACTAGTTGGTTTAATGTAAAGGTCCTAGAATCCATTCAGATCTTCTATAAAATCATTTTTTTCCTATCAGTTTGAGAGCTAATTGCCATAATTTAGAAAAAGGACCAAAATGCATTTATTAGAATAATATATCATTGAATTGATATATGAAACATAGAAAAAATCTATTATATTTTAAATTCCAATTTAGTTCTAATTACCTAAAATATACAGCAAAGATGTCTAGAATTTGTGACTGGTCAAAGATATGTAATATAAAATCTGAAAAAACCCAAAACCTCCCATTTTTACATATTTTTCTAATATAATTTTAGAATTGGAAAGCTCCATAGAAATGTATGAAATGATGTACCGGGTGGCCTATATTGAATATTGAGTACATGTTAAACTAACAGATCCTTATTGCAGAGAATTTTGCATGAGTGAAAGCTATCTTCCTATTCACAAGTGGGTAGCAATATATATTGCATTAATTAGTTTCTGTGTGCCAATTACATATCCATTCTAGAATCTATAGTTTATCTGAACTTGGGGACTGCGGACATCTGGCAGCAAACTGCACAGAGTTTGATCATATTTTATTACTGTTATGACTTGTAGTTCAATGTAATACGATCTGCTTCAATTGAATAACTTGGAGAAATATTTAAAGTAGCACAGACTTTGTTTATATTGCTCTTCTGGTTGTAATATGAAATGTTAAAAAGGCTGGTGATTTGTCATTGTTGGTTCAACTTACTGAGTTGCTTTACAAAAATCATGGATTTTCATGCACACTGTGCAGAGGAAAATCCTTTATAATAAACTTGACTCAATGTGTGAGGTAGTGGCATGTTCTACTTCCTTTTTTTCTAAATAATCTTACAGTATATTGTTCACTAATATTGACAAACAGGTCTTTTTTGAGCCAGAGTAATTCTTCAGAAGTCATTTCCCTTCTCATACAAGCTTTTAAAATAATGATGCTAGCCCTGAAATGTAGATTGTGTTCATGCAAAAATTCTACTGTTCATCTATTCAGTTTAGGTTATTGATAGATTGAGATTAAAGTTCCAGTTAGCAATGTGTGTACGAGGTGCAGTTCACGTGATCCAGAGATGTAATCAGAATTTTATATTGATTAAAATATTTCACAAAATTCATTTGCAAGATGTCATGGTAAACCATTGTTGTGTATTGGTTAAGATATTGGAGACTCAGAATCAAGTCTGTCCTTAGTCATGGCCCTTTCCCATTTTCAAGGTTTTTGTAGAATTGAGGCTGATTTGCTCTAAACTGCAGATTCTGCTGCAATTGAATTATTTGAGTTATTTGATTGATCTTCTCTGCAATAACCTTAAATATTAGTACTGTTAGAAAAGTGTTTAGTTTAGATTGTAGAGGTCAATAAGATCTTGGAATGTCCCAGCAGCTACAATTAAGCCAGATTTCTTTTATCAAGAAAAACTTTGTTTATTTAAAATCAATAAACTATTTACATTTTAAATCACAGAACATTGTATCTTGGTCTTTATTTATTTCTGAGGTAAATGTGCCTACAGCATAATCCCTTCTCCTGTGTGTCTCCTATGTGCCTTCCATGTGTCTACCCTGTCTACCCAGTGTGTGTGGCTAAAGGGGGTCATATTTATAGAGTGGCTAAGCCACTCCCCCTTCAGTCCCTTAGACAAAATGGAGGGAAAGTATAAACAGAAAACCATCCTTCCAGTGTAGACAGTGTGGTTCAGTGGCACTGTTTCAGATAATTATCTGACAATTCCCCTTCTGACAGTGAACTATACTGTCAACTAAAGTCAAAATTACATATACATGCAATTAAAATGACAAACATAACTTCTTACACAAATATAGATGCTGATCCTTAGCCAAGGGCTTTGTAAGTATGCCAGCAGTTTGTTCTTCTGTTTTTATATAAATGACAGATACAAAATTTATTTTGACCATTTGGCGTACGTTTTGGTATCTAATATCAACGTGTCTCGATCTATGGCCAACAGCTGTAGACTTCAAAATACGGATTGCAGCATCATTATCTTCCATAATATTTATTGGCCGCAAAGGGCGTGTCCACAAACTAGTGATGAGTGAGTCAAACCATATTAACTCATTTGTGGCTATAGATAAGCAGGCATAATCAGACTCTGCAGTCGAGCATGATATGAACTTCTGTCTGCTAACTTGCCAATGAATTGGGCTGTCATTTAAATAAATTGCAAAACCAGATGTACTTTTTCTAGATTTAGGGTCGCTTGCCCAGTTTGAGTCAGCAAAACATCTCAGTTGAGCTGATTTCCCTTTGCTAGGTTCTAAAAGAAGAACTGTGTTAGCTGTTCCCTTTAAATATCTTAAGACCTTTTTTACACCATTCCAGTGATATTGTTTTGGCTTTTGAGAATGCCTGGATAAAAGATTTATAGCTAAGGAGATATCTGGCCTGCTCCATTTGCTAATAAAATAGGAGTGATCCTATTACGGATCTATAAAAGGTTGTATCTTCATAGATTTCACTATCATCATGTGCATGGGCAAGATAATTAGTTTGCATAGGGATACTTGTTATACTTGCGTTTTCCATATTGCCGAATTCCATATTTCCGAATTCAATTAATTCAATTATTTTTTTCTTTTTGCGAAAGGCTAAACCTCTTCTCAGTTTGAGTTATTTGGACGCCCAAGTATCTATCTACTTGACCTAGGGATTTTAAAGTAAATTTTCTCCCTACAGTTTCTGCAAATTTATCGCATGTGGCTTTGTTTGGCCCTATGTAAAGGAAGTCATCCACGTAGACTAATATTTTTTCAAAAATATTATGTGCCCTTTTTGTAAACAGGCATTGGTCAGCTGGCGAGGTGGTGAAACCTATTGACCTCAGTAATTTGGTAAAGTGTTCATACCACATAAGACCTGATTGTTGGAGACCATATAGGCTCTTTTGTAGTTTCCAAGTTGAGCCCTCTTTTCCTTCAAAACCGGGTGGCTCCTTGACGTAAATGTCCTCTTTCAGATCAGCATGCAGATATGCTGTCTGGACGTCAAATTGAAAAACTTTTTCACCTAAGGCCTCTGAGGTTGTTAAGACAGCTTTTACCGTTTCGGCTCTGACAGTTGGTGAATAAGTGTCCAGGTAATCGTCCGGGTACCTTTGGGCGTACCCTTTGGCCACTAATCGGGCCTTGTATAATCCCATCTTGTCCCGATAGCCCTTTTGCCTTTGGGTACCTTGGCAGGTGTGTATACTTGCATTTGCTTAAGGCTGTTCATTTCACAAAGCATGGCTTCTTTCCATCTTGCTTGCTCTTCTTCATCGAATTGAAGAACATCTTTGTAGTTCTTAGGCACCGTGGTCACAGAGTTGATAGAAGTGATAACCCCTTCATACATCTGTGGAGGGATCCCCTTGTTTACTCTTTTGGACTGTCTTACTTGGTGCCTTTCACCTTCGTCTTCTTCTTGTGATGACGTGTCAGCATTGTAACCCCTCTCAGATTTTAGAGGTCTTTTGCTTTGGGCACTTGGGGAAGTTGAAGATCTTTCCTTTGTGTAGTGACGTCGAGGTGAAGATGGGACACTGGATGGAGATGATTCTTCAGATAGTGCTTCTCGTTCAGGTGGAGTGTCAGATGAATTTCTTTCATTGCGTTGCACTCGCGGTGACGTTTGCTGTTGCTGTTCACCATCATCATTTGTAGGCATGATAGGCAGGATGTTTTCTTCATCTTTGAAGTAGACACTGGTGTCATTGCAATGAATTCTCCCCCAGCTTTCATCTTGTTGGAAGTTGGCTGACCTGGAGACAACAACTTTATTTTCATCATCTAAGAACTTATATGCTTTTGTGCCAGGGACATACCCTATGAATATCATTTTCTTTGAATTTGGTCCCCCTTTTCCTTTTAGTTGTTTAGGGATATTCACCCAGGCATATGTACCGAAAATTCTTAGATGGGATAATTTGGGTTTTCGCCCATACAACATGTAATATGGGGTTTGGTCGAGAGTTTTTGACCATGTTCTATTAATTATATAATTAGCGCAGAGGACGGCTTCTCCCCAGAAGGCTCTGCTTAACTTAGCGTCCGCTATTAAACAGTTCATTATAGTTTGCAACAAGCTGTTACGTTGTTCAATGACGCCATTTTGAAAGGTGGAAGGAGCTGCCGTTTTGTGGTGCCTTATGCCCTTGCTTTCAATCCAATTTTGGAATTTGGTGGACATAAATTCCGCGCCATGGTCAGTCTGTAATTCAGCAACGTTTACTTTATGTTGAGTTTTGACTAAATTATAGAAGCTTTTGAATTTCTCAAAGGCTTCGGCTTTGTTTCTCATTGTATAAACGTATCCGTAGCGAGTATGGTCATCGACAATCGTTAGGAAGAAATGCTTCCTGCCCAAAGAGGCTGAAAAAGGGTCAACTATGTCCATATGAACCAGCTGAAACATGCTGTTGGCATGGCGTTTCGCAATTTTGGGCCTATTTGCTTCCTTACTTTTAGCTTCTTTGCAGATAGCACAGTCTAGATGTGCTTTACATTTTTTAAGGTCTAAACCCTCAGTAAATAGGGGCATCTTGTCAATTACCTGGAAACTGGAGTGTCCTAGCTTTCTGTGTAAGATATGAACGCGCTTACTATGAAGTGGCTTTCCCTTAGAGGGCGCTTTATCACTGACCTTTTTGTTACCTTGAGATGTTTGAGGTTCAATAACATTTTGGGTAGTCATTTCATCTATCTGCGCTCTGGCTTCCTTCTGCCTGTTGCTCCACTGCTCTAGAGCCTTGGGCTTAACGAGTGGGATTAGATATGGCAAATCATTAAACAGTTTTAAACTAGCAACAATAATATTTTGTTTTGTCACGTAACCACCAGTTTCCTTGAGTTTAATATTAATACCATTTTCCCTGCATAACTTTGTGCTACTCAGCAAGTTATTGGTTATCTGTGGTACAAACAGCACTCCCTCAATATCTCCAATCCCTTCAATATAAACTGTTCCCACTCCTTTAACAAGTACATTGGCACCTGTGGCAACTTTTACATTAGATATTTTATTCTGAAGGCTTTTGAAGAGGTTTCTATTGGAAGCTATGTGCTTACTTGCCCCAGAATCAATCATCCAATAATTATGTAAATTGTTTTTAATCTCTTCATTATTCAAATAAGGGATAATATTAACTTGGTGGGCTCTACCACTATCTTTATGGTTATTTCCCTTGTGATAGCTTTTCTTATGTTGTTTCTTGCTAGTTGGCTTATAACTATTGTTTTTGGGGCATTCATTTTTGAAGTGCCCTTGTGTGCCACTGCTATGACATTTGGGAACCGTATTGGCCCTGTCATAATTATTATTTGGTCTCCTAATGGGTCTTTGGTTTCTTTGTTGGTATGGAGCACGATTCTTACATCTCCTATCCTCATCTATGAGGCGCCCAGAAAGATATTCCACATTTAGGAGTTCTGGAGCCAAACCATCAATAGTTGTAATAAATGTATCCCAGCTATCATCCAGAGAGCTGACCATTACACTAACTAAAGATTCCTCTGATACATTGTGGCCACGTTGAATTAAATCAGCCCTCATCCCTTTTAATTTTGCAATATGCTCACTCATATTGCTGCCTGGTTTGAGTTTTGTCCCATAAAAATTCATTGATAACCTTGTTGTGGTGCCTACATTTGTACTACGAAAGAGATTATTTAATTTAGTCCATACTTGTTGAACTGTGAGACCATCAGGTATACTAGGGTATAGGGCTGTGTCGATGGCTTCTAGTAGTATGCTATAAACCTTTTTGTGCATCTGTTCATCCTCAGCTGACCAGGGGATGGCAGGTGGGTTAGTTAACATATAAAAACAATTTTGCTTCATGAGCACCACCTGGACCTGCTTGCACCAGTCCAGATGGTTCTCCCCATTTAATTGTAGTTTTTTGAATCCCTGGGGCAAAGCAGGAGTCAAAAAATGCATTAAATTATTATTTTCAGGCTTTTCTGGCAGCCATTGCTGACCAGAGTGCTGAATGTCAACACTCCCTATAACAGGCATAGGAATAGCTGTAAGAAATGCTGTTTTTAGAGGTTTTTCACACTGCACATGTGAGAGTTCCTCAGTGCAATGCGGCTGTGCAAGTCTCAGTCCTGGCTGGAGCTCAATTGGGGAAGACATCTTCCTTTGGGCTCTCAAAGAAGGCCGCGGCAGGGGTCCCGGTCTACTGGGTTGGGCCGGAAAGGCCTGAAGATCATCAGGAAAAACCAGTTGGGCCCGGAGTCCTCGAAGATGCGACGAGGAGGCCTCAGAAGATTCCCAGGGCCTGTCGATAGACGCAGGACAGCAGGCAAAGAGCTCCAAAGCTGGCAAGCCTGTTGGAGGGCAAAGACCTCGGATGGAAGATGCTGGCTGGCACGCTGTTGTCGGCAGAAGAGGATCGGCCATATGTGTGAGGATCTCAGCCGGAGGTCCTCCGAAGAACATCTGGGCCGGTGATTCTTGCTGTGGTGGTGGACAGTATGCCTCAGGATTGCGTGGGTCGCCCACATCAGGTTGGATAGCCAGGATTGCAGCCTCAGCCATATTTTTAAAAGTTTTTACTACGGCGCTGCAAGTGATGACCAGGGAGTTTATGGCTTCATGTAAACTAGTTTGCCCCTGGGTTGTTTGGCTGGGGGATCGTGTTGGTTGCCCCTGCAGCATTCATGGGATAGTCAGGGTTGGCAGTCCCACTGCTGCTTGTGGCAGCTCGTAATTAGTTGCTCCCATTAGCTGTTTTTTATTAATGGGGTTTGTATTAGTTGTTAGGCCTTTGGCCTGTTGGTGGCTCATAGGCGTCGCCATTTTGGATCCTGTGACAACAGGAAGTGGTGAAGCCGCCATTTTGTTTTTCTGCTGAGCCGATGCAGGTTCTGTCAGAAAATTTAAAAGGGCAGGTTCTGACAGAAAAATTTTTGCCGCCTTTTCTCTGGCATAATGGCTCACAGGAGTCTCTGAGGTAATTGAGGCATTTGTTTTTATTGCCTTCAACATATCTCTTGATTTTTGGAGGTTGGATAGCCTCTTTGTTATGAGGAGATTAGTGAGAGATTCATTTAAGTCATTTTCCTCAGTTAAAGCCTTTAGGATACTGTATCTGGACTTTGCTGCTTCTTTGGGGTCAGGAGTTGCTTCATGCAGAAGATCATAAGGGTCTTCTTCTGCTGTTACTTTGCCAGTATTTTCCTCATAGTGAGAGGAAAAGTCAATTAGGGGCCTTTCAGGACTTGTGGCAACTGACCTGTATCCTGCAATTCGCCCACTGGCTCCTTTTTCAGCAAATTCTTTAGCTTCTTCATCAGAGCTGTCAAAATCATCTGTTCTGCTGGTCGTGTTTGTTTCGCAGTTTTCTTGATGCTGGCTAGCCATCTGAATCCTCCGGGCTCTGGTAAATACCGGGGATTCACTGGTCCAAGTAATTTTCTTTTTAGTAATCCCTTTTATTTTAGATGACATGTATGAGCTTGCTAAAGATCATTAGACCACAATCACCCTCTTGCTATCAATTTGTTAGAAAAGTGTTTAGTTTAGGTTGTAGAGGTCAATAAGATCTTGGAATGTCCCAGCAGCTACAATTAAGCCAGATTTCTTTTATCAAGAGAAATTTTGTTTATTTAAAATCAATAAACTATTTACATTTTATATCACAGAATATTGTATCTTGGTCTTTATTTATTTCTGAGGTAAATTTGTCTAGAGCATAATCCCTTCTCCTGTGTGTCTCCTATGTGCCTTCCATGTGTCTCCCCTGTGTCTACCCAGTGTGTGTGGCTAAAGGGGGTCATATTTATAGAGTGGCTAAGCCACTCCCCCTTCAGTCCCTTAGACAAAATGGAGGGAAAGTATAAACAGAAAACCATCCTTCCAGTGTAGACAGTGTGGTTCAGTGGCACTGTTTCAGATAATTATCTGACAAGTACATCATCATTATTACTTCAATATTCTTACATGAAATTAAATGTTGCGGAGTATTATTTAGCCATATTTTGGAATCGTAAGTATATTACTTCATAATATACTTATTTAATAAGCATAATACTTCTTTAGTTCAGACTCAGTGAATGTGATTGTATTTTGATGAATTCTTTGAAGAAGGATAGCTGGTACAAATTTGGATGTCTGTAACATGGTTTTTTATAATTCCTTAGAATTATTTCCTCTTTGTGCATCTTAAACTAAGTTTTGGTAGCCTAAAAAGTATACAAAAGGGTTAACAAAAATGGCAAAAATGATTTCTAATAATCAAGTTTAAAGTGTTATCTTGAAATTTGATTTGAATTTGATTAGTTTCAATATACCTAGAACTATACCTAGAAGTCCGAGTACAAAATCATAGTGAGCATAGATTTTCTTCATGCTGTTGTGGCCCACCAGCAGCCTGCGTGGATCGTGGCTGATCCCGATGACGAGGAGGCTGGTGTGGGGTCGCACTCGCGTCGGACAGGAGGCTGAAGAGGATATGGTGTCAGAGGCAGAGACTCAGCCAGGGCCTTCAGAACCTCCAGAGGCTCCTTCAAGTGGAGAGAGCGAAGTGGAGGAGCCTCTCCTCAATGCTCGAGCACACAGGGCTGCCAAAAGGCAGGAGTGGCTACTCAGGAGGAGGAGGTCTCCTCGAGAGTAAGGTTTGAGGATAATTGGCCACTCCCTTAGCCTATTTAAGTAGCATGCAGTTAGTAATTTCTTGCTGGAAACAACGTGTAATTATTAAAGAGCAGTTTGGATAGTGAGTGTCTTATCGTATCTTGTTTTCTGGGCTGGTTGCCAACCTTTTCCGGACTTTGTTTATTCTTGGTATGTTATAACTTTGATAAGGACCATTGGTGTGTGTCACAATCCTTGGGAATCCGGAGCTGGAGCAGAACACATGCAAATATTTTCTTAATGCCAATATTTGTATTTTCTTGTGGATGAGGAATTTTTGACCATGGAATATTCCATAAAATATGTATCTCAGCACTGTGATTGTATAATTCTATAAATAAACACTTTATTTTATAAAACAGTAGGATTATGTTTGAGGATCTGTACATGGACAGATATACTGTAATTATATAAGTTTATGTGTGTGTGTGTACACACATGTATATAATAATAGACATGAGGTGTCAATTTTTTGGGTCTGGTTTCCATGGAAATGCTGGCTAAGATTAATGACAACAGGTGTGCTGTATAATTATAGGCACTATTTCTTACTCAGCCTAAGAAAATACTAAATCACTAAATGGAACAAAACATTTTCTACAGCAAATATAATCATCTTTCTATTTCAGTGTCCAACTTATTTGCAAAGTGATCAGAAACATTCTGTACTGACTTGAAAGAAGAAAGAATGTGTTCTAAAAGAAAAATAGTAACTATATGATTGCAGATTGTGCAGGGTAATAATAACTGTCAGGGTAGTGATTTAAGAGCTGACCAGCTGCTACAATGATGCAATGATATACTGATGTAATGATGGGAATGAATCAGCAAGGTTTTTAGCTGTTATCGTTTTAAGAGCCTGTATAATAATAAGAGGCCCTGTTAGGGCGTCTCTCTCTCGCCATGTGTTTTTCCCTGCTGTAATTGCTGATTGTTTGACCTCTGCCTATAGTACACATATATATAGTATTTATTCTTTTGTAGATAAAACCATTATTTTATGACAAACCTCTATTTGCTGTTATTGCTCCTGGGTTGTCTGCTTGTTACAGGGACCATTTTGGGTCTAGCACAGCTGCTTTTACATTGTGGGTGAGCCAGTTGTGTTGTGTGTGTGTGTGTAAAGTGTGAAAGTTGTTTTTTTTGGGCTTTTTGTGGCTGTGTGAGGTTCCTGCTAGTTGCAGGGGCCATTTTGGGTCTAGCACAGCTGCTTTTACATTGTGTTGAGGCAGTTGGTGTTTTTTACTTTTTATTTGGTGTGCATTGGAAGAGGGGTAGTCTTATATGGCGAGTATAGCCCAAACCCTATATTTTAACAGGAAAAGTCGGGGGTCGTCTTATACGCCCAGTCGTCTTATACGCCGGAAAATACAGTAGGCTTTTTCCCCCAGGTTAATATTCTGATTAACATTGTCACCCTACATTTTATTTCATTAATGCCATTTAAAAGTGAAATGATTTGGAGAGTAACATTAACATGCCATGAAAGATACAAGCATCAGATCGAATAATTGTTGGGTGACTAACTAGTTCTAACTAGTTAGCTAACTAATTGTTGATAGTTCATCATTTAATTAAATATGTTGTTAGTGACTTTTGTGTGGAAAACTGTCATCAATTATGTGGAAATATATTTACAAGTATTAATTTTTACATCTTATTCTTATATTGTCTCATTATAGCTTTTAGGCTCCTGGATTTTAGATTTTCACAAAAGATCAGATTGTACAATTATAAATACTTATAATTTTTCAATCTGGTTGGCAAATGGCTGTGCATGTGCAATGACTAAACTATTTAAAGCTTTTAAACTGGTGTTTGTTTGTTTGTTATTGGTTTATTGAGTATTTTAATATATTATTGAGTTATAAGATAAGATACAAAATGCAGAAGTAAATAGGAAAGCGGGGGGGGGGGAAAGGCGGGGAAGAAAAGTGAGGAAGGGTTGGGAAAAAGAAGTGCTGATTTCCGACTCCCTCTGTTGCTGTAAAATAAAACATTAACATCAAACCACAACTTTTGTTTTTTCATAATAATATAAACTAGCCATTTCTATAAGGATCTATCAATCTAATTGATAAAACCCAAAATCAAAGTTTCATTCTTTTCCACCACAAGCACAAAGTTCAGAAGGGGTCTTCATGTGAAATCAAAGGTACTTATATTCTTATCTTTAGTCAAAGTAGTCAATTTTGCCATTTCTGCCAACTCCATCAGTTTCTTCAACCATTCGTCCATGGT
The DNA here is from genome assembly GCA_022577455.1 of Arizona elegans. Classification (NCBI taxonomy): domain Eukaryota; kingdom Metazoa; phylum Chordata; class Lepidosauria; order Squamata; family Colubridae; genus Arizona; species Arizona elegans. The sequence goes on from JAKOOJ010000006.1 coordinate 32,254,373, forward strand.
GGGAATCAAAGTATCTTTCCATTTTTGTGCATACAATAATCTTGCTGCAGTCAACATATATAGGGTCAAAGTTCCAAATTTTTTCTCTAAATCTTTTGCCATTAGACCCAAAAGGAAAGTTTCTGGTTCCATCTTTATTTTAATTTTCAGAATTTTCTGTATTAAAATATGAATCATGCTCTAAAATTTCTTTGCTTTATCACATGACCACCATAAATGTTAAAAAGTCCCTTCTGTACTTTTACACTTCCAACATTCATTTGACATACCTTTATAAATCTTAGATAACTTATCTGATGTTAGATACCAGCGATATATCATTTTATAAAAAAATTTGTTTAAATTATAATTTAGTGTAAATTTTAAACCCTTCATCCACATATTTTCCCATTGTTCAAGCATCACATTATATCCAAAATTCGTACACACTGAATCATGCAATGTTTACATTTCACTTTCCAAATTCAATTTCAATAGCATTTTATAATGAATATATTGAATATAATGAATATATAATGAAATATGTTCATCGTTTCCACATAGTAAGATTTCCAGTTCATTTTTAATAAAATCTAACCTATAACTCTTTTTATCCAATTTAAATCTTTCTTTCAGCTGTTGGTAGGTAAACCAATGGCGAACATAACCTTCTGATTCAAGTTCTTCCCTCGGCTTTAGTATAGGGTCACCAGAGCTGAGAGCTGAGAAATGGTGGCTTTGCCACCATTTCTTTTCTAAAGAAAGCTTCCTGGGGTGACAGCCAAAGAGGCAACTTCATAGAGAGCCTTGTTTTATATTTATTCCAAACTCTTAGTTATTCTTTTTAAGGAACAGTCACTCACACATAATAATATCCTGTATCTTTTCTTCCAAAGCACAAAGCAAATATATATTCTAACTATTGGTATCCAACCTATTGGTATCCACAAGGGCTTTGAAGGAAAAAATGGAATCCAGGCTCTAAGTGCTTCATTTTGCAGCAGCATTTCAAAATCAAAGTGTTGCTGGTAACTTTAGATTGTATTCTGCACACATCAACAAAGAGAATTTCTCAATTATATTACATTTGCAGTCAAATGAAATGTTAAAACATATTGTACTGTACTACACACAGCTTTTTAAATCTTTTTGATTTCTTGCTCGGAACTCATACTTTTCTGGTTGTGTAAACACTGAATAGGTGAGGAAGATATTAACCTGTAGTAAAGCCTATATGTAAGAAGCAAGAATACTGCCTCTTTAACTGATACAATCTAGATAAATCCCAGGGAAGTAACCTGAAGCATGATATGAATATTGCTACACAACCTCTTTGAAAGTGGTTTCATCCCCCAGTGGAAGCAGGTCCCAAGCACATTTTTTCCATTGTAAAAACTATCATGTCATTTGCAAAACCTGTATGACACTTTAGAGCCTGGTTTTAGAGACTTTTCAAAGCTTTGGAATAGCTTCAGTAGATGATGAGATTCAGAGGTGAATCATAGTCAATTGACTACACTGAGGTATTTTTGTCATTATTGAAACACAACCCAGGCAGAATGCAGTGGACTTGTAAATGTGGAATGAACATAATAAATTTAGTGTGTCATGTGTACTAAATAATTTAGCTGGGTTTAGCAAAAATATGCATTAATTCTTACTTGTGAGGATTCTATCTAGAGATTTATTCTTCTGTTTTTACATGGTGCACAAAGAAAAGCAAAGAATTAATGGCTATTCTTTTTCTTTCTTTCCGCTTTTAAGATTTTAGAGAAGGAATGGAGACACTGTAATTGACAATCTGGCATTTCTTGTTATTCTGGATTGGCCTTCTACAATCTACCAATCTACAATCTATCATGTTGGTTCAGTACTGTGAATATTGTAGTCCAAAAACATTGGAACGATGCCAATTTGATGAAGCCTGTCTTTGATACTAGCTTCAATATTGATTGCATTGTTAAAAAATTATGTGTTATACAACAAGTCAGTGCTTGCTGAGAATTTGTAAGAAACACTGCTAGGTTATAAACAGTTCTCAGGTGCTTTTTCAAAGAGTTTTCTAGTAATGATTATTCAAAAACTGGAATGTCAGTTGATGAATAACTCATTTTGTTTGGAGTAAGTGGGAAGAAATAATATTTGTTTGCAATTTCACTTCTTCATTTTTTACCAGAATAACAGAGTTGGAAGGGACCTTGGAGGTCTTCCAGTCCAACTCCCTGCTCAAGCAAGAGACCCTATACCATTACAGACAAGTGGCTGTCCAGTCTCTCCTTAAAAACCTCCAGGGATGGAGCACCCACAACTTCTGAAGGCAAGCTGTTCCACTGGTTAATTGTTCTCATTAGGAAATTTCCCCTTAGTTCTAGGTTGCTTCTCTCCTTGAATAGTTTCCATCCATTGTTTCTTGTCCTGCCTTCAGGTGCTTTGGAGAATAAGTTGACCCCCTCTTCTTTGTGGCAGCCCTCAAATACTGGAACACTGCTATCATGTCACCCCAAGTCTTTTCACTAGACTAGACAAACCCAACTCCTGCAACCGTTCTTCATATATTTTAGCCTTAATCATCTTTGTTGCTCTTTTCTATACTCTTTCCAGAGTCTCTACATCTTTTTTATAATATGTGAACAAAACTGGATGCAGTATTCCAGGTATGGTCTTACTAAGGCTTTATAAAGTACCAATACTTCACATGATCTTGATTCTATCCCGCTATTAATGCAACCCAGGATTGTGTTGGCTTTTTTGGCTGCTTTTTTGGCTGCTGTTACACACTATGGTCTCTCATAGTTACCATAGGCCTGGAAAGAGGGTAATGGAAAATGGAAAGAGGAACACACAACTAAGGCAGGATATCTAGCCAGAATCTGCAAAGAAGAGAGAAGGGGAATAGGATAGGAGAGGCTTCTGTGAGGCAAGGGTGAGGGAGAGAAGGGGAGAGGATAGGCTGATCGTAACTACTCATTAATTTTCAAGATGTAAGTGTTGATTTAGCAAGCCTGATCACATAGTTTCATAGCGGAGCATGGGTATTCAGCTAGTAATGTAATCTACGTATTATAAATAACATGTATGAAATAATACCCCTGGAAAGCACCATTGAGACCTATTCCCTACTAAACCAAGAATTCAATAAAAGTATAGTCTTTAATAACATTTTGGTTTGAAAGAAGTAGTCATTAATCAGGGCTTATATGTTATCCTGATCCACCAGGGAAATGTGTAGGCTTGGAACAAAAACAGTAACATAAAAAATAGACTGAATTACTTCTTGATTCTGCCCAGATTTTGGAGAAGCAAGGGTATAAGTATGAGCTATGTGAGTCTATGTCTATGTAACACAGGTCAAGATGGCAAATTGGCCTGTTTTTACAATGTGATAAGAATTGGAAATGCAGCTTGGATTTTGGTTTTGGTTTTTTAGCAATAAACATTCACAACTATAGGTCTTCAGGCGTGGCAAGTAACCAGAAATAAAGAGGGTTTTTTTCCCCTATTGGTTTTTCTGCTAAAACATTCTTCTTCTGTCAAATTGGAAAAATACAAAAAAGACTGAAATAGTTCAATAATTTTTTCATTTTAAATAATATACAGTATAAGGTATGAATGTGTGCAATAGATTGGCCAATGTTTCAAAATATATTACATAGGTAAATAAATTATCTTTAAAAGAGTAGAGAAACAGCTTAAATACAAGCAAAAGTCTTAATTTTAAACTTATAGAAAATGGTAAGACGTAATATTTCAGAAAATGAGAAGTTATTTACTGATTTGATATATTGTTATAATATGCCAAAATGTGTATTCTGGGTCATGGTTTGCCACCTTGCTTTTTCCATTTATTCCCCTTAGAATCTAATCTACTCTTTGAACTATTTGATATAGAGAGAGAATAAATCAAGAATATATAAGTATGTTTTACTACATTGCTGTCAGTCTCTTCTATTTTCAATGTTCAGTTTTTGTTTGCCTCCTTTTCTAAAATAGATAAAATGAAGAGATGCTACATTTCTAGAACTTCAGATTATTATTTTTTAAGTTTGTAACAAAAACACATTTTAAAATAAATTTGGTCAGTAGCTCATTATTTGTAATTATTGTCTGAATATGCTTTTCAGTTTCATGCACTCTTATAAACAAATCAATTGTAGTACAGAATACAAAATTACAGAGTTGGAAGGGACCTTGGAGGTTTACTATTTATTTTATTTATTTTTTATTTTTTTATTTATTTGTCAAGAACATATTAGGTAATATATATAAGTATAAGCATGAATTGAATACATAAAATAGATACAAACAGAGGAAACATTAGGACAGGGACGGTAGGCATGCTGGTGCTCTTATGTTCTGGACAAATGGCTGTCCAATCTCTTTTTAAAAACCCCCAGTGATTGAGTACTCACCACTTCTGGAGGCAAGTCATTCTATTGATTAACTGTTCTCATTGTCAAGAAATTTCTCCTTAGTTCTAGGTTGGCTCTCTCTTTGATAAGTTTTCAACGTCTTGTCTTGCCCTCAGGTGTTTTGGAGAATAGGTTGTCCTACTCTTTTTGTGACAGCCTCTTAGATATTGGAAGACTGCTATCATGTTACCTTTAATCTTTCTGTTGGTCTAGACATATCTGGTTCCTACAAACAGACAATTTTTTTTTAGTCAATTTTTATTGGCCAAGTGCGATTGGACACACAAGGAATTTGTCTTGGTGCATATGCTCTCAATGTACATAAAAGAAAAGATACATTCATCAAGAATCATAAGGTACAAGAATCATAAGACTTCCGGTTGATGTCACGGTGAGACAATCGGGGAAATAGCGGGCTCTGATGAGTCCCGCGAAAACCCCGGCTGCCGAACCGCCGCCAATGGGTCTGAGGACTGAACCTGTCCTGCAGGGATGGGGGAAGAAGAGGGGCACCTCGGAAGACTGAGAGGAACAGGAGGTCAGAGGGAACCCTCTGTCAGTCGGCGGTGGCGGGCGGCAGCCATGGCAGCTGGGACAACCAGGCAAGAAAAGTGCTGGAGGAAAGCGAAGTAAAACGGAGCCTTTTGAAGCCGGGTGAGTGACAACAGCCCAGGCTTGTAACAACATTTGGAGCTATATTAGTAACTAGAAGACCCCTAGCCTAAAACAGCGGCTAAGCAACAAAGGGGCTTTGGAAATTTTTTAAACTGTAACTTTAAAGAACAAAGACCCAAGAAACAACTAATTTTGGAACAGAACTAAGAGACTTAATTTAGAGATATGGTAAAAGGACTAAACACTTTAAAAATTTGAATTGGACAAAGGGGGAAAAAAGATTTGATACTTTTTTAACTAAAAAAAGAAAATAAAGTGGATGGTTATATAATAAGAAATAAAATGGAGTCTTGCATGACTAATGGGAAATGTGGATTATAGAGAGACACCATCTGGCATAAAGAGGAACTTTGTAACCTCCCTTTGTTATGAGAACTTTGAGCTCTACAGAAAAAAAAAAATTGCTGAACTATGGAGGAAGATTTTTCTTTCCTGACTGCAAGCAGCTGGACTTTGGTGAAAAGAAAAGGAATCTACAATGGAACTCCTACAGTTGAACAAATAACAATTTGAATGTTGGTGCAGGAATAGAAGAAGGATTAAACACAGCCTTAAAAGAAAGAGATTTGATACATTATATCCGGAATAAAAATATGAAAAGAGATTTAATTGGACTTATGGAGAATAAAATTAAAAACTTGGAAAATGGAAGGAAATTTATGTTTGTAGACGAGGAAATGAAGATAATGTGATTAAAAATAAAATAAAGTAAAGATGATTGTAATAAATTAAAGGGAGGCTTTTATAGAAATTAAGAATGTTAAATGAAACTAATTAATACATGTAAAGATATGTTTAATGCAAGAACTATGTTTTAATGGTAAAATGTTAAGGTAAAGAATAAGGGTGAATATGATTAATTGAAAATGTTAAAAGGAATTTTAAAATATACTTAAAAATATGTTTTAAGCAAGAACCATGTCTCAAGGTTAAAATGTTTTGAATGTTATAAAAAAGGATAAAGAAAAATATGATTAAATGAAAAGCAATGCATAGATGGAGGGAAACAACAAAGAAAGGTTTAAGTAGAGATTGTTAAACCAACTATGAACATGCTGTATTTAACAGCCAAAAAGCTATAATATGCTGTATTGAACAGCCAAAGAAATAGTCATGCTGGGTATCAGCCAAAACAAAACGTAATATGCTGTGTAACGGCCAATAAACAAAAATAGAGGTGCTGTGTTCAACAGCCAAACAAACCTGAAGATGCCGTGTAACAGCCAAAAAACAAAATTAATATGCTGTGTTTAACTGCCAAACAAAGGGCATGCTGGGTAATGGCTAAAAAATAAAAATATGCTATATTCAACAGCCAAAACAAAGGGTTATGCTGTGATTAACAGTCAAGAAATAGAAATGATTGATTTAACATCAAAGATAATAAAAAGAGGTGGGATAATTAAAATGAGGTGTATGTTGAGAGTGATAGTTAAGATAAAATGCATAAGTTAGGTTTAATAATAATTAAATAATTAATGAATATTTAATCTGTTTAATATAATTGTATGATTTATATTGTTAAAATATCCTTCTAAGCAAATGAAAGAGAAAAATGAATTGATAACTGGTTAGGATTTAAGATTTAAGTAACGGGTTTTGGGATAATGGCATAGTTATATAGATAGATTTGTGGGAAATATTTGTTTAAAATATTGAGTTGTGTTAATTGAAAATAAGATTTGTTAATGATTTGTTTTAATTTGTGACCTGAGCAAAAGCTTCATTTTGAAAAGATGTGTTTTATGATTTTTTTGGTTTTAAATTTTTTTTAAAAAAAAATTATCTAAAAAAAAAAGGAATCATAAGGTTCAACACTTACTGTATTTTTCAGAGTATAAGATGCACCCTTTTCCCCCCTAAAAGAGGCTGAAAATTTGGGTGCATCTTATACTCCAAATGTAGCTTTTTTTGAAGCTTTTTTCCAGCCCTAACGAGGCACTAACAAGGCACTAGTGAGTGAAGCGATCTTTCCAGCTTTGCCTGCTCCCGCAACTCTCTACTGTGCTTTAACAAGGTGCTAGCGAGTGAAGCGATCTCCATGCTTTGCTCTGACTCTCAGCTGTTCTTTAGAAGCTTTTTTTCAGCCCTAACTAGGCGCTAGCCGAGTGAAGCGATCTCCCCAAGCTTTGCCTGCTTTTCTCATTGCTGCTTCCTCTCAGCTGTGCCTTAGAAGCTGTTTTTTATCCCCAAGCAGGGGATAAAAAACCAGCAAACTAATGTGCTGAAGCTGACCAGACTAAGGACGCTAGCCAGATGAATACCTGGAAGGCAGATTTTTTCCCCTCTTTTCGTCCCCAAAAACTAAGCTGCGTCTTATACTCTGAAAAATACGGTAATGATAGTCATAGGGTACAAATAAGCAATCAGGAAACAATCAATATCAATATAAATCGTAAGGATACAAGCAACAAAGTTACAGTCATAAGTGGAAGGAGATGGGTAATGGGAACGATGAGAAGATTAATAGTAGTGCAGACTTAGTAAATAGTTTGACAGTGTTGAGGGAATTATTTATTTAGCAGAGTGATGGCATTCGGGAAAAAACTGTTCTTGTGTCTAGTTGTTCTGGTATGCAGTGCTCTATAGTATTGTTTTGAGGGTAGGAGTTGAAACAGTTTATGTCCATGATGTGAGGGGTCTGTAAATATTTTCACAGTCCTCTTTTTGACTTGTGCAGTATACAGTATACATTCATCATATGTTTAGCCTCCAGACTCCTAATAATCTTTGTTGCTCTTCTCTGCATCCTATCTTGAATCTCAACCTCTTTTTTGTATCATGGTGACTGGTGACCAGAACTGGAAGTATGGTCTCATCAGTGCAGTATATAGAAATACTAATACTTCACATGATTTTGATACTATTCCTTTATTGGTGCAACCAATGACTGCATTGGCTTATTTGGCAGCTGCAGCACCCTGCTGACTCATATATAAGTGGTTGTCCTAGATCCCTCTTACAGTTACTGCTGTTGAGCCTCCTCCTAAGTGCAAGATTTACTCACACTGAATTGCAATTTCTTGTACAGAGTACAGGGTTCAAGTCTGTCAAAATATTTCTGAATCTTGAGCCTATTTGTAAGGTATTCTCCCTAGCTTGGTGTTATCTTCCAATTTGATGAGTTCTCCTTTTCTTTTAAAATTTAACCCAGCTTTTTAAATTTCTGTCTGGGAAGAAATTCTGGGAATTGAAGTTCATGCATCTTAAAGTTACTGAGACTAAGAACCACTGTTTTCTACTGACAAAGTTAACATTATAGGAAGGATTCACTCAAATTTCATCCTAGTTTGCTGGATTAGATCAATACTGCCTGGAATGTTTGGAATGGAATGTTTAACTGAATATTCACAAGACTAAAATGCTTTAAATAATTTGAATGTAAAGATGCCATCTTGTGTATACTGGCCCCGCCCCCATCTATTCTCTGCCTCCCAAGTCCCAGCTGATCGGGAGGAAATGTGGATTTTACAGTATCCTTCCCCTGGAGTGGGGTGGGAATGGTGATTTTGCAGTATCCTTCCCCTGCCATGCCCACCAAGCCACACCCACCAAACCATGCCCACAGAACTGGTAGTAAAAAATTTTGAAACCCACCACTGCAGTACTCACTCTTCTCCTATTGCAATTACAGTCTCCAGATACCTTTTTCTGGTACTTGGGTTTTGAAATACCCTTTCCCCTCTTATGTCACCTCAACAACTCATGTCCATTATGGCTGGTATGCTTTGCTTCATTGCAAGGCCACCTCAGCATTGGCTACTTCCCAGAGGCAGGAATTCTGCTGCAAGTGAGTCTAATGTCTTCTACAGCTACCTTCATCAAAAATGCCCTACTATCATCATATGGTTTATAACAGGGTCAACATTTTTTTTTCTAGAAAGGGCCAGATAGTAAATATTTTAGGCTTTCTGGATCAAGGGATCAAATTGAGGATATTATATAGATGTTTATAAAACAAAAGAGAGAGAACAAATGAATTTTTAAAAAATTGATAACAGTGATGATGATGGTTTTTGTAATACAGATAAACTAATAAGAAAAATGGGATTTTTGTTTGGGAGATAACATTTTGCTTAACTGGAGTTCAAGTTAGTGTTCTTATCATCAAATTTATTGCAACTCTAATGTATTCATGTTGATCTATAATGAGATTCCATAATATCTCATCTTTAAAAATGTCTTTTCAGACAGATAGGTACTGCCAAATACTGATATCAATCCATGAGCATGTGATTTTAATTGAGCATATGCATCACTTAGATGGCAGTTATAGATTTTTCTCTTGATATTTGCCATTCAGCATGTCATTACATTGCAGATTAATCACTTTCAGTTGAAAGTTAGGGAGACGCTCCACAATTGCGTAGTTAAATGCATTTTGAAAAATAGAAATGTCTTTTGCACTAAGATTAAAGTCTGGAAAATGCTGCTGAAAATGTAGTTTGAAGGTGAAAAATATTTCTGCTTCAAATTTGTGACGGTATGGAGATTTTGTTTCTTGTTCTAACTTTTGATAGCAATGATGAATGTATTCAGCTTAATCTTATTAGTGATTCTGTGTTGTTGAAATGACTTTGTAAGGCAAAAGAGTGCTTATAGTATATGTGAAAGTTAAACAGAGGTAATTTTAGTTGAATGTGTTATGAAATATTATCAAGTCTTCAGCAAAAGTTAATTTCCAAAGTCATTCAGTATTCAGTAATAATGGCTAAGGTGTTTCTTCTTATTCAGAAAAAAATCCATCTCAACCCTGAGCCCAAAAATCACAATAAAATTTTACCTCTGCTAAGTCATCAAATTGCTGTGTGATAATTCAAGTAAGAATATTCTTTCTTTTTCTGACAAAATTCATGGATCTGACAATGATTAAGTCCATGAGAGTAAATGAATTCACTGCTGACATTACAGATTCAACAACACATGACAGATTCAAAAAAATTTCTGCAGAGTACATATATAATACAATGAATGACCACTGGATATAAACATCTTATATTTTCAAAGCTTTGTAAATTTGTCCAACCAAGCCTTTTATTGCTCCACATGTATATTTACTGCCACCGGTTGTAACACATCTTAGCAGATTCCACTTCAGTTGTACTGAATTGGTGTTTTCTCAACTTCTTTGAAAATATTCTCACTCATAGTTGTTCCATGGAAACTATTCACAGAGGTGTTAATTTTCAGTCACTTCAAATTTAGCATTGACTCTACAAATAAACAGTAACTGAGCAATATTAGTAACATCTGTTGCCTCACTAAGAGCTAAGGAAAATCACTCACAATCACTTGCCTTGTGATGTTGCTCTCAATGTTCTCAATTCTCTAGCAGCTGTTCTCATCAAAAGGCTAATAGTCTTAAACACGTTTATTTTGTCTGGACACATTTCTTAGGCTGCTACAAACAAACACAATTTAATTAACTTGCCTCCCCGCCCCCCAACAGCTTTCCTTGCTCAGTTAACAAGGAAGTCTTACTTTGGTTGCAGTGTCATTTTTTATTATTGTGAAGAAATTCTGCTGTGATCAAATATTCCATTTTAAATTTTCTAATTATTCTGATTGTTGGTTTTCTTCGAATTGGAATGTTGTGATAAATGTTTAGTCTGGTAATGTTGACATAGATTGTACTGTTGTTGCATAAGAAATAGAATGCTTTGCCATCTAAACTAATCCACCCTTCTCTTTGCCTTAAAAGTAAGACATTCAAAATCCATGTTTCTCTCTTTTTTATTATTTTTTAATATGGTGTATGTACAGGTAATGAAAATAAATAAATAAAATGTTCCAGTATTCCAATACTCAAGGCACTCAAAATGCTGTTGAGTTATTGCAACTTGTTATGTGTGGAAGAGCAGGGAAAAGTGATGAGAGCGCCACATAAAGTCTCACAAATTTTCAACTCTGCCATTGTAGTAAAAAGGTAATTGTAATTAATACATAAACAAATGCATGTGGCTGTGTTCCAATGAAACCTTATTCATGGACACTGACACTTGAATTCATATAATGAAACAACCATGAAATATTTTTATTTTCAATTTTTTCTACCATATAAAAATGTTTTTAAAATCATTTTTAGCTTGTGGACTATACAAAAACAGGCAGTGGATTAGATTTGACCCCTGGTTTGCTGACTCCTGGTTTATAAAATTGGCCTTGTGAACTGAAGTTTGATGGTTTGAATCCCTTTATAATGCATTTGTTTTTCTTTTCCTGAGATAGTGATTTTCCCCTCAAGTTTTTGTTTTTAATAAGCCCAGGGGTAAATGATGAAATGAGGCACTGCTGGACTTATTTTTTAAAAAATCAATGAAAAAGAAATTAACTAAAAGAAAATAAAAGGAATTAAAGGAACATACATCTCTCTAATAAAGGAGAATATTTGTAGCTCAGGGTTGAAATGAGTTGTTTTCTTGCAGACATTTCATGCTAGCAGTGATGATGTTACCTAATTAGGGTAATGAAATGTCTGGAGGAAAACAAGCAAGCTTAGAGAGCACCAAGGACCCCTCATACAATTCTCTGTTGGGTTTCAAATCAGCAACCTTCTATTTATAAAGCAGGAGTAATAAAAGCACCGTCATAGCACTCTGAGTAAAGATAGTCCTAAAAGTCAGATCAATAAGAAAACTGGTTTACGCCTGCATGTATATGTGGCCTTGATGCTCTAACTTAGTATATATAATTCAATTTAAACTTCTGCTGTGCATGTTTGTATACACAGACAAAGACAGAGCCAAAGAGAGGGACAAAAATAGATACATCCAGTAAAACCCACCAACAGGAAGGAAAGTGATTGGAATTTTTTCTAAAACAGAAAGATGGGGAGGGGTATGACAGCAGAGGAATTATCCAGTGGGAAGACATATTAGCCTGTAACCCAGATGGAATGCCTTGCTAGCTGTAGCCAAAGCAGGTGAGTCTGGATAGGATTTTCTTAAGGCACTTTAGAATTAATCCACTATAAGCACAGGATAAAAGCAGGTTAAACTGTTAAGTATAATATGGTTGTGATCCCCCAAAATGATTAGCAAATAGGGATATATAGCATAGATTGGGGTGTCAAAATTGCATCATCACGGCTGTGTCAAGTGACATATCACAACTTTTTTCCCCTTCCCATACCCACCATGAGCAACCTGGCCAAGGAGAGTGAGCACAGCAGCATCAGCCTCGAGGAAGTAAGCGCAGATGGGCACCCCCTTAGGGAAGTGGGACTGGGGTAGGCTGTAGGGTCCTGGTGTCCCAGGAGTTCAAGGGCCAGGCTAGCCCTCCACTGCCCAGGGCTCCAGGGCTCCAGGCAGCCTGCGCCACCGTCCAGGGGTCCTCTGCGTGGCCTGAGAGGGACGGCAAGACTCCTCTGGTGGAGTAGGCTTTGGCACTCACTCTGGTCTCGCCTTCCTCTGCTGGAGACCTCCGGATCCCCCCCTTCCAGCCTTGCCTGGCCCCCCACAAGAGGCAGAGGATGATGCTGTTGCATGTGGAAGCATGGAGGAGAAAGTTTTCAGAAAGCAGTTTCCTCCAAGCCCAACTTCTGCCTTGACAGATCTCTGGAGAGGAGGAGGGGATGGCAGGGGACCTGCTTGAGGGAAGGCTGCCCAACAAGCCAGCAACCTTACCACATATGATTAGAAATGAGGATTCCCTTTCAAGAAGAGCCAGCCTCTCTCATGCAGGACCAGGGAGCACTGCTCCCCTACCTCCTCCTCTTGCTCTCCAGACATCTGTCAAGGCAGGAGTTGGACTCAGAGGAAATTGCTTCCTGCAATCTTTCTCCTCCACACTTCCACACACAGCATCATCATCCTCTGCCTCCTGCTTTGTGGGAAGGGGCATGAGACAGGGAAACACCAATGATGTCTGGGATTGGGAGAAAAATGTCTCCTTTGGCATGCTGTGCACACGCACACACAGTCACAGTGCCACACACATGCACACACACCATTCCAAGCTTGGAGAGCTTTATCCACATCTGAGTTTACAAACAGCCAATCATGTCTAGGCACTTTCCTTCTTCGGTGGATAAAAGTCCCCAAATGTGGAATGTGTGAGTGTGTGTGCATGCACACACAATCACTTGGCTGCCAGCAGTTTGGGAAGCAAGCAGCTTGTGGGGTACCAAATTGGCCCCATGTTCAGTTAGTTGGTGTGACTTGTTTCGTCCCGACCCAGTCAGCTATGCCCAGTGAGCAGCAGTAAATTGGCCACGCCCACCTGACCATACTCATTTAGTCACGGCGACCTGGCTACTGGCTCTTTGAGGGCAACCATAATGCTGATGCTGCCCTCAATGAAATTGAGTTTGACACCCCTGCTCTAGCTAGACAGCTGACATTAAACCAGCTCTCCAGCTAATGCAACCTACCCGGACCCTTTCAGGAGAGCTGTAATACTGAGATGTCAGCAGTTGACATCTCAGTATGGGGGGGGGGGGTGAAGTTAGGAGAATCTCCCCTCCAGGAGGTGCCTGCAGCAACACAAGTTGGACCTGAGGCCCACCCGATCAGTATGTGCCCTGAACAGGGGTCCAAGAAGTTGGAGCAGCCACCCATACATGGAGGAGAGCTGGCTTCAGAAGCCCCATGGCCTATGGAAAATGAGCAGTGGGTAGGTGGCGTGGGGAAAGCAGTAGAGGCAGAGTACCCACTAGTTCCTCCTAGAGTTATGGTGATCTAAGGAAGCAAGTGGAAAGCCAGGAGAGCTGCTGAGTGGGAAGAACCAATGGAATGGAGGTTCCCGATCACAACCCATAGCCCCTCAATGGAACAAATTAGAGAGAAGTTCAGAGGACTGGAGGTCCAGGGTTCTACCTCACTGAGGTCAGCGGTGACAGGAGCTTGAATAGGGATGGTCAAGCTGCTGGCTACCCTGTTCCCCCCTCTACTGCAGTTGATGATGACGAGTCTAATTGGAGTGGTGGGACACACACAGCAAGGAGCAGTTGCCTGCCTGAGAGGTTGGATTGTGAGCTTACTAATCTACCAATTCTGGGATGGTCTGAACCAGAAACTGTATCACAACTTCTTACTCCGAAGAGTGCCTAACAACCTTAAGATGTGGTACCAGTTGGCCCCCAATATGGAGCTAGAGCTGATGCAGTACTGGCAGTACATCATGCATGAAGGGTGTCACAACTGGACAACTGAGAGAGCCCCGCAACCTGAGGGGGAAGGGAGACACTCCCCAGGTCTCCAAGTAGAAGCCCTGCTGAGTCCTGGGAGTCTGTTTCCAATGTGGGAAGGAAGGTCAGTGAGAGGCCAATTGCCCTGCCCCTCATCCAGCATCTGCATCATGAGCCCCAGCCCAGCCAAACCACGCCCACCAAGCCACACCCACAGAACCTGCAGAAAAGGCAGTTCCTGTGGCCTGTCCCTTTATGGTCCCATCTCCCCCCCCATGCTGAAGTATCTTAAAGGGACACCGCAGTCTGGCTGCCTTCCGAGCAGCTCCACTGCGATGCCATCCCTCCAGCGCAGCAGGCTGTTCTCCTGGCTGGGTCTGGCAATGCAATGCAGCCGCGCACGCGCGCCAGCAGACAATGGGATGTGTGTGCGTGGCTGGCGAGAAGAACAGGGCAGCGATGGCGGCGACGGGACTTCAGGCCTCTTTTTCGGCCTGTAGTTTTCTGTAGTTTTTGGGGCAAGAAGCCTGCAGCCGCCACCTCTTTTTCAACACAAGAAGCCTCTTTGCCATCTGGAACAGAGCCAGCAGTGATGGCTGGGGGCTTCTCGCGCCGAAAAAGAGGTGGCAGCTGCAGGCTTCTTGTGCTGAAACCTACAGGCTGAAAAAGAGGCCTGAACAAGTCCCATCGCTGCCATTGCCGGCGCCGCCCTGTTCTTCATGCCGACCGCACACATGCACCCCATTGCCTACCAGTGCCGTTCACGGCCAGACCTGGCCAGGAGAATGGCCTGCTGTGCCAGAGGGACGGCATCACAGTGGAGCTGCTCAGAAGGCAGCTGAAAACTACCGGCAGCTAGAGTGGATGAAGGTGAGTGAGGCAGAGGGCGAGTGGGCAGCATGCGGGTGGAGGCCCCAGGGAAGGCCAGAGCCAGGGAATGGCGCATTCATTCCCTGACCCGGCCAAGGTCAGATGAAAGGGAAGAACTGCAGCCTTGCACCTATATGTCTCGGAAACTGTCCAACACCGAGAGATAGTGGGCAATCTGGGAGAAAGGCTTATGCTATCCACTGGGCTCTCATCACCTGGAGGCAGTTCTTACAAGGCAGTAAAATCCTGTTTGAAGTTTGAACCAACTACAAAAACCTGGAAGCACTTAAGACCCCCAGGAAATTGTCCCCTAAGCAAGTTTAGTGGGCCCAGTACTTTAGCTCATTCAGTTTTACCCTGCACTATTTGTCAGGGGAAAAATGTCCTAGCAGACACTCCCTCGTGCCTGCTGCAATATAAAAGCATAAGAGAAGAGATAGTTAATTCTATCATCCCATCTAAACAATGTGCAGTGCCAATTCATGTGAGGCAACCATAGCAGAGCCACCCTCGGTCAGGAGAGGATGCGCTGACCCAGCAACTGAAAAAAGTCGGGGGGGGGTGAGTGGTTTCAATGATATAAGAAAGACTTGATGCTAAAGCAAGACTTAGCATGAAAGGGGAGTAAAATCTATGTCCCAGTCAGCCAGAGAACTATAGTCTTACAGACAAGTCATGATGCAAAGCCAGTGGGACACTTTGGGTTAGCTCCGCCTTTCATCCTAGTAGTAATGGGGTGGCAGAATGAGCTAACTCAATAGTGGAGCAATACTTAAGATGCTATGTAAACTATTAGCAGACTAATTGGGCTGAGCTACTTCCATTTGCCGAAGTGGCTTACAATAACTACATATGCAATAATTACAGTGGATAGCAGCACGAGATTTACTCCTTTTAAAGTGGCTACAGGGGTTGAATTCGTAGCTATGTCAGATCCCATCCTCTGCAACGCTGGCAGAGTGGATGGACTGTCTCAGAGGCACATGGGTCATATTGTGCAAGGTGCTAGGAAAAATAAGGAGGCCCAGAAAAAGCAAGCAGACCAAAAGAGAGCCATTTAAAGAGAGTTTAAGGTGGGTGAAAAAGTGTACCTGTCCACAAAATATTTAAATCTCAGACAGCCCTGTAAGAAGCTTGGTCCTAAATATATAGGCCCTTCCACCATTGTGCAAATTATTAATCTGGTTATAGTAGAGCTACAGATGCCAAGGAGTCTTAGATGGGTCCATCCAGTATTTCATTGTAGCCTGTTAAAGCCCTTCTGCAACTCAGGCCTAAGGCCAGTCAGGGGATCTCCTCCACCTCTGGTCCTCATAAAAGGGAAGGAGTACTATGAAATTAAAAACATCCAGGACTCTAGACATCATCAAGGAAAGTTACAGTACCTGGTGCTGCTGAAAGGTTACCCTGCAGTGGATGCAGAGTGGGTAATGGTTAGGGACATAAAAGCAGTGAGGTTAGTAAAGAGATTTCATTCCAAATACCTGAAATGAGACTAAAATGCTGTACAGTGAATAAGGGTTGCCAGGTGTCCACTATTTGAGTGGACAGTCCGCTTTTTACACATTATGTTCACTATTTTTTTCACAAAATAGTGGACATTTTTTTTTATTCAAAAGCTTTATAATGAAATGGTACGTAATCTAAAGCTGTACAGTCTAAGAGAATAAGGATAGGAGAATTGCATTTTATCTTTTTTTTCATAAGTTAGAATGAGACAAAGATCAAATGCTCATTGCAATAATCACATTTTACACAACAGCGCAAAAAATGCATTAAAGCAGTTATCTTTTGATATCGAAAATGTAGTGCTGAAGGTTTTTGCCGAATTTTTGAATTCTGCAAAGAAACAAGAAGAGTTGAAATCATTTTTTGAGTTTTGTGAGTCAGAATTCCATGAGGTTTTGCGCCATGTTCCAACACGTTGGTTAAGTTTGTTTAAAGCGGTCAAAAGACTTCTTTTAAACTGGATACGTCTAAAATCGTATTTTATTTCTCTTGGATCTGATGAGTGCCATAAGGTTATCTGGAACCTTATTTCGGATCAGGAACATGAACTCGCAAAGGACGATGAACCAACAATTTCAAAATTGTATTTATATTTCACGCACTTCTTCATGTCAATAATGCAAGACACCCTACTGAAGCTGGAAAGCAAGAAAATTCTTGCATGTGATCTTCACATTATCATGTGTAAGCTGCGTGATTCTTTGCAAAAAAAATACGATGAGCAGTTTTTTGGAATGAAAGTTTTATTTGCCTTATATAAAAAACATTTGCCTGAGAATGCTGTGCAAAAGTTCACGAAAGAAGCCATCAATGTGTATCAAAGAGCCATTGCGTACCTAGAAAAGTGGCATAATTTCACCAATTCAGTATATGAGACGCTAAATTGTTTCAATCTAATTGATCGCAATAATCCTCCAACTTTAGAAGAAATGACGAACATCTGGTTATTATCACCATGGCGAGAAGAACTTCCACCCAACACTCTCTTCGATGAAATTTCTGCCTTAGAAGAAGTTTATGTTCATCTGCAGGGTGATTCATCCCTTGATAAGTGGACATACTTTTTCAAGAAAGAGCCAGCTCCAAGTTTACTGAAACTGTTCCAGTATTGTGCATCAATTCCGGTATCAAATGCAAACGTTGAACGAATTTTCAGCGTCATGGGAAATTTGTGGACTGAGAAACGTAACCGACTGCTTGTATCAGTTTGAAGTGAACTTTGTATATTTTTTAATATTTCTCAACCTTGTACTGAAATTAAAGAATTATTCCTTAAACACAAAGAATTGATCAAAGCTGCGCAGTCAAATAAAAAATACACACGACAGCAAAGTAAAATGTAATTTAATATTTTACATATTATTATAATATATTTGATGTTTTGAATTTTAAGTTTTGAAATGATTATTTTAATACGTGTTAAAATGTTTGTAAGAAAATATATAATTTAATTGTAATTTTTTTTTATTTTTTTACTACTTAACACACACACACACACACACACACGCTTGTCTGCTATTTTGTGGAAGCAGACCTGGCAACCCTAATAACTGCTCATGCTTATGTATTTCAGATGTATCTTTCCTCCAGGGGGCTGGCATGTCAAGAGTGATTAGCTCTTTCACCTAGTTGCTTCTTTGCTTTCAGCTTGACAACAATCTGGAGGGGGGGGGGGGTTGGAATGTCAGGGTGGGAGTGGAATGTCAAGACTCTGTCTGCATGAGACCCAGTTGCCAGCCCTAAGGTCACATAGCACAGGTGTTTGAATGATCTGGACTGTTCCCACAACAAAAGAAGCAGTTGTAATTAGACAATGCAATGAACTGAGGGGATGGCCAAAGGAAAAAAGCAAGTTTAACTATGTGAGCTTGCACATGGGAAAACCAGAGCTGGTTTTGCTTCTTCTGGGCCAATGTAGTGTATTCAATAAAGTTTTACTTTTGGGAAGCACACTTTGGATTCTCTAGCTGGACAGCTGACATACCCCAAACATGCCTAATTTGATTTTTATTTTTATACTATTTTAAAGAATGTTACTCCTTTAAAATGAATTTAAAATAGAAATAGCATAAATTATACCATATATAGATGGTATAGAAATAGACCACTACAACTGCTATCAATTCTTGCTCATATGACATTTGTGTGTATGTGTTTGTATATGTGTATATACCAGGGGTGGGTTCTTTACTTACCTTTACTACCGATTCTCATTGCGCCCGCACCCCTGCATGCACAGATCACCTATGATGATGTCTGGGTCAGTGGTCAGACCCTCCCACCAGTTTTATTACACACATACATATAATGTAGATATACATACACATACAGTGCATTCAGAAATTATTCAGATCCCCTTCACTTTTATCAATTTTCTTATCCTGCAGCCTGATTCTACAGTTTTATTTTTTTATTTTTTATTTTATTTATTTTATTTTTATTTTATTTTTATACCGCCCTTCTCCCACAAGACTCAGGGCGGTGAACAGCCAAGAATAAAAACATCAGATACAAAATTTAAAAA
Organism: Arizona elegans; assembly: GCA_022577455.1. Taxonomy (NCBI): domain Eukaryota; kingdom Metazoa; phylum Chordata; class Lepidosauria; order Squamata; family Colubridae; genus Arizona; species Arizona elegans. Next base: position 32,273,466 of record JAKOOJ010000006.1, read on the forward strand.
TTTTTAAAGAAAGAATTAAACAAATTTTGGCCCAATAATTTAAAACACCTCAACTAAAATCAAATTAACAATTAAAAATATCTAAAGGGGGGGGGGGTTTAAGCCAGCCCAGCTTGATGAAATAAAAAAGTTTTAAGGACATGGCGAAAAGCACAGAGATCAGGGAGCCTATGTATCTCCAGGGGCAGGTCATTCCAGAGGACAGGTGCTGCCACAGAGAAGGCCCTCCCCCTGGGGGTCGCCAGCCGACATTGTCTGGCCAACGGCACCCTGAGGAGTCCCTCTCTGTGGGAGCGTACTGGCCGGTGGGAGGCTATCGGTGGCAGAAGGCGGTCCCGTAAGTACCCAGGCCCTAAGCCATGGAGCGCTTTAAAGGTGGTAACCAACACCTTGAAGTGCACCCGGAAGACCACCGGGAGCCAATGCAGCTCGCGCAAAAGGGGTGTCACATGGGAGCGCCCCATCGTCCCATAATCACTCGTGCAGCCACATTCTGCACCAGTTGGAGCCTCCGGGTGCTCCTCAAGGGGAGCCCCATGTAGAGAGCATTACAGTAGTCCAGGCAGGCGGTGACGAGTGCCTGAGTGACCGTGTGTAAGGAGTCCTGATCCAGAAAGGGACGCAACTGGCAAATCAGGCGAACCTGATAAAAAGCCCACCTGGCCACGGCCGTCATATGCTCTTCTAAAGACAGCCATGCATCCAGGAGGATGCCCAAGTTGCGAGCCCTCTCCGTGGGGGCCAGTAACTCACCCCCAATAGCCAGCGATGGCACCAGCTGGCTATATCGGGACGCCGACAGCCACAGCCACTTGGTCTTGGAAGGGTTGAGTCGAAGCCTGTTTCTCCCCATCCAGACCCGCACGGCCTCCAGGCACCAGGACATCACTTCAAGGGCATCATTGGGATGGCCTGTGTTGGACATGTACAGCTGAGTATCATCAGCGTACTCCACCCCAAAACCACGGATGATCTCACCTAGCGGCTTCACATAAATGTTGAACAGTAGGGGTGAGAGGACCAACTCCTGCGGCACCCCACAAACAAGGCGCCTCGGGGTCAACCTCTGCCCCCCTGCCAACACTGACTGCGACCGGTCAGAGAGATAGGAAGAGAACCACCGTAAAATGGTGCCTCCCAACCCCAACCCCTCCAACTGGCGCAGCATGATACCATGGTTGATGGTATCAAAAGCCACTGAGAGGTCTAACAGGACTAGGATAGAGGAACAACCCCTATCCCAAGCCCTCCAGAGATCATCCACCAATGCGACCAATGCCATTTCCGTGCTGTGCCCAGGCCTGAAGCCGGACTGGAGCGGATCTAGATAGACATCTTCATCCAGGTATTGCGGAAGCTGTCACACCACCATACTCTCAACAAGCTTCACCACAAAGCGAAGGTTGGAGACTGGACAATAGTCAGCCAAAACAACTGGATCCAGAGAGGGCTTCTTGAGGAGGGGCCTCACCACCGCCTCTTTCAAGGCGGAAGGCAAGACACTCAAAGAAGCGTTAGTGTAGGGAAAGTAATTGTGGCTGGGGATTTTAATTTAATTAGAGATAAAATAGATAGTACTAACCCCACTCATTGTGGAAGAGCAAATAAAATGGGGACCTTAAATAAATGGATGTTTCGAAATGGCGTGGTGGATGTCTGGAGAGAAGTGAAAGGAACTGAAAGAGTGTACACTTTTTACTCTAAGATACATAATACATATTCAAGAATTGAGTATATCTTAATTTCTAAAGATTTGTTGAATAATGTGGATAAGATAGATGTGGGAATTTTTAAGGATTCTGATCATGCAGAAGTTACGATGGAAATAGATTTTAATTTTGAGAAAAAAGAAAGTTGTTGGAGATATGATGAAAAACTGTATAAAAATGAGGAGGATAAAAAATGGATAATTAAAAAATGGGAAGAATGTTGGAGATTGAATGATAATGGAGAGGTTAAATTTGAAATTGTTTGGGATGCGATGAAAGCAGTGTTTAGAGGGGAAAGTATCAAGTTATCAAGCAGAAAATATAAAAATTATAAAAATAAAATTGAAAAGGTTAAAAGCCAGATTAAGGAATTGGAGAATCAATTTTTGCTTACTAAAGAAAATTTTTTTTGGAGGAACTAAATTTGCTAAAAAATAAATTGATAGAAGAAGATATAGAATTGGTAAAAAAGAATATGAGATATTTAAATAGGAATTTTTTTGAATTTAGCAATAAAAACTCTAAATTATTGGCAAGGATGGCAAAAAATAAAAGAGAGAAGAGAGAAATTGGAGCCTTGATAGATGATAAGGGTATAAGATGCTATAAAAAATTAGAAAAATGCAAAGTGGTCAGGAACTTTTTTCAAAATTTATATTCGAAAAAATTAATTGATCGGGAAAAACTGAGAAGTTATTTAGAAAAACATGTTGTGAAAATTGACCAAACATATAAAGACTTGATGGAAGAAGATATAACACAAGACGAGATTAATGGAGTAATACAAAAAATAAAATTAGGGAAAGCTCCAGGTGAAGATGGATTACCTGCTGAGTGTTATAAAGAATTTAAGAAAATAATAATACCAAAATTGCAAAAACTATTTAACAGAATTTTACATGGTGGAGAAGTTCTGTTGTCATGGAATAGAACGGTTATGTCTATAATCCCTAAACCAGATAAAGACTTAGAAAGGATTGAGTCCTATCGGCCCATCTCCTTAATTAATCAAGATGCAAAGATATTTACTGCCATTATAAGTAATAGATTAAGTAGATTTATAGATAGATATATAAGTTATAACCAAGTAGGCTTTGTGAAGGGTAGATACATGAGTGATATTGTCAGAAGAGTATTAAATATTATAGATGTTGCTGAATATAATGCTGATAAAATAGATATAGTATCATTAGATATTTTTAAAGCTTTTGACTCTGTACAATGGGAAACTATTAAAACAATTGTTGAGGTACTAGGTTTTGGTAATAAGTTTATACATGTTATTTCAAAACTGTATCAAAAAAGTAGTGCAAGAGTGAAGGTGAACAGAAGGCTGACAGAAGAGATAAGATTGGAAGCGGGTACGAGACAAGGATGTCCCCTGTCTCCAACATTATTTTTATTAGTTATGGAAATTTTGACTAAAATGATAGAAAAAGATGAAGTATTGGAAGGGTATAAGGGATATAAGATAAATATGTATGCGGATGATACTTTGATTATTTTGAAAGATATAGAGAAAGATTTGAAAAAGATACATAAGCATTTGGAAGAATTTGAGGAAATGACAGGTTTGAAAATAAATTGGTCAAAATCTGAACTATTAATGAATAATAATGGTAAGGAGTGGGAGAATATGCAAGAACAACTTGGGATAAGGATTAAAAAAACATTGAAATATTTGGGCATAACACTTTCACTCAAAGTTAAAGAAATGAAAAAACTAAATTATGATGTGGTGATGAATGAAATTGAGAAAAAGATAGATAAATATAAAATGATAAAGTTGTCTTGGTTTGGTAGAATTGCAATGTGTAAGATGATGTTGTTGCCAAAGTTTAATTTTTTATTTGAGATGTTACCGTTAAACTTGACAGAGAAAGATATTGAAGGATATCAGAAGAAATTGGATAAATTTTGCAATGGTGGGAAAAGACCTAGATTAGTGAAGAAAATGTGGTATCAAAATCAAAAGGAAGGTGGATTAGGAATCCCCAAACTACCCAATTATTATTGGGCTTATGCTATTCGGACTGTGGTAAAAATATTTAAAGGTGAAGATAGTCATTGGAGAGATTTAGAATTAAAAGACATCAAGAGATTTGGCTCAACATGGTTTTTAGATAAAGCAAAATCAAAATATGTAATTAATAGCTATTGGTTAAAGGGACTGAGTAAAATTTGGAATAAATTTGTTAAAATTTTAATTCCAGATATAATTTTCTTAGGGAAGACAATTGAAACTTGGCCGATTAAAACTAATATAAGTCGTGATAGGGTAATGGAAGATGAAAATATACAAACTATAATAGATTGGTTAAAAACTTCAGAAAATGAAAGGAGGAAAAAAGAAATAATTGAAAAATTGGGTTTAGGCTGGTTTGAAAAAATACAGATAGAAAAATGGACTAAGAAGGTAAGGGACAATTGTTCGATAAGTAGAAGTAAAACTCAATTTGAACATTTAGTATTCCAAATTATGAAAGATGAAATCGGGCTAAAGGGACTCGTTAGTAAGATATATAAGATTATATATTTTTTTATTATTATTTGTTTTTTTTTTATTGAAAAAGTTTTACAATTACATTTTCTCCCCTTCCCCCCCCAACCCCACCTAACCTCCCTAACCCTCCCTAACCCCTCCTAGCCCACCCCTCCCCCCGGACTTCCACAAAATATAATCCAAATCAAAATCCCCTTTTTATAAAACTTGAACCCCCCCACCCCCTGTATATTTTTCACATCTTCACAAAATTCAATTATTCTATCTCTATATAATACTTTCAATTAAAAGCTATCTGATATTTCCTAGTTTGATATTTATTCTGCACATAATCTATCCACTTTTTCCACTCCCATACATAAGTCTCTTGTGAGCGACCTTTTAAGTATGCTGAAATCTTCGCCATCTCTGCAAACCTGGCCATCTTCAAAGTCCATTCATCAATAATAGGCATAGCTTCATTTTTCCAATATTGACCTATCAGTAATCTTGCTGCTGTTATCATATACAATATTAACTTTGTTTCACCCAATGTAAAACCCTTAACTATACCCAATAAAAACAATTGTGGAGAAAACTGAATTTTTTTCTTCAAAACATTCTGCATAACCCACCAAATTTTTATCCAAAAAGCCTTCACTTTCTTACAAGTCCACCACACATGATAATATGTGGCATCTAGGCAATTGCATCTCCAGCATTTTGGTTGAATATTAGGGTACATGCACGACAGTTTCTTAGGATCTAAATGCCATCTATAAAACATTTTATAAAAATTTTCCCTCAAATTCTGCGACTGTGTAAATTTAACATTCTGAACCCATATTTTTTCCCATGTTTCCAACATCACTGGTTCTGCAAAATTTTGTGCCCACTTTATCATACAATCTTTAACCAATTCAGTTTCTGAATCCCTTTCTAACAAAACATTATAAACCCTTTTAATATGCATTGGACCTTTCTCTTTTATATGTCTAACCAATTCTTCTTCATGCATCATTATATCAGTTTTTTGGTCCTCTTTCCATCTCAATTGAAGTTGATTATACTGTAACCAGGTTAAATTAATCCCTTCTTCCAACAGCGTTTCTAATGTCTTCAGTTGCCATCTGCCCGCATCTGCAAAAAGAACTTCTTTATATAACAACCCCCCGAGTGACATTATATTTGTATTCCACATGATATGACCAAGATCCAACTACAACGGTATTTTGTAATCCCATTTAAGTCGGTGCTTCTTCCAAACTCTCATCAAGGAATCTCTAAGAATATGGCTTTTGAATATTTTGTCCACTTTGTTCTCATAAAATAAATAAGCATGCCAGCAAAATTCAAGATCAAAACTTTCTATATCCAATATTCCAGTCTTTTTCCTTCCAAACCAATCGCTTGCTTGCATCAAAGCTGCTGCTTCATAATATAATTGTAGGTTTGGAAGTTTAAGGCCTCCCCTTTCTGGAACGTCTTGCATAATTTTCAGTTTCACTCTCAGCTTTTTCTCGTTCCAAACAAACTTGTTCAGTCCTCTTTGCCATTCTTTCAATTGTTTATCACTTTTAAGCACCGGAATCATTTGAAACAAAAAAGAAATCTTGGCAAAATGTTCATCTTAACTGCTGCTATTCTTCCAAGTAAAGACAGCTGCAGTTTTTTCCAAGTCTCCATATCTTTCTGTACGTCTCGCCACAACACCTCATAATTATTTTGAAACAGTTTCATATTTGACTCTGCAACCTGAACTCCTAGATATTTGACCTTTGGTACTATCTCAAAACCTGCCTTGCTTTCAAGTTCGTGTTTTCGATCTTGTGTCATATTCTTAACTATCATCTTAGTTTTTTTCTGGTTCAATCTAAATCCTGATACTGTACCATAATCTTTTATAATGTCTTTCATCTGGATTATTGATTCCATCAGCTGTGTTAGGGTAACAACCAGATCATCTGCAAATGCCCTTATTCTGTAATCTTCTTGCCTTATCACTATTCCTTTCAAGGTGCTCGAGTCCCGTATTGTATTCAACAAGACTTCTAATGTTAAAATAAATAACATTGGGGATAACGGACAACCTTGTCTTGTTCCTTTTTCAATATTAAAGTCTGTTGTCAAACTTCCATTAATAATAATCTGTGCCTTTTGTTCTTGATAAATTGCTGAAACCACCTGTATAAATTGATCCCCAAAGTCCATCTTTTTTAAAGTCTTTAATAGAAAGTCCCAATCCACTCTATCAAAGGCCTTCTCCGCATCCAAGAAAACCAGCACTGCAGGGATCTGTTTATTCTTCTCAAGATACTCAAATAAGTCTATAACTTGCCTTACATTATCCTTCATGTATCTGCCTTCTATAAATCCCGCTTGGTCACAATGAATCACGTCTTGAATAACTGGCATCAACCTGTTGGCTAATACTTTTGCAAATATTTTATAGTCATTATTCAGAAGAGATATTGGTCTAAAATTCTCAGGTTTTTTAGGACCTATTTGCTCTTTCGGTATCAATGAAATATAAGCTGTTTTCCATGATGGGGGTATTTTACCCCCTTGTTGTATGCTACAAAATAAGTCTTTAAGATGTTCAATTATTTCTGCTTGTAAAGTTTTATAGTACACCGCAGTTAAACCATCCGTCCCAGGAGCTTTAGCTGTTTTCAATTGTTTAATTGCAACAATAATTTCCTCGGCTGTTATAGGATAATTCATTCTCTCCTTTTGTTGATTAGTAATTTTGGTAACTCATTTATTTTCTAGATATTTGTCTATGTCCATTCTGTGTATCATCTTTAGCATATAATTTAGTATAATAATCTACAAAAATTTATTTAATTAATTTTTGTTGAGAAATTTCCTTCCCTCCAATGTCAATACTATCAATAATCCGTGTACTCTGCTTCTTCCTTAGTGTATAAGCCAACCATCTGCCCAGTTTGTTAGCGTTGCAAAATGTGTTATGTTTCGCAAATTGTAAATTTGTTGCTGTTTGTTCCACCATAAGCATTTGAAATTGATCTTTCAAAAGTTTTATAGCTCCCCGTATTCTTTCATCTGTTGGATTTTTTATAAGTAACTGTTCTTTATTCTTTATTTCTACTTCCATTTCAGATTTTTTCTTTTGTCTATTCAATTTATGTTTAGAGTTCATATGGATGAGTACCCCTCTCATATACGCTTTACTTGCATCCCACACAATTTCAATAGGGGTACCCTTATTCAAATTCATTTCAAAAAATTCTTTCATCTGCTTTTTAAGTTCTATTATATTTTTTTCATATCTAAACAGATTTTCATTTAATCTCCATGATCTTCTCTCACTCTTTCCCATCTCAATTTCTATCCATACCGGGCTATGGTCAGTTAAAGTCCTTGGAAAAATCTTTGTTCTTTTTGTTTTTACAAGTAAATCAGCTGATAGTAGAATAAAATCAATCCTAGAAAAGGATCTGTGTCTATCTGAAAAAAAGGTAAAGTCCAATTCTTTTGGGTTATGTATTCTCCAAATATCTTTTAATTCTAAATCTTCTTTCATATCAAAAAAAGTCTGTGGTAGTCTAATCCTTGACTTCGCCGAACTCTTTTTATCTATTTTTGAATCAATTACTCCATTCCAATCTCCCATGATTAAAATAGATCTATAGTCCCATTGCAATATTTTAGAATGCAAAGTTTTGTAAAAATTATCCTGTTGTTGATTAGGAGCATAAATTCCAATCACTAGAGTTGGGCCACTTGCTGTTTGCAGTTCAATTGCTATAAACCTACCTTCATCTGCTTCTATAATTTTAGCTGATAGTCTTTTATTTATGTAAATAACCACACCATTCTTTTTTTCCAGACTTGAGGCTATAAAATGTGTTCCTAATCTTGAATTTATCAGATATTTTTGATCTTGTGTTCTAATATGAGTTTCTTGTAAACAGATTATATCATTATTAAATTGTCTCAGGTATGTAAATAATTTCTTCCTTTTCTGTGGTGAGTTCAGTCCATTCACATTCCATGATAAAAACTTAATCATCATGTACACTTTTTTGAAGCGACGAGCAGAATTGCCGAAGAACTTCCGAATTGGTAGTCTTTGGCTTTGCTCCCTCCATGGCTTCACATTCTTGTATATTGCTCTTGGCTCCTTTCTTATATTGTTGTGGCTTGGGCCTTTCCTGTTGTTGTTTTTCTTTGAGTTGCTTAGAAATTGCTTGAGTTACACGCTGATCTTTAGCTTCAGCCATCCGGGCTAGGTCCAAAGCCACATCTCTTGTAGTCTTAGGTGGGTCAGTCACAATTTTCGAAGGAAGGTCTAGCAGGGGCTCTTCCAGAAAACCTCCTGTAGCTCCCTGCATTTCCATTACCTCTGGTTCCACCTGCTTAAACTGCTCTTCCATCTCTTTTTGGAGTTGCTTCTCCTTGTCACTCTCCTTTATCTCCAACACAGTAGATGTACGTGAGGATGGTGAACTCCCTTTGAAAACATTAGAATAAAATTCTTCCGCCTTCTCAACAGTGTTTAATCGATATCTTTCCTCATTATATCTCAAGATTATGCCAGTTGGAGCATCCCACCGGAATGGAATTTGTTGTTTTTTTTAATTCATTCACCAAAAATCCAAAATCCTTTCTATCTTTTAACATCTTAGGTGGTAGTTCTTTATAAACTCCGATCTCCTTTCCCTCCACTTGGGCAGTAGAGAGAAAAGACTTTTGCAAGATGTAATTTCTCATTCTTCTGTCTGTAAAATATATTACCACATCTCTAGGCAATTGTCTTTGTCTGGCCACCCAGGAATTCACTCTGTAAATTTTATCAATTTTGCAAAAAAATCTCTTCAGGGCTAATCTTTAACAGCACAGCAAGAGCATCAGAACAAATCTGTCTCAAATCTTGTCTATCATTCTCTCTTATGCCTCTCAGCCTTATGACAAATTCCATGGACCTGAACTGCATCATTGTAATTTCATTTTCAATTCTCTGCATTTTATTGTCAGCATCAAAGATTTTATAATCAGTCTCCTTCATTTTGACATCCATTTCTAATTTAAATTCTTCCACCTTAGCATCCGTTTTAATAATTGCTTCTGATAATCCAGTCACCACTGTCATTAATTTATTGGTCACCTTATCATACTTTTCTTGCACCACCTCTTTAATTTCTTTAATCTCCTGCTTAATTTCCTGTTGTGACTCTTTGAATTTCTCATCCAAAACCTGAGTAATAAAATCCTTTAAGCTTTCAAGATCAATCTCTTTTTTCTGGCTCTGCTGGCTGGGAGGCTGCTGTTCAGGTTTACATGTGGGGGATCCCCCCCCCCTGCCGCCTTCCCTTCCTGTTTGGTCTGCTTGGAAGCCATCCTGCCACGTAAGCTGGCTTTTCCAAAAAAAGAAATCTTTTTTCCCTTTCCTCCACCACAAAGTCCTCTAAAAAATTCCCCCAGGTTTAATCAGAATAAGAGTGAAATTGAAGCAAAATCAGACTTATTTTAAAAAAGGTTTTCTTTTCTTTTCCTCCACTTGTTACAGACAGTGCAACTTTGTAGCTAGTTGAAATCCACTCTCACTTTCAGCTCGTTAACGCTGAAGCCGGGTGCCATTTTCAAGAAACTTTCACTCACTCACTCTTCCGTTTTAGAATAAATCACAAGGCTAGTAATACTTGCAGTTTTGGAGATTCAAGTTGTTGTTCCACCCTGGTAATTTGAATTGCTTTGTTTTCAGTAAAAAAAAAGGTTGCTCCTGCCGCCTTGTTCTGCGCTAGACAGACTCATCCCACGCTGTCTGGAGTCTCGGCGAGCTGAAAGGGAGCCGCACCTGTTTCCTCCCCAGAAGCAAACAATAGCTATCTGGGGGCTCACAGGGGCTCAACCTGCTTCTCACCCACTCTCTTCCTGCAGGATTCTGGAACTTCCGAGCTGCTTCTCTTGATCGAAGCGGCTCTAACAGGCAGCGGGGCTGGCGGTCCAAAAACGGGACCGTCTTTCGGTGTCAAGAAGCAAACCGGAAGTCTATGGACTTCCATAGAATATAAATTTTGATGGAAAACCACAAAGGGTGATGAAGATGAATTGGGAAAAAGAACTTAATATTAAAATATCAGATTTAGATTGGAATGTGAATTGGAAGAGTAGAATTATGAAGACTTTATCTGTAAGGATTAAAGAGCATAATTATAAGGTTGTTTGGAAATGGTATTTGACTCCATTAAGATTGTCATTGATGGATAACAAAATTAGTAAACAATGTTGGAGATGTGATATGGAATTAGGGACTTATGAACATATGTGGTACAAATGTGATAAAGTTAAAAAGTTTTGGCAACAATTGGAGAAAATAATATTTGAAATGATGGGGAAAGCAATAATATTGAGACCAGAAACTGGTCTCAGTTGATAATTAAGGAAATAGAACCAACAAAATATGAGAAAGAATTGATTAGAATTATGATTATAATGGGTAGAATTATAATAGCCAGATATTGGAAATTAGATGTGAATTTTAGAATAGAAGAATGGTATTGTGAAATGTGGAAATTAGCTTTAAACGATAAAATGACATATGATATTAAAATTGGAAATGGTGACTATAAAGAAGATATTTTCTGGGGGGCATGTCCATGGCTGTGGCTTAGAAGACATTGTCTTCGTCTCTCTGCGGCATATGGAAAATTGAAAGCGGATGAAAATAAAATAAACAGCATTTTTGAAGTCCGATAACAACTAGGTGCGTTATTGAAGAGTTCTTGTCTTGGATGGACTAAGATTGATGTGGTTAGTCACCCTGAACTGCTTTTAATTGAGGTTTTCTTTTAAAGTGTTTTCCCTTTGAGGGATAAAAGTGAGCAGAGGGGGTGATGAAACGGCGAGACGATGATTTAAAGAGGTCTGAAAAACAATAAATTAGAATTTAATTGTGAGTTGGATCCGCAAAAGATGTCGACAGAGCGAAGGGCAGCAAACTAAGTTTTATGGCTATGTTTGAATAAGATAAAAATAAGATATATGAGAGCTGCCTGAATGTTGGAGTCGACATAAATGTGGAGAACAGGAACCTTTTTTTTGGAACAGCCGAATATTTAAATGGCTTGTTTGTGGGATCGTCTGAAAATTTGAAAAATTATCCCTTTTTTTTTGAAGACGCTGTGAAAATTGTGGACTAAAAGTTAAAAGTCTTAAAGTAATCTAAAGCATGTTTGTTGTTTGAAGTTCGCAGAAGGGCAAAATGGTGCTGAGGAGTGTAACTGATCTTGATTAACGTGACTACAGGAATTTCACTGTTTGTATTTTACACTGCCTCTGGTGCAAGAAGCAATTGTAAGCAAGCCTTCAATAACTTGGACTTCCAATTTTTTTTAAATTTGGGACTCTTTAATGCTTTATTTGTCGTCTCTGGCTTCTTAAAGTGAAAGTAAAATATGCCCAAATCCTTCTGAAAAGACCCTTCTGAGTATCTGTGGTACAGAATTGAGGATTAAAGATTTTCCTCTACAATAATTTAACATCTTAAATACAAGTTGATGACCCATTGATTTTGAACTGTGAATAAAGTTATAGAAATATTTGGTAAAAAATTACAGGAGTTATTAAGATGGATCCATCTAAAGATGAATCGGTGCGACCTAAGGTCAAACAGATTTCTCAAGCTAGTATTGACTCAGCTCAAATTGTGTTGGCATTAAACAAATTAAGTGATAAAATTGAAATAATGGATACAGAATTTCAAAAAATACATTTAAAAATGGATGAAGAAAAGAAGGAAAGATCCAACCAGCTGGAACAAATTGTTCAAGAAATTAATGTTAATTTTGCTAAATACACAGCAGAAGTAACAGTGATAAAAGATAATGTAGACCAACTACAAGTGCAAACAAAAAAATTTGATAAGCAAATAATTGAAATCTTTTTTAAAAATGAAAAACAGGATAGAAGAATATGTATTTTGGAAGAAGAAGTTAGGAAGTCCAACATTGTTATAAGAGGCATAGTGGAAGAAAAAGTGGACAATGTTAAACAATGTGTTTTGAAATGGCTTAATGAACTTGGATTGGATAAAAATTTTACAACTACAGATTTGATAAGTGTTTATCGAATTGGATTTAGAAGACAACATGAAATAATAAGAAATGTTTTGGTGAGATTTGTGAGTGTTAATGATAAATTACAAGTAATGGCAAAAATTAGAGAAAATGGTGATGCTGTGCTGAAGATTGAGGGAAAACAGGTCCACGTCTTTCAAGATATCTCAAGAGAGGAAAGATCGTGGAGATATTATCTGAAGCCAATTACTAAAATATTAAGAGATAGAGGTATTAAGTATAATTCGAGACCACCACAGCGAATGAAATTTTTCTATAAAAATAGAATGCATATATTCACAATAGAAACGGATGTGGTCCAATACTTCCATGAGTTTGGCTTGTTGGAAAAAGAGGAAGAACAAAGTGAATTGAGATCACAATTACTCAAAATGGGTGGAATTGAAATATATACATCAACACCAGAGGAAGAAGGAGGGGCGGTCGGAGGTTTAGGTCCAAAACCAAAGAGGAAAAGAAAATCAACGAAAGATATTTCTCCATCTTTGGCGGAGGTACAGAAGAAAAGTCGAGATCTTACTGGTGAAGGAGTGGAAAGGATGATTACATTGGACTCTGAACATAAAAGGGAAGATGAGCCCGTGTGCGGGGATGAAGAACCTGTAGTTGTTCAATTGAAACCAGAATTATGCCAATGAAGAGACGACCCAGCTGATGGACGGGGTCCCCTCTCCCCCACTCTTGGAAACGAGGCGTGTCTTAATGAAGACGGTGGGGGATGAAGATTTTATGTGGTTGTGTGTCATGTTAGTTTTTGTTTTATGTTGTTTATATGTTTATATTATTATTATTATTATTATTATTATTATTATTATTATTATTATTATCTATGTTATGTGTTGTCTATATATATTTGTTTGGGTTTTGGGTCACGGAAAGGAAAAAGAGGGAATAGTTAAAATTAAAAATATTAATGGGGATAATTAAGGTAATGACTTGGAATGTTAAAGGTACTGGGAATCAGATTAAGAGAAGACGTTTAGAATTTAAGATTAAAAGAGATTCTCCTGACATACTTTTTATGCAAGAAACTCATCAGAAATCTGAAGATATAAACAGGATGTATTTAAAAGGGATGCAGGTTTATGAAAAAGCTTTTGGGTCCTCAAAATCTAGAGGTGTTGCAACATCAAAAATATCAAATAGAGTCCAATTTGAAAAAAACAAAGTAATAGCAGATATTGATGGACGATATTTGATAATAGGATGTATTAACGAGGAAAAAATAACATTAGTTAATTTATACGCACCAAATGTGAATCAAAAAGATTTTTTGAATAAGATTACCGATTTGTTGCAAACTGAAAGGGTAGGGAAAGTAATTATTGCTGGTGATTTTAATTTAATTAGAAACCAGATGGATAGTACCAATCCTACCCGATATGGTGGAATAAGAAAAATGGGGATACTTGATAATTGGATGTTGCAAAATGGTGTAGTAGATGTTTGGAGGGAAATTAAAGGTAACGAAAGAATGTATACTTTTCACTCAAAGGTATTTAATTCATATTCAAGAATTGACTATATTTTTGTATCCAAGAATCTGATAGATAACGTGGACAATATGGATGTTGGAATATTTAAAGACTCTGACCACGCAGAATTGTTATTAGAATTAGATATGTTTTTGGAGAAAAAAGAAAATTTTTGGAAATATCATGAAAAATTATATAAAAACAAGGAAAATAAGAATCATATTCTTAAGAAATGGGAAGAAAATTGGGATTGGAATGATAATGGGGAAGTTAATTATGGAACAGTTTGGGACACAATGAAAGCAATTTTTAGAAGAGAAAGTATTAAATTATCAAGTAGGAAATATAAGAATTATAAAGTAAAAATAGAGGAAAAGAAGAAATTGATAAAAGAACTGGAAAATAGATTTCTAGAAACTAAGGATAGGAAATTATGGGAGGAACTTAAAAAATTGAAAAATAAACAAATAGCGGAAGATACAGAAATAGTTAAAAAAAATTAAGCTATTTAAAAAGAGAATTTTTTGAATATGGTAATAAAAATTCAAAATTATTAGCAAGAATGGCGAAAGATAAAAAAGAAAAAAGAGAAATAGGTGTCCTAATAGATGAAAAAGGTAAGAGATGTTATAAAAAATTAGAGAAATGTGAAATTGTTAAAAAGTTTTTTCAAGAATTATATCTTAAAAAAGAAATTGATAATTGTAAATTAAAAAATTTCTTAGAAAAATATCGTCAGAAGAAAATTGATAATAAATATAAAGAAAAAATGGAAAAGGATATTACCTCTGAGGAAATTAAAGATGTGATTCAGAAGCTAAAACTTGGAAAATCTCCAGGTGAGGATGGGTTACCAGCAGAATTTTATAAAGAGTTTAAAGAAATTTTGATCCCAAAATTACAGAAATTGTATAATAAGATACTACATGGAGATGATATTCCCATGTCCTGGAATAGAACAATTATATCCTTAATCCCGAAACCAGGTAAAGATCTAGAAAAAAATGAATCCTATCGGCCCATTTCCTTGATTAACCAAGATGCTAAGATATTTACTGCAATTGTAGCAAATAGATTGAATAATTTTATAGATAAGTATATAAACCATAATCAAGTAGGTTTTGTTAAAGGGCGTTATATGTGTGATTTAGTTAGAAGAGTATTAAATGTTATTGATATTGCTGAGAATAATGGTGATAAGATAGGTATTCTTGCCTTGGATATTTTTAAAGCTTTTGATTCTATACAATGGGATACTATAAAAGAAATGATTTTTGCATTAGGATTTGGTAATAAATTTATTCATATTATTTCCAAATTGTACCAGAGGGGTACGGCAAGAGTGAAGGTAAATGGTATATTTACACAAGATATAAATTTGGAAGCAGGGACAAGACAGGGTTGTCCTCTGTCTCCGACCCTATTTTTATTAGCAATGGAAATTTTAACAACTTTAATTGAAGAGGATTCAGAATTAATAGGTTATAAAGGCGTTAAAGTTAATTTATATGCAGATGACACTCTTGTCATTTTAAATAATATTACAAATGATATAAAAAGAGTTCAAATACATTTGGAAGAATTTGAAGATATGACTGGTTTGAAAGTAAATTGGGCAAAATCAGAATTATTAATGGAAATTGATAGGGAAAATAAATTAGAAAAATTACAAAATCAATTTGGAATTAGGATAAAGGATAATTTAAGATATTTAGGTATTATACTTTCACTTAAAATTAAAAATTTAAAGAAACTAAATTATGACATAGTAACAAAAGAAATTGAAGAGAAAATTGGGAAATATAAAAAACTCAAGTTATCTTGGTTTGGTAGAGTAGCTTTATGTAAAATGATGTTACTTCCTAAATGTAACTTTTTATTCGAGATGCTTCCAATTTTTTTAACCGAGAAGGACATTGAAGTATATCAAAAAAAATTAGATAAATTTTGTAATGGGGATAAAAAACCAAGACTGATTAAGAAAATGTGGTATCAGAACCAAAAACAAGGTGGTTTAGGAATTCCAAAATTATTAAACTATTATAGAGCATTTAATATAAAAACAGTAGTAAAAATTTTAAAAGGAGATGTTAAACTTTGGGGTAATTTGGAAATGAAGGAAATAAAGAAGTTTGGTTACAAATGGTTTTTGGAAAATTTTAAAGGTAAGGTTAAAATTTGCAATTATTGGTTAAATAGTTTGACTAAAAACTGGGACAGAGTAGCAAAAAAATTAATACCAGACGCATTGTATTTAGGTAAACTGAAAGAGAATTGCCCAATGAAATTAAATAGTAACAGAGAGAGGATTATAATAGAAGAGAAAGTGGAAACAATTAGTGAATGGTTGAAATTTATAGAAAATGAAATGAGGAAAGAGGAAATTTATGGAAAATTAAACATTAATTGGTTTGAAAGAATTCAAATGAATAAATGGAATAGGAAATGCAAAGAAAGGAACGATGAGAGCAGAAAGGAAACGGAATTTGAAAATTTGACATCTCGAATAATAAAAGATGAAATTGGGCCAAAGGGATTAGTTAGTAAAATTTATAAAATTATTAACTCTGATAATAATTCACAAAGGGTAATGAAAGAGAATTGGGTAAAAGAACTGGGTATTGAAATTTCTGATCAAAATTGGAATATGAATTGGGTTAGCAGAATAATGAGGACATTATCAATAAGGATTAAAGAACATAATTATAAAGTTATTTGGAAGTGGTATTTGACCCCAATAAGACTTTTTCAAATGGATAATAAAGTGGATAAAATGTGTTGGAGATGTAAAGTGGAACTTGGGACATATGTTCATATGTGGTGTAAATGTAATGGGGTTGAACTTTTTTGGTCTAGGATAGAAAATGAAATATTTGAAATAATTAAGAAGAGGGTCAAATTGAAATTGGAAACCATATTATTATTAATATTGAATGAAACAACATTAACAATTGGAGGAAGACAATTGGTGAGGATTTTGGTTATAATGGGGAGAATTATAATTGCTAGATATTGGAAATTAAATGTTGACTTAAAATTAGAATAATGGTACAATGAAACATGGAAATTTGCATTAAATGATAAATTGACTTGTGATATTAAAATTAGAAGTGGTATATATAAAGAAAATGTTTTTTGGAACACTTGGCAACCATTTGTGGACTTTGCACTTGGGAGATTGGATGAATCAGCACCAGTACCTTATCAAAGAGATTTCTGGAAGAATTGAAGACTTCAAGTTCCTAAAACTTCCTTTCCGTTTGTATAGCACGTTGGGGGAAAAAATTTTTTTTTTCTTTCCTTACTATTGATTTTTTGTATAGATTTTTTTTTCTTTTTTGTTATTCCTTAACAATAAAAATATAATAAAAAATGTAAAAAAAAAAAGAAGAAGATATTTTCTGGAAAATTTGGAAACCATTCGTGGACTATGAACTGGGAAAATTGGATGCTTCGGTACCTGTACCCCGAGAACGTGGATTTTGGCGATCATGAGGATATATCCGAAGAACCAAATCTTCCTTTCTTATGTATAGCACAGGGTGAAGTATTGTATATGTTGTTTGTAATGTTAGTAATTAAAAAATAAAAACAAAAAAAAAACAAACAAACAAAAAAAAGAAGTGTTAGTAATCCCCTGGAGCCAGCTTCGTGTAACCTCCTGGGAGGCCAGCACCAACCAGGAGGGACACGAGTCCAATAAACATGTGGTCACGTTCAGCCGTCACAGAATCCTGTCCACGTCCTCGGGAGCCACAGGGTCAAACTCCTCCCAGATAACATTCTCAAGACCTGCCTCCATCATCCCGCCTGAACCTACCCTAGCTCTCATAGAGAGGGACTCCTCCGGGTGCCGTCAGCCAAACAGTGTCGACTGGCGGCCCCTAGGGAGAGAGCCTTCTCTGTGGGGGCACCTACTATCTGGAATGAGCTCCCCCCGGAGATACGGAGGATCCCGGATCTGCGCTCCTTCCACCGTGCTGTGAAGACCTTTTTATTCCATCAAGAGGGCTTGGCCTAATCTCTTCCCTTTTTAAATATTTAAATTTTAATCTGTTTTTAAATTATCGGGGTGTTTTAATTTGTCTGGGCCAAATAATTTAATTTGATTTTATTGGGTTTTTAAATTTTGTGTATCTATGTATTTTATTGTTGGCTGTTCACCGCCCTGAGTCCTTCGGGAGTAGTGTGGTATACAAATCAAATAAAACTAAACTAAAACTAAACTACCCATTCAGAGACCAAGCCTTCCCGAATCTGAGTGATTTTATTGTGCAGATACTGTACAAAATCCTCAATTGTTTTTCAGTTTTTGAAATTCATTTTTTTCTCTCATTAATCCACACACAGTACTCCATAACGACAAAGTGAAAACAGAATTTTAGAAATGTCTGTAAATTTATTAAAAAGAAAAAAATGAAATATCACATTGGCATAAGTATTCAGACCCTTCACAGTAGCTTTTTTGACTGCTCCTACTGCACACTGCTGGCTCATATTCAAGTGATCATCCATTAAAACTCCAAGGTCTCTCTTACAGTTACTCTTTTTGAGCCACGTCTCACCTAATCTGTACTTATACCTTTGATTTTTCCTACCTAAATGTAAAAGTTTGCTTTTCTCCACACTGAAATTCATTTTGTTGGATAGGGCCCATTGTGGACCTACTGTTTCCTTGACTTTTTTCTTGTTATTAATATGTTGAAACTTTTTAAAAATTATCTTTGACTTTTGTTGCAAGTCTTTGCTCATTCTGAGTGTTTGCTTTCCTGACTTCATCTTTGCATGTTCTGGCTATCTACTGGTAATCAGCCTTGTATTTTCATTTCCCCTCTTTCCACTTTTTGTTCTTGTCCTTTTTGTCTTTCAGTTTGTCAGAGATATCTTTGTGCAGCCATGCTGGTTTCTTCTTGAATTTCTTGTTTTTCTTTTTCAGTGGTATTGTGCTGGACTGGACTTTTTATGATCACATTTTTCAGTGTTTCACATACTTTACATAGTTTCACACATTTTCACAGAGTTTCATATATTTCACATATTTCATATAATTTTGATTCTATGCCTCTGTTTATATAACCAAGAATTATATTAGTTTTTTTGGCTGCTGCTGCAGATTGCTAGCTCATGTTTAAGTGATCATCCACAAGGACTCCAAGATTGTCAGATTGCAACTCTGTAGAGCATCTACATTTATATTTGGAGTAATTTGGACCTATAAAATTACACATTTAACATAAGGCTCAGGCACAGTACACAAGATGCACATATAAAGCTCCATCTGTGTGAGCATCACTGATTTCACACATTTCCTTTTCTGGGATCCTTGAGTATCCTCAGGCTTTCCAGCTTGACTGGAGAGAAAAGAGCCTCAAACATTCTTTTGTTTGTTCCTTTTCTCAAGAGATGTTGAGTCTGTGTGACACTAAGAGCCTTGAATAGTTTCAATAAGTTACAGAAAACAGGAAAGCTGCTCTCCTTTGTCCCAGTGCAAAACACTAACACATCAGAAGAACAGTGAATGACACTCTTTAGAATTGGCTTTGGAGTCTTTCATGCATGCAAGCATTTCCCACCATACCAGATCAGGGCATTAGTAACCCAGTTTTGCCTGACAGTAATTGCTTGCTTTATATTTCTATAGACAAGGGAGATAGATAAACATACACATCTGTTTTGCTTCCTAGAAGGGAAACATTTTTCCTGTACAAGCTCAGTTGTTCACATTTCCACATCAGCTCGCAGGCTTAAAAGATCAGCACAAACATTCATACACATTTCTGACATGCAATTTTCTATTTGATTAGATTTATTTCTTTAGAGAAATGCCTAACATTCAGAGAATTGGAAAGTGCCAAATCAGACTAGATTCTTTTAAAATGAAAATACAAATAACATTTGTATTCCTAGTCTGTCTTTTATGGTTCTGTTTTTGGTAGGTTAGTAGGTTTTCTTTTTGTGTGAGGACCAATACAAAGAATGAATTAAGCAGCTCCGCTTTCTTTTTACTGTCCATTACTTTTTGCCATCTTCTCTCATTAGTGAGAGTTACTTTTGCTCTTTTACAAAATAATAATAATACTAACATCTGCCTAACCTAGCTCCTTGGGAAGAACTCAATAGATAGATAAAATGTCAAATACAGTCTAAACATCTGACTGACTGTATGACCACCAATATTAATAGAAACTTGAGAAATTATGTAAGGTAAGTGAAATTTGCATCTATTATAATCAGCAACTGGATAAAAAAAGGGCAATTAAGCCGAATCCTTTCAAGTGGAATCAGCAAATATTAGGGAAACAGAGGCTGATGTAATAGCAAGAAAACTGACCCTTCATCAGCTTGCTCACATTCATTAGAATACCTGTCTATGTTTTGTTGCAATAAGATTGGAGGGATGTAATTATAATGACTACCACAAAAAGATATTAAAATAGCATAATAGATCTTCATCTATTACCAGAACCCTGCAGATGATATTTTCCTGATCTGAGGAATGATTACATAATTTTCACTGCTCCACAATTTGTAACTCCTGAAAATGATTAATTAATTCTTGTCTTCCCCATGCTCTGATTCAAATTCCTTTTTCTGGACTTTTTATTCTTCTGGATGATTTCTCTTTCCACTGGGTTTTTTTTTTTTTGGCCAACATAAGCATCCTGACTGCTTCTCTTGGTATCTCTTTCTCAGTCTTCAGTCTCTGCTTGCTTCTAGCTTCAGATGAGTCTCCTTAACACTTTTCACCTCTCTCTTTCTGTATCTGTGTTGGATCTTTCATAGTCAGCCAAAAATCTCTCTGCTGCTGCTCCCTGCTGTGCAGTTGTAGTGCTCAACTAATCCTGGCCAGAGGATCCTCTTCACATCCAGCATAATTCCAACACATGTTTCAAATGATTAAAGAGCTGTAGCTCAGTAATCATCCACTGTACACATGTTTTACTTGCAGAAGTCCCTTTGTGTGTTTGTAAGAACTTCCATAAGGTTTTGTGTTTTGTTTTAGATCCTATGAATACATTTGTTTCAAAACTTGGGAAATTGCTTCTTATCAGATTTAATAATATTGAGCTAGAGGAATTAGATGATTGGATTCATCCTAAAAAAAATTGATAATCCTTTGTAATGCAAAAGCTTGGGATCAGTATGTCAAGATAGGTTTCTCTTTTTTAAAAAATCTGCATTTATTAGTGTTGTGTTCATGCTTTAAGAATAAGAGATTTCAAATGAAAACAATAAGGTGTTAGATTTTATATAGTGTTCTAGTATATCTTTGTAAGCAGCACAAGCAACATATATAAAAGTATATATTTGCTTTTTCTTAAGTAGAATTAAGAATACTCAAGGATTTCATTTGGCTTTTATTTTAAACCATTTTATAGAGCTAGGTATTCAGACTATACTCTTATATGAATTTTCACAATGTTCTCCAAACATTGGCTCAAAAACCAAAACAAAAACCTTATGAAATTTCATATGTAAGATATGCTTTGATTAAGTAAAAATGTACTTTAGAAAACTATATACCCAAATAAAAGCATACCTTAGGTATATAAAACTTGAAATTTGGTTGCTTTTTGCTTTTAAAATAAAAATTGCAGATTGAATCTAGTCCATATCATTTTTACCCAGTGAACTAGCAGAAATATGGTCTGGAACAGCCTCTTGGGGCAATTTCTCATGACATCTTTGATTCTCATGCTTAAACCAGCTGGCAATGAAACTGGTTTAAGAAATCCCTCTCAGATTTCAAGTTCTGCCTCCTAATGAAGGTGATTTCTTCAAACCACAGTTAGGATAACTACCATGTTTCCCAAAAATAAGACCCTGTCTTATATTTTTTTGAACCCTGAAATAAGCAACAAATAGAGCTAAGACCAGAGATAGTCTTATTGGGAATACCACCAGAGAAATATAGCAAAGAAGATACAGTATATATTTGATAATCCACATACTAACAGCAGCTACAATAGTATTTGCAAACTGGAAAGCAGACAAAATCTCATCAGAAGGAGAGATAATAAAGAAAATTTTAGAATGTGCAGAAATGAATAGATTAACATTGAGAATAAAAGATAAAGAGGAATCAATGTATTTCAAGACATGGGGAAGTTTTTATGATTGGTTAGAAAAGAAATATAAATAAAGATAGAGAAAGGAAGTGGATAGGGAAAAGACAAATAAGAGAAAAGACAATAAAAAGAATAGAAACTCAGTTGACACCTAGGTAAATGGAAAAAAGGGAAGGGGGGAGAGAAAAAGTATTACTATAAAAGTGTACATGAATGACAAAACAGATGTAATTATTAAACAAAAAAGAATTTGAAATGAAGATATATGTAAATAGAAAATCGAGGCTGCTCAAATACCATTCTAGATTAAATTGAAAATGGATACAACAAAGGAGTGGGAAAGGAGAGAGGAATAGAGAGAGGGAAGGAGGGGAGAAGAGAGGAAAGGAGTGAGAGGGATAGAAGAGAGGGAAAAGGAGAGGAAGAAAAGGGAGGGGAAAGAAGAGGGTTAGAAAGGGAGGAAGAAGAGAGGAGTGGGGGAAGGGGAGGGGAAGTAGAAGGCAAGGAGAGAAGGAATAAAGAAAGTATGATGAGCCTTCGTGGCGCAGCAGACTAAAGCACTATTAAGTAACACCAGTTGCCTGCAATTACTGCAAGTTCAAATCTCACCAGGCTCAAGGTTGACTCAGCCTTCCATCCTTTCGATGTAGGTAAAATGAGGACCCGGTTTGTGGCGGCAATAAGCTGACTTTGTATAAAAAAGAACACCGCTTGGGGGGGCCCAAAAGCCCTACTAAGCAGGTATATACAAAAGTATGAAGGCTATTGCTTAACGCATTGTAAGCTGCCCTAAGTCTCCAGAAAAGGGCGGCATATAAATTGAACCAATAAATAAATAAATAAAGTAGAAAGGAACAGAAGAAGAAAGAGGAGGGAAGAAGGGGAAAGGTTGTGGTAAAACAAAGAAGAGGAAATGGTAAAAGAGCAGTCCCGAACAAAAAAATGAAAGTTAAAGGATAAGATGAATAATCAATGATTAATGATGGATAAGAGACTGTACACTTAAATATGTTTATGAGAAATAAAAATAAACAATTTTATGGGCTTATTATCAGGGGATGTCTTATTTTGGGGAAAACAAGGTACATGATGTCCCTCAAAGGTCCTCCCAAAATGTCCAGCTTCAGCACTAACAATGTAGAAATGTAGTGGTAATCATTTTTTTTGCATCAGTATAGCTCTTAATTTTATTACTTATATACCTATTTTTTGCACTATAAGACACACTCCCCCCCCAAAAGTGGGTGGAAATGTCTGTGCATCTTATAGAGCAAATATTGTCTATTGCTGCTGCTTGCCGCCATTTGCCGCCACTTGCCACTGCTTGCCACCGCTTGCCGCTGCCACCGCTTGCTGCTGCCACCGCTTGCCGCTGCCACCGCTTGCCATCACCACCTATTGGCGGTTGGATCATCCTCCCGGAACACCGCTGATTAGCTGTTACAGGCAGTGGGGACTGCTGCTTAATGCTGCCACCGCCTATTGCCAGGAGGCCAATCCAACCACCAATAGGCGATGGTGGTGATAAATGGCAGCAGTGGCAGTGATAGGCCGAATATTGCCTATTGCCGCCATTTGCTGCCGCTTGCTGCTGCTTGCCGCCACTTGCCGCCGCTTGCAGCTGCCACCTATCAGCGGTTGGATCAGCCTCCCGGAACACTGCTGATCAGCTGTTACAAGCAATGGAGTTGCCGCTTAATGCTGCCGCCGCCTGTTACCAGAAGGCTGATCCAACCACCAATAGGTGGCGATGGTGATAGACAGCGGCAGTGGCAGTGATAGGCGATGGCAGAGAATGTAAATGGCAGTGATAGGTGGTGGCAAGTAGTGGTGTTAGGCAGCGGCAGCAGCGAGCGGTGGCAATAGCTGGGGTGTGCTGGTGAAGGCTCCAGCATCCTCCAGTGGAGGCAGCAGACACAGAGAAGGCAGCAATAGCACCGTTTCTGCTCAGCCAGCCCGCTGATTGCTGGGGCTATGGAAGGCGGAGATCCAGCTGTCCTTAGCTGACCGGTGGTGGGTGCAATGGAGCAGAGCCCTGACAAGCCACGTGCTGGGGCTGGGAGACAGAGGCAGATTTTTTGTTTTCTTGTTTTCCTCCCCAACAGCTAGGTGCGTCTTATGGTCCGGAGAGTCTTATAGTGCAAAAAATATGGTAATCATCATCTTCTTCTTCTTTTAACAACCCCATAATTCCCTGTGGGGTGGAGTCTGAACTTATTACGAATGGAAACGGAGCAGAGGTGATGGAGGAGAGGTAATTACTGAAAGCGAGAGTGGATTTACCTAATTTTTACACTTGGAATTAACAAATGAACTGTTGACCTAAATAATTACATTAGGGTATTTACCCTGAAACAAATAAATGACACTGGGGTTTTGATATTGTGATATTGCAATATTAAGACTAAGAGAAAGTAAAGCAAAGGACACTTGTAACAATTCTTCTGGGAGACAACTTTGAAATGATGCAAGTCTAGCTGAGATTACAACGACCACGATTTTGGAAGCTGCATTAAACCACTAAGATTTGTATTTGGAATACAATTAAAGCTGATTTAGTGATATAATCTAACTAACCAATTTAATTAGTCAAACCTTTTCTAACTTCTTATAATTCTCTATATTTATATTATATTGTACTACAATTTACAAGCTTAAATCTATAATATAAGCAAATTAAATTGAATAATAAAATAAGTACATATTTATTTATAGATATATAAGGAAGAAAGATAAAATAGTATTTTTTTAAAATTTGATTTATATGGCGCCCTTCTCCGGAGACTCAGGGCGGCTTACAATGCGCTAAGCAATAGCCTTCATCCTTTTGTATATTTATACAAAGTCAGCTTATTGCCATCACAACTGGGTCCTCAATTTACCTACCTTAGAAAGGATGGAAGGATGAGTCAACCTTGAGCCTGGCGAGATTTGAACCTGCAGTAATTGCAGGCAGCTGGTCTTAATAACAGGGTGCTTTAGACCACTGTACTACCAAGGCTCCCTTGGTAGTACAGCTCCCTTGCTGAAAATAGAGAAGAGAACCTGAGAGACTTGATGGTGGGGATTCTGGCAGAGGCGACCCAAAAAGACAAAGAGAAAATTAACAAAGAAATAGATGAAGTCTATAGAGTATATACAAATTACGCCCAGAGAAATAAACTATCTAAAGAGATTCATATTAGATTTGCAAGGAAATCGGTGAAAGAAGAAATATATAAAATAATGAGAAAGGAAGTAGTTACTTATAAAGATAAAGAAATAATAACATTAAAACAAATACCAAGAAGAATAAGAGAAACAAGGAGAAACTATAACTTTTAACATCAGAATTGAATAAACACAGAATAATGTTCTGGTGGTTGACACCTGAGGGGATCCTTGTTTCGTGACAAGATAAAAAACACAGAATTGACACCCTAGAAAAGGCACAACAATTTTTCGACAGGCATTTTGTATCAGAAAAGGAACAAGAAACCAAAGTTCAACAAGACTTTATCAACAAGGAGGGCCCAGCAGATGAAGGACGGGAAGGAAGAACAAGAGTGGAGAAAGAGAGGATGGAAAGAGAGGGAGCAAGGGAAAAAACACAAATCATCGCAAAAAACACAAGAAAACCCAGGACAGCAAAGAAATAGAAAATTGGAATGGAAAAGGAACTAAAATTAATATCAATTAATATAAATGGCTTAAACATCCCATCTAAAAGAACTCGGATATTCAAAAACTTACAGAAATTGAAGACAGATATTATTACATTACAAGAAGTCCACATCAAAAAACAACACCAAAAACTACTAGAAAATAAATGACTGGGAACACTTTACACTGCATTAACAGAACAAAAAAAGAAAGGCATCACAATTTATATTAAAAATCACATACAAACAAAACAAATATTTGCAGATGAGGAGGGCAGGACCCTGATGATCGAGATCAAAACAGAAACAAAAACCATACTATTAGTGTCACTCTATGCGCCAAATGGAAGCCAAACTGATTATTTCAAAAAAATACATAATAAAATCAAAGAATTGGACTATGAAAATATATGTCTCATTGGAGATTACAATGCAATTGCAGATATAGACAAAGATTAGAGGCCGTGCGGGTCTGGATGGGGAGAAACAGGCTTCGACTCAACCCTTCCAAGACCGAGTGGCTGTGGCTGCCGGCGTCCCAGTATAGCCAGCTGACGCCATCGCTGGTTTTTGGGGGTGAATCATTGGCCCCCACGGAAAGGGCCTGCAACTTGAGCGTCCTCCTGGATGCACGGCTGTCTTTAGAAGGGCATATGACGGCCGTGGCCAGGACGGCTTTTTATCAGGTTCGCCTGATACGCCAGTTGTGCCCCTTTCTGGATCGGGACTCCCTACGCACAGTCACTCAAGCACTCGTCACCTCTCGTCTGGACTATTGTAACGCTCTCTACATGGGGCTCCCCTTGGGGTACACCCGGAGGCTCCAACTGGTGCAGAATGTGCGGGGGATTATGGGAGCGACTGGGCGCTCCCATGTGATTCCTCTCCTGCACGAGCTGCATTGGCTTCCGGTGGACTTCCGGGTGCACTTCAAGGTGTTGGTGATCACCTTTAAAGCGCTCCATGGCTTAGGGCCAGGGTACTTACGCGACCGCCTTCTGCCACCAATAGCCTCCCACCGGCCAGTTCGCTCCCACAGAGAGGGCCTCCTCAGGGTGCCGTCGGCTAGACAATGCCGGCTGGTGACCCCCAGGAGGAGAGCCTTCTCTGTGGTGGCACCTACCCTTTGGAACAATCTACCCCCAGAGATACGAGTGATCTCTGACCTCCGGACTTTTCGTCGGGCCCTAAAAACTCATCTCTTTCAGTTAGCTGGTCTCTCTTGATTTTATGATTTTATGGTTGGTTTTAAATTTTGATATGGATTTTAAATTGATAAATTTTAAACTATGGGCCAAATTTAATTATTTTAAATCTATTTTTAATTGTACTTTATGTATAAATGTTTTTATTTTGGCTGTTCACCGCCCTGAGTCCGAAAGGAGAAGAGCGGTATAGAAATTCGAATAATAAATAAATAAATAAATAAATAAATTATCAAAGTAGGAAAAAAAATAAATCCAGGAAAAAAACACTTCCAGATACATTTCACGATATGGTACAAGAATTCCAACTACAAGATGCTTGGAGAGAAATTAATCAAAATGAAAAACAATTTACATTTTATTCAAATCCGCATCAATCATGGTCTAGAATCGACATGGCCTGGATGACACCAGAACTCAAATTAGATATCAAACAAATAGAAATCGCAACAAATACCTGGGCAGATCATAGTCCGATCGTAATAACTTGGAACGGTCTTTGAACGCGGAGAAGATGGATGATGGACAATGATATCATCAAAGACAAAGAATACATGGAAATGATACAAAGAGAATTGAAAATATTTTTCCAAATTAATGTAAAAGAACATACCAGTCTGCAAAATTTATGGGACACAACCAAAGATTACATAAGAGGCTTAACAATCGCTTACACAGCCAAAAAACATTAAGACAAATAACAAACAAAGGACAACCTATTGACCCAACTCCAACAGTACGAATCAGAATTACAGGAAGAGCCACACAATAAAGAAGTTAAAGGGAAAATTAATCTTATAAGACACAAAATAAACTTAATGACAACAACGGAGATAGCAAGGAAAATTAAAATGGCCAAACAAAACCATTTCGAGCACGCAAATAAAACTGGCCGGTGGCTGGCCCACAAACTGAGAAAAGAAAAAGAGAAGAGAATGATACACCAATTAAAGGACCAAGACGGACAAATATACCATAATAACTAAGACAAAAAACGAATTGTAAAGGACTTCTTCCAAAACCTATATGCAAAAGAAGAAATTCGAAAGGAAGACATCAGGCACTATTTAAGTAAAATAAATATTCAGGAACTAAAAGAAAACCATACCGACTCATTGAACAGACCGATTTCCATGTGAGAATTAATAGAAGCAAGGAAGAAACAAAAAAACAACAAAACACCTGGACCAGATGGCATATCATCCGAATTTTATAAAACATTCCAGCAATCATTAGATGATATTCTAATACAGGTATTTAATGATGCATTACTGGAAGCTCAAACCCCACAATCTTGAAATGAAACAATAATCACATTAATACCAAAACAGGATTCAGACCTGGTTGAAATTAAGAATTATAGACCAATATCTCTTCTTAATGTGGACTACAAATTATTTACATCTATTATAACAGAGAGACTGAAAAATTTCATCAATCATTATATACATCCAGATCAAAATGGCTTCATCCTCAGACGACAAATTAAAAATAATACAAGAACAATTATTGACACTATTGAATATTATGAACAAAGACCAGACAAGCAATTAGCATTAATTTTTCTGGACGCACAAAAAGCATTCAATAATCTTAATTGGACATTTTTAATAACACAATTGGAAAAGATGAAATTTGGAGAAAGATTTTTAAATATGATTAAAAGGATATACAATACCCAAACAGCCAAAATGCTGATTAATGGAGAGACAACGGAACAATTTGATATAAAGAAAGGAGTGAGGCAAGGATGCCCCCTATCCTCCATATTGTTTATACTAACACTGGAAATATTATTGAAAGAAATTAGGGAAGATAAAGAAATAACGGGATTAAAGGACCAGGAATACAAACTGCAAGCATTTGCGGATGACATAGTACTCATCCTAGAAAAACCACTGCAATCAGGACCTAAATTGAACAATATGGGGAGGTAGCAGGCCTGAAAATCAACAACAACAACAACAACAACAACAACAACAACAAAAAACGAAAATGTTAACCAAGAACCTTACCAAAGACCAAGAAGAAGAATTGGAAAATATACTAGGAATACAAATAGCAAAGAAAGTGAAATACCTAGGGATTTGGCTCACTAATAGAATATCAACTCTCAAGGAAGATAATTACAATAAATTGGCCAAACAAATAGAAAAAGATTTAGAATTTTGGACTAAATTACAACTATCATTACTAGGTAAAATTGCCTCCATTAAAATGAATATCCTCCCAAGGATGCTGTATCTATTTCAGGTGATACCAATCAATCCAGGAAAATCTTTTTTCAAAGATTTGGATAAGATGATATCAAAGTATATCTGGCAGGGGAAGAAGGCACGAGTTAAACTGAAACACCTACAGGATAAACGAGAAAGAGGAGGAATGGGGCTCCCGGATTGGCAAACCTACCACAAAGCATCATCATTAACATGGATCAAAGAATGGATTGAACTCAAAAACAAACGCCTATTAACATTAGAAGGCTTTGATTTGACAAAAGGATGGCACACATATCTATGGGAAGAGAAAACTAAAAAACATGAACAATTTTGAAGGCATATTGTAAGAGACACATTACTAAAGATTTGGACTGGAATTAGGAAAAATCATTATGATAAAATCCCATGGTGGATTTCAAAAATGGAAGCACAAATATATCCAAATACTATGGACACAAACAAAATGAAAACATACCAAGAACTCTTAAACGATGAAGGGAAATTAATAACTAAAATTTAAAATTTTTTACTCGCATATAAATTAGAAGAAGAAATAGTAAAAGAGAATATGATCACATGGGCGAAGAACTTTGGGTACAATATTGAATTAACCAAATGGGAAAAACTATGGAAAGTTAACAGCAAATTGACACTATCAGTATCATATAAAGAAAATGCCTACAAGATGTTTTATAGAGGGCATCTTCCCCCTGCCCGGATTTCAAAAATGTTTCCCAACACTTCTCTACTCTGCTGGAAATGTTAAAAAACAAAAAGGGACATACTACCACATGTTATGCCCAAAAGCAAGACAATTTTGGAATAAAATCAAAACCCAATTGGAAGAAATAACAGTACAAAAAATACCATTAAGACTGGAAACTTTTCTGTGTATGTTTTTAAAATTAATAAAAATTAAAAAAAAGAAAGAAAAGGCTCGCCGATCAGGCAACACAGCTGGGATTGTCAGAGGCTTTTCAAAGCATTTTTTTTACCACTTCTTCGGCCGAAGAGGTTGCAGAAAAATGCTTTTAAAAGCCTCTTTGCCGATCAGGCAACATAGCTGGTATCGTCAGAGGCTTTTCAAAGCATTTTTTAAATCACCTCTTCGGCCGAAGAGATTGCAGGAAAAAATGCTTTGAAAAGCCTCTGACAATCCCAGCTGAGCCATGCGATCATCAGAGGCTTTTTTTTTTTTTACTTTTAAAAGCATTTTTTCGGCAGAAGAGGTTGTAGAAAAAATGCTTTTAAAAGTAAAAAAAAAAGCTTCTGATGATCGTTTGACTCAGCTGGGCATGGTAGGGGGCACAGGGATTTTTGCTACCGGTTCTCTGAACCACCCACCGCCATCGCTACCAGATCAGGCGATCCGGTCTGAACTGGGAGCATTTCACCCCTGCCTTGGAGGTCTTCTAGTCCAATCCCCTGAACAAGCAGGAGACACTATACCATCCAGTGATGGAGCACCCACAACTTCTGAACGCAACCCACTGGTTAATTGTTCTCATTGTCAGAAAAATTGACCTTAGTTCTAGGCTGGATCTCTCTTTGATAACACTCCAACTTCTTGTCTTATCCTCAGGTGCTTTGGATAATAGGTTGTCCTACTCTTCTTTGTGACAGCCACCCAAATATTGGAAGATTGCTATCATGGCACTCTAATCCTTCTTTTCACTGTACCAGACATACCCAATTTTTGCAACTGTTCTTCATATGTTTTAGCCTCCAACCCCCTAATAATCTTAGTTGTTCTTCTCTGCACTCTTTACAGAGTCTCAACATCTTTTTTATATTGTGGCAACCAAAACTGAATGCAATATTGCAAGTATGGTCTTACCAAGGCATGATAAAGTGATACTAACACTTCACAGATCTTGATTCTAATCCCTGTTTATACAGCCTAGAATCGCATTAGCTTTTTTGGCCATTGCAGCACACTGCTGGCTCATATTTAAGTGATTGTCCCACCTACTCTACGTGTGCACATTTGGTTTTTCTTGCCTAAGTGTAAAACTTTACTTTTCTCACCACTGAATTTCATTTTGTTAGATAGGCCTAGTGTTGAAGTCTGTCAAGATCTTTCTGGATCTTGAGCCTATCTTCTGGAGTGTTGGCTGTTCTTGCCAGCTTAGTGTCATCTGCAAATTTGATGAGTTCCCCTATTCCCTCATCTAAATAGTTTATGCAGATATTGAAAAGTATTGGGCCTAAAACAGAATCTTGGGGTGTTCCACTGTTTACTTCCCTCCAGATAAATGTAGTTCAATTAAGGACTACACATTGAGTGCAATTTGTCAGCCAGTTATGAATCTATGTGGTGGTGTTGCTGTCTATCCCATATTTTTTAACTTACTAAGAAGTAGGCTGTGGTCTACTTTGTCAAATGCCTTATTGAAATCCAAGTATACTATGTCCACTGCTTTTCATTGGTCTACTAATTTAGTCACTTTGTCAAAGAATGAAATAAGATTTGTTTGGGATAAGGAAGGAAAGGGGACATCATATGTTCTTAACTTCCAGAAATGATGGTGGCTTGTGCTTGCACTGGAGCAAGCAGGAAGTAGAGATTGCCCTAAGCAGAACTGTTATTTTATGTAGCTGAGAATTCTCTACTCTTATTAGCAACAACCCTCTATGTTATTAGGCTGACGAATATACTGTAGTTTGTCAGTGTATAAAGAATTTATGAACTGGAATAGCCATGGCAATGAGCCAGCCAACGGGAACTGTTTTTTGACTGAGACACAGGATTTGCTGTGAGAGCCATGTGAGCCTGTTTAGTCTGGGTGTGGCTTAGATATTCTGTGTTCAGAGTTTGTTCTTCTCTCTACCATGTTGCAAGAGATGCATGGGTATTGTTTGTATCATGTTTTTGTATTTTGTAGATAAAGAAGTTTTTTCTATATTATGAATCCTGCTCATATGTGCTGGGTGATTCTCAAATAAACCAACAGGTTATGGGCCCAGATTCCAGCCAGCCAGCCAGCCCATGCACATAGTCAAACTGAAGAAAAAGGATTGAGGCTCAACACGGAACTGTAATGAAGCTTGTTATGTATTGATACTTTTAAGCGGGAGTTTCAAACCTGCCTACGTTTCTGATTGGCTGACAGTCCCTCCAGGATTGTATATAAGGAGGGCTGCAGCCTCTGAGTTTTTGCTGAAGTCTCACTGTATATTAAAGAGCTGTTGTCACTTGCTTGCTTGTGCCTCTCGTTATTCCCGAACCACTTCATTGGTGACGAAGGTGGGATTGAGGCCACAAGAAGCGAACCAGTGAGACCACGAGCTTCAGCTAGGCGACGAGGCGAACTACAGGAGGCATACCGAACATGTCTGCCTACGTTCCGCCCAAGCCTTTTGATCCGACCCGCGAAAAATGGGTCTCGTACCTAACGAGGTTCGAATGCTCGCTTGAAGCCAGCGACATGCAGGGTCTCTCCGCTAATCGAAAGAGAGCCCTCTTCCTAAGCCACTGC
Source organism: Arizona elegans (assembly GCA_022577455.1). Lineage (NCBI taxonomy): Eukaryota > Metazoa > Chordata > Lepidosauria > Squamata > Colubridae > Arizona > Arizona elegans. The sequence continues at coordinate 32,305,847 of JAKOOJ010000006.1, forward strand.
GGACTGGATGTGTTCGAGATGGCTGAGTCACTGTGTGAGCCGACGCCGGTCCAAACCGTCTCCTGGGACACCCTGATGGCAACTCTTCGGGCTCACTACGCTCCCGTGCCCTCCAAGTTTGTGCAACGATACCAACTCAGACAGCGCGTTCAACGAGAGGGAGAACCGGTCAGCACGTACATGGCCAGCCTGAGAAAAGCCGCAACCCATTGCGACTATAGAGACTTGGACGATGCGTTGCTTGAGCAACTTATCTGTGGTGTTCAAGACATTAGGCTGCAACGGCGCCTGCTCGCCAAGCCTGATTTGACACTTGCGGGAGCCCTAGACGAGGCCAGGGCTCATGAAGCCTCCATTAAAGCCGCAGAAACGCTGCAGCGTCCGCTGACCAGCAAAGACAGTCCCAAGTCTGCCCCGGTGCACAGGGAAGACGCCAGATCCAGCTCGGAGTCCGAGTCAGATGAGGACGTCTTCTGAACGGAGCACCAGCAGAAAGACACAGGCAGCCCCCGGCAGAACTGTCCCAGCTGTGGCGGGCACCATGATAGACTGTCCTGCAAATACAGGGAGGCTATTTGCAGGCGTTGCGAGAAAAAAGGGCACTTGGCGCGAGTCTGTAGAGCCATTCTGCCCAGAAAACACCAACCACGTGAGCGCCGCAGCCAACCAGAATCGACGCGCCAGAAGCATCCAATAACAGAGGGCGGCGCAAAAAAACAGCGCGAATTTGAACCGCGAGATGGCCGCAGCATACACATAGACCATGCCAGCACAGCGATCGAGGACAAAGTCAGCACGGTGGTCGAAATCAACGGCAAGCCATGCTCGATGGAGATCGACACCGGATCAGCTCTCTCCATAATGTCATGGGCGACTCTAAAGACCCTTCTGCCGTCGTTCCAGAAGGACCAGCTGTCCAAGCAATGACTGCGCATCCTAGACTACCAGGGGAACCGGATACCCCTCGAAGGCGTGGGCACATTCCGAGTCACCTACAGAGACTACGAAAAAGACCTGCCGCTGACCATCATCACGAAGCAGCTTCCTAGCCTTCTAGGCATGGGGTGGTTCCGAGCCCTCGGCATGGACTTCACCGGCGTCCACCAGATGTCCAAGCCATCACTAAAGGACAGTCTCCTGACCGAGTTTCAGGATGTTTTCGGGGACATGTTGGGCAAGTATGTGGGGACCCCTATCTCCCTTAATTTAGACTCCAACGTAGCCCAAATAAGACTCAAGGCAAGACGGGTGCCTTTCGCGTTGAAACCAAAGATCGATGCGGAACTGGACAAATTAATTAAACAAGGAATTCTGGTTCCCATTGTCCATGCAAAATGGGAAACCCCTATAGTGACCCCAGTAAAGTCTGACGGCTCAATTAAAATTTGCACCGACTACAAGTGCACGATCAACAAGGCTTTGCAGCCGGGCGCCTATCCAGTGCCGATCGTGCATCATCTACTACACTCCCTGGGGCCAGGAAAATTTTTTGCCAAATTAGACCTGGCTCAGGCCTATCAACAATTACCAGTTGACGACGCCACGGCAGAGGCACAGACAATTGTAACGCATAGGGGTGCATTCAAATGCACCAGGCTCCAGTTTGGGGTGAGCGTCGCACCCGGCCTATTTCAAAGCACCATGGAGCGCCTTCTGCAAGGGCTCCCTGGGGTGGTGCCTTGTTTTGATGACGTCCTAGTCAGTGCTCAGGACGAACGGCAGCTAGGGGACAGAGTAAGGAACGTCCTTTCGAGATTTAGAGAAGCGGGACTCAAGTTAAAGAAAAATAAGTGCATGATTGCTGTCCCCTCCGTTGAATTTCTGGGGTACAGGGTGGACGGCACAGGCATCCACCCTACCGAAAGCAAGGTGAGAGCTATTAAAAGCGCACCTACCCCCAAGACCAAAGCGGAGCTCCAAGCCTTCCTTGGACTGCTCAATTTTTATTCTATGTTCCTGAAGGACAAGGCCACCGTTGCAGATCCCCTACACAAACTATTGGGGAAGAATGTACCATGGGTCTGGGGGAAACCACAAGCAGCCGCTTTTGAGGCAGTCAAGAGACTTCTATCTGAAGACAGTTTCCTAATCCAATATAACGCAGCGCTACCGCTTGTATTGGTTTGTGACGCCTCCCCCGTAGGAGTTGGTGCCGTCCTAGGCCATAGACTGCCGAATGGCCTAGAGGCGCCCATTGCGTTTTACTCTCGCACCCTGTCAAGCGCAGAGCGGAACTATAGTCAGTTGGACAGAGAGGCTCTGGCTGCAATTGCGGGGGTTAAAAAGTTCCACGAATACCTCTATGGCCGACAATTCGAACTTGTGACTGACCACCGGCCCTTGCTGGGACTTTTGGCAGGCGATAGGCCCACCCACGCTGCTCTGTCCCCATGCTTGACCAGATGGGCCATTTTTTTGTCGGCCTACTCATATCAGCTTGTCCATCGACCCGGATGGACTTTGGGTCACGCAGACGCCCTCAGCTGCTGCCCCCTACCTGACCTACTTGCCAACCCAACGCCAGAAGCCTCTGTTCTTTTGCTGGACACTTTGACTTTGGGGCCTATCTCCTCTTGCGAGGTGGCAAAAGCCTCGGCTAGAGACCCAATCATTCGCACTGTAATGGGTTGGGTGCTGAAGGGGTGGCCGGTCAAAGTGGATGGGGGGAATACCAAGGTTATGTTAACAAACGTAACAAACTGTTTATGCAAGGGGGTTGTTTGTTGTGGGGTGACAGGGTGGTAGTACCAACGAAACTAAGAACAAGGGTCTTAGAATTGCTGCACGAAGGGCATCCGGGCATTGTCAGAATGAAAAGCTTTGCCCGCAGTTATGTTTGGTGGCCCAACATGGACCAAGTTATCTCTGAGTGGGTGGGGAAGTGCAGACCCTGCCAGGAGTCTCGTCCCGATCCCCCAGTAGCGCCCATCCGAGAGTGGGAGAAACCAAAAGGGCCATGGGGGAGGATCCATATTGATTTTGCCAGCCCCTTCCATGGGCAAACATTTTTAATCGTAGTCGATGCCTTTTCGAAATGGCTCGAAATAATCCTAATGCCCTCTACCACAGCCGAGGCAGTTATTAGAGTCCTTCGCAAGCTATTTGCCACACATGGCCTACCGGATACTCTAGTATCTGACAACGGCCCGCAATTCACAGCGACCTTGTTCGAGGGCTATGTTGTGGCCCCGCCCTCTGAGCCTGTCCCATCGGAGGAAGAAAGCTCCGAGCATGAGGAAGAGGAGTCAGCCAGGCCTCCCTCTCCAGGCCCCTCCCCTCTGGCATTGTCTCAGGTGCCGGCCGAGGGAGAGGAGATCAGCAGGGAGACAGCTGATTCGGATCAGAGTGACGAAGAAACATCATTCCTGGACGCACGCCTCCGAAGGCGTGATAAACGAATGCAGCAGCTTAGGAGGTGTGCTAGGGATTAGAACTGAGTCACTGGACCACACCCCAGAGACTATATAATAGAGGGTAGTGGTCAGGGATCCTTGTGACGAACAAAGCAAACCTTGGATAGTCACTAAAGCCTCGTCCGGAACTGCTGAGAGAAAGATTTATAGTGTCGGACATTTGGACTCTTGAGTATTTATCTTTCTGTTTTACTGTGCAAATAAAGTCACTTGGCCGACGGTGTGTCTATCGCTGCCAAGTGGGAGATAAGACCTGGGTGTGTTCCAAAGTGTTTCCTTAACCCTCGGCTGGCTGTGTTTGTGTGTGTGTGGGGACGGGGACAGATCAGGCTACTTGGCCGGACTGGGCATCCACCATGCCCTATCGGCCCCATTCCACCCGGCTTCTAATGGATTGGCCGAACGTTTTGTAAGAACGGCCAAAGAGGCACTGTCCAGACTAGATAACGGGGACTGGCAGGCCAAGATAGACCAATTCTTAGCTGTCCAGCATGCCACACCATGCACAGCCATAGGGAGAAGCCCAGCAGAGCTCCTCATGGGCAGGAAACTTTGGTGTGTGTTAGACAGGCTTCACCCTAACTACTCACACAAAAATTTTAAGGGAGAAACCTCTGGACTAAGACAGTTTCAGGTTGGGTCCCCGGTGTTCGCTCGCAATTATGCCAGCGGACCTCTATGGGTTGCAGGAACCATAGTGGGCATAATAGGCCCAAAATCTTATACGGTAGACATAGGGGTAGACAGACTCTGGAAGCGCCACATAGACCAACTTAGAAAAAGGGTAGTCGGCGAAGCAAACATCAATTTAGATATCTCCGAACCTAACTACAACAACTTTCCCAAAACAGCTAACTCAAGCCCAGGTTCGCGAGAATACTTAGCTGACAAGCCCTGGTTCCAGCGCTGCCCCAGCAAGTCGCCACTCCCAACCGGGGATAACCACGCCCCGGACAAAATCCAGGAGGTTCCATTGGCGGAGCCGGGAGAGACAGAAAGTCCCTCTGACCAGCTCGACGCCCCACCAGACACTGAACTGCGCAGGTCAACTAGAGCGAGAACTCTTCCTAGGCACCTGCGAGATTTTGTGTGTACATATGTAAATTTTTGAATGTTAGTGCTTTCTGGGAAGGGAGGGGTGTTATGTATTGATACTTTTAAGCAGGAGTTTCAAACCTGCCTACGTTTCTGATTGGCTGACAGTCCCTCCAGGATTGTATATAAGGAGGGCTGCAGCCTCTGAGTTTTTGCTGAAGTCTCACTGTATATTAAAGAGCTGTTGTCACTTGCTTGCTTGTGCCTCTCGTTATTCCCGAACTACTTCAAAGCTGACACACTGCCTGTGTTATAAACAAAAGGAAACAAGGCAGAGAAGGCTTGCAGGATGGCTGTTGATTTCAAGGAAAGTTCTCTGCCTCAATTGTAACAGAAGAATTATCTTATTGGGCTGCAAAAATGGAATGCTTCCTGAAGGTTAAGAAGCTCTAGGATATCGTCAATTAATCCAACCCAGGGGCCATTAGCAACTGCAGATCAACAACGGCATGATAAGGCACTGGCTTACATCATTTTAAATTTGGAAGATGAACAATTCTTAAATGTAGCTAATTTAAAAACTGCAAAGGAAGTTTGGCTGAAATTGAAAAGTGTGTATTTGAGTGCGTCAGCATGCAATATTGTGCAATTATTGAGACAATTGTACAGACACAAGACAGCATAGAAAAGCATCTGCTGCACATGTATACACTGTTTGTTGAATTAGAACAGTGTGGAATACAAATTCCTGAATCTCAGAAGGTGCTGTTGATATTAAATAGTCTTAATTAAAAGTGGGACATCGTTTCAGCCATTTTTGAATGTAAACCAAAACAAGAATTACATATAGAAGCCCTTAAAGTCTGTTTGATTTCTGAAGAACAAAAACACCATTTTAGAAGAAACCACGAGGAGAAATTCCTGAGGTGGGGGTCCAAGGAGCAGAGAGAGCAAAGCAACAGACTAGATGTCTACAGAGAACAGAGTAACAGAAGAGATTGGATTACATCCCAGCAAAAAATTCCCAAGAAGAAAGAACAGGAGATGTTTTATCTGTGGGGATAAAACTCATTTAAAGAAAGATTGTTTACAACGAAGAAAACAAGCAAATGGACAAGCTGCTGTTGCAAAACTTAGGTATTATAATAGCAGAGACAAATAGTTAATAGATAGTGGGGATAGTCAAACAATTGTTTATAATTCTAAGTTGTTTTTCAGATTGGATCCAAGTTTTTTCTATATTATGAATCCTGCTCAATTCTTTGAATATGTGCTGGGTGATTCTCAAATAATCCAACATAGTTCTCATTGTTTAGTTCTGTGAGTCTTTTTAAAGGAAAGATGCCTGTAAGTTAACTTGTACTCTACTACTGAAATGTTGAACTTAAGCTTTTTATATTAAATAGTAACACATTTTGGGGGGAAAAGGAATATAACTATAATATTTACATTTCTTTGATAGAATATATCTCTGCAAAAATATTAAGTTACAACATTTGTTTTTAGACTGTGGTCAAATTTGAATTCAGTCCTGGATTTTCTATATATGATAAATTTTGTTTACCCAGTATCTGTCTAGCTTCTCAACAATTGTCATGGATTGAATGTGATAAAGAGAAATTTTAATTCATTTCATTAAAATTCCTTTTAACTCAGACTTTTATTTGCATTTTATAATTTTCCAGTTGGGCCACTTTGAATAGCGATGATGTTTATATGCTGGTTTTACACGTGTACAAGATTCTTTGTAGTTTGTTTTTCTCCAGCAATGATCTCTGAAATGTTGAACTAACATTGGACTTCTATATATGGTATATATCCAGAAATAGAACTTTGAAGTAAGTTTGTGCAGATAGGATTACAGCCTAAGGATGCCTTAATTTACAGTCCTATGCTCAAATAATTTAAGAATATGTACAATTTATTATAGTGAATGTTAAATAAAACAGGAAAGTTAGAGGAAGAATAATTTGCCCAAGGTAGCCTATTGTATTTCATAGCTGAATAGAAATTAAAATTAAAATTAGGCTATTTGCATCCATCTTCTTGTGCATAATACTGTTTCTCTTTACTTGCATCTCTATTCTAGCTGTAGTTTTTAATCAGATAATGATGCAAAATATAGCACAATTACTGGTTAAAAAGACCTGCTTTAAATGGAAATGAATGCCTAAAACAGCCCCACAACACAGTAAGAATTACCTCCTCTGTATGTTTATCACACACAAATTGTTAGAGAGCACTGGATACTTGTTTACATTGAAAAATTACTGTAGTCACAGAAAGTTTGGTTTACTATGAAAGTAACCAAGTTATCATTATGGCAGAAAACACATTTTTCATTACTTATTTTCATTTCTCATAGAGTTCATTTAAAAAAATGTTCTCAGAGGCTCTAAAACCCAGTTTTAATTTTGTTAACAGTTTTAGCTCTAAAAATGATTAAACAGTTTCCTTGCTTAAAAGAAATATAATGATGTTCCATATATAATTCTGGATGTCTATTTCATCAACCACACATCACAATAGAGCACATTTACTTTATCAAAAGCAGACGTCTGGCTCAGAAGCAGAATAGCATTATTTACTCTTCTATCTACTTTCCCCCCTTTAAATAAAAGCTATGGGTGTGAAGGATGATCTGGCTGCAACATCTGTCATCCCACTGATCGCCAGGGTTGATTTGGCTGATCTGACTGGCTAGACAGGAATCCCCTTCTTCCCTTGCCACTCCATGTGCATCCGTCCCAAAGCTAGCACACTCAGTGGAATGGGACAGCCAACCCAGATAATAGTGTACCAATCTTTTGTCAAGGGTATAGGATTGCTGTGCAATCCTGCTAGAGCCTCCAAAAAATAAAAGTTATATATTTACCCAGGAATTTGCAACATAATTATTCCTGCACAAGCATAAGATTGATATATGAATTTTATAGGTAGTCTTTGACTTAGAATCACATTAGAATGAGTGCAAAATTCCTGTTGCTAAATGAGACATTTGTTAAATAAATTTTGTCCCATTTTATGACATTTCTTGCTACAATTGTTAAGTGAATCACTATGATTGTTAAATTATTTGTTAAGTGAATCTGACTTCCCCATTGACTTTGTTCATCAGAAGGTTACAAAAGGAATAACATGATACTGGGGTACTGCAACTATCATAAATGTGAGTCAGTTGCCAAGCATCCGAATTTTAATCATGTGACCATGGGGATGTTACAATAGTTGTAAGTGTGAAAAAAGGTCACATGGCTGCCTTCATGCCTAAGAGGGAGTAGAACTCATGGTCTTCCAGTTTCTAGCCTGATACCTTAACCACTATATCAAACTGGCTGTCCTCAGCCAACTATTTTCATATTTTAACATTTCTCTAGTTATATTATCTGCAGCTATAATCTTATTATTTTTCTACATTCTCATGTTATTTATGCTTAATTTTTCTTTTAACAATAATATGTATAGTGTACATTTCTATTCCACCCCTTAACATACCACTATCATTCTCATACAAATCTCTAAAATACTCTTGCTAGTATTCCTTCACTTTGGTTAAATTCTAAAACATTTTATCTTTTCTATCTTAATTCTGCTCACCTTGTTGGAAGCTCCTTGTGCAGTCCTTTTCACCTATTTCCAGAACAACAATTCCCAAACAATACCATCAACATTGCCTCTCCTTTTAAAGTCTTAACTATTCATAGCTCCTTTTGACTTCATTCTTATAATTATATTTTTACATTATAATTTTTCTTGTCTATCTATCTATAACTAGCTTTCTTGCCTCTTTTACTTTATTATTCACAAAGCATCCTTTTTCATAGTTTTCATAGTAATATTTTCAAAGTTCTGTAATACTTGGCATCATAATTCTCTTTAGTCTCTTTCAAGCACTTTTCACATCCTCTTTTGCTATATTCATTTTCCATGAATTCCATTAGATGATTAATATATCTTTTAATTTTTTAATACAGGCTTGTATTTTTCTTTCTGCAATTTTCTTTTTTCATTATCCTTATTTCACATTCTTTCTTTTCTTCAATGTCCATTTTTCCCCAAGATCCATTTTTCATATTACTCAAATTCAAAAGCTTTCATTACCCTTATATCATTCATTAATTATCTTAAGCTTTCATGCTAAACAGTCATGTTTTAAGTATGTTCTTTCTTTTATCATAGGTATCCATGGATACATTTATGTTTAGATCACATAAAAACAGACCCTTTTCTAAACAGAATTTACAATTCTTAATTATTCTCCAAAGAACCCAAGAGGGTTTTGGGTTTCTTTTTGTTTGTTTGTTTGTTTTTTGTGGCCATGACTCATTGGGAAGAGAAGATCGACTTATCTATTTCCATGAAAATCTGATGATTTCCCACATATTCTTGAGAAAAGATATAATTTCAAATGAAACAGGGGTCCAGGATTTTTAAAGTTAAAATTAAAGTTCTTATAATAATCAAATGAAGAAAAGCCATGCTAGAAGAAAGGAGGAAGTGAATATTGATAGACAGTTTGCTATCTTCAATTGCAACTGAGATTTATATTTAATGGTATTACACTGAATTGTACTGAATGATTGAAACTTTGAAGAAGAATAAAGTATTTGTGTTTGGAAGACTTTAAAAGGGGAAGTAAAAGGATGGAAGATATTGTAAAAAGGGACAAAATCTCTCTTTCTGGGCTGAAAAGAAGATGAACAGCTGGAGGAAAAACAGAAATGTAATAAATTAAATGTTTTACAATTGATTTGCTCATGACTAATTAAGCTGAACTTCAAGAAATGTTTTTCTGGTTAAGTAGTTCAAAACATTGGCACATCTCCTGTATTTCATTATCACCAAATCACGTATTACAACTTTCACCTCTATTATTGTTCAAAAACAATAAACATAACAATCATTACAAAGAGGTGAAGCAAACTATGACCTTTGAAAATTCAACAAAATATCATTAGAATTCCCCATGTCTCACTGATCACTAACCATTGTTTAAGAACATGTTCTCCAAGACACAGCTTTAGCCTCAATCCGTGTGATTCTTTCCATACCTTTACATCAAACATTTCCCCCATGGATTTGGTGGTTAATATGTAAGCTTGTAATTTATTTATTTGCTTGCTTGTTAGTAAGATTTAGAAACTACCCAACTACCCAATTCCCTAAGACCCCATGTACTTTACAATGTTTAAAAACAATGAACAGTAAACAATATAGTGGTAAAAAATACTTCAGATTCTTAAACCTCAGAATTCAACAGGAGCTTAATTCTAACCTTAGGCCTGGGGCAAGCAACCATGTTTTCAATGGCTTTTTTCCTAATGATTTCTTGATCATCATTGGATTAGGAGCCATATACAACACTGCAGGGAATCTGTTCCAGAGTGCAGGCACATTTCCTAGGTAACATTGTTTAAAAGAAAAGAACTGCAATGACCCGCTCTGGCTAATTATATAGCACAGGCAGTATCTATTGGAGATACTCCCCCCTCCCAGGGGGAGGGCCTTCTCTGTGGGGGCACCTACCCTCTGGAATCAGTTGCCCCCAGAGATAAGGAGAATCCAAGACCTTAGTGCCTTCCGCCGTGCCCTTAAAACCCACTTTTTCCAGCAAGCCGGGCTGGCTTAAGAAGAAATTTTAAATGTTTTAATTGGTTTGTATTTTTAATTTTGGGCCAAATTTATATATATTTTAATTGTTTTTAATATTTGTATTTCATGTTTTTTAATTCTGGCTGTACACCGCCCTGAGTCCTCAGGGAGAAGGGCGGTATATAAATTTAAAAATAAGATAAGATAATAAGATACTGTCGGTTGTCCCTCAAATTGCTGGGCCCAATACCTTGAATTGCATTTAGAATCTGATTGGCACACAGCAGAGAAGTGCTTGTAAAATACTGGTATTAACTGGCATACCCATTATTGCCCACATCTACTGAAGTTTGGAATAGTTATAACTTCAAGGACAGCCCCATGTTGGATGTATTGCATTTGTGATGTGACCAAGGCATGAGTAATTGATGAATCTGTGTAAACAAGTTATTGGCCATAGCTGCCACTTGTTCTTTGAGCAGGAACTGTGAAAACCCCCCTCCCCAGAATGTGTACCATTCTTGTGTGGAGAATTGCTACTTCATTCAAGACTAAAGATAGAAACTTCTCAGAGTTGTGGTAGAAGAAGAGGCAAATACCTATAACTACTCAATCTTGTAAAAATTGATCTTGAGTCCATTCTTTCCCATTCAGGCCCTCATAGCCTCCAGTCAGTGGGACAAGACACTGATAGTATCCCCCCTCCATCCCAGCTCTGACAAAAGTCATCAGTGATCAGTTCTGTTTTTAAACTATGCCCCATCTGAAATCCAACTGAAATTAGTCTGGATAATCTGTTTCCTCCAGGATCCTCTGGAATGGCAGCCTAATCACATTCTCAGGAAAAAAGACCACACAAATCATTCCAGAATTGTTAGGCCCGGTGCTGGTATATGGAGAATGGGATCCACTGTCACCTTAAAGTCAGAGTAAACATGGCTTCACAGAAGCCAATGACACCACATGAACCCAAATAAATATTGTAGTAGGTAAACTGGAGCTCATTTCAGCCTATGAAATCTGAGTAAATTAATAGGATATTTGAAGGCTGATGAGGAAGAGTAATGTCATGATCTAGGCCAGGGCTGTCAAACTCACAACCAGTGGGCTGGATGTGTCACACACTGGCCATGCCTGGTTTAGCGAAGGGGGAAAAAGTTCAAATTATGTCACTTGACAACATTGTGACGATGCGAGTTTGACACCCCTGTCTAGGCACAGGACCCAGATTCTACATCTTAATCTGATCCTGAAGAAGCTGCTCCAGCTGAGCCTGTAGAATGTCAGCTCAGGAAGGACAAAGCCAGAAATCACATGGGCCCAATCAAACATAGACACTACCAACTGGAAAAGTCAGGTGAATAGGATGTAAGAACTCCCAATCCCTTAGTAATAGTAAATTTAATGCAAACTAAATTTAAAGAAAGAAAGAAGAATAGAGAGAAGACGAAAAAAGTGCAAGAAAAAAGAAAGAAAAAGAAACAGAAAAAATAAAAAAGTAATAATAAAGAGAAAATAAATATATAAAGAAAACCTTCCAACCATCGCAAAACATATAAACAAATTTAGTAACCCTTCACCCTCTCTAAAGTTGCACACCTTTATCTCTTTGTTCCATATCTAATCTTTTATCAATAAGAAAATCCATAAACACCATCTTTTGAGACCTGGGGTCAGCTGAACACCTATAAAGGGGAACTGGAAGTAACAACAGATATTATTTTAATCTTGATCAAAGAAACCTGTTATCTTTTCCTTCATTTTGCTTCTAATAGTCTTAATTTTTAATTTGAATAAATATTGCAGTAAGATTTGATTTGTTCTTTGTCCCATTGCACAAAGTTCTTCAAGACTGTAAGAAGCACCTCTTATGAATCCAATAGGGAAAAAAATAAGCAGATCAATCTTTTGGTTTGTCATTTATATTTTCCTTTTAAATTTTAAAACCTGAACCACTTTCTTTTATAGATCCAGCAAAACATCTTTTTCTAAATCATTATCTTGGTCTGTCAGTTGCAATTCCCCTTTCAATACCATCTCTATTTTGTCAGATAAAATTTATTCTACATCTGACATTTCTTCAATAATAATCTTTGGATATAATCTGTCCATAGAAGCAGACATCATTACTGACATTGTTGAAATTGTGGCTATTTTCTAATTCAGTTCTTCAAAAATGTCCTTCAGTATTTTTGTTAGAATATCTTGCATCATTCTATTTTTCCTCTACCTAAAATATTTAGTCCCCTCTAGTGCCATTTGTGAAATTATGAAATTGCTTATCTATGTTTTGTCTTGTAAAAATGTATTTCTCCCAAGAAGCTGTTTGTATTTTATCATTACTTCCAAATCTTATTGTAAATGTTTCAGTACTCCAATTTTATCGGAATCCTTAGTCTGTGTATCTTTCTAAGATCAAAATTTTATTTAGAGTTTAGCTTTTGAGATGGCAAATCTGATTCAGATTAGATTCAGATTTGAATCTAATTGCAATTTAAGCCTCCCTAACTTCTAAGTTAGACTATTATAAATTGCTGCTCTTGGGATGCCTTTTAAAACAAGCCAGAAATTAACAAGTGAAACAGAATGCAGTTGCCTGCCAGCTAGTGGATGAATAGCAATTTAGCAATAGCATTTAGACTTATATACTGCTTCACAGTGTTTTACAGCCCTCCTTAAGCAATTTACAGAGTCAGCATATTGCCCCCAATAATCTGGGTCCTCATTTTACTGACCATGGAAGGATGGAAGGCTGAGTCAACCTTGAGCCTGGTGAGATTTGAACTGCCAAATCTCAGGTAGCTGGCAGTCAGCAGAAGTAGTCTGCAGTACTGCATTCTAACCACTGCACCACCGGAGCTCATGAAAGCTGCACTAGCAGAATAATACCAAGTTTGTTGGCTCTGCATTGGTGTTCATCTGTAAATTCTTACATAGCTTGGGGCAGAGGTGAAATTCAGCTGGTTCGCACCGGTTCTGGCGTCTGGGTAGGGAAAATTTTGACTGGTTTGGAGAACCAGTAGGGAAAATTTAGATTGCTCCAGCCCACCTGCCCCTGCTCTCACCTCTCCTATATTATGTTGTTTATTAGCTCAGCTGATTCGCGTGGCAGAGTGGATTGCCGTGCCTCAGCTGAGCTAAGAAACACCTGATGGTTGGTCTTAGTCTCATTTGCCCGCAGATAGAATAATAAACCGATACTTTTTGCTGCTTTTTTCCTTTCCCTCCGGCAGCAGGGAAAGTAATACTAACTTTAACTAGCTTAAATGAGATTTCTGGGTGTTCGGCCAAGAGCAATAATCACCTCATTAAAATGATGCAAAGCTGCAAACCAGCTCAGTGCTTACCTGAATGAAGCCATTGAGAAACTGCCTTACCCCAGATGTTTGTTTTGCTGAAAGGGTGAGTTTGAATTCAGATTTCTCTATGTCTTCTAATTTTCTTCCAGAGCAGAACAAAAAAGCCTTTCCTGTGAAAGCTTTTCCAGTTCTTTATTCTGATTTTCTCCTGGAGCAAAAGAAAGCCCTTTCTAGTGAAGTCTTCCCTGTCTGTTTATTTTGATTTTCATCTGGACTAGAGCAAAATCATCTGGTGACAGGCCTTAAGTAACAATCCCACACTTATTTTACTCCATGCGTGGCCCACCCACTATTTAATTTATCACTTCTGTCTGTACCTCTTTCCCAAACTGTATACTTGTCTCCCCCCTCCCTCCCTCCCTCCCCCTCCTCTCTCTCTCTCTCACACACAGAGGCCCATGGTAAAATTGTCTTCCATGAAACCAGTCCCTGGTGCCACAAAGGTTGGGGACCTCTGAATTAGACCATGGAAGGTCCCTACAGGAGAGCGCTTTTAAGAATTATGTATTAATAGAAAAGCAACTAATCTAGCTCTGATCCTAAACACTAAAGCTGTTGCACATAAAAAACAGAGGAGCTCTGATCAACTATCACAGCCACATTTTGGATCTGAGTGGAGGGCCTGGGAAAGGTGTCAGAATAACAGAATAACACTTAGAAGGGACTTTGGAGGGGACCCTATACCATTTCAGAGAAATGGCTGTCCAGTCTTTTCTTAAAAACCTCCAGTGATCAAGCAACCAGAACTTCTGGAGACAAGCAGTTCCACTGGTTAATTGTTCTCACTGTCAGGAAGTTTCTCCTTAGTTTTAGGTTGCTTCTCTCTTTGTTCAGTTTCCATCCATTACTTCTTGTTTTGCTTTCTGCTTCTTTGGAAAATACATTGCCCCCCCCCCTTCTTTGTGGCAGCCCCTTAAAAACCCGTTGCCTATCACACTCTTGGGCAAAGCATGTGAGCTATTTCCTCCTTTCAGTGGTCCATGAAAGTAAATCTATAGTATGTAGATAATAAAGTCAAAAAAAGGTGAACAACATTTTTACAGAACTATAGATATGTTGAGGCTGGGTGTGACAAGGAATGGCTGGTAGGGGAGGGGCCAGAAGAGGAACCTCTTGATGTGAATGACATTGAGTTGGCCACACCCACCCAGTCACATGACCACCAAGCCATGGCCACCCAGTCACATGTCCACCAAGCCATGCCCACCAAGCAAGCCACGCCTAGGGTTGCCAGGTCTGCTTCCAAAAAATAGCGGACAAGCGGGGGGGGGGGGTTAAGTAGTAAAAAAAAAAAATTACAATTAAATTATATATTTTCTTACAAACATTTTAACACGTATTAAAATAATCACTTCAAAACTTTACTTAAAATTCAAAACATCAAATATATTATAATAATATGTAAAATATTAAATTACATTTTACTTTGCTGTCGTGTGTATTTTTTATTTGACTGCGCAGCTTTGATCAATTCTTTGTGTTTAAGGAATAATTCTTTAATTTCAGTACAACATTGAGAAATATTAAAAAATATACAAAGTTCACTTTGAACTGATGGTACAAGCAGTCGGTTACGTTCGTCAATCCACAAATTTCCCATGACGCTGAAAATTTGTTCAACATTTGCATTTGATACCAGAATTGATGCACAATACTGGAACAGTTTCAGTAAACTCGGAGCTGGCTCTTTCTTGAAAAAGTACGTCCACTTATCAAGGGATGAATCACCCTGCAGATGAACATAAACTTCTTCTAAGGCAGAAATTTCATCGAAGAGAGTGTTGGGTGGAAGTTCTTCTTGTCATGGTGATAATAACCAGATGTTCGTCATTTCTTCTAAAGTTGGAGGATTATTGCGATCAATTAGATTGAAACAACTTAGCATCTCATATACTGAATCGGTGAAATTATACCACTTTTCTAGGTACGCAATGGCTCTTTGATACACATTGATGGCTTTTTTCTTGAACTTTTGCACGGCATTCTCAGGCAAATGTTTTTTACGTAAGGCAAATAAAACTTTCATTCCAAAAAACTGCTCATCGTATTTTTTTTGCAAAGAATCACGCAGCTTACACATGATAATGTGAAGATCACATGCAAGAATTTTCTTGCTTTCCAGCTTCAGTAGGGTGTCTTGCATTATTGACATGAAGATGTGCATGAAATATAAATACAATTCTGAAATTGTTGGTTCATCGTCCTTTGCGAGTTCATTTTCCTGATCCGAAATAAGGTTCCAGATAACCTTATGGCACTCATCGGATCCAAGAGAAATAAAATACGATTTTAGAGGTATCCAATTTAAAAGAAGTCTTTCGACTGCTTTAAACAAACTTAACCAACGTGTTGGAACATGGCGCAAAACTTCATGGAATTCTGACTCGCAAAACTTGAAAAATGATTTCAACTCTTCTCGTTTCTTCGCAGAATTCGAAAATTCGGCAAAAACCTTCAGCACTACATTTTCAAAATCAAAAGATAACTGCTTTAATGCATTTTTTGCGCTGTTGTGTCAAATGTGATTATTGCAATGAGCAGCTACAATATTGTCATTTTCCAGCAATAATTTTTGGTAAACAGATTTGTTCACTCCATAATTGACCGATGCATTATCTGCTGAGTAAAGCTTTTGAATTAAAAAAATGTCCACTATTTTGTGAAAAAAAAAATAGTGAACATAATGTGAAAAAAGTGGATTGTCCGCTCAAATAGTGGACACCTGGCAACCCCATGCCCACAGAACTGGTAGGGAAAATTTTTGAATTTCACCACTGACTTGGGATCCCAGTTGGCTTCAGGACCATGTCTTTGAGCAGAATGAATTTATCCTGTTGATTCTTCTAGGGAGGGTTGTTTTGGGTTCCTACACCATATTAGGGTAAGGTGACAAGAGCTCCAGTGTAGTCTTTCTTTGGTGCCGCCCCATTGTTATAGATAGTTTCCACCCAAGGTCAGATCAGCCTATTCCCTTCTGGTTTTGTAAGAGGTACATATTCTGATGGGTGTTTGGAAAGTAGGAGTATTGGGCTGCCTGGATTCTGCCTTGGAGTGCTTAGTGTCAGCTGCCATCTTATATTTGCTTGTGCTTTGCTGTTATGCCATGACAGACTGCCATGAACTGTGGGGAGGATGAATGAAAGGGGGAATACATGGGGAAATGAAAATAAGTTTTGTATCTCCTCCCAACGCTGCCTCAAGGTCATCTGGCTGGAAAAAGAAGGATGTTGTATACTAAACTGTACTTGGACAGACCATTACATAAAACATCTTGCCTGAACCTGATTGGTTACACAGGGGTGGAAAATGGGAGGCAGTTAAGGGAGGGAAAAGTTGAATTTAGGAATTTTGGTATGCGATTCTCAGTTTTGGCTTTGCAATACTGCAATACACTTGACCTCTAATAAAGCTATATCTTTCCCAACAAATAGAGCCAAGGATTATTTCTATCTATAAGTTTAAGTTGTGGTCCGACAGTTTATATTGTGTTCACAAGTATATTTGTTTTGTTTTGTTTTTTGACTGCCTTAATGAGCACTTTTATTTTCACTGACTATTGACTACTAATTTTATTGACAATATAATTTTACTGTTACTGCTGTAAGCCACTCATAGCTTAGGATATGATGGTAGAAAATGTGGTGTAATAAATAAGCAAAATAAATAAATAGCCAATCAATAATTAAAAATCTCCTGGCAATTGGCAAAGACCTTTTAAATTTTCCAGCCTATTTAATGCATTAATGTAACTATTCGAGATGTGGGGATTTAAAAAGAAGAAGAAGAAGAAGGCAAATCAAATAGACCTGAAGCCAGCTTGTCTAACTCAGATTTCATGAGCTAGTTATAACTTAATGATCCAGCATATTCCCCCTTTCACCTTTTCTTCCTTTAATCTGACAATCTTCCCCTCGGTTTGTTTGCCTGATGTTTGTTGGCTCTAAATTCAAGATGATAGGTGAATAAATGTCAACTTATATGGAAAGAATAAGGTCAGTAGGTTATATGCGAAAAAGAATTCATTGGTGAGACAAGCATTTCATCATTATAATTCTAAATAGCAATGACAGTTGAGATTCTACTGACATTCCAAGAATGTAAAAAATTGTCCATAATTATCTTTGCCTAGCTGTGGCAGGACTATAAGTTCTTTGAACACTGAACTTGGATGATTTCATGGCTATTGGACAGTAAGAACAACTAAAAGTAAGACAAAGCATTCAGCATCCCTGGGGAAATTCCTTGGAATGAAAGTAGATTCATTCTTCAGTTTTTTAAAAATGTAATAAATGCCCCAATATTAGCATATGTCAAAGTTTCTAGTTCTACATTCAAAGGATGCTGAACTTGCTAGAGGAAAAAAACAGGAGAAGAAGCTAGCAGCAGCAGAAGTTAGCAGCAGAAGAATCAATGTAGTCCCTTATATTTTCTAAGCTACTTTAAAGAGAAATTATTTCAAAAGGAAGTAATAATATGTCCAAGCAGAGAGATAGAATTTGCTCAGTTATAGAAGCAGAGAGCTTTGGCTGTTTGTTTGTTTGTTTGTTTTTTAGCAACAGCAAGTTTCCTCGGGCAATTGAAGCTTTGCCATGAAGCTGAAGAATTTGCTATTCTTTGCCAATTGTACACTTAAAATAATGCAGCACCTCACTGGATCCTATTTTCTAAATTGTATTATGATGTCATTGTGTTCCATATCCAGCCTTGGATTTGCTATGTGTCCTGAAATTTTAGCTCACTTTTTCTTCTGTTTCAAATTTCAATAAAAATTTATACATTTTACCAATGACATAATCATCATTTGTACATAGTTATTGAGCCCTTGTCATGGTCGGATCACTCTCTCCTGCGCCTTGACCTTCGAACCACGGTACCCCGCCGCAGGGAGGCAGAACCGGTAAGATGGTGCCGCCCCAGGCGCCTAATGGAACCTGAAAGGTTCCAGAGGGCGCTTGGGCCAATCCCCGAGGATCTTGCACACGCCTCGACTGGAGACCTAGTGGCCGCTTGGGATAGAGCGGCCGCTGGAGCTCTGGATCGAGTCGTGCCTTTGCGGCCTCTGACCCGGCGCCGTTCTCACCTGGCTCCTTGGTTCACTGAGGAGCTGAGGGAGATGAAGCGCTGGAAAAGACGCCTAGAGAGTAGTTGGAGGGCTAGTCTTTCTGAATCGGACCGGACACTGGTAAGATCTCATATTAAGAATTACCTAGTGGCGATAAAAGCAGCAAAATGTACACATTGTGCTGCTCTTATTGCATCATCACATAATCGCCCGGCCGCCCTGTTTAGGGTGACCCGCTCCCTGCTCCACCAGGAAGCACGGGAGGACCCCTTGGAGGGAAGAGCTGAGGACTTCGTACAATATCTGCATGACAAAATCACTCAGATTCGGGAAGGTCTGGACTCCGACTGGGTAGGTCCAGCGAGGGTGACGGGGGCAGGTCTTGAGAATATTATCTGGGACGAGTTTGATCCTGTGACCCCAGATGACGTGGACAGGATTCTGGGTAGGCTGAATGCAACCACATGTTTGTTGGACCCGTGTCCCTCCTGGTTAGTACTGGCTTCCCGGGAGGTGACGCGAGGCTGGCTCCAGGGGATTATAAATGCTTCATTGGGTGAGGGTGCCTTCCCTGCCGCCTTGAAAGAGGCGGTGGTGAGGCCTCTCCTCAAGAAGCCTTCCCTGGACCCGGCAGTATTGGCTAATTATCGTCCAGTCTCCAACCTTCGCTTCGTTGCGAAGGTTGTTGAGAGTGTGGTTGCACGACAGCTTCCCCAGTACCTGGATGAATCGTCGTATCTAGATCCGTTCCAGTCGAGTTTCAGGCCTGGGTACAGCATGGAAACGGCATTGGTCGCGTTGGTTGATGATCTCTGGAGGGCTCGGGACAGGGGTTGCTCCTCTGTCTTGGTCCTGTTAGATCTCTCAGCGGCTTTTGATACCATCGACCATGGTATCATGCTGCACCGGTTGGAAGAGTTGGGGGTGGGAGGCACCGTACTACGGTGGTTCTCCTCCTTTCTCTCCGACCGGTCGCAGTCTGTGTTGACAGGGGGGCAGAGATCGACCCCGAGGCCCCTCATATGTGGGGTGCCGCAGGGATCGGTCCTCTCGCCCCTTTTGTTCAACATTTATGTAAAGCCGCTGGGCGAGATCATCCGTGGTTTCGGGGTGAAGTACCACCAGTACGCTGACGACACCCAGCTGTACATCTCCACCCCGGACCACCCCAACGATGCCCTTGAAGTGATGTCCCGGTGCCTGGAGGCCGTACGGATCTGGATGGGGAGGAACAGGCTCAGGCTCAACCCATCCAAGACTGAGTGGCTGTGGTTTCCGACGTCCCGATATAGTCAGCTGGTGCCATCGCTGACTATTGGGGGCGAATCATTGGCCCCCACGGAAAGGGCTCGCAACTTGGGCATCCTCCTGGATTCACGGCTGTCTCTAGAAGAGCACCTGACGGCCGTGGCCGGGAGGATTTTTCATCAGGTTCGCCTGATTCGCCAGTTGCGTCCCTTTCTAGATCGGGACTCTCTACACACGGTCACTCATGCCCTCGTCACCTCTTGTCTGGACTATTGTAACGCTCTCTACATGGGGCTCCCCTTGAGGTACACTCGGAGGCTCCAACTGGCACAGAGTGCGGCCGCGCGGGTGGTTATGGGAGCAACATGGAGCTCCCATATAACACCTCTCCTGCATGAGCTGCACTGGCTCCCGGTGGTCTTCCAAGTGCGCTTCAAGGTTTTGGTTACCACCTTTAAAGCGCTCCATGGCTTAGGACCTGGTTATCTATGGGACCGCCTACTACCACCAATAGCCTCCCACCGGCCAGTACGCTCCCATAGAGAGGGGCTCCTCTGGGTGCCGTCGGCCAAACAATGTCGACTGGCGGCCCCTAGGGGGAGAGCCTTCTCTGTGGGGGCACCTACGATCTGGAACGAGCTCCCCCCGGAGATACGAAGGATCCCGGATCTGCGCACCTTCCGCTGTGCGCTTAAAACGTTTTTATTCCATCAAGCTGGCCTGGCCTAAATCTTCTCCTTTTTAAATTTTTAAATTTTAAATTTAAATTTTAAACACGAATTTGAATTTGTCTAATTATGGGATATTTTTAAAATTTAGCCAAACTGTTAATAATAATAATAATAATAATAATAATAATAATAATAATAATAATAATAATAATAATAATAATAATAATAATAATAATTTTATTTCTATACCGCCCTTCTCCCGAAGGACTCAGGGTGGTGTACAGCCAGTTTAAAAATACAAGACACAACAATAATTAAAAATTAAAATAATTAAATAGAATTGGCTGATTTAAAACTCTAAAAATTAAAATGCCCCAATTTAAAATGATTATATTGACAGCCCTGCCTGGCGGAACAACAAGGTCTTCAATGCGCAGCGGAACACCCGGAGGTCGGAGATCTTGCGTATTTCCGGGGGCAGTTCATTCAACAGGGCTGGGGCTCCCACAGAGAAGGCCCTCCCCCTGGGTGTCGCCAGCCGACATAACTTGGCTGATGGCACCCTGAGGAGACTCTCTCTGTGGGAACGGACTGGTCGGTGGGAGGCTATTGGTGGCAGGAGACGGTCTCGAAGGTACCCAGGTCCTATGCCATGGAGCGCTTTAAAGGTGGTAACCAACACCTTGTTTTTACCTATTTTAAATTTTTAACCTATTTTAAATTTTGTATTTTCTGTGTTTTTATCTTTTGGCTGTTCACTGCCCTGAGTCCTTCGGGAGAAGGGCGGTATAGAAATCTAATAAAACAAAACAAAACATAAAACAGATGGACGCTATGTTTCTTCTTTTCCAAGACACTGTAATGGAAATGTATTCTGTTCAGTTTAGAAACAGTTCTATTGACTGTACATCAGAAAGAGAAAAATTCATTTTTTCATTCATTTTTTTGTGTGTGTCTTTCCAAGCCCCATCTGGCCACGCTATTGAATTTTAGTGTGCAATTGCCAAAAATGGATGGTACATGATCTTGCAATCTGAGGTGAGAAACATATAAAAGTGTAACAGAGTTAAAATATATTCCACAATTTTCCACAGCTAACAGTATAAGTTTTTAAACCATAAAGATAGAGAAATTAAACTCTCACAAAATCTTGGGTGGCCCCACTCATATGTACAATTTGCGGCCCTCATTTCTCCCAAATATTAAGTATAGCCAGTGGTGGGATTCAAATAATTTAACAACAGGTTCTGTGGGCATGGCTAGGTGGGTATGGCTAGGTGGTCAAGTGACTGGGTGGGCATGGCTAGGTGGTCATGTGACTGGGTGGGTGTGGCCAACTCTACATCACTCGCGTGGATGGTACCTGTATGGTATTGGCAGGATTGGGGAGGGAATCCAGGGGTCTCCAGTGGGGGGATGAGAGGAAAGAAAGTGTGTGTGTGTGTGTGTGTGTGTGTGTGTGTGTGTGTGTGTGCAATCTTTCCACAGAGGAAGGGAATGTTTTATCGGCGCAGGAGTGTCGCTCGGGCATGCCCCTCACCGCCCATCTCTGCCTGTTTGTGGCAGAGCAACTTCTCCCTTGCTGGGTGTTAGTTAAGAAGAAGCAGCAAAATCAGTTTTTATTCCTTTGCTAAAGCCGCCATTCCCTTTTTTACACAGGATTGCCCAGCAGCGGAGAGGGAGAGGGAGAAGGGAGCAGCAGCGGCCACTAGCATTGTCTGTGGAGCTAGCAGGAGCAGCAGCACACAGGAATGCCACTGCCTTCTCCCTCTCCCTCCCAGCTGCTGGGTGAATAGTGAAAGGTCCAATGATAGCATGGGCACAAAATATAGGCCGTAATATAAAATTAGAGGAATAGGAAAAATTATGAAGCAAAAATTATAAATTAACACTGTCAACTGCATAGAAAGAAAATCTAAACAAAATGTTTTATAGGTGGCATTTAACACCGGCAAGATTGGCTAAAATATATACAAATATGAAACCGGAGTGCTGGAAGTGCAAACACAAGGATGGAACATTTTATCACATGTGGTGGCAATGCCCCAAAGCAAAAAAAATATTGGGAACAGTTAAGGAGATGGCTGCAGGAGATAATAGGAGAACAAATTGAATTCAAAGCTGAACTATTTTTATTAGGAATGATTAATCGAAAGATCAAGAAGCAACTCCAATACATTATTTTACACATTATTTTATAATCATCTCATTGGCTGGTATATCTAGTTTCCAACATTGAGCATGGACAATTCTCGCTGCAAGAATTGTCTATGCTCAATGTTGGAAACTAGATATACCAGCCAATGAGATGATTATATACAAGATATTAGAATGTGCTGAGATGCATAGGCTCATGTTAGAAATGAAAGGCAAGGAAAAAGCAGAATTTTATGAGGTGTGGGGTAAGTGGTATAACTGGTTAGAACAGAGAAACAAAAATGTATAGGAATAAATGTAGATACCTGTAAGAGACACATGACACAGTACTGTTAAAAAATGTTTATTGTTATGTAAATTGAAAATAAATAAATAAATAAATAAGAAAAATTGGACTCACTTTATTCCAGCACTCGTTCAAGGAACCCTGGAGCTTAGTGGCAACATATTGCATGCCTTAACAAGCCCACCAGTGGCCTCAGTGTGCCTTTCCTCCCTATGGCTCTAGTTCTTTAAAAAATTGGGTTCTCGCATGAACATTGGGAGAAAGGGAGTCTGATTGTGAGGGCAGGCTTTTACAAGGCTGGTCCTAGAGGGAGAGAGAGATCAGTGCACACATTTCTTCCCTGTGGCTCTAATTGTTAAAATTTTTGGGGGTTTGCATGCATGGGACGCTGGGGGAATGGGTGCCTAGAGCGAGAAGGGAGCATGGGCTGACTGAGCAGGGAAGGGGTACTGGATCTCCAGTGCTCATGCGGGGAACCCAGGCTTGCAACAGCAGCAGCAGTTTGGAGTTTCTTAAGGAGGACCACTCCTCCGGCCCCAGCCATGTGTTTTCCAGTCCGGGCTGCTTGGAGTGAAAAGCATGCAATATGCTGCTGCTCCTGGGATTCCCTGCATGAGTGCTGGAAGAAAATTGGCCAATGTCGGCTGCAGCCAGAGCCAGACTTGGAAAGCAGCAGAAGGACTTCAAGGCAAACAATCTACTCCTCAAGTTATCAATGCCTGAACTGGTGAACTGGAAGAGAGATTCGCCATTGTGCTGGTTAGTAAGTATGGACCAAATAGGCTTTTTGCTTTTCCCCACCACCACCCCATCCCAAAACAGTGCGGTGCAGACAGCCCAATGGAGGCAGAAAAATGGCTGTTTCCATCAGCCCTTCTCTTTTTTTCACCCTAGCCTCCTTTTGCTATCAGCACAGCTCAGCTGGACTGTGTGAGAGTGCCGAGTGGGTTGCACCAGAAGCAGGCAAACTGGCTGGTTAGAGACCATGTGGTTGAGGCAAGTGAGGGAGCCAGACAGAGAGCAGCAGCAGTTATGCCGGTCAAGCGGGCAAGATGAGGAGTGACTGGATGGGGTGGGGTGGGGTGGGTGGGGCAGGGCCAGCACACAATTTTAACAACCGGTTCGCCCGAACCAGCCTCAACTGGCTCGAACCGGCTGAATACCACCACTGATTTCTCCACCGATAGGAAAGTGCTTCTGACTACATCCTGGGTACATTACAAATCCTTAAACGAGCTTCAAAAGATGTTTTGAACTTTTCTTAGGGACATTTTGAAACCATAATCCTACCAGTATTAATATATTGATTATGAATGCTCTTTTTTAAAAAAACAAGTACAAGAGTAAAGGTTTAAAAGAAAAAGTAAATGCTTTTGCTAACTTCATTCCCTCCACAAATATCATTGACGTACTTTCTGCAGGCCATCTAAGAATATAAACATATCTCCTCTCTCCTATCCAGTTTTTCAACCAAAGAATTGTTACACTGAAGGTCAGAAAGTACCTTCAGTTCCACTTGGTAGTAGTGTTTATTGGTCTTTTATTCAGAGATTAAGACATGTAAAAATAAATGCAGGGTTACAAATTATATTGTTCAGTTTCTGAAGTAAATCTCCACTCATTCAAATATTTACACAGTCATGCATACCTAACCAATTCAAAGTGGCTGGCCCAGGATTGAATTCCAGAAAAATGGAGGCAAGTTGCACACCATACATAACCAAATTGTAAATGATGATGCCAAACTGGCATCCCATTCAGTTTTATGCTTTCCAACAAGTACAGTACTTAATGAGGTTTACTAGCATTTTTCTCCAGCTCTTGGGACTTGAGAATGCTTTATATATTAGACTTGGATATGTCTGTTGATTTGTGGACCATTTTTTGCTGCACAAACTGCATCTCCCTTATCTTTTGTACTCCTCAAGGTCATTATTTTCCATTGATCTACAAACTATAATGTTGAGTAAACTTTTCTGCCTTTTTCATCTGCTTTGAGTGAATGTCACATTCTCAATATTTCACAAGTATCCATTCACACAAATTCATGGTATAAAGCTGCACTTTATCACAATATCACAGCATTATATAATGATCGTCACTGTATGCTAACAATCATATACCAGCATTAGTATAGTGATATATGATTCATTACTTTTTATATACAGTATGGTTAACATATTCTGACAGAATGGACTTGCAAAGGGATTATCTTATCCATTGTAATTGCAGCTCTTTGACTATGTTTATAACTCACAGTATGCCAATAAATTATAATTGCACAAACCTTAGTGTCAGCCCTGGAGGCCATCTTTACTTTGGAGCTTCAGGACTGCCACATTTAGTGCCTGGGAAAATGGAAGGGGGTATTTGCAAGTAGTGGTGAAGATATATAGCCATAACAACGTTCTTTTCTCTGGGAGTCAAGGATGTCTAGCCTGCACCTGGTTGGGAGTGACTGGGGGCTGCCTTCAGTTTGGACAGTGGATTGATTGGATCATGTGACAGATGTGTAAGGGCAGGGGATGGGACTTTGACTTTCTTTTGGGTGGGGAAAACCCAGGAACTTTCAGATTTGGGTTTTCCCAGATGTGCCAATATGACATCTCTAATAAAATGGATCTTTGAGAAATTGCTAGCCTCAGGGTCTTCTTTAGTTGGGGGTGTTACTTGGAACCCTGACACTTAGCACACTCTGATGTAATAAACCCCATCTCACATAGTGCCTTAATGCAGGGGGTTAAGAAAATGCTGTGCTAGAACTTCCAGTTTGGCGTCACAGAGAGACAGCTGGGGAAATAGCGGGCTCTGATGAGTGCTGTGAAAACCCTGGCTGCCAAACTGCTGCCGATGGGTCTTTGGACTGGAACCATCCTGCAGGGACAGGGAAGAAAGAGAGGTGCCTCAGACAACCAAGAGGAACAGGCAAGTTCCTCGGAGGTCAGAGGGAACTCTTTGTGAGTCGGCGGCGGGGGGCGGCACCATGACAGCTGCCAAGAAGCTGGGACGACCAGGCTAAGTATAGAGCTGGAGAGAAGAAAGAAATGGAACAGAGTTTTTTTAAAGCTGGGTGAGTGACAGCCAACTCAGGCTTGAATAACAACAAGAAAAACATCTTACAACTATAAGACCCCTAATGTGTAATAGCAGCTAAGGAGCATGGGGGCAAAGAGGATTTTGAAATGTAATTTGGAAAAGACAAAAACCCAATTGAAAATTGATTTCTGAACAAACTAATTGGAAACTTTAAACAATTAGACATGGTCAAAGGATTGGAAAGAAATAAAGAGATTCTTTTTTCTCCCCTTTCTTTTTTAAATGGCAAGAAAAATAAAAAGAATGGATAATAAGCTTTAAGAAGAAGAAAAAAGGGATCTATAAATAAAAGGGGAAAAAGAAAAAAAGAAGTGAGAAGAGCTATTTAAATTTGGACTGGAATGATTTGAATTGGAAAAATTGGAAAAATTGGAATTTAAAAATTCCAATTTTTAAATTGGAAAAAGAAAAAAGAGAAGTCAAGTAAGATCGTGATATAATGGAAACAAAATGGATACTTATTAAGCAATTGGAAATTGTGGATTGCAGAGAGATACCATCTGGAGTAAAAAGGAACATTGCAATTTGGTTCTTTATTTTGGAAAATTGTGAACTTCACAGATAATAACCGTGGGAACTTGTGGAGGAGGATTTTCTTGTCTACAAGAGGCTTGACTTTTAGGGGAATTAAAAAAAAGAAATAGAAGGGAATACAATGGAACTTTTATAATTGGAGCAATTATTTGATTTGGAGAATGGAAATAAAAGAAATAATTATAATGTTGCACAGAGGACAAAATTTGAGGATATAAAAATCGAAATGGAGTATACATGTGTGGACAAGAAAATGAAGATCGAGAAATAAGACATAGAAGTGGAAAATAAAGAAGATAAAGATATTGTGATTAAATATGAACAAATAATTGAACATGTGAATACTAATAATAAAAAGGAGGTCTCTAGAGATTATATTGAGATTAACAATAACTCAATGATGATTATGCTGAGATTAATAATGATATAATGATGATTATATAGAGATTAATACTGAATGATAAAAGAATAAAAGGTTGGAAAATATTAAGAAATGTAAAGATGTCCCGGACCTGGATTTATAAAATGACCATATTGAGATAAACAAATATGAGAAGAATTATGTTATAGATATTTAGAAATGAAATAGGGATTGAGGCAAAAATATATGGAAAATAGATTACATTAAAAGAAATATAGCAATGGATATAATGAACCAATTTTTTATTAAGATGTTAAAAGACACTACTTGAGGAAATTGATGGTTATAATAACTGGGATAGTGTTTAAATACCTATAACAATTGTTATAATTTGAATATTCTTAATAATATAACTACAAAAGTAAAAGATGATTATGTTGGGAGTAACAGTGAGAAAAAAAAAGTTAATTATACTGGGATTAACAGTAATTAAGATGATTCCACTGGGATTAACAGTGAGAAAAATAAAGATGATTACACTGGGATTAACAGTGGAATAAAGATGATTACACTTGGATTAACAGTGAGAAAAATAAAGATGATTACACTGGGATTAACAATGGAATAAAGATGTATTTTGTACATTGGGATTAACAGTGGAAGGATAAAAGAAAAGGTTAAATTAGAAAATTGATAGCTATAATAATTGGGATATTGTTTAAATATGTATAACAATTGTGATAATTTGAACATTTATTACCTAAGTGAAAAAGAAAAGAAAACTGAAACAATATATGATTATGATTTATAAACAAAAACTACTTAATTGGTGTTATATAAATGGTATGTTTGATAGATAGAATTTAGGATAATTGGGAAATTGTGTTAAAGAGCATTATTTGAACTAAGAACTATGTTTAAATGTTAAACTGCTATATTTCTAAAATTAAAAAGATAAGATTTAAATTTGATAAAGTAATAATGGAATAAAGATTTAATGAGCATAATGATATATAAATATGTTTGAATTGTATTGTCAATAGTGAGGATTTAGGGTAAGAATTGTTGTATTATGAGTTATTAATTGAATTAAGAATTAAGGTGGGTTAATAGAAGGGTTATTGTTTTGATTAAGTAAATATATGTTAATTTTTTTAAAGATGGTATTAGTTGTATATGTGAACTAAGATTTAGAAATAAGTGCTATGGCAAAATAGAATAGATAAAATTTTGTTAAAGATTTTGTTAAAAATTGAACAAAGTGATGACCGGATCAAAGCTCTGTTCCGAAAGGATGTAATTTGTATGTTTGGAAAAAAATAGAAAAACTTTTTGCAAAAAAAAAAAAAAAAAAAAAGAAAAGAAAAGAAAAGAAAAAGAAAAGAAAGAAAATGCTATGCTAGAAAAAGGTACATTTTCCCCCCTTTGGTTTTTTTGTTTATCCTGTTTCATAAAGGAGCTGCAAACCTGAGGTGATTGTTTTTCAAACCTAAATAATAAAGGAGGCTTGATATGTGCAAAATAATTAAAAAGTTTTCTTGATGGTGGGCAACGGTGTGACATCCATCTTGATTAATCCTACATATGTTCTTCCTTTGAAAGTTTCAACCCAACAGCAATTCTAATTCTACTGAGAAGATTTAAAACAAATCTTTATATATTTCTATTTACTAATCCTGACTAAAAAGCTAAAGAAATGATGGGATGAAGAAGAAAAACTGATAGGCTTTCTATGATGAGTTTTCATTCAGAGAGTAAGGGATTACATTGCTCTTTGTATTGTCTAGGTACTTGTGCACAAAATAGAATATTCTCTTTTTTTTTCATTTTGAGGCCAAAAACAGAAACAGTCACAAGAAATCTGTAGAACGTAAAGATATAATACCATCAGTCAGTTAATAATTTCTACTATAGAGTCTAAGTTTTGGGAAGTGATCATTTTCTGCATTGGTCAGATCCCATCTTGAACATTGTGTCCAGTTCTAGGCAGCACATTTTAGAAGGTTTGCAGACAAAGAAATACAAAGAAGGGTGATGACTATGATTAGAACTATTGTTTATTAAATTTATATGCCACCTAATACCCATCAATTCTGGGTAATTACAAATAAAAACTTTAAAATCAAGAAAAAATAGAGCAATAAACACAATGAAGAATGAATGTGGGAAGGGTGAGAAAGACTGGACAGGAATGAAAAGAAACAAAACCATATATAGGTAGTCCTCAACTTACAACAGTTCTTTTAGTGACCGTTTGAAATTACAACGGGATTGAAAAAAGTGACTTATGACCCTTTTTCACACATATGATGGTTGCAGCATCCCCATGGTTATGTGATATACATTTGGATACTTGACAGCTGGTTCATATTTATGGCAGTTACAGTTTCCTGGGGTCATGCAATCACTTTTTGCAACCTTCTGGCAAGCAAAGACAATGGGGGAGCCAGATTCACTTAACAACCATAAAACTAATGTGGCAAGAAAAGTCATAAAATGGGGCAAAACTCACTTAACAAATTATTTAACAACATATATTTTGGGCTCAATTGTGGTTGTAAATTGAGGACTACCTGTAGTCCAAAGGGATTAAATCCTACTATAATACAATAATGGAAGGGCTAAGGTTGTTTGGCTCTGAGAAAAAACAAAATTGTGCCCGTAGTCACAGCTAATTGAACCACTAAAAGTAATCTAGTTCACTAAACCAAGTAAGCAGAAAATTAGAAAATGAAGCAATAAATATATATTTTTGCTGCTCATGATTAGATCACAAAAGAGCGTGGGGGACACCATCTGACTTCCTTTTTTTTTGGAAACAAACTAATGGATGGAAACAACAGATGGAAACTAATCAAGGAGAGAAGCAATAAGAATAGAGCTGGAAGGGATCTTGGAGGTCTTCTAGTCCAATCCCTGCGCAAGCAGAAGACACTATCATTTCAGACAGGTGGTTGTCCAGCCTTTTCTTAAAAACCTCCAGTGATGAAGCACCTACAAGTTCTGAAGGCAAATTAATTATCCTCACTGTTAAGAAGTTTCTCCTTAGTTTCTCCTTAATTCCAGGCTGCTTCTCTCCTTGATTAGTTTCCATCCATTGTTTTTTGTCTTGCCTTCTGGGCTTTGGAAAATAAGTTGACCCCCTCTTCTTTCTGGCAGCCTCTGAAATACTGGAATACTACTATCATGTCAGGACTAGTCATTCTTTTCACTGGACTGGCCATACCCAATTTCTGCAACCATTCTTCATATGTTTTTGACTCCAGGCCCTTAATCATCTTAGTTGCTCTTGTTTGCACTTTTTCCAATTTGGAAAAAGTACAATCTTTTTGTAATGTGGTGACCAAAACAGGATGCAGTATTCCAAACATGGCCTTACTAAGGCTTTATAAAGTGGTACTAATATTTCATGTGATTTTCATTCTATGCCTCTGTTTATACAAACAAAGATTGTATTAGCTTTTCTGGCTGCTGCCACACACTGCTGGCTCATGTTTAAGTGATCATCTACTACAGGAGTGTCAAAATCAAGGCCTGCAGACTGGATCTGGCCTGTGGGGTGCTTAGGTCTGGCCCATGGGGCTGGCCTGGAAATAGCAAAGGACCAGCCTGCGGTGCCTTTGCTACCAAAAATGGGGCACGGGGGGAGCTCACACGGCCCCCACAACCGGCTGCCAGAGTGCTGCAGGAGGTCTTCCAGGCCCAAAACGGGGCCTCTGGACTGCTCCAGGAGGACTTCAAGGCCCAAAACGGGGCCTCTGGAGTGCTGTAGGAGGCCGTCTTTGACTCAGAAGTGATCTCGAGATAGGGGATATAGCGATTGAACCCTTGTCATGGTCAGATCACTCCCTCCTTCGTCTGGACCTTCGAACCGCCACACCCTGCCGCAGGGAGGCGGAACTGACCAGGTGGTTCCGCCCCAGGCGCCTGATGGATCCTGATAGGTTCCAGAGGGAGCTTGGGCCATTTCCTGAGGCTCTGGCACATGACTCGGCTGAGGACTTAGTAGCCGCCTGGGATAGGGCGGCTGCTGGGGCTTTGGACCGAGTCGTGCCTTTGCGGCCTCTGACCCGGCGCCGGTCTCACCTGGCTCCTTGGTATACTGAGGAGCTGAGGGAGATGAAGTGCCGGAAAAGACGCCTAGAGAGCAGTTGGAGGGCTAGTCGTTCTGAATCCGACCGGACACTGGTAAGATCTCATATTAAGAATTACCTGGGCTTCCGGTTTGCTGCTGGCCGCCGCCAGACGTTCCTCTGGGATCGTCAGCTCCCTCTGCCTGTATAGAGCCGCCGTTACAGCGGATGGCGGCTCGAAAAAACTCCGTTTCCAAGAGGAAACGGAGAGAGAGCCGGCAGGGGTGGGTAGAACTCCCCGCAGAGTCCCAAAAGTTTTTTTTTTAACTTTTGGGACGGAGCGGAGGAGAAGCCCCATATCCCCTGCCGCTGCTCCGGGCTTTGGGAGACCTCTGCCTATGCAGAGCCAGGCGTCAAGAGCAAGCCTGTGAATCTAAAAGAATAATTAAAGAAATGAAGAACTGGACCCTTAATACTGAACCGCAAGTATCTCACCCTTTCAAAAACTATTTAAAAGAAAAGAGCAGAGGAAAAGAGGGAAAAAGAGCCTTCTAAAATGGCGTCTGCTGTGGCTGGAGAAGGGCTAAAAGGGAAAGTCCTTCCGTTTTTCATTATTACAATGTAGCGGAATAAATATCATTGGCTACATTTCTAGAGAAACCTCGCTCCTGTGCTGCTCAGAAGTTTTTTTTAATGAGGGAAAGTCTTTTTGTTTTCTATTTCTTCTCTTATTTTTGCTAAATCTTGTCTGTGTGGGAAATGGCATCAGGACTTATACAGCTGGACAAACAGGGGGGGGGAATTTCCCCCCTTAAGAAATTGCGCCAACAAATTTCAACTCTCCAGCGTCAGAAACCCGATTTTAATATATTAGAATTTATCCTTGAAGAGATTGTAAGAAGGGATGAGATTGTGAATCAGCAACTTGAAAAATTTAAGCAGGAAATTAAAGAAATTGGTGAATTGGTGAAATCAGAGTCTGACTTCTTGAATAAAAAGATTTCAAAAGTTGCTAATGGTTTATCAGGCTTTCTGATTCGGATGGAGGCAAAGACTGAATTATTAGAGACTAAAATGAAGGAAGTCGAGGAGAATTTGGATGACATGACTCAAAAAATTAAAAAGGATTTGATAAACATTCAGGATAATAGCTTGGAAGACAAATCTAAAATGGAGATTGACCAAAAGATTGGTAATGAGGAAAATGTACAACAGAGGATTGAAAGAGAAGTTTTAATGATTCAATATAATTTTACAGAATATGCAATTAGATTGAGAGGTCTGCAGGAAAATAATAGAGATGATTTAAGGAAAGTATCTTCTGAAATTCTGGCTGGGATCTTAAAGGTTCAACCTGATGAAGTGTATTGCAGGATTGATAGAATTTATAGAACAAACTCCTGGTGGGCAAAGCAAAGGCAACTGCCTAGAGATGTGGTGATCTATTTTACAGATAAAGAAATTAGGAATAATATTGTGCAGAACTCTTTTAATTCCAATTTGCAATTTCATGGAAGAAAGATTTGGATTTTCAAGGAGCTCCCGCCCAAGATGTTAATGGAGAGGAAGAAATTTGGCTTTTTAGTGACTGAATTAAAAAAAAGAAATATCCTATTCAGGTGGGACATCCCAGCTGGTTTAATATTGAGATATCAAGGCGTAAGATATCAATTGCACACTGTTGAAAAAGCGGAAGATTTTTATCAAAAAATTCTAAAAATGAATTTAACACCTTTAGGCATAATACAGGATAAGCAAAAGGAGTTGGAAATAAAAGGAAAACATCAAATTACAGAGGCTGTGATGGATAAATTGTCTTTGGACTCCTTGGAGACCCCAGCTGGACTGTTTATAAATAAGAGAGCAGTGTCATCCGAACCCAAGGTGATGAATTATCAAGTCACAGACAAGTGCGCAAATCAATCAGTTGATATACAAGTGATGGAGAAGAAAGATGAGATGATAAAATTAACCCAACAAGAACAATCCACAAAGCAGAATGAAAATCAACCAGCAGATATACAATTGGTAAGCAAGAAAAGAGGATGGAAATTTAACCCGAAAAAGAAAAAGAAAAGAAACAGATCTTATAGAAACAGCAATTTCCAAACTAAGCAACAGTGAAGCCAGGCACTTTAAAAAATGAATGAATATTAGAAAAGACAGTGGTGGCGAACAATTGTCTGATACTATCCTGAGGATTGTGGCAGATCTCTGCAAGGCCATGATTTTGGGAAGTGGAAAGAGCCTCACTTTGTTGGATTTGAATCATCTAATTTTTTCTTATTTACTTTTTTTTTCTCTTGGAAATATACTATAACTACTTTGAGTTATAAGGCAGGAGAGTTTTTCTGGGGCATGCAGAAGATCTGGATGTTACTCAGTAGGATGACGGGAATTAACAATCCTGATGAATACCACAACTATAACCATACGGATATATTTATAATTATAATGTCACTCGGGTGGTTGTTTTTACTTTTATACAGGTGTGAGGATATCTACTACTGATGGGGGCAGAAGATGACTGAAGATTTTGAACAAACTGTTGCACCAGCATGTTATTTTACCCTATTATGGGTGATGGATTTAACAATCTAGTGGAAAGACATCAAAGAAGATATTATATGGATCATAAACTTAAAGTTATTGTCTTTTCTCTTTTTACATAATGAAATGCATATATAGATATGTGTATATCTTAGTAAAGTGGGCAGTTGATTATATTTAGAATCGTATTGCATGATTTTGTAGGAATTGAAGGGCTGAAATAGGTTAGTTTACTGATTGTTATAAAATGGGATGCATATATAGATATGTGTATATTCTAGTAAAGTGGGTAGTGGATTATATTTAGAATTGTATTGTCTGATTTCAAGTCATATATTTAGAGGAGTGGAGGAAGTGGACAGAATTGAACAAATTTGGTTGCAGGGAGAAGGCCGATTTAAAATGTTATATTAATATATATAAAAGATTAAAGGTTAATTTGTAATAATACTCAATAAGTTTAGGGGAGGAGAAAAAGGGCAGATTACCGTAAAAATGGGAGTTATAAGATTAACAAGTTAAGGGTCAGTATTCCGAGAAGGGATTAAGGGAAAGGGAAGATATTATGTATGTAACTAGTTATGAAATAGCCTATTGTTGTGAAGAAGTCACGGGGGGGTTGGGTGGAAAGGGTGGGTTAGGGAAGAGGGGGGGGAAAAAGGGGGAAAAACTTGTATTTGAAAACTTTTTCAATAAAAAAAAAAAAAAAGAATTACCTAGTGGCGATAAAAGTAGAGAAGAGTAACTACTTTTCTGCTCTTATTGCATCATCAGATAATTGCCCAG
This sequence comes from Arizona elegans, assembly GCA_022577455.1. Classification (NCBI taxonomy): domain Eukaryota; kingdom Metazoa; phylum Chordata; class Lepidosauria; order Squamata; family Colubridae; genus Arizona; species Arizona elegans. The sequence goes on from JAKOOJ010000006.1 coordinate 32,340,070, forward strand.
CCGCCCTGTTTAGGGTGACCCGCTCCCTGCTCCACCGGGGGCGCAGGAGGACTCCTTGGAGGGTAGAGCTGAGGATTTTGTACAATATCTGTATGACAAAATCTCTCAGATTCGGGAACAGCTGGACTTTGACTGGGTAAATCCAGGGGAGATGACAGGGGCAAGTCCTGAGAATATTATATGGGAAGAGTTTGATCCTGTGACTCCTGAAAGCGTGGACAGGATACTGAGCAGACTGAGTGCGGCCACATGTTTATTGGACCCGTGTCCCTCCTGGTTGGTACTGGCCTCCCGGGAGGTGACGCGAGGCTGGCTCCAGGGGATTATAAATGCTTCTTTGAGTGAGGATGTCTTTCCCGCCGCCTTGAAAGAGGCGGTGGTGAGGCCCCTCCTCAAGAAGCCCTCCCTGGACCCGGCTGTGTTAGCAAATTATCGTCCTGTCTCCAACCTTCGCTTCGTTGCGAAGGTTGTTGAGAGTGTGGTTGCACGACAGCTTCCCCAGTACCTGGATGAATCGTCGTATCTAGATCCGTTCCAGTCGGGTTTCAGGCCTGGGTACAGCACGGAAACGGCATTGGTCGCATTGGTTGATGATCTCTGGAGGGCTCGGGACAGGGGTTGCTCCTCTGTCTTGGTCCTGTTAGATCTCTCAGCGGCTTTTGATACCATCGACCATGGTATCATGCTGCACCGGTTGGAAGAGTTGGGGGTGGGAGGCACCGTACTATGGTGGTTCTCCTCCTTTCTCTCCGACCGGTCGCAGTCTGTGTTGACAGGGGGGCAGAGATCGACCCCGAGGCCCCTCATATGTGGGGTGCCGCAGGGATCGGTCCTCTCGCCCCTTTTGTTCAACATTTATGTAAAGCCGCTGGGCGAGATCATCCGTGGTTTCGGGGTGAAGTACCACCAGTACGCTGACGACACCCAGCTGTACATCTCCACCCCGGACCACCCCAACGATGCCCTTGAAGTGATGTCCCGGTGCCTGGAGGCCGTACGGATCTGGATGGGGAGGAACAGGCTCAGGCTCAACCCATCCAAGACTGAGTGGCTGTGGTTTCCGACATCCCGATATAGTCAGCTGGTGCCATCGCTGACTATTGGGGGCGAATCATTGGCCCCCACGAAAAGGGCTCGCAACTTGGGCGTCCTCCTGGATTCACGGCTGTCTCTAGAAGAGCACCTGACGGCCGTGGCCGGGAGGATTTTTCATCAGGTTCGCCTGATTCGCCAGTTGCATCCCTTTCTAGATCGGGACTCTCTACACACGGTCACTCATGCCCTCGTCACCTCTCGTCTGGACTATTGTAACACTCTCTACATGGGGCTCCCCTTGAGGAGCACCCGGAGGCTCCAATTGGTCCAGAATGCAGCCGTGCAGGTGGTGACGGGAGCGATGTGGCGCTCCCATGTGACCCCCCCTCCTGCGCGAGCTGCACTGGCTCCCAGTGGTCTTCCGGGTGCGCTTCAAGGTTTTGGTTACCACCTTTAGAGCGCTCCATGGCTCAGGACCAGGGTACTTATGAGACCGCCTTCTGCCACCAGTAGCCTCTCTCCGACCAGTTCGCTCCCATAGAGAGGGGCTCCTCAGGGTGCCGTTGGCCAAACAATGTCGACTGGCGGCCCCCAGGGGGAGAGCCTTCTCTGTGGGGGCACCTGCCATCTGGAACGAGCTCCCCCCGGAGATACGGAGGATCCAAGACTTACGCATCTTCTGCCACGACCTAAAAACGTTTTTATTCCAACAGGCTGGTCTGGCCTAATTCTCCCTTTTAAATTGGCTTTTAAATTGGGTTTTAAATGTTTTTTAGATAAATTGGATGTTTTTAATTTGTTTTTTGGGCCTAAATTATTTAATCTGTTTTTAATAGTTTTTAACTTTTGTATGTCTCTGTTTTTATTTTGGCTGTTCACCGCCCTGAGTCCTTCGGGAGTAGGGCGGTATACAAATATGATAAATAAATAAAATAAATAAATAAATAAAAGGGAGGAAATGTAAAATGTTTTACCTTTCAAGCTTGCAGGATTCTGCTACTATAGCCTATGTCAATAATTTATAGTTCTAGTCTTCCTATGGAGTCAATTTCTTGATCTGGGCTCTTTCTCATAAAGTGATCAAATAGATCAAGTAAGTATTAAAAAAACAAAATCACAGAAATGTACAACTTTCTATTTTTATAAGTGTATAAAACCATGTGTGTGGAGGTGCAGTCCACACACTTATTTTCTGGGGTCTTGTCTATTCTTGCCAGTTTAGTATCATCTGCAAATTTGATGAATTCCCCTTCTATATCCTCATCTAAGGCATTTATGAAGATATTGAAGAACACTGGGCCTAAGATGGAACCTTGTGGTACCCCACTGCTTACTTCCCTCCATGCAGATGTAGTACCATTAAGGACTACTTGTTGAGTATGGTTTGTCAGCCAGTTACAAATTCATCTGGTGGTGATGCTATCTAGCCCACATTTTTCTACCAAGAAGTAGATTGTGGTCTACTTTGTTGAATGCCTTGCTGAAGTCTAAGTATACTATGTCCACAGCATTTCTCTGGTCTACTAAATTAGTCACTTTGTCAAAGAATGAAATATGATTGGTTTGGCATGATCTGTTTTTAACAAACCTGTACTGGCTACTAGTTATAACTTTATTTGTTTCTAGATATCCACAGATCTGTTTTGTTTTTCCCCCCTGTATCTTCCCAGTTATTGATGTTAGGCTGATTAGTTTGTAGTTTCCTGGGTTCCTCCCCCCCCCCCCCCCCACTATTTGAAGATGGGAACCACATCAGCTCTTTTCCAATCCTCTGGTAATTCCCTGGTGCTCCAGCATTTGTTTAAAGATATGGTACTGAGATAACATCTGCCAGCTCCTAAAGAACTCTGGGATGTAATCTATCAGGTCCTAGTGACTTATATTCATCAACATCAGACAGCTGTTCTCTTACCATTTTCTTGCTTATTTTAATTTTTATTTCTAGTCTATCTTTTACAGTTATGTTTTTGGTAGGTTGAGTTTCTTTTTGCATGAAGACTGATGCAAAGAATGAGTTAAGTAGCTCTAATTTCTTTCTCCTGCCTGTTTCTTCCTTACCATATTCTCTCTTTAGTGGACTGACTTTTTTCTTGACTGTTTTCTTGTTATTTATATTTTGAAAGAAAGTTTTTTTTAAAAAATCTTTGACTTTTTTTTTGCAAGTCTTTATTCATTCTGAGCCTTTGCTGTCCTGACATCATTTTTGCAGAGTCGGGCTATCTGCTGGTAATATGCCTTAGTTATGTGTCTCTTTTTCCATTTTTTCTACTTATCCTTTTTGTCTTTCAGTTAATCAGAGATATCTTTGTGTAGCCATGCTGGTTTTTCTTGGATTTCTTGTATTTTTTGCAGTGGTATTATGTTGAACTGGGCTTTTATGATAATATTTTTCAGAGTTTCCCATGCTTCTGGAGTTGTTTTCCCCTTTAGGATTTTTATCCATGGAATTTTTCTTAGGGTCTCTCTAAGTTTGTTAAAATCAACTCTTTTAAAGTTTAAGATACTGGCTGTATTGTGTTATATTGCTTGTGTTTGCATTATATTGAATTCCAATATGACATGGTCACTCTCATCAAAGGTTATGAGGACATTGAAGGATAGAGGAAATTCAACTCCCTCTATCACTTCTTCTCTATTAGTAAGAATTAAATCCAGTTTAACTTTTCCTCTAGTTCCCCCCTCTATCTTTTGGATGACAAAATTGTTATCTAAATTGGTTAAGAATCTGTTTGATCTCCCACTTGCTGCAGAGTTTGTCTCCCAGTTGATATCAGGGTAATTAAAGTCTCCCATTACTACTGTAGTATGTTTCCTACATACATTTGTTAATTGATTAACAAAGAGCTCATCTATTTCTTCTGCATAGTTGGGTGGCCTGTAGTATACACCTATAGCAATATCATTTTTGTTCCTTTTATATTGATCCATATAAATTCTAGGAGGTTTTAATCCTTGGTTTTTTGTATTTTCTGTAGAGATATAGTGATCTTTTATACATAATGCAACTCCACCTCCTCTTTCGTTAGGTCTGTTTCTTTTGAAAACTTGCATCCTTCCATCAGTACATCAAGTCCTTTATGGAACGTGGATATGTTTCTTAAAGCTCCTACTTTGTAACAGGGATTTCCATCCTTCCCATCACTTTCTATTTCATTATGTATGTCTTTATTTTCTTTCTGTTTACACCCTACCTCCTTATGTGATTGGTTATCTACTGGTTTTTGCCTGGAATTAGATTCTAAAGGTCATAAAGATTGGCTCCCCCCTCAATTTTAGATTAAAGCTATTTTGATAAGATAAGAGATAAGAGAGATAAAAGATGATAAGAGATGATAAGAGATAAGAAATAAGATAGGCAAGGCGAGGCAAGGCAAGGCGAGGCGAGGCGAGGCGAGGCGAGGCGAGGCAAGGCAAGGCAAGGCAAGGCAAGGCGAGGCGAGGCGAGGCAAGGCAGTTATTTTCCAAATATATTCTTTCCAGTTCTTGTGAGGTGCAGTCCATCCCTTGCCAATATCCTTTTGTATAGGTAATGTAGACCATGGTCTAGGAAGCTGAAGTTCTGTTGACAACACCAGCTTTTAAGCCAGTGGTTCATTTCTAAAATTTTTCTTCCCCATTGGATGTTGGCTTTTTGTTGGAAGTATAGATGAAAACACCACTTGTGCTCCTTTCTTCCCTGACTGTTTGTAATCTCTTGTTATTGTTTTCAGATTCATTGTTGTTTCATTGGTCCCCACATATAGGGAAAGAAAGGGGTACTAATCCATGGACTTGATTATTTTAGTAAGGTACTCATTTACATCTTTGATTTTTGCTCCAGGGAGACAATACATCTCTGTATATTGACTGCCTGGTCTGCAGACTATAGTTTCTGTTTCCTTAAGAATTGAATCGGTTGGCATCACAGTGGTACAGATATGGGCTGAGCTCCATGGAGCTTCATGAAACCCAACCGATACCTGCCTGCCAGGAGACCCTATGGGGTCAAAACCAACTTGAAGAGGTGGTGAAGAAAGCAGGGATCCTTTGTAAATTGCAAGGAAACAGCAATTTCCTCATTTGATCCAAAGAAACCCTCCAGATCAGCAGCAGAGAGGACAGCCATTTTGGCAAGACCAAAGCTGTGACAACCAAGACAAGAAGATTATGAGCTGGAGCAGTTTGTGGACAGAAGATTCAAACTGGGTGAAATGACTTTCAACTTCTATACTAGAGACTTAAACCCAAATAAAAGCATTTTTTTAAAAAAAGATTTTCCAAAGCTAAGAAGCGGCGATTTAATACATGGAGAAAGATTATGCCAAAAAGTGAAACAAACTTTTGATTCTGAAGCTTTAAAATATAGAAAGCCTGAACTGGAACTGGTAGTAGTATGTAAAATGACTTAAATTGTGGATAACACCGTTTGATTATTGGAAGAAATCGTATAAAGAAAAAAGGATCTGTCCCCCCCCCCAAATTCCTTTTCTGACAGTCAGTTGTTTCATGTTGGAACCTTGAGTGGGGGTGCCACCTGCTGGCAAAAGAAGATATTATATTAGAACACACTGGGAAATGACCTTGACAGTGAGTGACATTATAAGAAAAATAAAGAGAACAAAGGAAATAGCGAAAGGCAAACAACACTGGGAAGGCCTTTTTATTTTGGTTTCATATTTACTGGTGTTTTGATAGCTTGGAAGTGCTGAGTGAGCCTTTTGAAGATTTCTAAGGCAAGGTGGACTATAAGTAACAAGAAGCATCTTTGAAATTGAATATTTGACTCTACAGATATTTGGGGATTTTTTTTTTTATTGAAAAAGTTTTTCAAATACAGATTTTCCCCCTTTTTTCTCCCCCCCTCCTCCCTAACCCCCCCCTCACCACCCCTCCCCCTGTGACTTCTTCTAAGTAAAATCCAAATTCATAACAGATTATATAATACTTTAACATCCCCTTACTCCATCCCCCAAATACTGACCCTTTCTTTCTAATAATATTATTATATCCCCCTTTTACTATACATTTCAAAATAACATTTTACTATAACATTGTGTAATAACTTCTAATTTAGCATAGTAATATTATTATAACACCCAATTTAGCAATAATCTGCCCTTTTTCTTCTCCCCCATACATATATCTCTTAAATCAAACCTTTTATGTATATTAATATAACATTCCAAAACAGCCTTCCATTTTAAAACTATATAATAAATCCTAATTTAATATTTAATCTTTTGTGTATATTAATATAACATTTCAAAGCAGCCTTCCACTATAAAACTATATAATAGATCCTAATTTAACATTTATTCAACTCATAGTCTATCCATTTCCTCCACTCCCATAAATAGACAAACAATAAACTAGCCTATCTCCACCCACTTTCCTACAAAATAACAATTCTTAATATCTTTATTCTTCTGCCCATCCTGCTAAAAAAAAAATATTCCCTTATATAGATAAAATCAATGACTTTAAACTTGTAATCCATATAATGTCTTCTATAATGTCTTTCAACTGGATTATTAACTCCATCACCCATATTAGGGTAACATCACATCCTAATTCCAACAGAATGTTCGGAATCCTCAGTTATCATCTGCCCCCATCAGTAATAAATATCTTCATGTATGTATATATAAAAAAAGAAAACAACCACCCGAGTGACATTATAATTGTATTCCATATAGTATCTGTAGTAGTGGCTTTCTTCAAGATTATTAATTCCAACCATCATAATAGGGTAACAACCAGATCTTCTGCATGCCCCAACGTAGCTCTCTTGCCATATGACTTAACATAAACGTAATACATTTATCAAAGAATACAAAATAGATAATTCCAATCCAACATTTTGAGGCCCTCTTCACATCCCAAAAATATGGCATTGCAGAGGTCTGTCACTCTCCTCAGGATAATATTAACCAATACTTCGCCTCAACTGTCTTTTCATATATTCAATCATCCTTTGGATAACTGGCTTTGCTGTTGCCTAGTTTAAAAATTTTTGGTTTTGTGAGAACTATTTCTTTTTTTCTTGACTTTTTGTGGGTTTGATCTCCTTCCTGATTTCCTTTCTATGAGTTGTATATCAACTGTTCGATTTTCGTTCTGATCTATAACTTGATCTTGTTGGTTTTGCTTTTGTAGCTTAGATCGCCATTCAGGTTTCTTTTCTATAAGTTGTATATCAACTGATTGATTTCCATGCTTGTCTGGGCCTTGATGAGTCATCACATTAGAATCCAACGCCGCTTCTCTTGTGTTTATAAGTAGTCCAACTGAGACATCTAAAGGATCCAAAAGCGATTCATCTACAAAGGCCTCTGTAGCTCGATGTTTTTCCATTATTTCCAACTCCTTCTGCTTATCCTGTGTTATGCATAAAGATGTTGAACTCATTTTCAAAATCTTATAATAAAATTCTTCCGCTTTTTCAACAGTATTTAATTGGTATCTTTCTCCTTGATATCTCAATATTATACCCACTGGAACATCCCACCTAAATAAAATATTTTGTTTTTTTAACTCAGTCGCCAAAAATGCAAATTTCTTTCTATCTTTTAACATCTTAGGCAGCAATTCTTTATATATCCAAATTTTTCTCCCATACAGTTGTGGAGTAGAATTAAAGGATTTTTGCACAATATTGTTTCTTATTTCTTTGTCTGTAAAATAAATCACCACATCTTTAGGCAGTTGCCTTTGCTTTGCAATCCAAGATATTTGGGGAAATTTTATGGGCAAATTTGGATTATTAAGACTATTTGATAGAACACTCTATGAGGTAAAAAGGAAAGAAGAAAAATTAAACAAGACTTAAAAATTTGGGAAATTTAGAAGGTTTAAATTGGAAAATTCTAAGGACTATAAATTTAGAGGATTTTGAGGAATAGTTCTGCAACTGTGTAAATTCTATTAATATTGGCTTTTTTGGTGTTTTTGGGTAATTGGGATATTGGTGGAAAATTGAATTACTATTAACTCATTAAATGAGTATAAGATATTTCAATGAGAAAATAAATATGGTTTATAAAGAAATATTATTGATGTTTCAATACATTCAGGAAGATATGACAAGGAATCATAGGGAGATGATGGAATTGATGTAGGATAAAGATGTGAGACTAAAAAAAAAAACCCAGCAAATGATAATAAAAGATGAACAAAAAATTCAGAAAATAGAGGAGAAATCAGAAGCAGCTGAGGAAAGAATAGAAGAGATAAAGCCAAAAATGACACAAATGGAGAAAGATATGGAAGAGATAACAATAACACTTAAAAAGGAACAGACAGATTACACTCTAAGAGCTCAAAATATAGAAGAGAATAAAGAGAAAATTCTCTTTAAAATGATGAAAGAACTACAGGTGGGTACTCTAGAGATTCAACAAGAGATAGATGTTGTGGTAGATGAAATACTAAGATTAAATAAATGTGATATAAGGAGCTACAAGATCCCAAGGGAGAAGCATGAAAGATTTACCAAAAAAATCAAAAAGAGTTGAAACTCTAAAAAGGGCAAGAGATGATGGATAGATATAGAATACTTCCTAATATGGTGGCTATTTTATTAAGAGGTAGAAAAAAGAAGTAGAAGTTAGAAATTGATAAAATAGGATTATGTATACTGATATAGAATACAATACACCATAACTACTATGTACAGTATAGACAAATACTGGAAGTGGAAAGATTATGATTATGTATATCTAAGAAAATATTACTATTATTATTCACTTTTTTTTCTTAGGGAAGTCTGGGATACTTTTCTTCCTGTTGCAGGAAAGCTGGGCTGTGCCTCTTTTAGAAACTATTGATGAATGCTCTTTTATGGGTGTCTACACATTTTCTTCCAAGGGGAGGCTATGAAAGTGATTATTCAGGTCCAGAAGGGCTTCATTGCCACCTGGAATTAAGGAGAAATTTCCTAACAGTGAAAACAATTATCTAGTGAATGAACTTCCCTTCAGAGGTTGGGGGTACTTCATCACTGGAGGTTTTTAAGAAGAGACTGGACAGCCATTTGTCTCAAATTGTATGTCAGAATATTCATGACTGGGAAGACATGGTAACAGGGTCAGCCAATGAATAGGCACAGCAACTAAGTCAGCCAATTGGGAGCTGAGACAGACTGGACCCAGGGCATGTCTTAGTCTGCAGCTTCTGATTCTGTGCAGAGAAACGAAACTGAAACCAGTGTGTGTGAACTTGTCTGCTGATCTGAACTGAAATGAAACTGTTGGTATTGTAAATTTACTTCATGTATTATGATGCATATAAAGAGGTTAATGAATCCAGCTGAATCAGTTATCTGTGTGTGCTTCTGGATTTGATTTTTGCAAGAAACTCTGACATTGTATAGGGTCTTTTTTTTTTCTTATATAGCTCATATATTTGAGGTTACAAACCTTCAACACAAAGGAGGCACCAAACTGGAGAATGCACTTTAAGAGAATTAACATTGAATGGCCTTTTGACCTTGCAACCAAATGGTTAAAAAGACCGGAGTTAAGGCAGGGATTCTCACATTTCTGATACTATGACCTCCTAAAGTGATAGCCTATTTATACAATAAATAAAACAAATATAGATTCAATTTCATAAGATACAGTTATTATACTGGAAATAGTTCTCCTTCCAGTGAATTTTAAAATTATTTTTAATGCGAAGGGTATACTTACATATACATACATACATACATACATACATACATACATACATACATTCAGTTACATATTCCAGACAACACCTATTGTCCAAAGTCAAGAGAGAGAGAGAGAAAGATGTTTTTTTGCCTTAAATCACTTTCTCTTAACATGTTGTGGCTTGCAAAACACTGGAAAGTTAGAAATTCTTTTTGAGGTCTCTTTTTCTCCCAATGGAACTATGCTGAGATAACATCACAATTTGTCTGCCTGGTACCTGTAAATCTCTCCACCCCCTTCTTCCTCTCTGCTCTTTCTTTCTTTCTTTCTTTCTTTCTTTCTTTCTTTCTTTCTTTCTTTCTTTCTTTCTTTCTTCTTTCTTTGAGTCATAATTTCTTCTGCAACATGAGTATCAGTTGGGCAATCAGATCTTTGCCCCAAAGCTTCATCTTACAGGTATAAGGATGGCCTCATTAGAAAGGATAACACAGCATGCTAAACATACCCAAATAAAAACTAAAATTTCAGTTTATAAAACCGTTCATAAACCCATATTTCATATAGGGTTCTAGAATTGTACATTGCTTTATATTCAGAATACTTTTGTGTCTGATCAGTAAGACTGTTCAGGAAAAAAAAAGAAACATAGGAGAAAGGCAATTTCTGGGGATCATTGTCTTGTAATTGCTTTGGAAATTATGATTCACATTTTAAAAAATACATATTTATATTCTCTAAATCAATAATTGGGTGTGTGCATATGTGCATGCATATATAGGTAATATATACATTCTACAGCAGGCTTTATCCCAGATATCAATCCAAGGTCATTTTAGGAAAGGGATGGTTGAGGAGGATTAGAGAGGGGAGGCAGGCAGGCAGGAAGGAAGGAAGGAAGCAAGCAAACAACCTTATGCACCTTTCCTGGCCCATATCTTCCAGCACACAGATATACAAGAACAGAGCCAGAGAGAAACCTCACTAATGTTTCACAGGTTATATCTAATAGTTGTGTAAATTTGTGCTGCAGTGTGTAGTCTGATAAGATTAATGTCCATCGTAAGGAACCAAGAACCAGAAGAAGAGTTAATCAGAATAGTTTCTTTATTGTTGCTCACCTATAGACAGGTATCTTGCCAGATTAAAGCACAAATCTGCATAAATACAATTAGTGGCTGATTTGATTCATACCATTTTAAACATCACTAAAAGTGATGGACTGGATAGTCAAAATTTGCATGCCAAGGCTATCATGAAGCTGAGTGAATTGAGAATATGATATATGAATGGGTTGTGTTCTGTTGTCTAAGCTAGAATTATAGCATAGCAATCAATAGTTACATATGCCAACTGGGCTGGCCACAACCTTAATTTAGTCTTGAATTGCCATGTCAATGGTTCCAGAAGTGAGAAATGTGTTTGGAGTTTAAAAATGTCTTTAGAGTTACTTTGTGCATGCTATCCAACATGTTCACTTTTTGAAATATAAGACAAAATTACATTAAAGGGGTTATATGCAACCAAATTGTCAGCATGCCACAAGGCTCTAGTTCACATACATTTCCATTTTTAGAGAGATTCACAATGCGCTAACAGATAATTCTGGGAGACAGGGATGAGATAATTGAGGTGCTAGGAAATCTCAAAGTGGAAAGTTTCTGGTTTTTAACTGTGCTCACAAACATTACATAATCTTCAAACTCAGAGGTGGGTTTCAGCAGGTTCTGACCAGTTCTGGAGAACTGGTAGCAGAAATTTTGAGTAGTTCAGAGAACCGGTAGTAAAAATTCTGACTGGTCCCGCCCCCATCTATTCTCTGCCTCCCAAGTCCCAGCTGATTAGAAAGAAATGGGGATTTTACAGTAACCTTCCCCTGGAGTGTGGTGGGAATGGAGATTTTACAGTATCCTTCCCCTACCATGCCCACCAAGCCACGCCCACCAAGCCATGCCACACCCACCAAGCCACACCCACAGAACCGGTAGTAAAAAATTTTGAAACCCACCATTGTTCAAACTGCATTTGAAAACATTTGCAGTCACTACAAACAGATTTAAGCAAAGCTGTAGGCCTTTTTCTGCCAATACAACATCATGTGTGAAAGTGCTATGGCAATGCTTCAGCTTTGGATTGTATCTCAGAAATTTTAAATCATCGTATGCGGTACTGAATATGTTTCACAATAACCTTTTCAATATCAAAGACCAATGTCTGTAGATAACCAGTTCAGAATAAATGTGGTCTTCTTGATAACATGACATCTCAGATAAAATGTAGATTTCCAGGTGTGAATAAATAGTTTCAATAACTAAGGTCAGTAATTGATGAGGTAGCATATGTATCGGTAGCTGTAAAACTTTGGTAAAGATAAGATGGTGATGATTTATGTTGCTATTATTGCCCCCTGTCTAATTGCAAAAAATACAATCTTTAGAGTTCCTGGGATACAGAATAAATGGGAAAGGCATACATCCTACCTAAAGCAAAGTCAGGGCAATTCAGGAAGCCCCAGCTCCATGAAACCAGACTGAATTTCAGGCTTTCCTGGGCTTGCTCAATTTCTATAGCGTATTCTTAAAAGATAAGGCTACCGTTGCTGAATCACTCCACAAACTACTGGCAAAGAAAAGCCTTTGGGTCTGGGAGCACAAAAAAGCTGTCGCTTTTGCTGCAGTTAAATGCCTCCTTTCTGCTGACAGTTTTTTAATTCAGTACAATGACACTCTAACGTTGGTACTAGTTTGTGATGCCTCTCCCTTTAGTGAGGGGGCTGTGCTTAACCACCATCTCCCTAATGGGACCGAGGCCCCAGTCGCCTACTTTTCCAGGACGCTATCCAGGGCGGAAAGAAACTATAGCCAGCTGGACAGGGAAGCGCTGGCTGTGGTGGCTGGGGTCAAGCGGTTTCATGATTTCATGGTTTCATGAATACTTGTTTGAATTGGTTACAGACCACAAACCTCTTTTGGGACTCTTGGAGGGTGACCGCCCCACACCAGTGTCCTTGACACCCCGTTTTATGAGGTGGGCCATCTTCTTGTTGGCATACTGCTACAAACTAGTTCACCAGCCCAAAAAATCCTTGGGACATGCCGATGCTCTCAGCAGATGCCCCATGCCTGACTTATTGGACAACCTGACCCCGGGCATTCCTGTTCTCCTCATTGACTGCCTGGACTCTGATCTCGTGACTTCTGCCACTGTGGCAAAGCACTCGGCTAAAAATGTCACTTTCAAAAAACTTTTGAACTGGGTTTGGAGGGGATGGGCAAAGGGCCTGTTTGGCGCAGAGTTTAAGTCATTTGCAGTTCGCCAACACAAGATATCGGCACAAGGGGAGTGTTTACTATGGGGAGACTGGGTAATTATACCACCAAGTCTAAGGTATTCTCTACATGGTGCTACCCTTGAAAAGTGTTCAGAGACTACAGTTGGTCCAGAATGCAGCCACGCAAGCTATTGTGGGTGCACCTAGATACACCCACATTACACCAATTCTCCGTGAGCTGCACTGGCTCCCTTTTGGTCTCTAAATGCAATTCAAGGTGTTGGTTATTACCTTTAAAGCCCTACATAGCTCAGGACCAGGCTATCTTTGAGACCGCCTTCTACCACATAGCTCCCAGCGACTGGTAAGATCTCACAGAGTCGGTCTCCTCCGGGTCCCGTCAGCTAAAAAATGTTGGCTGGTGGGCCCGCGGGGGAGGGCTTCTCTGTGGCTGCCCCGGCTCTCTGGAACCAATTACCCCCTGAGATCCAGACTGCCTCCACCCTACTGGTCTTCCGGAAAGCGGTGAAGATCTGGCTCTTCCGGCAGGCCTGGGACCGTTGATCTCGCTCTGGTGATCTTGTGAGACTCGGCCATGAATTGAAGTGTATGGGTTTTAATGTTTTCTTTTAAACTTTTGTATGGGATATTGTTCGCATTGTTTTATTCTCTGTTGTTAGCTGCCCAGAATCCTTTGGGACTTGGGCGGCATAAAAATACGACAAATAAATAAATAAATAAATTAATTAATTAATTAATTAATTAATTAATTCTACACTAAATGCATTGCATGAGGGACATCCAGGGATTGTCCGGATGAAAGCCCTGGCCTGAAGTTTTGTGTGATGGTCCAACATGGACCAGAAAATACAGGAATGGGTAGCAAAGTGCCAATTTTGTCAGGAATCATGGCCCGCTCCCTCTAAAGCACCCATCCAAGAGTGGGATCGCCCTAGAGCCCCCTGGTCTAGGATCCACATCGATTTTGCTGGGCCCTTTCATGGCCAAATCTTTTTAGTGGTCGTGGATGCCTAATCTAAGTGGATGGAGATCATCCTAATGGGCATCACCACAGTGGACGCAGTAATCAAAGTGCTCCGCAAACTATTCACCACCCACGATCTGCCCAATGTCATCGTATCGGACAATGGCCCGCAATTTACGGCCACCCAGTTTGAGGGCTTTCTGGCAGAATTCGGAATATGCCATGCCCTCATAACACCCTTTCATCCGGCCAGTAACGGACTGGTTGAAAGGTTTGTAAGGTCTGCCAAGGAGGCATTGGAGAGGTTGGCACCAGGAGAATGGCAAGAGCGGGTAGACAAATTCCTCCTGTACCAACACATAACACCCAGTGTAGTCACAGGAAGAAGCCCGGCAGAGCTCTTGATGGGTCACCGGCTTCGATCAGTCTTAGACCGGCTACACCCAAATTATGCCCCCAAAACTACAAAAGAAATGCAAAACTGCACCAGGTCCTTTAGCATTGGGGACCTGGTTCACTCACAAAACTTTGCCGAATGACCCCTATGGCTACCTGGCAAGATAGAAAAAATCACAGGGCCCAAGTCGTACATAGTTAGGCTTAACGACAGGCGGCAATAGAGGAGGCACATAGACCAACTACGTAGCCACCTCAGTCAAAACAACAAAAATCTAGAAGTTGAACAACAAGAATTTAACTCTAATCCCTTCCTAGCAGACTCAAGCCCAATGGAATCAGAGAACGCACCTGAAGAACTGGGAATCCACCAAAGCTCCTCCAGTGAACCGGTTCCCATAGAGTCCAAGGCCCCACCCAAAAGTTTCCAGGACTTTCCATTGGCAGAGCAAGAGGCAGCAGCAGGCACAACCTCTCAGCCTGCCGCCGCCATGCCAACTGAGCCATGCAGGTCAAGTAGAGCTAGCAAATACCCCGCCTACCTGCGCGACTACGTATGTAAAGTGGATTGCTCCAACTAGGAGGGGAGTGGTGTTAGATATTGACAGGATAGTTTTCCCTCTGGTCCACTGTTTAAGCAGGAAGAATGCTTGAATATGATTGGCTGGTTTCCCTGACAGCCCCCTATAAAAGGGCTGGCTGTCAGAGAGGCTAGCTGCTAGATTGTAAATAGTTGCTGAATAAAGAGCTGTTGTCTGAAGCCTGTCTCCAGTCTCTTCAATCCACCTATCTAACAGGTCTGTAGCATGAAAGACTAGGCCCAGATATTTGAACAATTTAACCTGCTCATGAAATGTAAATACATATTTTGGGCTATTTGGCAAAGACCCTCATTTTAGTTTTATTGATTTTCAGGGCTTCTGAAACACAGTAATCTGTCGGTCCTTCTAGTGGCTTCCTTAGGCTGTATAATTTGCATATAGAAGAATTGGATTATATTTAATTGCCAATTTCAGGAGTTGTTAGGAGAGTCATTCATCTTGATTCATTAATTGAAAGAGGAACATGTAAGAATATAAATTGATTTAAATAAATAAATAGAGCCATAATATACTCTTCTCTTAACAGGGACCTCATTAGTTTAATGTCCTTGGCAGCTACATCTAACATTTATGGTAGATGCTGTGGGCCAGTGGTCACCAACTGGTTGTCCACAGTTTTGGTGGTCTGCAGAGAAATCTTTGCATTTCTCTTGAGCCCAGCCTATGCCTCTCACGCTTCAGTGCTTTGACTCCCAGGGACAGGATAGGTCCTTCAGGCATTGCAGACGCTAGATCAGTCCGCTGCAAACTCTCATCTCTCGAGAAGCACTCGCTGAAGCGGTGTGGGAAACTTCAGCTGGGCTCTTCAAGAGTTTGCAGGGGGCTGCTCTAGTGTCCTTATTGGACAGCAAAGCTGGGGTTGACTTTGGCTGCTTCTCTCTGCTGTAGTGCTTCCTGGATGCATTGCTACTGGATCGGGAGATCCGGTCTGAACCGGGAACATTTCACCCCTGAAATACTGGCTCTTCAGAAGCTGGGTGGCTATAGCCGGGAAGAAAAGGAAGAAGAGCAGCACCAGTTCCAGGAGGAGGAGAAGGAAGAGGAAACCTGGTAGTAGGGTATCTTTGCCCGACTTTTCTGCACAAAGGCTTATCTCTGACCTGGCTCTTTCCCCTTCTTTCCCTGTGGCTCTTTCTGAAAAAAAAAGTCCCCTTCCTCTTTTTGTACCGAGCTGGCACTTTCCAAAGCTCACTTTTCCAGCATTAGCTGCCAAAATCCCTTTGATTGTGATTTTTAAAAATTGTTATTATTTACATCAGCTGTCCCTTTCCAGACATCTCAATTTTTCTCATTGATTCCCCCCACCAACCATTACTTTCCCAAGTCCTCCATTTGCTTCCAACCTGCTTTTTTTTTGCTTGTGTGATTTAAAAACAAAGATTTAGAAACACCAGGCTTTAAAGACTTCCCTTGTATTGGATTGGTGGATAAATCCCAGGCACAAATATGCCTATGTATTTAAAATGGGAATGAGTATAAATTCTTAAAAGAAATTTTAAGGGGGAACTGAGATTGTTAGCTTTGCTTTCTTTGCTGCATTGCCTTGATTATGTTGTGCAAAAAATAATAATGGTGCACTGGTTAAAAGGGGCTGAGCCTCCCCCGCCACCCGTGGTCCACGGGATTTAAAATTATGAACTTGGTGGTCCCTGAGGTCCAAAAGTTTGAGGACCCCTGCCACAGACTGTGTTTGGAGACTAAATCAAAAGCAACTTTAAAATCTACAAAGGATGTATAAAGTGAACAAGTTGGATAATAGAAAAAATAAGTCAGTACAGGTAGTCCTCGATTTACGACTACAATTCAGCTCAAAATTTCTATTGCTAAGTGAAACATTTGTTAAGTGAGCCTTGCTCCATTTTACAATCTTTCTTGCACAGCTGTTAAGTGAATCACTACAGTTGTTAAGTTAGTAAAACAGTTACTGTGTTACTAACTTAACACAGTGAATCTGGCTTCACCATTGACTTTGCTTGTCAGAAGGTTGCAAAAGGGGATAACATGACCCCAGAACACTGCAACCATCATAAATATGAATCAGTTGCCAAACATCTGAATTTTGACCATGTGACCTCGGGCATTGATGTAACAGTTGTAAGTGTGAAAAATGGTCATAACTCCCTTTTTTCAGTGAATTTCAGTGGAATGGTCACTAAATGAACTGTTGTAAGTCAAGGACTAAATGTATCTACTTCTTTGATTATAACCTTTGATTGTGTCAGTCATCTCAAACTGTGAATATCCTTAGGAAAGTGAGACTCCCAGAGCATGTCATCATTCTCATCTGAAATCTATACAGAGGTCAGAAAGTTGCAGTCAAGTCAGAATATGATAAAACGGACTGGCTCCAAATTGGCAAAGGAGTGAGACTGTATACTCTCTTCTTGCTTATTCAGCCTATATGTCAGATAGATATTGATGGAAGCTGGGCTGGAAAAAAGATGTGTAGCATTAAATTTGGAGGAAGAAACATCAATAATAATCTGTGCTGATGACATTACTGTGATAGTCTAAAATGAAGATGATCTGTAAATTTTAGCGCTGAAAATCAAAGAGCACAATAAAAAAGAGAGATTAATAAGATTAAGTGTAAAGAAAACCAAATTAATGACAAATCCTGTAAATGAGTCTTATAAATGACAATAAAAGTATTGAAATGGTGGATAATTTCTGCCTTTTAGGATCAACAATTAGCTGGAAAGGAACCAGTAGTCAAGAAATATGTCACAGACTAGTATTTAGCAGACTAGCCATGGAGGTCTTGGTAAAATAATCAGATGCTGGGATGTGTCTATATTGACAAAGATCAGAAAAATGCAATGGTTTCTCTGTGACACACTATAGAAGCAAATGTTGGACTTTGACAGAGTATTGACACTTTTGAACTTTTGCATTGGAGAAAACTCCTTTTAAAAACCATGAATAAACAAGAAAACAAGCAAATGAATCTTCAGATAAATCAACCCAGAGTTCTCACTTGAGGCCAGGTGACCAGGCTCAAATTATCTCTAATAGCTCTTTGGAGAAAATTATCAAGCAGGGTGGATAGACTCAATTACAACAGTAATGGGTACACCATGAGAAAAAAGGAACAACTAGGTTAGAGACAAGATCATTATACTAATGGAGTAGTGTGACCTATTAACACTTTACACTTTACAGAAGTGAAAGTGTTATTTACAAAAACAATATGCTGTCCAATGTATGTACAGAATAGTAGAAACATAAGAAATAAGGTCCTACTTCATTTTCTCCCTCTTATGTCTCTTTCCTTCTCTTTCAACTTGTAATTTGGCTTTCTTCCTCTCTTACTGATCCTGGAATATCTCTGAATTTTCTCCTGATCATCTTGCTGATAAAAAGTCTTTAACTTATACAAAGGTGCTTTTTCAAGAGGCAATTGGACTTTCTGGTTTTTCTTTGAATACATTTTGCATCTCATCCAAAAAGCTTGGAGATAGATGATGTCGTATCCCCACCCCACTCCCATTTAGAGAGAGCTGTTCAATTTTGACATAATGGCCTCTTTAACCCCTCTTTCAAATCAGTAGTCCTCTCTTTCCAAAATGTGGACTTTGCTGTCTTCAAAAGAGTGGCCTGTGTCTTTTAAATGCAGGTAGACTGCTGAACCTAGTCCGGATATGTTTGTTCTTCTATGTTGTGACATCCATTCATAAACATTTTGGACAGAGAGCTGGTTTGAAAGAGGGGTTATGACATAATCTATCTCCAATCTACAACGCAGTCCTTTCAACAGTTCCAAGAAGGCTTGGCACACCCATTTGCACCATTCAAGTGACCCTGATGACACAGATAAACCTCCAGGTGACCTTAATGACCCGCTAAAAGAATGCAAATGACCAGCTGTATGCAAGGAGTATAAATCCTTCCATTCCCCACCATCCAGTCAAAGCTGAAGAAGCTTCTTGGATGAGAAGTGAAACATCTTCAAAGAAAAACCAGAAAGTCCAGTTGCCTCTTGAAAAGGCACCTTTGGGACAACCATCCCTGGATGACTGAGAATCTCCATAGACATTTAACTCACACAGTTTCATTGTCTAGCACAGGGGTCAGCAACCTGCGGCTCTTTGGGCCCTCTGCTGCAGCTGCCTGTCACCCTGTTGCAGCAGAAAGATGAAAGAGCTGTCTCCCTGTCACAGCGGTGGCATGGCCAGAGCCTTAGTGTGAGAGCAAAGAGCTCCTGCATTTGCCTTTATGTGGCAACAGCATTCCGCCTTGGTTGCAGTACATTTGCTGTTGCCGCCAGCAAAGAGGGCTGGGAGAGAATGGCGGGGTGGATCTTGCGGGATGGGGGCCATCCACCAAGCCTGGTCTTCCTCCTCCCTTGTCGGTGGGGCCAAGAGAAAGAAGAGGGCAGCGGAGAAGTGCTCTCCTTCCCTGCCGAGCACCGAGTACAACAGCCCAGCAGGAGGGGGAGGAAAAGAAAGAGAGAGAAATGAGAAAATGATGGAGGGAGAGAATGAGAAAGAGGAAAAAGAGAGAAACAAATGAGAGAGAAAGGAGAGAGGGAGATGGAGAGAGAAATGAGAGAGCTGGAGGGAAAGAATGAGAGGGAAAAGAGAGGGAAACAGAGAGAAAAGGGGAGAGAAAGAAAAGAAAAAGAAAGAAAGGGAGAGAGGGAGGGAGGGAGAGGAAAAAGAAAAAAACAAATGAAAGGGAGAGAAAGAGAGAGAAAAATGGAGAGAAAAGGAGAGAAAAAATGAGAAATGATGGAGAGAATGAAAGAGGGAAAAGAGAAACAAACGAGAGAGAAGGGGAGAGAGAAATGAGAGGGGGAAAAGAGGGAAAATTGAGAGAGAAGGGAAGAGAAAGAATGAAAGAAAATAAAGAAAGAAAAGGAAGGAAGGAAGGAAGTGGGAGAGGGAGAGGAAAAAGAGAAAAACAGAAGAGAGAGATAGGGGGAGAGAGAGAGAGAGAGAGAGAGACCCATTTCCCACAGAACACCCAGAGCCACAAAACCCAGGTAGGCATGGCTGGGGCATGTCATGTGACTGGGTGGGAGTAATGTTGAATTGGCCATGCCCACCCCAGTTTTGTGGCTCCCAGTGTTTTCTTTTCTGTGGGAAATGGGTCCAAATGGCTCTTTGAGTGTTTTAAGGTTGCAGACCCCTGATCTAGCATCTGAGACTTGTGCGCAGATGCACACAGTGCACAGTCCATCCTCCTGGTGTTTCCATAAACTGCTCTAAGCTTTTTGCCCAGTCTTCCTCCACATCTCAAGGATAGAAGCTCTGGCCAGTCCTCCATCTTTGCTCCAGAACAGGTGATGTCCTCTCCAGCAATGTGATTTGCAGATTCTGAAATATACTCCTCATTCCCCTGGTTTCCCTTTCTTTTTTTATCTAAGGCAGGGGCCTCCAAACTTGGCAATTTTAAGACTTGTGGCCTTCAGCTCCAGATTTCCCCAGCCAGTCTTAAAGTTGCCAAGTTTGGAGACCCCTGATCTAAGGCAGCGGCCCCCAACCTTTCTAAGTCCTGCAGTGATGGTAGCGGCAGCGGGGGGAGGGGATGGATTCACATGCTTGCCTGCCACTTATGCAGCAATGGGCCGCAGCCTGGTACCAGGCCTCAGACCAGGGATTGGGGACCCCTGATCTAAGGCATGTATGTGCCACTTTACAGATACATTGTAGTGTTTTCTTTTTGTCTGCCTAGGTACTCTTGATCTTGTTTTGAGTTATCTGCTCACCCTAAAAAAATATCAACAATTTATAACCTTAACATAAACCCAACCACTTCCCCCACTCCAGGTGCTTCATCCTGCCACAGACACATCATCAACCAATGTTATAGTTGGATTTCTTTGAGAATGAGGAAGAAAGTACACTATTTCACTATCTGGGCTGATTGTAGGCATTAACAGTATAGGAATTTATCAATGATACCAGTTCTAGCACTGATATTGTCCACAATCATTACATGAAGCTTAGAGATTAAGCTTCAAAAGGTTGTTTTAAAAAGCTTCATGGTCAGCCCATTGGTCTGTATTTCTCAATAAACAAATCATTTTGTTCTGGTTTTGGTGTGAATACACAGAGATCTGAATGATCCCAACTCTGTTAGTCTTTCCTAAGGCTCTGAAGCCTTGGCTGTTCCCCCAGGCCTTTGGGCCCAGAAGGTTAGGTAAGCCCTCTGGTGATGTGGCTTTTTGTTTGGGGGGTTGTTTAACCAGGGTATTGTGGTTGGTGAGGGTTTTAATTTTTATTTGCTGCCCCGAGTCATTTCTGTGAGTTGGGTGTCTCTATGAGTCATTTAAATAAATAAAACTAAATAGATGCAGGGAAATCTTAGTGAATCTAAATGAGATAGCTGGGAGTGATGGTTCACTGAATCTACTATGTAGCTTTGATTCTTAAAGTGAATGAGCAACATCTATCAAGCCTTCCCAGTGATCTTCTCTGACCAGCCCTATAGAATATAACCTTAACATAATATAATATAATTTGTGAATCTAGGGACCTCAGATCTTACATGACACCCTTGCAGTATTCCGTAAGAAAAATGTCACCAAATTCTTTGTGCTTAATGTAAGAATAATAGTTCTTCTGTAAGTGGAAGAATTGCAGTAGGTAAACGAAATGAAAACTATCATTTGACACTGGTGAGTAAATGGATGTATGAATAGTCAGTTGAGTTTGTAGGGGTCTGGGAGCTGATCTCAGTTGCTGTCAAGAATGAATCACTGAACTGTATGCATGGTGGAATGGCAGGTAAGTTTAACTATAATAATCATAATAATAATACTGAAGAGGTGATGGAAATATGATATTGCTCTATGATAGCTAGAAATCAGTAGCAGAAAGTCACATTGTAGTCACTAAAGGCTTTGGAGTAGCTAAATTGGGGGAGCAAATCAGCTCCCATCTGCAATAATTGCATCTGGATAGAGCAGTTGGCTTCTGTCTGCTCAATTACTGCCTATCACTGCTTCTGGTACCACAAAGGCATCTCAGGTATCTGTCTGACAGGATTGTGATTGCACCTGCTCACTAATGGATTTATTGTCAGGTGGTATAGAAGAACAAAAAGATGACCTTGGAGGAAATATACCAGGATCACTAATAAAACTAGAGTTTATTTGGGGAAAATGAGAAAACATAAGAAAGAAGCTAATGATTCTCTTTGGTATAGGAGGGAGGAGAGGAAAGGAAAGGAAAGAACATGTCAAGTCTTCAAGATTCTGTTATTGTATAGCCTATGTCAAGAAAGAATTTTATTTTTTCTTCTTCTTCTAAGAAAGTAGAGTTTTAATGCTTCTTGTGATATCTGTTGTCTGATCTGGCCTACTTTTAAGTGGACAAATGGACTATCTATCACTGTAGACATAAATTGTTCCATTAGAGATGTTATCAACCTTAGTATTACCCATTAGCAGCTGAGCATAAACACCATAGTCAGGAGGTGATTCTTGGCCACCAGGTCGATAACTAGCTTTGGAATCTGGCTTTATCACCCAGATTAAGATGACGCATGTTCTCTGGATCTTATCTTTCCAAATTGTCAACTCCTCACTCTCATAATTGAGCAAGGCATGATTATGGAGCAAGTAACTGATACATTTTATAAACTGCCATTGTTTAATGAAGCAAAACAAGTTCTCAACTGACTATGGCTTGCTTATCCATCAGTGTTTCTTTTCATTTATTTTGCAAAATTTTGGACAGTTCTTGCCGTTGTTGTGTTTGCATTTCCATCTGTAAATCCTTATCAGTTTATCCTCAATGGAAAATGTTGGCAAAAGACAATCTTTCTGGTGGGCACTTGGAGCAGCAGGAAATGTGAGTGAAGAAGAAAGTAGGGCAAGTAGATGAGAAGTAATTAAAATGAATAAAAGTAAACTATATAAAACTATATAAAATTATATGACAATATAATGTATAAAAATGTAGGATATAATAGAGTTAAATTTAAAAAGTCAAGGTATCAAAAAAGTTAATGCATGTTGTGGGCCCCCACTTTGCATTTATTTCTAGGGACCCTTTTCACCCTTGCTATGACCCTGATGAAGTCTAAAACAAGAGCTATTGTCTCAATGCACATATGGTCGATTTGATCTTGATATTGCCAATCCAATGATATCTACATATGACTCATTTTTTAGATTTCCTGATGGAAGGAAATATTGCTATAAATATTGACTTTTCTTGGCAGAAATATTATTTCATACTCAAAGCCCAAATTTTTCCATTATCTTAGATACTATTTCCCTTTTATCTTTAGCATTACAGTCTATCATAATTAGCAGGATGTCTTTTTGTTTTGTTTTATGAGACGTTGTTACAAACTGCCATAGAACTATTCCACTTTCTCTCCATCTGTTTCTAGAGCATAATAGTAATGATTGGCTTCTGTTGGATGTGATATTGAGCTATTATCATTTTGCACCTGAAAATTGATGTTTACATTGTTTTCCTAACAATGATGGCTACTTGTTTTTTATGTGGTTCTTCTGGTTTGAAATCGCCCATTTCTTATCAGGGAGATGGGTAACTTATAAATTTAATAAATGGATAAAAATAAAATTCCAATTAATTTCTGTTTGCTGATTCCCAGAATGTCAATATTCAGTATTGATATTTTTACTTGGCTTATGGTTCTGACACTTGATTTACCTATAATATACATACATCTGTAGCATTTAACATTTCTTTGTCTCTGACCATATCAGCAGCTGGATCTGTTTTGGCTTTAATCCAGCCACAGCATAGAAACAAATACTATTTGTACTTCAACCTTTGCTCTTCCCCAGTAGTTGATTAGATACTCTTTGACTAAGAACAGTTCCTCTTCCACAATCATCTTAACATTGTCTTGGTTGTGAATGTCCATTTGCTTTTCTTAGTAAAATATTGGAGTGGATGATCAGTTCCTTCCCCAATGGATCATATTTATCCTAACTCTACTCCCAATGGCCTCCCCATTATGGGGGCCTTCTTGGGGAGCTTACTGTCCTGATAGCTGATAGTGTAATTGAAACTCATTATACACCGCTACCACTACAAGGTACTAATCCATGATAGAAATGAATAGGATTGTCCCAGTGGTGAAATGTAAAATTTGTTACTACCGGTTCTGTGGTGTGGCTTGGTGGTGGTAATATGACTGAGTGGGCGTGGCCAACTTTTTTTTAAAAAAAACTTTTAAAACCATTTTTTCTACAACCTCTTCAGCTGAAGAGGTTGTAAAAAAAATGCTTTTAAAGCCTCTGACAATCCCAGCTGACTTGCCTGATCGGCAGAGGCTTTCTTTTTTAAAAAAATCCTCTGATGATCCCAGCTGACTCTCCTGATCAGCAGAAGCTTTTTTTTAAAGCCTCTGACGATCCTAGCTGACTTGCCTGATCGGCAGAGGCTTTTTTTCCTTTTAAAAACATTTTTTCTATAACCTCTTCAGCTGAAGAGGTTGTAGAAAAAATGCTTTTAAAAGCCTCTGATGATCCCAGCTGAGCCGCGCGATCATCAGAGGCTTTGTTTTTTTTACTTTTAAAAGCATTTTTTCGGCCAAAAAATGTTGTAGAAAAAATGCTTTTAAATTTTTTTTTAAAAAGCCTCTGATGATTGCACGGCTCAGCTGGGCAATGGGGGGGGGGGGGCAGGGATTTTTGCTACTGGTTCTCTGAACCACCCGCCTCCATCGCTTCCAGATCAGATGATCCGGTCTGAACCGGGAGCATTTCACCCCTGGATTGCCTTCTGAAGAAATGTTTGGAATGAGCAAGTACATATTTACAGATGTAATTGAGGCATTGAGATGGTTTTTGAACCTATGACCATTAAAGATTATGGTAAATATTGTATGCTTATAAAATAGAAAGGAGTCCTACAATAATATCAATTAAATGTTAAGGTAACCAGGTATGGCAGAGGAAAAGATATTTCTTCAGCTGTGAAATGATCAACTGCATTATATTTGTGGTATTCACAAGATGGAAGGAAGACTCTGTGTTTGTGTGGGAGGGGGGGCGGTGGGTGTGTTTGTGTACTCCCTGTAGAATACTATTAAAGGAAATACTTGGGGTCATCAAAAAGGTATGGAGCAAGACAAAACACAGTGATCTTTCACTTATATATTTATAGTAACAAGCATATTTAATATAGAAACCTTTAAAATGATATAGATTCCTGTAATTAAATTTGTGCAACATATTAACAATAAAAGCAGGATGAATTTGATTTTTTTTTTAAAAAAAATGGGCTTAGGAAATTTACATTACTAATTGCATACTTTGGGGAGGATGAATAGAAAATGTCTGTATTTTCCAAATTGTTTGGATATAAAATACATTTTTCCAGATGGAGATCTATTTAGAACTCCAGAACAGAGTTAAATATTCTGTGGTTCTTAATACCACCTGCCAGCATCCCAAACTGGATTATGCTTCCTGCATCTATTATTTTATCCTTTTCTCTCTTCTATATGTAACACAACTTCTATTTATATAATAGCAGCATGCATAAATGGGGTCACACAATGAACCACCTACAAATACTGGTCAAGGGAACTAACTTTGATTCTTGAGTAACTAAAAGTCAGCATGATAGCTGCTTCCACCAGATCTGAGAGATACAATATTTATCTTGTAGATACCAGTGAGAGTTTTGCTGATGGTTGCTATGGATGCAGGGCTTCATACCCTGGATATCATGTTTTATTTATTACATAGCTAAGGTGACCAGATTTTAACATTGGTAAAGAGGGACATTGTGGGCGTGGCTTATTTTGTGGGCGTGGCTAGATGGTCATGTGACTGGGTGGGCGTGGCTAGATGGTCATGTGACTGGGTGGGCGTGGCTAGCTGGTCATGTGACCGGGTGGCCATGGCTATGCGTATAGGGTAAGGTGAACAGATTTTAACATTGGTAAGAAGGACACCATTGTGGGCGTGACTTATTGTGTGGGTGTGGCTTGGAGGCCATGTGACTGGGTGGGCGTGGCTAGCTGGTCATGTGACCGGGTGGCCATGGCTATGTGTATAGGGACTACTCAGAGGGCTGAAAAGTCATTTCTGACAGGTCCTCACACTTTTGACTGGTCCTCACACTTATGACCATCCTCACATTTATGCCCGTGCAGTATTCTTAACAACCATGTCACTCATTTCACAACTGCTTCTCTTCACCATGGTGACAAGATAGGGCAAAAACGTAAAATGTGAGGACAGTCGTAAGTTCGAGGACTGGTCAAAAGTGTGAGGACCAGTCAAAAATAACTTTTTCAGCCCTCTGAGTAGTCCATATGCATTAAAGGATACAGCAATAGAGAGGGATGAAGGAATGGAAATTAGAGTAGGAGTGAGGGTAAGAGAAGGAGAAAGGAAGAGGAAGTAGGGAGGAGAAAAAGAGGGTGGGGGGAAGAGAAAGTAAGAAGGAAAGAAAAGAGAGTGGTGGTAGGTTTGAGGAGAAAGATTGCTGTACAATAAAAAAGATGAAAGGGAAGAAAGCCAACCCCAAGCAAATATAAAGATATTAAGATTAAGAATGAATTGTTAAACTTTAAAGAATAAAAGAGAACAAATATGAATAAATAGCAATAATTAGAAACACACATGCAATGTATTTTCTTTGAACAGAATATTTGGCTGGTTCACAAATTTAAACAGCGTTTAGTCATTTCAATTAAATTTACAATTTCTATATTTCCTTTTTGCCATATTTATTCCTCATCTATTTTTTTAAAAAAACAATATTACCCTTCATCCTCATCTCTAATCTTAATCAAATTCAGTTTTTCCCTTCTATTCTATATTATACCCCTTCCCATTGTCATCTATTTTTATATCCATCCTCACATTGGTTAATTATGTAATTATGTAATACAGTTGTTTAATACAAATTCAACATTTTAATATAAATCAATTAGTTATATAACTATCTTTTTGTATATTAATCAATATGAACATGAATATTCCAATTATTTCCATGCAATCCAATTTCTTACAAATCAATTAATTTTATTTACCAATAATAATAAACCAAATAATTTCCCCCATATATTCCTCCAAACCACAACTTAACCATTTCTGCTTTCAACACAATATACAATTATTAATAGTATCTCAATTATTACAATTCCCTAGTTAAATAGAGCTTTTTTTCTTTTGTGTTTTAAAATCTTGAACTCTCCTCTTTTGCCCAAAATTTCCCATTGTTTGCAGTTTTGTACCTACCTTTTTTGGTGAGGAAAAAGAAAAAGAAAAAGAAAGAAATCTCTCTCTGCCTCATTTTGTCATGTTGCAGGTTTAGTTTCGCTTTCGCCTTTGTTTTCAGTATAGCTGGGGGGGGAAATCTGCTCCAGGAACTTTTTGCAGCTTTTTGCAGCTAATTAACCTAGCGGAAGCTGTTAACAGGGGCTGTTTTTTCTATTTTTGCAGGCATGGGTCTATTCATTTTTTTTTAACACTGATCAGCTGTAGGTCGGCCCTTTGAAGCCCCGCGGCAAGAGTTTAAAGAGTTTTTTTTCCCTCTAGCCATCAGCGGGGATTCAGGAGGCAGAATGAAAAATCGGGACTTTTTTAAAACGCCGCGGGACACGGGACAAATTGCTCAAAAGCGGGACTGTCCCGCCAAAAGCGGGATGTCTGGTCACCTTATACATAGCAATGAAAATATAGTTTTGTTTTGCATAAATCTGTATGTAGTTCTGCTTTGGGAAGAATGTATATACAATGCTGATTATTTAGAAAAATGCAAATGTACGAAAGTGATTCTCTGGTGTAGATATCTTTGAAGCATTTTATATCCATGAATGTTGTGCACTGATTTTATTCTCCATCTGCACTGGAGATAAAAAAAATTGTAAAGAGGATAAAATAAGTACGGCTACTTTGCACATGTACTACAACTCTGAAAGTTACAGATTTGAATATATGTAAAATTGTTTCTTGTCAAATCATTCCATCTCTGAAGCCAGATATCCAACTGCATAGTACAAATAAAAAAGAATTACTAGACAGAACTGTTATCTTACTATATTTGAATTTCACCATTCAGAGCAATACAGATAATCCTTGCAACCGCAACTGGGCCAGAATTTTGGATATATGTCATCATCGTCCTAAATGAAAGAACCATATTATTATACTTGATTTTACAACCATTTTTATGATGGTTGTTAAATAAGCCATTGCCAGGAAACATTTTTAAAAGTTAAAAAGCTTTAAAATGTGATCATGAGACTGCAAGACACTGCAACTGGTTATAAATATGAGACAGTTGCCATGACCTTGCAGGGATTAGTACAGCAACCATAACTGAAGACAGGCCATAAATGACTTCTTTTGAGCCCATTTTAATTTTGAATGGTTGTTAAGTGTGTTGTCATATGTCAAAGACTACCAAAGAGTTAAAATTATCCAGCTAAAATAGAAACTGGACCTTTGAGATAAAGAAAGGCCAAGTCAGAATTTATTTCAGATTTGCGATTTTCTGGTTTGGCATCATGACGAGACGGTCGAGATAGCGGGGCTCCTTGAATCCCAGCTGATACCTCTTCGTTTGGGAGGCCCCAAGGGGCTAAAGTCATCCTAGAGGGGTAATGAAGAAAGGAGGGACCCCTTGCTGATCGAGGGAGAGCAGCTGCTCTCCTGCTCAATCCAAGGCACCCTCCCAACCAACAAAGAAGAGATACAGCCATTATGGCCAGACTGTTACAATTGAAAATACCTAACTTGTTTTCTGTAAATATGTATATTTGTATATATGTTATTGTGTGATGTCATTATGCTCCTTGCCATTGGTTCCTACTTACCTTTTGCCCCGCCTCCTCTGTATATAAGTCATTGCTCCTGTCAGAACCTTGGCTGTCCAAATGTATTCCTGAGGAAGACAAGAAATAAATACCTTTGTTATAAGAAAGGCTTCAGTCTTTTATATTGGGCCTAACCAGAATAATTAAACAAGTAACACAGACCGAACACAGGGAAACTGAAGAAAGAAGCACTAATGAGCTGTTTGTGATGGAGTATTGGAACTGGGTGAGACGACTTTCAACTTCTGTCACTAAATAAAACAATTACTGAAAGAAAGATTCTTCAAAGCGTAGAGAAAGCGGCGAGTTAATACGTGGAGGTAGATTACAGACCAAAAGAGAAATGGAACTGGAATGGGAGACTATTAAGGTTAAACTATAAAAAAGACTGGACTGGAAGTTATAGTATTGTGAAAAGTGATTTAAACTTGCAATATTTTTTGACTACTGGAAGAAATGTTATAAAGAAAAATGACCTTTTTGACTATGTGACAATCAGCTGGTATATCTTTCATTTTGTTTCAATACTGGAACTAGAGCTGGGATGACTCCTACTGGTGAAAAAAGATATTATATTACTACATAGTTGGAAGAGACCTTGAAAAGAAGCCAGGGTTGATAAAAAGAAGGGAAATAAAGTGAAGAAAGGCAAACAATGTTGAGTCCTCGCAGGTTGACACACCCCGAGCCGGCTCCGTCATCAGCGGGCTCGGATTGGTTAGACTGTCTGACTGCTTGCTTTTTAAACAGCTGTCAGGGGGGAAAAGTTCCGTTCTGTTTCTTGTTGAGTCTGTGTTAATAAAGTTACCTGTTCAGCAGTCTGGCCTCCGTGTCCACTTCGCCGAACCTAACAACTGGCGACGAAGGTGGGATCGGCTTAAAGAACCCTCGCTGGAACTGAGGCCAGCTGAGGCGCGCCACGGTGATCGTCAATACCGCGATGGCTGTTCCTCTTCCCACTTTCACACCATTCGAGGCAGCAACAGAGATGTGGGACGAATATATTGAACGGTTTGAATGCGTCTTACATGCAAACGACCTGGCCGATCTTCCCCCGGCCAGAAAGAGAGGGTACTTTTTAAGCTCCTGCGGGCGTGAAATATTTGCCACCGCCAGGGCCTTGGCCGCGCCGCAACCGGTATTCACCGTGCCCTGGGAGACACTATTGGACAAGCTAAAACAGCACTATGCCCCTGCCCCCTCTAAAATAGCTCGGCGGCACGCTTTTTATCAGTGATCGCAAAAGGCAGGGGAGTCTGTCAGCGCGTATATGGCTTCCCTGTGCACGGCAGCTCTCCACTGTGAATTTAGGGAGCTCCTAAATTTAGGGATATGCTCCTAGACCAACTGGTCTGCCGGGTGCGTGATTTAAAGCTGCAGCGTAGACTTTTAGCTCGCTCCGACTTAACCCTCCCCATCGCCATGGATGAGGCAAGAGCGTTGGAGATGTCCGCCCAGTCGTCTGCTGACATTCAGCGCGTGCAGGCTGGAGGGATGGGGGCTCCGCCTGCTACCCAGCAGTCCGTCCACTATGAGGGCTCTGACATGGACGACGTTTCTGAGCCTGAAGGGGAAGTGTGCCACCTAAAGTCGGGTCGTAAGAAACGAGTGCCTCCCGCTGGCAAGCCCCCTCAGAGCGGATGCCTAGGTTGCGGCGGCCAGCATAACCGGGCGGAGTGCTGTTTCAAGTCTGCCGTTTGCCGCCGGTGCGGCAAACGTGGTCACCTTTCTAGGGTCTGTCGGGCTGCTTTTCCCCTCCCTGACGACGCAGGGGAGCCTACTTCCAAGCGCCTGAAAGCCAAACGGTTCGAGCGCCGGGGTAATCGTGTGGAAGAAGATCGGGATGCAGAGGTCGATGCAGTGGGTGACAGCCACGCCTCTTCGCAGGGGATGGCCAGCAAAATCCATCTCACGGTCCAGCTGGAGGGCTTTCCATGTCATATGGAGCTGGACACGGGCTCCTCCTGTTCCCTTATTGCTTGGTCCACCCTTAAGGCATTGCTCCCTACATTCCCCCAACGGCGTCTCAAAGCCTGCCCTATTAAACTTAAAGATTACCAGGGGAAGCTTATCCCCACATTAGGTTGTGGCTCGTTCCATGTTGTTTATGGCTCTTTTTCAGGTCGCCTGGCTCTGATCGTCATGCGAGACTGCCTTCCCAGTCTATTGGGGTTAGACTGGTTTGATGCCTTACACCTGAGCGTCTCCAGAGTTCACTCTACCTGCTATGACATCTCCACTGAGCTGACTCGCGAGTTCGCAGATGTGTTCGATGGCCAACTCGGTAAATATACAGAGCTTCCCATTTCCTTCAATCTGGACCCCCAAGTGGCCCCTAGGCGGCTGAAACCTCGAAGGGTGCCATTTGCACTGCGGGCCAGGGTGGACCGGGATCTGGACAAATTGATAGCGCAGGGAATCCTTGTACCGGTGGAACACTCAAAGTGGGAGACCCCCATAGTTATTCCTTTAAAATCAGATGGATCCCTTAGGATCTGCGCTGATTACAAGGCGACACTTAACAGGGCGCTTCAGGCTAACCATTACCCCGTCCCCGTGGTCCAGCACTTGCTCCATTCACTGGGCCAGGGTAAGGTCTTTGTGAAGCTTGATCTCGCCCAAGCTTATCAACAGCTTCCCGTCGACGAGGATACTGCCCTGGCCTAAACTATAGTAACTCACAGGGGGGCGTTTAAGTGTACCCGCCTACAATTTGGGGTTAGTGTTGCCCCGGGAATTTATCAGAGCTTGATGGAGCGGCTGCTCCATGGGCTTCAAGGAGTCGTGCCCTACTTTGATGACGTCCTGATCGCAGCCGCGGATCAGGGGGACCTCGTCACAAAGGTAAGGGCTGTCCTCACTCGTTTCAGAGCTGCGGGACTGAAACTTCGGGCTGATAAGTGTCAAATGGCGGTTCCCCAAGTGGAATTTTTAGGATTATTGATTGATTCTGCTGGGATCCGCCCCGCCCCATCCAAGATCAAAGCTATCAAGGATGCCCCCGCGCCCGCTAATCGGGCCGAGCTGCAGGCTTTCCTCGGCCTACTTAACTTTTACGCGGTGTTTTTGCCGCACAAGGCCTCGTTCGCCGAACCCTTCCACCATCTATTGGACGCTAAATCCCCCTGGCGTTGGGATAAAAAGGCGGCTGCCTCGTTCAAAGCTGTTAAGGATGTCTTCATGTCCGATGCCGTTTTGGTCCAATATGACGCAGGTCTGCCTCTTGCTCTGACCTGTGACGCTTCCCCATATGGGGTGGGGGCTGTCTTGAGTCACCTGTTACCCAGCGGGGCGGAAGCTCCCATTGCCTACTATTCCCGCACTTTGTCACCTGCGGAGCGTAATTATAGTCAGATTGACTGGGAGGCTTTAGCTGCCGTAGCGGGGATCAAACGGTTTCATGATTACCTTTATGGTCGTTTTTTTTACCTTGTTACTGACCATAAGCCGTTATTAGGGTTACTGGCGGCTGACCGCCAAACCCCCCTTGTCCTCTCGCCGCGCATGTTGCGGTGGGTAGAGTTTTTGTCTGCATATTCTTATGAATTGCAATATAGGCCGGGGAAGGCGATCGGGCATGCGGATGCCCTTAGCCGTTGTCCCCTTCCCTTGGTTGTCCAGGACCCTGCCCCAATGACATCCGTCCTTCTGGTGGACGAGATGTCTCCCTTAGTGACCGCAGCTGACATTCAGTCCCAGTCAGCCATTGACCCCACTCTTTCCCTTGTACTTGACTGGGTGCGCAGGGGCTGGCCATATGTGCGCAGATGACACGAGTTGTCCATGCTGTCAGGGTGCCTCCTGTGGAGAAACAGGGTAGTTGTTCCCCCCATGCTTCGACCTCAAGTTTTAGCCTGCCTCCATGATGCCCACCCGGGCATCGTACGGATGAAAGGGTTGGGCCGTAGTTATGTGTGGTGGCCAAGGATCGACCAAGACATAGAGGGGTGGGTGGCCCGTTGCCCCCAATGTCAACAGTCACGGCCTGCCCCCCCCCGCAGCACCGATCCACGAATGGGAAACACCCAGGGGTCCCTGGACAAGACTGCACCTGGATTTTGTGGGCCCTTTTTTTGGCCGCACATTCCTGGTCACCATTGATGCGTACTCTAAGTGGGTGGACCTTACCATCATGTCGTCCACTACCACGGATGCTGTCATGCAGGTTTTAGAGGGTCTCTTTGCCACTCATGGGTTGTCCGATACCATAGTTACTGACAATGGCCCGCAGTTCACGTCTGCACCCTTCCAGCTATTTCTCACTAAGTGGGGCATCCGCCATGCCCGTACGGCCCCCTGCCATCCGGCAGCGAACGGATTGGCGGAAAGGGCTGTGAGGTCCGCTAAGGAGGCGTTACGTCGTCTAGGGCCCGCAAATTGGCACCAGAGAGTATACCAATATCTGTTGGCACAACACACAACTCCAACCACCTCCACCAAGCACAGCCCCGCTGAGTTGTTGATGGGTCGGCGACTCCGCATCACTCTGGATCGCCTACATCCGAGTTACACAAAAGAGACACAGGGGGCAAAGGTCAGGCTCGTTTATTCGCTGTGGGTGATCGATTCTTCGCCTTGAATTTCGACTCCACGGTCAGGTGGCTCCCGGGGCGAATCATAGAACTAACCGGGCCCTATTCTTATAGGGTCCTTCTCGCCGATGGCCAAGTGTGGCGGCGACATATCAACCAACTAAGGCGACGTTGGGCCGATGTTGTTGAGCCTCAACCACCTCAAGTTGCCCCGTGTTTACCAATGCCTGCAGAAGTTCCGGGAGCGCATCCTGCACCGCCGGTCTCCAACAACCCGCTTCCGATGGAGGCACTCCCTCCGGAAAACTTGCCAGAATCGCCAGGGTTTGCTTCTGTAAGTGGTCCTCCCACTACGGTAGTCATCGAGTCAGCTGAGGGACCCCAGGTGGAAGCTTCACCTCCGGCTCCACCTAACCCAGGGCCACGGAGATCTGGGCGACTCTGACGTTGTCCTACCTACCTGGCGGACTACGAATGCTCTATCTGGGTGGAAAGGGGTGTTGAGTCCTCGCGGGTTGACATGCCCCGAGCCGGCTCCGTCATCAGCGGGCTCGGATTGGTGGAGGTGTACAGCAACTGACTTAGCGGGAAGCTGCTTGGTTCCGGATTGGTTAGACTGTCTGACTGCTTGCTTTTTAAACAGCTGTCAGGGGGGAAAAGTTCCATTCTGTTTCTTGTTGAGTCTGTGTTAATAAAGTTACCTGTTCAGCAGTCTGGCCTCCGTGTCCACTTCGCCGAACCTAACAAACAACACTTGAAACAATGGATTATTTTGATTAGAACTTAGTACAAGTAGAATGAGAAAGAGTAAGGACGATACCAGCTGGCAGACAAGAGAAAGACAGTAGCTATTAGATTTGCTTTCTGGCAGTTTGGGAGTAAATGGTGAGCCTTTTGAAGACTTTCAAAGTAGTGCAGATGTAAACAACACGGTCTTTTTTTGGAATTGCTTTGAACTGCTCTTCAGTTTGAACGATTGATGTGGGTGGACTAATGAAACATGGGGGGATTTGATGGGCCACTCTGGCTTATAAATACTGTTTGATAGAACATCCTACGAAGCAAAAGAAGAAAAGTTAAACAAGATCTACAAATTTAGACAATTTAAAGGAAGTAAATTGACTGACTCTGAGGAATATAAATATAGTTGATTCTGAAAAACAGTTCTGCCCTTTTGTTTTTTCTCCTATATTACTTTATCTCTTTGATATTTTGTTGATAAACTATTTGAATAGTTTCAATCAACCCAGTGAGGGTGAACAAGGCCCACAGATCAACATAGGGCACATATTTAGCATGTAGAAGCTCCCAGGCTCAATACCTCACATTTCCAAATAGGATGATCAAAATCTTGAAATTGTTTTCCACACAAGTAACCCTTGATTTACAACAGTTTGTTTAGTGACTGTTCAAAGTTAAAACGGCACTGAAAAAAGTGACTTATGACTGTTTTTCACACTTAACAACCATTGTAGCATTCCCATGGTCACGTGATCAAAATTTGGATGCTTGGTATCTGACTCCCAGGGTCATTTTTGCAACCTTTTGCAACCATTTGTCAAACAAAAACAGTGGGGAAGCCAGACTCATTTAACAAACATGTTACTAACTTAACAACTGTAATGATTCATTTAACAACAGTGGCAAGAAAGGTCATAAAATGGGGCAAAATTCACTTAACAAATGTTTCACTTAGCAACAGAAATTTTGGGTTCAGTTGCGATCAAGGATTTTCTAGTCAAGATATTCTTGACTAGATATTCTAGTCAAGGATTAAATGTATTCCTAAAACTGATACCCAGAGGAATGGAACAAATGAGCACCTAAGAATGGCAAAACATAACAAACAAAGTAGATGAAATGTGAATGTTTTGTGCTTATCTGATGAATAACATCAAATTCTTTACTTTCAAAATCAATAATAAAATATAAAAATATTCAGAGCGGCCCTTGTAGATACTAAGAACAATTATTCTGTGTACAACCTATATCTCTGTATTCATTGCCAGCCTTGTTCCCAAGCACATCTGTCATGATTTTATTTCTTGCTTCCTTGTCTTGCAGGTGTCTTATGTAAAAGCTATTGACATCTGGATGGCTGTATGTCTTCTTTTTGTCTTCGCTGCATTGCTTGAATATGCGGCAGTGAACTTTGTGTCAAGGCAGCATAAAGAATTTTTGAGGCTTCGAAGAAGGCAAAGGAGGCAACACAAGGTACAATATCCTATTTTCAGCATAATTATAACTGCCATAAAAGGAATTGAGAATTTGAAAGAAATTCATTTACTGCCAGTGGGCTTCGTAATAGGCATCATACAAATGAGGACAATCACACCCACATTTAGTCAATATTCAGACTAAATGGTCTTTGTACTCAAACTTATGACATTTAACCAACTTTAAACTAGTTTTGAATATTACTTTCCTATTTAATGTAAATGACTTTTCAACACTTGTCCTTAACTGATACTTTTGACCATTATTCTGATAATTATGAAAAGTTTTAAATTCTGCTTCAGTTGCCATGGAATCAGTCATAATATACACAGTATCAGCTAAGATTTTTTTTTAATGTAAAGGAATGGAAGGGCTACTAAATATAATCTATTTATTCTGAGCTGGTTTTGTCTTGGATTTCCTTTAATATTTACCAGGCCATTTAACTCTACTATTTTGGCCATTCATTTATTATTTAATTTTCATAGTCAGCTGCAACTGATTTCCTTCTAAATTTCTTCCTGCAGTTCATTCTGATGCCATTCACTAATTATGTCATTCTTTTTGTTATTTTACCTTGTTCCATATGTCATTGCATCATTTCCATTTTTATTTTTATTGTTTTGCTATTTGCTGATCAACAAATTTGAAAACAGACCACAGGCTGGGACCATTGGAAATGAGGATATCAATTCATTAAGTGAATGGCTTGAGGGTAAAAGCATCATCAACATATGGAACAATGGAAATTAGAGCGCCAATCCAAATTTCTGGATAAATTGAGAAATGGACAAGGAGACAAGAAGCTAATATATGCATGATATTATAAACTGGCAATCACCATTATTCATGAGATTATATATATATTCCAGTTCTTCTGTTAGACAAAATGCTCTTCTAAGTTTCATGAACTGTCTGTGTACTTCTTTTGTCCTGGATTTCTTCTAGATTTCCATCAACCTAGTTCAATGCAACTTCAGTATCTCATTCCATTTGGACTGATATGGATTTTGGTAGTTCAGTTTTACAATGCACAGTTATTGAAAACATTATGCAGTAATTAGACGGTAACAGGTGACATTAAATCAGGTTCAATTCCTGGTGACTACATTGTCTACATTCAGATTGAATGAATCATTCTTTTTGCAGTCTATAGTGTAACTGCCTCCAAATCCTTATTTCCTAAGTATCCAAGCACATATATATGCATGTGAGAATTCACCTACCTTTATTACAATGGTTTGTTACACCGTCAGATAGATGTTTATATTAGTTTTGGCATTTTTATCCACTTATCGAGTTCTTACCAAAGACCTGGAATAGGCAGATGTTGTTAAAAGTATCATCACAGAATGTAAGCAATTCCAAGTAAAGCTATCTTTTGTAATTGACAGATGGTGATTTTATCAATGCTGATGGTGTTCAAGCAGTGGTTCAATTGTTTTGGGATTGTACCCAAGGCATGTATTACTATTGTTATTGGCAGTTTTATATGCAACTGACTGGAATAGGGTGTGATTTTCACTACAAGAATGATACATTGGAAAATATTTACTCCACAGACAACATGAACTTAATTCTCATTTTCAGTTTATAGATAATTCACTTTGAACAATTGATTCAAAGTGACAACAGTGCTGAAAAAAAATGACCTATCTTATGACTATCACAGTGTCCCCATAATCATATGATCATAGTTTGGGTGCTTGGCAATTGGCATGTATTTACAATAGTTGCAGCATGCTGGGATCACGTAATCACCATTTGCGACTTTCCAACCAGCTTACAACAATAGGTCTAATTGGGAAGCTGGATTCACTTAACAACAGTGGCAAAAATGTTCATAAAATTGGGCACAGTTGCATAATGGCTCACTTAATTTTACTGCTTAGCAACAAAAGTTCCAGTCCCAATTTTGGTCATAAATTAAGGATTATCTGAAGTTTGGCCTTCACAAAGTGAGGAAATTCCTTTGAATTGCTAGAATTCATTTTTGTCATCTTATTTGGTCCAAGAAGTTGCTGAGTCAAATAAAAAAGTGCACATTCCTTAATAGTCCACTAAATATTTCTACAGGTATCTCTAAGAGAGCTTAAAAACAATATCCATCTTTAGTCAAATGTTTTTTAGTGGCCACTCCCTCTGAACATGAAGATTTCATGAAATGACAAATAGTGTATAATGTTTTATCTTCTGTGACTGAGTTCATCATTTTTTAGAGTTATCTACATTCATAATCATTGTTACATCGTAATGTCATATTTCCCCTTTATGAATTACTGCCTTGCTGTGGCGAAAGGGCTTGCGTAGCTCAATGAAGCTATGAGCTATGCCGTGCAGGGCCACCCAAGACGCACAGGTCATAGCAGAGAACTCTGACAAAACGTGATCCACTAGAGAAGGAAATGGCAACCCACTCCAGTATCTTTGCCATGAAAACCCCATGGACAGTACCAAAAGGCAAAAAGATATGACGCTGGAAGATGAGCCCCTCAGGTTGGAAGGTGTCCAATATGCTACTGGGGAAGAGCAGAGGGCTAGTACTAGTAGTGCCAGAAAAAGTGAAGCAACTGGACCAAAGCTGAAAGGACTCTCAGCTGTGGATGCATCTGGTGGTGAAAGGAAAGTCCGATGCTGTAAAGATCTATTCTCCATAGGAACCTGGAATGTAAGATCCATGAATCAAGGCAAGCTGGACATGGTCAAACAAGAGATGACAAGACTGAATATCGACATCTTAGGAATCAGCAAACTAAAATGGACAGGAATTGGTGGATTTAATTCAGATGACCATCAGGTATACTACTGTGGGCAAGAATCCCTCAGAAGAAACAGAGTAGCCTTCATAGTCAATAAAAGAATAGGAAAAGCAGTACTAGGATACAATCCCCAAAATGACAGAATGATCTCAGTTCGAATCCAAGGCAAACCATTCAATATCACAGTAGTTCAAGTCTATGCCCCAACCACTGGTGTTGAAGAGGATGAAACTGACTGGTTCTGACTTCCGGTTGGTGACCTGCGGCGATATGGCGTTGGGTGAGTGACCGCTGCTCCTCAACCCTCTCATTCGCCGTGTTTTGAGGATCCCCTCGGGGGCGCGGTGCCCGGAGAGCCCCGCGGACAAGAGAGCGAGCTCGGCGAGCGTGAAAGCGGAGCACAACGCTGATCATGAGACCGGGCGGCTCTGTCAACTCAACACGTGCGAGTCAGCCTGTCAATGGCTGGCCTGAAGCTATGGAAGCCAACAACTGAATAGGAAGCATTGGAGATTGGAGGCTGCAGTGCGAGATAGATTTGGGCAACTAGGCGATTTCCTTGTTGTGGTGCAATTGGCATCTGAAGAAGAGCCGGTGGAGACAGGAGAGAAGTGCTCGGAGAGGGAGTGAGCGGCGATTACTAGGAGAGAGCTGATTGGAAAGATAAAGTGCCTGATAAGCCGGCGAGGAAACTTTAAAAAAACTGAGGTGGCGAAAATACACGCACAGGGTGAAGATCGGTGAAAAGAATAAGGAATTCAAGGAATACTGCTTTTTTTTTCTCAGTGAATTAGAGCTTTAGAACGATCGGAGGCTGTTGCTTGGAGTTTGTGGATTGTTGCTTGGAGCTTGTGGATTGTGTCTGATTAACCTAGAGACCGGAAGCACAGCCATTGCAGAGACTGGCCTGAAGAACTATTGAAAGTGCTGACTCACTGACAGTCTAGATCTAAGAAATATTATTGAGCTTAGGCTGTGACAAGCTGCCTTTGCAGAAAAAAAAAATCTATATGCACAGTTAACTTTTATATTCAGATATTTATATTAACGTGATTAACTTATAGTATATTATCATAATATTTAGCAACGATATTTTTGATATTTTTATATAGATACTGATCTTTTACATATAATATATCAATTGTTTATGCTTGCATTTGATTATCTTGTTAGGAATTAATTAATTAATTAAGAAGCTAATTCTCTATTTAAACATTTTCTTCTGTGAACTTTTATAGTAAGTATTTAATTACATTGATCCTATTGTATTTATCTAAGTTATTAATAGATTTAGGTCAGAATTAAGTAAAACTTTTTAGATCTAATACTTAAAGGTATAATTTGATAATATAGGACTAGATTGCCAAAAGTGATTGTTGTTTGTTGGAAACGTTAAACTACCCTACTATATTAATTGGGAAATTAAGTATTAACTATAATCTATTAAGAGTTTACTGGGAATTAATAAAGGAGGTTAACAAGGATTTAAGAAAGTGCCCCTGAACAAAAAGTGGCAAGTGCCACTGGATGATCATCTGGAGAAATATAGAGAACATAATAAGAGACCAAAAATTGCTTTTGAAAGAAATGGCAAGTTTGACATCAACAATTGCAAAAACTGGTAAAAAAAGTGCCATCCAATTCTACGCTAGCAATGTCATCCCCAGCTACTCAGAAATCAGTAGAAGGTCTCCAGAAAACAGATAAACCCCCAGTAACCCCAATGCTGCAAACGGTACAATCTTCTCTGCTATTAATACAAGAAACTATGCTTGCGATGCAAGAGAAACTACTGAATAGCCATTCTGAATTAAAGTCAGACATACACGCACTAGACTCCAAAATGAATGAGATTCAAATCTTTATTGCCAGTAATGAAAATAGAATCCAAAAAGCAGAACAAAGGATTGAAAAAAAACAAGAAGAAATTGGACATAGTTGACCAAACTCTGTTGGCACAGAACAAAGAAACGGAAGACGCCCTGATACAACTCGAGATGGATAAGGCCTCGTTTTACCTTCGATTCCAAAACATATTGGAAGACAAAGAAGAGGACCTAGGAGACAAGATGGCCAAGCTGATCGCGGAGACCCTCCAACAAGATAAGCAGGAAATAATTAGAGAGATTGATGAGGTGTACAGAGTTCAAACAAACTATGCGAGAAGAAATAGGCTCCCCAGAAAGGTCCACGTTCGGTTTGCTAGAAAAAAGGTGAGAGATATTCTGTATATTATAGCCCGGGAGGAACAAATTATGTATGGGGGAAAAGAAGTGAACATTTTAAAACAAATCCCAAGAAGAGTGAGGGAAAGGAGGAAAAACTACAGATTTCTGACAAGTCAACTAAATAGGAGAAGCATAATATTTAGGTGGCTCTTGCCAGAAGGAATGTTAATATCATGGCAAGAAAGAAAAATTAAAATTGACTGTTTAAGTGCTGCCCAAGATCAACTAAGGGGAGGAGAAGAGGAACAAATTAGCAAGGAGGAAATCGAAACAGCGAAAACGGAAGAAGAAACATCTCAAGAACAAAGCACAAGGGAAGATATAGAAGAGGAGAAGAAAAAGGAAGACACAGAAGAAAAAGGGAAAAAAACTAGACCAGTAAGAGCAGTAACCTTAAAGGCAAATAAGAACTAGAGACCAGATACCAACATCAGGAATGAACGATACAAAGATCTTATCGTTAAATGTTAATGGCTTAAATGATTATAAAAAGAGAAAGATAATATTGTCCAAACTGGCGAAACAGAATCCCGATATAATCTGTATTCAGGAGGTGCATATAAAAAAAGATGAAGCCAACTATCTAAACTATACCAAATTTGGCAAAGTATTTGTTTCACTAGCTGAGAAAAGAAAAAGGGGGGTTGCAATCTACGTCAAGAAAGGAATAGAAGCAGAATGTAAATATAAGGATGAAAAAGGGATAATACTAATAGTAGAAATAATGAGAGGTAATTCTAAGATGTTATTGGTAGGGGTCTACGCCCCAAACAAAAAACAAGGGAAATTTTATCGGAAATTGCATGAACAGCTTGCAAAATGGGCACATAATGAAATATGCATGTTAGGGGACTTTAATGGAATTGTTGACCCAAATAGAGATTATAAAAGTGATATAATTAAAAAGAATAAAAGATCTCCCTTACCAAAGAGTTTCTTTGACTTGGTGGACGAAATAAACTTAATAGATATGTGGAGTACTTTACATCCCCAGGATAGACAATTTACATTCTACTCAATGCCGTAGAACTCTTGGTCCAGAATAGACATGGTCTGGGCTACTAGGAAATTAGGACTGGAAATCAAAAAGGTTGATATGTGTACAAATGCCTGGGCAGACCATAAGTTTCTTGAAGTTAGCTGGCACCATGATACCAAGAGAAAACAACAGAGATGGAGTTTAAGGACCAACTTGTTAAATGATAAAGAGTTCACACTGAAACTGAATGAAGAAGTAAAGCGCTTTTTCATAGAAAATGGGAAACAAGATACAGCCAGAGAAATTGTTTGGGACACCATGAAGGCTTATGTGAGAGGGGTAGCCATCTCATATACGGCGTTTAAAAACAAGGAAAAAAGGAAGATCAGGGAAGAGCATACTAAAAAGCTA
The DNA here is from genome assembly GCA_022577455.1 of Arizona elegans. Classification (NCBI taxonomy): domain Eukaryota; kingdom Metazoa; phylum Chordata; class Lepidosauria; order Squamata; family Colubridae; genus Arizona; species Arizona elegans. The sequence continues at coordinate 32,381,882 of JAKOOJ010000006.1, forward strand.
TTACAAGCTGAAGATGAACTCCAGCAACGTCCGGGAGATGAGGCAATTAAACAACAGTGGTCGATTGCGAGACACAGACTGAATTTATTGGACCAGGAGGAGATGGTACAAAAAATAAAAAGATCTAAACATTATTGCTTTGAGAATGCCAATAAGTCGGGGAGATGGCTTGCTTATAAATTAAAAAAAGAGAAGGAAAAAAAATCAAATATTGGTATTAGAAGACTCTCAGGGCAACCTTCTGACGAAGGAAGAAGACAAATTAGAAAGCATAAGAGAATTCTACGAATGCCTATACAAAAATGAAGAAATTGAGTCAAACAAGGTGGAACAGTATTTGATGGAAGCTAGCTTACCCCAAATTACAGAAGAAGAAAAGGAAATGTTGAATGAAAAAATCACTATAGAGGAATTAAAAACCGCCCTCTCTAAAATAAAGAAAAACAAAACCCCAGGACCAGATGGTCTTCCTGGGGAAATATACCTAAAATTTGATGAAGCCCTGAAACTAGAACTATTAGAAATATTTAATGAGGCTCTGGCTGGTACAACAATTCCGGATACCTGGAGGGAAGCATATTTGACGCTCATACTGAAAGAAGGTGCTGACCCGAAACAGATATCTAATTATAGACCCATCTCCTTGCTGAACGCAGACTACAAACTGTTCACGAACATAATTGCGGAGAGGGTAAAAAAATTTTTAAATCGGTGGATCCACAAAGATCAGAACGGCTTCCTTCCAGGGAGACAGATCAGAGATAACCTGAGAACAGTGTTAAACACCATAGAATTCTATGAACAACATCCCAAAAAACAGCTGGCCCTAATGTTTGTCGATGCCCAAAAGGCATTTGACAACTTGAATTGGACTTTTATGATTAACCAAATTAACTTAATGGGATTCGGGATGAACTTTAGGAAGATGATCGAGAACATGTACCATAAACAGAGGGCAAACATATTAATGAATGGAGATAAAACTCAGGTATTTCAGATTCAAAAAGGAGTGAGGCAGGGATGCCCCCTATCCCCCTTACTTTATATTCTGGCATTAGAGGTGCTACTTAGAAAGATCAGAGCCAATAAAGAAATTAAAGGATTAAAGATCAGGAAGGAAATATTTAAAACGCAAGTTTTTGCAGACGACGTAGCCCTCATAATAGAAGATCCATTAGAAACCGGTTTAAAATTAATGCAGGAAATACAGAACTATGGAGAAGTGGCGGGCCTTAAACTTAATAGGAAAAAAACTAAAGTAATAGTGAAAAATATGACAGATTCACAAAAAAAGGAAGTGGAAGACTTAGTAGGCCTCCAGGTAGTTAAGAAAATAAAATATTTAGGAATATGGATCACTGCGAGGTTCTCATCATTAAAAGAAAACAATTATATCCCTCTATTGCAAAAAATATATTAGGACCTAGAAAGATGGAAAAAGCTAAAACTGTCTCTGATTGGTAAAATAGCAGCAATCAAAATGAACATCCTACCTAAAATTCTGTTCCTATTTCAAAATATTCCGATAACCTTAGATAAAAAATTCTTTCTGGACCTGAACAAACATATTAGAAACTTCTTATGGGAGGGTAAGAAATCGAGGATCTCCTTCAAGATACTGCAAGGAAAAAGAAATTTGGGAGGATTCGGGCTCCCCGATTGGGAAATATACCAAAAGGCGGCGAAAATAATTTGGATTAAGGAGTGGATCACGTTACAAAATAGGAGAATCCTGACATTAGAAGGACATGGCCTATTAGAAAGATGGCATGCTCACCTGTGGGACACAAAGAACAAGAAAAAATCCTACTTTCATAAACATAAAATTAGGGAGACACTTATACGCACGTGGGAGGAAATTAGACAGAGGATTTATACTAAGGTACCTAACTGGCTTTCTATTATGGAAGCGCTGGCGGCCCCAAACAGGAGAGATGACTATAAATTGGACACGTATAAAGATATTCTTGATGAAAATCTTTGGATTTATTGAGGGACCAGGGTTTCAACTTGGACTGGTGGATTACCTGCAGATTAATTCAAGATTTCAAAAAGACAGAGACCAATTCGGTATAGAAGCTAAGCATGGAAATTTTGATCAAGGTTGGCATTATTTTCTTTGGCAAAACAAAATCCCAAAGCACAGGTGCCTTGCAGGACATTATGTGAGGAATATTCTAATTGAGTCCTGGAGGAAAATTAAGGGCAAATTTTACTTTTCAATCCCCGCTTGGCTGGTCCCACTCGAAGCTATAACGTATAGGCCTCTATATAACAAAGAAAATCACCTCTCTTACCGGGAACTTTTGGACCCCCATGGTAGTCTGAAATCAAGAAATGAGTTGGAGTTGCAGGGAAAACAACTGGATTGGTGGGCTTATGCCCAAATTTGCTCGAAATTTAAAAAAGATAGGGAACAAGATGGTATTAATTTGAATCAGCATGATCTGGACAATATCATTCTAGGAAAAGAGGACAAAATGTTATCAAGGATATATAAACTTTTAATAGACTATTGGATAGGGGATGAAATAGTTAAAGACTCTATGATTGCCTGGGGGAGAAATATTGGCTATCCAATTGATATGACAAAATGGGAAGAAATCTGGCTTAAACATATGAAATTCCTGTGGGCAACATCATACAAAGAAAATGTGTACAAGATGCTGTATAGATGGCACCTTCCACCTGCTCGTCTTTCTAAAATGTATTCAAATCTCTCACCAAACTGTTGGAAGTGTGGGGAGAGTGGCACCTATTTCCACATGTGGTGGACCTGTTCCAGGACGACTGAATTCTGGAAAATCATACAGGCATGGATCATGGAAATCACAGGTTATAACCTAATTCTGAAACCAGTGTACTATCTACTGAACATTAGGCCAGACAACATAGGCACAAATATATGGTGTCTGTGTGTTTTTATCACCACGTCAGCAAGAATATGTTTCGCCCAACATTGGAAGGGGAAAGACCTGCTGGCTGAAGACTTGATTTTGGAGAAAATTTTGGATTATGCGGAAGCCGACAGACTGACTAAAGCATTAAGAGATCAAAAGGACTCCGTATATTTCCAATGTTGGGACAAATGGTATGTTTGGTTGAACAACAGACGCCCAAAAAGTCAAATATAATCAGGATTATGTTTAATATTTGTTAAATCTGACTGAAGTCTACATACCGTAGAAAGTGTAAATATCATGTAAAGTTCCTGTCGCGATCATTTGTTTGACTATTTCTTTTTCTTGATGTATTGTTTTAAATAAATAAATAAATAAATAAGAAAGAAAGAAATTTTGATAAAATTATTTGGGGAGTAGACAAGAAAATGCTAGCAAAAATATATAACTTCTTACTAGATGAGGATAGGGCAGAGATTATAGCAAAAAATCAGTTAAATATTTGGGAAAAAAACTTGGGATACAGATTAAATTTTAACGACTGGGAGATGGCCTGGAATAGGAACTATAAAATGATGAAATCGGTAACATTCAGAGAAAACCATTATAAAATGCTACACAGGTGGTATCTAGCGCCAGCTAGGTTAGCGAAAATGTTTCCCAATCTCTCAGCCACGTGTTGGAAATGTGGAAAAGCGGTCAGCACCTTCTATCATCTATGTTGGACCTGTCCAGAGACCAAAAGGTTCTGGTCAAAAATTCGATATTGGCTATGTGAAATAACGGGACAGGAGATAGTTTTATCTCCAGAAATCTTCCTTCTGGGTATAATCGGAGACGGCCTCAACAACAACAAAACTCAACTCATAATCCAGATTACAACAGCGGCTAGACTAGCCTTTGCGAAATATTGGAAAAATAAAACCATACCCTCAGAAGAAATACTAATAAACAAAATCCTAGAGTGCGCAGAAATGGCAAAATTGACGAGTGAGATAAATAATGAGGAGAAATCTAAATATTATGAAGTATGGGGAAATTGGTACAATTGGTTGAAGAACAAGACAAAAACATGATTTTAGGTTATGTTTTGTTATGCACTTGAAGTACGAGCTATATTGCATAGAATATTGAACAGCTAAGGATGAAGTTTATTTGACGTATGATTTCGTAAATTGTATAAACACTGTGCCTCTGAAGGAGATAGAGATTGTATATTTTTTTTTCTTTTATAACGGAAAATTTAATAAAGTATATTTAAAAAAAAAAGAAAGAAACTGACCGGTTCTATGAAGCCCTATAGCACCTTATAGAATTAACACCAAAAAATGATGTCCTTATCATCATGGGGGATTGGAATGCTAAAATAGGAAGACAAAAGATAACCGGAATAACAGGCAAATTTGGCCTTGGAGTACAAAATGAAGCAGGGCACAGGCTGATAGAATTTTGTCAAGAAAATACGATAGTCATAGCAAACACTCTTTTCCAACAACCCAAGAAACGACTCTACACATGGACATCACCAGATGGTCAACACAGAAATCAGATTGACTATATGCTCTGCAGCCAAAGATGGAGAAACTCTATACAATCAGTAAAAACAAGACCAGGAGTTGACTGTGGCTCAGATCATGAGCTTCTTGTTGCAAAATTTAGGCTTAAATTGAAGAAAGTACAGAAAGCACTATGCCACTCAGGTATGAACTAAATCATATCCCTGATGAATATATAGTAGAGGTGACAAATAGATTTAAGGAATTAGATCTGATAGATAGAGTGGCTGAAGAACTATGGACAGAGGTTTGCAACATTGTACAAGAGGTAGCAACTAAAACTGTCCCAAAGAAAAAGAAATGCAAGAAAGCAAAATGGCTGTCTGAGGAAGCTATGCAAATAGCTGCGGAAAGAAGGGAAGCAAAAGGCAAGGGAGAAAGAGAAAGATACACCCAATTGAATGCAAAATTCCAGAGAATAGCTAGAAGAGATAAGAATGCCTTCTTAAATGAACAGTGCAAAGAAATAGAAGAAAACAATGGAATAGGGAGGACCAGATATCTCTTCAAGAAAATTGGAGATATGAAGGGAACTTTTCATGCAAAGATGGGCATGATAAAGGACCAAAATGGCAGGGACCTAACAGAGGCAGAAGAGATTAAGAAGAGGTGGCAAAATTATACATAAGAACTATACAAGAACGAGCTTAACATCCTTGATAACCACGATGGGGTGGTCACTGACTTCGAGTCAGACTTCCTAGAATGTGAAGTCAAATGGGCCTTAGGAAATCTGAGCAACAACAAAGCTAGTGGAGTTGACAGTATTTCAGCTGAGCTATTCAAAATCTTAAAAGACGATGCAGTAAAAGTGCTACACTCAATTTGCCAGCAAATTTGGAAAACTCAACAGTGGCCACAGGATTGGAAAAGATCAGTTTACATTCCAATTCCAAAGAAAGGCAATGCCAAAGAATGTTCAAACTATTGCACAATTGCACTCATTTCACATGCTAGTAAAGTTATGCTTAAAATCCTACAAGCTAGGCTCCAGCACTATGTGGATTGAGAACTACCAGAGGTACAGGCAGGATTTTGAAGAGGTAGAGGAACTAGAGATCAAATTGCCAACATATGCTGGATCATGGAGAAAGCTAGGGAGTTCCAGAAAAACATCTACTTCTGTTTCATTGACTATGCTAAAGCCCTTGATTGCGTGGATCACAACAAATTGTGGCAAGTTCTTAAAGAGATGGGAATACCAGATCATCTTATTTGTCTCTTGAGAAACCTATATGCGGGTCAAGAAGGAACAATGAGAACTGGACACGGAACCACTGATTGGTTCAAAATTGGGAAAGGAGTCTGGCAAGGCTGTATACTGTTACCCTGCCTATTTAACTTATATGCAGAGCACATCATGAGAAAGGTGGAGCTAGATGAATCACAAATTGGAATTAAGATTGCCGGGAGAAATATCAACATCCTCAGATATGCAGATGATACCACTCTAATGGCAGAAAGTGAAGAAAAATTAAAGAGCCTCTTGATGCAGGTGAAGGAGAGTGCAAAAGTTGGCTTGAAACTCAACATTAAGAAAACTAAGATCATGGCATCTGGCCCTCTCAAATTCTGGCAAATAGATGGGGAAGAAATGGATGTAGTGACAGATTTTATTTTCCTGGGCTCCATGATTACTGCAGATGGGGACTGCAGCCAAGAAATTAAAAGAGGCTTGCTCCTGGGGAGGAAAGCTATGGCAAATCTAGATAGCATACTAAAAAGCAGAGATATCACCCTGCCAACAAAAGTGCCTATAGTCAAGGCTATGGTTTTCCCAGTTGCACTGTATGGCTGTGAAAGTTGGACCATAAGAAAAACTGAGAGCCAAAGAATTGAGGCCTTTGTACTATGGTGCTGGAGAAGACTCCTGCAAATCCCTTGGACTGCAAGGCTATCAAACCGGTCAGTCCTAGAGGAGATCAACCCTGACTGCTCTTTAGAAGACCAGATCCTGAAGATGAAACTCAAATACTTTTGGCCACCTAATGAGAAGGAAGGACTCACTGGACAAGAGCCTAATGCTGGGAAAGATTGAGGGCAAAAGAAGAAGAGGACGACAGAGAATGCGGTGGCTGGATGGAGTCACTGAAGCAGTTGGCGTGAGCTTAAATGGTCTCTGGGGGATGGTAGAGGACAGGAAGGCCTGGAGGAACATTGTCCATGGGTCACAATGGGTTGGAGACGTCTTCGCAACTAACAACAACAACAACAATGTCATATTTCCTTTTTGGAGATACTCATATCTGGATGGAGTCTAAGTATTATATACTCAACTTATTGCAATTCATAATTTGTCATTTTAAAAGGATTCTTTTGAAATTAGTGGTATTTTGTATTGTAAGGAAAGTGTCAGGCTTGTGATCAAGACATAAAACACAGTGCATGACGCAAACATCCTTTTGTTGTTTCCTCTGAATAATTTAACAAGCCCTTGTCACAAGTCAAGCAGGATACCATCTCTCTCTTAAAAGACAAAGTCATCACAACACTGAGAGCCAACATTTCATACAGCATTAGACCTGACAGTGTTTATTCTGATGTTAGCACTTACGTTACCTAAACCTCGAGACTGATGACATCAGAACAACAAGAGCAGAAAGGAAAAAAATTAATTGATGTTATATTAATAAAACATTGAATACATCCATATGAATGAGGAATGGGTGTTCCAGCCAATGTTCTGGAAGGACAAGTGTCAATTCTTCTCTGAGTTACATTGATGACTTGTGACTTGCTGATCTATTTGTAGACCAACATAAAACAAAACATTACTTTCCTAGACACCAAATCATACAAATGGAATATTCCTGAGCATGTCATGGTCTGCCCTATAGAGTAAACGAGGGGAACACAACCTTTCCCATAATGGAAAAGAATGAGCACGTGACATCTAAGAACAAGAGAAAAATAAAGTCTTAGCAAGCTTCATGTATGTCAAAGTAGTTATCACACAAGTTGCGAACTATGATAACCCATTTAAATATTTGTTATGACATCTATAAGTTTAACAAAGCTCTCAGGTGGCCAAACAACAAATCTAGGTATGTATTACTACTCCTATATGCAAAGACTGCCTAGGGCAGGAAATACTCAGGCATGGATAAGGAATGATGGTGTTGGTTCTCTTAGGAAATATTTTGGGACCAGCAATTCCCCATTGTTTTATAATGCACAATCATAAATTACAAGAATATTTTATCTTCCATGCTGACTTCTTTATTTATGAATTTTGCTGCAGCAAACCTCAATTAAACTTTTGTTTGTAAACTGTTGAAGGGCTGTTACTGCTGCTGCTTCATGCCTGAACTTATAAATTGTTAATATGCCAGTGTTCTGTCCGTTCCCTGAGTTCTTAGGCTGGTATTGAATCTTTTCTCCTTCACTTTATTCCCCTCCCAAGAGCAAAGAGAGCATATTCAGGTAATCCTCAATTTACAACCATTCATTTAGTGACCATTCAAAATTACAATGGCATTGAAAAATATGACTCATGACTGTTTTTCACACTTACAACCGTTACAACCTCAAGGTCACATGATCAAAATTTGGATGCTTGACAACTGGCAATTGTATTTATGATGGTTGCAGTGTCCTGGGATCATGTGATCACCCTTTGCAAACTTCCGACAAGCAAAATCAATGAGAAAGCCAGATTCACTTAACAACTGTGGCAAGAACGGTTGTAAAATGGGGCAAAACTCACTTAACAACTGTCCTGCTTAGCAATGTAAATTTTGAGCTCAATTGTTACTATTGAAGACGACAGAGCTGCTTTTGGTTTGTTTTATTTCACTTACTGCTACTGAGCTCTTCTTACCGCATGATGAGAAGACACATTACCACTAGTCCTAACATTCAGCTAGAATTTGTATAATTCCTATATTCCATGTCCTACTTCCTGGCAATATTTTGTGAAATATATCTTTATGTGCTTAAAAGTGCTATCATGACTCTCTTCAGCTGTCAGATCTAAAAGTAATCCAGCTTTTCCTCATTAGAATTAGCTCCTAGTTCTTTCATCTTTCATGTTAGTTTTTCCATACCCGTTCCAGTTGCTAAAGTGTAGTGCTCATGAGTAGTGTTTGAAGTTGGATCTGGCCAATGCAGAATACAGGGGACCTCTTACTTCCCATGATTTGACACCTGGAACTTGCATTGGTTTAGGCAGTGGTAAATCCAGAGAGAAGTAAAAAAAAGTCAAAATAGTGGCATGCTCTCCAGAGAAGCTCTGCATCTTTGCTCATATATATAAAGATTTACAAAAGGAGTAAGGATTTGATCACACACTTGTGATTGCCATCTTGACTTTTATTGACCCCCACATGTAGATGCAGATGGATGCAGCCTAAAATTACATTTGTTTGTTTAGCTGATGATTCATATTCAGTTTATGATCCAAGATCTGTTCTTTTGTACTGTTAGCAATATCTCTGCATTTGATTTCATTTTCCTAAATGAAAACTTCAACATTTGAAACAATACTTTTTCAAATTAAATGAGAATGGTAGAAAAATGCAAAAGAAATTTGCAACACAGTATTAGTCATATTGACAATTCTCATAATTGGAAAGAAGACAACAAAAAGCCAATGACCTTTATAGAATAATAGCTTTATTACTATGTTTTGAAATGAATCACACCTGTCTCTCATTTCATTGGTAAACTGAAGATCCTCCTGCACCTTTCTCTTCGGCCTTGCTCCTCCCACGGCTTCTGTTTTTGTAGCTTCTTGAGCTTTCATTTGGGTTTGCTGTGTCTTTAAATCTTGTTCTTTTCACTTTGCTGCAGCACGAGTCTGCCTTTGAGTTTTTTGGTTCTTCTCTTTTTTCTGCTACTTCCAAAGGTTGAACAGTACCAAAAAGTTGCAATAAATCATCTTCAATAAGCAAGGTCTCTCCTGCAGCTTGTGGCTGTTTACTTTCCTTCTGTCCCTGTATTGCCAGCTCTTCTTTTCTTCTCCTCGTTTCCTGAGATGGTGGGCATCCAGCCTTTAATACATTAGTATAAAAATCTCTTCCCTTCCATATTGTGTTAAGGCGATACCTTTCTCCCATATAATTCACCACCAGTCCAGCTGGAACATCCCATCTAAACTGAATCTGTCGATTTCTAAGTTCATCCACCAAAAAAGCAAACTTCTTTCTGCTTCTCAACATTTTTGGGGGGATTTCTTTCAGCACTAAAACCTCTTTGTCCTGCCATTTGAAGTTTATTTTTATAGAATGCTTGTAAAATTTCATTTCGGGTCCTCCTCGTTGTAAAGTAAATCACAATGTCTCTTGGCAATTGATTCTGTCTAGCTAACCAGGAATTAACACGATATATTTTGTCAATTTGCAATGAGAAATCTGCTTGTTGCTCCCCAGTTATCTTTGCAAAAGCCTCTACAAAGATCTCTCTCAAATTCTCTCGATTATGTTCTCTCAGACCTCTTACTCTCAGGGCAAACTCCATCACTCTATATTGTAACATCACCACTTCATCGTCTGCCCTATCCACCTTGGTATGAACTTCATCCATTTTATTTTCCAAATTCAGATTAGACTGATTAATTTCTTCTACTCTTTCATCCAACAATTCAATGTGTTTTGCCAGACCCTGAAATGCCATTACTATATCTTCTCTTATTTCTTTATTCCGAGTTTGAATGACCTCTTTAATTTCAGCCATCTCATCAGACACTCCCTTAATTTTCCCCTCTAAAAAAGAAGTTTGTTGCTTCAAAGCCTCCTGCAAAGATTCCTGTAAAACTTCCAAAGTCAATATTTGTGGGTTTGAAGTAGACAAATATTGTAGTTTTGATGGTTGTGCTGGCGATCCTCCAACACTTTTAAAGCCAGATTTTATTTGCTTAGAAGCCATTTTTAGCTTTCAATTTATACTTCTTACAGCAACCAAATCAGTAAGTCCAAATGTTTTTAAATCTTTTGTAAGTATTATAGTTTATTTAAAGTCCAAACTGTAAACTTTCCACTTTAAATCTTTCTTTCTTTAATATAGAATCCAATAGTCTTAAACAGCCTTAGAAGCGCTAATGATGTTAACAATCACTTTCACTATAACTTTCATTTTTCCCACGCCCTGTTAGAGTTCAGGCACCATGTTTGCTTTCCTTTTTGAAGATTTTAGAAAGAAGAAATATTGATACAGAGTTAAAGTTCAGTACTTACAGTTGCTCAAACTCCTGTTTTTGTTCTGCCTGCTTTAAGATTATTTTGAAGCTAAATGTTGATTGCAGGGGTGGTCACGGCATCTTGTTCTGCTTAAGCAGAAAAGTCCCGGATCCGGAGCTCAGTCAGACTACCAGGGAGCTCTCACCCTCCAAGCCCCAGAATTACTCCTAGGGCTTTTGGGGAGCTCTACCTTTGTCTGGCTGCTCGCCTTCCTCTCTTCTCCCGAGGGGAAGGTTTCCAAACTGCCAGACAGCTGATTTGCACTGTCCTAGCAGTTTTAATGAGATTGTGGGGCTGACGATCCAAAAGGAGCATCTGCCAGTGCCTGCGATGCCACAGGAAGTCAAGACTAATCCAGATTGCTGTTGTTTACATGTAGGCAAAATGACTCAACTTTAAGGTTAATGAATTATTTGGTGATTATTAGAACAGCTACATCATTAATTTTACTAATTACTTTATACTTTAATTTACTAATTAAAGTATAATATCCCAAAAGGCAACACTGTATGGAACAAGAGGAAGGGGGAAAAAAGAGTGAATTTTCACAAGATTGTATAGAATATTAATTTAATTGTAGACACATTACAAGGCTAACTGAATGTCAGTTGTTTCAGAATCTGTGGGTATTTGGACTTTCCAGAGACCAGGTTCTTCCATCTCTAGTTATGGATGGGGTAGCACAATCAGACCCAGACTCAGTGCACAGTCTGGGGGTCCTCTGCTGCTGGAAGAGCAGATGGCAGTTGTGGCTAGGAGAGCCTTTACACATCTCCGGATAGTTGCATCTATTCCTAGACTAGGAGGCCCTGTTCACCATCACCCTTGTCCTTGAAACCTCTTACTTAGATTACTATAACATGCTCTACATGGAGCTTCTCTTGAAGAGCATTTGGAAACTTCAACTGGTGCAAAATGCAGATGCATTTACAGTAAGAATATCTATTTCTATACAACTTCCATTATGATATTTTAAAGACTATGATTTGTTTTTGTTTTGATATCAAGCAACTAATACCTCTTATTTCTTCATATGCCCACTCACAAACACACATGTTGTATTTATGTTACATCCTTTCTATAGTTATGCAATGGAAATCAATAATATAGTTCTTTAAAATGCAGGTACAACAATATCACACTTTTATGTGCTTGAGGCAAGTCATTTTTCTTGACCCAGAAAATGTTGTCTAGTTTACTTACTGTGAAGAATGAATGCATACGCTGGTGCAAGAATGTGGGTATAGCCTCTGTCAGACCTGCCACAGTTTGATCCCGTAGGGAAGTAAAACTCTTGACTCCATTAGAAGTGAAAAAGCACTTTTACTAAGGAATACTGATTGCAGTAAAGTCAAGCAGAATTTAAAATTCCCACATGCCAACATGAAGCTAAAACCCCTGGTTCCCTTAGCCCTCCCCTCATGGTCAGTCTGTGCAAAGTCAATCCAGCACTGCTGAGATGTTATAAGAAACTCTGAGGTGTTTGGGCTGGTGAAATTCCACACTCAGGGCAAACAGCCTTGAAGATGCCAGCACGAACTGGATTCCAGATGCCTCTGTTCTTCCTCACCTGCCAATTTCCCCCTCCCAATTTCCCACCATAACAGTATACAGCAGCCTGACCATTTATTCCACCCTTGTCCCTGTCCCTTCCTCCACTGATGGCAGAACACTGGAGTGGGGTGAAACTGAAGCTGGTGATTCTGACATGCTGCCCTCCTTGACAGGGATATTAGTGTTGCAAAACAGACAAAAGGACACAATACAGAAACAAGGCAAAATGCAGATAGCTCAAAAGCTATTTTGGTTTATCTGGGTACTGTTTGTGGAAGTGTTCAAGAAGTTTGTTCACTTTAATATGTTTAAAGTCCACCCATTCAGTTTCTGAGAGGTGAAAGTCCTTCCATGCTACTAGGTACTGAAGTTTTCCCTGGTGTTTTTGTGAGTCCAAAATGTCCTTAATTTCAAAATGTTGTTCCCCCTCAGTCATGAGTGGCTCAGGTGATGGCAGCAGCTTTGGGTGCAGAGGGAATTGAGTTTCCAGCTTTACTAAGCTACAATGAAAGACTGTGTGAATGCACCTGAGGGATTTCAGCAGCTCAAGTTCCACTGCAACCGGGTTGATGATTCTCTTGATAGGAAAAGGGCCTACATAAGGGCATACATTTTTTTAGAAGGGCTGTCTAGATTGTAAATGTTTGGTGGAGAGGTATTCTCAGTCCCCTACTTTGAAATCTTTGGGCTTTGATTGTTTTTTGTCTGCTTATTTCTTATCAGATTCTCTTGCCTCCGCTAATGATTTCCTGACCAGTGGCCAGGAGTCCTGTAGTTGGGCAACCCAATCTTTTAAGGAGGAGGGGCATTAGCCAAGGGCAATTCGGCCATGGGTGCAAAGTCCTGACCCATGGCCACTTTAAAAGGGGTGAATCCGGTACTGCTATGTACCAAGTTATTATAGGCCATCTCAGCAAAATGGCAGATCAGTTCAATTGTTCTGCTGGTAGTTTATGTAGCACCTCAGGGATTGTCCTAGTACCCCATTCATATGTTCATATACCCCATTCATTTCAGAATGATGACTAGAACTGAGCCTTTGGGACTTCCCAAGAAGCTTCAAAAACCCTTGCCAAAATTTGGAAGTAAATTGCATTCTGTGGACAGAGATTATTCACTGCTGATTGCCATGTAGTCTATAAACATGATGAATACACAGTTTGGTCAGAGTAGGAGTGGAAGGGATTTTCTGGCAGGGCACAAAATGCACTTGTTTAGAAAACAAATAAGTGATCACCCAAATTATGGTGTTTTCTGAGCTCTCAGATAGCTCTACTATGAAATCCATAGAAATTTCCTTCCAGGGGTTGCTAGGCTCTGCTACAGGTTGGAAGAACCTTGGTGTCTTCCCTTGCTGCCTCTTAGCTGAAGCACAGACTGAGCAACTAGCCACATAATTTTGAATGTTCTTTTTTAGTGATGCTATCAGAATTAGCATTTAATTGGGTGCAACATTTTTACAAAGCCAAAATGCCCAGTGGTTTTTGAATCATGGCTTTTCTCCAGGATTAATAATCTTTGGCTTTCTAGGATATACAGCTTTGACTCCCACCCAGATTAAGCCCCCTTGCATTGTGTATTCATTCTTGTGAGTCGGGAACCACTTGTCTCTCTCTAATGCCACTTTTAGGGAGTCTGTTATGCCATCCACAACCTGAGGGTTTTCTTTCGCCTGTCCTTGGAGGATGACCAGTGCCACGAGTTGGCGGGATCGGATGACTGGTCTCACTACTTCCTGTATTGAACTGTTGTATTGGGGCATCCTGGACAGTGCATCAGCTAGGAAGTTCTTTCCTCCTGGGAGGTAGAAGAATGTGATGTTAAGCCAATTCAAGTACTGAGTCCACTGAACTTGCTTGGGTGATAGCCAGGGGTTGGCTCCTGGGGGTTTGGCAGGGTTCAGGTGATCCTCTAGCCAAGGATCACTGGGGTTCAGCAAACCCCTGAATGTCACCCCTAGTTGGCCATGCCCACCCCTCCCCTCCCCTCCCAGGAGTCTCCACATGGCCCGTTCATCATTCCAGGTAAGTGCAGGGGCTGTGCAGAGGATCTGGGAGGGCAAAAAACAGGCCTACCAGAGGTTCTGGAATTCTGGGAACAGTCCTGTTTCCGGCCTCTGGAGGGCCTCCGGACCCTGGGGGAAGCAGTTTTCACCCTCCCAGAGGCTCAAGGAAATCCTCTAGAGCCTGGGGAGGGCAAAAAATGCCCCTCCTGTGGGACTTCCGGTTGGCACCGCCAGTGTCGTGGATGGTCTCTCCGGACCGCCAGCCCCGTGATTTCGTAAAAGCCGCTTTGACAGCGTTAAGCAGCTGTCTAGTGGCTTGAAATCCTCTCCATCGGGACAAGAAGGAGAGGAGAGCCGGTGGGTGCGGGTAGAGCTCCCCGTAAGTCCTTTGGAATAACTCCAGAGGCTTGGAGGGTGAGAGCTCCCCGGTCAGCCCACTGAAGCTCCGGATCTGGGACGACTCTGTTTTAAACAGAGCCAGATGTCACGACCAACTCTGCAGGCAAAGGTGAGATTGATTGAATACAAGAGCAGACAAAGCGGAAACAGGAGAACAGGCATTTGCAAGTAACAGTGCTTAACTCCGGGTTTACATTGTTTCTAATTGAATTTCTTTGAGCTGGAGGCTGGAAGATGGCGCCTTTGTTGTGGGCATGAAAGAGAAAGTTAGAAACGAAAGTGCTTATTGAGGGTTTTGCGCTCTGAGAGTGGATTAAAGCTGCTGGGAATTGAGAGCTTGGTGGAGAAAAGACTATTTTGTTTATAAACTATAAACTTTTGAAAATTGTTCAAGAGACTTTGTGGCTGTGAAAGGGAAAAAGACTTTTTAAAATAAGATGGCTTCTAAGCAAGCTAAGCTAGGAGTTTCTAAAAGTGGAGGAGGTTCTCCAGTAGTGTCAATAATGACAGAGAAAGCACAACTTCCGGCTGATTCACAGAGCCAGGAGGCTTCTTTTCAAGAACTTAAAGAATTTATAAAAGGGACTTCCGGTTTGCTGCTGGCCGCCGCCAGACGTTCCTCTGGGATCGTCAGCTCCCTCTGCCTGTATAGAGCCGCCGTTACAGCGGATGGCGGCTCGAAAAAACTCCGTTTCCAAGAGGAAACGGAGAGAGAGCCGGCAGGGGTGGGTAGAACTCCCCGCAGAGTCCCAAAAGTTTTTTTTTTAACTTTTGGGATGGAGCGGATGAGAAGCCCCATATCCCCTGCCGCTGCTCCGGGCTTTGGGAGACCTCTGCCTATGCAGAGCCAGGCGTCAAGAGCAAGCCTCTGAATCTAAAAGAATAATTAAAGAAATGAAGAACTGGACCCTTAATACTGAACCGCAAGTATCTTACCCTTTCAAAAACTATTTAAAAGAAAAGAGCAGAGGAAAAGAGGGAAAAAGAGCCTTCTAAAATGGCGTCTGCTGTGGCTGGAGAAGGGCTAAAAGGGAAAGTCCTTCCGTTTTTCATTATTACAATGTAGCGGAATAAATATCATTGGCTACATTTCTAGAGAAACCTCGCTCCTGTGCTGCTCAGAAGTTTTTTTTAATGAGGGAAAGTCTTTTTGTTTTCTATTTCTTCTCTTATTTTTGCTAAATCTTGTCTGTGTGGGAAATGGCATCAGGACTTATACAGCTGGACAAACGGGGGGGGGGGAATTTCCCCCCTTAAGAAATTGCGCCAACAAATTTCAACTCTTCAGCGTCAGAAACCCGATTTTAATATATTAGAATTTATCCTTGAAGAGATTGTAAGAAGGGATGAGATTGTGAATCAGCAACTTGAAAAATTTAAGCAGGAAATTAAAGAAATTGGTGAATTGGTGAAATCAGAGTCTGACTTCTTGAATAAAAAGATTTCAAAAGTTGCTAATGGTTTATCAGGCTTTCTGATTCGGATGGAGGCAAAGACTGAATTATTAGAGACTAAAATGAAGGAAGTCGAGGAGAATTTGGATGACATGACTCAAAAAATTAAAAAGGATTTGATAAACATTCAGGATAATAGCTTGGAAGACAAATCTAAAATGGAGACTGACCAAAAGATTGGTAATGAGGAAAATGTACAACAGAGGATTGAAAGAGAAGTTTTAATGATTCAATATAATTTTACAGAATATGCAATTAGATTGAGAGGTCTGCAGGAAAATAATAGAGATGATTTAAGGAAAGTATCTTCTGAAATTCTGGCTGGGATCTTAAAGGTTCAACCTGATGAAGTGTATTGCAGGATTGATAGAATTTATAGAATAAACTCCTGGTGGGCAAAGCAAAGGCAACTGCCTAGAGATGTGGTGATCTATTTTACAGATAAAGAAATTAGGAATAATATTGTGCAGAACTCTTTTAATTCCAATTTGCAATTTCATGGAAGAAAGATTTGGATTTTCAAGGAGCTCCCGCCCAAGATGTTAATGGAGAGGAAGAAATTTGGCTTTTTAGTGACTGAATTAAAAAAAAGAAATATCCTATTCAGGTGGGACATCCCAGTTGGTTTAATATTGAGATATCAAGGCGTAAGATATCAATTGCACACTGTTGAAAAAGCGGAAGATTTTTATCAAAAAATTCTAAAAATGAATTTAACACCTTTAGGCATAATACAGGATAAGCAAAAGGAGTTGGAAATAAAAGGAAAACATCAAATTACAGAGGCTGTGATGGATAAATTGTCTTTGGACTCCTTGGAGACCCCAGCTGGACTGTTTATAAATAAGAGAGCAGTGTCATCCGAACCCAAGGTGATGAATCATCAAGTCACAGACAAGTGCGCAAAGCAATCAGTTGATATACAAGTGATGGAGAAGAAAGATGAGATGATAAAATTAACCCAACAAGAACAATCCACAAAGCAGAATGAAAATCAACCAGCAGATATACAATTGGTAAGCAAGAAAAGAGGATGGAAATTCAACCCGAAAAAGAAAAAGAAAAGAAACAGATCTTATAGAAACAGCAATTTCCAAACTAAGCAACAGTGAAGCCAGGCGCTTTAAAAAATGAATGAATATTAGAAAAGACAGTGGTGGCGAACAATTGTCTGATACTATCCTGAGGATTGTGGCAGATCTCTGCAAGGCCATGACTTTGGGAAGTGGAAAGAGCCTCACTTTGTTGGATTTGAATCATCTAATTTTTTCTTATTTACTTTTTTTTTCTCTTGGAAATATATTATAACTACTTTGAGTTATAAGGCAGGAGAGTTTTTCTGGGGCATGCAGAAGATCTGGATGTTACTCAGTAGGATGACGGGAATTAACAATCCTGATGAATACCACAACTATAACCATACGGATATATTCATAATTATAATGTCACTCGGGTGGTTGTTTTTACTTTTATACAGGTGTGCGGATATCTACTACTGATGGGGGCAGAAGATGACTGAAGATTTTGAACAAACTGTTGCACCAGCACGTTATTTTACCCTATTATGGGTGATGGATTTAATAATCTAGTGGAAAGACATCAAAGAAGATATTATATGGATCATAAACTTAAAGTTATTGTCTTTTCTCTTTTTACATAATGAAATGCATATATAGATATGTGTATATCTTAGTAAAGTGGGCAGTTGATTATATTTAGAATCGTATTGCATGATTTTGTAGGAATTGAAGGGCTGAAAGAGGTTAGTTTACTGACTGTTATAAAATGGGATGCATATATAGATATGTGTATATTCTAGTAAAGTGGGTAGTGGATTATATTTAGAATTGTATTGTCTGATTTCAAGTCATATATTTAGAGGAGCGGAGGAAGTGGACAGAATTGAATAAATTTGGTTGCAGGGAGAAGGCCGATTTAAAATGTTATATTAATATATATAAAAGATTAAAGGTTAATTTGTAATAATACTCAATAAGTTTAGGGGAGGAGAAAAAGGGCAGATTACCGTAAAAATGGGAGTTATAAGATTAACAAGTTAAGGGTCAGTATTCCGAGAAGGGATTAAGGGAAAGGGAAGATATTATGTATGTAACTAGTTATGAAATAGCTTATTGTTGTGAAGAAGTCACAGGGGGGGTTGGGTGGAAAGGGTGGGTTAGGGAAGAGGGGGGGGGGGAAAAGGGGGAAAAACTTGTATTTGAAAACTTTTTCAATAAAAAAAAAAAAAGAATTTATAAAAGAAGCCATGAATAATCAAACTGCAGCTATGAACAACCAAACAGTAATTATGGAAGGGAAACTAAAAAAATGCCCCTCCTGCCACGGTGCAGGCAACCGACTAGGCCACACCCACCATGGCCACACCCACCCAGCAACAGGGCAGTGAACCCATTGCTAAAGGATCTGAAACCCATCCCTGGTGATAGCCAATGGGGCATTTTTAAGGATTTTACCTTCTTATGGTCATTCCACAACTTGAAAAGGGTCTTGCTCCCTTCCAAGAAGTGTCCCCACATTAAGAGTGGCCAGTGCATCACGTAAGTCTCCTTTTCCCACACTGCCTACCGCCATTCATGTCACTCAGTTTTCTAGAGGTGTATGCACTTGGCTGCAGGGCACCCTGACTGTTCCTTTGTAAAAGTACCTCTCCATCACCACATCACTAGCTTCCACTTGAATAATAGATGGGGCATTAGGTCTGGGTGTTTTAGCACAGGTTTGGCAGCAAGCAGCTGTTTGAGTTTTTTGAACACTACCTGGCACTTTGGCCACTCTAGGGGCTGGCTCAACTTGGGTTTCCCCTCCCCTTTCATCTGTAGCAAGTTGGTGATGGGGAGAGCAATCTGAGCAAATGACGGGATGAATTGGTGGTAAAAGTTTGTGAATCCCAGAAAGCTCTGCAATTGCTTTCTGGTGCGGGGTGGAGCACTGGGTGACTTTTTTGGGATCCATTTCTATCCCCTCATGAGAAATGCAGTAGCACAAATAATCAATTTTGCTTTAGAAAAATCTTTCCCTTGGCCAAATGGGCTAGCATATCCTTCATCAGTGGTAGTGGGTAGACATTTTCCACACACACTGCATTTAGTCCCCTATAGTCAACACACAAGTGCAGGGACCCATCGTTTCTCAAAAATAGCACTGGGCGGCCACCCTGGGTTGGGCCGGCTGGATAAATCCCCACTTGAGGTTTTTGTCTATAAAGAGATGCAGTTCATGGCTCCAGTTTTCTCAGGGTCATCAAGTGCAACTTGGGCTTAGATAGCTTAGCCCCCACCAGGATCTCTATGGAACAGTCTGTTAGCCGGTGGGATGGGAGTTCGTCTGAGCCCCTCTTGCTAAACACATCCTGCAAGTCCCAGTATTCTGATGGGATCTGAGGATTGGCTTTCTCTCATTCCTATAGGGCAGTCCCTTTCTTGTTTTTGAGGTTGTTAGGTTCTTCCCTGGTTTTAATTGAGCCTCAGTCTGCTGGATTTTTAACAACCCTCTCCTCCAATTCACATAGAAGTTCCATTTCTGAAGCCATGCTAGTCCCAGCACCAAGTATCTCTCCATGCCTGAGGCCAAAATAAAGCTCAATCTCTGTGTGTGCCCCCATTCACATTTCTATTGGCTTGGTAACAAAAGTCACTGGAATTCCCCCCTGCTATTGAGCCATCTAGCTGGCAGAAGGTCACCGGAACTTTGAATAGTCAAAGTCTCACCCCCAATTTCTCTACCGGGGCAGGATTAACCAAGCATCTGGTGCACTCCAAGTCCAGGAGAGCCATCAGGTTGGCTTTTTGCTCTAAGGATTTGGCTACGAGTTCAATGGGGATTGTTACTGGGGTGATCGGGCCACTTACCAGGGGAGCATCATTGATGTCAGTAGCTGTCAGCTAGCTTGCTGCTTGCTGCCAAAGAAAAGAGGGGAGGGATCAGCAGAGAATTTTTCATTGCAGCTTTGCAACTACGGCCTGGATATTGCCTATCTCTCCAAGGCCATTTCTATTAGCTCTGGTATGCAGTAGCCTCTGGTTGCCTAGCTACAAGGGGTTTGGGCTTTACAGTTTGTTTCAAGTTGCTGTTTTCACGAGCTTTGCCTCAAGAGTTTGCCTGGAATTTCTTGCTTTCAGTTCGTTCCTAGTAAAACTACTTTTCTCTAAATCTATGGAGCCAAGGATTTTTCTTTCCAAGGAAATGGACAGAGGCAGCCTGAGATTAGGCAAGCTCTGCTTTAATGGCCAACCTGGAGACTGCAGTCTAGCATGGGGACCAAGCATCCAATGTCCAACCATGGGAGTTAGCTGGAGGAAACTGAAGCTATGGACAGCTCCCTGACTAGACCACACTGTGCTCGAGATGAGGCAGAATGGCAAGAGGAGCTGTACTTCAACAAGAAGCCCATCAGGCTCAGATGGGCAATGGGCATGGGGCAAAGGGAAGACCCCCTGGAGGGAAGCCCAGAGGGAGCCATGCTGAACCAGACCCTGTTCCTGATACAACAGGTTAAGGGGAGTTGAGGAGCCCAAGAACCTCTTTCATAGACAGCTATCAAGGTTCCTGGGTCACCCCAGACCAAGCTGCACAAGCCACTCCACCTGCAGGGGCTGCTCCTCAAAGGAACCAGGTCCCGAAGGTCCCAGCCTTGGGGGTTAAGTGTGGGGAAGACCTTGAGCAACTGGGGTTCTTCCTGGTGCAAGTCTGGAACTACATGCAGGAGTATGGGGTTAAACTGGAGATGGGAGAAGCCCCAATAAGGTGGGTAATCATGGCTCTGGAGGGGGTGATGGCTGAGTAGATGGTCTCCCTTCACAATAACAATGCCCCCCAACTGCACAACTATGACCACTTTATGACAGCCCTTCAAAAATGATTTGAGGACCCGATGGCTGAGTAGATGGTCTCCCTCCACAATAACAATGCCCCCCAACTGCACAACGATGACCACTTTATGACAGCCCTTCAAAAATGATTTGAGGACCCACTGGCCAAGGGCAAGGCTCGGATCCAGATAAAGACCATCACCCAAGGGTGATGGTCAGTGGCCATGTACACCCAGGAGTTCCAAGAGTTGGCATGCCAGTTGGCCACATGGCCTGAAGACATCCTCATTGACTGCTTTAAAGATGGCTTCAATGACAACATCTACACAATGACCACACCTGCATATCTTGCAGGACCCCACGAACCTTACAATGCTGATATGTGTTGGCAGCGGTGGAGATCAACCTCACACAGGGCCAGTGGTGAAATCCAAAAATTTTCCCTACTGGTTCTGTGGGCGTGGCTTGGTGGGCATGTGACTGGGTGGGCATGGCCAACTTGATGTCACTCACGTCACTCACTGTTAGAACCAGGAGCTGCACATTCTGAAGCACATTCTGCCCTTCTGAAGCCCCCAACACTTTGAGTTTCCCTCCGCCATCTGGCTTGACTGCCCAAACGAGCCTTGGAGGATTCTCTTGCCCTGCTCTCCATCCCAAAGGGCTGCACATCCCCCTGCTGCCAATCCTCCATACAAACCACCCATCCCATTTCTGCAAACGCAGAGCCCACCCCCCCACAGGGCGATCCAAAGAGGGGAGGGGAATGCTGCAGAAAAGGCCACCTTCCACCCAGGCCCACATGCCTTCTGTGCCAGCTACACGGAGCTTCGGGCTCCAAAGCAGCCCACTGGCTTCCCACCTGGTCACTTGCCTGTTCTTTTTGCAGATCGGCCTGGCCGACCACCGGCACCACTCCGGGAACTCAGCCCGCAGAGTCCAGCACTCCAGAGTAAGGAGGCTCGGCAGCAGCACTGCTTCCCACCAGTGAAGAAATGGAGCAAGAAGTGCGGAAGCTATCAGTGGCTGGCCAGGTGGTAGCCCCCTACATGGGGAGAGGGCCTGGCCTGGTCACACCACTGTGGAGCCCGCTGCACTTTGCCTTCAGCCTGGGCGGTGACACTTACTCAAATGGGCCAATGCACATAGCCCTTCATCTTGGCGAAGACCAGGTCACCGCACTTGTAGTCACGTGGCCAGCTGGAACAGGACATGGCACAGGCAGAGAGGCCGATGCAGCCCCTGCTGAGGGCAACCTAGCCGAGTGATCACTGCCCTCCCTCCCTGCCTGGCTGCAGACTTCCGCCTGCCCTCCTGAAGCATCACTGCCACCGTTCACTTTCGTTTCGCAGCGGGAGAAGGAAGAAAGTGAACAGTGGCACTGCGGCAGTGCTCTGGGAGGACAGGCAGATATCTGCAGCCAGGCAGGGAGGTAGGGTGGGGAAAGCATCAGTGGTGGCCCCCTCCAAGCGCAACTCACAGAGGCGGCGGGCGAGGCGGCCCCAGTGCGCCTGTTGCTGGGGAGGCACGCTGATCGTTCGGCCAGGGCAGCCTTGGCAGAGGCTGTATTGGCCTCTCTGCCCATGCCATGTCCCACTCCAGCCGGCCGCACAATTACAAGTGCGGCAACCTGGTCTTTGCCAAGATGAAGGACTACCCGCACTGGCCCACCCAGGTAACTGCCGCTGCCCAGGCTGAAGATAAAATGCCACAGGCTCCATGGTGATGCGGCCGGGGCTGGCCCTCTCCCCACATGAGAGGGGGGGGCAAACCGGCTGGCCACCAGCAGCTTCCTCATATCTTGTTGCAGCATTCCCCTTCCCTATTTGGATCACTCTGCAGGGGGGGACTCTGCCTTTGCAGAAATAGGGCGGATGCGTGTGCAGCATCCCCAAGACATCTGCCTTCCCTCCCAGAGCACCACCTCTGCCACTCCTCTCAGCCCCAGCACAGCGTCTGCATTTCCACCAAGGGCCACCCACCCACTGGCTGGGCCGAGCTGGACGCCGACCTTGGAAGGCAAGCGAGCATGGGGGACTGCTGGGAAGGCAATGTGGGTGGCAGGCAAACATGGCAGGGCTGTGGGCCATGGAGAAGGAAGTAGGGAAGGCAGACTGGGATAGTGGGGGGTGCAGGGGCAGCTAGCTAGGCCGTGACTTGCAGGCTTAACTGGCAGGCAGATCAGGGCTACTCAGTTGGGGCGCAGCACTTCAGGCAGGCAAGCTGCAGAGCAGAGACGAACGGCAACTGGGGGACCAGTTTGGGGGCATGGCTAGCCAGCAGTTGCTACCAGTTCAGTGACCCAGGCCAAATGTCCACTACCGGTTCAATTGAACCAGTCCGAACTGGTCAGATTTCACCCCTGCCCAGGACCAGTGCTGGAAGGCCAGTGGATGGGGCAAGTCCTTCCCTCCCATGCGTAAAAAACACCTCAGATGCTTCAGATGTGGGGAGGAAGGGCACCGAGCTGTGGCATGCCAATCCAGCAAACCCAAGCTCAGTGCCATGGCAACCCCGAGGAAGGATGCAATAAAACCAGCTCCAAGAGCCCAAGAGACAGTGCTGAAAGGTCTGGAGGTCATAGAGTTCACCCCTCCTGGTTCTGAAGGATTGGGAACTGTCAGCCTCACTCAACGCAGGTGAGGCTGACAGCAATGGTGACGATGATCTCCTGGTAAGCCGGTGGGTGATCCCTGTAACCAATGGTGGGTTGCCCCCTGTTTGGATCAGTTCGCAAGAACCAGTAATAAAACTGGTGGGAGGCTCTGCCCACTGACCCGGACATCATCATAGGTGATCTGCACATGCGCAGAAGCTTCTGCGCATGCGCAGAAGAGTGTGCATGCGCAGAAGAGTGTGCATGTGCAGAAGAGTGTGCATGCGTGCAATGCGAACTGGTAGTAAAGGTAAGTAGAACCCACCCCTGCTTGTAACCCTCCCTGTGGAGCTAGTGGTACCCTCTTTGGGAACCCAAGGGAAGATGCTGGCTTTATTGAACTTAGGCAGCACTAAGTGCATAGTTATCTCTGAAGTCATTGAAAAGCTGGGACTGAGACTGAAACAGCTGAGGGTGCCCATAGCATTTTACCAGCTAGATGGGACATAGTTGGAGGGGGCCCAGCTCACTTTATAACTGAATCAGTAGAGATGAGAATGGGAAAGCATAAAGAGACTCTGAGTTTTATACTGGTGCTAGGGATTGGAGAGGCCACTCCTACTAATATTATCTTGGCTGCAGAAATGGAACCTTGATGTGAATTGGAGGAGAGGGCTTTTAAAGATTCAGCAGAAAGTAGCCAAGGAAGAAGAAAAAAATCCCAAAACCTAACAGTGAGAGAAATAAAGGGCAAAGGGAGTTGGGGCAGCAATTTGGGATCACTCAATAAGCAAATCCAGATGTCAAACCATGAAACAGCAAGCCTCTGGTGAGCCATCTTGGGGTTGCCATTTGTGGAGGGGAGGCTACAGGGGCATGACATGGAGCTGTGCTGATCAGATGAGTGCTGATCTGCTGGGAGGCGGCAAATGGAGTGGTCGCACTGATCAGCTAGGAGGCAGCAAATGGCTTGGATGTGCTGATCAACTGGGAGGCCAATGGCAAATGGATCAGCTGGACATGGAGCACCGGATGGAGGCTGCGATGCTGATCCGCATGTGGAGAAGCAGCTGGGCGTTGGAGCTGATCGGCTGGGAAATGAAGCACTGATCAGCTGCAGCTCAGAGAGCAGGCCAGCAGCTGTGTGTCAGCCTAGATGCAGCCAAAGATTCCAGGCTGTTGCAGCATCCAGAAGTTGAGGGGGTGGGGTAGGCACATGCAAGGTGATTTAAGACATGGTGAAAAGGCCGTGGGTAATGCTGACTTTGTATGTCACTCAGTGCTGGGTTTCCAAGCTTTCCAAAATAAAAAGCTTCAAACAAAATTTGGTTGCTTGCGGTTTCTTGGTGCTGGATACATGGAATGTGACAGTAAGTCAGCATTCTTACACTTTCCTATTCTCCCTCGCCAGCACAACTGGTCACCTGCAGGTATAGGATGGCAGGGGAGCGTCATGGGAATGGCTGACAGAACGGTGACTGAGGCGACTGCCAGAGTGGTGGAAGAACCATCCCCCAGAGGTCATTCCAGAGCAAGGTGGGATTGCTCAGCTGGATGTACACCCCCAGGAGTATGAGGGCTCCAGTCAATTACCTTCAGCCCAGCAACAAGCAGGGACTAGGCGAGCTGACCACGGGTGGCCTGTGGGATTCTGGCAGGCCCCTCTTCCACTGTGGGAGCCACCAGTCTTGAAGGCCATGTTTGAAAGAAATCCCAATAGATTGGCTGTCTTCTTAGGCCAGAACTCGGCCAGCTGCCTATCCTGTGCTTCCGCTGCCTTCAACCGGGCCACCGGGCAGCAGAATGCCCTGCCCCTATGCTGCAAAAAAAAAAAAGAAAGAAAGAAAGAAAAGAAAGAAAGAAAGAAAGAAAAAAAGGAAAAAAAAGGCAGGGTCCTCAGGGATGGTGAAACCAAAGAGGATGCCCTGGAAAACTCCGGAGAAGTCCAGAGGGGTGTTGCAGGCTGCAACAGCAACCAAGAGATTACCCGCAGATGACAGCAGATGGACGGTGGAAGGGGAGCCCCAACTCGCCAGCTATGACAGCAATAATGAAGGGGTGGGTGACCCGATGGTAAGCGATGCCATCCGGCCCTTTGTTGTGCTCATGGTACTTATGGCCTAGAGGCGTGGCATCTGCGAGGCACTAATAGATTCCAGGTGTGCACGATGCCTCATTACCCTGGCAACAGCTGCTGAGTTGGGGGTGAGGATGAGGAGAATGTCCCAGCCCATGAGCTTTGAGCAAGTGGATGACTCATTGTTGGGAGGAACACCTGCCACCCACATTACAGAGCAGGTGAAACTGGAGTTAGGCCAGCATAGGGAACTCATTCACTTCATTGTTGTCCCAATAAAGGCTGAAACAGTGATTTTGGGACTAGCTGTTGTGACCTAGGCTTACTGAGTCACTGCAATACACAATTAGTCCCCAAAAAACCTATTTTATTGTAACAGCTGAGAATTATGTTCATTCCCAGCTGAGTCCAATTAGTTGCAAAAGGGTTCTTTGGAAGAAGTCCTTTGGGATAATAACCAACCTTTATCTTCTTTGACACCCTGCCAAAGGCCTTACTTGGCAAAGCCCCACGAAGTTCAGAAACAAACAAGATGCCGACTGGAAACAGAGTTAGCAACGTTGCTTTCCTGCAAAAGGCCCAAGTGCCTTTGTTTCTCTTTTAAGCCTTATGGGAGAGGCCAATCATCTCGGGGCTTACTCCCTATTCACCCCTTTTGCTTTAACTGCTCTTGCCTTCTGGCAGCTTTGTGCATGCGTGCACTAGGAACAGGCTCCTCCTGTTCCTCTGCCTCTCCACTGCCCGACTCTGGGGGCTCTGGAGTCCGTGCATCACTCCTAGATGGCCTTGGCCCCATCTTTGCCTGCGATGCAGAGCCCTCGTCCAGGCCTTCCCCAGACTCCAGGACTGGCCCATGTTCATTCCCAGTCTCCTCACTGTCTGACTCCGCTCCCAGCTCCACAGGCTGCTGGCGGACCACAACACTATCCCTTACTGCAGGGCCCTTCCCCTGGGTCTGGCGATCCGGATACGGCCATGATGGGAATTGGTCATGGAATGCTTTCACCAAAGCAGGTGCCATGCACAGAGGTCGCATCCTCCCAGGTAAAGTCCTTCAGCCCATATCCCTTCCACTCAATGAGATACTGGAACCATCCTTTTAGCCACTGGGAGTCCCAAATACAGGCAACCTTGTACTTGGGCAGTCCATCTCCATCGCATGGCATTGGCTGGGGACGGTCAGGTTGGTGGAGCGGACAGGCTGGCCATTCTGGGACAAGGAGGGATCTATGGAAGACTGGGTGAACACGCATCGAGCATGGCAAGGTCAGATAGTAGGTGACTGGATTAATAACCACAGGGAACAGTCCAAGGTACCGGTGGTCTAACTTCCTGACCAGCCGGTCTGACGAAAAGTGCCTGGTGGACAACCAGACCCGATCCCTCACAGCCAACAGCGGTGTCACCTGCCAAGATCGGTCTGCGACTCTTTTATAGTCCTCCTTGGCTTTCTCCAGATACCGTCACACCAACTGATGGACAGCCTGCAACTTGGACAGTTAGTCATTAGCTGCTGGCACCAGGGAGCTGAGTTGCTTGAGGGGAAAGAACCGAGGATGATATCCCACATTGGGCAGGAAAGGGGTCATTTGCATGGAGGTGTGCTGTGAGTTGCTGAACACAAACTCTGCTACTGCCAAATAATCTGACCAATTTTCTTGCTCCTGGTTCACAAAGCAGTGCAAGTATTGCTCCAGAATGCCAATAACTTTTTCAATCCCACCATTGGTTTCTGGATGATGCGCTGACAACAGGCAGATTTTCACATCCAAGGCCGTCATCAGTCCTTTCCAAAACTGGGCTGTAAATTGAGCCCCTCTGTCCAATACGACCCTATCAGGCAGGCCGTGCAGCTGGAAAATGTGTTGGATAAACATGCGGGCGGTGGCACGAGCCATCAGTAACCCACAACATGGAATGAAATGCACCATTTTTGTCAGCATGTCAACCACCACAAACATGGTCATGAATCCAGAAGATGGAGGCAAATCCGTCAAGAAGTCCATGGAAATGGCACCCCAGGGTCTCTCTGGTATTGGTAATGGCACCCGGCCATCAATGGTCTCCATGAGCATGGGAGGATCCACTGGACACAGAGGGACTGCATATTTGGCTGCAAATGCCGCATCCATAAAGTTGGTTGTACCTCTGGAGTCAACCAAGGTGTGAACAGAATCCCCTGCGGACTATTGGACAAGAATACTCTTGCCTCCAGGATCAAGTGCTGGGGGGGTCCAGGCTCCACATCCACTGGGCATCACTTGGTGTTGGTGTGTGCCCGACCCATGGTCTCCCCTAGATCGGGCTCAGGGCGTTTCCCGACAGGGTTTTCTGTGACTGTTTGGCAGGCCCAGGAGTCGACTCCCCTTGTTGCTTCTTGGGGTAAGAGTCGGCCATGTGCCCAGGTTCCCCGCAATACAAACCCAACCCCCCTGATTGTCGTCTGTTTTTCTCGGCCACCAACAGATGGGGTCTGGCTGAGCCTAGTTCCATGGGCTCCTCCTGTGGAACCGGGGTCTCACGCACTTCTGGTGCCACCTGGGTCTCCTGGCAGGCAGGGTGACTAGTACATATCTGCAACCGGGCATCGATCCTAAGGCACAGGTGAACCAGTGCATTAAGGGTCAGAGCACGGAAATGGCATTGGTCGCCCTAGTAAATGATCTCTGGCGGGCCAGGGATGGGGGTTGCTCCTCCATCCTGGTCCTTCTTGACCTCTCAGCGGCGTTTGATACCATCGACCATGGTATCCTGCTGCAGCGGCTCAGGGGGATGGGGTTAGGAGGCACCGTTTTATGGTGGTTCTCCTCCTATCTCTCGGGCCATCTGCAGTCTGTTTGGGCAGGGGGTCAGGGATCCTCCCGGAGGCCTCTCACTTGTGGGGTGCCTCAGGGCTCGGTTCTCTCTCCTCTGCTCTTTAACATCTATATGAAACCGCTGGGTGAGATCATCCATGGTTTTGGGGTGAGGTATCATCAATATGCTGATGATACCCAGCTCTACATCTCCACCCCTGACCACCCTAGGGATGCCCTTTCCATGATGTCCCACTGCCTGGAAGCGGTGCGGGTTTGGATGGGGAGGAACAGGCTTAGACTCAACCCTTCCAAGACTGAGTGGCTGTGGATGCCGGCATCCCGGGATCTGGAGGTTCCATCCTTAATGATCGGAGGTGAAACCCTTGCTCCCTCTGATAGGGTCCGCAACTTGGGTGTCCTCCTGGATTCTCGGCTGTCTTTAGATGACCATCTGACAGCTGTAACCAGGGGGGCCTTCGCACAGGTCCGTCTTGTGCGCCAGTTGCGCCCGTTCCTAGACCGGGATGCCCTCGCCACGGTCACTCACGCCCTTGTTACCTCTAGGTTGGACTACTGTAACACCCTCTACATGGGGCTGCCCTTGGGATGTGTCCGGAGGCTTCAGCTAGTCCAAAATGCAGCCGCGCGGGTAGTTACGGGGGCGTCTAGATACTCCCGTGTAACACCTCTCCTGCGTGAGCTGCATTGGCTACCGGTGGCACTGCGGATACGTTTCAAGGTGCTGGTGCTCACCTATAAAGCCCTTCATGGCTTAGGCCCAGGGTACTTGCAGGACCATCTCCAGCCGTTCTCCCATCGTCCTGTGCGCTCTCACAGAGTCGGCCTCCTCAGGGTGCCGTCAGCCAAACAATGTCGGCTGACGACCCCCAGGGGGAGGGCGTTCTCTGTGGGAGCCCCGACCCTCTGGAATGGATTGCCCACTGAGCTCAGGACAGCCCCCGACCTTCTTTCCTTCCGTCGTGAGCTGAAGACGTGGCTCTTCCGCCAACTAAACTGATCCGTTTGGGGGTACACTGGTATAATTTTAAATTGTTTTTTAATTGGGTTACTGATTTTAATTTGGTATTGTATTGTGATTTGTATTGAAGTTGTCATTTTGTAAGCCACCTTGAGTCCCTAGGGAGAAAGGCGGCATATAAATCGCAATAAATAAATAAATAAATATCAACCTGGACCAGCTCGTGCTGCAACTCCTCTGATAACCCATCCTGGAATGCATCCATGAGGGCAGCCTCATACCAGGCTGAATCCTGGCTAAGCAGCCGAAACTCACTGATATATTCCTGCAGTGGGTTCCGGCCCTGCTTTAGGGTCTTCAGACATCTGGTAGCAGTCTGCATGTTGATGGGGTCCTCATACAGAAGTCTGAGATGATCACAAACCCCACTGAAAGCGTCCAACAGAGGACTAGCCTGGACCAGCAGGGGCATAGCCCAGCGAGCCGCAGAGCCAGAGAGCAGGCTGATCATAAACCCCACTTTATCCTGGTCAGTGGGAAAGTCCTCAGTTCTCGGGCTGATAAAAAGCTGGCATTGTCCTCCCCCCCCAAAAAAACAGGAAACATGGCCTGATTGCCATGAAACTTGTCTGGCAATGGAACATTTTCTACAGGGAGGGGGAGCAGCAGGAGCTTGGAGCTGAGACATCTGTGCTACCAACAAAGCTAATTGCTGCTGAAGCTATGTGTTCTTGGCCCAAAGCTGCTCCATTGTGATAAAGGTTTGTTCGTATTTAGTTTTGTGGCAGGAAAGCAAATTGTTGTGACCTAGGCTTACTGAGTCACTACAATACACAATTAGTCCCAAAAAACCCTATTTTATTGTAACAGCTGAGAATTATATTCATTCCCAGCTGAGTCCCAATTAGTTGCAAAAAAAGTTCTTTGGAAGAAGTCCTTTGGGATAATCACCAACCTTTATCTTCTTTGACATCCTGCCAAAGGCCTTACTTGGCAAAGCCCCACGGAGTTCAGAAACAAACAAGAGATGCCGACTGGAAACAGAGTTAGCAATGTTGCTTTTTTGCAAAAGGCCCAAGTGCCTTTGTTTCTCTTTTAAGCCTTATGGGAGGGGCCAATCATCTCCTGGCCTTACTCCCAAGTTGTCCCTTTTGCTTTAGCTGCTCTTGCCTTCTGGCAACTCTGCGCATGCGTGCACTAGGAACAGGATCTTTCTTTTCCTCTGCCTCTTTGCTGCCCAACTCTGGGGGCTCCGGAGTCCATGCATCACTCTCAGATGGCCCTTGCCCCATCTCTGCCTCCAATGCAGAGCCCTCATCTGGGCCTTCCCCAGACTCCAGGACTGGCCCATGTTCGTCCCCAGCCTCCTCACTGTCCAACTCCGCTGCCAGCCCCGTGTGGTTAGACAAGTGGAGCCCAACTGGTGGGAGAGCAGGTGCTGACACCTGCAGATAGGAAATGGTCCCACACCACCACCGCATAGCAACCCCAGAAACCTCAAACCCCACTCCTGTGGACATGTGGGCCAAGGCTACAGGGGAAGAAATGGACTTCCCTCAGGTGTATAGAGACACTGAGGTATTCAGAGAGGAGTGTGACATCCTACCCCCGCACTGGCCCACTGACTGGGCCATAGAGATCTGTCCAGGGGCCAAATTGCCAAAGCCGAAAATGTACTTGATGATGCCAAAGGAAATGGAGGAACTATGGTGGTACATAGAGAAGAACATGGCTAGGTTAATTCAGCTGGCCAGGTCCCGGATCGTGGCCCCGGTCCTGTTCAGGAAAAAGGATGGAGTCCACATACGTCTGTATGTGGACTTCTGGGGAATAAATGGAGTGTACATCAAGAACATGTACTCCCTCCCTTCCATGAAGAACATGCTAGCCCGGGTGTCGGCAACCCGCAGCTCCAGAGCCACATGAGGTTCTTTCATCCCTCTGCTGAGGCTCCCTGTCATCCTGTCATGGCACAGGGATAAAAGAGCTGTCACCCTGTTGCAGCAGTGGCAATGGCCAGAGCCTTAGTACGGGAGTGAAGCACCCCTGCACTTGCCTTTGTGCGAAACAGAATACCGCCTTCATCATCATACATTTGCTGTTGCTGTCTCCATGGCCTGCCCGCTGCTCTCGCAGCACCTTGCACAGCACAGTGAAATTTAGCACGCTTCACAATGGGGGAGACTGGGTCCCCTCCTCCTGGAGCGCATTACGATGCAGAGCCACTATGCGACCCTGTATTGCCATCAGCTCACTCTTGCCTCCTGGATATCAGTTGCTTTTCCTGCAGAACTTCCTGTGTTGTGATGCCCTGCCTTCTCACCAGCCAACTGGTCTTTGGCTCTCTGCCAACCAGCTAATCATTGGCGCACTGCTCCTGGGAAAGAGGGAGGGTGGGAAAGAAAGAGAGGGAGCAAGGGAGGGAGGGAGGGAGGGAGAGAGAGAGAGAGAGAGAGAGAGAGAGAGAGAGAGATGTTAACAACATTTTTACAGAACTATAAATATGTTGAGGCCTTTGAGGCGAATGCACAGCCAGAACATATCATAGTTCTGATAGGCAGTAGTCTGCAGTTGCCTAGGTACAAGGGGGTTGGGCTGTAGAGTTTGTTTCAAGTTGCTGTTTTTGCACACTTTGCCTCAGAGCTTGCCTGGAATTTCTTGCTTTCAATTTGTTTTTAGTAAAAAGTACTTTTCTCTAAATCTATGAAGCCAAGGATTTTTCTTTCCTAGGAAATGGACAGAGTATCACTTTCCCCTGGGCTCTTCGCTGGGTCTCCTTCTTCTTCTTCTCTTGGAAAGGTTGTCACCATCCTCTTTCTGGGTGATGCCTGTTTCGGGTGAGGTCAATTGCTGCTTCCTCAGCCAGGATGCACCAGCCATAGGGAGTAGGAAGAGTGCTCCTGGAGATGCAGGTGTTGTAGACCTCATCAGTTAGCCTGTCTTTGAAACACCCAATCAGGATGTCTTGTGGCCTGTCGTTCAGTCAGCAGGCCATGTCAGAGAACTCCTGGGTATACTTGGCTACACTCCCCCACCCTGGCTGATGGTTTTGATATGGTCTCTGGCTTTGTGGTCAGTGAAGGGGTCCTCAAAGTGCTTATGGGATGTGGCCATGATTAAAGATTCTCAGCTCCAGGGACATCGTCATTGTGGAGGGTGACCATCCACCTTGCTGCAGCCCCCTCTAGGGCCATGGTGACACATCTCACCTTGCCGCCTTCTGTAACTATTTTGGGACCATATTCTTGCATGTAGGTCCAAACTGAGCCAGGAAGAACCCCAATTGCTGAGGATCTCTGCCAAATTTCATGACCAGCCCGCAAGGTCTTGCAGCGCCTTCTCCTTGCTGGTGCCAGTCCCACAAGGTGCTGGGCTGCCCCTCCAGGTGCTGGGGCTGCAGAGACTGCTGCTGCCACAGATTCAGCCTGCTACAGTGGACACAGTTGCCCCATTGGCCACTGAGGCTGGGTGTGGTTGATCATCTAGATGGGAGGCTTGGCCAAGGTTCTCAAAAGCTCCCCACATGAATTTGATGGCTTTTTCCATCATCCAGTCAGCCTGACCCTATTCTCCATCCATCTTTTCCTCCTCCTCCTCCTCCTCCTCCTCCTCCTCCTCCTCCTCCTCCTCCTCCTCCTCTTCCTCCTCCTCCTCCTCCTCCTCCTCCTCCAGTTCTTCCAGCTCCACCCTTTGCTTCCTCTGGTGGCTGCCACAGCTTCCACAGGTGAAAGTCACCCACAAGGACTTCTCTTTCCAGTCATCCTTCCTTCCAATGCCCAGGGACAACCTGGGTCTCAGTGGGTCACTACAGCTCTCTGTGTCCAGGCTGGAGAGATCCAGCCTGGAAGGGGGGCTGGACAAAGCTTTCCCCCCGCCGCCCCCGTATTCAATCTCCTCCTGATCACTCCCTAAAGCCAACATTGTGGGCACAATCCTCATGGTATAGGTGATGTCCTCTCTGGGTTGACCATAATTGCAGATTCCGCTTAATGTCAGACCTGCCCCAGTTTGATCCCTTAGGGAAGTAAAATTCTTGACTCCATTAAAAGTAAAAAGGCACTTTTACTAAGGAATACTGGTTGCATTAAAGGCAAGCAGAATCTAAAATTCCCATGTGCCAACATGAAGCTAAAACCCCTGGTTCCCTTAGCCCTCCCCCTGTGGTCCATCCATGCATAGCCAATCCAGCACCACCAAGATGTTATGAGAAACACTGAGGTATTTGGGCTGATGAAATTCCACACTCACAGCAAACAGCCTAGAAAATGCCAGTGCCAGTGCAAACCAGATTCCTCTGTTCTTCCTCAACTGTCAATTTCCCCCTCCCAATTTCCCATCATAAAAGTATACAGCAGTCTGACCATTTGTTCCCCCCTTGTCCCCCTCCCTTCCCCCATTGGTGGCAGAATGCCAGTGAGGCATGAAACCAAAGCTGGTGGTTCTGACAGGCTCCTTGAATTATTCTCCTGTTAGAGGCTCTTATTTTATTGTCACTAAATGTCAGCCTTCCCAGATAAACTAGACAGGAAACACAACCAAATGATCTAATTTATTTTATTGTAAGACTACATTAACAGAATCTTGCAAGTCTGAAAATATAAATCTGCCATTGCCTTTCCAATCTAAAAATTTGGAATGAGGGATCCCTTCTTAGCCTCTTTGTCCTCCCATTATGTAGCTGCAGGCTATACCCTCTCTTATCTGATCATTCCCTAAGCATATCCCCCATCCCATCTCCCAAGGTCATTCCCACAGAGCATTGCACTAAATGCATGCAATTCATCTTCATATTGTCTGTCTGTCTGTCTGTCTGTCTGTCTGTCTGTCTGTCTGTCTGTCTATCTATCTATCTATCTATCTATCTATCTATCTATCTATCTATCTATCTATCTATCTATCTATCTATTGGTAGTCCTTGATTAACAACAGTTCACGTAGCGACAGTTCAAAGTTACAATGGCATTAATAAAAGTAACATGACCATTTTTCACAGTTATGAACTTCGCAGCATCTCCATGATCATATGGTTGATTGGCAACTGGTTCATACATACAACCATTGCTGAATATCATAGAAAACTTTTTTTCTCTCTTTCTCTCAGTCTCTTCCAAGCAGTGTTTTCTGCAGTGTGCAGATGGCAGGAGGAAGAAGTGGCCATCATAAAAGAGAACAAAGAAATTACAAAACGACAAAACTCATTGTCTCTGATTAACAAGTATCCATATTGCAGACATAAATTATAGATTTAGCCCTGTAACAATTTCTCATTCATATTTGCTCTATAGTTCTACTTTCTCTGAATGACCTATCTTTCTCAACCTTGTTGACTTTCATATAGCAGTGGAGTTCCTTTGCAAACCTATCATTACAATTATACATCATTTAAGTTAAGCATCTAAGTACTAAGAGAAATTTAGAAGTCTTAAGTTAAGAAGATAATCAAAATCATAGAAGAAACTTGCTGATAAAGATCATAGCCCATCTAAATTTCATTGATGTTAAATAATCATGACTAATACGGCATAGACTTTCAATTCATGACTTTTGAAACAGACTGAAAGTCTATCATTGAGAACAAATGGAAAATGTATAAGTCCTTGACTTATGACCACAATTGAGCTCAAAATTTCTGTTGCTAAGTGAAACATTTGTTAAATTAATTTTCCCCATTTTATGACCTTTCTTGCCATAATTGTTAAGTGAATCACTGCAGTTGTTAAGTTAGTAACACTGTTGTTAAATGGCTTCCCCATTTGCTTGTCAGAAGGTCATAAAAAGTGATCACATAACCCGGGACACTATGACTGTCATAAATATGAACCAGGTACTAAGCGTCTGAATTTTGATCATGTAATCATGAGGATGCTGCAATGGTTGCAAGTGTGAAAAACAGTCATAAGTCACTTTTTTCAGCGCTGTTGTAAGGTCACTAATGAACTGTTGTAAATCAAGGACTACCAATAATTCTTTCATAGATTATGAAGAAGCTAAAAACAATTTGCTTTCCAAATTCAGAAGGGCCATGTGAAAATAAAGAATTCAAACTATAAAGGAAAGATTCAGCTAGTACACTTAGATACAGAGATAGATTTTGCATGGAAACTTCCTGGAATTAATTTTTAACCTCAATTTCAGTACACTGTTTTGCTCATTTGAAACAACAGGATGCCAGTTTTGACAGGGACATAAATTTAACAATAGAAAGAATGCACAGCCTTATCCTTCAGGGTGACCCACATATAGCCATTTGAATTGAGATGACTGAAAGATTACAGGAGCAGCAATCATTATTGATGAGCTGTTTTCTGCAAGAGATGATGTTAATTGAAAAAAAATCGTACATTTGGGGAGATAAGTTGCTTATCTGTTGAACATGTGCTCCTTAACAAACAGCATACTGCTTTAAGATTGGGCAGGCAGAACAAAAAGGAGAGAGTGGAGGAGAGATTCAGTGAATTAATTTAAGGCAATTACCAGTGTGAAGTCAAACATTTATAATACAGGAAATTCAATAAGGTGCAATACACCTATGTAGTAATAGTCACTTTGTCTGAAATTTGTCATGTAGGTAACTAAAAATATAAGTACAAAAATACATGTGGTATGGTAAAATACACATAGAAGTATATTCTATGTACTAAAGGTAAACGCCATTGTGAAGCTGAGGAAGCTTTTTCTTTAAACAGTGGTAAAACTTTAAAGTAACAATAGGAAAGGAGATGTGCAGCTTTTCACGCTATGTTTGTGACCCTTTAAAACAGCTGAAGTTTGGTAGAAATTTTTGGTAGCATTCATTTTGTAGATCTTTCAAAAAAGGTCAACATAGTTATTTTGCTACTAAATGGGTACACATGTCCCCACAAAGTGACTACAGGTAGTCCTTGACTTATGACCATAATTGAGCCCAAATTTTCTGTTACTAAGTGAGACATTTGTTAAGTGAGTTTTGCCCCATTTTACAATCTTTCTTGTCACAGTTGTTACTTGAATCACTGCAGTTGTTAAGATAGCATGGCTGTTACGTGAATCTGGTTTTTCCATTGACTTTGCTTGTCAGAAGGCCACAAAAGGTGATCACATGACTTTGAGACACTGAGACCATCATAAATATGGGTCAGTTGTCAAGCGTCTGAATTTTGATCATGTGACCTTGGGATTGCTGCAATGGTCATAAGTAAGAATAGTCATAAGTCATAAGTCACTTTTTTCATAGCTGTTGTAACTTTGAACAATCACTAAGTGAACTGTTGTAAGTCGAGGACTGCCTGTAGGAATGTTTGTACAGTTTTGAAGACTTCTGAGATGGAAAAAATAGAAATATGACTCTCAATCTCCTAACATTTGTCTGATTCTGTTTCACGTTATATAGATACAATATACCAGCCACAATTATGATAAGGTGCTTATTATAAAAATGCCTTTAGATAACAGATTTAAATGTATTTTAAAGTAGTTTTTAAAATGTGTTTTATTATATTGTTATAAATTGTAAGTACGGTAATACATTATATTATTTTATAATATATATTATATTATACAATATATTATTTTGATATAGTGATATTTATACAATATTGACAAGAGATTATTAACACTCAAATGTTTAAATACAGACCTTTAGAGCAGAAAAAATAAAGTTTATTTCAACATGCTTTTTAATTAATTCTATCATTACAAATTAAAGGCACCATCCACCCAGAAATCACCACCATTTCAATGTATGGGAACCACACAGGAACACAATGTGGCATATATTTCATTCATTTAAGTGAATCCCTATTTTGTGAACTATATGGCAGGTTGTGGTCCTATTTCAGTACTAAAATGATAAAACACATTTTCTTTTTTTTTCTTTTTTCTTTCTTTTTTCATGATTAATATGGAGTTTATTTTTCAGATTTCTTTTTTTCATATTTTTTTATTATTAAATTTTTTTTTAACATACATGAATCATAATATATAATATATAACAATATACACAATACAAACAATCAATGAGTGCTCCCCCACCCCTCGGGATCATTCCTGCTTCCAAAATCTTAAAGCTTCTTCTGATGGTGGTATCCCCCTTCCTCCAGAAAATACATATATTAGGAACTGTTTCCAGATTCCATTGAATTCATTTACTTTCATTATGCCTCTCCTTACTTTAATATTACAAGTCAATTTATCATTTATGGCAATATCCCATACTTCCTTATACCATTCTTCCAAACAATAATCATCTCGTGTCTTCCAGTTCCTAGAAATCATTAACCTTGCTGCGGTCAACAAATTTGTTATCAACTCTTTAATCTCTTTTTTACACTTTATATCTTCCAATAGTGAGAGTAATGCTACCTTTGGTGCCTCTTCTACCTTTATTCCTACAATTTCTTCAATCTCCTTAAACACCATCTTCCACAATTTTTGCACAAATTTACAATCCCACCACATATGTAAATACGTTCCTTTTTCCCCACAACCTCTCCAACAGTTATCTGAATAGTGCTGATTCGTATTGCTTAATCTAACCGGAGTTAAGTACCACCTCCATACCATTTTATAATAATTCTCTTTTATTCTTACTGACATATTTCTCAACACTCTTTGTTGCCAAATTCTGTCCCAACTCTGTTGCCCTATTTGTATCTTCAAATCGGTTTCCCATACCATCTTTCCTAAATTTTCCCTCTCCTCTTCTTCCAACAATATTTTATAAATTCCACTCATTAAGCCTTTTATCCCTTTATTTTCTTCCTTTACAGTTTCATTTTTTTCAATTAATTCCTCAAACCTCCTTAACTCTCTACACTCTCCATTTTCTCTTATCCAATTTTTAGTCCATTGTTCCACTTGGCTGTAATTTAACCAAGACAACCGTTTACCTCCTAGAACCTCTTCCAATTCCCCACGTAGAAAATAGAAAACACATTTTCTATTCTGTGCTGACATATACTGAAACCTAATAGATGCCCTACTGAGTCCTTTGGCAAAAAACTAGTACTTGCATTTTTGTCCTTGAAATTCAATTAAGTCCTGTGTTTGATAAAATTGTTTGCTCTCCGTAGCAGTTCAAATGTAAAGAAATTAAATATAAAACTGACAGTGCCTTGAATGCACTCAGTTCAAAGTCATCATTTCTTCTGAAACTGAGTCAATATTGAGTCATTTTATTCTGGACTGCAATAGCAAGAGGATTATAGTAACAGAATAACAGAGTTGGAAGGGATCTTGGAGGTCTTTTAGTCCAACCTCCTGTTCAAAGTGGAGTACCTATATTATTCCAAACAAATAGCTGTCCAATCTCTTCTTAAAAACCTCCAGTGCTGGAGCACCCATAATTTCTGGAAGCAAGTAATGACATACAGTCTGTAAGAATTAGCTTAACAACTGAAGCATTCTTTCCAAACCTGTTTTACAGATGGATTTCAACTTCAGACATTCTGAACAATTGATTGTGATGGATGAAAATTACAGAACTTGCAGATGCCAAGTCATATTTTCTATGCCTCAAAATAAACGCTACATGGAGGAAATAATTATGATTTACACAGTAAATCCACATAGGATTTCATAATACCAAACTTGGGAAGGGAAGGAGAAAACTAAGATGTACATTATTAGTTGCAACATATCTAGCAATACCTAAAAGTATGTGAATTTTTTTTCACTGCAGAATGAGCCATTATTCCAGGCTAAGGATGGATGAATCAATAAAATAATTGTTAAGACATATTTTGTAAGAGACAGATTCTGCTCATATTCAAATGACTGGAAAATATGTAATGCTGAAAGTGGTGAGTAGAGTGGCTTGCTTAGAATGGCTTGCTACTGGCAATTATTAATTACCATGGCATCTGTATTTGAACTTATATTACAGGGATTTGCTTAGCTCTTATTATTTATTTGCCATTGTTTACAACTACCTGCATTTCTGTGACATACAAACTAATTTGGTTGCCACAATGTAAAACAAATGCTGACACTCAAAAAGAGTACAGAGAATAGCAACAAAGATGATTAGGGGACTGGAGGCTAAAACATAAAGAATGGTTGCTGGAATTGAGTATGTTTAGTTTAATTAAAAGAAAGACTAGGGTTGACGTGATAGTAGTATTCCAATATCTTAGGGACTGCCACAAAGAAGACAGGGCCAACTTATTCTCCAAAGCACCTGAAGGCAAAACAAGAAGAAATTGATGGAAACTTATCAAAGAGAGATCCAACCTAGAACTAAGGAGGAATTTCCTGACAGCTAGAACAATTTATCAGTGGAACAACTTGCCTCCAGAAGTTGTGGGTGCTCCAACAATGGAAGCTTTTAAGAAGATATTGGATAACCATTTGTCTGAAATGGTATAGGGCAGTGAGGGCTAACCTTTTCCGGAACAAGTGCCCAAAGCGTGTGTGGCCAAATCCCCAAAATGCAAGGCATTCACGGCCCCCGCACATGGACCCATGCCCTTTCATGCACCCTGTCCCCACGCATGGGCCCCTGGGGCCCCCTGCACATACCCCGCCCCCACACATGCATGCGTACCCCCATACGCACCCCATCCCCATGCATGTGTGCTTGTGACCCACACATGTCCCACCTCCCGTGCATGTGCACACAGACCCCCACCCATGTGCATGCACCTCCCACACGTGGCCTGCCCCCCGCGCATGCGTGGAAGAAACCCAAAAACCAGCTGACCGGTGGGAGGCATGGATGTATGCTGAACTGGGGCGATGGCTCATGTGTCCACAGAGAGGGTGCTGTGTGCCACCTCTGGCATGCGTGCCATAGGTTCGCCATCATGGGTATAGGGTCTCCTGCTGAAGCGAGGGGTTGGACTCAAAGACTTCCAAGGTCTATTCTATTCTATTCTATTCTATTCTATTCTATTCTATTCTATTCTATTCTATTCTATTCAACAGAACTTCTGTTATGCCCAGAATCAAATGTGGGAATCTCTATTCCAAGGGTGGCTATCATATATCTCTTTAATACCATCTAGTGCACATTTGGATGCTTGCAATCAAAGCTCTACTCTTTCCTGCTAGGTTGCTCCATATAGCCGTGGAGACTTAAATAAGCCTTCATCCATTACTTTAAAGTTTCAGTGTTTTTATCCACACACCAGGGCATCCTGGATGTCATGTTTCTTCAGGCCTTCCTTCATTACTTTTCTCTGCAAAAGGCAAATACCAAGTCAAACTTATGCTCTCTCAGTCGAACTTATGCTCTCTCATATCCAATCTTTGGAAAAACCATGGAACTGGAGTTACTTCTTTGCTCCTATTCAAAACTTTACCATGTACTTTATGTCTTAAAAATAAAGGTATAGCTCAACCAAAGCTAGACAGCCAAGTCCTAATATTTAAACTTGGTTGGATTGTCTAGTTTCCTTCTATCAGTGGCACCTTGCCATTCAAAATAAAAATGTGAAAAACAGACCATTCCTGTCACATTCCTGCACTATACTTATTAGTTTGCAGGTTTGTAAATAATATAATATTATTATTAATACATGATGTAAAACATATTGCTTGCACATCAGTAATTGTTGGACACAAACTCTTGATTTTTTTAATGCACAGAAATATTCAAAATATAACTGGTAATAAGGTAATATATTCAAAAATATAGTTATGTCAATCTACTACATCCTTTTTCTTAATGGATAGAATAACTATTAAAATTCACCTTTATTTTTTTCACTAGAAAAAAGTTTCATAAGAAGTGTATGTATCTCAGTGGTGGGTTGCTACCGGTTAGGCCCAGTTCTACAGAATAGGTAGTAACTTTAGGAAGTAGTTCTCCAAACCAGTAGTAACGGCAGCCAGGCCATGCCCCTGAACCGGTTCCCTGGTCCCTGCTTGCTCGCCCACCTGAAGCTGACTGGAGCAAAGAAGCTTCTCAGCCGCCTGGCTGCAGGGTGTCGAAAAGTCCTTCAGCCAGTGAGAAAAAAGCTACGCATGCATGAAGATGATGGCAGCAACCGGAGGTCTTTCCGGCGTTGTGCGCCAGTGGCTGGGTGGAAAGGAAGCCTCTTGGCTTCCAAGTTCAGCAGCAGACTCAGTCCCTTCACACAGGGTCACTTTTCTCCGCACCCGAGAAAGATCAAAAGACGTGGAACAGCCTTTAATGACAAAGTCACCTAGATGAGGTAAAAGAAAGCAAACCACTGAGGGAAGGAGCACACCAAAGCTGCTGGTGTTGCAGCCGCCCCCCTTCCCCGCAGTTTGGAGCTTCAAGCAGAAGAGGTCCTTGGCTGTTGCGAAGAAGCGGCAACTCTGGGTGCGCCACGCCCACTTCTTTCCCTTTGAGAGCTGCTTTGCAAACAAGGTGCAAAGCGGCTCTCAAAGAGAATGAAGCAGGCATTGCGCACCCAGAGCTGCCGCTTCTTCGCAACAGCCAAGGACGGAAGAGTTCGCTCAGGAGCGACGCCAGCAAGGAAGGCGGCTGGGTTGGAAGGAGATGTAGCCCAAGCTCTCTGGGATGGGTAAACAAGTGTGGGGAGGCAAAGGGGAGCGGACTTGGCCTGCCGCATGTTGCACCCCCCTAGCAGCCTTTGCCCACGCCTCCGTGCCACCAGCGTCTCCCGAAGCTGCCCCCATTGGAGCTGCGACAGGGATGGGGGCAGCCCAGTAAGCTGGGTGCCCAAAAATGGTGCGGAGGCATGGGGGAAAGGCTGGGAGGGGGTGCAACACACGGGAGGCTCCCCGCAGTTCCTTGGCTTGTCTGGGCTGCAGCTGAGTCCGCTGCCCTGAGCTGGCAGAGTGGATTGCTCTGGCTACAACCACGAGGAAGGCCTGTCAGAGGTGAGAAAGGGCACTTTTCGGCCAGGAAGGGCAACGGAGGGAAAGCCAAGATGACAACCACCACCCCACATGTCCCGATCTGGATATGGGGCCGGAGTGTCAAAAAAAAGTTTCAAAAAGTCCCAAAAAATTTAGCCACCTTTTCGGTGGGTGTGGCTTGGGGGGTGGTCATGTGACTGAGTGCGTGAGTGATGTCATGTTGGCCACGCCCAATCAGTCACGCCCCCCCACCTAGCCACACCCACTGAACCGGTAGTAAAAAATTTTAGAACCCACCACTGATGTATCTGTAACCGAATATTTCCAAAATCCTTACCAAATCACAATTACTGTGGCTAAAGGAGGAAGCAAAACTGTTCCATTGGTATAATACTTATTATATGTAGTACATATAATACTGTATATGTAGTTCAGAACTTTCAGAATTCATGTTTTTTTAAAGCAAAGGAAGGAGATCATATAAAGTTGTGTTAGCCTTTATTATTATTTTTTCTAGATCACCTTTAATCATTCAATTCAACAGGAACTGAAGCAGAAACTCATCATTCTTGAGAAAAGCTAAAAAGTCAGAAGTGTAATTCATATACTAAATTATTACCATAGCAGACAGCATGCAGATAAATTTAAAATACAAAACATGGACTCCTTACTTCTTTAATTAATCTTTTGATCTGGATCTGCTTGCCTTTTGCATGTAAAAAAGAAAGCAGCTTGGGAACATTGCTATGCTACATTCTTACAAAACTGTAATTAAAAGTTTAGAAGGAAATTACATATTCCAGATTTATCATAGTATTTTTTTATATAAACCTGTTACCATTTTAGAATGGAAAAAAATCTTCCAGAAAGAGCTATATTACACTCAAATTTGCAGCTTTCTGTGGAATTTATCATTATCATTAGATCTACTTCTAGCTAAGCTCTCCATTAATCAAGCTATTTGTGAAAAATACCTGTACATTTACCACACAGGTATAAGGCTATTAGATCTGGATTAGCATC
This sequence comes from Arizona elegans, assembly GCA_022577455.1. NCBI lineage: Eukaryota > Metazoa > Chordata > Lepidosauria > Squamata > Colubridae > Arizona > Arizona elegans. Next base: position 32,424,996 of record JAKOOJ010000006.1, read on the forward strand.
CCTTATACCGCTGGCACTCAGCAAGAAGACAATATAGTTTTAAGTTATCTGTCTGTTCTTTTATCAAAATATATTGGTCTTATCAAAGCAAAGAGATTTCATAAAGCCATTCAATTGACAACCAGAAACACAATCTCTTCAACCCTTGAAGGAGGGTGTAGGACAGCTTGCCATGGCTAATTCATCACAGCCAATTTGTTGCGGTACAACTTGCCATAGCCAACTTGCCGCAGGACAATTTGCCATGGAACAAGAGTTACACTAACATTAAAGAAATGGTAGAATAGAATCATTAAAGAAAGGATGCCAGAGGAGGGACAGAATGAAATGTAAATGGCAAAAAGTAAAATATTTTAAAATTTATTTTAAATAAATTGAATTGTTGAATTATCCTGTACCAAGTTGTCCCACAGTGAGTTGGCCATGGTGAGTTGTCCCATTCCATGGAAAGACATCTTAAAAGCAAAAAGCATACTATATAATGGAATTTAGTCGAATTGATTGTTTTTGTTATTTCTCTTAATTTTTTTTTGTTGTTGTTATTTCTTCAGGAAGAAGATAGAGCTCGTGACAGCCGATTTAACTTTGGTGGCTATGGGATGGGTCACTGCCTACAAGTAAAAGATGGTACCGCAGTCAAAGCTACACCTCCCAATCCTCTACCACCTCCCATGCCAAAAGATTCAGATTCCATCAAAAAGAAATTTGTGGACCGTGCCAAAAGGATTGATACAATATCCCGAGCTGCCTTCCCACTTGCCTTTCTCATCTTCAACATATTTTACTGGATCACATACAAAATTATACGTCATGAGGATATTCACAAAAAATAAGTAACTCTTTGCAAGCTGGGTTTTCTAGCCAAAGTGACTTTCTTGTAAATAGTGAAGTGTCTTTTTTTGTCCTTGGCACTGAAGGTTTGTTGTCTTGTGCTGCTAAACAAGAAATGGGGAACAATAACCATTGCACAAAATAAGTTACATTGATAAGATTGCAAAATGAAAAGGTAATCTCTATGTGGTTCTTCCAGTATTCTTACCAAGATCACACACTCACAGGGCACGTTTGTTCTGAGTTGTCAGTGTGTTTCAGCTCTACTTAAGGAATTCTTAAAAGCATCTGTCATGGGATTGTCTGTAATGGTTGCACTGCAGTAAGTTTTAAGAGGACCAAATTTTTTTCAGGGTAACATTGCTTTCCTTTAGGAAACAAGTATCTACACTACAAGCTACATTAATCTCTGTAGTTAGCCCAGAAGTCCCCTTGTCAATGGTAAATTATTTCTACTAATAGGGCATGGGAAGAAGAGCCTTATACTTTATTAACTTTATGGGTGTACATTTTAATATTCTTGTTTTATTAGAACTGAGGTCCAACTTGCATAGACTGTGATTACTTTCACTCCTTTCATCTACAGAAATGGCTTGTGCTATGGATAATGTTCTTATTTTAAGATGGTGCACTTATTTCAATTTATTTTTTTTAAATTAACTACATGCAGCATAAGGTGCCAAACCATACTTTATCTATCATAATTCTACACCATATTGTTGGTTAAGAATTTATGTCCAAGAGTAGTTCAGTTTAGCATTGAATTTCTATTACTGATCTCCTTGTAGTTGCGAGTTGATAACTCTGTAGGTAAACATGACTTGTTTACAGACCTTGACTTTATATCTTTACTAAAAGAAACCCAGGTGGGTGTCATTTTAAATATCATTAACTTACTAAAGAGTTTTAAACTGTACTGTGATTTTCATAACCTGTTAACCTTTTGGTGCAAGCGCTATGTGGTTTAAATCCTTGCTATGTGTTTTAAAGTACATATGAAAACAATTTTAAAAAGCGAACAGAAAATGGAGGTATTTTTGTTTACCCAGGAAAAAAAAAACTGTAATATTTAAAACAAAGGAAACATTAAGATTTTACATTTGCTGTAAAAATTTATTACAGAAAAATTAATTATTCAATTTCAATAAAGTTAAGTGTAGAATTCATTTTTGTTCATTATTCTTTCCTACTATGGAGTCCCCAAATCAGGGATCGGTTCCACTTATCTTTATTACCGGTTCGGAATGGGATCGCCCTTTGATTGATTGATATGGAATACTTGTCTTGGAAACAAACTAGAGAAAAGGAGTCTGATACATTTAATACCACCCAAAGAATTTTAAAACAAAATGCATTTGTGATAGCAGGAGTATCCTATCTAGAGTGCAAAACTATGGATGTTAAGAATTTTTACTATTTCTTTTATGATACTTTTTCAGCTCAGGTATGTCAGGTATTGCCATTAATGGGCAAATACAAATTGGTAATCTTTCATTTGAAAACAGAAAAAGGATTCCCAGAACATGAAGAAAAGGAAATATCATTCGTCTGAGAAACCCAAGTACATAGCCCTTCTTGAGACAGCAGGCCTTTTAGGTAATCCTCTATTTACAGCCATTCATTTAACAACAGTTCAGAAATATGACAGCCTTGGAAAAAATGACCTGTACTTGCACTTACAATTGTCACTCCATTCCTACATCATGTGGTCACAATTGTGGTTCTTGCCAACTGGCTCACATTAAAAATCAGTTATGGAATTCTGGAGTGACATGATCACCATTTCCAGCAAAACAATTGTCATTGTAGAAGCTGGATTCACTTAACAACCACATGATTTTCTTAATGATCACAGTAAAGTTGGTTGTAAAATTACATCCTAGTCTCTTTACAACCACAATGACTTACAACAGAAATACAATCCCAATTGTGGCTGTAAATCGAGGATTACCTATACTAAAAATGAAAGACCGATGATGCAGCTAGCACCAGAATTCACTTGTGGGAAGCATCAGAGTTCACAGTGATACACAATAATGATCAGATACTCTTTGCCTAGAGAAAAGATTGAAACTCTTAGAATTCCTTAGCTAGCCTCCAACTAGAAATTTTGGATTTTTTAGTTAAATCATACCCGGATGACATCAGGTTGGCAAGAGTGTTTGTACCCACCAATCTCTCTCAGTGATATAAATATTTAACTAAATGATCAGAAAATCAAAACTACAAAAATGCAGCTTCCGTGAATGTTGAGTTGTCCTCTCTTGAGGTATATTTTTTTAAAAAAGGAAATATGCATACCTTGCCTGAAAGTGCTGCATGCTGATATCTCCACTTGGGTACTCCTGTTAACAGTGCAGGTGCCATTCAGTAATACCTCTCTTCTCCTCCCCAAATCTGACCACATAAAATAGGACTGTGTGAATAGTATTTCAGATGGCTTCCTCGGTTGATTTACTTGATGAATAGTGATTGTTGAAAATGCTTATGGGCTGCTGTTCAAGGAATAATATAAGCTACACTAGTTTACCACTATTGTAAACAGAATCTTTAATTACAGATATTGGCAGTGTTTGTTTTTGTTAAAGGATAATGGAAGTGGGGTTTTTTATATGTAGTATTTTAAGCAGATATAAAAATGAAACACAGCTCAATTGGGATGTATTAGTAGCAGTTCTATACATGATTCTTTGTACAGTACTTCATGTTCATAAAATAAGTAGAAAGTAATAAAGGAGTAGTGTTTGTTTTTTTAAAAAAGACAATAGCACCAATTTTTCACCACTCTAAGGAAATGTGAAATATTAGTCACAGCTATTAGACTTCATAGTTTGATTTTAATCCCTTTAGATTTTTCTTACCCTTCATTTTAAATGCAGGTCAAGTTTGTGAAAGAAAGCCTTCAGGCACATCACACCCACAACAAATTTCCCAGAATGCATCAGGCCTAGCTATCAAAGATATTAGAAATCTTTCTTTAAGTTGACAATATTTTTGACAAGGCTGATTAGTAAATTTTCAGTTTAGCTCAGTTGGATTTTTTTTTCCTATACAGACAGTAATGATGCTCTTCATCCATTCTGAATCTGGTATCTCCTAAGTATGTTAGATCAACCACTATATTAATGCCAAACAAAAGACCATCGTATTGGGAAAGACTGATCTAAAAGTTCTTGCTCATATCTGTAGATTCAGATAGTTTCATGATAAAGTTTTGTTTTAATAGAATGAATTGTTCAAAACTAATTTCTGAAAGAGAGCCAGTTTGGTGTAGTGGTTAAGGCACTAGGCTAGAGAACGGGATACTGTGAATTCTAGTGCTGCTTTGGGAACAAAGCCAGATGGGTGTCCTTGGGCCAGTCATTCTTTTTCTGTCTTAGAAATGAGGCAATGACAAACCACTTCCAGATGTTGCCAAAAAAACTGCAGGGACTGATCCAAGTAGTTATCAGGAGTCAACAATGACTTAAAGACACACAAAAAAAAAAAATGTGGAAAACCATGAAGTCCCAATTACAGCTTTGGGTTGCACTTGAGTTTTTCTATCATCTGCTGATCTCAAATCCAAGATAGTTTTGAATAGAGTAACATGTTCTTTACTCACATCTCCATCAATCCATTTTAGTCTCTGAAATATGAGGAAAATAAGGTTATGTAAAGAAAGGAAACAAGATGTTAGCAAGCTTGTAATGAGTTGTTGTATGAGGCAAAAGACAAAATGGAGCCCTGGCCACATGACGATAAACTTCATTTCTGGCAACAGAGCCATTCCTTCTTTATTGCTGGCAATGGAGCATTTCTTTCTATTGCACTGCAATACAACATACCTTCTTAGGGAGCCCAAAAAATGCCATCTAACACATCTCTAAACCTAAACTCTGCAACCAACAGAAGCTGGGTTGCTTATGGAGAACAATTGCAATACTGTTATTATTGCTTCCAAGAAATTGATGCTCAAGATAACTACCTCACTTTACCTAATGTTAGAGTTGATTTAGAGTTACAAGCACCAGATAAAAGGAAAAAAAAACTATTCTCTAACTTCTCTCTGCCTTGAATTGAAACTTTTTAGAATAGAGGTCTCTTCTTAACTTCTTAACTACTGTTCCAGTAAAATAACTATTAAATATTAAATATTAAAGAGCCGCAGTGACGCATTGGTTAGAGTTTAGTACTGCAGGCTACTTCTGCTGATCACCGGCTGCCCGCAGTTTGGCAGATCGAATCTCAACAGGTTGACTCAGCCTTCCATCTTTCAGAGGTCTGTAAAATGAGGACCCAGATTGTTGGGGCAATGTCCTGACTCTGTAAACCGCTTAGAGAGGTCTATAAAGCACTGTGAAGTGGTATATAAGTCTAAGTGCTAAGTGCTAAATACCATAGTACTTTAAAATAAATCTTCAATGGCAATGGTAAGCATAAATACTAACAATTTCTAGCATGTGATCAAGTGGGAAAATGAGCACTATCTTTAAGAAAGCATAGAGCTGGATCTATGCTTTCTATGAGAATGGGATCTTCAAGCAATCATGTAAAAATATTTACACTAATGTAAAAATGTGTCAATTTTCTTCTGACAGGTGCAAAAACAGAAATTAGGAAGGTACAATGGGAGGTTTGCTGCCATATAGCTGGAATTGCAGGGAGTAAAATAACAATGCTTAAGAACAAGAATTTTCAGAGTATTATTTTCATTGGAGAAAAATAAGAATAGCTCATGTATTATCCATGATTATTCTAATCATCTACTTTTATGTAAGTTACACTGAATCACTCAGGTGGTAGAGAGAAACTCCTTCAGCTGATCAACTAAAAACAATGGAACCAATACCCTCCATTGATCTCTTGCAGGTGTGATGTATACTGTAATTAATGGAATTTGCTTTAATAGAACATAATGTGGTATTTCTGTTTGTTCAGGTTAGCTGGAACAATATGTTACTATTCATGCAATTAACTCAAGAGATCCCATCTGCTTTCCTGAAAGTATCTTTTATACTTAATAATAAATTCTACTACAATTTGAAAACTTTTTAAACAATTGGATGTGTATGTGTGTGTGTAATACATTTTGCCAGAATTCATTTTTTTCTGACTACAGTATTGTCTATCTAAAATAAAGATAACTTGAAAGCTTAGTCCATTTAATTTCCATTCTTAAACTGAGCTTTTAATTTAGACTACCTGTATCATTTGAATACTAGTGATCAGTGGATTTTGTTTACCAAGAGCCAGCAAAGTAATATTTGGATTTTTTTACTTTCAACAACAACAACAACAACAACAACAATAATAATAATAATTTATTTATTTGATTTGATTTCTATACCGCCCTACTCCCGAAGGAGTAATAATAATAATGATAATAATAACAACAACAACAATAATAATACAACAACAACAACAACCTTTATTGTCATGTACATCATGTATACAACAAAATTGGTCTAGCCTCCACTAGTGCAATCCATAACAGAAAATACAAGACAACATGAATAGTATAGAGAATAATTCCTAATACTTGTATAGTCCCTATACAAGTAATTGGGTGGGGGGGAAACTAGTCATACGTTTCCATATGTATGTAGAGTGATTGTGATTGTGTTTAGGAATCTGACAGCCCATGGGTAGAAGCTGTTTTTAAACTGTTTGTCCAGTTGGCTATACATCTATATCTTCTGCCTGATGGTAAAAGTGAAAAGAGACAGTGACCAGGGTCTGAATCAGGGGTGAAATCTACTTACCTTCCCTACTGGTTTGAAAGTTTGTGCACCATTGTCACATCCGATTTTTGACTCTCTGCGCACGTGCAGAAGGCTTTGCGCATGCACAGAGGGTTAAAAACCAGGAAGTAATGAGATCCGGGTAGATGGGTGGAGCCTTGCACTGCCACTGCTACCGGTTCGCCGAACCATGTGCTGCTGCTGCTACCGGTTCACCAAACCACGCTCCACCAGTGCTATCAGCTCACGCGAGCCGGACAGAACTGGCAGGATTTCATCACTGGTGTAAATCATCCATAAGTATCTTCCTTACTCTGCTGAAACAGTGAGATCTGGCAATGTATCTTGTAAGTAAGTAAGTAAGTAAGTAAGTAAGTAAGTAAGTAAGTAAGTAAGTAAATAAATAAATAAATAAATAAATAAATAAATAAATAAATAAATAAATAATATTTTTTACTTTTAAAAGCATTTTTTCTACAACCTTAAGAGGTTGCAGAAAAAAATGCTTTTAGATGCCTCTGATGATCAGGCAAGTCAGCTGGGATCGCCAGAGGCTTTTAAAGGCATTTTTTTCCCTACAACCTCTTCGGCCAAAAGGGTTGCAGAAAAAAATGCTTTGAAAAGCCTCTGACGATCCCAGCTGAGCTGCACATTCATCAGAGGCTTTTTAAAAAAAAACTTTTAAAAGCATATTTTTGGCCGAAGAGGTTGTAGAAAAAATGCTTTTAAAAGTAAAAAAACCAGCCTGTGATGATCGCGCGGCTCAGCTGAGCATGGGGGGGGGGAGCGCGCAGGGATTTTTGCTATTGGTTCTCCGAACCACCCGCCACCATCACTACCGGATTAGGCGATCCGGTCCAAACCGGGAGCATTTGCCCTGGACTGTAGTCAATTATGGGGAGATGTTAAAAATCCTTGTCAGGATTCCTGTTAATTGGTCAGCGCAAGTTTTTACCACTTTCCCCAGAATCCCGTCTGGACCTGCAGCTTTGTTGGGATTTACGGCCTTCAGCACAGCTCTCACTTGATGATCATGCAGGGTGAGTGACTGAAGATTAAAAGGCCTTTGAGATAGAGCCACAGAGACAGGTCTTTTAACCTCAAAGCAGGCGAAGAAGCTATTCAGCTCCTCCACTAGTAGGGCATCAGCGTTGGCTATTTTCATCATATTTCCCTTATAATTGGTTAGATGTTGTAGCCGTGCCACACCTGTCTTGGGTTATTATCTGCCAGATGCTTCTCTACTTTTTGTTTGTATTTCTGTTTAGTTGCCTTAATGCCTAATCTCAAATTTGCCCTGGTGTCATTGTATTTGTCTTTGTTTCCTGCCTTGAAGGTGGAGTTTTGGGCTCTCAGAAGTGATTGTACCTCTGCTGACATCCAGGGTTTACAATTATTGTAAACTCTAATGCACTTATTCACTGTCACATTGTCTGTGCATGTTTTAATGTCAGTGTCAGTGATTTCTTGCAGCTCCAAATGTTCAAATATACTCTACTCAGTAGTTTCAAAGCAGTCCTGCAACTGGCATAGTGCTCTCTCCGGCCAGATTTTAACAGTTTTCCTCACTGACCTTATCCTTTTCCTAAGGGGGATATACTTTGGGCACAATAGCAGAGAGAGGTGGTCAGATGTACCCAGATGGGAGAAGGGGATTTCTCTATATGCCTGTCTTAAGTATGAATACATATGGTCTAGAGTGTTCTTACCTCTGGTAGTACACTGCACATACTGCACAAACTTAGGGAGAACAGACTGTAGACAGGCTTGATTAAAATCCCCAGCCCTCAGGGTAAACTTGCTGCTGCCTCTCGATGGCGTCATGTAGCTTAGAACCCCAGGTGTAGCACATCTTTGGATAAAGTCCATTTATCTGAACCTAGGGTTTGGCAGCCTACTGAAGGTGATGTCCCAGTGCCTGGAGGCTGTACAGGTCTGGATGGGGAGGAACAGGCTCAAGCTCAACCCTTCCAAGACTGAGTGGCTGTGGCTCCCGGCATCCCGATATAGTCAGTTGACTCCATCACTGACTATTGGGGGCGAGTCATTGGCCCCCACAGAGAGGGCTCGCAATCTGGGAGTCCTCCTGGATACGCAGCTGTCCTTGGAGGAACATCTGACGGCTGTAACCAGGGGGACCTTTTGTCAGGTTCGCCTGATTCGCCAGTTGCGACCCTTTCTTGATCGGGATTCCCTGTGCACAGTCACTCACGCCCTCGTCACCTCTCGCCTTGACTACTGCAATGCTCTCTACATGGGGCTCCCCTTGAGGAGCACCCGGAGGCTCCAGCTGGTCCAGAACGCAGCAGCGCGGGTAGTGACGGGAGTAGCATGGTGCTCCCATGTAACACCGCTCCTGCGCGAGCTGCACTGGCTCCCGGTGGTCTTCCGGGTGCACTTCAAGGTGCTGGTTATCACCTTCAAAGCGCTCCATGGCATAGGGCCTAGCTATCTTCGAGACTGCCTGCTGCCACCGACGACCTCCCATCGACCCGTGCGCTCCCACAGAGAGGGCCTCCTCAGGGTGCCATCAGCCAGACAGTGTAGGCTGATGACCCCCAGGGGAAGAGCCTTCTCTGTGGGGGCACCTACCCTCTGGAATCAGCTCCCCCCAGAGATAAGGAGAATCCAGGACCTCAGTGCCTTCCGTCGTGCCCTTAAAACCCATTTATTTAAACAAGCCGGGCTGGCTTAAGATGAAATTTTTAACTGTTTTAAATGTTTTAAACGTTTTAATTGGTAATGAGTTTTAATTGGGCCAAATTTATATATCTTTTAATTGTTTTTTAATATTTGTCTTGCATGTCTTTTTAATTCTGGCTGTACACCGCCCTGAGTTCTCAGGGAGAAGGGCGGTATAGAAATTCAATAATAAATAAATAAATAAATAAATAAACAAACAAATAAATAAATAAATAAATAAATAAGGTGCCAGTGGAACTGCTGTGTGGAGGGTACTCTCATATGTACAGGGGTATCCAACACTGCTGCATGCATCCTCTCGGCACATGGAGTCAAAGTGGTGCATAAGCTGGACCAAACATTGAGAATGAGAGTGATGCACCCAAAGGAAGCATTATCCAAGGAAGAGACATCTTCAATAGTTTACCGCATCAACTGTAGTAATTGTGCAAGCAATTACGTAGGGGAAACAGCCAAGCGGTTACAGACCAGAGTACATGAACATGAACTAGCTGTCCGATGCAAGGAACAGCACTCCCAGATCTGGACGCATATGAAGGAGCAAAACCACACATTTGATTTTCAAGAGGCTGAGGTTATTGCCCATGATATGACTAAAGCAGGATGCCTATTAAAAGAAGCCTGGTTCTCCAATAACAATTCTATCAACAGGCATATTGAACTGCCACCGGCCTACCAGGCTTTGAGACACCAGGAAAGACCCTGCAGGAGGAGCAGAGATGGCTTTCCATCAGTGAGCAGAGACCAAAGGCACCCACCTCCCACCTCTGGCCATGCAGACTCAGCCTGTGAAGGCACAGTTAGTTCTGACCAAACACAGAGCAAACTGGCAGGGCTGTCTCAAACTGCAACAGATAGGATTAATGAGAAACAAACCTGGCTGACCACGAGGTCACAGACAAGGCAGCAAATCGCAATAGCTGACAGGCTAACATCACCCCCCACTGATAAGCAAGCTTGGAGGGAGGAAACAGTAGGAATCAAGCCTCCATCATCCAGCATGACGACAGCAAAAACAACACAGTTGATTACAAGTGGGGGACGGCTGGAAGGGCCTATTACACACGCAAGGGCTAAATTGATTAATGGCATATAAAGGCAGAGATCTCTGTAATGGTAGTTTAATACTCTGACGATGTCAGCAGATAGCTGACGAAAACTTAGTAAAATAAAATTTTAATTCTTTTAAAATTTTAAAATCTTAAGTTCTGGAGTTCGCAGTGTGTCTGCTTCTTTTTTTACTAATATACCTGGAACTCTTATTTTTAGAATAGTTTGTAATATGTATGTATGTATGTATGTATGTATGTGTATGTGTATGTGTATGTGTATGTGTATGTGTATGTGTATGTGTATGTGTATACGTATATGTATATGTATGTATGAAACCACTGGATGAGGGCATCCATCAATATAAGGTGAGATATTATCAGTACTCTGATGCTACTCAGTTATATAACTTGGTCCATGATCTTTCAAAGGAGGCTGTCAAGGTTCTTTTCCAAGGCCTGGAGACTGTGGAGATCTGGATAGGGAAGAACAGGCTTAACTCTAACAAAACCTAGTGGTTATGAGTTTTAGGGACTTCCCAAATTTGGATATTTCCTTCTCTAGCCTGAATGAATGAGATAGCAACCTCCAAGACAGAGATGATAAATAATTTGGACTCAGGACTGTTGTTCAATTGCAACTTTTCCTGGATTAAGTGTTCTGACCTAGGCTTCCTGAGACAGTAAAAAGCACACAATTAGCCCCAAAAACCCTCTTTTTAGTTCAACAGCTGTGAATTATGTTCATTCACAGCCCGTAATGAGTCACAAATAGTTTGTAAAGAATCTGACAGAAGTCTGCCACAGTCCTTTGGGAAAAGGCTGATAAGCACCCACCTTTATCTCCCTTGACATGCTGCCAAAGACCTAATTGGCAATTAGCTTTGCAAAGGCCACACGGAGCACAGAGTCAAAACTGAGCTTCAGAATTTAAACCAACCAGAACAAAGTTGCTTCCTGCAAAGGCTCATGTGCCTTTGCTCCTCCTTTATGTCTTATGGGAGGGGCCAATCATCTCCAAGGCCTACTCCTGAGTCGTCCCTTTTGTCTTAACTGTTCTTGCCTTCTGGCAGCTCTGCGCATGCACACACTGGGAATGGGTTCCCCCTGTTCCTCTGCCTCGCTGATGTCCGACTCTGGAGGCTCCGGAGGCAGAACATAATTCCCAGATGGCCCTGGCCCCCTCTCTGCCTCCAACACAGAGCCCTCGTCTGAGCTTTACCCAGACTCCAGGACTGGCCCATGTTCCTCCCCAACCTCCTCACTGTCCGACTCTGCTGTCAGCTCTGCAGGCCACTGGCAGACCACAACACTAAGAGACTTATTTATACTTACCTTAGTCACTTTGTAGTTGGACTATTGCAATGAAGAGTGCAGAGAAGAATAACAAAGATGATTAGGGGACTGGAAGCTAAAACTTATAAAGAATGGTTGCCGGAATTGGGTATGTCTAGTCTGATGAAAAGAAGGACTAGGGGTGACATTTTATTTTTATTTTATTTCATTTATTTATTTCGCCAAGCATGTATTTTATGACAGATACACGTGTAAAGATAATTATAAAAATACGAATAAAAGAAGAGAGAGTCAAGCTATTCTCCAAAGCACCTGAAAGCAGGACAAGAAGCAATGAATGGAACCTAATCAAGGAGAAAAGCAAATTAGAACTAAGGAGAGATTTTCTGACAATTAGAACCATTAATCAGTGGAACAATTTGACTCTAGGAGTTGTGAATGCTCCAACACTGGATGTTTTTAAGAAGAGATTAGATAACCATTTGTCTGAAATGATATAGGGTTTCCTGCCTAAGCAGGGGGTTGGACTAGAAGACTTCCAAGGTCATGTCCAACTCGGTTATTCTATTCTGTTCTGTTCCATTCCGTTCCATTCTGTTCCGTTTTATTCCGTTCTGTTCTATTGTATTCTAATAGAATTCAGCAGATAGGATATTTTCTTGTTTGCACTTGCCCTACAGAACCAGTTTGGATGGCTGTGGCCTTGATAGCCTTCCATAAATCTTTAAGGAATGCTGGCCAGCTTGTTAACTGAGCCCAGTATATATTATGGTAAACTGGGAGCCTTTCTCACGAACCTTGGTTGCATTGTATTATAGAATCTTGGGTTTCCCAGTTTAATTTCCAACATATTGCAAACATTAGCTTTAGAAGTACAAGCTCTGGCAAGAGAAGGGAACTGCAGAATAATCTTTACACACAGCTGTCAGCCCCACCGTGCTCCGTCTCACAGTTTGGGGCTGTCATTCAGGCAGGACCGGGAGCTGACTTGGCAACACTTAGAAGTAGTCCGGTCACCCAGCCTAGGCATCAAAAGCCTGCTGCCACCACTGTGATCACCACCAAAGCCTGCACCGCCACTGCATAGCTGAGAGGCAGGCCCCGGAAGCAGCTGAAGTTCAGCGCCTTGCCTGAACAGAGCCAAGCCAAGCCAAGCCAAGCCAAGCCAAGCCAAGCCTCAGTTGGTCTGATGAGCCAAGAGGAAAAGCAGAGTTAAAGCAGGCTCTTAGGCTGTGGAAGGAGAAAGCCATGGACTTCTTTGTGGATTTATCAACCAGTCAGGGAAACACAGTAATCTGGACGGTCATTGGCCTTTTCTCAAAACAGGCCCATTTCATGGCTTGTTCAGGGTTACCGTCAGCCAGGAAATTAGCTAAGCTTTTCATTGTGCATGTTTATCAATTACACGAGGGTACCACAAAGGATTGTGTCTGACCGAAGGGTTCAGTTTACCACCAATTTCTGGTGTAAATTCCTGGCCATGATAGGGCCATCTCAGGGCTTAGCTTGGCATTCCACCCGGCTACCAACAGAGCAGCTGAAAGAACCAATGCTATAGTGGAGCAATACATCCGGTGCTACGTTAAACACCAGCAAACGGACTGGGCGGACTTACTAACCTTCGCGGAGGTGGAGTATAACGACACCATCCATAGTAGCACCAGACTCACTCCCTTCCAAATAGCCACCAGGACTGAGTTTGTACCTATACCTGAGTGCCCCCAACAGAGGCCTGTCAGCTCCACTGTGCCGCGCCTCATGGCTTGGTGCTGTCATTCAGGCAGGACCAGGGAGCTGACCTTGCGACACTCAGAAGTATGTCCAGTCGCCCAGCCTAGGCATCAGAAGCCTGCTGCCGCTGTTGTGATCACCACCAAAGCCTGCGCCACCACTGCATAGCTGAGAGGCAGGCCCCAGAAGCAGCTGAAGTTTGGGGCCTTGCCTGAGCAGAGCCAAGCCAAGCCTCGGCTGGTCTGATGAGCTGAGAGGAAAAGCGGAGTTAAAGCAGGCTAGGTTTGGTATAGGTTGGCTTGCTTGGTCAGACGTGGGTTAACTGTAGAAGAAACGTGAGATGGGGGTGGGGCCAAGGGATGGAGTCATGGGTGGAGTGCAGGAGCCTTTAAAATGGTGGTGGGGAGCACTGCACGAAACCGCTGACAATATCTCACTTGGAAAGTTGGTGATTGTTGGAATGTGCCAGAGGGCCTGATAAAGATCTCTACAACTAGGAACCCAGTTGCCTAGAGTCTTATTTCAAAGCGCCATTCCGGAACCTGACAACACCTTTTGAATTTTTACCAACATTTTATCAACATTACCTGGAGAAGGTTTAGTATTACACAAATTATTCCAATTCCATTTTAAATTGTTTTTATCAGATTTTAGTAATAATTTGTTTTGGGAACTCTGCACTTTGATATGGCCCAAGGGCTAATCAATAAAGTAAACTGAAACTGAAACTATTACACAATTCTCTTCTTCCTGACCCTGCCATCATAAGTATGTAATATGTTTCCAAATTCAAGAATGTTAACCTGTTCTAATATAAACAAAATGCATCCAGAAATATTTAGTGGAAATGTAGTTAAGAAAAACCTGGCTTTCAAATAGTACCATCCTCACAGTCTTATTTTTAGGCACTCTTTCAACTTATTATTATGAAGACCCTAGCAAAAGATGCATATTCTCCCAGACTTTTTTTCAAATTCAGCTTATTCCACAACATTCATGTTTTTATTCAGGTAGTTAGCTATTGATTCATTTGGAATCTTTTGTGATTGCCTGGACAAATACTAACCAAACAGGAGGCAATGACCTTTTTCCCACCAATATCTTATAGTCCTTCAAATGACATCCCATGAATTTCTTCTGCTGTATCTGTTATTTCCCTTTCCTTACTTCCTTCAATTTTGCCAAATTGAGAGTTTGTTCTAGTCTACGGGTGATGGCCTTTTTATGGCTTGTGGACTTCAGCTCCCAGAATTCCTGAGCCAATATCCCTGTTCTAGCCCATCATTTACGTGCATCACATGACCAAAGTCTGTGGATTTCAGATTGTTAATCAGTGTTTTAAGAGAATAATCACTTGATTTCTTTGAGGATTAATTGCTTGGTTCTAGTATATTTTTAATAAAAGTCTCTAGATTCAAAACTAAAAACTGCCTTTCTTTCCTCACCTTTTCTCAGAAATCAGCTTTCACAGTCATGTTTTACCATTGGATAGACCACTGTCTTTAATATTTGGTTCTTTGTTATGTTTTATCTTTCATGATCTTGCCAAAATTCATCTTTCTTTTTAGGATTAATTTTTTTCTATATTTCTTGGTCTCCCCTTTATTTGCCTTAAGTTAGCTACTTGAATTACTGTAGTGTCTATCTTCTCTTTTTTGAAACTTGTTCATTTGGCATTTTTCCTTCCACATGTGCCTTTATTCTTCTTTGTAAGATCTTGAGTAAATTTTGCTCACATGAGGAACATGATCATTCACAACAAAGTCAACAGCACCATAATGAATGACTCAACACTTAACGTTGTTTTGCCTGCATTGTACACTTGTAGGAAGTGAGAGAGCTTTCATTGCTCCAGTCTTGCCAAACATTTTGATATTGTAGACCAGGGGCGTCAAACTCAAGGCCCGTGGGCCGTATCCTGCCCACAGGATGCTTAGATCTGGCCTGCGGGGCCGGCCTGGAAACGTCAAAGGACCGGCCCGCAGTGCGTCTGTTGGCCAAAATGGGGTGTGGGTGGCTGCCCGCACTCCCTCCCCCTGTGGCCAGTTTTCAGCTTCCACTGCCTCCTGCAGCACTCTGCTGGCTGAAAATGGGCCACAGGGAGCACAGATAGCCCCCGCTTGCCTATTTCGGCCAGCAGAGGCACCGCTGTTACTTTGATATTTCCAGGCTGGCCCCGTGGGCAAGAGGCAGAGTGCTGCAGGAGGCAGCACCTTCTTCACCTTCCCTTTAGCAGCATCTGCCAACTAGAACTAGGTACCCTCCAAGATCTGGATGGCTGTTGTTCAGAAGAGCCAAAAATAATCTGGCTCTTCACCCAGGTCTTTGATGAGAGAGAGTGAGCCCCCTCATATCACTGAATTTGTCGTCTTTTATCTTAATCTTTTACCTGTGATTGATTTAATTGTATTTTTTTTTATTGTTGTGAGCCACCTAGGATCATTGAGAATTGGGTGATATATCAATTTTGTAAATTATTATTAATATTAAGTTCTCCTCTAGGGCTGTGCCAGAGGTAGTAACAAAGATTGATAGACTGTTGGACAGACAGTTTTTAGAAACATCCAGAGAAATTGTTAGTTCATTTATGCTCCATACAAAAGAGTCAAGCCCCATATCAGCTAGGGACTTTACATGTCTTTAATCTCTACATTATGGAATTGAGACTATTTGTGCCAGAAAGTAAATCTCCCTTTGGAATAGCTGTTTTGAATGCAAAGGGGAAAAATGCATCTTGAGCCTATGTCAAATGCCCACCATGGCCACACCCACCCCGGCCCATGGCCCTCTGAGATTGACATCCCTGCTGTAGACTCTCTGAGGGACATCTTCTTCACATAAGGAATTGGTTTAGCTTCCCAAGTTTAGAACTACATGGCGGTTTTTCAATTATTCCAGAAAGTTTATTTTTAAACTAAAAATAGAAAGTTTAAGTATTTTTAAACATTTTTATAGTTGCTGGGATATAAAAAAATAAATTTAAAATGCTTTTATTCATCTATCTATCTATTTAATTATTTATTTATTTTCTATAGCTAAGCTAGAGAGGTTATAATTTTCTAGGTTGGAAAAACCAATATTTTCCATTAAGAATTACTTGTGGTAACATAGGAGCAATAATACTTTTAATGAAAAGCTTTTGTTACACATATATTTGAAACATTCGTATATTGTCTCACATTAATATCTCATATCTATAATTTAGAATAGGTTTATCCACCCATCTCAGATCCAGAACAGAAATATTTATATTTGCATAGATGTTCCCAAGAAAGGGAAAAAAGGTTTCTTGAATTTATTTAAATTCAGCATAAGCTAAATTGTTATGTATAGAATCGAAAACAATGTAATTTAAATATGTTGCCTTAAAGGAAAAATTAACATTAAACTTTTATTATGTAAAAGAAATAAAAAACATAATGTTCTGATCATCCTTGCAGCAAAGCAGCTCTGATATAATGAAACAGCAGTTTCTTTTCTTTTACAGTTCTTTTGGAGTAATTTAATTAGTCAATTGATAATAAATTATATCTTCAATTGGTTTCTGTATAATTAAGTTACAATTGTACTGCAAAATTTAGTACTCTCTTTTAGTGCACCTCTGAGGAATCTCCAGAAACATAATTCCTTATTGAGGTTAGCAAATCTATTATTAGCATGCACAATTCTTGTCAAGACAACTTTTATGTCTTTTGTAGCACTGATCATATAAGACTAATGCAAACTTAAGGCTTATGGGTTTTGAAGCCAGGCTGGCTGTTGTGCTGGGTCAGTGGAAATAGAATAAAAAATGGGGAGACAAGTTCAGGTGTGTCTTTGGAGTCCAATTGAGCCATCAAGTGAGCAAATGAGCTGCCCTAGCTGCAAGACAATACAGATAGTCCTCAACCTACATCAGTTAATTTAGTGACCATTCAAAGTTACAATGGTACTTTAAAAAGTGACTTATGACTATTTTTCACACTTATGACCATTGCAGCAGGGTTTAGGACTTTTCACCTCCTACTCTTGGCCGTGCCTGCTTCTTCGCCAGGCTTCCGCCTCAGGAGATTCTTCTCTAGCTTTTCTCCTCTCCTCGGCTGGCACGCCCCCACCCATTCACCATGGCTAGTCGGCCATGGCCCCTCCGTCCCACACACTTCGGCACGGCCTATTCGACGTCACACTGTTAGTCCCAGGCTTTTCACCTCCTGGG
The DNA here is from genome assembly GCA_022577455.1 of Arizona elegans. NCBI lineage: Eukaryota > Metazoa > Chordata > Lepidosauria > Squamata > Colubridae > Arizona > Arizona elegans. The sequence continues at coordinate 32,442,524 of JAKOOJ010000006.1, forward strand.
ACAGTTAGCTGCCAGCCAATCGGCTAGTTGCCAATGTTGGCAGCCAGAAGCTGGCTTCATCCAAAGGAGTTTTTGTTTTGGGTGGGTATCCTAGCCTTAGAAAGAGAGAGGGAAGGAGGAAAGGAAGGGAGAGAGAGAGAGAGAGAAGAGACAAGAAAAAAAGAAAAAAGAACAAAGAAAGAAAGAAAAGAAAAGAAAAGAAAAGAAAAGAAAAGAAAGAAAGAAAGAGGGAGGGAGGGAGGGAGGGAGGGAGGGAGGGAGGGAGAGAAAAAGGAGAGGAAGGAAGGACCACAAATCCTGGTTCTAGACGCAGCTTCAGTGGATGCTTTGAAACAGGACAGCAATCCAGGGCTGGAAGGGACCTTGGAGGTCATCCAATTCAACCCCCTGCTCCAGCAGGAGACCTTATATCATTTGAGCCCAAAATTTTGATTGCTAGGCAAGAGCATTGTTAAAGTGAGTTTTGATGCATCTTACTCAATCCATCCTCCAACAGTGGATGTCAATCACTGTGGGCCAGATTCAGAATTTTAAAGCAAAGGCCTGCTGGATTACTGGTAAGGGAAGGGTAAAGTTACCCCTCGACCAGGGGTGAAATGCTCCCGGTTCAGACCAGATCGCCCGATCCAGTAGCGATGGCAGCGATGGTGGTTCAGAGAACTGGTAGCAAAAATCCCTGCGTCCCGCCACCACATGCCCAGCTGAGATCATCAGAGGCTGTTTATTTTATTTTTAAAAGCATTTTTTCTACAACCTCTTTGGCCGAAAAAATGCTTTTAAAAGTAAAAAAAAAAGCCTCTGATGATCGCGCGGCTCAGCTGGGATCGTCAGAGGCTTCTAAAAGCATTTTTTTCTGCAACCTCTTCGGCCGAACAAGTTGTAGGAAAAAAATGCCTTTAAAAGCCTCTGGCGATCTCAGCTGAGTTGCCTGATCATCAGAGGCTTCTAAAAGCATTTTTTTCTGCAACCTCTTTGGCCAAAGAGGTTGTAGGGGGAAAAATGCCTTTAAAAGCCTCTGGCAATCCTAGCTGAGTTGCCTGATCGTCAGAGGCTTCTAAAAGCATTTTTTTCTGCAACCTCTTCGGCCAAAGAGATTGTAGGGGAAAATGCTTTTAAAAGAAAAAAAAGTTGGCCACGCCCACCCAGTCACATTACCCACCACCACCAAGCCACGCCCACAGAAGCAGTAGTAACAAATTTTAGATTTCACCCCTGCCTTCGACTTAGTGTAGGTCCACCATTGAGCCTCGAATCTCCATTATTAAGGGAGATAGCTATTCAGTCAGCTTTCTCCCACTTTATGGCCCATCTTGCCACCGTTGTTAAGCGATTAGTTGCAGCTCGTAAGTGAGTCACACAGGCACTAAGTGAATCCGGGTTCCCTGTGGAATAGAATATAGAATAGAATATAAACTTTATTACAGTCATCGACCAACAATAGACATACGATAAATTAAAAATAATATTGACATTAATTGTGAATAATAACAACCCTGTTATGAAAATACATTATTTCAAACTGTTAGAGTCACTCCCTAATTTACATGAGTGGAGAGCCGATAAGTATGTGAGTAAATGTATTTTTCCAAAAATTGTTATAGATATCTCCAAAAAATAGGCACCAGTTGACATCTATAATTCTGTAATCAGTTATTTTCTTGTGGACATTGCAGCGACACAGAATTTTGCCACTGCCCACGTGGTAGCTGGATTTGAGTCTTGGAGGAGAAAGCCTACATAAAAGTTGTCTGTCCTCCCTGGCAATCTCTCTAGTAAAGGGAGAATATATATTGACCTACATACTCTATATAACTCACAGTACAATAAAACATATGAGATATCTTCAACTTCTCCTTTTCCACATATACATACCTGTTTTGCTATTGGTGTTCTCTTGTACCTACCCTGGAGAAGTGCTGAGGGGAGAATATTAAATCTGGCTCTGAGGAAAGCTATTCTTTGTTTTGGGAAGATCAGATCATTTAGATATCCCACTCACCCTGCTTGATTCTGTCCCTGATGTGGAGAGACAACCTACAGTATTTAGTTCTTCTTGGAACTCCATGCCCTTTATTCTATCAATTACTACTTGCTTTGTTTTGTCAAAGCCGAGGGACATTAAGAATACCAATGACAGCCTATAAGAGCCCAGTTTGTAATTTATCGCCTATTTCCAAGGGGAGGGGAAGTTGTCAGTTAGCACTAGCGGGAACAGTCCCTCTGGAAAGAAATGAATTTTTAGCCAATAAATGATTGTCATCGTCCAGGCTCTTACTTGAATTTGAGGCATACCTGTTTCAATTCTTAGCTGGGCATTTGGAGTTCCTTTGGGTGCAGCTAAGATGGCTCACAGGAATTTGGTTTGTATAGTTTCTAGCAAGTTTTTCTTTGTAAGGATTCCTGTTTGTACCCCATAAAGAATTTGTGCCAATGTTTTGGCCTCAAAAAGTTTTAAGGCAGCAGGTACTAATTGACCTCCGCCTGTATAAATGAAATGTCTAATTGCATTTGAGGACCTATTGGCTGCTTGCAATGTCTGCTCCAGGTGCATCTTCCATGTCCCTTGCGAGTGGAAGACCACCCCAAGGTATCTAAATGTCCTAACCTGTTCCAATCTGTGTCCTTCAATTTTTCAGAGGTATTGTCTGGGTCTTTTAGCTAAAACTAAAAATTTTGATTTATCAAAGTTAAGGGCCAACTTGTTCTGTCTACAAAAGCCAAGAGTTACCAAGAGTTAATTGCTCTCTTCAGTCCTATGGGAGTTTGTGAAATAATAGCAGCAGCATCGGCATATAGGAGAATCGGGATTTTGCATTGTGCTATGTTAGGAGGATGTAGATCAGGGTTCTATAAGAGATCAATCTGGGGGTTAATATAGAAGTTAAAAAGGGAGGGGGACAGGATGCAGCCCTGCCGTACCCCTTTTTGAACGCTTACTGGGCTGGTTAAAGTCCCTTGAGGATTACACCTCACTTTCAAGGTGGAATTAGCATACAGTTTTTGTATGAGGAAAAGGAGGCGTTTATCAATTGTAGTGCATTTTAATTTCTCCCATAGGGTGTTTCCTGGATATTGAATCAAAGGCCTGCTTAAAATCAAGGAAGGCCATGTAGAGAAAGGGTTTTTTTGTATGTATACAGTATTTTTGCACCAGATGGTGAAGTATCAGGATATGATCCACCGTAGATCTTCCTTTTCTAAAACCGGCTTGTTCATCTTTGATTATTCCCCCTGAAATTAGCCAATCCTGAAGTTTATAGTTTAGGTGTTTAGCATACAATTTACTAATAACACTCAGAAGACTAATGGATCTATAGTTGCCTGGATCATTTTTATTACTCTTTTTATAGATTGGTATAATTTCTAATCCCCAATCTCTTGGCATACAACCCGTTTTATCTATAAATGTAAACAGAGATGCGGGACCCACCAACTGGTGTTCTTTTTTATTATTTCTGGGAGGACATTATCAGCACCAGGTGCCTTATTAGCCTTAAGGGCTCCGATCAACTGGGATATCTCTTCTGGTGTAACAAGGGGCCAGTAAACAGTTTGGTCCAAACTAATTTGGCTCTCCTTAGTTACATAGTTGGGGTCTGTATATAACTCTCTAAAATATTCTTCCCAGTCCTGAATCGGTACCTGATTAGTTGGGGGGTAGGATTTGGATTTCCCCAATCCTCTGGTGATGTACCAAAAAAGGGATGCATTTTTTTGTCCTGACTGATGCAATTAATCTCTGCCAAGACTCCTTCAAAGCCACACTTTTCTTTTCTTTTAGGAGGGTCTTATATTGTGCCTTCAACTATTTTAAGAAGTGAGTGTGATCCTCAGAAGGGTCATTTTTATTTTTTCTGTACTCATTATGTATCCTTTTTAATTGCATGCAATTTCTATCAACCCATTTTTTGTTCTTTAAAACCGGCTTTTTGGAGTGAGCAAGTATTCTGTTAGGGAGAATGTCATGGTAAATGTCTAACTACAACATCTCCCTGATCACCCGGCCCTGCAAGGGTTAACTGACCACATATCCCTTTTTTTTTTTTTTAAATTTGATTTATATGCCGCCCTTCTCCGGAGACTCAGGGCGGCTTACAATGTGCTCAGCAATAGCCTTCATCCTTTTGTATATTTATACAAAGTCAGCTTATTGCCCCCACAACTGGGTCCTCATTTCACCTACCTTAGAAAGGATGGAAGGCTGAGTCAACCTTGAGCCTTGGTGAGATTCGAACCCTGCAGTAATTGCAGGCAGCTGGTCTTAATAACCAGCTTAATAACAGGGTGCCTTAAACCCCTGTACTACCAAGGCTCATAACCCCTGTAACCACTCCTTACCTCTTTGCCCCTCCTCCTGGGTATAATAGCTCCGACCACGAGGTCCACATTGTATTCCAGATGTATACCTAAAAGGAAAAGGTACAAGGTCAGTGACCTCTAGTACCATTAAACCTACAATAAAGCTACAGAAAAGAATTGAAGGCTGACTTTGAGTTATTGGGCTAGATCCAGCTTCTAACAAAATGGTAGCAGAGGTCGGTTGCCCATAACTCCAGATAATGACTGAACCCAACATCTACTCTGAAGAAGCAGACAGAGCACAGACCAGAGCTCTCACCAAGAAGATGGCTGAGAACCTTGCAACCAAAGCCACAGCCATGGAGGAGACAGAAGCTGGAAGCGAGCACGACTCCAGCCTGGACTCACAATCAGATGAAGAGGGGCCATCCAAGGAAATCACCGCCCTGGAAGGAGAAACAGCACAGAAAATGAATAAATTCAAACTCTCCATCCTGAAATTGATGGAGGCAAGCAGCAACAAAGAGAACCTCATCGCGGACCTTCAAAGCCTCTTCGAGCAGCAAGAAGCAGCGATTGAGGCACCAAAGACCACCGAGAAAGAAAAGCTAGCAAAAAAGGGTAAGCCACCCCAACCCGAAGATCCCAAGCTAGCCGAATCCATTTCCGTGCCCTCTTCCTGGCGGCCATCTTGGGACAAGCACCAGCCAATGGGATGCCAGGATTTGAATCCCTTGGCGCGAAAATGCCCGAACCCCGAAACAGACAAGGGGGACTCAGAAATCGACAACGAAGAGCCCAACTCTGAAAGCGGCCACGAAGAAATCACAATAACTAAGAAAAAAACACCTACTGATCTCGAGTTGCAAAAGGCAATCGAGACCATCACCGCTGCCCTCGGCTCCGCTTTCGAGCCTCCTGCAGCACTCAAAAAATCAAAGAAAAATCCTGGAAAACACAAGAAGGCCAGGACAACCAACGACGACCAGGAAACTGAGTCACAGCCAACTAAAAACACCGCGCACACCAACAGCCGGCACAAAAAACCACCCACCTGCAGGAAAGATCAACCGCAGGACTCGAACTCACCACCCGCTACACCAACTACGTGAGGCCCGAGGGAGAAGAGAAGAACCGGCTACTCACCCGCGCCACGACATCCACCAGGCCGATCCACGCGACCAGGGACCAGGGACCAGCGCCGCCATCACCGCCGAGCCGCTGGGTGCAGGGAATCCTCGACCTACGACCTCCGCTGCTGCCGCGTCACCGACCTGTGGAAGTCCTCGACTTACGACCGCGTCACCTCCTCACCTTCTCCCCTTCTTCGCCGGGGATCCGGCCATCCAGCAGTGGTGTCCACCTTCAGGAGGAACCTTCGGACCCACCGGGGGTGGGTCCAGCCTCCCACCGACAGGCCTAGGCCTAGGCCTGGAGCTCCAGCAACAGGAACCTCACCCGATGGACTCCAGCGCGGAATGAGCTTCGCGCATGCCCTGTACCTGCCTGTAACAAGAGAAGCAAGCTACATAGATCCAAGCAAGTACAGAATGGCCACAGACATCCCAAAGCCTTATTGTGAGTTTAATCACAGTTTGGACCATGGACAGCTCCCCCCAGTAAGTAACCTTACTAACATTTCTGGGGCAAATTATGCCAATTTGCCAAAATTACAGTTAGATGGGGGTAATGTTATAGAATGGAGTCAACAATTAAGAATTGCTCTCATGAGAGAGAATGCACTGTTCCTAGCTAACAGACCTCCTAAAAGCCCTGGTCACTGGAAATTGACTGTATTCATCACAGGGCATTTTGTATCATGTTAACCTCCATTCCATCTGCTATGTATCCATCTATTGAGAACAATCTGACTGTTTATGATGTTATGCAAAAACTATGTAACCTGTTTTATAGCCAGAGCAGAGCCACAACCACTAGAATATCTAGGGAGTTCCACTCCACCAAGCACAAGGCAGGGGTCCCCATGAGTGAGCACATTTTAAAGATGAATGCTACAAGGGCAGAGCTCATGCAGAGGGGGGAAATCATCACAGAAGAGAGCATGATAAGCATAATCATAAACTCTCTTGATAGCAGTTGGGACAGCTTCATAACTCAACTAAATAGCCTCAGCTTGCAATACCTAACACTAGGCACACTAACCAGTCAGCTCATTGCAGAGGACACTCTGAGGAGGGACCGCCAACTGTCCAGAAGGGATCCTAGACCCATGAAGAGGGTGGATTTCCAAGATAGGGCCAGGGATACCTCAGAATGTTATTCTTGTGGGTCAAGGAACCACTTAAAGAGGGATTGCCCCAGGAATCATAGGGATAGGGGACAGCACAACAGCAGAGGGGGGAGGTCACCTGAATGCAGGTACCCAAAGAAAAGGGGGTGAGGGTGGTCACCCAACCCCAGGAAGCACCACGAACGCAGAGACCACTCCAGGGACAGTAACTCTGGCTCCATGTACGGAATCAGGCACGATGACCCAAATGACAAACATAAGGCAGAGAGAAACACATGGCTCCTGGACTCAGGGGCCACAAGCCACACCACTTGTAACCCAGAGCTGCTAGACTCACTCACAGAAGTAGACTCAGAAATAAAGGTGGCAAACCAAAGCAAGGTCAAAGTAGTGGGGAAAGGAAACGTACACATCACACAGATAGGGGATTTAAAAGAGGTACTGTACGTGCCAGAGATACCCCACAATGTGCTAGCCATCACAAAACTGACACGGGACACAAACATAGAGATAAGATTCAAAGATGGAAAGGCACACTTGATCAAGCAAGGGAAAGAGATAGGAAAGGTAACCATACATGAGGGACTTCCTTACTTCACACCCAACGCAAGGGAGGAAGAAGGCAATGATACCAAAACAAACCACAAAGTAGATGAGTGTCCAGAAATAGAGGGGGTGCAGCAAGAGGCAGGAAGTGGCCATGAGAATGCCAACAAGTCTGTATCTATCGGGAAGCCATTGCATGATAACTGCGCCCACCTCCTCCACAGGAGGCTGGGACACATAAGTTTCCCCATTGTAAAGAAAATGACGGAATGTACCAAGGGTCTCAAAGTAAAGAACTGCAAAAACTACTTGGAGTGTTCGATCTGTAAGTATTCTAAAATCAAGGTTAAGGCCATCCCCAGGGGATCCAAACGAACCACAGAGTCCCCCTTCCAATTGGTGCATATGGACTTGGTAGGGCCATTGAAACCCTCTGTAGGGCATAGGAAGCGATTCTTCCTCACGATTGTGGATGACTACACCAGATACGGGTATGTCTACTCCCTCAGACACAAAAACGAAGTATTCCAAAGGTTTAAAGAATTCCACAGAAGAATAGATATGCAACATAACATGAAAATAAGGCAAATAATGACAGACAGGGGCTCACAATTCATGGCCAAGGAATTCACGAGGTGGCTGAGAGAACAGGGCATAGCGCATTACACCTCTTCGCCTTTCTCCCCCTTCCAAAATGGAATCTCAGAGAGAAAGAACAGAGTGTTGTAAACCATGATGAGGTGCGCCCTGGAGGATGCTGGGATGGGGCAGCATTTCTGGTCAGAGGCACTACACTACGCCAATTACACCCTGAATAGACTGTGGTCAAGCTCTATCAATAAGACACCATACGAGATGCTATACAACAGAAAGCCCAACATCGCACACTTACACATATTCGGCGCACCAGCCGATGTCCACATCCCCAGGCAATTAAGAAAGAAAGGGGAAAAATTATCAAAAAGACTGAGATTCATGGGTTATGAACCGGGCACAAAAGGCTACAGATTTATCGACAACAACAACCGTTTTGTGGTTTCCAGGTCAGCCAGTTTCCACGAAAATGCAAACTGGTTGAGGGTACACTCCAACGACATTCCCACCAATAGGGTCACATTCAAACATGGCCAAGGGGGAAAGGAAGTCAGAGAGATCGGAGGGCATAAAGCCAACAATCGCAAGGCAAGCATCAGAGACTGGAAAGAAGGGCACCCTTCTCTGAAGATAGATGACCTGACAGACAAAGAGACAGACAACATGCAGGAAACCGAGCCAACCCCCAGCAGGCCAGTCAGAGAAACCAGAAACAAGCTGCCAAGGAAGCTGGAGGACTATGTCATGGCCATCCACAACACCCATTTCACGCCCAGCTCATACGAGGACATCGTCGGGCACCCCCAGAAAGAGAAAGAAAAATGGATGTCTGCCATGGAGAAAGAGATGGAGAGCCTAAGGAACCTCAAAGTATACTCACCTGCCCAAATTCCAGAGGACAAAAAACCAATAGGAACCAAATGGGTGTTCAGAGTTAAGACATTAGAAAACAACAAGGTCCTGTACAAGGCAAGGCTAGTCGCACAGGGTTTCGCCCAAAGATACCCCGAAGACTATACAGACACCTACTCGCCTACCGTCAGGGTGGAGAGTGTCAAAAGCGCCCTGGTGGTGGCCACCATCCTGGGCTTGGAAGTTTTCCAATTCGACGTACAAACAGTGTACCTGCACGCCGAGTTGGACAAAGAGATATACGTCAAAGCACCGCCTGGGTACAACGAGGGCGAGAACCAGACCTGGCTGCTGAACAAAAGCCTGTACGGGCTCAAGCAGTCGGGCAAAAGGTGGTATGACTGTCTAGCCAAAGCTCTCAGATCCATGGGCTTCGAGGCCACCTCAGCCGACAAGTGCTTCTTCACGAAGAGAGAAAACAACACTTTCGAAGGTGTGCTCGTTTACGTGGACGACATCTTGTACATCAGCAAACACAAGGACAGATGTGACAAGTTCGCCACTGAGCTGGGTAGCCACTTCTCCCTAAAGTCACTTGGAAAGATCGATAAATACCTAGGAGTCCAAGTGATAAAAACCAACAAGGGTTTCCGCCTCTCCCAGAGAGAAAAGATCATCGAGCTACTGTCCAAATGCAACATGTCCGAAGCAAAACCCAGCGAGACTCCCATGCAACCAGAGTTCCTGAAGACTATGTACGAGGAATCTGAACCTTTCACAGACAATAAGTTGTATAGATCAACGATAGGGTCACTGCTGTATATATCCAACTGGACCAGGCCCGACATCGCCTTGGCCGTCAATCTGCTGTCCAGACATGTAAGCAAACCCACAGTAACACACTGGAACGCCATCAAAAGACTACTTAGATACTTAAAATTCAGCGTGGATGCCCAACTCTGCCTAGAGCCAGAAACATCCGAGAAACCAAAGCTAACCTGCTATGCTGACGCTGATTGGGCTGGGGACATAGAGTGCAGAAAAAGCACCTCTCGCTACATGCTACTACTCAACAATTGCCCCATCCATTGGTACATTGGAAAGCAAAAACTGGTGGCCACATCAACTACGGAAGCAGAATTCGTTTGCCTATCCAAGGCCGCAAACAACTTAGTGTGGTTCGATGACTTGCTCTGCAACATCTGGGCTGAATCCTCATACCCAATAGTCATCCACGAAGACAACAAGGCAGCAATAGAGATCTCAAAGGCCGATGCTATAGGTCAGCGATCTAGGCACATTGACATTAAATACAAACATGTCAGACAGTTTTCAGAAATAGGTTTCATGAAGGCAGTACACTATGACACAGAGGAGCAAACAGCAGATATTCTCACTAAACCCCTACCACATAAACAGCATGCGTACCTCATGTCTAAAATGCGTGTTTACATGTAATCCGTGCCTGTGCGTGTATATTCTCTGTGTGTATACAACCACTTCCCCAGGTACCCAGTTAGACATTTAGAGGAGTTTTTGTCATGGTAAATGTCTAACTACAACATCTCCCTGATCACCCGGCCCTTCAAGGGTTAACTGACCACATATCCCATAACCCCTGTAACCACTCCTTACCTCTTTGCCCCTCCTCCTGGGTATAATAGCTCCAACCACGAGGTCCACATTGTATTCCAGATGTATACCTGAAAGGAAAAGGTACAAGGTCAGTGACCTCTAGTACCATTAAACCTACAATAAAGCTACAGAAAAGAATTGAAGGCTGACTTTGAGTTATTGGGCTAGATCCAGCTTCTAACAGAGAATAGATTTCAAATTTGAAATTAAAGTTTCAAACTCCTCTAAGTATGGTCCTTCAAACTTATTTCTTAGTAGAGATGTATGTAATTCTATGGTTTCTGGAACTAACATCCATTTAATAACTTCCTTTGCATTTTTCTCGGTCCATTTAATTTTTACCTGGGTATTTTGGCTCTCTAATCTGGGTAGGTAGATTGAGCCAACCCTTTGTAATTTCTGGTGTAATGTAAGAGTAAAGATAAGTGAATTGTGTTCGCTTTCCAGATGCAAGTCTGCCTCCAACTTCTGCACGAACTTCAGGAGGTTGTATGATATTATTCAGCAATGAACTGTGGATTTTCTTCCTGCTCCCCGATAAGTATAGTCTGCTGGGTAGTCACTCCAAGTGGAACCATTCAGGATACAAAGGTCCAAGTGTACAGTCATCTGTCTTACACACAGACCTGCCCGATTTGCCTTAGTGCCTTTAAATTATCTGGGATACAGGGGTTCTCCTGGTATATTCTCATCATAATGGATCTTAAATTGATTAAGATTTATTAAATAATTGATTAAATTAAATAAAAGTCTTTAAGTCCCCCCCCCCAATAATTATTGCTGCTGTAGGGTATTTATCTAAGCAGCCCAGGATAAAATCTTCTATGCCATCCCAAATCTTATTGATCAAATTATTCTTATTGAGTGGGGGAATGTAGATATTAAAAAACGAAATTTCCACGTATTTAAATAAGAGTAAGGTAATCACAACCCATGGCTGCAAAGGTGGCAGTGATACACATTTAAATTGCAAGGATGTATTCACTAATGTCACAATACCCCCTTTAGCTCCTGCACCCACCTTACTTGGGACAATTGGGATAGAGTTAACCAATAACCATCTAACTGTATCTCTGTGGAGGCCCAGGTTTCCTGTAAGAAGAGAATGTCAAATTGTGATATATAGTCAAAAAAAAGTTGGTCTTTTGATGGAACAGTCCAACCCGCTATATTCCAGGTTATGATGGAGAGGGAATCCTCTTTTGCAGCTCATCAGGAAATTTGATTTATACAAAGGGAAGTTGTATGGTTGTTGCAATGGCTTGAGGTGTCATCACGCACAAAATTGGCCTTCTCTAAAAGGAGGGGTGCCCCATCTAAATTCTGTGTCGACTCCTGATAAAATTGTTCAGGGTAAGAGGATTTAGCACTACTAACAAGGCTTGCCATTCCAATGCCTCTTCTCTAGGTGTAGAGCAGGGGGTTATTCGGTCGTGCTCCATCTGGCTTTGAATTGATGACACTGACGTGGGTCCTCTCTCGATTTCTTGATGTGGTGCTAAAGGTAACATAGGATAATCACATAAGGATGCTAACATCTCCTTCTCTACTGGGGCCTCTAATGGCCCCTCTGTGTCTTGGCTTCTGTTTTCCATGATCTCATATTCATGCAAACCCTTGCCCTCTGGGGGAGAAGTAAGAGGCTCAATTATAGGGGAAACCAGATCAATAAGTAATTCAGCTGTGTCGATTATATCCAATAAGGATTTCTTTAAATTTTCTAACTTGAATAGTATGTTATCTTGTTCTTTCCTTTGGAGAGTGCCAAAAGCATTAATGAGACCAGTTTCTGTGCTGTTAAGTACATCTTCGCCAGACAAGACTGGCTTACTCCCATTTTGTTCCTCTCTCTTTTCCAAGATTGAGAATGCGGAAGAGACAGCAACTTTGGAAGCTCATGTGTTAACAATTAAGGGTTTAGCTCTTTCCTCACAGAAAACTCTGATGGGAAAGATTTGAAAGGAAGATAGATGTGCCTTCATCTTGAATAGCATCAGTGGTATGGTGGGTTGCTTGAAAGACAGAGTATCCGCTTCCAATTTGGGGCCTCAGGAAGCCACTCCGCAATGCGGAGATCAAGCTGCCCCCAGTGACAGTGAAGAAGCTGGTTTAGGGAATTTAGTATAGCACTCTTGATAATCCAGCGTCCATGATTAATTCTGTTCATATGGATTCTAAGTGCAACTTGATGTGTTTGTAGTGAGCAATGTGATTGCTGTAATTGTGGGGGAATGAGGTGATCATCTGGGTGAGAAATGGTGGTCTTGGAAACAAGATTCCTTTATATATTTAACTCCTGAACTTTTAAAACTATTTTACTTAAGAAAATTGGCAAAGAGAGAGGGGAGGGACTGGAAAAAGGCTACCTTCCCACCTCCAGAACAGCTCGAAGAAGTGGAAGCCATTAATAAAAGCTAATTAACAAAAGCTGAAAAAGTAATTTAACAAACTGAAAGCAGATTGGGAAAAGAGGCATTTTTGGCTAAAGAACTGTAATTTGAGAAGTTGAATTTGGAGTTTTGAAGCTGGGGGTTTCTTTTTTTCCTCTTTTAAGACTATTTTGGATTGCAGAGGAAATTAAAGAGATATATTGGACAAAGGAAAAGATGGGAAGGGAGTGACCTTGGGATGTTTTGGAAACTGGCAAGAAGATTTTGATAAGAAGTGGTCTTGTGAAAAAAAAATAAGATGAAGAAAAAACACAACATCTATCATCACCATCAATATCAACAACGCCTGGTACTACAGGGCAAAAGACAACAGAAATTGCATCACAGCAAGAGAAAGTCAACACAGAATTAAAAAATATGCTACAGACTATATATGAAGATCTTAAGACAAGATTAAACAAGGTAGATGGGAGAAAGGAAAAAATGGAAGGAAATATGGAAAAAATGGAAGGAGAATTGAAAGAAGTTAAAGAAATGATAGGGAAAAATGAACAATGATTGCAGCAAATGGAAGAAAAAGCAGAAGCAACGGAGAAAAAAGTTGGATAGACTGTAGACTTACAATTACTGATAAAAATCAGGAAAAACAATTATAAGCCTGGAGATGGATAAAGCTTATTTTTATTTAAGATCTGAAGAAGAAAAGGGAGAAAATTTAGCAGAGAAAATTGCAGAGATACTAGCAGAAACAATGGAAGAAAGTAAGGAAGGGATATTAAGTGGAATCGACGAGATATACAGAGTGCACACAAGATATGTGATGAGACATAATCTACCTAGAGAAATTCATGTCAGATTCACCAAGAAAACACTGAGAACAGAGATATTGCAATTGATATTGCAAAGGGAGAGAAGTAGTGGCACTGAAACAAATTCCAAGAAAAGTGAGAGATCTGAGAAAAGAATATCAATTTCAGAGGACTTCCGGGTTGGCTCCACAGCGCCATTGACGGTCTTTTTAGACCGCCGCCCCTGCGATCCCGTTGAGCCGTTCTGACAGCGCTAATCAGCTGTCAAACGGCTTGAAAATCTCCCCTTCAGGAGAAGAAGGGGAGGAGAGCAGGTGGGTGAGGGTAGAGCTCCCTGAAAACCCCTGGATTAATTCCAGGGGTTAGGAGGGTGAGAGCTCCCCGTTCAGCCCACTGAAGCTCCGGATCCGGGGGGACTCTGTTTTTTTTACAGAGCTAGGCGTTGCGTCCAATTTCTGCTGTCAAACAGAAGATTAAATGATTTCAAAAAAGCAGGCGGAACAGAAGCAGGAGGACAAGCTTTTTGCAAGTATAATACTTAACTCCGGGGATACAATGTTTCTAATTGGATTTTCTGAGCTGGAAGTAAAGATGGCGTTTCTTTGTTGCGATTTTAAAAGTGAAAGTTAGAAAGGAAAGTTTTTGCTAATAGACTCGTGCTCAGAGACTGGCTTTAAGTTGCTGGAATAGATTTTGAAGAGCTGTTTGGGAAAAGATTATTTCGTTTGGTGATTTATAAAGAAATTGCTGAAAGCTGCTCAAAAGGATGGCTCTGACTTTATGATTTTATGGTTGTGGGAAGAAAGAAAATCTTTTTAAAATAAAATGGCTTCTAAGAAAGGAGATCTTGAAAGTGCTGGAAGCTATTTGGAGGTGTCAGAAATGAAACAGTTGTCTGATTTACAGAGTTATAAGGATTTTGATGCAGAATTTACAGACTTTATAAAAGAAGCCATGAATAATCATACTGCAGCTATAAGTAATCAAATAGCAATTCTTAAAGGGATAACAACAGAAATGACTGAGGAGACAAAAACAAGTACGGAGCATGATGACAATTCAGGAGATATTCTGATTGCAGCAGAGAAGGTGGAAGAATCTTCTCAAGAATTTTCGAGCTTATTCTCTGCTCTTTTTGGAAAAATTGATAGAATCTTTCAAAATTATGACTTGGTTTGGAAAAAAGTAGTAAATGACCAGACTTTCGAAGTTCCAGAAGATGAAGGAGATTTGCTAGTGGCATTTATACATTTAATAGAAAAGAAACAACTGAACTTTTTTTCACAAACTCTTGACAAACTTTGGTCCTACAGACGAAGGAATGAACTGATTCATATAAGCAAGAAGAGGCGATTTGGGGGCTCTAAGTCAGAGGAAATTTTCTCAAAAAGGAGACAATCTTTGCAGTTACATCAACCTCAAATTAAAATGAAAAACCTCCTCAAAATAGAAGTAGGAGGGATGCAGAAAGACTGGAAAAAATATAAAAAGAAAGCAAGAATGGAAGATTAACCTTTTCTTTTGGCTTTGCAGTTGTTCTACTTATGGTTAAAAATGATTATGTTTTAGGTGTTATAACTACTGAGGGGGAAAAAGTTTAAAGTTAAATATTGATTTTTAAATATGATGCATTAATGGTTGAATGTAAGATTAATCTTTTTTTTGTTTTCTAGTTTATGTATTAATGGTTAATTATGTTGATGATTATCTTTTAAAATTTTAAAAGTTGGAGGGAGGAATAATGAAGGGGGGAAATTTAGAAACTTAAAAAATGTAGAAATTTAATTAGTGAATACCTAAGGTTTATTTTTTGTTATGATATTTCAAAATATCTGAACTTTGAGAAAAGTAGGAGGGGGAAAAATGTTTTTGCAAATCAATTGAATACTTTACTGATATATTAAGAGAATTTTTAAGGTTTGAATGTTTAATATTTGTTAATGGTTTTAAAACTCTTAGAGTTATCGGATTATACGCTACTTTGAGTCTATAAAAAGGGAGGTTGATAACATTGTAAAAGGGGAGTTAAGGGGTCTTGGGAGTTATTAAATCTTACAGTTAGCTAGTTTATTTTAGCGAATGTTTGGTGAAATCTATGCCCTGTTTTTGTTCTGGGAAGTCGGGGGTGGGGGGTGGTGAGGAGGGGGTTGAAGATTGAGTTTATCAAGGATTGATTTTTTTTTCTTTTTCTTGATGATAGTTTGAATGATTGTTTATATTGTATACTTGTTTGATCAGAAAATAAAAACTTTTTATTAAAAAAAAAAAAGAATATCAATTTCTCACGAAATGTTTGATAAAGAGAGGAATAAATTTTAGATGGTTGATTCCAGAAGGAATATTGGTAAACTGGCAAGAACAAAGATACAGATTAGACTCAATAGAGAAAGCAGAGTTATTTCATAAACAATACAGAGAAAAATACATAGATGTCCAAGAGGAAGGAAGGTTGAGGGAAGAAAAAGGGGATGAACAACAGGAGGAGAAGAAAGAACAACCAAAAGAGACAATGAAAGAACAAGAAGAGAGAGCATTAAGAGAAGGAGCGAGGGCGAAAGAAGTTAAGGAACTAAGGGAGATAAGAATGACTAGATTGACAAAACAAATAAATAAATAAGAAATGAACATTATATGGAAGTACCAATGTGCTTTCAACAATAGAAGCATTGACACACCCAAATATGATTAACATGGATAAGATTATAAGATATAAAGACATTTTAACAGAGAAGGGAGAATTAAAACAGAAACAAGACTTAGAAAAACAAGGTATTGAGATTGACTGGTATACACAGCTGCAGATACAATCACGATATGATAGAGATTTGAAACAATATGGTTTTAATTTGGGGGAATCAGAGTTGGATCAGATAATGACTGGAAAGGATGAAAAATGATTAAAAGACTGTATAATTAATTGTTGCAAATTAAATTGGAAGATGAAGAGGTAAAAGAGACAATGATAACATGGGCGAAAAATTTTGGATATGCAATAGAATTAGAGGAATGGCAACAACTATGGGAAAGGAATTATAAATTGACAATGGCAACTACATATAAAGAAAATCTATATAAAATGTTTTATAGGTGGCATATGCCACCAGAAAGATTAGCAAAGATGTTTAAGGATAATTCAGCCAAATGTTGGAAATGTTTGCATTTGCCGGGATCATACTATCATAGGTGGTGGTCATGTTTAGAAGCAAAAAATTATTGGTCTAGAATACAGAAATGGTTGGAAGAAATATTACATAAATCTATAGAATTAAAACCAGAGGTTTTTTTATTGGGTATTCTCCCAGAGAGATATAGTAAAGAAGATGTGTATTTAACTACACATATAATAACAGCAGCAAGAATTGTATTTGCACAAAATTGGAAGACAGAAAAAATTCCATCAGAAGGTGAAGAAATAAAAAAGATTTTAGACTGTGTGGAAATGAATAGATTAACTCTAAGAATAAGAGATAAAGGGGAATCAGAGAGAGGGAGAGGGAGAGCAAAATGAGAGAGAGCTGGAGGGAAAGAATGAGAGAGGGAAAAGAGAGGAAACAGAGAGAGAAGGGGAGAGAGAGAGAGAGAGAGAGAGAGAAAGAAAGAAAGAAAGAAAGAAAGAAAGGAAGGAAGGAAGGAAGGAAGGGAGAGAGGGAGAAGAAAAAGATAAAAGCAAATGAAAGGGAGAGAAAGAGAGAGAAAAATGAGGGAAAGAAAAAGAAGTGAGAAAATGATGGAGAGAATGAGAGAGAAAAAAGAGAAACAAATGGGAGAGAAGGGAGAGAGGGGGGAGAGGGAGAGAGAAATGAGAGGGGAAAGAGGGAAAAGATTGAGCGAGAAGGGGAGAGAAAGAAAGAAAGAAAGAAAGAAAGAAAGAAAGAAAGAGAAAGAAGGAAGGAAGGAACGAAGGAAGGAAGGGAAGGGAGGGAGGGAGGGAGGGAGAGGGAGAGGAAAAACAGAAAAACAGAAGAGAGAGATAGGGGGACAGAGAGAGAGTGACCCATTGCCCACAGAAAATACCCGGAGCCACAAAACTCAGGTAAGCATGGCTGGGGCGGGTCATGTGACTGGGTGGGAGTGATGTTGAGTTGGCCACGCCCACCCAGGTTTTGTGGCTCCCAGTGTTTTCTTTTCTGTGGGAAATGGGTCCAAATGGCTCTTTGAGTGTTTAAGGTTGCAGACCCCTGTTCTAGTGTTAATACACATATTTGTATTACATTATAAACTTTCATTATTTAATTGTTCAATGTTTCAATATGTTATTCCAATGCCAATCACAATATTGTTTAAACATACATAATACCTTCGTTCAATTTCTAATCTTCCCTCTTACTGCTTTTATCTTATTGTATAAACATGTGTATACTAATATTCCCCCTCTCTCCTATTTTGTATCCCTATTCTAACTTTTAATCATGCCACCATTATATTTAAGAACAAATCCTTTCTATCTGTCATCTCTTGCCCATTTTAAAGCTTTAATTGTTCATTTTTTTATTTGCCTCCCATATCCCTCTCTTGGATCTTTATCCCTATCTGCATCTATGTCCTGATTATTCATTTTAAACATTTCTCCCATCTCTGCCCTTTTCCATTGTCTAGCTTCCAAAATATCTACCCCGTCCCTGTCTCCCTTTCAAAAATGTCTTCCTTCATCTCCGGTTCCCTTTTTAAATCTCTTAAAATGTTTTCCCCTTGGTTTATTTCATCAGTCATTGTTCTTTTTGATATTGCCTCCTTTTTGTCATCTTGTTTTATTTGCTGGTTAATCTGTTCTTCTTTTTCATCTGCTCTTTCAATTGGCTTCTCCTTTTTCTGGGCGTCTTGATCACTCATTTTTCTTTGTATAATATTTCCCAGTTTTTCATCCATGCCTTGTATTAAATTCTGAATCTCCTTGTGGTTTCTTATCAGAATGCCCTTGATGTCTTGAAACATTGATGCAATTTCTTCCCAAATTCCACTCATTTCACTCTGATGTAACATCTCGCCTTGTTTTAATGAGTCCTGCTCTTGTCCAGTAATCCAAAAACTATATATTCAAGCCTCTCCAAAAAGAATTCAATGTTCACAAATTTTGTATTCCATAATTAATCAATCTGTTCCTTTAAATAATCCCAAAAGCTTTCCAGAACCTCCTTAAATCCTCTTTATGCATTCAATCTTGTATAATAGCATTCAGGGGTCTCTTTAATGAAAAAAATCTTCCTTATTCTCATATTTAAATCTCCAGCAGTCATGATGTAGGTGATAAAACATATCCTTGTCAGAATTTTCCAGGATTTAAGTGTATGTTATACTTTCTTTTCATCAGCAGATGGCACTCTCAGTTTAGATTTCAATGTTAACCAGTTTAATAAGACAAATATAGTGATATAGAAACAAAGTTAGTTTTTAGGTAAATAGTTCCAGTATTGTTAAAATGCCTTTCCAGAACAACGGCTGCTCACTTTAAAAGTCCAATTTTCTCTATTTTTATCTCTCTCTCTCTCTCTCTCTCTCTCTCTCTCTCTCTCTCTCTCTCTCTCTCTCTCAATTTTTTTTTTTTTTTGCTTTTCTCCCCTTAATTCTTTCCTTTCAATTCTGAAGTTTTTCTCAAAGTGCTTAGTCACTGCTTTAGCAAATAGTCGTGAGCCTCTCTTTTTCTGGACTGTTTCCTTTTGAGGTAAGGTTTTAAGTAAGAAAGAATCCTCTCACCAAGTTCCAGACACTGTTCACTAACTCTGCTCCAGCACCAGTCTTAGATGTTGCTTGGTTGCTCCAGCTTCGTGGCAGCCATCATTAGGCTGCCTCTTCTCGTCATGGCTGAGAGAGAAAAGAAACCCGGGGTCCAGCAGGAGAGTTGCGACTCTCCGCGGTCTCACAGAGCACCCCTCTTTGCTTTGCCACTCCTACAGGGCCGCTTTGGCTCCTTTCAGAGCCCACCAACAGTGAGAACTTGGCACAAGAGTGCGGAGACCTCTTCGTGTCCAATCTCACTGCGATGTGAACCAGAACTCTGAAAATTCTAGACTCTAGATTGTATAGAGGTCGATTACAGTATTTAGTTCATTGGAAAGGGTACTGTGTCTGAAGCTACTTGTGATGACCCGGGGCGTGGCACAAAGGCAACACAGCCATAGAATAAGTATGAGTCCCTTTATTAGCTCCAACTTTGCCCCCAACGTCCCTTTTACTCTCCGGTCTGGAGAAAAACTCTCCCACAAAACTGTAACAGCCATTGGCTGTAAATACTCCAGTCCAAGCATTATAAACAGAAAACTTCCAACTATAGATCCAACAAGGCAAGATGAGGTAATTAATCCGGCAGGGCAAGCAAGAAAAGGAATCCCAGAAGTGAAGTAGCATGGCAGTGAATCAAACCAGTTGGGAAGATGCCAGGAACTCAGATAAAGCAGTTAACACAAGATGAACTCAGCATTTGTTCCCGACAACTGCCCCTCCCATTTGCCTCTCCTTTAAACTCCATCCCCAGGTGTGCCTAGTGAAGGGAATTGGGGCCCTTTCCTCCCTCGTAAGCCATGCAACCCACGTTGCTCTCTTCTCCGTTCTTCCCTGCGTGCCCTAGGATGAGGATGGGGTGGACCTTGGTCTTCATCTGAACCCCCTCTCCCTTGTTCTACCTCTCCCCTGCTCTGCCCAACCTGACTTTGCCCTTCCCCAGTTTCCTCCACAGCCACTCTCTTGCTCTCTGTCAGCTGTTCATCTTCCCCCTTGGATTCAGACTCTGACAGGGGCATGGCACTACTTGGGTTAAAAACTGGGACATAAAAGCAGACAGATTAGTTAAACAATTTCATGATAAATTCCCTGATAAGCCAAAGAGTCCTCCTGGGGGGGAAGAGGTGGTTAGGGGATATTGCATTAACCCCCATGTCCCTCTCATAGCAGGACACGATCATCAGTTGAGGGGGGCGGCTACATTGTCAGCCCTGGAAGTCTTTTTCTTTGGATCTTTAGGGCTGCCACACTTAATGCTGTGGGAAACTGGTTGGGGGGATAGGATAGAGTGGTGGAGATATTTAGCTATAATAACATTCCTTTCTCTGAGAGTCAAGGACATTCGGATCTGCACCTGGAGTGGCGTGACTGGGAGGCATCTCCAGTTGGGACTGTGCATTAATTGGGCCATGTGATGGACATGTGGGTGCAGGGAAAGGGACTTGGACTTTCTTTTGGGTAGGGAAAACCTGGAAGCTTTCAGATTTGGGTTTTCCCAGATGTGCCAATATGACATCTCTAATAAAATGGAACTTTGAGGAATTTCTAGCCTCAGACTCTTTTTTTGTTGGGGGTGTTACTTGGAACCCTGACATACATGCAGAGGCACCATGGGCCACACCTTTGCTGTTTACAGGGTGGCCTTGCGGGCCAGATCTAAGCACCCCCTCAGGCTGGATCTGGCCCATGGATATTGAGTTTGACACCCCTGGTCTAAAGTATTCTTGCCTCTAATAAGATAGTTGACATGCTGAAAGTATTTTGGCAGATCTTGGCTTAAGTTAGCACTGTTGAAATCTCCTAACATAATGAGGAGTGAATCTGGGTATTTTTCTTCAGCCCACATAATCTGGTCAGCTAGAGTTTGTAATGCATTGTTTATGCAAGCTTGTGGATGAACATAGAGTGCAAATGGAAGGAATGGGGAAAACTCTCATGGAGAATAAAACAGTTTGCAATTGATAGTTAATGTCTCTAAGCCCATATCACAGAATTTCTTTAGTGTGTTTACATTTTTGCACCATCGATTGTTGATATAAAAGCAGAGACTTCCCTCCCTTCTTTTTACCGGATGTTTCTGTAATTCTGTTGGCCCTCTGAAACCCTGGGATATGCAAGCTGCTATCCTCAATTGACTCATTTAGCCAGGTTTCAGTGAAGCAGAGGGCTATTGAGTTATAAAAATCAGATATCTGTTTAGAAGTATTTCATCCATCTTATTAGTGAGTGAACGTAAATTAGTCAGAAAGAGTGAAGGACATAAAAATGGGTATTCTTCAAATTAGGAAATCAGCTGTAGGAAGAACTTCCAGCCAAACCCATTCAAATACATCTTTAATGCTCTGTAATTCCAAAGCAATGACATTTCTCTTCCAAAGTGTTGGAGTGTGAAATCTCTACTCTTTTGCATAAAAATTATTTGTATAGATTGCAATGGGATATTGTTGAGATGTATTGTATATTACACTTAGGGGATTACATGTTATTAAATCTGGAAGCCTTTAAAATGTCATAAGACTCTTTATTGTTGGTTTGCGTCACTACTCACAATAAATCAGTTCTTTCCTTCACTTTCCCTTTCATGATTCCCCCTTTTCTTCTTCCTACAACAGCTGTGCATATAGATAATACTCACCTTCCACAACTGAACTTCATATGTTTAATGAAATCGACTGATATACATAATGTGATTGTGAATTGTCTTTAAGGTGTCACAATAATTATATTATAAAGTTGGTTGCCCATCTTTCCTTCAATTAAAGCTTTATGAAAATTAATATTATTCCAGCACTCTAATTTCAGATCCTTTTGTCTATGAGAAGATTTTTTTTCTTTGCCAAGGATATGTCTGGTTGCAACGGATACTAAGTTTGGGCTAGAGTCTGGAACCAGAGGCATTGGCAGAGGGGTAAAAAAAAAAGTCAAGCAGACATAGAAAAGGCAGGGCTTCAATGATGTGGTGGTGGTCACCATATTGACCTTTTGAAATCTTCTCAAAGGAATCTCTAATTTTCCATGATCTGTAATTTAAATTGGTTAAGAAGATAAGCAGGTGCTAATAGGGATTTGTAAAAACTTGGTATTTGAATTTCAGAATCAATGAACAATTGCCAGCAAATTAAATTGAGTAACTTTTGCCTATATCATTAGATTTAATAATATGTTTTAACTTTTTGGAATTATGCTAGACTAGAGCAATAATCAGTTGAACAATACACCAATCTTAGTTAATTACAATAACCTGTGAAGTTTTACTGCTAGAATATTTGGCTTAGTTATGGAAGATCAATATTCAAAATAATTCATAGAGGTACATTAGTATTTTTATTTTTTGATTTCTGCTAACTTCTAAACAATTTGCCATTTGTTAAACATTTTTATCTTTTGTTAAAAAAATATTATGGTTTGTAATTTTAACAGTTTTGCAGATTTAACTGCAAATGTAGGTGAGATTTTTTTTTTGGATGAGAATCAGTTTTATTTTGCACAAGCAATAGATAAATGTCAGGAGGGAGGTGGGGAAACACAAACTTTAGAAATAGTAGTTCAGATGTGATGGCCACAGAAGACAACTTCCTTTACAAAGTTGTCAAGATGTGGGGACAAAACATTGCCTTATACTGTCAACTAAAATGTAGCAAGTAAAATAAATAAATACTTATTTATTATTTTATTTTCAGACGATACCTGCATTCAGAAGATTCTGAACTTATATAAGTTTTTCCAAACCTCTTGCCCGCTCATTATATTGACAGTGCCAGGAAGTTGTGTGCATTGTGTCTAATAGAATCTATGTGCTATAAGATAAATGCCCTAATTGTGCCTCTCTCTTCTTCCTTCCCTCCTTACTTTCATAGCATGAAATTAAAAGTTTGGCAAGAAGCAGCAAGCCCTTGAAATCAATTCATATGCATGAGTTCCATTATCTGTGAAAAAAACATTCCTATCTTTAAGATCAAGTGTTATCATTCAGTTCCATCCAAAAAGTTCTTATTAAAAATTGACTTTATCTCAAATGAGTAATATGACAAGCTTGCAATAATAACTAGTTTATCTGGTTCTATTAGTGGTCCCCAGCTGAAGAAATTACAGATTAGTATTGCTAGTCTAATTCCCATTTCCTGAATGAGTAAATTCATTTGGAGCCAGGAAATATTTCTTCAGGTTAAGAGCTGAATTTATTGTTGGTCACATGCTCCCCCACCCCTTCTAGGCTTTCTAACCTGTTGGGCGTAACAGAACAACAACTCCCACAGTACTTAGCCAGCAAAGGTTTTTCATTTTCCAATAGGATGAGAATTTATTCAGAATGCAGTAGTGTGGTCAGATATTGGCATGCATCAATATAGCCCCATGAAACCTCTACTGCATGAATTGCATTGCTGGTTGTCACCCATGAAGTGGGTCAGCATAGGGCCAGGCTATCTGAGGGACTGTCTCTCATTCCCACCCTGTAAGATCCAATAAGGGGGCATACTCCAGGTCCTATCTTTCAAGGAAGGCTATTTGATGAGACCCAGAAGGATTATCTTATCTGTCACAGTGATTCCCAGGAAAACAGTATCTCCCCAAATGGTTCTCAAGCAGAATGGGACAGCTCGCCACAGCCAACTCGCTGTAGACAACTCACCACGGCCAACTTGCTGCAGCTAAGTCACTATGACTAACTCACTGCGGGACACTCGCCATGGCCAATGTGCTGTGGGACAATTCACCAAAGGACAATGTAATAATTCAATTTAATTATTTAAATTTTTTTTTAATTTTTATCATTCATATTTCATTCTGTTCCTCCTTTTACATCCTTTAATGATTTTATTCTACCATTAACTAATGTAACTAATTAACAAGTTATCCTGCAGTGAGCTGGCCATGGTGAGTTGGCCGCAGCAAGCTGGCTGTGGTGAGTTGGCACAGACCCTGATTCAAAGAGCCTCAGCTTTCCCAACCGTCAAAAAACCCTTGAAGTCCTTACTTTACTCTAGTCTGCCTGACTAAATTGACATTAATATATTGGGTTATAGTGATTCCCTGGTTATAGTCATCTTTTATTATTTTGTTTTACTGTCTTATTGTATTGAGTTATATTTTTTATATGCACATTGCCCAGAATGGTTGAATTAGCAACCTTATGCAAGTGAATTATAAATAATAAATAATCCAACCAAGCCTTATAGTTATTCAAATGCAATTACATTTTCTTTTCTTCATGGAATGTGTATGCTCCCATTATTAAGGTAGAATAAACTTGCATAGAAGATCACTAATCCAGCAAATAACAGCAATTACCCTGTAATAGGTTTGTAAGCTTTAATGGTATTATAAATGTTGTTGATTTTGTCTTGAATACCTCCAAATATTCACAGAGGGAAAATATTAACAATTCCCAAGAGTGAATCTGCTTCACTATAGAAGAGTACAATGATATCATTAAAACCAGTTGAGATTATTTGTTTATTGTAACTCTGAAGTATGAAACATGGTCCACATGAGAAACTAGTTGCTTTGGTCAACAATCATTTGTCTTTTCATGCATGTATGAAATTTAGTGTTACAAGCAAGTGAAATTCTTTGGTCTAGCATAACAAAAGAACTTCTGATACGTCATTTTTCCTTTCCTCCCTTTTTTCTTAGGTCATATCCATTAATTAATAGCAACATACAAATTAGAAGGTCCCTAGAGACAAATACTTTGTATGCAATCCAGTTAATTATCAGTAGTTAAAGTGAGCATCATTACATGTAACAGATAAACAGCTCCAAGTATCCCTTCATGGTACTTAGTGAAGTCTTACAAGGGCTGCAGACAGAAGTATATCTCCTTGCAATACAGTTTGGCAGCCCAGGAAATGCTTAATTCACTCACCTCTGGTGGCACCCAGAGGTTCTCACTGAAGTCATCAGCTTTGTTCCATATTCCTGCCTATTGGCAGTCCAATGACAATGAAGAATATTGTGAGACTGGTATGCAGACTGTGAAGTAGATGTGTGTGTGTGTGTGTGTGTGTGTGTGTGTGTGTGTGTGTTAAAAGTTCATTTTAACCTATTCTAATTTTACGACTTTTCATTTTATGAAAGTTGGGAAGTGTGTTCTACAAATAAGGAAGCTTTCCAAACTATCAGCATATCTATTCTACATATTTTTGTCATGTATAGTTATAGTAAATACCTCCTGAATATTAATATTAATACATTCACTTACTTTGTTCAGTACAGATAGTCCTCAATTTACAACAGTTCATTTAGTGACCAAAGTTACAAAGGCACTGAAAAAAGTGACTTATGACAATTTTTCATTCTTATGATCATTGCAGCATCCCCATGGTCATGTGATTTACATTCGGATGCTTGACAACTGGTTCATATTTATGACAGTTGCATGTCTCAGGGTCATGTGATCACCTTTTGCAACCTTCTGACAAGCAACGCCATATATAACTATATAACTACTGCAGTGATTCCCTTAACAAATGTGGCAAGAAAAGACGTAAACTTACATTTTGGGACAAAACTTACTTAACAAATTTCTTACCTAGCAACATAAATTCTGGGCTCAATTGTGGTCATAAGTTGAGGACTTCCTGTATTTTTTTTTTTAGGTACTGTTTTTATCCCTCCCTCTCTCTCTCTCTCTCTCTTTCTCTCTCTCTCTCTCTCTCTCTAAGGCAAAATGCTGGTTTCCATCAAAAAATGTTGTAAATTATTTTTAAAAAATGCTTTTAAAACAAAACAAAAGCCTCTAACAATCAGGCAACTCAGCTCGGATCATCAGAGCCTTTTAAAAGCATTTTTTTATAATCTCTTCGGCCGAAGAGGTTGTAGAAAACATACTTTTAAAAGTAAAAAAAAAAAAGTTGGCCATGCCCACCCAGTCACATTACCACCCCCACCCCCACCAAGCCACGTCCACAGAACACAAAATTTGTAGTAACAAATTTTACATTTCACCACTGCTCAGGACACTGCAGCTATCATAAATATGAAGCAGTTGCCAAGCATCGGAATTTTGATCAGATGACCACGGGGATGCTGCAATAGTCATAAGTGTGAAAAACGGTCATAAGTCAGTGCTGTTGTAACTTGAATGGTCACTAAATGAACAGTTGTAAGTTGAGGACTATCTGTACTTAACAACTAATTTCCCAATCCCAATTATGGTCATAAATCAAGGAGTATCTATAGTTAAGGCATGTATACTTCTCAAACCTATTTGCAATCATAGTGATTACATTTTTATTGGCAAAGTAGAACTTTTACTGAATTGGCATGCTAGAGTTAGATCATTTCTAGTTGGAGACTCAACAATTACACTGAAGCAAAGGCTTATGTAAATGAAAAGGAACAGGAGTCCTCAATGCCAAGCAGGGCATAACAGATTTATTTTCACATGCACTAAAGCTGAAAAAAAGTCAGCCTCAACCTCAGGAGGATTGATGCTTTCATGTTAGTCAATGAAAAGACACTTTAAAGGAATGAAGTTCTGATTTTAAAACAAAGAAAATCTAGATGAGAACAAATTTAGCTTAAGTCTCATACCACTGTACATATATCCAGCCTCCTAGAAAAAGGAGTTATGAGGCACGACTTTTGCTTCCCAGAGGATACATATTTTTCTTTTCTTCTTGATCATATACAATATGTTGCTAAATTGTAAATATGTGTGGATAGAAACAAATTCATTATAATCAGCTTAATTTTACAGTGGCACAGCTGAGCCCATAAAGTGAAAGACTGAAAGTTTCAAAATTGTTCTCTCAGGACTACACATCTGATCTTGCTTTCTGCCTTGATAAATATGTTTGGTATTTACTGTTACCATCACCTATTTTGCAGGAATATCTCACCCGGCATCCTTCACACCAAGTCTGTGAGATTTTGTACTGTCTGTAGAGAGCAGAGATAAGCAAGATCCATTAACAAACAACAAGGTGAAAAATATTAAGCCCCAATCATGCACAAAGAAGGAAAAACATTTCAGACAGAAACCTCTCTTATTCCCAGGAGAATAAGAATGGAGAGGTAAATCACAATCAGACATGGAAGATTGATGTCAATAGTGTAGGCGAGACTTAGAAATCAACTCCACCAGAAGACTAAATTACCCTTAAGATTGGTTCTAGTAACAAAACCTTGCAAGTTGCCTTGTTTTTGTAACAGATCTCACTGTTCTTTCAAGATAATTCTCTTCTCTGTCAAAATAATCCTCTTTACTCTCTACACTGTCCTGGCATACAAAAGATAAAAAGAAGGGTGGGAGGATTTTTATATCAGTCTCACAGCATATAGGTACAGTACTATAAAAAATACCCATTGAGATTTTTAATTATATTATATTTCAAAATATAGATATTTGATCTTCATTTCAACAGTATTGATAAATGAAATATTACAAATATCATGCACCATTTACATTTTGTAGTCCATTGTGTAATTTAAATATATCTAAATATAAATGTTCCATGTAGAAAAAGTTAAGTGCAGCCCAGTGGTGAAATCTAAAATTTGTTACTACCGGTTCTGTGGGCATGGCTTGGGGGGGTAATGTGACTGGATGGGTGTGGCCAACTTTTTTCTTTTTTTCTGGCCGAAGAGTTGAAAAAAAAATGCTTTTAAAAGCCTCTGACGATCCCAGCTGAGTTGCTTGATCGTCAGAGGCTTTTAAAAGGAAAAAAACCTCTGCTGATCAGGCAACTCAGCTGGGATCGTCAGAGGCTTTTAAAAGAAAAAAAACCTCTGCCGATCAGACAACTCAGCTGGGATTGTCAGAGGCTTTT
This sequence comes from Arizona elegans, assembly GCA_022577455.1. NCBI lineage: Eukaryota > Metazoa > Chordata > Lepidosauria > Squamata > Colubridae > Arizona > Arizona elegans. The sequence goes on from JAKOOJ010000006.1 coordinate 32,470,389, forward strand.
AAAAGCATTTTTTCTACAACCTCTTTGGCCGAAGAGGATGTAGAAAAAATGCTTTTAAAAGCCTCTGACAATCCCAGCTGAGCCGCGTGATCATCAGAGGCTTTTTTTTTTTTTTTTACTTTTAAAAGCATTTTTTCGGCCAAAGAGGTTGTAGAAAAAATGCTTTTAAAAATAAAAAAAGCCTCTGATGATTTTGTGGCTCAGCTGGGCATGGGGGGCGGGAGGGGGCAGGGATTTTTGCTACCGGTTCTCCGAACCACCCGCCTCCATTGCTACCGGATCAGGTGATCCGGTCCGAACTGGGAGTATTTCATCCCTGGTGCAGCCCCATATTTATCACTATTTCAAATGCTTAAAATTAACTGCACTCAATCAGATGCAAACAATCAGAACATTGTTAGAAAGAATCTGGAAGGGGCATATCTTATTTAAAACTCAGATATTTAGTTTATTTTCTTACATTGGTGTTTGGTATCACCATACCTACATCCAAGTAGCTCCCTGGAACCTTCAGAAAAAACGCTATAGATGCTCGAGACTGGAAAATGATTGAAAAAGAACCCCAAACAATTGGGTATCAATCATGTCACTGTCTGTAAGATCATCTACATGTAAAGATTACAAATTGCCAATTTGTCCAGGCCAGGCAGTCCCAGCAAGTTCAGCCTGAGAACAGAATACAAGATACTGAAAGAAGTGTCTCTAACATCTCTAGAATTTCATTATGTGACCTATCGATAGCTCTTGCTGCTCTTGATGACAAAGTACATGAGTATACCATTAAAAAGAGCTGCATAAATTAAATCTACATGGGAAGTGGGCCAGGAGGAAGCCTTTGCTGAACAGAATATAGGCACATCAGGTAAGAATAATTTGTTTATGGACACATAGACAAAGACTAGGACTTCTGGAACTATGTGTTCTAGATAGATGGGGCAAGATAGAGTTATTTATTCATAGTATCAGAAGATGTATTTGACAAAACCAAAGACAGCATTTCACTAGGAAAAATCTGATACCAAACATGATGGTGGAAATGTACCACCATCATGCTTTTGATACCATCGACCATGGTATCATGCTGCACCGGTTGGAAGAGTTGGGGGTGGGAGGCACTGTGTTGCGGTGGTTCTCCTCCTTTCTCTCTGACCGGTCGCAGTCTGTGTTGACAAGGGGACAGAGGTCAACCCCGAGGCCCCTCATATGTGGGGTGCTGCAAGGGTCGGTCCTCTCGCCTCTCCTGTTCAACATTTATGTGAAGCCGCTGGGCGAGATCATCCGTGGTTTCGGGGTGGAGTACCATGGGTACGCTGATGACACCCAGCTGTACATCTCCACCCCGGATCACCCCAACGATGCCCTTGAAGTGATGTCCCAGTGCCTGGAGGCCGTACAGATCTGGATGGGGAGGAACAGGCTCAGGCTCAACCCATCTAAGACTGAGTGGCTGTGGTTTCCGATGTCCCGATATAGTCAGTTGACGCCATCACTGACTATTGGGGGCGAATCATTGGCCCCCACGGAGAGGGCTCGCAACTTGGGCGTCCTCCTGGATTCACGGCTGTCTTTAGAAGAGCACTTGACGGCCGTGACCGGGAGGATTTTTCATCAGGTTCGCCTGATCCGCCAGTTGTGTCCCTTTCTGGATCGGGACTCGTTACACACGGTCACTCATGCCCTTGTCACCTCCCGCCTGAACTACTGCAATGCTCTCTACATGGGGCTCCCCTTGAGGAGTACCCGGAGGCTCCAACTGGCGCAGAGTGCGGCCGCGCAGGTGGTAATGGGAGCGACATGGCGTTCCCATGTAACACCCCTCCTGCGCGAGCTGCACTGGCTCCCGGTGGTCTTCCGAGTGCGCTTCAAGGTTCTGGTTACCACCTTTAAAGCGCTCCATGGCTTAGGACCCGGGTACTTGCGGGACCGCCTACTACCACCAATAGCCTCCCACCGGCCGGTACGCTCCCATAGAGAGGGGCTCCTCCGGGTGCTGTCAGCCAAACAATGCCGACTGGCAGCCCCCAGGGGGAGAGCCTTCTCTGTGGGGGCACCTACTATCTGGAATGAGCTCCCCCCAGAGATACGGAGGATCCCGGATCTGCGCGCCTTCCGCCACACCTTAAAGACCTTACTATTTCACCAGGCCGGCCTGGCCTAATTTTTCCCCTCTTTTATAAAAGATTTTTAAAATTTTAAATATCTTTTAGTATTTTATATATTCAATTTTAAATTGGTTTTAAAAGTTTGGGGTTTTAAATTTGTCGGGGCCAAAATTATTTAATTTGATTTTATTCTATTTTTAAATTTTGTATTGTATGTGTTTTTATTGTTTGGCTGTGCACTGCCCTGAGTCCTTCGGGAGTAGGGCGGTATAGAAATCTAATAAAATAAATAAATAAATAAATAAATAAATAAATAAATAAATAATGGTTTGGGTGTTGCTTTGCTACAGAACCTGGGCAGCTCACCATCATAGAACCCACTATGAATTCTTCATTGTATCCATGGGTGCTTAAGGATGAACTGTGACCATTATCAGAAGATTGAAACTCACTCTCAGCTCATTACTATTCTTTAATGTATTCAACTGCAGAGCTCCTTGCACTGCGAGACTCCCCACTCTTGCAGGTTTGGCCCTCTCAACTATCAAGAGCTGCCCTTGATGACGGGTTTTGGAACCCCGAGAGGTGGTATGCTAAAAAACGGAAACTCTGGGTTTTTTTAAGTAGATTTTTAGATCCAATTTTAAGGGGATCCGGGAGGAGGGTGGTTTTTAATAATAAAAATGAGACTGGGGGGTCTCTTAAGGATCAGCAGCCATGCCATTTTTACAGTCCCAGCGGGTTGGGGAGGTTGGGAGTCGTAGGAGATGCTCGGAGGAGGGTGGGACAAGCTATACCTGTGATGGTGGGAAGGGGCAGAAGAAACCGAAGTAGGAGTGGGGAGCATCACACCAGATGCATTCGGATGGTAACTTGCTCCCATACCTCCTGCTCACCCTGCTTTCCTGGGAATATGAGAGCGAAGGACCCTGGTTTCCATCTGATATATATGAATGCCAGGTCCGTGATGAATAAAGCTCTCCTCATACGAGATCTTATTGATGAGGAGGGTGCAGACCTGGCCTGTATCACGGAGACCTGGTTGGGGCAAGAGGAGGGAATCCCTCTCTCTGATTTATGCCCCTCAGGCTTTCGTGTCCTGCACCAGCCGCGACACCAGGGGAGGGGCGGAGGGGTGGCAGTAGTTGTTAGAGAAAGTCTGAGTCCTAAGGAGGTCACTGTCCCTCAGATAGGCGGGTGTGAGTCTCTTCTATTGAAGTGGGACCCTGGAGTTCAGTCGGGCTTGTTGGTCGCATACCTATCTCCCAGCTATGTTGCCACAGCCCTGCCCGCACTGCTCGATGTCTTGTCTGAGGTGGCACTTGAACTCCCCAACCTTTTAGTTGTGGGAGATTTTAATCTGCCTTCGATTGGTGAGTCATCTGAGACAGTCCGGGAGTTCATGGCCTCCATGGCAGCCATGGACCTGACTCAGGTTATTCAGGGCCCAACTCATAGGGGAGGACACACACTCGACCTGGTTTTTCTCTCTGGGCAGTGGATAAATGGTCATGGTAAGGAGGAACTTTCCATCACTCCCCTGTCATGGACTGACCATTCCCTCCTTAGACTAGACTTTCAATCTGCCAACCCCTGCCACTGGGAGGCGGGACCCATAAAATGGTTCCGCCCTAGGCGCCTGATGGACCCAAAAAGATTCTTAAAGGAGCTTGGGACATTCCCCGCCTCTCAATCCTGCGATTCAGCTGAGGCTCTGGTGGCATCCTGGGAACGGGTGGCTACCGATGCCTTGGACAGAATCGCACCTTTGCAGCCTCTAACCCGATACAGATCCCGGATTGCTCCTTGGAGCTCCGGGAAATGAAATGTCGGAAAAGACGCTTAGAGGAGAGTTGGGCAGAATCCAATCGGGAGACTAGGGTGAGTCTTGAGAATAATATCTGGATTGAGTTTGACCCTGTTTCTGTCAAGGAAGTGGACAGGATTGTGGGCAAACTTAGTTCCTCCACTTGCTTATTGGATCCTTGTCCCTCCTGGTTGGTTTCGGCTGCCAGAGAGGTGACTAGAGACTGGATCCAAGCAATTGTCAACGCTTTGTTGAGAGAAGGGAACTTCCCCACCTCTCTTAAGGAGGCGGTGGTTCGACCTCTCCTCAAGAAGCCTTCCCTGGATCCAGACTCACTTAATAACTATCGTCCCGTCTCCAACCTTCGCTTCATCGCAAAGGTTGTTGAGACTGTAGTGGCTCAACAGCTCCCACAATTCCTGGAGGAAACGGAATACCTTGACCCGTACCAATCAGGCTTCCGACACAGTCACAGCACGGAAACGGCATTGGTCGCTCTGGTGAATGATCTCTGGCGGGCTCGGGATGGGGGTTGTTCCTCCATCCTGGTCCTACTTGACCTCTCAGCGGCTTTTGATACCATCGACCATGGTATCCTACTGCAGCGACTTGTGGGGTTAGGGGTGGGAGGCACTGTCTTACGGTGGTTTTCCTCCTACCTCTCGGGTTGCTTTCAGTTTGTATGGGCGGGAAGGCAGATCCACCCCGAGGCCCCTTAATTGTGGGGTGCCTCAGGGGTCGGTTCTCTCCCCCCTGCTCTTTAACATCTATATGAAGCCACTGGGTGAGATCATTCGTGGCTTTGGGGTGAGATATCATCAATATGCTGATGATACCCAATTATACATCTCCACCCCAGACTACCCCAGAGATGCCCTTTCTGTGATGTCCCGTTGCCTGGAGGAGGTACGGGCATGGATGGGCAGAAACAGACTCAAACTCAATCCCTCTAAGACTGAGTGGCTGTGGATGCTGGCATCTCGGGTTTCAGAGGCTCCATCACTTTTGATAGATGGGGAAAAACTTGCACCCGTTGATAGGGCTCGCAACTTGGGTGTCCTCCTGGATGCTCGGCTATCCCTAGAAGACCATCTAACGGCCGTGACCAGGGGGGCCTTCGCACAGGTTCGCCTGGTGCGCCAGTGGCGCCCTTTCCTGGACAGAGATGACCTTTGCACAGTCACTCATGCCCTGGTTACTTCCCGCTTGGATTACTGCAATTCCTTCTACATGGGCCTGCCCCTAAGATGCACCCGGAGACTCCAGCTGATCCAGAATGCAGCTGCACGGGTTGTTATGGGAGCCCCTCGTTACTCCCATATAACACCCCTCCTGCATGAGCTGCACTGGTTACCAGTGGTTCTCCGGGTCCGCTTCAAGGTGCTAGTCCTCACCTATAAGGCCCTTCATGACTTAGGTCCAGGATATTTGCATGACCATCTCCTGCCTGCCTCTCACCATCCTGTTCGCTCACATAGGGCCGCTCTCCTCAGGGTCCCGACGGCGAGCCAATGTCACCTTGCCGTGCCCAGGGGTAGGGCGTTCTCTGTGGGTGCTCCCACCCTCTGGAATGCATTACCTACTGACTTCCGGACGGCTCCTGATCTCCGCTCCTTCTGTCGGGACTTGAAGACTTGGCTTTTCAAACAAATAGGCTGAGACTGATTCCGGGCTTTATTATTTACTACTAATTAATTATTTGGATTAAATTATGATTTTATTGTACTTGTTTTTTAACTTGTGTTTGCCGGCCTGAGTCCTTTGGGAGAATGGCGGCATATAAATACATTTAAAAATACATTTAATATAAATACATTTAATACATATAATAATAATAATAATAATAATAATAATAATAATAATAATAATAATAATAATAATAAATAACTAAAAGTGAACCTTGCATCACAATGATTCTAAACATTCCATTAAATTTATCAGGGAATGGTTGGAGGGAAAAAAAAGAAAGAAAGAAATGAAGGGATCTGGAATGGCTGCTCAAAGCCCATATCTAAATCTCCTTTCAAAGTCATGGGGTACTGTGGGGTGAATTGAAATTGAAATGGGCTGTGTATGTAACCCTTCAGACATTGCACAGATGAAAGAATTCTGCATGGAGAAGCAGAAAAATCTTCCTAGTTGATGTGAGTGTCTGGTAGACAATGATAAGAAATGCCTATTTAAAGTTGTTCCTGCCAAAAGGGACAATACTAGGTACTAGAGCCAAGGATGTACTTACTTTTCCCCACAGAAGGAAATGCCATGCCTGCAATTTTATGCTGAATAAGTTATTGCAGTCATTTTTTCATAGGTTTTTTTGTTTAAGTACATCACTATTATCTTTATATATTGTTTAAATCAGCATTCCCCAACCTTTACGACTTGGCAGCTTGGTGGGAGGGAGGGGGGAACCAGGCCACTGCTCGCGCAAGTCTAGCTGGGTACACATGCATGCGCCGGCACACTGCTCATGTGGCCCGATTCCAAACAGGTCACGTCCTGGGGGCTGGAAACCTCTGGTTTAAATGAATATAAAATATTGATGTCCACATATATTGAAAAAGAAAACTTTACATGTGATATATTTGCTTTTTCATATGATTGCATATGTCTAGAAGTGTTGCAACCCTTCATGCTTCCTTTTATGAATCAGTTTCGCACAGGATAAACAAAATAAAACTTCTATTTAAAAAAATTAAAAATATAATTGAAACCCAACTTACAAAAAATACATACAATGTTCTTTGTAGTAGACAAGTTGTTACTGGCTTATTATAATTAATGTGCTAGGGGTGAATTTTTCTTCATAGATTAATAAAAAGCAAAATTGGCTCAACTGCTACTGACAAAGACCAGAGACAATAAGATTTAACTAGTATTGTACCAAATATTTAGTAACTTTTCCATTTTCCAAAAACTAATAAAAATCCTATCCTTTGTCCCGTATTGGACTTAATAATGGAAGTTCTATATTTAAATTGTTTTAAGTTACTTTGAATAATGGGAAAGTACTATAAGGATATTTTACGTCTAAATTTTTTTTTTTTTAAAAAATTGATTTATATGCCGCCCTTCTCCGGAGACTCAGGGCGGCTTACAATGCGTTAAGCAATAGCCTTCATACTGTTGTATATTTTTACAAAGTCAGCTTATTGCCCCCACAAACTGGGTCCTCAATTTACGTACCTTAGAAAGGATGGAAGGCTGAGTCAACCTTGAGCCTGGCAAGATTCGAACTTACTAATTGCAGACAGCTGGAGTTAAATTACAATGCATTAGTCTGCTGAGCTATCCAGGCTCTCTTAATAAATAATAAATAAATAATAAATAATTATTATTATTAATAATAATAAATAATAATAATAATAAATAATAAATAATTATTATCTGGGATTTTATCTCACATATTGAGATAACAGTCTGCAAAAATATTTATGTGAACTAAAGTGGGAAACAATAAGCCAAGCAGTCCATTAAAAGCACAGTTCAAGACTGCTGGATTTATTGATGTGTTAATTTAGAAAATAATGAAGTCTCCAGATAAATTACAGTAATTGCAATTAGTTTCACAGAATCACTATTTCAAAGTTCAAATATTTTCACCCTTATAAATACATCTAAGCAATACTATCCAGATGCTCTGTTTTCTTCCACATACCCCAAGGTCAGCCTGCAAGCCAGGGGTGAAATGCTACCGGTTCGGGCTAGTTCACCCGAACTGGTAGTAAAAAATGTTTTTTTTAAAAAAGTTCTGATGATCAGCTGAGCGACATGCGATTGTGGGAACTTTTTTAAAAAAACTTTTTTAGCATTTTTTTACCAATAGGTAGCGAATAGGTAGTAAAGAAAGGTTCCGAGGGTCGCGCGGCACAGCTGTGATCGTCGGAGCCTTTTAAAAACTTTTTAAAAGCATTTAAAAATTCTCCTGAGCCAGTAGTAAAAAATGCTTTTAAAAAGTCTTAAAAAAAGGTTTCCACATGCACCACAGATGATCACCATCATGCACTGTTTTACTTACTTCCCAAGCGTCCTTTTGGTGTGCACTGCGCATACACACAGCTCACATTTGGTGCACACTGTGCATGCACCCACGCAGCATGCATTCGGCGCATGGCACACATAGTGTGCATGTGCGACCAGTGAACCAGTACTAAACCGGTTCAGATTTCACCACTGCTGCAAACTATATCCTGTGTACATCTGGTTCTTATTAAACTATTTTCAGTGTCATGAATGAAGGTAAATATAGATGTGTCAGGATAGTGTTGCAGGATCCAATCTGAGTCGGTCACCAGGACCAAAGTTTTATTCTTCTAAGCTTTCAGGCTCATGCTAGAGCCCATCATCAGGGAACTTCTCACTCTCCAGAATATGTGCACAGGGCTGTTCTACATATATTTTAGATATATACTATCCTTAGCATTTTTCTATTTTTAGGGAAAACTTCTGCAAAGTATTAAGTATTCCAAGAAATTTCCCTCCTCTTTCTTGTATGTGTATGATGCTACTTTAGTTACATTAACATCTATAGTTAAACAATACATTCATTACTATTACATATGGATGGCTGTATTAGTTCTAATCATATATAATAAATGGAAAACAGTTGCTAAAGTGAAAATGCTTAGTATAACTATCCTAAGAGAAATTTTAAAAGATAGAGGTTTGCAGGCTGAAATCACAGAAAACATGAAATTATTTTCTGAATGTGAAATTTGCTTATCAGTTGCCAACTGATTTTTAAAATCAGAGACCAATGCTTGAGTATTGATAGAGGTAGAAAGATATTCTTTGGCCATGAAACAGAAGACAGAAAAAAAGTAAGGAAACTATAGGAACAGCTAGAAGGTTTAATATTTCCAGTTAATTTTCCCAAAGACATTCTGGAACCTGCAGCTAGCTGCTTTTGAAATGATGGTTTCCCCTCATCACAGCAATCACTTGCTTTTTTCAATCCACTTATTCTTTTGAAAAAGAATTTTAAAATCAAGGGTCTGATAAATATGCTTTAAGCTATAAACCAGGGCTGTCAAACTCCCGGCCCATGGGATGGATGCATCAAGCACTGGCCACGCCCACATCTGGTTTAGTGAAGGGGGAAAAAGTCCCGATACGTTATGTGATGCTGCTGTGGCAACATGAGTTTGACACCCCTGCTATAGACCATACATTTGCATTTTATTTCTTTCGTAGTGCCAAATATGTTTTGAATGTATTTTAACAAACTGTAATTAACTGAAGCAAGGTCTGACTAGCATTTTGCCCACAGCAATCTAAGAGTGATCAAGAAAAAGTGAAAATTGTAATTATCAAGTTCTATAATTGCCAGAACAACATGCCTTATTATTCTATGCACAGGATTATAGAAAGCACACTGCCAATTTCCATACCATATTTTATTACTAAACTGTAGACAGCCAAAGATTTTTAAGATGACTACAGCTGATCTGTCCCCGTCCACACACACACAAACACAGCCAGCCGAGGGTTAAGGAAACACTTTGGCACACACCCAGCTCTTTATCTCCAACTTGGCAGCGATTTACACACCGTCTGCCAAGTGTGTTTATTTCCACAAAACAGAAAGATAAGATACTTAGTGTACAAAAGTCCAATCAGAATAATATTTCTCTCAGCAGTTTCCGGACGAGGCTTTAGTGACTATCCAAGGTTTAGTTTTGTTCGTCACAGGGATCACTGGCCACCACCCTCTATTATATAGTCTCTGGGGTGTGGTCCAGTGACTCAGTTCTAATCCCTAGCACGCCTCCTGAGCTGCTGCAATTATCACGCCTTCGGAGGCGTGCGTCCAGGAATGATGTCTCTCCCTCGCTCTCATCCGAGCCACCTGTCTCCCTGATAATCTCCTCTCCCTCGGCCGGCACCTGAGACAGTGCCAGAGGGGAGGGGCCTGGAGAGGGAGGCCTGGCTGACTCCTCTTCCTCATGCTCTGAGCTTTCTTCCTCCGATGGGACAGGCTCAGAGGGCGGGGCCACAACAACAGCTATAGGTAAACTAGTATAGGATCAATTGTGAATGCTGATTGCTGTTAGTATGTACAGTATGAACCTAAATATATGTTGTATGTTGACATTAAACATAATATCTTAAACAGAACATGATGATAAAATATTTGTTATATTTGTTTGTAGTGAATACAACAGATACATACGGAACATACTCATGGGATAATTTAATTTACTCATGCAGCAGGTTCTCACACAGAACTCTGCAGGTTCTCAGATTTGTTCAACTGCATTCAAGAATATCCTTAATATAATTATCAGACAAGTAATAATGCATGTAGATGTATATATGTATATAATTGCACCAATGAACCGAAAATGTACCGAATGTATCACTATATGTTATAATAAAAATCAAATTAAAAAAAAAAAAGATAGCTGCTCTTAGTATCTCATTGCAACAAGGTACCTATCAATCATTCTAATACAGCTATCTGCTGCAGGATTTTTTCCTAGATAACACATCTTAGAAAACTCAATGTTGATTACAGAAAATATCAGGGTATATCACTATACCATCCTTTGTCTGTAAATGGTATCAAATCAAGTATTTCATACTATTCTCCTCCTCCCCTGTAAAGACTCCTAACTGCTGTTCTAGAATAAAGCAATATGTGAATACAGAATTGTGAGAAATGCATATATATTGGTAAATGTATGTCTGCTTAGCCAAGTAATAATTGCCCATAGCCCTTGAAATTTTTGCACAATAATTTTCTTGTAATAGAAACTTCCTAGAAATAGAATTAAAACACAAGCAGGTTTGGTTTTTTTTAATCTTACAGACTAATTAAATGTAGACTTAAATATATTATATTATAAACGAATTATATTTCTAGTTAATAAATACTGCAAAGTAAAGTCAGAATGAAGAGCATAACCATGACATCATATCAGAATTCATCTGCAAATCAAACACATTCAAAATATGCTTTCTGAATAAGGAACCACTCACTGTTCTATTCATACTCAGCATACTTTGCTTTTGTTCTTTTATAAATGCTTCTTTGAAATGTTCAACTGTGGAGGCGCTATTATTTTCTTTGCTTCCTTCATTTTTCAGAGAAAAGTTATTTTCAATTTGTCTCAGAGCTGACGATAAAACATGTTGGAAAAATTCTGTTTCTTTTATTAAAGTCAGTCCAAGCCGTTCAGCAAGTAGATTCTTATTTCCTAACTTCAGTAATTTTATCTTGCAAGTTGGTGGTAGCAATCCAATGAAGGCATGAAGGCACTGGAATAAGGCAAGTTGATGTCTGTGAAATAGATGAACAAGACAGTTGTCACTATGTATTCAATGGAAAGATTTACATGGAAAACGAAATTCTCATGACAAAGAAACATGACTCTACTTTGCCTGGAAAAAAAATCTTTCGAATAAATGCCAAGCATAAAAACAATGTTGAAAACACCTGTCTTAAACATTCAAAAACTTGCAAAATTCAGAGGCAGCATTATGTACCATGTTCTCATGACTTGTTCTCTAAGATTCATTTGACATTATGCATTATGATACTGAACAGATTGCTTCTCTTCCAACACATTATATAATTAAAAAAAATTAAAGGTTGATTATTAATGTTAATTCTGAGAAAAAATAAAGTACTTTTTTCAAATTCCTCTTAAGTGTATCAGATACTGCCTTAATCCAGTAAAGTTTTTTTAATGGCATTTTATGTAAACTATTTAAATTTCTTTAATAAACAAATGAAATACTTGCCGATCTATCTAGCAGTATCTAGCAGATACTAGGGGTACAATGATTTAAAAAATGGTCATTTAGGGATCCTCTGTCAGCAACATATACAATTACTACCTCTACAGAATAATTCAGGACAGTTAATACTCAAAAAGAAGCTAACATAGTCTTTTTCAGCCTTTCAATGGTTGCTACCTGCAGAATACTGTTAAAAATCCTTCAAAAGGTGTTTTTAGATTCCACTTGAAAAGAGTGCCATTCAGATTTCCAGATTTCCAGCAGACCATATAATCCGGATATTTCTCAATTGGTGCACACTCCATTTGTTCCAATAGATGCTTGTTTACTGGAAACAATATGCAGTCAGAGGAGATTATTTGGAAAGAGGATTTGTGTGATATTGCACAGAGTGCCAAAAGATCTTCTGTAGAACCTGCAACACAATTTTTTTTCAATGAAGCTAAGCAGTGCAATATGTTTAAAACCGATATCTACTTAATTTTGTTTCTAAAATGTATTTTTATTATGTTTAGATACCATTTCAGACATGACAAACTTTAAGTGGCATACAAAAATGTACTCTTATACACAGTTGCAAGAAAAAGTATGTGAACCCCTTGGGATTACGTGGAGTTTTGCATGAATTGGTCATAAAATGTGCTCTGAACTTCATCTAAGTCACAATAATAGAAAAACACAGTCTGCTCAAAATAATACTACACAAACATTAGATGTTAGATGTTGCCATGGTTTAACTGAACATAACATGTAAACATTCAGTGCAGGGAGGAAAAAGTATGTGAACCTTTGGACTTAATAACTGGTTGACCCTCCTTTGGCAGCAATAACCTCAACCAAACGTTTCCTGTAGTTGCAGATCAGACCTGCACAACGATCTGGAGTAATTTTAGACCACTACTCTTCACAAAACTGTTTCAGTGTAGCAATATTCTTGGGACGTCTGGTGTGAATCGCTCTCTTAAGGTCATGCCACAGCATTTCAATCGGGTTGAGGTCAGGACTCTGACTGGGCCACTCCAGAAGGCATATTCTGTGCTGTTGAAGCCATTTTTTTGAATTACTTGTATGCTTTGGGTAATTGTCCTGTTGCATCACCCATCCTCTGCGGAGCTTCAGTTGGCGGACAGATGGTCGTACGTTTTCCTGCAAAATGTCTTGATAAACTCTGGAATTCATTTTCCCATCAATGACAACAATCCGTCCAGGCCCTGAGGCAGCAAAGCAGCCCCAAACCATGATGCTCCTTCCACCATGTTTTACAGTGGGGATGAGATTTTGATGTTGGAGTGCTGTGCCTTTTTTTCTCCACACATAGTGCTGTGTGTTCTTCCCAAACAACTCAATGTTGGTTTCATCTGTCCACAGTATATTTTGCCAGTAGTCCTGTGGAACATCCAGGTGCTCTTTTGCAAACTTCAAACGTACTGCAATATTTTTTTTGGACAGCAATGGCTTCCTCCGTGGTGTCCTCCCATGTACTCCATTCTTGTTTAATGTTTTCCTTATTATAGAAGTGTCAACAAAAATGTTAGCGTGTGCCAGAGATTTCTGTAGGTCTTTAGCTGACACTCTAGGATTCTTCTTTACCTCATGAAGCATTCTGTGCTGTACTCTTGCAGTCATTTTTACAGGACGACCACACCTACGAAGAGTAGCAACAGTGCTAAACTTTCTCCATTTGTAGACATTCTGTCTTACCATGGACACATGAACCTCAAGGCTTTTGGAGATACTTTTGTAACCCTTTCCAGCTTCATGCAAGTCAACAATTCTTGATCGTAGGTCTTCTGAGAGCTCTTTTCTGTGAGGCATGGTTCACATCAGACAGTGCTTCTTGAAACCAGTAAACCCAAAACAGGTGTGTGTTTTTAAAGGGCAGGGCAGCTGTCAGCAACACATATCATCACACTGATTGGAGTCAAGGTTGGCTCACTCCTGGCTCCAATTAGCTCTTGGAGAACTCATTAGGCTAGGGGCTCACATACTTTTTCCTCCCTGCACTGTGAATGTTTACATGTTATGTTCAATTAAACCATGGCAACCTCTAATGTTTGTGTAGTATTATTTTATGCAGACTGTGTTTTTCTATTGTTGTGACCTAGATGAAGTTCAGAGCACATTTTATGACCAATTCACGCAAAACTCCATGTAATCTCAAGGGGTTCACATACTTTTTCTTGCAACTGTAGTACAATGAAAGCATCTAATAAAATAGCAAGTGCACGCTATTGCATTTTTTTTTTTTTGTTTAGGAAAGTGTCATATTTTTGATGCTCAGAATGTTGGGGTCACAACTGAAGAAATTATTTAATGAAACATATGTTCTGATAGACTGATATATAATATTGCTTGTATACATCTTCCATATAATTCCTAGAATTAACAAACATCTGGGGGTTGCTTAGAATTATGAAGTTAATTTGAAATAAATGAAGAAATTCTAAACTTTCTTCCAAAAGCCTATAAAAACTGGTTTCAAGTAGTTTCAACTTACAGCAATTTCTTTAGTGACCATTCAAAGATACAACAGCACTGAAAAAAGTGATTTAGGACTATTTTTCACCCTTATGACCATTGCAGCATCCCCATGGTCACATAATCAAAATTCAGATGCTTGGCAACTCACTCATATTTATGATAGTTGCAGTTTCCCAAGGTCATCTTTTGCCATCTTCTGACAAGCAAAGTCAATGGGGAAGCCAGATTCATTTAACAAAAAAATTACTAACAACCACAATGATTTTGTGGCAAGAAAGGTTGTAAAATGGGGCAAAACTCACTTAACTGTCCCACTTAGCAACAAAAATTTTTGGGCTCAATTGTGGTCGTAAGTCAAGGGCTATCTATAAAGGGAGAGTGAAGAAGGGTTGAGACATGGTCTTAGGACAGGGATCAAAAAGAGCCTGAGTGGCGCAGCAGACTAATGCAGACTAATGCTACTGTTAAAGGTAGTATTTAGCTTCCAGCTGCCTGCAATTACTACAAGTTCAATTCTCACCAGGCTCAAGGTTAACTCAACCTTCCATCCTTTCTAAGGTAGGTAAAATGAGGACCCGGTTTGTGGGGGCAATAAGCTGACTTTGTATAAAATATACAAAAGTATGAAGGCTATTGCTTAACGCCTTGTAAGCTGCACTGAGTCTCCGGAGAAGGGCGGCATATAAATCTAAATAAAAAATAAATAAATTAAAAATAGAAAAGTGTTGTCTTATTTATATTATAGAAAATGTTATTCTAAATATTTTTAAAGGTTCTTTTGAAACAAAAATATTGAATTTGATCACAATTATAACATACAGACAATACTGTATACAGTATAAAAACACTAATGGAAATCTTAAGTTGAAAAAAAGTTTCATTCTTTATTGTATAGATTTCTTATTGTAAATATATATTTACCTGGATACTCTTTCAAATTTATTGAAAGCTTTCCAGTAGAAATCTCTACCAGACTTAGTAAAAAATCTCCACATAGCAAAGTCAATCTTTTGCTTTTCTGCCAGTTTTCACTGTTACTGTTCTTCTTTGCATGAAGCAGTACCATGCAAGTTATTTCATGCCATGCCAAGAAAGGGGACAGTTGGGTAACTGCTGTAATGGCTTTTGCCTTATTCCTCTTCACTTCTGAGTCTTTTCCATTGCACTTGCTTTCTTCATTAAGGCAACTTAACTTGATTTTTTTAGGCAATGGTTCCAAGTGCCAACATGATAGAGGCTCAGCCTCTGAAGCTTTCGTCACTGTAACTACTCTACAGTGGCATTTTGATGGAGAAAGTAAATGGCACTTCTGGCCAATTATCAGAGATAAACTGGCATCACTGAGTTGCCTGCTTCAAAACAAAAGAACACAATGTAAACAAATATATTTATAGCTTCAGCATTTGTAGTGTACTATGCTCTTGTGTACAACCATTCTCAACTTACAACCATTTATTTAGTGACTTTCAAAGTTCAAGTGGAACTGGAAAGTGACTTATGATTGTTTTTCAGAGTTTACGATTGTTGCAGCATCCCCAATATCACATGTTCAAAATTTGGACACTTGGCAACTGGCATGTAACTCAACAATTGTCTTGCTTAGTTACAAAAATTTTGGACTCAACTATGATCGTAAGTAGAAGACTACCTGTATTTGATATTTATAATTCACAACTGCTTTGTGTCAACTTTATATTAAATACAATGTAATTAAATATATCTTCAATATTTATTCATAAGATGTATCATAATATTTTGTCTTGGAATTCTTTTAAATATCTATATATCTAGATTTCTTTTATTTTGGAATTCAAGCTTCGACCATATAAATGTTGCCAATGATTCAACATGATTGTATAGAATTTAAACTACTCACAAGTCGAATGTTTCCATGACTTCTACTCCAACTATTAACTGGTCATCCACCACACGATACCAAACCTTCTTTACAATTTGTTCTTCATCTTCAGTTGGAGTCAATACACCATTATGAAATTCTTCCTCTGTTTCATCCCAAAGAGAAACAAGATTTTCCTTAGATGGAAAGATTAATATTTTTTAAATATAAAATCCAATAACTTTTTGTATAATGAAAATTTGTTGTTGTATTACCACAGTATGGTATACTTTTACAGTAGATATATGCGATTTTAAATCATCCTTATCAAGTATTTATACCCATTCTGATTTTTCCCCTCAATTTCAAATTGAGTAAACTGCACTATGCAAGTGCCCAGGTGATATGCTTCCATATAAACTATTGAAAAGTTACCATTATCCTGAATATTATAAAAATATGTGTTATTGGCAAGCTGAATATTTCAGTGATCTCTAAACACAATAGCAACAATTTTTCAACCGGCATTCTGTTAAAAAATAATTACATTACTTGTTTAACCAGACCCATTATTATTTTTGTTTCTGTTACTAGAAATGGAAGTTCTATACCTATATAATAGGGAAAAAATTACATTCCACTTTTAACATTGCTGCAAAATACCTTTTTGATCCTAGGAATTCTTTGTTTCCAATCTTGAACAAGATCTAATAATGCATGACAGCTTTCCATCAAAACTTTTTCTTTGAGGCGTAAATGTTGTTGAATGGCTCGAACAGATGCAAAACCAGCCTATATAAAAGAACAAAGGCTTTGTGATGATACTCTTGTAAGCATCATGGTATTTTCTTCCTGAAAGATGCTAAAGATCTATTTTTATTCATATGGTTTAAAAATTACTTAGGTTAGAAATCTGACTTCTAGACTTCCAGAAATGTATTTCTAAATTCAAGTAAAATAATATATATTTTGCCATACTTACCATTGTGAATAGTTGCTAATGTTCTGCTGTAATGATACCTACATAGTAGATGGACTGAAAACATGTCAAAATACAAGTTTCATTAAATAAAACAAAATGTATATCCAAGAAAAAGATGCTATACACCAACCTGTAATCGTGCTTCAAGGGCTTTGATAGTAAGAAGGCGATTTTCTTGTATCTCTTCAGCAGAACAGTCATTTTCATAGTTTATATTACTCTAAGAAAAAGCAATGCAGATACTAATTAAACACCAAAGATTTACAGAACACTCTATGAAGTGGAGAATATCACAAGAATCCAAACATAAATTTAAGATCTTTCCATAGGAAAACTGAAACTAATCACACCCCTTCTGGTCAGGCAGCAGAAGAGACTGACACTGCTTTGTATGCAACCCTGTATATTAGAGGAGGAGACAAAAAAATATCCCACACCAGATATAGCTTATATATATTTCCGAACTGTTTAAAATATGCTGCATGTAATTGCAGTCTGATTTTTGATGTAACATAGATTAGATTGCGGGGGCGGGGAGGTGGGGTGAGGGGATCACAATTTTAAAAAATATTCTAAAGATGCCAATCACACCACTAAGACTGTATAGTAATTTAAAAGCTTGAAAATGAGGCATACACAGTGGCCAAGTTTGATCAGAATGCTAAATCACACAAAACTACTGGTAAACACAGTGCATCTTGGGACTTATGTATTACCATCTATATATCTACATCAAATAAATCCAACCTTGTCCTTTAGAAACAAAAAGCAAAGCTTAGTATGTCATTCAAACCCTAATTTTTAGAATCAGATGAGATAAATTATGATAGTCTCATGCATAAATTGCAGAATTGACTTTATGCTATTCAATAAATCATAGTTAAGATTAAACACAGGCTATGTTTATATACTGTACCATAAGGTGCCATAATGTATTTTGTTAGTTTTAACTTAACATGTGTGATCCATTCCAGTGTAGTTTATATGTGGTTTATTTCACTATGCTACTGAAATAATATGAGAACCTGAAATAAAACATAAATGGAAGCTTTAAATTACTTGTAGTTGTACTGGAGATGGTGACTGAAATCTACAAGCCCAATGCTTATAAGTACTTTGTACTGGAATAATAAACCATGTTAAGCCTTACGTAGGAAGGCTTTTGTCTGCTTTGTAACTAATTGAGTCAAAGTTTTGATTTGTAGGATGACATGACCAAAGTCAGTAATTTGAATCAAAATGTTCATTGAAATCCTGTATGCAATGCTACAATCTGTACTGAAATATGAACTTAAATATTAAATTATTAATTAAATTTTAAACTAAATTTAAATTAAATAAATTAAACATTAAACATTAAAGCAATAATCAGCGTAATTCTTTTTAAAATAAAAATTTCTCAATTATTTGTAGCATATCTTACCTCATAATTAATATTTCCAAAATCTGTTATTTGAAATGCCTTTAATGTTTCTGAAATAGAGTCACTCTTTAAAAAAACTAAGATTTGTTCAGTTCCAATACCAGCAAAATCATCTACCAGAACAGATTTCACATTCTTCCAGCAAAAAGCCACCTATAACATAAATCAGAATTGTAATTTTTAAAAATTAGTTATATACATACAGTGCATGATTAAAATATGTAAGACAGCATTTTATCTGAAATTTTGCAGCGATAGGCATTATTTGCACTTATTAAAATATGTTAGTTGTACTTACTGAAAAGGCAGCTTAAGTTACATGGTACAGCAACTACAAGATCGCACTGCATAAGAATAATTTTACTCATATTTGCTGTCATAATGTCAATTTACACGGAACATGATTTGTAAATCCAAGATTGAACACAATCTACCATGCACTAACTGTGAATATTGTATTTAATTTATAAATTTGTTCTTTTAAAAACTATGATCCTTCCCATGACTTATATTTTAAATCTAATCAAAATAAATAATAAATTGGTTAGAATTTCATATAAGCCCGGAATAACCTGGGCTTATCCCTTGTATATATGTACGTGTTTGTGCTTATATAACTTAATGATAGTTTGCAGCTCTAAAACAAATTTATCTGTGAGCTTGTACAGAGCCCATTACCAATAAACATGTTCAGCCAGGTTTGATATAAAGAGCAAGGATTTAATTAAGACACAGAACAGATATAAAATTAAAAAGGAGTGAATCAATTAAATTATGTCAAAACTGTATCACTCATTTTAAAAGATAAGGTTTGTGTCTACAAGGACCAAGAAAACCTTCATATGTCAGAACTCCATAATGCCCATTAAGTTCCTATGTAAACAATGGCTGTCCTTTATCATAACTGCAGGGAACAGATTTTGTTTGATTGAATGTTCAACACTTAAGCAAAATAACAGAACATGCATCCACATTTCTTTCATAAATCTGGACTGGAATAACTAGACATGTAATATTTTACAAAAACAATGAGACAGAATCTCCACAATTCTAATAATAATTGTTTTAGAACATCAGTTCAATACCTGCAAGTTATGTTTCCATATAGCACATACATCTCCGGAAGCAAACATCACGATCACCAATTTGCGATCTCCATCCACTGCAGCTATTTGTACTGAAAAAGGATTTTCATATGGAAGCTGCAGGAGGTGTTTAGGCCAACCATCTTGAAAAAAAATCAATTGGCCTTTGCAAGTAACTGCAATCAGTGATGTCTTATATTTGCTTCTTTTTACTTCAGTTTTGCAAACATATACACAACGCACCACACTGCTATAAGCGTGAGGCAAGAAACTAGCATTCAATAGTACTTTTTGTTTGTTAACTCCATATGCAAAACACTCATATCCCCAGATGGCCAGGTCTGACCTAGCACTACTTTGCTTATTGTCTCCTGGAAAACCAGCAGCTCTGGTTCCTAAAACAACTGTACCCTCACCTTTCACTTGACCAGCCCATTGGACAGAAGAAAACTGAATAGGGGCACATAAAACAATGCCAGTTTGGGGAGAAATATGTAACAGATGTCCTTCATAACACCATAGTATTGTTGGACCAGCCAATAATTTTACAGGTTCTTTGATTGCATAGTCTAATTTAAACTGCAGAACCAGTTCAAATTTATTATTGGTATGAATCAACAATAGGATATATTTAATTTTTTTCTTTTTCTTCTTTTTCAAAAGAATGCAAGGGTGAAGAATTCCAGTTCTGAAATCAGATGCATTGCTGCAGTGAATAATTTCAATATCTTCACCATATATGCAAAATGATCCAGTGGACACCTCATTAAAAAATTTAGTGCCATTGTCAAATATCATTCTTTTCACATGCAATGTAGTAATTGTGATATCATCGCTCTGTGAATTGTTCCCTCTTGATAGTTGGAAAAGAAGCAGTATCCCATTATAAGACAACAGTTTCTCTTGCTGATGCATCCACATCTTCTTTTCTTAATAAGATTCCATTATATTAAGATGGGTGTTTCTCTGAAATCCACTACAAGGATTCTTCTGTAATTTTTGATCCAGAGAACATTTTTAAATCTGAAAATGTAAAGAGCTTTATTAATACTGCAAAAGATTTTGATTATTTTACCTTTAATAAATAGCAATTATTTTACCTTCAATAAATAGCAATCAGTACTTGAGAAGAAGCCAAAATATTATGAATATATACTTTTAAGAACTTAACGCACCAAATTCTGATTGATTGGTGGCCATACTTACAGATCAAAACAGAATATAAAAAAGATAAGGAACAATTTGGCATATACAGGGAACAATTGGAACTTGATATTATTAGGATCGGATTAGGGGGGGCGGGGGAATGATCACAAAAATGTATAATTTTTTGTTGAAATTTAAAATGGAAGAGGAAACTGTGAAAAAAACAATGATTAGTTGGGCAAAAAATTTTGGACATAATATTCATTTGGATCAATGGGATAGATTATGGGAGAGAAATTACAAACTAACGATGTCAGCTGCTTATAAAGAAAATCTTTACAAAATGTTCTACCAATGGCATTTGCCTCCAGCGAGATTGGCCAGGATGTTCTTGAATAGATCTCCGAATTGTTTGAGGTGTGGACACAAGCAGGAACATTCTACCACATAGACTTGTCCTAAGATTAGGAAATGTAGGGGCAAGATTAAAAAATGGCTGGATGAAATAACAGGGCAGAAGATAGAAAGCCGGAATTGTTTCTCCTGGGTATTCTGGAAGGGAAAATGCAGAAAAGTATACAATATATCATATTACACATACTAATGGCAAGTAGAATTGTGATAGCACAAAATTGGAAACAATCAGACACCCCTCCAGATCAAATCATAATAAAAAAAAATATACGAATGTGCAGAGATGGACACATTATCTATGGAAATGAAGGAGAGGGAGGACACTGAGTACTATTTAATATGGAATAAATGGTATTCCTGGTTGGAGAGTAAACATAAAACTTAAGGGATGTTTTTGTTACGAGACTGAATTGTAAATAGAAGTCAAGATAATTTAGATAAAGATGTAAATTTAAGATAGAGATATTTAGAAGTAGAATTTGTGTAAAGAGGTTAAATAGGTTAGAGTTAATGTTGCAGAAAAGTTGTTATTAGTATTGAAATTCTGATGTTTGTTTTTTGTTGTTTTTATTTTTTGTTTTTTTGTGTTTGTTTCTTTTCTTGCTTTTTTGTGTGTATTATGTTTCTTTTTGTACTGTGTATTTTAAACTTTGGAAATTTAATAAATATTTTTTTTGAAAAAAGAAATTTCTAGGTGTTGGGACTTCAACTCTCACAATTCCACAAGGTGGTTGATCATTTTTAAGAATTTTGGGAGTTGGTCCACCTACCTGGAAATTGGCATGGTTAGGACTTACAACACTAGAATTTCCTCATTCCAGAATCATGCCACAGAATGTAACACTCTTTCAAGCCAAGGTAAACTCGTCCACATAAATAATAACCTGGACAATTATTATGTGTATAATTATTTACCAGCTTCAGAGGATTGTAGATCAAATTATTAGGAGACCAGTAAAAATCCATTTTCTGATTTTTTTTTTAGTTGTCAATTCTAAATAAAGAAAAATGTGGATTAGAAAGACCACACCTGAAATACTACATCCAATTTTGGTTACCACATTACAAAAAAGATGTTAAGACTTTGGGGCATGACAGTAGGTAGCATTCTATTATATGAGGGGCTGCCACAAAGAAGAGGGGATCCACTTATTTTCCAAAGCACCAGAAGGCAAGACAAGAAATAATGGAGGAAACAAATCAAGGAGAGAACTGGAATTAAGAAGAAACTTCCTAACAACGAAGACAATTAACCAGTGGAACAGCTTGCATTCAGAAATTGTAGGGCCTTCATCACTGAAGGTTTTTAAGAAAAGACTGGACTGCCACTTGTCTGAAATGGTATAGGGCTGTGGTGGCGAACCTATGGCACATATGCCAGAGGTGGCATGCGGAGCCCTCTCTGTGAGCATGCACGCCATTGCCCCAGCCCAGCTCCATCGTGTTTCTGTTACGTTTCTCGCTGTCATTTGCAGGGAAACAAAAATTTGAGGGATTAAAAAAAAATGTGTGAAACAGCATTCCACCTTCGTCGTGGTACATTTGCTGTTGCTGCCTCCATGGCCTGCCCCCTACTCTCACAGTGCCTTGCACAGCAAAGTGAAATTTTGCGTGGAGCCACAATGTGACCCTGGCGTCATCTCAGCTTGTTCTGGCCTCCCGGATATGTTTTTTTCTTGCAGAGATGCCTGTGATGGGATGCCCCGCCTCCCTCCCAGCCAGCAGAGCTTAGTTGCACTGCTCCTGGGCTCGTCGGCCTCCAGACGTCAGATTCCCACCACCCATTCAGAATTTCCTTCCCCCCCGCCACCAGGGGAGAAAGAGGGAGGGACGGAAGGAGGGAAGGAGGGAGAGAGAGAGAGAGAGAGAGAGAGAAAGGGAGAGGGAGAGAAAGAGGGACACTTACAATGAGGAGGTGTTGTGTGTATATAGAGAAAATAGTAAAAAATGTTGCTAGCAAGCTGAAATGAAGAAATGCTGCAGACCTGGATGGTGAAACTACAGAAATATTAATATAGGGATTTGCTCTGCTGATCAAGGGGTTGGGAGCTTATGTTTTGTGTGTGTATGTATACATATGTACGAAGGCTGCCTTTACAACATTGGAAGAATGGTTGGAAGAATGCTGTAACAATACAAAGGCAAAGAATGAGTAATACTGTAAGGCCCGTCCTCTTCCCCTTATTCAAGAAAGTAAAGACTCTCGAAACTTAGCGTTTCAAAAGGAACCTTTTATTGAACAGGGGTGATAGCAGGGTGAAAAGAAAGCAGGCTCTGAGGAGCCCTCAAGCCATACAGTTAGAATAAAGGAATTAGAAACTACTCCCAACAATCCAATGTGGATTCAGCCAATCCGCAGGTATGAAAATGTTATTGTACTGGCCGCTCTGAGAAAATGATAAGGGAAGTTTCTCAGGGTCATCCTCCGCCAGCTTTCAAGCGATGTAACCCACATGGCCCTCCCTCCCCTTACATTCCCCAAAAAGTGCAAAAATCCCAGGGTGCTTAGGCCCCAGGCTAAAAGTTATAAATCAATAAATTGCAGGATACAGGATACATAGGAAAGAGAGTAATTAGTAAAGAAAGTAATTAGAAATCCCCCCCCCCTTCCCCTAAAGAAATGGCATATACACGGAAATGCCACAGCCTCTCTGCTTCTCAAAGCAGTTTCTTTTCCTTGGAGAGTCGATTTCGCAGGTTTTGCTCCCGACAGGCAGGAGTTTTCAAATGGCACTCTGCTGTGCAGTACCCCTCCTTTCTGCACTTGAAGCAGCCCAATGGCCTCGGTGCCAGGGCGGTTTGCAGCTTGAAGGGTTCCCTCTTCCCCTGGGGTGGGGACCTTGTCCATACTCCAGCAACTGCTGCTTGGTACTGGTTTTGGGTCATATCACTCTCGGCTTCCTCTGCCATCAGTACCATTCATGCAAGCGGTTAGGGGCTCCTCGGGCTAAGCAAGCGATGTACAGGTCATCATTCAGCCGATACTTAAACCAGTTCACTAGGATGTCTTCTGGCCAGTCAATATGGCAGGCTAAGTCGCGGAATTCCTCTGTGTATTCTGCTACTGACTGACAACCCTGTTTCACGACCCTGATATAATTGCGGGCTTTGCGGTTAGCTAGTGGGTCCCCAAAATGCTGTCACAGGGCCATCATAAAATGGTCGAAGTTTCACAGCTCCAGGGCGTCGGCATTATAGTTATCACCCATCAGGCAGCTGCCCCGTCCAGGGCCAGGGTGCCGACTCGAACTCGCGCCCCCTGGGTTGGGAAGTTTTGGCTGTATTCCTGCATATATGTGAGGACTTGGGCTAAGAAAAAGCCCAACTTCTGGGGGTCTCCCTCATACTTTACTCCCGGGGGGGGGGGGGTTCCTCTACAACTGAGGTCCCCTGGGCTGGTCAGGGGCATTCACCTGGGCTGGTGCTATGAGAGGAGGGTTTCCCAGCGCAGCTGCTGTTCCAGCGGCAGTGGAGGCTTGGTCGGCTGCTGCGGGGTCCAGAGTGATGGCTCTGGCTTCATCAGCTGCTGGTGCTGCATCTGCCCTCCTCCATTGACGATCCGGCTCCCTTCAGACATTGAGGTCCCCGAGAGCCTGCATCATGAGCCAGGTGACATGCTGTTTGAGTCGGTCACTGCCCAGCAGTTCTTCGATCAGCTCTTCCTGGTTGGATAGGGCCTCCAACTCCATTTCTACCCTGGCTTTCGGCTACCGCAGTTGAGGGTGACTCCCTTGGTTCTCCCATCCTAGCTGTCCTTCTTCCCTACGCCAATTGACCACTTGGGTTTCATGGGGCCTTCCAGGACAGCTTGGATGTATTCAATGGGGCATATGGGGCCAGCATCTGGCTGGGTGGCTGTGGAGGTCTCCCCCCAGCATTCAGCCTCTCCTTGCTTGCTGCTGTGTTCAGACATAGTTTGTAGGATCCCCTCGGTAGAGTAAAATTTTTCTCTCCAGGTTGATCACGTTTGCAGAGCCTGCTTTCTGTAAGGCCCAGCCTCTCCCCATTATTCAAGAAAGTAAAGACTCTCAAAACTAAGGCATTTTATTGAACAGGAGTGATAGCAGGGCGAAAAGAAAGCAGGCTCTGAGGGGCCCTCAGGCCATAGTTAGAATAAAGGAATTAGAAACACCTCCCGACAGTCCGATGTGGATTCAGCCAATCCGCAGGTGTGAAGATGTTACTCTACCGGCCACTCTGAGAAAATGATAAGGGAACTTTCTCAGTCATCCTCCGCCGGCTTTCAAGCAATGTAACCCACATGGCCCCCTCCCCCAAAGGTGCAAAAATGCCAGGGCGCATTTTTTCCTGAAGTAATGGCAGATATACGGATCTGAAAAATACAACTACTGGGAATTCCTTGGCGAAGTGCATCTCGCTGCTATTGGGCGGAATCCTGACTGAAAAATACAAATGTGACAAAGGGCAAAATGTAGGAAATGTGGTTAAACTTTATCCTGGTGGAGCTGGTGGAGGAAACCTGATTTTTCTTTAAACAGGCCACTAAGAAATTAAAAAAAATGCAGAAAGTTACAAATTGAATCTGAATTTTAAGTGATCTACTAGTTAGCTGGGGAATTTAAAAAAAAATTACAAACTCAAATATGAGAGCTTTTGCCCAAATATGAGGGAGGAGAAATTATGAATTTCCTTTGGGTTCAGAAGAAGTGAGATTTCATGCCTGAGGAATTACACTCAATCCGGAGAAGTTTAGGAGAATGAGACCCAGAGAGTGAACATTTAATTTTGCTGCATAGAGCTTTAAAACATTTGGTGCTGCATACTTGAACTTGGGTGATTTTATTTCTGCTCCAATCCCCTGACACATTTAATTGTAACCCTTAATGTTTAATTTTTATTAAGTTCAGGGGTTTCTTCCACTCCCCAAGTGGGAGGGGGAGAGGGGGGAGGAAAAGAGAGAGAGAGATGGAGAGAGGGAGGGAAAGAGAGAGAAACAGAGAAAGACGGGGGGGGGGGGAGAGAAACAAAGAGAGAGAGTGGGAGGGAAAGAGAAAGAAAAAGAGAGGGAGGGAGGGAGAGAAAGAGGGGGAAAGAGAGAAATGATATTACAAAAGGTTTTTTTTAATATTGCTAAATGTAATATTTCAAAAGCAGGGGGAAAAATGAAGGGGCATAAAAGTACATTTATCACATTTTTCTTAGAACAATTAGCTGAATTCTGGCTTGTTTATCATTATTTTAGGTAGTAAAACCTCATTATTCAGGTTAAATTGCCATGTTGGACCTTTGCCATAAATAAGTGGGTTTTGGGTTGCAGTTTGGGCACTCGGTCTCTAAAAGGTTCACCATCACTGGTATAGCGTCTCCTGCTTGAGCAGGTGGTTGGACTAGAGGACCTCCAAGGTCCCTTCCAGCTCTGTTCTGATTGGATCAAGGCTCAGTGGGAGACACAGAGCCCATTTTAATTAACAAGTCTGTGGTTCAACTTGCTTTTTTCTTTGTGGGCTGAGATCCTGCTGAAGAGATTTCATGCTACATTGTGATGCTTAAATCCTAGATTCCATGACAAGCTGGCGGGTGCTACTAGGGACACCCTCCTCTTGATAACCCAGGCTACAAAATGGTTTTACCCACCCACCTCCTGTGCTTAGGATCTGGATCCCATCTTCCCAATCGAAGACTTGGACGTGCAGCAGAATGTAGCAGGGCATGGCAGTACAAAAATGTATTAAAACATACCACGCAATTACTTTTACACCATCGTGCGTTCATCCCTTTCATAGGCAGCGTAGTAAGGCTTTGCGCCGACCTTCTCGAAACCCGAAACCACTCTGCCATCCATCAGAGCCCGCCACCCAAGGGGCGAATTGAAAGGGCCTGATTCTTGGCTGTTTCCTGTTTCGCAAATTGTAGAGCGTCAAGACGCCAATTCCCTGAGGAGACGCCAACGCAACCAATTAGCAGACAGCGGAATTGCGCAAGGAAAGGGCTGGACGCGCTTTGAAAGGATGCGGAAGTAGAGGGTGGGAACTTTCTTCGCTGCTTTTTTTTTTCTTTTAGAGGGCGGCTGTTGCTGAAGGAAAGGACGGGGATTGGCTGGCAGCAACGCCTGTTGTGCGGCGGTTGTCGCCGAAGGTGCCCATCGC
This sequence comes from Arizona elegans, assembly GCA_022577455.1. Lineage (NCBI taxonomy): Eukaryota > Metazoa > Chordata > Lepidosauria > Squamata > Colubridae > Arizona > Arizona elegans. The sequence goes on from JAKOOJ010000006.1 coordinate 32,497,516, forward strand.
CGGCTGGTGTCAATTCTTACTTCAGTCTGGGTCACGCGCCCTTTGCTTTTGGTTCGTGAGTTTCTTCCCTTTTTCTCGCTCGCCTTGCTGTGGCTCCTAATCTTGTGTGAGCAGAACCATGGCGGATGTGAGTAGCTGCGTGCCCTTGAGGATAGGCAGTCTGGAAGATAGACCACAAGAGGTGGAAAAGAATACTCTTCGTATTTTCCCCTCCTAGGGAGAGCGGGATGCGATGAATTCATTTGTAGAGATAGGTAAAACAGAAAGACAGGATATAAATCAAATAAAATTCAAATATAGTAGAGTATGGCTGAGATAAGAAGACAGCATCCTCTTTTTAGAGTCTAGTAAAGCAGATCTTCAGAAAAGATAATTTAGTACAGGTTTCTACAGACTGTGCTGAGGAACAATTCTTCTTCCCACAACCTGTGACCATACTGGTCAGAAACGATCAATTGTACACAGGTATAGAGAGAGGCTCATTCATAGGGACAATTGACTATCTGATCCTGTGAAACTGGTGCAGAGGTCCCCCCTTCCTTTCCCAGATGTGCTTAAAAAGTTAACTCATTCTTGCAAAGAACAGTGGGCCCCAGGTATTCCTTTTTGAGGAAGCCAACCAAAGAAACTTTGGCTTAAAACTGACTTTTAAGCAGAGATTCAAATTTATTTATAAGAGGAATGTGTTTAGACCTCTTGCAGAACCCAGTTTACAGAATGAGTTGTAATAGTCCTGTCCTCTAGGACTTGAAATTCTAGTAGTAACAATAGTAGAATGACTCTCAAATGAAACAACCCGCCCTATGCATGATATGTTTATAATAACAGAACACGTTCCTGAGCTCTGCATTTGCTTAGAAACTCTGCTTACTTAGCACTTATTACTTGAACTTGAAATACAGTAGAAAACCAAAGTACAGTAGACTGAAAAAGTGTGAAGCTTGCTCAACCTAAAAATAAAAATGTTTAATGTATTGATGAGTTTGTGTTCTTTCTCAGCAGGGCAACAGGAGCCCGTTAATAAGTGAAATCAGACAACGTTTTGAGACAGAATATTTATCAGGTTGGTAATATGAATATTCTGTTCATACTATAGTTTATCCTGTACATTTATAACATTACAGATTGACAGTAATAGGAAAGAAAACATATTGATTGACAGAGGTACATAGCTTAATTTCTTTATATTTGTATTCTGTGACTACTAAAGATTGTGTGAATGACTACAGTTTTAAGTTTGAAAATCCTTATGATTAAGGTTTTTAAGAGGTAAACATTTGGTTCCACTTATCTCTTCATACACTCCCAATGAAATTTGTTTATTGTAACAATCTTCCCATTACATCATGATGCTCCTTGAGTCAGCTTCATTTTCTTTCATGCTTATAATACTACTTATCTGTAATCTAAAGATAAAAACCAGATGCAGAGTAAGGAAGCATTATTGACCTGTCCATACTTACAATTTAATAAAAAAATATACACTGATTGTGGTTACAAACAACACTTAACACTACCGTATTGTAAATTTAACCTTTTCATATTGAATTTGTGTTCTTGCCTAGGTTTTCACAGAATATGGGTTCTTTGATAAAAAAAAACAGAATCATATGGATAGCCAAACTTAGAAAGTTCTATGGTTAATCAAAAATATGATTTTCCAGTTCAGTTGTGCAGCCTCTCAATAGCAGAAAGGCTAGGCTGCATTTTTACTGCTAGCTCAAATATTATTTTGAAAAAGCATTTCCTCTTCAGGCATTTAGGTTTGAAATATTCAAGGACTTGAAAATTGGTTAGAACTCATTCACAATTTTGGGGAGGGGGGGTTTACATCCATAAGTCAAGAAAAAGGATATATATTTTGTTTAATTATTTTATAAATTAAATACTAGCTTGCTACAAATACTTCTTTTAAATATATTCTTTATGACCCAGTTTTTATGAGAACATATTAAATAACTATCTTCTATTCATATTGATTAGCAAAAAGAGATAAATATGATTCCAGAGATATAGAAAGATTGCATCAAGATGATACCTGGGTTGATAATTTCTTAATATGGCGTGATGATATTGTGGATGATACACTGAAGATGATTGATGAAAGCTTTCAGTGGAGGAAAGAGTATGCAGTTCATGGTAAGATATCTCATCATTTTGAAAAATGTTTTGATATGCATTTGATAAAAAAAATATAAGAAACAGCTGAAAGTAACTGTTGCCAGAGGAAATTGTATTCTAAACTGGAAAAAATGAAACTAGGTATTTCAAGGCTGGATATAACTAATCAGATGAATGGCGTACAAATTTAATAAATATATTTATTAAATGTTATGTTTATATGGGTAGTCTCAGGTTCAAAGTTCAAACTATTCAAAGTTACATGATGCTGATTAAATGGTACTTATGACAGATCTTTGTAATTCCAACCATTGTAGCATCCCAGCAGTCACATGATTGTGATTTCTTACATTCCCCACCAGCTTTCTACATGTAAAGTCAATGGGGAAACTGGCAGGAAGTTTGAAATCATAATCCTGTGAGGTGTTTGCTGAACAACCTGCATGGCCCTCATTTAACAACAGCAACCAGGACTGCTTGTTGCTAAGAATGAGTTGCACATATTCACCCGCTGCTCGCGCAGAATCATCCCTTCTCCCCCTCCCCCCTGTCACCGCCAGTCCCTAAAGCCAAAAAGGTTGGGGACTGTTGATCTAATTCACAGTAGTCTTTGTGCAGTGTCCAAGAATCAAACCATGAACTCTGCTTGCAGATTTTCAATGTGGTTGCCTAATTCCTTAATTGTCAGAGGTTCTGCTATTACATGAGAATAAGAATAATTATATAATTAACTTTGAACTAATATTTTAAATTCCATTTTAGATTTAAAAATTTGTATCTAAATTTGGCATTACCCTTTAAGTTGTAACTATTGCCGACACTCTTTGGTCTAAAATATAAATATAACATTTTTTTTTCTTTGGATTAAAAAATAGCAATTTTATTTTCCCTTTTTATTTAAGATTTTAGATTGCTGTTACAGTATTTGATATACTAAAATAATTATTGTAATAATAAAACAAGACTGTTTTCTTCAGATTTGACTGAATCTTCTTTTCCAAAATTGATACTTGATGTTGGTGCTATTTACCTACATGGTTATGATAAGGAGGGCTATAAAATATGTAAGTCAAATTTACAATTTTATTTACTTATTCATTTATACAAATGCAATCAGAATGAAGAATTTAAAGTAATACAGGGATTGGTATAAAGTCACTGAAATCAGTGACATTGGTGGTGGAGGTATCTAACAAAACCCATGTATTTCTTTAGTACTGATATACATTTAAAATTGCTTACAACTTCTGACACGTTTAAGAGGAGCAATGCAATCTGTATATATCTATTAAAAAAACAATTGCATTTTTTAGTTTAATAACAGGTATAAAAATAGAGCTTTAAGTAATACTATATTTAAGTTAGAGGTGATATAACTATAACATAACATATTTTAGATTTCATTTTAAATTTGAAAGTGCTAATGTTTTTTCCCCTATTCTATCTAGTTCAGAGTTAAACCTTTTGTTCACTAAGCCATAATATGGTTTCTTGGATCTTGGCTTAAAAATAAATCGAATTGTGGTTTATTCAATAAACAATAATGAAATAAACCATGGATGATCATGTATGAATATGTTCAGTAATTGTTTTGAATTGAGGGCTGTAATGATTTGAGTGATAATTCAGAATGAATTGGGCTAGATTGTGGATTGAATTGATGTTTATTTGGTATTTTTGGAAGGATTGTGATTTCATTTGCAATTCAAGAGGCTATATTGTGTATAAAATATTTTTTTGTACAAGAAATCTATCACAAGAAGTGATAAAAAATGTAACACTGACTGTCGCCATCACATAAAAGTGGATTCAGAGGTCTATAGATTTTCCATGCATAATGCTGCTTTTTGAGATTTATATACAAAGATCCTTGTTCTGATTAAATTTCTGTCTGTTTTCAGTTTTCCTACTTCAGACCTGGTTATTACAATCCAATTCAGTGAAAATAAATAATTACTCTCATTAAATTTGATATGCATTAGGGCCATATTGTCACTGCAGTGTTAGCAGTTTTATTTGATGAATATAAAAAGGGTAGACTGCATTCTGGACAAACTCAATTAATTTGAGCTTCTGAACATTTGTGGAGTCCAGCATGGTTGTCTCTGAAATCTATACTTTTATAAGATGCTAGAGGAGCATAATTTTAGACATTTTAGATGTTAAGGTGTATATTTTTAATTTAGAATGAATAGCCTTTATAGTAATTGGAATATCTAAAAAGTGTAGAAATGGTTACACTTAGGTTGAAATGTGAACCAAAATACTTACTGGAAAGTGATAGTATAGTGCCGTGATGGCGAACCTATGGCACATGTGCCACAGGTGGCATACAGAGCCATATCGATGGGCACGCGAGAGTTGCCCTAGCTCAGCTCCAGCATGCATGCGCACGCCGGCCAGCTGATTTTTGGATCCACCGGAAGTCGGGAAACAGGCTGTTTCCAGCCTCCAGAGGGCCTCCAGGGGGGTGGGAAAGGCCCTTTTTTGGCTCTCCCCATGCTCCAGAGCCTTTCTAGGAGCCTGGGGGGCGAAAACGGCCTTCCCCACCCCTCTGGAGGCCGGAACAGCCCGTTTTCTGACTTCCGGGGGGACCGGAAGTTGGGAAACGGCTGTTTCCGGCCTCTGGAGGGCCTCCGAGGGGTGGGGAAGGCTGTTTTCGCCCTCCCCATGCTCCAAGAAAGCCTCTGGAACCTGTGGAGGGTGAAAAACGGGTTTACCGGGCCCACTGTGCCATCATGTGGCAAAGGCGGGGGGAGCATGGGAGGTCATGCGTGGGGGCCAGGGCGCATTGAATTATGGGTGTGGGCACTCGCGACCCCCCACGCTCCCCCTGCTTTTGGCACGCAACAGCAAAAAGGTTAGCTATCACTGGTATAGTATGTGATAAAATATTGTTGTTAAAAGGATCAAACATACAGAATTTTTCTGAAGTAGTGGTACATAATCAAATAGCAATTTTCAAAGGTTTGTCTGGCCTTATTTTAAGGTGTATAGCAGATACTGTGCAATTTAAAATAGACAATTATATTTGGACATTATATTTGTCAATCATCCACATTGAATTGTTGTTTTTAATTCAGTAACACTGATTTTTAATGTCACACTAGCAAAGAAAAATTAATTTTACCTGCTTTTTGTATAAAATATTTTTGATTTGTAATGTTTTATCTTCTAAGATTTTAAATTAAAAGAATAAAGAAGTTACAGAGACATATGAAAAAAAGAAAACATACATGTTAAAAAACAAACAAATAATATCTTCATTTAGAGATAGCCTGAAAGCTGTTCTTACCTTTTTGACACATTTATATGTATTTTCCCCTCCCCACATTAGTTTGGTTCCGAGTGAAATTACATACAAAAGATTCTAAAACACAATTTGAAAAAAAGAAACTAGTAGCCTTTTGGTTAGAGCGCTATGCAAAAAGAGAAAATGGAAAGCCATTGACAGTGGTGTTCGACATGGCTGACACTGGACTGAGTAATATCGTAAGCATTTTTTAAATTATTTCATATTATTGTGGGTTGAAAATTTAATTTATACAGAACAGCCTTAGATAATCCTCTAGGTAGAGTACTGGAATTTAAATTAATTATTTGCTCTTTGGCATACATCTTAAGTATTCTGGATTGACTGGCTCATGAATCACAAAGTTTGCTCTTTAATAAAAGCTAGCATAAGTATTCTATTTACTTAATAAGAGAAAATTATGTAATAATGTATGCTGGTTTGCAAAGTCCCATGGAAAGCTATTTAAGACCTAACAGCAACTCAGCATTATATAGCTATTGGGGAAAATGCATTTATATCAGCCTTCTGATGAAGCAATCAAGTGTTTTCTTGTGACAAGTCAGGAAAGAATCTCATGAGAGTGCATGCAGGATGCCACATGGTTTTTGTTCTCATTGCAACTAATAAAAACTCTGAGAGGGCTTTATTAAAACTGCACACCCAGTTAACATTATAGGCAGTTTGAACAGATTGCTTCAGTGTGTATAAACTTTGCAAACTTACTTAAGATTTAACCTTTGAATATTTTTTCTAGTAAGGAAATACAATATTCTATATTATTTGCTACATAAAAATGCTTGAAACTCTTAACTCACTTCTAAAATACTCTGTACCTTTAAGGGTGATTTCTAAGCAAAATATCTGCTGACTTTAATAATAATAAAAATAATATGTTTTTATTTTAGGACTTCGACTTTGTCCGGTATATCATTAGCTGTTTTAAAGTATATTATCCTAATTTTCTCAGTAAGTATGAAGCCATCCATATCAAATCAAATCTTTCTGAAGGGCTTAAAGCCACTAATGAGATGGCTGAAATAAAGATAAAATAGAAAAAAATGAAGCAAAAAAGAAGTTTTCAGGCCCAAGCAGAGACATACAATCAAATTGGGCAACCCAGGATGTTAGCGCCAAACAACGATCAGATGGGAGAAATGACAGATAGAAGCCATCCTCTTTGTCAGATAATTTCTTTAGGATAGGATGGATAAATGTTATCTATGATTCCCTGTATAAAGAGCAAAGAGAAGCATATACCTCAAGGTCTAGACTACTGAGCTGTCCTCCGAGGACATCTATGCTGACGTATAGGAATATTTTTGCAATGTTCCAAGAGCGTGACAGAAGGCAGTGGATCTGGCCTAGTCAGAATAACCAGAAAAAGTTCTGGCCTGTGAGAGAAGAGAGGTAAGAAATTAGCACATATTATATCAGTTTGGAAGATTCCATATGCTGCAGATAATTGAGTTGAAGAATAGTGTTATAGATATGCTGCTGAAGAAAACATCTGACATTTTCATTTTCAATGAGAGCCCCTTGGATTAAAGTTTAACTTTTTTTAACCAGATTGATTTAATTTCATCCTTAAGATTCAGGAGCCAGACCCACCAAGAAAAAAAGCTAATTTTAGCTAAAGGCATTGTTTATACTACTCCATAGTTCCAGAAAATACATTTTAAAAAACTAATCTTTTTTTTTAAAAAAAATAAGAATTATTAAAATAATCTCTCTGAAGAGAGAATTGAAAAAAAATGTAGCAGTTAAAAATTATCAAAGCACATTTACTATAATATGTTCATGGAAACAAAAGCCTCCCAGAGTTGTTGGATACGAGATGGGCAGCAAATAAATTTTTATAAATAAATAATAGATAAATAAAAACTCTTTTTTTGTTCTTACAGCAAAAATTGTGATTTTTGAATTGCCTTGGGTAATGAATGGTGAGTTGCAATTTTAAATTATCTTTAGAGAGTATCTTAAAAACTGTAGAAGTTAATATTTCTTCAAAAATTTTTGATTTCATTAGTGGTAGGGATATTCTTATGATTAACAGTTGAATTAAAAGCATATATTTAGATTTCTATTTTATTTTATCTGATGTATCAAAAGTCATTTAAAAATTATTTAATTAAATTTACATATGTTCCAGTCGATTCTGAACATGTTTTCCGAAACATGGGACTCCGTTAAGTTATTTTATATGATTCCCATTTTAAGTAATGGCACTAATCTGAAGTGAATTTGCATTATATCTCATATTAATAAAAATAGGTTGGAAAAAGCTTTTACTATCGTGATTATTCCTGTCTTTTTAATCTAGCTGCTTTTAAAATTGTAAAAAATTGGCTGGGTCCAGAAGCAGCCACCTTGTTGAAGTTGACCAATAAGAATGAAATCCAGGAGTACATAACTGCTGAATACCTACCACCTTATATGGGTGGGACTGTAAGTATGAAATTGTGCAATTATTATAATGTGTATGAGAAGACTATTAATAACTATAATAAAGGAATTATTACTTTTCTGGTATATTCACTCAATATATTTGATATTGAATTACAGTCATTAATGGGAAAACAAACATTTTGTTCAATCTTTATAATTTTCTATTTTTTTATGTCTACGAATGCTTTCTCTGATTTATGTTTTTTTAAAAAAGCCTTAATTAGCTAGCTGCAGGGCTAACAATAATGAATTAAATTAGCCAGCTCCAAGGTCATGTTTTGTAAGCCCCTATATGGATATTTTTCAAATACCATTTGTGATTATTACAGGATTTCATATTTGCAGAAGAAAAGATAGAAGACTAATGATGGTTGAAATATTCAGTCATTGTGTGTTAGGGATGTACAAATCCCTCCAAAACCTGCATGTCCATATCCTTTATTCTTTACAGATTCAGCACTAGGAATGGCTACTTTGGAAGAAATCTGAAAGTATGATTCTCCAAATGGGGAAAAAGTATTCAGATGTGGTATTTCATTGCAGTTTAAATCTGTAGTTGTCACCAGGAAATAGTGCTGGCAATCGTAGTGTATTTCTTAGGATCAAATCTTTTATCTGATAGAAACTGCAGCCCACAATTCAACCCAGTTCTCAAGCTTGCCAATTTCTCAGGACATCTTACCAAGGGCTTCGCTGGTCTCTCCCTCAAAGTGCTGTTGGTGGAAGGTATATGTTCCTTTAAACACTCAGTCAGGGTTCTAAAGAGTCTAGCACTTCCTTTCCAGTCTTAGCAGCAAAGAGAGATTTTTCTGTCATTTGGTAGTCCACCAAATCCTCAGAATCTTGTAGATTCTAGATTTATGAAAACCAGAACAAGCAAACAATTTCAGCTTCTGCTGCATCAAAAACTGTTCAGTTGAAATGAAACCACTTAAAGAGCAAATCAAGTTGACTGTTCCACCCACATCACTCTTGGGATTGTTTCTAATTGAATCCAGTTTCTTTTCTATAAAATTTCATATTCTGTCCACCCACAAGTCTTGACTTTCATAGCCACAAATAATGTATTTGTTACTTTTTGTTATAGGATGCTTTCAAATACAGTTATCCTCCATTAGTTGATGATGATTTCCAAACTCCATTATGTGAAAACGGACCTATTACTAGTGAAGATGAAGCTGAATGCAAAGAAGTAGACACCGATAACAAAGACAACTTAGACACTACTGAAGACCAAGCACTCAATTCAAAAAAGGTATCCCTCAACTGAAGGCTACATAAGAGAATGACATCTCTCACTGTTTCATGTCTGTATTTCCCATGTTACTGTTAATTTGCAGTACCTAATAAAAATGCTTAAGAAGTATTTGACCATCATATCTTGCTGTCAGAATCTAAAATCCATGTTATAAACAAACTGCAGACAGTCAATTTTAATTCCTGACAAATTTCATCTGAGGAATACATTTTTGTTCTGATGTGGAATTTCAGTTTTCTGCTTCACTTTCTGATACATAACTTTGATTCTTTTGTCTCTTATAAGAAGTTGTGTGAAGTACTCACTTAATGACCCATGCAGTTTTCCAGCTATAATGACAACTGGAACTCTCAGGACTGCTGTTGCTAAGTGAGGCAGTCGTGACACTGTGTTTTATGCCCATGAACAGTTGAAATTTTAGTCCCAATCATAACCCAAGGACAACTTGAATTTCAAAATTGTTGCCCACATGTAAAATATAGATTAAAATAAAGAAGTATTGAACCTGATTCATATTTCTACTTAACCTAAGGAAAGACAATCTAGCATAATCAGAATCTTTTAGCTAAAACGCCCTGTATTCCTATCAATACTGACTGGAACTTAAGCTGCAGTCCTGTCCTCCGAAGTATTCATAAAGTGACATCTAATTTCTACATTTAGAACCTAAACTGGTGTGTATATGTGTGCATGCTACACATTATTACATTTATTTCTTTATCTCAGTAAATTGACAGTCCTATCCATATCAAGAGTATGTGCTGAAAATCTTTGCCATCTCTTTGTCCCCATTTTATTTCATCTATATGTACTTTATTCAACTTCTGACCACAATTGACCCAAAATTTCTGTTGCTCAGCAAGGCAGTTGTTGAGTTTTGCCCTATTTTATGCCCCTTTTTTGCCATAATTGTTAAGCAAATTATTGCAGTTGTTAAGTGAATCATGCAGTCATTAAGTGAATACAGCTTCCCCTATTGACTATTCTTGCTGAAAGCCAGCTGGGAAGGTTACAGATAGATCACATGACCCTAGGAGAGTGCAACCATCATGAATACATGCAAAACACCCAAATTTAGATCGTGTGACCATAGGGATTCTGCAACAGTTGTAAGTATGAAAAATGGTCATAAGTAACTTTTTTCAGTGTTGTAACTTAAAACGGCTGTTAAATGAATGGTAAGTCAAGGACTACCTGTATTTCTTACCATGCAACGCATGGGCTATTGTGGAGGATTAACTGTGCTGCTGCTTTTGTTTTCTCTTTGATAAACCAGCCTTTCCACCCATCAAAGTATAGTTTGGGCATTTGGCTTACAAATATATTCCATCACACTTTAACATGATTTTTACTTATGATCATGGAGACAGATAACTATTCTCTCTGGCTTTCATTAGTGCATAGGTCAAAGTATACTAACCACTATAGGAAATATTCTACTGCAATACTTTAAATTTCCTTCCATACATATTCATATATGTTCATTAATTAACAAAGTATAGTATTATGTTGGAAGGTAAAGATGACACTGAATTTGAAAGCCTTGGACCAGCACATGAAATCTTTAGCTTCCCCAAGGCCCATGAAAGATGTACGGACTATTTTGCCACTTTACTATCCCTTTACTATCTGCCAAAATTTTAACTTTTACATGTTCACTAGTTTCATTTAAATGTACAAATGGTTAGATGTAAGATATATAAAACTGCAGTCATTTTTTGCTTATGCCTTCTTATCATCAAAATCCACCTACCGTTGCTAGTAATTCAAAGCACAGATCGTTAGACCAAACTAACGTATTGTACTCAGTATTCCATTAAAATAAAGAAAAATATAGCAATTGTAGCAGTAATTTATCTTAAAAAGAGCTATATTAGACCAAAATTTGTGTCCTAAAATAGCCGTGTATAAACTTAACAAGGCACAAGACATAAAAAGCTATACTATACTATTTTCTGCTCTTGTTGCTTGTCATATTTTCAGAAAAAAAGTCAGTCATGCATAACTAATAGGTATTAGTGGCCTTATCTTATATCAATCTTTTTACCCCCTCCTCAAAGCTAAATTTGTAGCCTCCATCAAAGGTTATATACATACAACATTCTGTACATTTTATTGTCTTTTCTCTCCACTGTTCTTGTTGGATGACCCTGGATTTATATATATATATATATACTAAAATTTTGTATTTAAAAAAAATGAAATAGTACCTAAATTTTGTACCCTTTCCAGATAGAATTATGCTAATCTTCTGATCATTTTGGCAAGTCTTTTTCAGCTTTATAAAATGCTTTCTGAAGTACATTAAACAAAATTGTCCATGTGTAGCTGTACAAGATTCATGTAAAACCATCATGATACTCAAAATATAAATGATCAACTTCTTTTTGAAAAGAAAGTGAGAGTAACAATTATTTATCAATGCTAATGGTAACAATTTTTCTAAAGAATTCCCATTGTGTATAGGAATGTCATCTTTGTTTTGAAGGTTTAGGATACATAATATGTTACTTACAATACCAAGCACAACCAGATTTTTTCAAGATTGTGAAAAAGATAATTATTTATATAAAATTTTGCAGTGTTTGAAACATACATCAATACATAGTAGGATAGACTATATATCCTACATTTTTCTCCCCCCGCCTCCTCCTCCTCTCTATTATATGATCCTATTTACATTCTTATTTTTGATGTACTATAATTCAGTACCTGAAAATGTAGTTGTACCATTCTATTCTATTGTACAAAATAATTAATCCTTAATATACATAGCTGCTGTTTTTGTTTGCTTGCTTAGGGAAATACTTCAGAACAAACTCCAAAATCAGAAGAGTGTGACAAAGTAGATTCTAAAACAAAAAATGCCAAGAAAGCACTTACCACTTTTAAAGGATCTTTATTGCATATCAGGTAAAAGACAGTAATAATCACCTTCCCATTGTAGACTTTTACATGTTTTAATAGCAGCACAGCCTCAATTGAAGAAATAGGTTATTTTGGATAGAACAGCCTCTGAAGGCTGGGTGGCAAAACATTTTCCCAGTTTGGAACAAAAAAATGTAATTATGCCTCACTTTCTATAAGCTTTTTGTAGTCCTTTATAAAAACGAATGTGAAAAATTATTCTAATAACACTGTGTTACAAAGTATGGGTTTGTGTTTACTGAACGAGAATTCATTTTTTAAATATAACAAGTTTAGGCAGCCATTTCTAAGATGGCATGGACAGTTACATTTAAATTAAATACATTATAAATCTTATTATTGCAAATTCCTTGCTCCCATATAAGGTATATTTTTAAAGCCAATAGGTTCAGTATGCAAATTACCAGTATTTTTGCTATAGACTGGCAGATGATATGAAAAAAGTAATTTAACTTCAGATGTTGAAGATCAATTTCAACATTTTCAATTCAAGTTCTTTTCTACTTTTTTAAACATTTATTTCATGGGACAGGGAAAGACTTTGAAGAGCTGCTGCTATACTAAATGGGCTAGGCTTTTCCAATAAGGCACACTAATATATCAAAGTATAACATCCATCATTCTTGTTCAGCAAGATACTGACCATATTGTGAAGCACAGGACAGGAGACTCCAAAACAAAACAAAAACCAAACAAACTTGAGAAGATTTTTTGTTACTTGTTCTAAATATTATGATTGCTTTGTCCTCGATTCATTGGAGTCCAGTTGTATTTTTTCAAATAATGCATGTTTTCAAATGTTGCATTATTTTAATAATGTTTCATATTTTGGAATGCAAAGTAGAATTTCATCTCCATTGCACATTATACTGTGTATTGTAAAAAATTACCTGAAGTATTGTTAAAATCTTTAACATATTCCTTTAAATTTAAACCTTTTGAAGTATTATCTTTGAGCCTGATAAATCACGTATAATTGTTTTAAATAAATTTCTTAACTATTTTGAAGAAAATAATGTATGTCTGCAATCTTTTCAAATAGTTATTGTAGAAAATGTTATGTTTTTCAATAGTCCGGCAGAGGAATTGCATTTTGGGTCCAAAGAAACTGCAGAGAAGAAATGTTTGATAGTTCTGACAAATGTTACTAAAAATGCTGTGGCATTTAAGGTAAATAATACAGTTTTTATGTTTAACTTATTTAGATGGTAGATAGGCAGCATATTAATATATATTTACATGTTTGCTTTTAAAAAAATATCTTGTAATGGGGTTCAGAAATCTGATTTTTCTCTGTAGTTCCCTAGGTGGTTCTATATTCATCAGTAAAGATTCAGGTTACCTGAGTAATAGTCCCTAGTTGGATGAACCCTTTGGGCTGAAGGGGGCAAGTATTATCTTTTTGTCATGATGGTACATTTCAAGGAAAACCAAATGAGTGCTATGGAAAGAGATGGTTTATTTTCTTGCACTGAGTTTTGTTGGTCTTAAGACAATGGGGAGCTTATAAACCACAGAGCTAAACAGGTTACATTACAATTAACTGAATATTAAACTACAAAATTCATATTTTAAAAGTATTCCTAAAATATTTGCTTCATTCCTTATAAAGACATGAAAAAAATCAAAATTGAATTGCACGGCTTCCTTAAAAATAGAAATAGGTTTCAGATATAAAATGGTTTATGGGAGAACTGTTGTTAATGTGAATGTCCTTCATATAGGTGAGAACAACTGCTCCTGACAAGTACAGAGTAAAACCAAGTAACAGCAGTTGTGAACCTGGTACTTCAGTAGATATTGTTGTATCTCTTCATGGGGGTAAGTAACTAATTGCATTGCTATCTACACATAGAATGCAGTCATTGTCTAATATACTTTGCCTTGAGAAGGTTGATAATTTTTGTACAAGTTCTGGAAAGAAGGTGCTGTTGAAATCAGATCATATATTTAAACTTAAATGGTAGCTTTTAAATTCCGCCTTAATTAAAATAATTAGTTCAGTTATCCCCGTATTATGTTTGTTTGGACGGGAGAAGGAGCATCAGAACTGCTCCTAATCTTGAAATAAAATAGCCACAAAATGGTAAAATCTAAATTCTCAGTCTTTTTACTTACACATTACTGTCTTCTAATACCTTTCTTAAAATATATCTGAAGTTTTTCCAAATTCATAAAAATAAACCATTAATTTTTCATGCATTTTCAAGTTATGAGCTATTTAAAACAATTTGAAATTTGAAAAACATTAAGCTTAGAGAAATAAATTTTGTTGTACCCTACAGAGTTTATTAAATTATGCTAATGCTAATTAATATTTTTAAATATCCTTCATTGCCAAATACTATATAAAAGTATAAAATATTTGTGTGCAAATATGCCCTGCTCATTTTTAAAATGTATAGTAACTTGATTTTAGTTTAAAGCATTTCACATGACTTTCTCATGGATAAATTTAAAATATAAAACATGTGTATCTTAGTGATTAAAAATTATTTAGGACATTAGAATAGCAAAATAAATAAAATAATCCAGTTTAACCCCAGTTATATTTGTTCTAAGTAGATTTCTACATTGAAAATATACTGCTCAAAAAAATAAAGGGAACACAAGCAGAAGACATCCGAGATCTGAATGAATGAACTAGCCTTATTAAATACTTTGTTCTTTACATACAGTAGTTTATACACTGCTCAAACAACTAAAGGGAACACAAAACTACTGTATATAACGAACAAAGTATTTAATAAGGCTATTTCATTCATTCAGATCTCGGATGTCTTCTGCTTGTTCCCTTTATTTTTTTGAGCAGTATATTTATATTTCAATTAACTTAAAAATTTTGAACATAAGTTATCTTATTGTACATCAGTCTTGTAAGATCATCCATTAAGAATATTCTTTCTGAAGTTTTGCACTTGGATAAATACATTGTCAAGTTTAGAGTCCATTAAGTCTCCACATTTTTTTCTTTTCATCTTCTGTTCTTCTCAAGAGTTTTGTGAAATTGGGGAGTTGCACATTTGTGTTCAGTATTTGCTGTGCTACATTTGTTGTAGTAAATTAACTATGTAGTACATAGTATGTACACATCTATTAAAATGTAATATTTCCCCTTATGGGCTATTGATTATATCTAAATGAAATACAATAATTTTTATTAAGCTGTCTGTTGGTTGAATAGGTTGTGCTGCTTCTTTGCAAGACCGTTTTCTAATTATGGCAGCAGAAATGGAACAGTGCTCTGGAACAGGAGCACAGGAACTATCTCAATTTTGGAAAGAAATTCCTAGAAACAAAGTGATGGAGCATAGGTAAACATTTTATATTGACTTTCAAATTGACATCATTATATACCTTCTTCCAGAATGTTTTCTTCTCAGTCAAACTTAAAATTTCCTGGTTACTCAGGTATTAACCAGTCTGGATCTTACTTACCTTCTGAGACCAGTGAAAGTTGGCTAAATATTGCAAAGCTAGTTTTGCATAAAACCAAACGTGTAAATTGCTAAACAAAAGACAAAACTGTGGCCAGAGCTGTAAACAGTTCAAAAGGAAAAAAGGTGGTCTTTTTCTTGGCTCAGCTAAACTTTTAGGAAGGGAGATATTTCCATGTACAAGTATATCCTGTCAATAAACATTCTGCAGTTTCCTTTTTGTCTTGTCTGTTCTTACTGCATTTCAATGTCTACACTGTAGAAAAGAGAAGCCAAGAAAATTCAATTATTTTCACCTCGTCAGTTTGTTTTGCTCACACTTTATATATGTACATATGTTTTATATTTGAGTTTATATTCATCAAGTACATTCCTTTACAAAAGGAATATTTCTTATTTTGTGCTGTGTCCTGCCCCATTCCCATGTCCTGCATGGTATACTGGTTCTGTGTCATTTTGTTCATGCAGTGGTTTTCTGGATGTTCTTCTCTTTGATTTTAATGCCAGGGTATAAGGAGAAACATGTAAAAACATAAAATATGAAAAACAGTAAGATAAAAAAAATGGAAACCCGGGGAATAAACAACTATAATTCTGCAGAAGTGAACTCAAAATAATTGCTTTCTGTTTCAGGTTAAGATGCCATGTTGTAGAAAGTAGCAAGCCTTCTTCTTTAACCATAAATGAAAATGCCTTTAACAATCCTTCAAAAACCAATGGAGATTTACACTTTCAGGTAACGTGTATGACCATTATTATTACTTTTCTTTCAATTGTGCTATACTATTCCTTAAGTATGCCATAGCAAGGGAAATAAAAAATTGGGATTTTTTTAGTCTATTACCCACCCACCAAAATCTCTTGAAAAGGCAGGTTTCCAAAAAGCTATTGACATTTCCAAACATAATAGAAAATCAGCTGCTTTCCAGTACTATACATTACATGCACACACATACAACTTTTAGATTATCAGCTTCCGTTCTTAACTAATTTCCATAATTGATATTAGATATATTGCTATAAAATTTCATTCTTAAACATACATTTATATTAAAAAATTGCCTCCCCTGTCCACCTTGAAATTGATTTCCTCCTGAAAGTAAGATTCTTTCTAAGACGATTGTTCAAAACATGCATTTTCATTCACACATACACTGGTCTTTATTATGAAATTCAAGACTTTCCTGTAGGCTTCTTTTCTTCTTTGTACTAACTAAATCCTGTAACATCACTTCTTAGCAACAGAAACTTAGAAGAACCATACTTTAAAAAGTTTTGATCTTAGTCATGTTTACATGAGGAACCCTTAAAACTGGTCTTTTCTGTTGCATTTGGTTTTTCTTTTAAAATTAATTCTGATAAGCAAAATCCAAACTAGTTTTTTTGTTTTTATATATTCAAACTATTAAATTGTAAGATTGTGCCTTTCCTTAAAATATTTTTGATACATGTGACTGAAATACATTTTTGTTTCTTTTATAGTTTGGTTTATGTGTGTGATTTTGTGATTTTAAAAAAGATTTACAATTGTTTCTATTTACGGTATATCCCAACTATATTGTATATTGGTAAATTGTAGACAAAATCAGCTGGGAAAAATACTTCTTTGTTGATAACATCTTCTATTTTTTTCCCTTTTTTTCAGTTAAGGCAACTACTACAAGCTAATAAAAGACTTCAAGAACAGATTGACCGTTGTGTCTGGTTCCAACAAATTACACTTTTCCTAATCTTTATCCTAGTCACTATTGTTTGCTTCTTTATGTCGTATGCTCCAGGAAGCGAAATATAATGTCCCTTCTATGCAATTGTGCTGTAAAAAGGCAAAGAACCAGTATTACTCTATGGGCCCTCCTTATTGGCCAAATGTGAGATCTGTATAGGTTTTCTTAAAAAATAAAAAAGGAATAATGTGATCTTTGCCTTTAATCAGCACATACAATTTTGTTAATTTATTACAATGTTAAAAAAAAC
Source organism: Arizona elegans (assembly GCA_022577455.1). Lineage (NCBI taxonomy): Eukaryota > Metazoa > Chordata > Lepidosauria > Squamata > Colubridae > Arizona > Arizona elegans. Next base: position 32,514,974 of record JAKOOJ010000006.1, read on the forward strand.
AAGGTAATAAGAGAGTCTTTCCACTGGACACCGTAGTAACTTATTTCTGTCATGCAGATAAATTGCTTAATTTCCTTTGAAATGTAATTGGGGAATAGCAGACTAGAATTTCATTTACCATAATGTCCTGGTGTCTAAATACCATCATGGCCCATGAATGTACAGTTAAAACTGAAGAACTCATTCCTAATTCTTATTCATATCTTCCAGAAATATTGCACCTATTTTACACTCAACTATTTGCAGTCAATATAGCCCTTTTACCCAGAGGTGGCTGCCAGAGTTCCAAAGATATCCTTATAAGACTCTTGTAACTTGTTTCATGTAGAAAGGTGCTATATACAGTACTATGATTTCAGTATCCTTTTTAGTGAAAATGTATTTATAACGGTCACACTTTGATCTCAATTTCCTGTTGCAGTATTACTGAATACATTTTGGAGTAATCTTGGGATAACTGCTAGAATATTATAAATTATGATTCCTACAGTTTGGAATGAAGATATATATGAAAATTCATGAAAACAAGCATAATTCTGAAACATTTTTTAAAAATGAATAATATCTCTCAAATATTCCTTACACTTAATTAGGCTCAACGTTTCATGAAAATTAATGGAAGCTGATAAATATCTATCAGCTACCCACATTTATTAATGTGGAATCTTTTTTTGTTTGTGTCAAGCTGAGACAAAATGTAGATATATGGTTCAAAGCAAGTCTTAAAATCAGTTCTGAAGGTTTTTGTCACTGCAAAATACTGTAAAACAGAGGTGGGGAATGAAGGCACCCCTGTAAAACATAAATCTAGAACATACCATATCTAAAAAAATTCTCATTTGCCATTTTGCAAATGAAGTAAACATTTGTACACAGACATTTTTGTTATATTGTCAGAGGATTCATTATTTTAAAAATCTCATATTACCCCAAATTCTCCATATGTAGGGAAACTAGCATTCAGCACAGAACACATTTTTGTTATAAAATGCAACTGCTGTTAAAAATGTACAGCTTGATAGTACTGCTTACACTTTTTTCCTCGATTAGTCATTGCCATTGGAATTAGGACACTTTTAATGCATTCCTACAAATTTATAGGGTTTCAAAAGGCTTGTGCACTTAACTATATTGGAGGTGCAGCTTTAATGGGTATAATTATGATTTGTTCATTCTGCTGGTAACAAAAGACTAATTTGGAAGACCCCATTTTAAAAAATACTGCCCTGCTGTCATTGAGTCTAGTTCAACTTATTTTTACTCCTAGAGAAATACTGAAACTAAGAATTTTATCAAAAGGCATAATAATTGGCAGGGCAATTTCAATCCAGAACAATTAATTGTGTAACAATTACTTGTGTAATAATGAAATATATTTCCAAGGTTACCTTTTGTGTTTCTGGATCTATTCTATACTGATTTGTCATGTTTAGCTGTTGATCACAGGCTACACAATTTTCTGGGATTCACTCAGGTTATCTTCTCTATTAAAAATATATATACCACTTTCATTTCCACAAGGAAGCCAAACTGTTCGAATCATTTGTTTCTCATCTCAAATCTGAGGCATGTGTGCTTTCAATAAATTTCTGCCATAAAAGTTCTTCAGTAAGATAATTATAGAGGATCATTCTAGTCTTAAATGTTAAAAATATTTTTTAGAAAATGCTTACCATAAGTTGGAATGAAATTAATTGCACTTTATTGAATATTTTCCTGATATATCCATAAAAATGTCAAATATTGATATTCTGGTGCTTAAATATTTTCAGTATTTTATAACTTGTAGTCATATTTTCTATGTGAAATTTAGTAGGTATTTTCTATTTTAATATGTTACAGATAAATAATTCAAATTGTGAAATAAATTAGTGTTCACTGCAGTTCTTTAAAAAAAACTACAATTTTAATACATTTTCAAAGCTATAACCCTTTTCTTGCACTTCAGTATAATCTGTATTTAAAATGTAGTATTAAACCGCCTTCCACTTTACCTGGTTTTGTTTGTCATCAAAGGACTAGTTTTGTGTTATTTATACTTTATAGGCCCAGAAGAAGTCTACATGAATTATTAATTTACTTCAATAGATTTGAGTGAAAATTTAACCTTAGTATGCAGATTGTGAACTATTACCTGATGCAGTGTTTGAACACAATGGGATGAAACTCTAGGTTTGTGACAGTACAGCTTTTTAAAAGAATGAAGGTAAATGGGTTCAATCATCTGACCCCTATTAATAATATAAGAAGTCTGTTGGATATTGTAGTACGTTATAGTTGGACTAGGATAATATTCCCATTTCATAAGCATATGTTTAGAAGTATGCAAAATCCTTCAAATTTAAAAAAAGTATGGAGTATGACACCCTGGAATCTTGTTCTCCATATTGGGACTCCTTGAGATGGGGGTGACCCACCCTCTCTGCCAGCTTTCCAATTCACTTGTGGGAAACTAGCAGGGAAGGTCGCAAATGGCAATCATGTAACTGCAACTGTCATAAGTATGAACCAGTTACCAAGTGCCCAAATTGCAATTGTGACTGCAGGGTGCTGCAATAGCTAGAACTTAAAGGACCAGTCATAGATACCACTCATGGATGTTATGTGTACAGTCACTGAATGAATGGTCACAACTCAAACTACATTTTTATCCCAAATCATCCTGTGTAAAGCCTATTAAGTTGGTCAGTCAGTTATGAATTTAGTCAGGAAAGCATGATAGTTCAAACTATCTGTTTATTTAATATTTTTAGCTGGTTTTAAGTCTCTTAGTTTTGTCTACAGTCCAGAGTCCACTGGATGTGGACAGTCAATAAATTTAAATGAAATAAATATCCTTACTACAAGGTATGACATCACAATTGTAGCATCTGCTTAGGTTATAACTTAATATTGTTCTTCCTTTGCTTTTTTATACTCGTGGCTGAAAGATACCCCAAAGTATTTCATAAAATACTTAAAATGAATTATTAAAAATGGAAATAGGATAAAATGCTTCAGAATCAGAATTAGGTTAGTTCTGGTAAGTGACTTTACATGAAATTTAGCACAATGACAAGCCTCCAAATTTCAATAGACTGAGTATCTTTTACTTGAGAGTAAAACTCCTATTCTGAAATGATTGTTGCAACACCAGTTAAGTGCCTAACTGCAAACAAATGACTAAACATTTTTTTATAAAATGTCATTTCAGATACCTATTATTTTAAGTAATTGTGTTTGATACAATTAATACCTTATTATGCTGCCAATCAAAGGAGTTGCATTATACTGTAGCAAAAATTTTAAAAAGCACTGTAAGGATTAAGTTATTTTTAATAAAATTGATGTGTTTTAAGCCTACAAATTTTCTTGAAATATGCTCTCCCTTACTATTTTTACCATGATCCATTTTTAGCAAAATGAAAGAAAGTGGGATGAGGGAAGTTTCTAAAATTAAAACTTACCAGTACTTTTTAAACAGGGCCCACGTAACATGTGGGAGCTGAGAAGTAGGGTAAGTTGTTAAAATGGCTTATTATAAATGATCAAAATAGTGACAAAACAGTTGTAAACATAAGTCTTTGGAAGAATGAATAGAAAGAATAATCTTTCTATTATGGTGGATCCAAATTGGTTACTTACCTTTAACTGCAGTTCTTTATCTGTGAAGAAGTATTGGTTGTTCACTGATACAAAGGTGTGTTTGTAGCCTTCTAGAGTTTACAGAATCATTTGACAGACATACCCCCTTCCATACACTCCAGGCAACTAAGCAAAGCTCCTACTCAACCCTTGCAGTTAACATGGATGCAGTGGATCTGAAGGTACCTAACTGGACAGGAGCGTGTGGGGTATGAATTCACAAGTGATAACTCAAGAGAAATAAAATTATCAATAGAATAGAATATATGTAGCTCAGAGTTTAACATCCCTGCCAACGGACAGGGCAAGCTGCTGTATATAAACAGAGCTTCTAGCACTGAAGATGTTACCTAGTAAGTTAATGAAACATTTGCAAGCAAACAACCAAGCTCAGAGAGCATCAAGGATTCCACAACTGAGATTAAGCAATTTGTATCTTCAATGGCCTCTGATTCATACATGAAGAGCATAATTCTTATCTATAGGAGGCTTGATATGTCCTAAAGTAACTGAAGAAAAGATGCCCTGCTAAAAATTACTTCCCTTTGGAAGCAAATATCCAACTGATAATGTTGGATGAAGATCAATGTCTCAACCACAGGTCTCAGCATAGCAGTTTATCCAGATGAGTGCTGCAGCCTGCAATTGTAAGAAATGTAAATCATATTCCAAATTTCATGCATTCAAGTTTTATTCCCATTCTACCTGACTGATTTCTTGGCCTCTTTCAAGCAAGGTGCTCTGCCCTTCTGTTTTTCTTAAAGAGTCGCATTGGCTTGGAATATTAATTCTCAAATAATGTCTGTAAAGCAGTTGAAGAAAGATTCAGAGGTGAACGTCACATTGGGACAAAGGATATAGATCATGTAAAATCATCTAGAAAAATCTGCCTCATATCTGAACCCAGAGGAATGGAATGGTCGTACCGTTTCCTTGATGCCAATATTAGTGTAGTGGAGCAGGATTCTCTGCAAGAATGGCATATTTGGAGATGAGTCAAGTCAGAAATGGAAGCTTTGAAGGGAGAAGCTACAATAGCTTCAAAATATGCCACTCAGAGTAGCTTCACAAATGAGATAAATGGTTGCAATAAGCATATTAAGCAAATTCTTGGCAAACATTTAAGGGTGATCGGAGCTGAATGACAAATAAAATGTTAATATTGTGGCAGTGGGAGCTATGCAGGTACAAACCCATATATGTGATTCACAGAGTCCAATAGAGCATTCTACATTCAGGATTTTGTAAACTGGTTATGCAGAACCCAAGAATTCCACAGGGAGCTGAATGAGTTCTATGAAGGCTTATGGGGGGAAAAGCCTGAACACACCTAACCATTCATCCCTGCCTTGATTCAGTTTTTTCTCTCTTGGTGACTGTACATGACCATTGTTTGCAAGTGCTCTATGCAGAAGGTGAGTAGCTTTCTATTGCCACATACATATGGACACACAAAACCCAACTCTACCTGTCCCTCAACTCAGATAAATACAGGTATCCCTTGACTTATGACCATTCATTTAGCAACTATTTCAAGTTACAACACTGAAACAGTGTCTTATAACCAGTTCTTGCATTTAGATTGTCACAACATGTTGACAACAGACATGTATTTATGACAATTGCAGCATTCTGGGGCTTTGTGCTTGCCATTTGTAACCTTCCCAGCCAGCTTCAAACAAGCAAAACAAAGGAAGCAGGATTTGCTTAATGACAGCATGATTCATTTAACAACTGTAGTGATTCACTTCACAATTGGGGCAAAAAAGGTCATAAAAGTGGGTTTGATTCACTTAACTGCTTTGTTCAGCAATGGAAATTCTAGTCCCAATTGTGGTAAACCAAGGACTACCTATATTTCTAACTCTGCAAGAGCAATTGTGAGTACCTCTCCCCCTCTGCACTTTCCATATTGCACACAAAATGTATATCTCTGCAGTCCCCAAGAGGGCTGCTTCATAATCGGGATAGCATCCTATGCACACCTTAGGAATAAGCTCCGTTAAGCTGTTGAAAAATTAATGAAGAAAGTTGTTCTCTTTGGCTGCACTGCACATGTGCCTGAAATCTCTTTGGAAGTAGACTTTCTCTTGAGTAAACATCCATGAGAATCATGTTTCAAGGCAGGCAGGAGAAATATGGGTACTTAAGTGACTTTAGTGGTATCCATGCCCTCAGATATATACCCAAGATATGCGTATTACTTTTTTAAAAAGTTTAATAACTATGTCTATAATGTCAAAATTTTTCCAGATAGATAGTCTTCAACTTTCAACAGTTCATTTAGTGACCGTTCAAGTTACAACACCACTGAAAAAAGTGACTTATGTCCATTTTTCACACAATTATTGCAGCATCCCAATGGTCATGTGATAAAAATTCAGACACTTGGCAATTGATTGATATTTATGATGGTAGCAATGTCCTGGTGTCATGTGATCATCTTTTGTGACCTGACAAGCAAAATCAATGGGAAAGCCAGATTCACTTAACTATGTTACTAACTTAACAACTGCAATAATTCACTTACAAATCTGTCAAGAAAGGTCATGGGACAAAATTCATGTAAATATCTCGCTTAGCAATAGAAATTTTGGGCTCAATTGTGGTTGTAAGTCGAGGACTACCTGTAGATGACTGGCTTACAAACTGGTACAATTGCAGATAGTACAAAAAATGGAAAATTAAATCCACTGCTGCTGCAATCAAGACAAGTATCGAAGTAGGCTAAATATACTAGAAAGTGAACTCTGCCTACAAGTAATATTAATTGCACCACATACTGAACTTTTAAATAAGGAAAAACAGCTAGTCATATCCTAGCTGTTGAGAGCTGATTAATTTGGTTAAAATGTTAAAACATTAACCTCCCAAATATAGCAACTGTAAAAATCAAAGTCTATTTTTTGTTGTACTTGAAATGTTAATTTTGCATATATAATAAAAAGCTTACTTTTTGGTTTATTGCCAATTTATTGTCATTTTTGCTGTTGTTCATCTGGAGTTCCAGGTTGTACGCTTACAGGTTCCACAACTGAAAGTTTGAAAAGTCTTACTTTAGGGCACCTTTTGTACTCTTGTCTTTCAAGAATCAGAACATTTGTGCTTTCAATTTTGGGGCGGGGCGGGGGTGGGCTATCAATTTGATTCTGATTGCAAACTTTCTCTCTTGTTGCCTTTTGTGCTTTTGATCCCTTCTTATAGATCTCATTCCTTTCAATAACATAATTCTTCATTCTCCTTTTGCCCTTACATATTCTGCAGTCATTATTACATACTATGGAAAATCAATATATGTGCACCTGCACTTGCTCACATGTTTTCATGTTTGTGTTTTCATTTTTCATGGAACCCCCTTTATTGTCACAGTGCAGATGTGACTGCTTCCTTTCATTTATTTTTTTATTATTACACACCACATGGAACCTGCTGAAATCAAGGCTAAATTAGTAATTTAGTAATTAATTAGTAAGTAATTAGTAAAATATGTAATTATAGTAAATAAATCCATGATTTTTTTTGTTTGTTTTGCTTTGTTTCTATTTTAAATTTAAGTCACCATAGGTATTGAGGGTGTAAATAAATTCCAAGGCTCAAATTGTCCAATTACTAAAGGATATTTAGATTAAAATATATAATTTCCCTCCTTTTAAATTCAAGTCAACAAATTCAAATTGCTCAAGCTTCTTTTCAACCACTCTTCTGTCACAGCGTTTTTTTTATTTCCCAGCTGAGCTTCATTATTTTTGGACTAATAGACTTACTGTAGTTTTGCCAAGTTCCTTATCAGTGTTTTACTATGCATGTCCGCATTCCTTCACTTGCTTTACACACTCTTTCCTTTGTTCTCCTGCCAGCAAGGTCCGGCTGGACCGGCAGGAGATCTCGCTTGCCAAAAATGTAGCAATTAACTTTTCTTAGTTAGTGAGGTGTTTTATTTTCTTTATAACAAATAAATGAGTTTTATTAGAAATTTTTCTTCGCGTTTTCTTTATCAGAATATTGCAACTTGGAATAAGCCACGATCCATCTCCTCTAAACCAGGGTGATTTTTCCCAGAGCCAAACATGGGATTAATTGATGCCCTGACATCTTCAAGGAGGAAAACACTGTCATAGAAAAGTAACCAAGGCAAGAATACTTATTTTATCTACAAAAATAAGTGTGATTTTATTGGTGGGGCATTGCAGAATTCTCTCAAAATTAGGACAGGCTACTAGTATTTTTTTACCATGAATTTATATACATCTGTTATAGTAGGTTGAATCATGTCCTCAATAAAGAACTAAAATTTCTGTAAATATCAGGAGATTTAAATTGTGATTCCTTTATTTTCCTGCTGAGAACTTTCTAATGCAGTTTTAGCCAGCCACAGGTAGCTAAAAAAGTGGCAACTAGGCACTTTTAATTTTACTTCTTAGCTAGCCATTACAAGTAGTTCTAATTTAATAATTGACTCCTTAATTTGCAAATATGACAGTAATAAACAGTAGTAAATCATAGTAAAAAAATATTTTTTCCAGTCCATGCATACATTTATGCCCACATTTCTATGCCTGATGCAATGCATGCTGGAGTGAGAATTTTGTCTAAATAAGACAGAAGCAAGCAAGCCTGGCTTATAGGATGTCTCTCTCTTCCTCTCTTTCTCTAGCATAGAGTTAACTTAACAACCATGTCATTTAGTGATCATTTTATCATAAGCAATTGTGCTTGCGAAACGAGAACTACCTCATTTACTCATAAAATCAACTTTAGACTACTAGTAATATCTAAAGAGATGGGTCAGAATATTGGAGAGCACATAGTTATTCCTATAATTGGGACTATTTGTCACTCTTATCTGCATATCTACCTTACCAGACCTGGGGAAAGTGCCTCTTTTGCTATGCAAAAATCATAACTGGTCCACTTTACTGGAAAACTGTGGTATTAAACAGAATTCAGGAGTTAGTGAACTGCTACTTTTACTTCTTAAGTACAAGCAAGTCGTAGTCCAAACAAACACTATGTCAGGATACAATAAGCTACTTATTCTTTTGTGGTAACTAGGTTTCATTCAAAAACCAGTCATGAAATTAGAAAATGAATGACTACATGCTAAATTCAGCACCCTGAAGATCTGGGAGTTAAAGAGAATATTCCAGGACATTTCTCCTTTAATATACCAAAGACAGATCTAGGAATTTGGGATATACCAGTAAGTTTCAAGCGAAGCCAGATTTTAATGTACTGCATAACTGAAGGGAGTATTATTCATTAGACTGGATTCAGGCACTGTACAAAACCATTGCTTATTTAACAATGACTGCTTTTGGCTTTGCTAGTACGTAAAGTCAACCAACCCTGACAATTACCATTTCAAGCATTTTTAATGCCAACAGATTGGAATACAAGGATATTTTTCTGCAGTCACAATGGGAGGTCAAAAAAGTCAAGGTGGTAGCCATGATCATAAGACTGAAACTCTACATTAATATGCAACATGTTAAAATAGGGTGGGTCCCATTGCTGCTGAAGTGATGTTTTTGGTGCACCTACTTTTCTATGTATGCATACCCATACATTACTGAAATAGTGTATCTAATATGTGCCTATAATATTAAAATAACCTTTTCTAGATGTGCCCAGTTTGCTGAATTGATTATGTGCCATTAAATTGTTGTTAATTCCTAGTTGAATGGGACAGGAAAAAGGCAATGATGGAAGGATAGAAAACAAAGGATTAAATTCAGTGGTGGGATTCTGCCAGTTCTAGGGGGTTCGGCCAAACCATTTGTTAAATTGCTGGCTCGCCCCGCCCCTTGCCCTGCCCCTCCACACCACTGGGCGAGGGGTGGGCGAGCCAGCAATTTAACAAACGGTTTGGTGTTTTTTTATCATTTTATTGGCCTCGCAGCTGCCGCAGGGGCTTCAAAGAGCTGATCAGTGTTAAAAGAAAACAAATGAGTAGACCGATGCCTGCAAAAACAAATTTAATAAAATGAAAATGAAATGAAAAAAAATAAATGGGTAGACCCAGTGGTGGGATTTTACTTCGGTAGAACTGGTTGTTAAGTAATTAAGTAGTTAAGCCAGTGGTTGCCAAAGTGGGCGGTACCGCCCCCTGGGGGGCGGTGGAATGCCTTAGGGGGCAGTAAGAGGCAAGGAGGGTGGGAGGAGAGGCTAAATGGCAAGGAGGGTGGCCCCCACCCTTTGCCCTGTGCCTCACAGCACTTACCTCCTTGCAAGCAAACAGCAAGAAAAAACAGCCCCTTCAGCTTCAGCATTGGTTAATTAGCACAAGTTGATTAGATCAGCCTCCCACCTCTCAGCTGTTTTGCCAGGGTTCTATTGCTCTCTGCAAAGAGTGCTCGAGCAGATTTTTTTCCCCCTAGCCTAGCTATGCTGAAAAGACAAAACCGAAAGTAAAGCAGGGTCTTTGCTGCAACGTGACAAAATGAGGCAGAGAGAGATTTCTTTTTCTTTTTCCTCACCAAAAAAGGTAGGTGCAAACAATGGGAAATTTAGGGCAAAAGAGGAGAGTTCAAGATTTTAAAACACAAAAGAAAAAAAGCTCTATTTAACTAGGGAATTGTAATAATTGAGATACTATTAATTGTATATTGTGTTGAAAGCAGAAATGATTAAGTTGTGGTTTGGAGGAATATATGGGGGAAATTATTTGGTTTATTATTATTGGTAAATATAATTAATTGATTTGTAAGAAATTGGATTGCATGAAAATAATTGGAATATTCATGTTCATATTGATTAATATACAAAAAAGAGAGTTATATAACTAATTGATTTATATTAAAATGTTGAATTTGTATTAAATAACTGTAATATTACATAATTAGCCAATGTGAGGATGGATATAAAAATAGATGACAATGGGAAGGGGTATAATATAGAATAGAAGGGAAAAATTGAATTTGATTAAGATTAGAGATGAGGATGAAGGGTAATATTGGTTTTTTTAAAAAAAAATAGATGAGGAATAAATATGGCAAAAAGGAAATATAGAAATTGTAAATTTAATTGAAATGACTAAACACTGTTTAAATGTGTGAACCAGCCAAATACTCTGTTCAAAGAAAATACATTGTATGTTTGTATGTGTGTTTCTAATTATTGCTATTTATTCATATTTGTTCTCTTTTATTCTTTAAAGTTTAATAATTCATTCTTTATCTTAATATCTTTATATTTGTTTGGGGTTGTCTTTCTTCCCTTTCATCTTTTTTATTGTACAGCAATCTTTCTCCTCAAACCTACCACCCCTCTCTTTTCTTTCCTTCTTACTTTCTCTTTCCCCCCTTTTCTTCTCCTCCCTACTTCCTCTTCCTTTCTCCTTCTCCTCCTCTCTTCCTCCCTCTCTTCCTCTCACTCCTACTCTAATTTCCCTTCCCTTCCTTCATCCCTCTCTATTGCTGTATCCTTTTATGCATATGGACTACTCAGAGGGCTGAAAAAGTTATTTTTGACTGCTCTTCGCACTTTTGACCAGTCCTCGAAGTTACGACTGTCCTCACATTTTGTTTTTGCCCTATCTTGTCTGTTGTGGCCCCGCCCTCTGAGCCTGTCCCATCGGAGGAAGAAAGCTCCGAGCATGAGGAAGAGGAGTCAGCCAGGCCTCCCTCTCCAGGCCCCTCCCCTCTGGCACTGTCTCAGGTGCCGGCCAAGGGAGAGGAGATTAACAGAGAGACAGGTGGCTCGGATGAGAGTGACATAGAAACATCATTTCTGGACGCACGCCTCCAAAGGCGTGATAAACGATTGCAGCAGCTCAGGAGGCGTGCTAGGGATTAGAACTGAGTCACTGGACCACACCCCAGAGACTATATAATAGAGGGTGGTGGTCAGTGATCTTTGTGACGAACAAAGCAAACCTTGGATAGTCACTAAAGCCTCGTCCGGAAACTGCTGAGAGAAATATTATTCTGACTGGACTTTTGTATGCTAAGTATCTTGTCTTTCTGTTTTGTGGAAATAAACGCACTTGGCAGACGGTGTGTAAATCGCTGCCAAAGTTGGAGATAAAGAACTGGGTGTGTGCCAAAGTGTTTCCTTAACCCTCGGCTGGCTGTGTGTGTGTGTGTGGGTACGGGGACAGATCACTTATCACCATGGTGAAGAGAAGCAGTTGTGAAATGAGTGACACGGTTGTTAAGAATGCTACAATGGGCATAAATGATGACCAGTCATAAGTGCGAAGACCGGTCAAAAGTGCGAGGACCTGTCAGAAACCACATTTTTCAGCCCTCTGGGTAGTCCTTTTGTGCATATGGACTACTCAGAGGGCTGAAAAAGTTATTTTTGATTGGTCCTCGCACTTTTGACCAGTCCTCGAACTTACGACTGTCCTCACATTTTACGTTTTTGCTCTATCTTGTCACCATGATGAAGAGAAGCAGTTGTGGAATGAGTGACACGGTTGTTAAGAATGCCGCAACGGGCATAAATGTGCAAAGATGGTCATAAGTGCAAGGACCGGTCAAAAGTGTTAGGACCAGTCAGAAATGACTTTTTTCAGCCCTCTGAGTAGTCCCTATGCAGATAGCCACGCCCACCCGGTCACATGACCAGCTAGCCACGCCCACCCAGTCACATGACCAGCTAGCCACGCCTACCCAGTCACATGACCACCAAGCCACACCCCCAACTAAGCCACGCCCACAGAACCAGTTGTTTAAAAAATTGAATCCCACCACTGATTAAATTATAAAGAAGGGTAATAAAAAAAGCAACCAACCAACAGAAAAGTTCTTCAGGCAGCTGGAGACCAAATGTCATTCCAAGGAGAGAATTAAAAAAAAGGAGGCAAAAAAATTAAAAGGAATTAAAGAAAATACAAATTTTAAAAGAATAATGTCAGTATCCCATAGGGCAATGAGATAGGATCCAGCAAGTACTTTTTAAAAAAAAAGCAACACTGATTGCAAAGTAGAGCCCTACACATAATCATCTTTAAATTTTAAAACAGAGTTTTATTCTAAAATCTTTTGTTTCCTCCAAGAAACTGAACTTTTACATGTCTGTTTAGGGGTTTTTTTTTTTTTGAACATTTGTATATTCATCTCTTTCGTAAAGCAAATGCAAATATTTTATTCACTGTCTAGTTACAGTGAATGTTTCATATGCCATATATAGCAGAAGAGGTGAGAGTGGGAGATGGAGAGCCAAAAACTCCATTAAGGGAACTGGACACATAATAATAAGTACTACCTTAAACGTAATATGTAAATAAAAACACTTATTGACAAAGAAGAATTTAAAAAAGAATACACTTACCTATGTACCCAAGTTCAATTTCCATGTTTTTCTAAAAAATTCTAAGTAAATTATAGTTTGAAGCAAGTTGAACACCTGTTCCACAAGCTCTGGGGAAATAAGGATTATCAGTCAAGCGAAAAAACAGATGGCAGGAACACACAGAAAGAGAGACGAAGAGAGTAGAAGTAGAATCCCTATGTTTTCATTCATCATGCTAGTAGGAAACAACTGACAAATTGCTCAAAGGAGGACCAAATCCAATGGCAAAGGCATCTGTTTTGTAAAATTACCAAGAACATAGAGAACACAGAAGCATAATTCCAGAACATAGAGAACACAGAAGCATAATTAAGAAACAAGAACATGAAGGGAATGAATTATCTTCCTCTTTCTTACATAATGTACTGACTTGCTGGGTGGCACTAATATGTTTGAAGATTGCTGTTGGGTGAAATAATTGTTGACAATTAAAGAGTTGAAACTCAAATAGTTGTAAGTAATTATGTCACTTCCTTTGGCAAAAGCAGAACCTCAAAGTATATTAGTGTCAATACTGTCAAAACAGGAAAAGCTAAACTGTTGTAATGATTTATGAGAATGATCTTCAAGAGAGGGAAGAAATGTTCTCTGGGAAAGAAAGATCAGGTTAGAGAGGAGGGTGCTCACCATTTTGTAATAGTCAGAAAGAAACCTAGGAAAGACCAACCATAATGAGCCAGGCAGTTAAAGTCACAGTGGAAGATTTATACTTTCAGGTTAGAAAGATGCTATTAATGTAGTTTTACAATAAATGTATGGTTATATTTTTGTCTGGTTTACCTAGGAGGACTGATAACTCTCAAGTTAAATACTAGGTTAAACAATTCTGTTTTAGTCACAGTAATAAGAAGACTGAGCCAGGATCTCCAGTTTATTCAATAAGAATTTGAATTCTAGTATTTGATCTGATCCTTGAATACACATTTTAGGTTTTGCATCTGCTTCTGAAAGTGATTCATTCAATTTGGCTAGGGCAAGTCATCCTTTATGTTCCAGATAGAACTTAAAGCAGAATGTGCATTTATAATTTCATGAATGTAATGGAAATATAAATATAAAACTATCAATAGACGTTTCAGAAGTTATATGTCAACATTTAGAGATCGGAAAACAATTATTAAAATGCATTTGATTTTTATCTTAAATTCCTACCATGATGCATAGTCTAGATGATACAATAATTAAGCAGCTATAAGGATTGACTGGAAAGCTAAATTCAAACCACATTAAAGTGGTTCTAATTAAATTAAAGTGGAAGTACAGCAATGACCTCAATACCATCCCTAGATCAGAAGCTTTCAGTATTTTTATTATTGGATAAGAAGGTGGAAGGAATGCTCATCAAATAAGCAGATAGGATAGTTAATACCTTAGAAGTCAGAAATAAACTTCAAAGCAATCATGGTAGTTTAGAGAAATGGGTGGCTAATTATAGGATGAGAGATGTTTGGCTTGGTGACAGTTTCAATGAAAACCACCTTGCAATCACTGTGAAACAGAAGTTCATTGCAAACCAAATAAGAGTATGATGTAAAAAATGTGCTCCAACAATAGAAATATAGTTTCAAAATCACAGGAAGTAATAATTCTGTATTACTTGGTACACAGAAGTAATTCGGTATTAATTGGTATTGTATCAGGTTCTGGGCATCAATTTTAAGAAATATTGAGAGGAATTGCTCAGAGAGGAATAATGTGGATCACCAAATAGGTGGTTGTTGTTTCCTCCTCCTCCTCTCCCTCCTGCTGCCAAAGCAATCTACTTTCCTTTGGTAAGAACTGAGTGGACTTGTGGAGTTCAAGAAGACTGCTGGAAATCAACATCCTGTAAGTCCACTACTTCCAAGTTTGTTCTGTCCTGAACTCCAGGAAACTGTACTCTGTGCATATTTGAAAACACTATTAGGGAAATTAACTCGTGTTTACAGACTTCAAGGATTTATTTCAGGGGTGAAATCTAAAATTTTTTGCTACCGGTTCTGTGGGCGTGATTTAATTAGTGGGTGGGGCTTGGTGGTAAGGTGACTGGGAGGGCATGGCTTGTTGGTCAGGTGGGTGTGGCCAAGTCAATGTCACTTTTTTGCCCTTTTTTAACCTACAAAACACAACACAACACAACTGGCTCACAATATAAAAGCAGCTGTGCTATACCCAAAATGGCCCCTGCAGCAAGCAGGAACTTCACACAGCCACAAAAAGCCCAAAAAAACAACTTTCACACTTTACACACACACAACACAACACAACACAACACAACTGGCTCACCCACAATGTAAAAGCAGCTGTGCTAGACCCAAAATGGCCCCTGCAACAAGCAGGAACCTCACACAACCACAAAAAGTCCAAAAAACCAACTTTCACACTTTACACACACAAAATTCCACATACAGCTTTGTGAGATTTTGTGTGTTTGTGTAGTTAGAGTGAAACACTACAGAAACACACTAAATCTCAGAAAGTTGCACAAATTTTTATTTTTATTTTTATATAAAAGCAGCTAAATTTAAAACTTCCTAAACTTTAAATGGCTAGATCTAAAAAAAGAACAACTAAAAAAACCCCAATTAACTATTTTTTTAAAGCTCCCAAAGGGGAAAAAACTTACCCAATAGAACAGGGGTCTCCAACCTTGGCAACTTTAAGACTTGTAGACTTCAACTCCCAGAATTTCTCAGCCAGCTTTGCTTTGCTGGCTTGATTGCAGGCAGGGAGATTCAGTTGCTTGCTGATGCAATGGATTGCAGGGATTACAGCAAGGCGTTGCAACCAGCAGCTAAGGTAAGCAAGCTGAGGGGGCGGAGGGGGAGGGATTTTTGGTACCGATTAGCAGGCAACTCAGCTGAGATCGTCAGAGCTTGGATCGTCAGAGCCATTTAAATGAAAAAAAAGGCTCTGATGATCGCGCGGCTCAGCTGGGCAAGGGGGGCGGGGGCAGGGATTTTTGTTACTGGTTCTCCGAACTGCCCACCGCCATCGCTTTCTACTCGCCCGAGCCGGTCCAAACCGGGAGCATTTCACCCCTGATTTATTTTCACTTGACAATGTAATCCTGACATACAATGTTTCTCTACTTTGCAGTAATCTGTAATTCCTTCAGTCTGGGATCCTTTTCTTTAATTTTATAGACTGTAGAGCAGTGTTTCTCAACCCTGGCAACTTGAACTCCCAACTTTCCTAATAACAGAATTCTACTTCTATCAAACATGGCTTATAACATCAGCCAATATTAACTAGTTAGAGCCCACATGATAGATCAACTTCTTTTTTTTTTATTAAAAAGTTTTATCAAATACAACAGATTTTTTTCCACATCCCTCCTCCCCCCCTCCTCCCCCCACCACCCACCCCCATCCCACCTCTCCCTCCAACCCCCTCCCCCCATCCCGGACTTCCCAGAGCAAATACAGAGTATAACATTTAACAAACATAAACTAAAATATGCTAATTTTCTGTAAGCTCTTAATTCCCTCTTGCTCTTTAACTGCCCTTTCCATTAACAAAACATAATTCAAAAAAAAAAAAATAGTTTCATTCATAGGCTATTTGAAGCTTTTTAGTCCGATATTTGTTTAGAATATAGTCAATCCATCTTCTCCATTCCGATATATATCTTTCATTTGAATGATCCTTCAAATAACTTGAAATTTTAGCCATCTCTGCTAAATTCACTACTTTTAATGTCCATTCTTCAATAGTAGGCAAGTCTTCCTTCTTCCAATACTGCGCCACCAAAAGTCTGGCTGCTGTTATTAAATTTAAAATCAACTTAGTCTCTATAACAGTACTGTCAGAATATTGCCTGCATATGATGTACCACAGACTAGAAGGGGTTAAGTCTTTACAAACATCACATGTGACTATATCAGCCAATGAACTCTTTTATTGGACTCTTACCCAGAAACCACTTGGACATCTTCCCTGTTTTTTCTCTCTCTCTCATCTATCTCTCAGCAAGACTACACGTGAACTTATATCTCCTCTCAACTTCTGAGTCATACAGTTAGGGTAAAAGGTGCAACAGGACACCCTGTTCATTATTGTATGCATGTATATATTTTGTAAATAATAAAACAACTTTTTGAACCTGAAGCTGTATTGACCAAATAACTTCCTCATAGAACCAAATGAGCATGACCATCAATATATATCTGACAAATGGTAGCAGACGATGAAAAATTATTGCTCAGGTCTATGAATTTTTTTGTAAATTTTAAAATCATAGAATGATTTTTCCTAACATGGAATCCTTGAACCTGAATGAATTATCTTTACAAGAGATTGATGCATTAACCATATCCTTAACAAAACAGCACCAATCATTATCCAAAAAACTAAAAAAACTTTCTATTGAAGCTACGCAGCAAGTACAAACCTCTTTATGAAAGGACTCAATTTTTTTTTCTCCTCTTCACCCGAACACCGAAAGAACAGAACCATGCTTACAGCAACCTTGCTTCGATCTCAATTCTACTCCACTTCATGACTATCATCAAGGACTTCAACCTTCTGAATCCCTTGTCTGTTCCAACCCTATAACTTCAGACCAACTTTTATTTTCTCAAGCTTCTCCAAAACAGCATTTATATCAAGCTTTACATGCTACAGGCCTGCTAAATGCAGGCTGGGCTCCTCAAAGAACTCTTGAACTGTTGAACACCCTTTCAACCTCACCAGACCTGGTAAGCAACAATTTTTTGCTTCAACCCATAGATTCCCAGACTGACTTTTTAAACACCCATTATATTAAAAATCTTCCCTCCCCACCTATTGACTTTATTGCTTCCAATATGGCTTCCACCTTCCCCGAAAGCATGGCTTCAAAAATGGCCAACAAAATGGCTGCCCCCACACTCCACCATGTGGTCCACAAAATGGCCGACAATTTATATGATCACACTTTAAACAAAATGACGTCTACCACTTCAGACCACAAGGTCTTATCCAACCCCCTTACTCCCATACATCCTACTACCCACCCCACAACTGGAGATATTCAGACTGATTCCCTACCTTCTTCATCCAGAGCACCGAGTTCGAATCCTCCCGATTTTTTTTAAATTTTCAGAACTTTCCTATTTTTGTCGCCGCTTCAGACCTCCCCATCTATACCGCTGCAGCTGCAGCAGCTGCATATATTTCTACTGATACCAATATTGTTTCCAATGTAAAAAGATCCTTTTCAGTCTTTGCAGCTGCCGCCTCACTCTCCCCCTTATTGCCGAAGATGCCGCCGCTGCCGCTGCTGCCTCCAACACTACAGATGCCCCGTCCAAACAACAAATTCACACAATTTTTGCAGCCTTTGCATCAAAAGCCAACCTACCTTCTACAGCAGCCGACGCCGTCGCAGCAGCTCTTCTGAATCAAACTACAACTACCACCACCATTATTCCTCCTATCGTTGAATCCCCTGCAACATCTTCTCTCACACCAGACGACTCCAATCAACAATCCGATGTTCAATTACCTATCTCTGCTGACAGTAACTCATTTCAGCCTTCTATTACTGTAAACTGTAATGATTTAAATATTGAAACTAATCATTCTTTGTCTTTATCTACTAATGTAAATTTATCTTTAGAAATTGAAACTGTTTTGCAACATTTTAAACAACATGGCCCATTACCTTTATCACCAAACTTCAAAAAATTACAAACCTCAGGTAATAATTTCCCTACTTGGGAACAAGAAACTCATTTACATCTTTTAAGAGAAGGCACATTTCTTATAATTGAATCTCCCCCTACTAAACCTTGGTCATCTGACTTAACTTTTCTTCACAATAGTGTTTATGCCACTCTTATGTCAACTTTAGAAAGTGATATTGTTCATTCTATACCTACAGGTTTTACTGCACAAGAAGTATGGCAATAGTTACAAAACCATTACAACAAACCCTTGCCTGCAACTATCGCTACTCTTGCCGGTGACTTTTATAGCACCATATATAAACCTGGCGCATCTATGGCCAAAGATCTTTTCCACCTCAAATCCATGCGAAAACAACTGATTCAACCCAATCATCCTGTACCTGAAACTGCCATGATTGGTATCATTTTCAATTCTATTAAACACATTCCTGGTTGGCCAGGATTCAGTAATAGTCTCCACTCCTTACCCCACCCCCCCACATGTACACTGTCGCTGAAATCAAATCCAAATTAATAGACGAAGATAGAAGACTCTATCATACTGATACATGCCCTATTTCTTTTGACCACCCTTTTTACCCTAAACATGATTCCCATCCTTCACATTCTTCACACAAACCATTCTACCAAAACTGGCAGAAACACCCTTCTCAATATCAAAATAATTTTAATTATTGTAACTATAGAGGACATCATCATACCTACAACTCCCATCCTCCACACGATGGCAACACCACCCACACTCATGATACAAGGGGATATACCCCTACAGACAAGACTAACAAAAGAAATCATACTATCAAAGAACATACTGAACCTAAAAGATCCATGGCCACTGAATTTTACATTAGAAAGGGTCCCACACACAAAGATTATAAAGACAGAAGGGGACAACATACTGAACAATCTATATATTCTAACTCCAAATCCCAAACATTCGGCATCTTTCCCAACACCCAACAATACCTGCGTGACACCACGCACCTATGGGTCATTGATTCTGGAAGCATACACCATACCACCAATGACAAATCCATATTATATGATATTCACCCAACCAATATTTCAATTACAGCAGCAAATGGTACTTCCAATACAGTTGAATATGAAGGATCTATCTTTATACCCAGTATAGGGGAAATTAGTCAAGTGCTCTATACACCTACCTTTGGCCACAATATTTTGAGTACTTCAAAATTAGGTAAAATCGGTTTTAAAGTATCTCTTGATGATCAACACTATTTTATAAAATCCAAACATGATAACATTATTATTGCTAATATTTCTGTCATTAATGATTTACCTTTTCTTATTCCAGATTCCTTTACATCATCCTCACCCATGACTAAACTACCTCAATCCTCATCGAGATCTGACCCTGACAATCATCCCAACTGTACCCCTGACACCCACCACGAAGGTACCACACCTCACCATACCAACACACATGACACTTCCGAATCACATAACGACCAACACACCACACCACACCTCTCTCCAACGTCACCCACATCACAAAACCAATGAACCTCAAAAACAAAAATTCAAACTTGTATAGTTTTACACAATAATTGTGTCCATTTATTACACAGACGTTTAGCACATGCCAATACTGTTGCTGTAGACAATACTCAAAATTTTTCCCAAGGCATATACACTAAGGATTGCCCTATCCAACTTGACTGTGAGATTTGTAAAGCTGCAAAATCAAAGGCAGCTCCAATTCCCCACACCAGCACCAGACGATCAAAACACATGTACGAATTGGTACACGTTGACATTGTAGGCCCTTTTCCACTTTCTTTGGGCAAACGCAAATATTTTTTGAACTTAGTCGATGGTTTCAGTTGTTTCGGACATATCTATACCCTTACTGAAAAATCTAAAGTATTCAAAAAAATAAAAAAAATTTACACTCTCACACAAAACCAACACAACATCAAATTAAAGAAAATTCAAACAGATTGTGGAGCCGAATTCGCATCTGTACAATTTCAAAACTGGATTGACTCCAAAGGCATTATACACTACAAAACATATCCTTTTACCCCCCAGCTGAATGGGATTTGTGAAAGAAAAAATGGAATATTACAGACCATGATGCGCAGCATCATGTTAGATGCTGATGTACCCCCAGCTATTGGGCAGAAGCCCTTGCATATGTCAATTACACTTTTAACCACATATGGAATAAGGTTATTAACCAAACGCCCTACTTTCTTGTATATGGCACTCAACTACACCTCACACATCTTCGTGTTTTTGGCTGCTATGCATACATCAATATCCGCAAACCACTCAGACGGAAGGGGAATGAGGTGTCCAAAAAATTACGTTTCGTAGGATATGCACCAGGTTCGAAAGCATATCAATTCATAAAAAACAACAACACAGTAATACTTTCCCATTCAGCCACATTCATAGAAAACCACAACTGGACCAAAATACACTCAAATGACTCATACGTATTAACCCAAGAAACAAATACATCAGATACACCACAGAGAATTCAACATGTACAAACAACAACACCAAAAGTTACACCACGAATAAACAACACAGATACACAACTACCAATCAGAAAATCCAAACGAATTACACAAGGCATCCCACCTAAAAGATTTGACGTGAACAATGTGACACAGACAGACCAAATACCCATCACTCAAAAAAAATTTAAACACATGCTCCAATTACCGGAATCAGAACAATTAAAATGGTGGGACGCTATGTCCAAAGAAATAGAATGTTTAATAAATTTAAAAGTATTCACAAAAACAGCACCTCCACAACACAAACACCCAATTGGCACTCGATGGGTTTACAAAATTAAAACACTCCCTGACAACACATATCTATACAAAGCATGCCTCGTAGCCCAAGGTTTTGCCCAATGCTTTCCTGAAGATTACGCTGAAACTTACTCCCCCACAGTAAAACCAGAAGACGTAAAAATGGCACTGACTTCAGCCATTGTCTCAAATCAAGAAGTCTACCAATTTGATGTCCAAACTGCATACCTCCATGCACCATTAGAGGAAGAAATTTATGTCAATGGGGCACCAGGATTCCAAGTTGAATTTGGCAAAACATGGAGGCTACACAAAGGGTTATACGGCTTAAAACAATCAGGCAAACTCTGGTTTGACTGCCTTACCAAGATTTTAAAATCAATGGGGTATAATCAAATTCGATCAGACCAGTGCGTAATGACAAAACCTTATAAAAGGGGAAAAGAAATTATTTTAATCTATGTTGATGATTTGATTTATTTCGGGCCCAACATACAATCCAGCGAACAATCTGCAAACAAATTAAGAGAACATGTTAATTTAAAGACCTTAGGTCATATAGACCAATATCTGGGCGTACAAATTTTTAAAACTGATAGAGGTTTTTGCTTCTCACAAAAGGATAAGATTGAAGACCTGTTACAAAGATGTGGCATGGAAGACTGCAATCCCACAGATACACCCATGTGCACTGACTATAATAAAATTGCTTATCTAGACGGTAACAAGCATCATGATAAAACTCAATATCAATGCACCATAGGATCACTCCTTTATATCAGCAGATGGAGTAGACCCGATATATCTTTAAGTACAAATCTCTTATCTAGACAAGTAAATGAGCCCAAAGAACAACACTGGGTTGCTATGAAAAGGTTACTCAGATATTTGCATAATACAAAAGATATGGTCTTATTATTAGAACCTTATGAAGGGGTCACCCCAGAATTTATCTGTTATTCAGATGCCAATTGGGCAAGGGATGAAAAATCAAGAAAAAGCACATCAGGCTTTATATACTTCCTAAATGGTTGTCCCATAGACTGGTGCGTTTGTCGCCCAAACTTCATTGCTAATTCCATGGCCGAAGCTGAATATGCCAGTGCTTCTGACGTTTGCACACTTCTCACATGGATATACGAATTAGTTTCAGATATTTGGACACAAGCTTCACTACCTATCACTCTCCACAAGGACAATGAGTCCGTCATAGCCTCTTCAGTCAGGGATGATGTCAGCTTCAGATCTCGCCATATTGATATACGTTATAAAAATGTGAGAGACCTAGTTAAAAAGGGTTTTGTTGAATTTGTTCATTGCGATACCAAGGACCAAATTGCTGATTTCTTAACTAAACCTGTACCTTGTGAAATACATTGGAACCACTGCAAATCAATTGGACTGTACTTATAATTTATTTTTTCTTATACTTGTGTTTATTATTATCTTTGAACACTGTTCCATCACACTTGGCAATAGAAGTGGTCTGTCAGAATATTGCCTGCATATGATGTACCAGAGACTAGAAAGGGGTAAAGTCTTTACAGACATCACATGTGACTATATCAGCCAATGAACTCTTACCCAGAAACCACTTGGACATCTTCCCTGGTTTTTTTTCTCTCTATCATCTATCTCTCAGCAAGACAACACGTGAACTTATCTCTCCTCTCAACATCTTAGTCATACAGTTAGGGTAAAAGGTGCAACAGGACACCCTGTTCATTATTGTATGCATGTATATATTTTGTAAATAATAAAACAACTTTTTGAACCTGAAGCTGTATTGACCAAATAACTTCCTCATAGAACCAAATGAGCACGACCATCAATATATATCTGACAAGTACAATCTGTAATTATACCTAACAAAAAGAACTGTGGAGTAAATTTTATCTTCTTCTTGAGAATCCACCATATTTTTAAACCAAAATGTCTTAATTTTTTTACATGTCCACCATATATGATAATACGTAGCATCATCACATTCACATCTCCAACACTTAGGTTGCACACTTGGATACATACAAGCTAACTTTTTAGGATCTAGATGCCATCTATAAAACATTTTGTAAAAATTCTCTCTTAAGTTTTGGGCTTGCGTAACTTCACATTTCTAACCCATATTTTTTCCCACGTATCCATCATTATTGGTTCTTCAATATTTTGTGTCCACTTTATCATACAATCCTTAACTAACTCCGTTTGTTTGAATCTATTTCTACCAATGCGTTATACAACCTTTTTATATGCATTTGACTTTGATCTCTAATCTGTTTTACCAAATTCTCCTCATTTTGCAAAATACCAATTTTCTGATCTTCTCTCCATCTAGCTTGCAACTGTACATATTGAAACCATATTTGAATTATCCCTTCTTCTCTTAGTTGATTCAAAGATTTTAATTGTAATATACCTCTTTCCTTGTTAAGAAGCTCTTTGTATGTAATCACATCTTGTTTTTGCTCTACGCTTATATTCTCTATCGCGTGTCTGGGTACTGCCCACATTGGTAACTTCTCGTTTAATTTATACTTATACTTTTTCCAGACACGCAATAAAGAATTCCTTAATATATGACTTTTAAAAGTCTTATCCACTTTCTTATCATATAGTAAATAAGCATGCCACCCGTAAACCAAATCATATCCCTCAATATTCAATATTCTTTCTTCTGTTGAGTTCATCCAATCACTCATTGCTGATAGGGCAGCTGCCTCATAATGTAGTCTTAAGTTGAGCATTTTGAGACCTCCTCTTTCACATATATCCTGCATTATTTTTTGTTTTATTCTCGGTCTCTTCCCTGCCCAGACAAAATTATTAATACCCTTCTGCCATATCTTCAGATTTTCATCTTTTTTAAGTATTGGTGTCATTTGAAAAAGAAACAAAAACTTAGGCAAAACATTCATTTTTACTGCTGCTATTCTTCCTAACAAGGATAACTGTAATTTTTTTCCAACTTTCCATCTCTCTCTGTATTTTTTGCCACAATGGATCATAGTTATGCGTGAATAGTTTTGCATTTGATGTCATAATATAAACCCCCAAATACTTAACTTTTTTAACTGTTTCAAATCCTGTTAATCTTTCTAATTCATCTTTTTGATTTGTAGTAATGTTTTTAGTTATTATCTTCGTTTTCCCTGCATTTATTTTAAATCCAGATACTTGCCCATATTGCTTAATTATATCCATTAAGCCTACAACCGACTGTAATGGTTGGGTTAAAGTAACAACCAAATCATCTGCGAATGCTTGTACTCTGTAATCATACTGTCTAATTTTAATTCCATTTATTTTGTCCGACCCACGTATCTTACTCAACAAAAATTCCAAAGTCAAGATAAACAATAATGGAGACAAAGGACATCCTTGTCTTGTTCCTTTTTCTATATTAAAAGTATCTGTTGAACTACCATTAATTATTATTTGCGCTGTTTGTTTCTGATACATTGCCTTAATAGATTGTGTAAAATATTCTCCAAACTGCATCTTTTCTATTATTTTCAATAAAAAATGCCAATTCAATCGATCAAATGCTTTCTCCGCATTGAGAAAAATTAGCGCCACAGGGATTTGGTTGTTCTTCCCCAAATACTCTAATAAGTTAACCACTTGCCTCTTCATTTGTCTACCATTTATGAAACCAGTTTGATCATTATGAATCATTTGTTGCATGACTATCATTAACCTATTTGCTAGTATTTTAGCAAAAATCTTATAATCTGTATTTAAAAGTGATATAGGCCTATAATTTTTTGGCTGAGTGTGGTCTTGCTCCTCCTTTGGAATCAGAGAAATAAAAGCTGTCCTCCAGGATGGGGGTACATCTCCTTCAGATTGTATGTTGGTAAATAACTCTTTGAGTGGTCCCACCATTTCTAGCTGCAAGTGTTTATAATAAGCAGCTGTGAAACCATCCGTCCCCGGGGCTTTACCCACTTTCAACTGCTTAATTGCAAGCATGATCTCTTCAGAAGTTATTGGTTGATTTAAACCCTCCCTTTGCTCTCTTGTAATTATAGAAATATTCTCTTTCTGTAAATATCTATCTACATCTATACTTTGAATTTTATCACTAGTATACAACCTCATGTAAAATTCTAAAAATGCTTTTTTAATCATGTTTTGCTGATAAACCTCTTTACCATTATATTCTATTTTCTCTATGGTCCGTGACTTTTGTTTTTTCCTTAACAGATATGCTAACCATCTCCCTGGTTTATTAGCATCGCAAAAAGTATTATGTTTAGCATATTGCAAATTAATTGTGACCTGATCTGCCATTAGCATATTAAATTGCCCTCAAAATAAGTTAATTGCCTCTTTTATTTTCTTTATTTCCTCTTCTAAGTCCTTCCTTTTTTTCTCCTGTTTGTGTCTATGTTTATTATTCAAATATATCAAAATACCTCTCATAAATGCTTTGCTTGCATCCCAAACCATTTCCATAGATGTACCCTTATGCATATTTATAGTAAAAAATTATTTCAAATTTTTTTTGCATTCTTTTACATTTTCCTCATATCTAAACAGACTTTCATTTAGCCTCCACGACCTCTTAGATCCCATTCCATACTCTAATTCCATCCAAACTGGACTTTGATCTGTTAAACTCTTGGGCAGATCTTTGTCTTCTTCACCCTAGAAAAAAGATCATTAGTAAGTAATATGAAATCAATCCTAGAGAAGGACTGATGTCTATCAGAGAAAAAAGTAAAGTCTTTTTCTTCAAAGTTCCTCTCTCTCCAAATATCTCCCAACTCCATATCATCCATCATTTCAAAAAACGATTTTAGCAATCTAGCATGCGTTGAGATTCTTTGCAAGAGTCCCTTTTTATCTTTTTTAGTGTCCAAAACTCCATTCCAATTGCCCAATAAAATGCATGATTTATAATCCCATTGTAGTAACTTGGAATGTAAAAGCTTATAAATTTTTTCCTGCTGTTGGTTCGGTGCATATACTCCAATTAAAAGTATTTTTTTTTGAGGCTTCCGGTTTGGCTTCCGTCGTCGCCAGACGGTCTTTTGGGACCGCCAGCCCCGCCGCCCGTAAAAAGCCACCTTCAAAGCTGAGAGGCGGCTCGAAAAACTCCGTTTCTTTAAGGAAATGTGAGAAGAGCCGGTGAGAGCAGGTAGAGCCCTCTGCGAAGTCCCCAGAGGTTTTTTTTTACTCTTGGGGAGGAAGCAGGATGAGGCTCCCTATCCAGCTCGCCGCTGCTCCAGGCTTCGGGGGAACTCTACGCCTTGCAGAGCTAGACAATGTGACCAACCTAATCAGCAAAAACTAACAGATTACTTAAATAAGCAGGATGAAATCCGGATTTGGGACTCTAAATTGCAAGTATTTGTAACAACCCTATGACTGATTTTAAGAATGAAGAAAGAGTGAAAGGGGAAAAAAAGTTTAAAATGGCGGCTGGCTTTAGAGGCTTGAGAAGAAAGCTGAAAGCGAAAGTCCTTCTGTCTGAATGGTTTAATATGCTACAAAGTATCTGAAGTAATAGCACTGGTTAGAAGAGAAGGGGAAAAATTTCTGCTTCATGCTTCTCCTTTCTTAGAGACTTGATATTGATATTGTATGGAGAGAAGATTTTTTCTTTAAAAAGAGTCTGTTTGCGTGGCAGGATGGCGTTAAAGCTGACAAAGCCAGACTACAAAGCTGTGGGGGGGGGCTCCCCCATTTATAAATCATAAGAGCAATTCTTGAGCTTACAGATGCAGAAGAATGGTTTTAAAGACTTAAAGGAATTTGTTGTGGAGGCGTTGGCAAGACATGATGAGATTATGAACCAGAATTTTGAAAAATTTAGACAGGAAATTAAAGAGTTGGTTCAACAAAAGTATGATAACCTGAAGCGATATATTGTAACAGCTTTGAAAGGTTTTTCAGAGGTAATTGTACAGATGGATAAAAAATTGGAAGAAATCAATTTAGAAGTAGAGTCTAAAATGAAGGAAGCTGATTATAAGATTTATAATTTGGATAATAAAATGCAAAGAATTGAAAATGATTTGACAATGATTGAAGAAAATAGCTCAGAAGTAGAGTCAAAAATGAAGGAAGCTGATCACAAGACTTACAATGTAGATAATATAACGCAAAGGATTGAAAATGAAGTCACAATGATGCAATTCAGATCCATGGAATTTGCGATCAGACTGAGGGGAATAAGGGAAAATAGCAGAGAGGATTTGAGAAAGATGTCTGCTGAAGCTTTGGCTGTGATTTTAAAGGTCAGCTCTGAAGAGGTATTCTGTAAAATTGATAAGGTCTAAAGAGTAAATTCTTGGGTGGCAAAGCAAAGGCAATTGCCTAGAGATGTGGTGATTTATTTTACTGATAAAGGAATAAGAAATGATATTGTCTTTTAACTCCACTCTAGAAGTGAATGGAATAAAGATCCGGATATATAAAGAGCTGCTGTCCAAGATGTTAAAAGACAGAAAGGACTTTGGATTTTTGGTGACTGAGCTAAAGAAACAAAACATCCCATTTAGGTGGGATGCTCCAGTTGGTATAATATTGAGACATCAAGGAGAAAGATATCAATTAAACACTGTTGAAAAAGCGGAAGAATTTTACTATAAGGTTTTTAAAATATGCCCAACGTCTCCACCTATGTCATCAGTGTCAGGAATACAGGAGGGTGACAAAGAAAAGCAAAATGAACAAGAGATTGCAGCTCAGGGTAAGCAGATGGAGATGGAGGTAATGGAAAAACAACAAGTTACAGAGGGCTTTTTGGATGAGCCGCTTTTGGATTCACCCTCAGAGGTTATAGTTGGATCACCTATAAATATAAGAGAGGCGGCTTTGGATCTCGATTTGATGTCTTATCAAGTTAAAGACCAGCATGTAATTCAACCAGTTAACATACAAGTCTTAGAAAAGCAACCATGGTGGAGATCTAAGCCACAAGTTAAGAAAAGAAGAAGCAGGTTCTACAAAACTCAAAAATTTTAAAGTAAAAAAAAATTTTTAGCCAACAGACTAATGCCAGTTATTTAAGAGACGATTTAATATAATAAGCGGGATTTATAGAAGGCAGATACATGAAAACATAACGGAGGCAAATTACAGACTTATACTATTTTGAGAAGAATAACAGATCTCTGCAGTGCTGGTGTCTTTGGGATGTGGAAGATGGCCTGTGATTGAGCGGACTGGAACTTTCTATTATGGACTCTATGAAAGATGGACTACGCATATGTTGAGCTATAAGGCAAGAGAACTATGGAATAGGGGCATGCAGATGATCTGGTTGTTACCCTAATGTGGTTGTTGGAATTAATAATCTAGACAAAAGACATTACAGAAGATACCATATGGAATATAAATATAAAGTCACTCGGGGGGGGGGGGTTATATACAGAAACACTTATTATTGATGGGGGCAAATGGTAATTGAAGATACTAAATACACTGTTGGAAGCAGGATTTGATGTTACCGTAACATGGTCAATGGAATTAACAATCTAGTTGAAAGACATTACAGAAGATACTATATGGAGGCTGTTTTGAAATGTATAGTATACGGGGGACATAATAATAATCTTAGAAAGAAATGTTTAGCACATAGGGGGTGGTCTAAAAGGGTGGTAAAGTATTATATGATGTGATATTAATTTGGATTTCATTCTGGAGAAGCCATGGGGGGAGGGGAGGGGGAGGGGGGTTAGGGGGGGGAAGGGGGAAAAATCTGTATTTGAAAAACTTTTTCAATAAAAAAGTATTTTTTCTCCTTTTATTAAAAGTTCAATTGCTATAAATCTTCCTTGATCATCTGTTTCAATTAATTTGGCAATTAAGTCTTTTTTTGGGTATATAACTATACCATTCTTCTTCTCGGGAGCAGATGCAACAAAATGTATACCTAACCTTGCATTTATTAAGTATTTTTGATATTTACTTCTAATGTAAGTCTCTTGTAAACAAATTACATCATTTTTAAACTGTTTCAAATAATGAAATATTTTTCTCCTCTTTTGTGGTAAATTTAAGCCATTAACATTCCAAGTCAGAAATCTAGTTGCCATTCTTGGCCGCCTGAAGCCTTTGGAGCATCTGCTGGAAATCTCCATGCATTTTACTTGTTGGTCTTGCTCCTCCCACTGCTTCTGCTTTTGTAGTTTCTTGAATCATCTGTAGTTGCTGCAGTCTTAACTCTTCTTGACTCTTGGCTGCCGCTTGGGTCTGTCTTTGATCCTTAGGTTCTTCTATTTTATTGAACATCTCCAAAGCTTGAGCAGTAGTTGAAAGTTGTATTAAATCTTCTTGAGTAATCAAAGCTTCCCTTTGGGCCTGTACCAGCAATTTTGTATCCTCAAACATTGAAGCAATTTTTTTTCTATAGCAGAGGCTTGTGTTTTAAGGGTTTCCTGCAACATTTCAAGTGTTAATATTTGTGATTCCGTTGGAACAGAGAGAGATTGCAATTTGGATGTTTGAACTGGCGAGGTCCCAGCACTTTTGGTAACAATAGTCTTTATTTGTTTTGAAGCCATTTTTAGTTTCCAATTTGAATTTATTTAGCAGCCAGAATAACAAATCCACCAACTCCAAAAATTCCCAATCTTTAAATGATATCAATCCTTTTTTTTTTTTAAAAAAAAAAAGTCACTGCTGTAATCTTTTTAGCCTTAATCTTCTTTTTTCTTTAAAGCAAAAATCTCTAGTTTTGAACAGGGGCTACCAGCGCTAAATGAAACTTTCCTTTTTAACTTTTGCTTTCCTGCCCCATTAAAGCTCAATCGCCATCTTGGTTTCACTTTCTCCCCTTAGTAAATCAGAAGGAAGTAATACACATTTGGAGTTAAAGTTTAGTACTTGCAAATCTGATCTCTCCTGAGTTTGCTCAGCCTGCTTCCAAATGATGTTTTATTCCAAGCGTTGTTTGCAGGGGTGGTCGCGGCTTAAAGCAGAATTGTCCCGGATCTGGAGCTCTATCGGGCTTCCAGGGAGCTCTCACCCTTCGAGCCCCAGAATTGTTCCTGGGGCTTCTTGGGGAGCTCTACCTGCACCCGTCTGTTCTCTTCCTCCCCTTTTCCCAGGGAGAAAGTTTTCAAGCCGCTAGACAGCTGATTTGTGTTGTTCTAGCGGCTTTAAGAGATTGTGGGGCTGGCGCTTGCAAAAGGAGCGTCTTTGATGCCTGCGGTGCCACCGGAAGTCGATAGATCAACTTCTTAGCCACATGGCAGCTATCATAGTCAAAATTCTTAGCCATAGCTAAATGATAACAAAAACATTTTTTCAATACAAGTTTTGATCCTAGTATATGAAATAGAACAGAGGTGTCAGACTCACGTCATCATGGTGGTGTCACGGTGACGTATCGGGACTTTTTTCCTCTTTGCTAAACCAGGTGTGGGTGTGGCCAGCGTGTGATGCATCTGGCTTGTGGGCCAGGAGTTTGAAAGCCCTAAAATAGACTACCAGACTATGTCATTATATCCCAATCATAGTACAAGACTACTCCATTAGGCAGAATTAAAAAAAAAAATTTGTTGAAAATATACCTTCTATCAACCTCCCATGAAGACTGTTAAAGAAATGTCCTAATGAAAGCCTCAGGAGCTGATTTTTACTATTTGGGCCCTGAAATGGTTGCAGAGGATCATTATCATATTAACTACTTGAAGTATATCATCTTTTCAAAGAACTATATTTTTAGCTTGGTGCTCAAGATAAAGTGATACAAGTGACCTCAGAGAATGGCACTATGGCCTTCAACAAATCATCCTGCCTCTATGGATACTTTTTCCTTTGAGACTGGCCAGAAGTTCTTATATGTGTGTGTCATTGATTCTACTTATAATCAGAATTCTCCAAACAATATGACTGTCAGGTATGCTTCCTTCAGTATCCAGGAAAGAAAAACCCAAACTCAATCATTTTAAAGAGATTAGTACTTTTACTGAATATGAAATGATCGCAACCCAGGTAAAGCTGGAAGTGAGCAAAACGCGTGAAATAGCATCTAGTAAGCTTCTCCCCACCCCCCACCCCCCCGTGTCCATTGATCATCATCCAATCCAAAGGTCTCCCAAAGGTCAGGTGGCATCACGTCTGGCAACGTCATTCATCAGGAATGTAGGGCAGTTGGTCAGCCGGCCCCTTTGGAGATTCACTTTCGTTTCTTGGGAAAACACCTCCTACAATGGAAAAAACACCTCCTGCACTCTTCCCCCTCATCGCCCCCTTAACTAGTCCCTCCCCCCGTTCCTTATGGCAGCTGAAGCAGGCAAAGCTGAGGCTGACATTCGGCCCCTCTTGCAGAAGAGACGTTATTCCTAAATAAGAGGAAGGAAAAGAGAGAGAAACAGAATATATACAATAATTATGGTTTATCTGGGTATTTGGTATAGAATTGCTGTATTTTCTTGGGAGCTCGGACATCCCGTTTATTCACCCATTCAGCCTGAGACAAAGGGAAATGTTTCCAGGCTATCAGATATTGGACTTTACCATGGTGTTTCCTAGAGTCCAAGATTTCCTTAACTTCAAAATGTTGCTCCCCCTCTATGAGAATGGGAATTGGAGGGGTGCTTTGGTCAGCCCTTAGGGGAGACGAGTGTTCAGGTTTTAATAAACTAACATGAAATACAGGATGTATACGTCTCAATGTTTTTGGCAATTCCAATTCAACTGTTACTAGATTAATTAGTCTAATCACACGAAATGGTCCCACATACTTAGGGCCCAGCTTTTTTGACTTCTGGGTAGTCTGTAAGTATTTAGTAGATAAATAGACTTTATCACCCACTTTATAAATGTGAGCTGGGGACCTTTTCTTATCGGCTTGTGCCTTATGGGCCCGGTGTGCCTCATCTAATGCCTTTTGAGTCACTGCCCATGTGCTCTTTAATTGTTCAATCCAATCCATCAAAGAGGGATTCTGGGGGTCATCTTGTGGTAGCTCGGGAATGGGTACGAAATCC
Organism: Arizona elegans; assembly: GCA_022577455.1. NCBI lineage: Eukaryota > Metazoa > Chordata > Lepidosauria > Squamata > Colubridae > Arizona > Arizona elegans. The sequence continues at coordinate 32,547,287 of JAKOOJ010000006.1, forward strand.
TGGCCCGATGCGACCTTAAAAGGAGTGAAACCGGTGCTACTGTGTACGGAATTATTATATGCCACTTCTGCAAATGGCAACAAGTCTACCCAATTGTCTTGCTGGTAACTTACGTAACACCTCAGGTATTGTTCTAGAACCCCATTGGTTCTTTCACAGGCCCCATTTGTCTGAGGGTGGTGACTGGAACTCAGCCCCTGGGCGGAGCCTATCAACTTCAAAAACTCTTTCCAGAAACTAGAAGTAAATTGCACACCCCTGTCAGAAATTACTCTTTTTGGAGATCCATGTAGTCGGTAAATCTGCCGAATAGTTTTGCAAGGGTTTTTGCTGAAGGGATCTTTGAGCAAGGGATGAAATATACTTGTTTGGAAAACAAATCAGTTACTACCCAAATAACAGTGCAGCCTTCACTCTCTGGTAAGTCCACAATAAAATCCATAGATACTTCCTTCCATGGGGCATTCGGTCTGGCCACAACTTGCAGTAATCCAAGGGGTTTTCCTGGAGGTCTTTTAGCCGAGGCACATACTGGACAGCTAGCCACATATGCCTCTATGTCCTTTTTAAGTGCAGGCCACCAAAATTGTCTCTTAACAAGATGTAGAGTCTTGACAAACGCAAAGTGTCCTGCAGCCTTGGCATCATGAGCATATTTCAATATGGTTGTTCTTAATGTGGTCGGAACATACAGTTTCGATCCAACCCAAGCTAGTCCATCATGAAGTGTGCATTCATTCGAGTGGTTCTTAAACCACTTGTCAGTTTTTAGCGCTTCTTGCAATTTTTTGAGTAAATCCCCCAAGAATTCTGGTTCGGTTTTTCCCTGCGCTCTGGTAGTGACAGGTGTTGCCAATTGTGTCGAGGGGATCATAGGTTGAACCACCTCCTTTTTGATGCTGTTCTACTGTAGCAATCTGGAAAGTGTGTCCGCCATGAAGTTCTTTCCCCCAGGAAGGTAACGTAGGGTGAAATTGAAACGATTGAAATGTTGGGCCCAACGAGCTTGTTTTGGTGAGAGTTTGCGTGGTGTTTTTAATGCCTCTAAATTCTTGTGATCAGTCCAAACTTCGAAAGGGTGTTTCGCCCCTTCTAAAAATTGTCTCCATGTTAACAGCGCCCATCTAACTGCAAAAGCCTCTTTTCCCCATATGGCCCATCTCCTTTCGGGTTCTGATAGTTTATGGGACGTGTAAGCACAGGGTTGTAATATCCCGTTTTCATTCTTTTGCAAGAGTATTGCTCCTACAGGTACGTCACTGGCGTCAGCTTGTACTACAAAAGGTTGTTCCATGTCTGGGTGTTTGAGCACTGGTTCAGCTGCAAACAGCCGTTTCAATCTTTTGAAAGCGGCTTGACAGTCCATAGTCCATTCTAGTGGTTTCGAGGGTTTGGGCTTTACTTCCCCTTTCATTTTTAGCAAGTCTGTAATTGGTAGTGCGATTTTCGCGAAAGAGGGGATAAATTGTCTATAAAAGTTAGCAAACCCCAAGAAGCTCTGTAACTGTTTACGGGTGCGTGGTGCAGCCCATTCCAGCACTGCCCGGACCTTTTCAGGGTCCATCTCTATTCCTTCATGCGATATACGATATCCAAGATAGTTGATTTTGTCTTGGTGGAATTCACATTTAGAAAGTTTGGCATAGAGTTCAGCCACTCTGAGTTTCTTCAAGACTGTCCGCACCAACTTTACATGATCGGCCATGTTGTCAGAGTAGATCAGAATGTCATCCAAATAGACCAACACCCCCTTATACAGGTGCTCATGCAATACTTCGTTGAGGGCTCAGGGCAGGGGTGGGGGGGTGGCGGTTATTATAAAGGAAGGTCTGGATCCAAGGGAGACCACTGTTCCACAGATAGCCAGATGTGAGTCCCTCTTTGTGAAGTGGGGTCGTGGAGTACAGATGGGCTTGTTGATCACGTATCTGGCTCCCTGCCACATGGCAACAGCCCTGCCCGAGCTGCTTAACGTTATAGCCAAGGTGGCAGTTGACACCCCCAGACTTGTTATCATGGGGGATTTTAACCTGCCATCTATCGGTGAAACGTCTGAGGTGGCTCGAGAGTTCATGGCTTCCATGACGGCCATGGACCTTACTCAGTTAATTCATGACCCTACTCACACAGGGGGACACACTCTGGACTTAGTTTTTGTCTCTGGTCAGTGGTTGAGTGGCCTTGATATAGGGGATATAGCCATCGAACCCTTGTCATGGTTTGACCACTCGCTCCTTCGACTGGACTTTCTAACTGCTGCACCCCACCGCAGGGAGGCGGGACCGACCAGGTGGTTCCGCCCCAGGCGCCTGATGGACCCTGATAGGTTCCAGATGGAGATTGGGCCATTTCCTGAGACTCTGGCTCATGACTCGGCTGAAGACCTGGTGGCCGCCTGGGATAGTGCGGCTGCCAGGGCCTTGGACCATGTCGTGCCTTTGCGGCCTCTGACCCGGCACCAAACTCACCTAGCTCCTTGGTTCTCTGAGGAGCTCAGGGAGATGAAGCGCCAGAAAAGACACCTGGAGAGTAGTTGGAGGACCAGCCGCTCCGAATCCGACCGAACACTGGTGAGGTCTCACATTAAGACCTACCTAGTGGCAATAAAAGCGGCGAAATCTAGCTATTTTGCCGCTCTTATCGCGTCATCAGATAATCTCCCGGCCGCCCTGTTTAGGGTGACCCGCTCCCTCCTCCACCTGGAAGTGCGGGATGAACCCTTGCAGGGCCGAGCTGAGGACTTTGTGCAGTATCTGTATGACAAAATCACTCAGATTCGGGAAGGGCTGGCCTCTGACTGGGTATGTCCGGACGGGATGACTGAGGCAGGTCTTGAGAGTGTTATCTGGGGGGAGTTCGATCCTGTGGCTCCCGAGGACATGGACAGGGTCCTGGGATGGCTGAATGCAACCACATGTTTATTGGACCCATGTCCCTCCTGGTTGGTACTGGCTTCCTGGGAGGTGACACGAGGCTGGCTCCAGAAGATTGTTAACGCTTCTTTGAGTGAGGGGGTCCTGCCAGCCGCTTTGAAAGAAGCGGTTGTGAGGCCCCTCCTCAAGAAGCCCCTCTGGATCCGGCTGTTTTGGCTAACTATCGTCCAGTCTCCAACCTTCGCTTCGTTGCGAAGGTTGTTGAGAGTGTGGTAGCACAACAGCTTCCCCGGTACCTGGATGAAGCTGTCTATCTAGACCCGCTCCAGTCCGGCTTCCGGCCTGGGCACAGCACGGAAATGGCATTGGTCACGTTGGTGGATGATCTCTGGAGGGCTCGGGATAGGGGTTGCTCCTCTATCCTGGTCCTGTTAGACCTCTCAGCAGCTTTTGATACCATCGACCATGGTATCATGTTGCACCGGTTGGCGGGGGTGGGGGTGGGGGACACTGTTCTGCGGTGGTTCTCCACCTACCTCTCTGACCGGTCGCAATCTGTGTTGACAGGGGGGCAGCGGTCGACCCTGAGGCACCTTGCTTGTGGGGTGCCACAAGGGTCGGTCCTCTCGCCCCTTCTGTTCAACATTTATGTAAAGCCGCTGGGTGAGATCATCCGTGGCTTCGGGGTGGAGTTCCATCAGTACGCTGATGACACCCAGCTGTACATCTCCACCCCAGGCCATCCCAACGATGTCCCAGTGCCTGGAGGCCATGCGGGCCTGGATGGGGAGAAACAGGCTCCGACTCAATCCCTCCAAGACTGAGTGGCTGTGGCTTCCGGCGTCCCGATATAGCCAGCTGACGCCATTGCTGGCTATTGGGGGCAAATCACTCACCCCCACGGAGAGGGCTCGTAATTTGGGCGTCCTCCTGGACGCACGGTTGTCTTTAGATCATTTGACGGCTGTGGCCAGGGGGGCTTTTTATAAGGTTCGCCTGATACGCCAGTTGCGCCCCTTTCTAGATCGGGACTCCCTACGCACAGTCACTCAGGCACTCGTCACTTCCCGCCTGGACTACTGCAATGCTCTCTACATGGGGCTCCCCCTGGGGTGCACCCGGAGGCTCCAGCTGGTCCAGAACGCGGCCGTGTGGGGGATTATGGGGGCGATGAGGCGCTCCCATGTGACACCTCTCCTGCGTGAGCTGCACTGGCTCCCGGTGGTCTTCCGGGTGCGCTTCATGGTGTTGGTGACCACCTTTAAAGCGCTCCATGGCTTAGGGCCGGGGTACCTACGAGACCGCCTTCTGCCACCAATAGCCTCCCACTGGCCAGTACGCTCGCACAGAGTGGGCCTCCTCAGGGTGCCGTCTGCCAGACAATGTCGGCTGGCGACCCCCAGGGGGAGAGCCTTCTCTGTGACGGCGCCCACTCTCTGGAACAACCTCCCCCCAGAGATACGTACAATAACAGACCTCCGGATTTTTCGTCGGGCCCTAAAAACCTATTTATTTCAACTAGCTGGACTGGCTTGAGTTAAATTTTAAATTGATTTTAAATTGGGTTGTTTTAATTTTATGGCCAAAATATTTAATTATTTTAACTGTTTTTAAATTTTGTATGTCCTGTTTTTTACTTTGGCTGTTCACCACCCTGAGTCCTAATTGGAGAAGGGCGATATAGAAATTGAAACAAATAAAATAAATAAATAAATAATCAACTGCATGAATACAGCAGGGGCTCCCTGTAGTCCAAAAGGGAGTACTCTAAACTGGAAGCATCCCAGTGGGCAATTAAATGCTGTCTTCCATTCATCCCCCTCTTTTAGTCTCACTCAGTAGTATGCCTCTCTTAAATCAAGTTTGGTGAAAATTTTTCCTTTCCCTAAATGGGCTAACATGTCCTTCATGAGTGGGAGGGGGTAGACATTTTCTACGCAAATTGCGTTGATATTCCTATAATCGACCACCAAACGAAAGGATCCATCTTTCTTTTCGTGGAACATTACTGGCGCCGCCACCTTGGGTTTGGCTCATTCGATGAATCCCCGTTCTAGGTTCTTGTCAATAAAATTTCGCAATTCCCCCAATTCTCGAGGTATCATGGGGTAAAGTTTTGGTTTGGGAAGCTTCACCCCAGGGAGTATTTCAATGGTGCAGTCGGTGGCTCTGTGGGGAGGCAGAGCATCCGATGCCTTTTCGCTAAAGACTTCCTTGAGATCCCAATATTCCTTTGGAATCTTCTCTTCTCCCTCAATATAGTCAATGGCTACTGCCGCCCTTTCTGGTTTTATGTCATCCCTCGGGGGGGGGGGGCTTCCTTCTCCGGAGTCGGTTCTGCCGTGTGGATGCGCAGGACCTCCGTCTTCCAATTTACCCATGGGTTCCATTTTCGAAGCCAGGGCAGTCCTAGAATGAGGGGTCTCTCCATACCAGGGGCTACAATAAATCTGAGATTCTCTACATGATTCCCCAACTGCAATTCAAGGGGTTCGGTCATAAAGCTAGCTGGGCCCCCTCCTGCAATCGACCCGTCTAATTGACAGAATGCAATGGGTCTTTTTAAAGTTTTTAGTCTCAGTCCCATTTCCTCCACCACCTTGGGGCTAATTATGCACCTAGTGCACCCCAAGTCCAATAGGGTTAACATTTGTGCATGGGCCCCTGTGGATGGCACCCTTACTTCTACGGGGATGAGTAAGGGTTCTTCCGTGTGACTCACCCGATCGTCGGTGTCGGAGTTGGAGTCTGTCTCACTGTCGTCATCGTTGGTCGGAGTTCCCAACTCACCCTGGTTTCGGGGAGCGAACTCAACGACTTCTCCTTTCAGGGTGGTGCCGCAGGTTTTGGCGGGTATTTTGTCGCCTTTCTTCGGCCCGGGCCCGGCAGCTTTTGGCAGTGGCTTGGAGAAGCATTCGGCAGCCCGGTGACCTTCCTTCCCACATTTGAAGCAGGTGAAGGGCTTTGACTTGGGTTTGAATTCGGTCTCCCCCCAGCCATCTTTGGTGCCCCTTTACGGTGGAAGGAAGATGACTGGTCCCCCATACGCCTTCCTCGGAGTTCACTCTGTCTCAGCTCGATCTCCACATCCTCAGCTACTATGTACCATCTCTGCAAATCTTTGGGGACCCCCATGCTCCTACAGTCTCAATATATCTCTTCATTCAACCCATCTTTGAAACTTTCCAAAAGAGCCATTTCTGACCAGCCTGTCATATAGGGTGCCAGTTCACGAAACTCTTGGATATACTCTGCCACAGGTCTCCGGCCCTGCTGAATGCTCTTCATTCTGAGTCTCGCCTTTCGTTCAGCTAAATGGTCTTCAAAATGCCTCCTAAGGGCCCCCATGAACTGGTTGTAATTTCTTAGCAAGAGGGAGTTGTTATTGTGGAGAACCACCATCCACTCAGCGGCTACTCCCTCTAAGGCGTTCGTGACACTTCTCACTCTAGCAGCCTCTGATACGTAGTCCTCCCCCCAATTCTGCATGTGGTTCCACACTTGGGTCAGGAAAAATCCCAAGGTTTTAGGATTTCCATCATACTTCCCAAGAAGGGGGGGGATTTTTGGCTTTTTACGTCTGCGGGGGTGGGTGGGCTGCAAGGCTGGGGTTCTCTGGCCGACTGCATCTCTCCCTTGAGCTGCCGAAGCCTGGGATGTTTCTTCCTCAAACTCTTCCTCTCCCCCACAGGCTGTCTCTTCTGGCTCCCCTCTGGGGCCTTATCCCCCCTTCTCCACAGGAATTCCAAAAGACTCATGGTTTTTTCTGCTCTCTTCCACATCACGGATAAGCTGCAAGGCTTGTTCCATCATGAGACGTTCCTTTTGCTCTTGCATCCACACTGCCTCTTTTTTATGGGGTCTGGAAGTCGTCACTCCCTGGGGATCCTCCCCCCAGTCCGGTAGCCTCCCCACTCCTTTTGATCATCTGGCTTCCTCCGGCTCTAAATGGAGTCTTTCCAACCATTCCACATTCTCTTTCTCCGCTTGGAGGGCGGCTGCAGTCGAACTCGCTGCTCCCATTTGCTCTCCTCCATCACTCTCTTGATCTGACATAATTTGGATTTACAGTCCCCTCGGTTTTTGTCTGGGATGACTGGATGAGACTTCCAGCTTAATGTCAAGTATGCTTCCTTCAATATCCAGGAGAAATGATCGCAACCCAGGTAAAGCTGGAAGTGAGCAAAACACGTGAAATGCATCTACTAAGCTTCTCCCTCCCCCCGTGTCCATTGATCATCAGCCAATCCAAAGGTCTCCCAAAGGTCAGGTGGCATCACGTCTGGCAATGTCATTCATCAGGAATGTAGGGCAGTTGGTCAGCCGGCCCCTTTGGAGATTCACTTTCGTTTCTTGGGAAAACACCTCCTACAATGGAAAAAACATCTCCTGCACTCTTCCCCCTCTTCACCCCCTTAACTAGTCCCTTCCCCCGTTCCTTATGGCAGCTGAAGCAGGCAAAGCTGAGGCTGACAATGACACATACCAATGAGACTTTCCTTCATTCCTTCAGGGACAAGAAAACTACCTTACCTTTGGTTTCTGATGCAATTAGATCACCTGTCCAAATATGAGACAGATCTTCCATCAGATCTGACAGTCTAGATCCTTGATTTCAAATGCTCCTGGTCAAAGTCCATATATTAAAGCCTTCATATTAGTCCTTAGCATCTATCTTATTTCATTAGGGCTTGATTTACAGCCTCCTACTGTCCAATCTGCTACTTCCTTTTGTTTTCTTAACATTTGGAGCCAGGCTTTAATCTTCCTTAAGGTTTATTTTCTCTCCTATTTCAACATATCAACAAATAACTCCTTTTTCAAACAGCTCTTGAGGAATTTATCTTTAGATTTGCTAGTATTTTTCCGTAAATCAAACTTCTTATTTCAGCCTGGGATCCATATGCATTTAACCTTCTAAATCTTTTTTGGCAGATCCTTTCCTCTTTAAGATGATATTTCTGGTAATCAATATCTGTGTTTGGTGTAAGAACTCTGTATTCTTCACTGGGAGCCCCTGTTCCTCTAGTTCCAACTAAGATTATAAGCCTGAACTTACAGTACCTGTCTCTAAGAAGATATGCCACATTCTATCTCAACCAATACTGCTTTTCTTACTTTTCCATTGTATCAACCTCAAATCTGGAACATTTTTTTTCATTCTTTATTCACACAATACATTTCAGTATTGTCATTATACTAAATGTGAAATATATAGCAAAAGTGTTATTCCAGCTATAGGAAGGGACCTGTAGATTTGCCTATTGAATTAAAGATAATCTTCATTGTTTTATTAGTTGGCAAATCTCTTACTGTGACAGCCTGTGAAAAGTCAGAGCAATATTGTTTTCCATGGCTTAATAGAAGACAAGTGCCCTACATCCTATTCTAGATAAGCATGATTCAAAGAAACCATACCAAAGAAACAAATTTTACCTACCTTTTACCAGAATTCTTTCAAGTGGTCAGCTGAGCATCCATAAAACTCTGGCATTGTTTCCTGTGCAAGTGCTTACTTAGGTATTCTGGAGCCCAAGACTGCCCGCATTACTTCTTTGTAACACAAAGGGAAACATGAATTGTCTTTGGGAGGATAAACATGGAACAGATAATCTTCTAACAACCTCATCAATTATAAAAGGCACTGACAATCTTCCATACAGGTTGATGAGGCGTATACTGTATGAGCAGATTGTTATCAAACCGAACTAGTTACAGGAAGTAACCTGTTTTTCTTTTGTGACTTTTTTTACTGTGATGAATGTGTACTTCTGCCTTAAATAAATACTAACATCCCTCTCCACAACAACGACCTGGACATAGTCATAAATATGATTAGATACAAAAAACAAAAAAATATTCTTTGCATCTAATACAAATTTATTTATTTATATAATTGCTCATTTCACTTGAAGTAACTCTGGGCGGTGTACAATCAAAACAGCAATTAAAACAATAAACATAGATAAATCAAGTTCATGTTAGTTATATTGTTATTCTATTTCATTGAAAGAGAGAAAATTAATCATGTTAATCTTTCCAAATAAAATAAGTGAATCTTCCTCTACAGTATAATGAACAATGCTTCTGTTGTTGTTACAAGTCAAAGCACAGATTATTGCTAATCCTCATAACCTCTTGTTTTATTCCCTTCAAAACTATTCTTTGCTTTGTGGGTAGAATCAACAAATGTTGGAAATCTCAATTTGTATCACTAATAATAATAATAATAATAATAATAATAATAATAATAATAATAATAATAATAATAACTTTATTGTCATTGTACATGTATACACAGTATACCCATACAATGAAATTCACTTAATACCCAAAGATCAGGTCCAACACACATAACAATCCCCAAACTCACTCCCACCCACCACAAATTCCCCACCCCTAAACCACCCAAACATCCACACAACAGACCAAGTAATGCTGTCCAACAGCTCACTGATGGTGGCCCTTTAGTTCATTGTTGAGTGCAATTATTGTTCCGCCAGGCCGGGCTATCAACATAATAATTTTAAATTGGGGTATTTTAAATTTTCGGGGTTTTAAACCGGGCCAAATCTATTTAATTATTATTTTAATTTTTAATCATTGTTTTGTCTTGTGTTTTTAAATTGGCTGTACACCGCCCTGAGTCCTTCGGGAGAAGGGCGGTATAGAAATAAAATTATTATTATTATTATTATTATTATTATTATTATTATTATTATTATTATTATTATTATTATTTAATCTTTAGTGAGATTCACAGCCTTTGAGGCTGGTTAATAGCTCAGCAGCTCGAGTCCTAACCAAGGACCTAGGAACTGTTAAGGTATCGTCGGAGGATGTAAGCTGTTCCGAGTAAGGTGTTTTTTTGTAGAGTCAAAATATTCAAGTCCGGCAAATTTAGAATTTCTAAATAGCGGGGTAGCCCTTTGGGTATTGCTCCAAGGGCTCCAATTACAATCGGGACAACACACGATTTCTTTTTCCACAGTCGCTCAACTTCAATTTGCAAATCCCGGTACTTTGTGATTTTTTTCTTGCTGCTTATCTTCAATCCGTGCATCACCAGGTATTGCAATGTCAATGAACCATACTTTTTTCTTTTCAACTATTGTTATGTCAGGTGTGTTGTGGACCAAGTGCCTGTCAGTCTGAATCCTAAAGTCCCTCAAGATCTTGAGTTTTTCATTCTCTAAAACTTTCTCAACCTGATGTTCCCAGTGGTTTTTGCTGTACTCAAATCCAAACTTCTGGCACAATTTCCAGTGAATGATCTTAGCAACCCGGTCATGGCGTTGTAGGTAGTCAGTTTGTGAAATTTTGCTGCACCCACTGATCAGGTGGTCGACTGTCTCATCTTTCTCATTGCAGAGGCGGCACTTGCTGTTGGTGGTAACATGTTGAATTTTTGCCTTCTGATCTGTCCCCGTCCCCACACACACACAAACACAGCCAGCCGAGGGTTAAGGAAACACTTTGGAACGCACCCAGGTCTTATCTCCCACTTGGCAGCGATAGACACACCGTCTGCCAAATGCCTTTATTTTCACAAACAGAAAGATAAGATACTAACATACAAAAAAGTCCAAGCAGAAATAATATTTCTCCCAGCAGTTCCGGACGAGGCTTTAGTGACTATCCAAGGTTTACTTTTGTTCGTCACAAGGATCCCTGACTACTACCCTCTATTATATAGTCTCTGGGGTGTGGTCCAGTGACTCAGTTCTAATCCCTAGCACGCCTCCTAAACTGCTGCAATTGTTTATCACGACTTCGGAGGCGTGCGTCCAGGAATGATGTTTCTTCATCACTCTGAGACGAACCAGCTGTCTCCCTGCTGATCTCCTCTCCCTCGGCCGGCACCTGAGACAATGCCAGAGGGGAGGGGCCTGGAGAGGGAGGCCTGGCTGACTCCTCTTCCTCATGCTCGGAGCTTTCTTCCTCCGATGGGACAGGCTCAGAGGGCGGGGCCACAACACCTTCATGCAGTTTGTGGCTAGGGCTTGTTCTTGAGTTGCCAAAATAAAGCTTTCTGTTTCTTTTTTCAGTACTCCTGATCTTATCCAGTTCCAAGTTAGTTTCTGGTCAGCTTTGCCTTCAATACTTTTCAAGTATTGGCCATGCAGAGCTTTGTGTTTCCAATTTTCAGCTCGCTGCTCAGTTACTTCTTTCTTATATTCTGCTTTTGTTTTAGTTGTCTTTAAAAGGCCTCCTTTATTTACTTCCTTAATCATTGGTTCTTCACTTTTCTGGATGTAATCATTCAAGCTGCATTTTTCTTCTTCCACAGTCTGCTTTACTTGTAGGAGTCCTCGACCACCCTCTGCTCTTGGTAAATATAATCAGTCAACATCACTTTTAGGGTGCAAGGCATGATTCATTGTCATAAGCTTCCTTGTTTTTCTGTCCAAATTGTCTAACTCCATCTGGGTCCAGTCAATTATTCCTGCAGAGTATCTAATCACAGGTATAGCCCAGGTATTTATGGCTTTTATGATGTTTCCTCCACTCAATTTGGACATTAATATCCTACGAATTCGCCGAATGTACTTGGCTGAAGTTAATTCCTTGACTTTATTATGCATTAAGTCAGAGGCTTCTAAAATTCCCAAGTACTTGTAGCCTTCTTCTGATTTTACTGCCTTTATCATTTCTTCATTCTCTAGTTCTATTCCATCTTCTTCTATGATTTTGCCTACTTTGGTTGCTATTGTTGCACATTTGTCAATTCCAAACTGCATACCAATGTCTTGGCTGAATTCTTTTGTGTTTTCAATTAATAAATTCAGTTCAGCTTTTGTTTTACCAAACAGCTTCAAATCATCCATGTACATCAAGTGCGAGATTTTCAGTCCTTTCTTTGCAAGTTCGTATCTACAGTTCATCTTCTTCAAAATGATTGTCAGTGGTAGCATTGAGAGTATAAAAAGTAGGGGTGAAAGGGAATCACCCTGGAAAATGCCTCGTTTAATTTCAACTTCACCCAGTTCTTCTTCATTAGCCATAAGTTTCATTTTCCAGAGGTTCATTGAAGATTCCATGAATTTTTGTACGTTTTAATTTAATTTAATTTAATTTCCAATTTATATACCGCCCTTCTCCCTGAGGACTCAGGGTGGTGTACAGCCAAGATAAAAAACATAGAATACAAATATTAAAACATTTAAAAATATATATAAATTTTGGCCCGAAAGTTAAGAATCACAGACTAATTAAAAGAATTTAAAAATTTCTTCTTAAGCCAACCCGGCTTGCTGAAAAAGATGGGTTTTCAGGGAACAACGGAAGGCATTGAGGTCATGGATTCTTCTTATCTCCGGGGGCAACTGATTCCAGAGGGTGGGAGCCCCCACAGAGAAGGCCCTCCCCCTGGGGGCCACCAGCCTACATTGTTTGGCTGATGGCACCCTGAGGAGGCCCTCTCTGTGGGAGCGCAGGGGTCGATGGGAGGTCATTGGTAGCAGCAGGCGGTCTCGGAGATAGCTAGGCCCTATGCCATGGAGCGCTTTAAAGGTGATAACCAACACCTTGAAGCACACCCGAAAGACCACTGGGAGCCAGTGCAGCTCGCGCAGGAGCGGTGTTACATGGGAGCGCCATGTTGCTCCTATCACTACCCGCGCTGCTGCATTCTGAACCAGCTGGAGCCTCCGGGTGCTCTTCAAGGGGAGCCCCATGTAGAGAGCGTTGCAGTAGTCAAGGCGAGAGGTGACGAGGGCGTGAGTGACTGTGCACAAGGAATCCCGATCAAGAAAGGGCCGCAACTGGTGAATCAGGCGAACCTGATAAAAGGTCCCCCTGGTAACAGCCGTCAGATGTTTCTCCAAAGACAGCTGCCTATCCAGGAGGACTCCCAGATTGCGAGCCCTTCCAGTGGGGGCCAAAGACTCGCCCCCAATAGTCAGTGATAGAGTCAACTGACTATATCGGGATGCCGGGAGCCACAGCCACTCAGTCTTGGAAGGGTTGAGCTTGAGCCTGTTCCTCCCCATCCAGATCCGCACAGCCTCCAGGTACTGGGACATCACTTCAAGGGCATCGTTGGGGTGGCCTGGGGTGGAGATGTACAGCTGGGTGTCATCAGCGTACTGGTGGTATCTCACCCCAAAGCCACGGATGATCTCGCCCAGCGGCTTCACATAAATATTGAACAGAAGGGGCGAGAGGACCGATCCCTGCGGCACTCCACAAATGAGAGGCCTCGAGGTCGACCTCTGCCCCCCTGCCAACACAAACTGCGACCGGTCGGAGAGAAAGGAGGAGAACCACTGCAACACAGTGCCTCCCACCCCCAACTCTTCCAGCCGGTGCAGCATGATACCATGGTCAATGGTATCAAAAGCCACTGAGAGATCTAATAGGACCAGAACAGAGGAATAACCCCTGTCCCGAGCCCTCCAGAGATCATCCACCAACGCGACCAATGCCGTTTCCGTGCTGTGCCCAGACCTGAAACCCGACTGGAATGGATCTAGATAGGATGTTTCCTCCAGGAATTGCAGAAACTGTTGCGCGACCACACTCTCAACAACCTTCACAATGAAGCGAAGGTTGGAGACAGGACGATAGTTAGCCAATATTGCTGGATCCAGGGACGGCTTCTTGAGGAGAGGCCTCACCACCGCCTCTTTCAGGGCAGCGGGGAAGTGACCCTCACTCAACAAAGCATTAATGACGCCCTGGAGCCAGCCTCGTGTAACCTCCCGGAAAGCCAGTACCAACCAGGAGGGACACGGGTCCAGTAAACATGTGGCCGCACTAAGTCTCCCCAAAATCCTGTCCACATCATCGGGAGTCACAGCATCAAACTCCTCCCAGATAACATTCTCAAGACTGTTCCTCGTCACCCTGCCCCGACCTACCCAGTCAGAGTCCAAATCCCCCCGGATCTGAGCGATTTTGTCATACAGGTATTGTCCGAAATCCTCCGCCCTGCCTTCTAAGGGATCCTCCCGCACTGTTGCTGCTGATGCCTAATATTTCCAGGCATTTCTTGATCCAGCTATGGGGAACTGAATCAAATGCTTTCGTATAGTCTATCCAAGCCATGAACAGGTTGGTTCATCTATTATTATTATTATTATTATTATTATTATTATTATTATTATTATTATTATTATTATTATTACTATTATTATTATTATTATTATTATTATTATTATTATTATTATTATTATTATTAATTATAACTCTGGGATAAAAACTATTCAGAAAACATGTGGTCCGAGTTTTAATTGTTCTGTATCTTCTGCCAGAATGCAACAGTCCAAAAAGATTGTAAGCAGGATGGGAAGAGTTTCTGAGAATGTTATACAACTTCCTCAAATAGTGAGATTCGAAGATGTTGTCCAGGGCTGGTAGCTGGAGCCTGATGATATTCTGGGCAGTTTTTTTTTTTTTTTTTTTGACAAGTTAAAAATGTGCTTAATAAAGAATACCTCCAAAGAGCAAGAAGTTTGCTAAAGATAAAATTGAATAGCGGAAACACCATCAAAGCCAACAGTACCTGGCCCATAACTTGTGATAAGATACATTGCTGGATTTTTATTTTTTATTATTGAAAAAGTTTTACAAATACAAATTTTCCCATTCCCCGCCCCTTTCCCTCCCTAACCCTCCCTAACCCTCCCCCCCCGTGACTTCCCCAAGATGAAATCCAAATCCAAATCATATTGTATAATACTTTACTGCCCCTTTATTCTACCCCCTGTGTACTATACATTTCTACATGACATTCCCTGTATACTATACATTTCTACACAACATTCAGCTAAAAGCTATCTGGTACTTCCTAGTTTGATATTTATTCTGCACATAATCTATCCATTTCTTCCATTCCCATGCATAGGTCTCTTGAGTCCGGTCTTTTAAATATGCTGATATCTTCGCCATTTCTGCAAAACTGGCCACCTTCAAAGTCCATTCTTCAATACTAGGCATAACATCCCTTTTCCAATATTGACCAATCAGTAACCTAGCTGCTGTCACCATATACAATATCAATTTTGTTTCACCCAGTGAAAAGTCCTTAACTATACCCAATAAAAACAATTGAGGAGAAAATTGGATTTTTTTCTTCAGAACATTTTGCATAACCCACCAAATTTTTATCCAGAAAGCCTTCACTTTCTTGCAAGTCCACCATATATGATAATATGTAGCATCTAAACAATCACATCTCCAACATTTTGGTTGAACATTAGGATACATGTATGACAATTTCTTAGGATCTAAATGCCACCTATAAAACATTTTGTAAAAATTTTCCCTCAAATTCTGTGACTGCATAAATTTAACATTCTGGACCCATATTTTTTCCCATGTTTCTATCATAACTGGTTCTGCAAAGTTTTGTGCCCATTTTATCATGCAATCTTTAACCAATTCATTTTCTGAATCTCTTTCTAGCAAAACATTATAAACCTTCTTAATATGCATTGGGCCTTTCTCTTTTATCTGCCTTACCAATTCTTCTTCATGCAACATTAAACCAGTTTTTTTATCTTCTTTCCATCTCAGTTGAAGTTGACTATACTGTAGCCAAGTTAAATTAATCCCTTCTTCCAACAGTGTATTTAATATCTTTAGTTGCCATCTGCCCCCATCCTTAAAAAGTACTACTTTATATAACCCCCCCCCCGAGTGACTTTATATTTATATTCCATATGATATGACCAAGATCCAACCACAACGGTATTTTATAATCCCATTTAAACCGGTGCTTCTTCCATACTCTCATCAAGGAGTTTCTGAGTATATGGCTGTTGAATACTTTATCCACTTTATTTTCATAAAATAAGTATGCATGCCAACCAAGTTCAAGGTCATAACTTTCTATATTCAATATTCCAGTCTTTGTCCTTCCAAACCAATCACTTGCTTGTGTCAATGCTGCTGCTTCATAGTACAATCGTAGGTTTGGAAGTTTAAGGCCACCCCTTTCACGAACATCTTGCATAATTTTCAGTTTAACTCTCAGCTTTTTCTCCTTCCAAACAAACTTATTAACTCCCTTTTGCCATTCCATCAGCTGTTTATCACTTTTAAGCACCGGGATCATTTGAAACAGAAATAAAAATCTAGGTAGAACGTTCATCTTAACTGCTGCTATTCTTCCAAGTAAAGACAGCTGCAGTTTTTTCCAGGTTTCCATATCCTTTTGTACCTTTTGCCACAACACCTCATAATTATTTTGAAACAATTTGGTACTATTTCAAAACCTGCCTTCCTTTCAAGTTCCTTCTTTTGATCTTCTGTCATATTTTTAACTATCATCTTGTTTTTTTTTCTGATTCAGTCTAAATCCTGATACCATACCATATTCTTCTATAATGTCTTTCATCTGAATTATTGATTCCATTGGCCGTGTTAGGGTAACAACCAGATCGTCTGCAAATGCCCTTGTTCTGTAATCCTCTTGCCTTATAACTATTCCATTCAAGGTACTCGAGTCCCGTATTGTGTTCAACAAGACTTCTAGAGTTAAGATAAACAACAGCGGGGATAACGGACAACCTTGTCTTGTGCCTTTTTCTATACTGAAGTTTATAGTTAAGCTTCCATTAATGATAATTTGTGCTGTTTGCTCTTGATAAATTGCTGAAACCGCCTGCACAAACTGATCCCCAAAATCCATCTTTCTTAAAGTCTTTAATAGAAAGTTCCAATTCACTCGATCAAAGGCCTTCGCCGCATCCAAAAACACCAGCACTGCAGGGATCTGTTTATTCTTCTCAAGATATTCCAATAAATCTATAATTTGCCTCACATTATCCTTCATATATCTGCCTTCTATAAATCCTGCTTGATCATAATGAATCACTTCTTGGATAACTGGCATTAACCTGTTGGCTAGTACTTTTGCAAAAATTTTATAATCCGTATTCAAGAGAGATATTGGTCTAAAATTTTCCGGTTTTGTAGAACCTGCTTCCTCTTTCGGTATCAATGAGACAAAAGCTGCTTTCCATGAAGGGGGTATTTTACCCCCTTGTTGTATGCTACAAAATAAGTCTTTAAGATGTTCAATCATTTCTGCTTGTAAGGTTTTATAATACACCGCAGTTAAACCATCCGTCCCTGGAGCTTTAGCTGTTTTCAGTTGTTTAATAGCAACGATAATCTCCTCAGATGTTATTGGTTGACTCGTTCTTTCCTTTTGATCATTAGAAATTTTCATAACTCTCATTTCTTCTAAATATTTATTTATAAGTTCATCCTATATATCATCTTTAGCATATAGTTTGGTATAGTAATCTAAGAAGGCTTCTTTGATTAATGTTTGTTGAAAAACTTCCTTTCCTCCATACTCAATACTACCGATAATCCGAGTACTCTGCTGCTTCCTCAATGTGTAAACCAGCCACCTGCCCGGTTTATTAGTGTTACAAAATGTATTATGTTTCTCAAATTGTAAATTAGTTGCTGTTTGTTCCGCTATGAGCATTTGAAATTGATCTTTCAAAAGTTTTATAATTCCTTGTAGTTTTTCATCTGTCGGGTTTTTTATAAGTAACTGTTCTTTTTTCTTTATCTCTCCTTCCATTTCTAATCTTTTTCTTTGTCGATTTAACTTATGTTTAGAATTCATGTAGATTGGTACCCCCCGCATATATGCCTTGCTCGCGTCCCAAACAATTTCATTAGGGGTACCCTTATTCAAATTCATTTCAAAAAATTCCTTCATTTGATTTTTAAGTTCATTTACATTCTTTTCATATCTAAACAAATTTTCATTTACTCTCCACGATCTTCTCTCATTCTTTCCCATTTGTATTTCTATCCATACCGGGCTATGGTCAGTTATAGTCCTCGGAAATATCTTTGTTTTCTTTGTTTTTATAAGTAAATCAGCCGTAAGTAGGATAAAATCAATCCTAGAGAAGGATCTATGCCTGTCTGAGAAAAAAGTAAAGTCCAGTTCTTTTGGGTTGTGCACTCTCCATATATCTTTCAATTCCAAATCTTCTTTCATATCGAAAAAGATCTGTGGTAATTTAACACATGACTTTGCCAAACTCTTTTTATCTTCTTTAGGATCTATTACTCCATTCCAATCTCCCATAAGTAAAATAGATCTATAGTTCCATTGTAATATTTTAGAGTACAATATTTTGTAAAAATTTTCTTGTTGGTTAGGAGCGTAGATTCCAATCACCAAAATTGGGCCATTATATGTATAAAGTTCAATTGCTATATATCTTCCACAATCATCTGCTTCTATAATTTTAGCTAACAGTCTTTTATTTACATAAATCACCACCCCATTCTTTTTCTCCGGATTTGAGGCTATAAATTGTGCTCCTAATCTAGAGTTTATCAAATATTTTTGATCTTGTGTTCTAATATGAGTTTCTTGTAAACAAATAACATCATTATTAAATTGTCTCAGATAATGAAATATTTTCCTTCTTTTCTGTGGTGAGTTCAATCCATTCACATTCCAGGATAGAAACTTAATTGTCATTTGTAGTCTCCTGAAGCGTTAAGAGCATTTGCTGAAGTTTCTGTTCCAGACTGGTAGTCTTCAGCTTGGCTCCTCCCATAGCTTCAAGTTTTTGTGTTTTACCCTTGGCTCCCTTCTTATCATGTGGTGGCTTAGACCTCTGCTGTTGTTGTTTCTCTAAAATTTGTTTGTAAGCTGATCGAGTTATACGCTGATCTTTAGCTTTATATGACATCAAGTCGAGATCCGCTACCACTTCTCTTGTATTTTTGGGTGGTCCACCTATAGCCTCTAAAGGAAGATCCAGCAACGGTTCATCCAAAAAAACCCCTGTAGCTCCTTGAATTTCCATTGCCTCCACCTCCATTTGTTTCCGCTGATTTCAGACTCTTGTTCAAATTGCTTCTCTTTATCACCCTCCTCTATGCCTAACACTGAGGATGTATGTGGAGATGTTGGGCCAGTTTTAAAAATATTGAAGTAAAATTCTTCTGCTTTTTCAACAGTATTTAATCGATATCTCTCTCCTTGATACCTCAATATTATGCCAACTGGAGTGTCCCATCTGAATGGAATTTGTTGTTTCTTTAATTCAGTCACCAAAAATCCAAAATCCTTTCTGTCTCTTAGCATCTTAGGCGGCAACTCTTTATAAATCCCAATCTCCCTTCCATCCACTTGAATAGTAGAAACAAAAGACTTTTTCAAGATATCATTTCTTATTCTTCTATCTGTAAAGTAGATCACCACATCTCTAGGCAATTGCCTTTCCCTTGCCACCCAAGAATTCACTCTGTAAACCTTGTCCATCTTGCACAAAATCTCTTCAGGGCTAACATTTAGCATCACAGCCAGGGCATCAGCACACACCCTTCTCAAATCCTCTCTGTTGTTTTCTTTTATTCCTCTCAGTCTTACAGCAAATTCCATAAATCTAAATTGCATTATTGTCACTTCATTTTCAATCCTTTCTGTTTTATTGTCCACATTGGAAATTTTATAATCAGCTTCCTTCATTTTAGAATCTACTTCTGAACTAAGTTCTCCCACTTTTTTATCAATCTGAACAACTACTTCTGACAAGCCAGTCACGACTGTCAGTATGTCTCGCTTCATCTTATCATACTTTTCTTGAACCACATCCTTAATTTCCTGTTGAGATTTTTCAAACTTCTGGTCCATAACTTCATTTTGATTCATCAGAGCCGCAGCAATAAATTCCTTCAAATCTTTAAAACCAGTCTCCTGTACTTGGCTCTGAGTCTGCAAACTTAATGGCTGGTCTTGTGACTTATGAGTGGGGGAGCCCCCCCTACAGCTTTATTGTCTGGCTTTGTCTGCTTCGAAGCCATTCTGCCACGCAGTCTGACTCTTTCTAAGAAGGAAGTCTTCCCTCCCTTTTCACCACCACAGAATCCTCTCAGAAATTTCCCCAGCTTTAATCAAGTCTCTAAGGGAGAAAGAACAGATCAGAGTCACTTTAAAGAAAAATTTTCCCTTTTCTTCTAGCCAGCACTGTTGCTTTAAATACTTTGTAATGTATTGAAACAATCAGGCAAATCCACTTTCGCTTTCAGCTTTTTTCCTACCGCTGAAGCCAGACGCCATTTTAACAAACTTTCACTCTTTCTCCGTTCTTAAATTCAATCACAGGGCTAATACAAATACTTGCAGTTTTGAGTTTCAAGTCCAGATTTCACCCTGTTTATTTTTAATAATTCTCTTGAATTTCGCTGGTTATGTTGGTTGTGTCGTCTGGCTCTGCTGGATGCAGAGTTGTCCCCGGAGTCCGGAGCCTTGGCGAGCGGGATAGAGAGCCTCACCCTGCTTCCTCCCCGGAAGCAAAAAAGACAATCTGGGGACTTCGCAGGGGGTTCTACCTGGTCTCACCGGCTCTCCTCACGTTTCCTCAGGAACACGGAGTTTTTCAAGCCGCCTCTCAGCTGTAGAGGCAGCTCTTTACAGGCGGCGGGATTGGCGGTCTTGAGAAGACCGTCTAGCGACGACCGATATTCTGGGCAGTTTTAATGATGTCCTGTAGAGCATTTTTGTCTGCTATAGAGCTGCTCCCATACCATGCAAGAATGCCATATGTCAGGACACTCTCATTGGTGCTGTGATAGTAGGACAGAAGTACATGCTGAGATAGATTTATCTTCCTGAGCATTCTCAAGAAGTACAGCCTCTTCTGTGCCTTCTTCACAAGCATGTTAACATTCATAATACATGAGAGGTCTTTCAAGATATAATTGCCCAGAAATTTAAAACTACCAACCTTCTCCATCTTCTCACCATTTATGTACAATGGTAAATGTACATTTCTCTTCCTCCTGAAGTCAATTATAAGTTCTTTTATAAGTATTTTCCATTAGAACAAATACATTGTTGGATGCACCTAAAATTGGTTGATTCTGATTGAGTAATTTTTGCAGGATCTCCACATGCTTTTGTGTATAAATGATTCAGAAATGAATGACCACAAGTAGATCTAGTTGTTGCTCTCTTTTGTCAATATTTAATTTGGCTAATAGAGCAGCCAATTTTGGTACTTGCCTGCAATCTCCATCAGCATGAATTATTCCCATGATGCTGAAAAAATACTAAATGTAGCATGACAGGATTTAGTTCTCCGATATTTGAACATCCTGTTTTCATTTTACAGAGAGGAACACTGGCAGTTTATAATGCCAAAAGGACTGCATATGAATGACATGCAATTAAACACATTCTCCTTTAACATTGCATGCCATATTTTATTTATGGGTACATTAGCAACACTTTTTTATTTACCGGCATGTTTAAAATTTAATGCAATGTAACAATTCATTTTGCACCTGGGATTTATATGGATATTTTCAATATGAAGAAAGAAAAGCAACAAATTACAAGAGAAGCAGTGTGGATCCAGCCTCCAGTTTTTTATCTGCTTTTTAAAAACTGCAACAAGGAGACTATGAGCTAAGAGTAAAATAAGCCAATTTAAGAGTGAAAGCTGGCAAATTTCATTACGGAGCTCCCAAAATTCAAGTAGTGGTAAGAATATTTAGCTGAAATTTTCTTTGACATAAATAGTTGCTAGAAAGATGATAGACAAACAGACAGGATATGCACACGTATCCTCATATATTTAATTTAATTTAATTTAATTTAATATTTAAATTTATATACCGCTCTTCTCCCAGAGAAAAACAACTGCTTGTGTTTTTCAACCTTAGCAATACTGGCCAGGGAATTCTGGAAGTTGAAGTCTACACATCTTAAAGTTGTCAAGGTTGAAAAACGTTGAACTATAGGTAAGTTTTCTCCATTGTTATTGTTAACCTGACTTGTGAAATAGCAGCATAATGTCATGCAGTCAAACGTGATATGCGATTAATCACCTACAGTTTTAATCAATGATTTCTTTAAGTCCTTGGAAGTGAAAGTCAACTACCACAGCAGCCCAGAAGGCCTTTGCTAATATATTTCTAATATACTTCCAGCATTAGAAGTAAATGCTTCAAAGAAATTTGTTGGAGGCTGACATTTTCAGCAACTCAGGCAAGATGAAATAGAAATGACCTAGTTTTCAGCAGCCTAAAATAACTTCAAATCATCCAGTAGAATCAAAACTATAACTAAAATAACTTCAAATCATCCTGTATAAACAAAGTGGAAACATTTTCTAAGTCCCCACTGACTATTTGCCTCTTCAGCTAAAATGCAGGGAAAAACATGTTTCAAATTCTAATTATAACACAGGTTGCATTAGTTAAGACAAAACAAAATTTCAAAACGTTTTAACTCTGCCAAGAAAGGGACTATTGTAAGATCTTTTCCCCTCTTAGAACTGCTCCATGGATCCAGAGCTTCAAGATGGCTTTTGCCTGCAAATGAGGGGCTGGCCTTGAGCTGTTACATAATCATAAAAACAAAGCAAACCCTATAAACAGTAATTTCAGAAGAAATAAACTCACACTCATTTTCCATTGCACTGAACTAATCACAGAGGACACAGCTACAATTGACATATAGAGAAACAAATGATAGCCACAGAGTCTGAAGAAAAAGGCATGACCATTATTTTTTAATGAAAGGAGGGCACTTCAGATGTTTGTCTTGAAGCCATTTTTTTTTTACAAAACTAAATGATGAAATCCAAATCTCATAGAATCAGTAAAATAAAAGACACCACAATCTTCTAAATTTAGAGGTTTAAAAACATAACATATTTTAAATGCTAAACAATGGCAATATCTGTAGAGAGCTGTAATATTGTTATGCTCATGGAGGTGTGTATTAAGGGGGCAAAAATGTAGGTTATAAGGTTAGGTCAGGTTCAGTGTTATTAACCAACCTCTGGTATTGAGATTATTTGCCTAAAAATTAAATACTGTAGATCAGGGGTGTCAAACTTGCATCATCGCAGTGGCGTCACATGATGTATTGCGACTTTTCCCCCCTTTGCTAAACTGGGTATGGATGTGGCCAGCACATGACACATCCGGCCCGTGGGCTGTGAGTTTGACAGCCCTGTTGTAGGTTGTAAACACTGATGGAGAAATGATTATTGCAAAAGTTGCTAGAGAGGAAATAATTATACTCCAATTCTACTTGCACACTACAACTTCGGTTACAACTGATTTTGCACAGTCACTGCTAATTAGTTTCCTCCAAATTTATAAACCTACACATGTTTAAGTTCAGGGTTATTAATGGGTACTATAGAAAGCTTCAGGAAGAACTATTCCTGCCATTTGATCATTTGCAATTTCTGCTTTGGATGAATAGCCAAATGTATTGAGTACAATACACATCTCCAATTGAAAAGATGAGTTGGTCTTTGATTTGCAGATGTAAGAGGATTTTCTGCTTCTTACCTCTCCCATCCCATCTGTGCAAGGGAAAGTACATGACAATCTCTTTCCATGGGTAGGAAAAAATGGTTTCCATTCATAGGCTTTCTTAATTCTTAATACTGGCACATATACATACACACTTCTGTTGACTGCCCTTTATACCTGATACCTTTCCACTGCTAGTGGTAAGGGGAAAACCACACCACAGTTCTTCTCCTCACTTTGGGCCGGAAACAAAAATTGGGAAAACTCTTGTCAATTTCATCTGGTTTAAAAAAGCAGTCATTCTTAAGTCATGTGATATTTTTTGCCCCAGGTCATTAACTGCCTGTAAGTCAAACATGGTCTCAGATGTGAGTGGAAAGAACATCCCTGTAAACCAATTCTATCACCCACCTGTGTGGATGCAGTGGTTTGAATGAAGTATATTTGCACATTTTCACATCAATTGGAACATATGGAGCAGTCTGGAGAAGAACATGGTGTGAACATTGCAAACTTTAGAAATACAAATTATGCTAGCTCCCGTGGGCAAGGCCCCTATTATATATACTTTTATACTTATTTGACTAGGGTAATACTGATTGAGGCAGCTAAACCATTATAATATCACTGATACCAGCAACGTGTTCCAGGAGGTTCCATTGGTGGGTCCAGAGACTGCAACTAATCCACCTGCTCAAGTCGACACCCAGGAACAAACTGAACTGCGCAGGTCTACTAGGGCTCGCACCAGCCCCGCCTACCTGCATGATTACATCTGTAAATATGTACATATATTGACTTAAATAATTGTATTCTAGGAGGGAAGGGTGTTATGTATTATAGGACCCGGTTTGTGGGGGCAATAAGCTGACTTTGTATAAATATACAAAAGTATGAAGGCTATTGCTTAACACATTGTAAGCCACCCTGAGTCACTGGAGAAGGGCGGCATATAAAAATAAATAAAATAATAATAATAATAATAATAATAATAATAATAATAATAATAATAAGAAGAAGAAGAAGAAGAAGTGTTATGACCAGTGGTGGGATTCTGCTGGTTCTAGGCGGTTCGGCCAAACCGTTTGTTAAATTGCTGGCTCCCCCCACCTCTTGCCCCACTGGGCAAGGGGTGGGCGAGCCAGCAATTTAACAAACAGTTCGGTGTTTTCTTATAATTTTATTGGCCTCGCAGCTTCAAAGGGCTGCCCTACAGCTGATCAGTGTTAAAAGAAAACAAATGAGTAGACCGACGCCTGCAAAAATAAATGGGTAGACCCAGTGGTGGGATTTTACTTTGGTAGAACTGGTTGTTAAGTAGTTAAGTAGTTAAGCCAGTGGTTGCCAAAGTGGGCGGTACCGCCCCCTGGGGGTGGTGGAATGCCTTAGGGGGTGGTAAGAGGCAAGGGGGGTGGCAGGGGGGCTAAGTGGCAAGGAGGGTGGCCCCCACCCTTTGGCCTGTGCCTTGCAGCACTTACCTCCTTGCAAGCAAACAGCAAGAAAAAAACAGTCCCTTCAGCTTCAGCATCGGTTAATTAGCACAAGTTGATTAGATCGGCCTCCTGACTCTCAGCTGATTTGCTCTCAGCTGTTTTGCCAGGGCTCTGTTGCTATCTGCAAAGAGTGCTGGAGCAGATTTTTTTCCTCCTAGCCTAGCTATGCTGAAAAAGCGAAACTGAAAGTAAAGCAGGGTCTTTGCTGCAACGTGACAAAATGAGGCAGAGAGAGATTTCTTTTTCTTTTTCCTCACCAAAAAAGGTAGGTGCAAAACTGCAAACAATGGGAAATTTAGGGCAAAAGAGGAGAGTTCAAGATTTTAAAACACAAAAGAAAAGAAGCTCTATTTAACTAGGGAATTGTAATAATTGAGATACTATTAATTGTATATTGAGTTGAAAGCAGAAATGGTTAAGTTGTGGTTTGGAGGAATATATTGGGGAAATTATTTGGTTTATTATTATTAGTAAATATAATTAATTGATTTGTAAGAAATTGGATTGCATGGAAATAATTGGAATATTCATGTTCATATTGATTAATATACAAAAAAGATAGTTATATAACTAATTGATTTATATTAAAATGTTGAATTTGTATTAAACAACTGTAATATTACATAATTAACCAATGTGAGGATGGATATAAAAATAGATGACAATGGGAAGGGGTATAATATAGAATAGAAGGGAAAAATTGAATTTGATTAAGATTAGAGATGAGGATGAAGGGTAATATTGGTTTTTTAAAAAAATAGATGAGGAATAAATATGGCAAAAAGGAAATATAGAAATTGTAAATTTAATTGAAATGACTAAACACTGTTTAAATTTGTGAACCGGCCAAATACTCTGTTCAAAGAAAATACATTGTATGTTTGTATGTGTGTTTCTAATTATTGCTATTTATTCATATTTGTTCTCTTTTATTCTTTAAAGTTTAACAATTCATTCTTTATCTTAATATCTTTCTATTTGTTTGGGGTTGGCTTTCTTCCCTTTCATCTTTTTTATTGTACAGCAATCTTTCTCCTCAAACCTACCACCCCTCTCTTTTCTTTCCTTCTTACTTTCTCTTCCCCCCCTTTTCTTCTCCTCCCTACTTCCTCTTCCTTTCTCCTTCTCCTCCTCTCTTCCTCCCTCTCTTCCTCTCACTCCTACTCTAATTTCCCTTCTCTTCCTTCATCCCTCCCTATTGCTGTATCCTTTTATGCATATGGACTACTCAGAGGGCTGAAAAAGTTATTTTTGACTGCTCTTCGCACTTTTGACCAGTCCTCGAACTTACGACTGTCCTCACATTTTACATTTTTGCCCTACCTTGTCACCATGATGAAGAGAAGCAGTTGTGAAATGAATGACACAGTTGTTAAGAATGCCGCAACGGGCATAAATGTGAGGATGGTCATAAGTGCGAGGACCAGTCAAAAGTGTGAGGACCAGTCAGAAATGACTTTTTTCAGCCCTCTGAGTAGTCCCTATGCAGATAGCCACACCCACCCGGTCACATGACCAGCTAGCCATGCCCACCCAGTCACATGACCACCAAGCCACCCCCCCAACTAAACCATGCCCACAGAACCAGTTGTTAAAAAAATTGAATCCCACCACTGGTTATGACCATATAAGGAGTTAGTCATAGGCTTCACTCAAGTCCTCCAAAATGGCAGGAAAATATTTGAAGCTCATTGGTTAAGCTGTCTGGCAGCCCTCTATAAAAGAGGATGCTGCCAGACAAGCAGGTTATTGGGTTGCACTGGTCTACTAATAAAGAGCTGTTGTCACTAAAGAGCTGTGTCTGTCTCTTTCATCACTGAATCTAACACATGTTTTGACAAATGCCAGATACTTCACTCCCAGAAACCTGGGAGAAGCAGAGAGGGAACGCAGAGGTGGGGATGGGGGTTAGAAGAGAGCAGGGCTCTTGGGACAGGTAGGTCTTCAGAAACCAGGAGAAGGAAAAGCAAAAGATCTTCAGAAACCACAAGGAAAAGCAAAAGATCAGGCCAGCCAGCTGGTTGCAAAAGCCCCACCTGATGGATCCCTCGTCCTCTACAGCCCTCCTCCCCCTGCGCTGCTCTTGGCCACCTCGGGAGCTTCCGAACTGACAGGTGAGAAGCTTCTGGCCGGGGCAGGGTAGGGGTTTCACAGCCCCAAGCGCTAGTAACTAGGGCAGCCCCGGTCGGAGTAGAAATACCTTTGCTACCTCCCAGCCCCCTCTTCCACAGGGAGAAGCCCTGGGAACCTCTACCACCCCTCCCCCCATCTTTTGTGGCTTGATCCCTCCCCCATGCTCCTCTCGGCTGCCTCGGGAGGCTCTGAACTGACAGAGCCTCCCTCTGAATTGCAGCCCCCGCTCTATTCCCAAAGCACCCAAGCCCCTTCATCAATTGGCTGGCTTCGAACTGTTCAAAGCCCAATGCGAACTGTACTGTGACGAATGGGCCACAGCGAAGGGACTGGGATGGAGGAGCCATGGCCCAAAGTGCCGAGGCGTAATAACGTGGAGGCGAAACCCTGGTGGAGAAACAGGCAGTACCAAGAGTTCAAGCCGGAAAGTCCTAGACCCAACTAGATAAATGGCAGAAATTGTGGGACAGGAATTTTAAATTAACAATGTCAACTGCATATAAAGAGAACTTGTATAAGATGTTTTATAGATGGCACTTTGCACCAGCGAGGTTGGCAAAGATGTTTAAAGCTAAATGTTGGAAGTGCCACCAGATACAGATTAACACTAGTAATTAAGGAGAGAGAACAAACTGAATATTATATGATATGGGAAGTATTTTATCAATGATTAGAGAATAAAAAAGGAATTTGGAAATGAAGAAGATTAAAGAAAGATAGAGAATACTGTATATTAAGATAGAGATATAAATAAGATAATTTTTAGCATCATATGTATAACAAAAATAACTATGTTCAATATTCTTACTGTACTATTGTTAGAAGATAGTAAGAAGAAAATGAAGAGTTTTATAATATTTAATTATTTAATGTATTGTAATTTTAAAGTTAAGAGAAGTAATGTTAATGTGAATGTGAATGATGTTGCAAATATTGAAGGATTTTGCACAGAGATAGTTGTACCCAGATGACACACTGCTTAAAGAAAGATGGAATGTATGTATTTTTAAAAAAATTAAATAAAATAATAATAAAAAAACAATAGGCAATTACAGCAGTCTGCAATTTTGAATGCAAGTTATAAAATCTATTGCAGCACTTTTTTAATGGAAAAATCTATTTAGACTTTTGACACAGGTTGTGTCAATTGTGTGAACCATATAAGGTGGAACAGACCAAGAAACTAATGGACTCAAGCCCTGCCTTGGCTGATCATTATCTTGCTAGCTTCTTTTCCTTGTCTTTAAAGGCCATTCCTCTACAAATGGTTGATCTATTTTTTTAATTATTGTTTTTAATTACAGTTCTGCTATTTTTGGTTTTAATTCATTTTTTAGCCACCAGAATCACAGCTGTGACATTGGTGGTCATATAAATTTTTTAAAGAAATAATAAGTCTGAGCGTGTGCGTGCGATCCCGGTGTGAACCAGTAGTAAAGGTGTTAGCTAGGGTTCTGATGTTGTATCTGAAAATATTTAGAAGTTGCCAAACCGTGGAAAGCTGCTTCAGTATACCTGGCACCACTTGTGAATACAATCTAACTAGCCCATCATCCACCCACCCACTTTCATGCACGGGCTCTGAAGATTTATTTTTGCTGCCTAGTTCAGATGGCAAACCACATAGAATTTTGGAGCCCTTGGCAAGCAGTCACTAATGTCACGGATGCTGTATTTGGTATGGCAGACCTGCCCTGAAGCATCTGTGTCAATGTTCTAGGCAGCCTAGCTCTTGTTCACTGTGTGCTACATCATTGCTGTCAATTGTGAGGGCAGAATTTGCCAAGAGAAGAACAGTCTGTTAAGCTGTTTAAAGTCATTTCCATTTTTGCCACTTCCCACTCATTTCACATTTTCAATTTTGGAACTCATTATGACATTATTAAAAATTTAATAAATAAATAAATAAATAAATAAATTATATCTCAAATTAAATCCAGAAAGGTTAAAGAGATTGAGTAAGGTGATGATAATGTATTTAAGGTTTGGAAGAAGGACTCCAATGGCATAATCCTGAGGTTCTACACATCTTTGAGGTTTTCAAGCAATTGTGTGGCTAGTAATGCAATATTTTTCACAAAAATGTCAGTAAAATGTATGGCTTCACTTTGTTGGATGGAAATCTGATAATGTGATAATAATAATGAACACTTATAAAATAGAAAAAAGCTAGAAATCAATCTCAGTTTACATTAAGACTCTCTCAGAGGATCCAGCAATGGTTTTTGATTAGCCTTTTGTCAGGGGCGATGTCCCTGCTGACCCAGCCCAACCCATTGCTGGATAATTATGCCATCAGCTAAGGGCCATGTTCCATGTTTGAGGACCCTGTTAGGGCCCAAATGGCAAACAGGAAGCTGAGAGAGTTGTGGCAGGGGCATGGCTCACTCACAGACTATATTGCTCACTTCTGGGTGGTCTGCCAGGATTTGCAATGGAACGAGGCAGCGCTTATGGACCAGTTCCAGGAAGGTCTCCTGGATGAGCTGACATGCACTGAATGCCCTCACACTCTGCAGGAGCTCATGCACCTGTACCTCTGCATCGACGCAAGGCTCCAGCAGCGACAGGTGCTAAGACGGACAGAGGCCATGCCTGCACCTGTCAAGATGCTGCCATCGGCACCACCTGCAGATGAGCCAATGCAGTTGGGGGTGCATGACCTTGCCTGACACAAGCCGAAAAGGATCAGTGCCACAGCAGAGGCCTTTGTCTGTATTGCGGCGGCCAAGGCCATATGGTGGCCAAGTGTCCTGCTAAGGCACCCCAAAGCAGCAGTGGGAGCAGCGGCGAGAAATGGGCATGGCCCGGCCTAGAGGGCTCCGTAGGTCAGACTTGCTAGGCAATGGGCCAGCCACCTTCACCCTCGCTGACTCTTGTGAAGCACCTTGTGCTAGCAGTGAGTGTGTTCGTGCCTGGTTAGGGAGAGGTGGAGATCCAGGCTTTGGTGGACTTGGGGGCCACAGCCAATTTCATAGACTCAGCCTTTGCCATGCAGTGGTCCATCCCCCAGCAGCAGGTGTCACCACCTGTCTTGATGGAGACGATTGACAGTTGGCTCCTTCGTTCAGGCCCTGTGGTTGCAGTGGCAAGAACCCTTCACATGCACATCAGGCCGCATTCCTGGTAGTGCTGGGACTGGAGTGGTTCGGGCTCATGATCCACAGATCATCTGGTCATCTGGGGCAGTGTGGTTCCCTGGTAAGAAGTGTGCCACCCATCACCTGCATGCCTGTGCAGGGGTTGTGGCTACCCACATGGACCTGGACCTACATATGGAGTTGGTGGATTATTTGCAAATTTGGGGGAAAGGAGGCAGATTGGTTGCCCCCGCATTGGTCTTATGACTGCCCAATTGATTTTGTGCTGATGCCAAATTACCAGTGGGTCAGATTTACTCCCTGTTGGAACCGGAGTTGGCAATATTGTGGGACTTTATTGAGAAGAATCTCCGGAAGGGGTTTATCTGGCCTTCTACCTCCCCATTGGCTGCGCTGGTGCTCTTCATCAAGAAAAAGTCAGGGGAACTGTGCCTGTGCTGTGATTATTGCAAGTTGAAAGCGATAACAGTACGGAATCAGTACCCGCTTCCCCTCATCCCTGAACTGATCTAGCGGCTTCGTCAGGTCAAGATCTTCACAAAGCTGGACCTACGGGGTGGGGG
Organism: Arizona elegans; assembly: GCA_022577455.1. Classification (NCBI taxonomy): domain Eukaryota; kingdom Metazoa; phylum Chordata; class Lepidosauria; order Squamata; family Colubridae; genus Arizona; species Arizona elegans. Next base: position 32,577,718 of record JAKOOJ010000006.1, read on the forward strand.
GTGGGGCTACAACTTGGTCTGAGTTCTGCCAGCGATGAATGGAAGAAAGCCTTCTGGACACACTTTACGGTCACTTTGAATATATCATGATTTTGTTTGGATTGACCAATGCGCCCAGCGTGTTCAAGCATTTTATGCAAAACGTCTTCTGGGACTTGCTGGATCAGTTCATGGTTATCTACCTTGATGACATCCTGGTCTAGTCATCATCCCCGCAGGAACACTGGAAATGTGCTGCTGGTGTTACAATGCTTGTGGGACAACCACCTATTTGCAAAGTGAGAGAAGTGCCAGTTTGCACAAACAATGATTGACTTTCTGGGTCATTGTCTCTCGCCTGCCAGAGTTGAGATGGACCAGGAGAAAGTCGAGTCATTGCAGGGGTGGCAACTGCCATGGCAGGTCAAAGACATGCAGTGACTGTTGGCATTCAGGATTCACGGACTATTACCACACATTTGTTCCCCACTTTGCTGCCTTGAGTGCTTCCATTTCTAATCTACTCAAGAAAGGGGAAAAGTTCCTTTGGGGTGCTGAGGAGCCTTTAATGCACTGAAGGCCACCTTCACCTCCGAGCCCATCCTCAAGCATCCTGATCCATTCTGACTGTTTGTGGTGGAGCTGGATGCCTCGGATGTGGCCATTGGGGTGGTGCTCCTACAGGCCTATGCTCCCACAGGCACCAAGGAGCCTGTGAACCTCCAGGTTAGGATTCAGGAGGCACAGCGGCAGGATCCATTCACGGCGGCTCATCGTTGAGAACTGGAAGGTGATGGGAGATGGGAAAGCCCTTGGATGTATACAGAGGACTTGTTGAGTTTCTGTGACCACAACTATATGCCTGGAGGACCTCTTCATGGCCTCATACTGCGGCAGTGTCATGACAGCCCAGCAGCGGGTCACTTTGGGGTCTTCAAAATGCTGCACCTCAACTCCAGGATGTTTTGGTGGCCGTGACTCCGGCATGATGTATTGGGATATGAGGGGATCTGTCAACAGGCCAAGAATGCTACCAGTGTGGCCCCTAGTCTCTTGCAGCCACTACACATTCCGGAAAGACCCTAGGGGGCAGTCTCACTGGACTTCATAACCGAGTTGCCCTAGGGGTGAAATATAAAATTTTTTGATACCGGTTCTGTGGGCGTGGCTTAATTAGTGGGCGTGGCTTGGTGGTAAGGTGACTGGGTGGGCGTGGCCAAGTCAATGTCACTTCTTTGCCCTTTTTTATCCTACAAAACACAACACAACACAACTGGCTCACCCACAATGTACAAGCAGCTGTGCTAGACCCAAAATGGCCCCTGCAACAAGCAGGAACTTCACACAGCCACAAAAATCCAAAAAACCAACTTTCACACTTTACACACACAAAATTCCACATACAGCTTTGTGAGATTTTGTGTGTTTGTGTAGTTAGAGTGAAACACTACAGAAACACACTAAATCTCAGAAAGCTGCACAAATGTTATTTTATTTTATTTTTATTTTTATATAAAAGCAGCTAAATTTAAAACTTCCTAAATTTTAAATGGCTAGGTCTAAAAAAAGAACAACTAAAAATAAAAACCAATTAACTATTTTTTTTAAAGCTGGGAGGCTGGGGGGGGGGAGAAAAAAAGAAACTTTTTTTCTTTTACATGGCTCTGGCGATCCAAGCTGAGTTGCCTGATTAGCAGGGATGTCAGAGCTTGGCTGGTCAGAGCCATTTAAAAGGAAAAAAAGGCTCTGATGATTGCGGGGCTCAGCTCGGCATGGGGGGCGGGGGCAGGGAATTTTGCTACCGGTTCTCCGAACTGCCTGCCGCCATTGCTACCTACTTGCCCAAGCCGGTCCGAGCCGGGAGCATTTCACCCCTGAGTTGCCCCCTTCGAAGGGTGCCACAACCATCTTGGTGGTGGTGGACATGCTCACCAAGATTGCTCATTTTATTCCATGTGCAGGTCACCCTTCCGTGCAGGCGATGGCCCAGTTATTGATCACCCATATGCTTCAGCTGCATGGGTTACCAGACTGAGTAGTGTCGGACTGGGATGTGTGTGTGTGCAATTTACGGCACGCTTTTGGCAGACCTTACTCATGGAATTGCAGACACAGGTGTGTCTGTCATCCGCCATCACCCCAAAACTGATGGGGCACAGAGAGAGTGAATGCCATCTTGGAACAGCTTCCTGTCATCTTCCAAAACTGCCATCTTCCTGTCAGCTTTGGAAGCCATATTAGGCCGGAAGCTTCCATGCTGCCACCTTCTCATGTGTGGGAAAGTAGGAGGGGGGATTTAGTAGTGCGGTTGTCTGTAGACATAATAGCATTCTTTCTGTCAATCAAGGTCAGGGCAATCCTGCATCTGGAGAAGGAGTGGTCGGAGTAATGTCTCGAGATGGGACGGCAGTTGATTGGAGCATGTGATTGACTGAGGAGTGAGGGGATGGTTTGGTGGGTTTTGATTTACTAAGGGAAAACCTGCCTGTGCAGTTAGTAGCTGATTCCGACAGCGAGGAGGCTGGTGTGGTGATGCGCCAGCAGCCTGTGCAGCTGGCACTCGAGTCAGACAATGAGGAGGCTGGAGAAGATGTGTGCCAGAGGCAGAGATTCAGCCAGGGCCTTCAGAACCATCAGAAGCTATAGTATAGTATTGATTTAGAGAAATGGCAAAAATTGTGGTCACATAATTATAAAATGAAAATGTCAATAGCATATAAAGAGAATTTGTATAAGATGTTTTACAGGTGGCATTTATCTCCAACGAGAATAGCCAGGATGTTTAAGAATAAATCGGAGAAATGCTGGAACTGTCATCAAACTCCAGGATCGTACTACCATATGTGGTGGACATGCGTGGAAGCAAGGAGATTTTGGACTAAAATACATACATGGTTAGAAAAAATGACAAAGAGACATATTGATTTTAAACCAGATATATTTTTATTAGGAATTTTACCAGAGACATTTAATAAAGAATTACAATACTTAATTGTGAACATCTTAACAGTGGCCAGAATTGTATTTGCCAAAAACTGGAAAGGAGAGAAGATAATTACTGATGAAGAAATTATTACGAAAATGTTGGACTGTGCTGAAATGAGTAGATTGACATTTGAAATAAGAGAACAGGAAGATAAACAATATTATTTGATATGGGAGATATTTTATCAATGGTTTGACAAAAAAGTATGGAGATGAGATAATATATATGAAATGTTTAAATATTCACCTTTAGTTTAAGTAAAGAATAATTGTTATATGAGGAGATCTGGAGAATTGTAAGCACGAAATGATTTCTACCGATTGAGATGCTGTCTATAATTGTTTGTAAGGATGATATTTTTATGTTGTTGTTGTGTTTTTTTTATTTGTAATCTAAAATAAAACTTTTTTTCAAAAAAAAAAAAAAAAGAACCACCAGAAGCTCCCATAAGTGAAGAGGAAGAAGAGGAGGAGCCTCTTCTCGATGCACGAGCACGCAGAGCTGTTAAAAGGCAGGAGTGGCTCCTCAGGAGGAGGTCTCCTTGAGAGTAAGGTTTGGAGCTAATTGACCACTCCCCTAGCCTATTTAAGGAAGGACGACGACTGATGCAATTTGTAGGAAACAACTTCGTTCATATTCCTTCGCGTCTTGATTCCAGAAACATTTGATTCAGCTCGTTTCTCTCTTGTCAGTTTTCCTGCAAATTGCTTCTGGGCATTCTGCCAATCACAGTAAGATTACAGTTATCTGAAATACTGTGCCTCAGAATTGAGTTATTATTCTTTGGATTCTTGTCGGCTATTAATGAAGTTAAATTAACAGCCCTTGTTCAGAAAAGACTGATTTAAACTGTACTTGTATTCGAACAACTACTAAGAAAGCTCATTAGTAGTCCTTAATTAGTAAACTAAGGTTTGTATGGACTTTGTGTGTGCTGCGTTCTTTGGGGTCCATAGCTGGGGCAGAATACTCTTGTAGCTAGGCAACCACATATCAGAGTCAAATGATTCGGCCTTAGAGCTAAGAGCAGTTGCAAAGCTGAATGTAATTTTCCCCCTTTTTCCCTCCCCCCCATTCTATGGCAGCAAGCAACAGGCTGGCTGACATTCGCAGCCCCGTAACAGAGGCAATAACCAAACAGAGAGAATTTAAACAGTTAAAACATACAATACATCACACCAAAAGCAGTGATCCCATCAGGATTTGTTGGAGTATTTTCTATGGAAAGTCTGGAGGTGTTTAGGTGCCTGGACATGTTTGGCATCCACCCATTCAGATTGCGCACGGGAAAAATGTTTCCAGGCAATGAGATATTGGACTCTCCCTCTATGTTTCCTGGAGTCTAGAATTTCTTTAACTTCAAAATGCTGCTTCCCTTCAATCAGAATTGGTACAGGAGGCATATCAGGTGCAGAGCAAAGGGGGAATACAGTTTCAGGTTTCAACAGACTACAGTGAAATACAGGGTGAATACGCCTGAGGTTCTTAGGCAACTTCAGTTGTACAGTGCCTGGGTTAATTACTTTAACAATTGGGAATGTGTCCACATATTTAGGACCAAATTTCTTAGATGGTTGGGTGGACTGCAAGTACTTTGTGGAGAGGTAGACTCTGTCACCTACTTTAAACTCTTTTGGCTTCACATGTTTTTTGTCAGCTTGTTTCTTATGTGTCTGACCTACCTCCTCCAGTGCCTTACAGGCAACTGACCAAGTGTTCTGCAGTTGGGCTATCCACTCCACTAAGGAGGGTACATGTGGTTTCTCTTTAGGCAGCTCTGGCATAGCTACAAAGTCTTGACTGGAGGCCACCTTAAATGGAGTGAACCCCATGCTACTATGCACAGAATTGTTATATGCTACCTTTGCAAATTTATTGCAAATGGCAAGAGGTCAGCCCAATTGTCCTGTTGGTAATTAATGTAGCACCTGAGGTACTGTTCCAGGACTGCATTAGTTCTCTCACAAGCCCCATTAGTTTGGGAGTGATGGGAGGCCCTGGGTGGTTCCCAACAGCTTCAAAAATTCCTGCCAAAATGGCAATGTAAATTGCACTCCTCTATCAGAAATAATGCACTCAGGCGCACCGTGCAACCTCTATATGTGTTGTACAAAGAGTTTAGCTAACATCTTTGTGGAGGGGATTTTGGTGCACAGAACAAAGTGCACCTGTTTTGAAAAAAGATCAGTAACAACCCAAATAAAAGTGTTTCCCCACTCCCCCCCATCCACTTTCAGGCAATTCCACAATAAAGTCCATAGATATTTCTTTCCACGGTGCTTGGGGTTTAGCCACCATCTGTAAAAGCCCTGTGGGTTTCCCCCGGAGGTCTCTTTGCTGCAGCACAAACTGGACAGCTGGCCACATAGCTTTCAATGTCTTTCTTCAAGGAAGGCACCAAAACCGCCTCTTACCCAAGTGCAGGGTTTTTACAAATCCAAAATGTCCTGCTGACTTAGAGTCATGGGCGTCCTTTAATATGATGTCTCTCAAGCTTAAGGGCACGTATAATTTGGCCCTGACCCAAGCCAGTCCATCATGCATGGTGCAATCATTTTTGTGAGTAGTAAGCCATTTATCTGCTTTTAGTGCTACTTTGAGCTTCTCACACAGTTTGTTTGGAATCTCAGATTCCACCTTCCCCTGAGCTCTAGTGGTCACCAGGGCTGCTAGCTGCTTCAAGGGGATAACAGATCTGACCACTTCAGCTTTAACACTGTTGTATTGGGGCAATCTACACAAAGCATTCGCCATAACATTCTTCCACCCCACCCCCCACCCCCAGGACATGATGCAGAGTGAAGTTGAAATGATTAATGTGTTGAGCCCAACAGATTTGTTTAGGGGATAGCCTGCACAGAGTTTCCAGGGCTTCCAGGTTTTTATGGTCAGTCCATACCTCAAACGGCATCCTTGCCCCTTCCAGGAAATGCCACCAAGTGAGTAGGGCCCATTGCACTGCATACGCCTCCTTCTCCCATATCACCCACCTCTGTTCAGTCTCGGTGAGTTTCTTAGAAGTATATGCACATGGCTGTAGCAAGCCCTGGCCATTCCTCTGCAATAACACTGCCCCCATAGCTACATCACTCGCGTCGGCCTGAATTACAAATGGAACATCTGGGTTGGGGTGCTTCTGCTGAGAACAGTTGTTTGAGCTTTTCAAACACTGCTTGGCACTCCATTGTCCATTTAAGTGGTTGATCCAGTTTCGGCTTCCCCTCACCCTTAGTTTTTAAAAGGTTGGTGATTGGCAATACAATCTCTGCAAAGGAGATGAACTGTTGGTAGAAATTGGCGAAACCCAGGAAGCTTTGTTATTGCTTCCTTGTGTGGGGAGGGGCCCGCTCTAACATTGCCTTTACCTTTTCTGGGTCCATTTCCACTTCTTCATTTGAGATACAATAACCCAGGTAATCAATCTTATCTTGGTGAAATTCACACTTTGAAAGTTTTGTATACAGTTCAGCAGTTCAGAGCCTTTTAAGGACTGCCTGCACCAATTTCACATGTTCCTTCCTTGTTTCAGTGTATATTAAACTATCACCAAATACACCAATACTCCCTTGTACAAAAAGTTATGCAGCACCTCATTGATCAGTTCCATGAACACTGCAGGGACCCCTGTAAGCTGAAAGGGAGCACCCAGAACTGGAAACATCCCAGGGGGCAATTAAATGTTTTCCATTCGTCACTCTCCTTGATTCGCACCTAGTAGTAAGCTTCCCGCAGGTCTAACTTAGTGAAGATTTTTCCTTTGGCTAGATGCACCAACATGTCCTTCATCAGGGGCAGTGGGTAGACATTTTCTATGCATACCGAGTTTAGCCCCCTATAATCAATGCACAGACAATGAGTCCCACCTTTCATCTCCCAGAACAAAACTTGGGCCATGCTCGTTGGATAAATCCACATTTTAAGTTCATGTCTATGAAGGTGCAAAGCTCTCCCAGCTCGCATGGAGTCATTGAGTAAAGTTTAGGCTTTGGGAGTTTAGCTCCAGGAAGAATTTCAATACTGCAATCTGTGGGGCGATGGGGTGGGAGTGCATCAGAGTCTTTCTCACTAAACACATCTCTCAATCCCAGTACTTCTTTGGGATTTGGGATTTGCTTATTGAGTGATCACAAGCTGCTGCCTCCAGCTTCCTTTGCCCTTTGTTTCTCTCACCGCTGGGGTTTTGGATCTTTTCCTCTTCCTTGGTCACTTTCTGACGACACCCAGCTGTACATCTCCACCCCAGACCACCCCACCCCTTGAAGTCATGTCCCGGTGCCTGGAGGCCGTACAGATCTGGATGGGGAGAAACAGGCTCAGACTCAACCCATCCAAGACTGAGTGGCTGTGGTTTCCGACATCCCGATATAGTCAGATGGCGTCATCGCTGACTATTGGGGGCAAATCATTGGCCCCCACGGAAAGGGCTCGCAACTTGGGTGTCCTCCTGGATTCACGGCTGTCTTTAGAAGAGCACTTGACGGCCGTGACCGGGAGGATTTTTCATCAGGTTCGCCTGATCCGTCAGTTGCGTCCCTTTCTAGATCAGGACTCCCTACGCACAGTCACTCATGCCCTCGTCACCTCCCGTCTGGATTATTGTAACGCTCTCTACATGGGGCTCCCCTTGAGGAGCACTCGGAGGCTCCAATTGAATGCGGCCGCGCGGGTGGTAATGGGAGCGACGTGGCGCTCCCATGTAACACCTCTCCTGCGCGAGCTGCACTGGCTCCCGGTGGTCTTCCGAGTGCACTTCAAGGTCTTGGTTATCACCTTTAGAGCACTCCATGGCTTAGGACCTGGTTATTTACGGGACCGCCTGCTACCACCAATAGCCTCCCACCGACCAGTACGCTCCCATAGAGAGGGGCTCCTCTGGGTGCCATCGGCCAATGTCGATTGGTGGTCCCCAGGGGGAGAGCCTTCTCTGTGGGGGCACCTACTGTCTGGAACGAGCTCCCCCCAGAGATACGGAGGATCCCGGATCTGCGTACCTTCCGTCGTGCGCTCAAGATGTTCTTATTTCATCAAGCTGGCCTGACCTAAGTTTTTCCCCTTTTTAAATGGAAATGTTAAATCTGGTTTTAAATTATCGGGGTTTTAAATTTTCAGCCAAATTATTTAATTCATTTTACTTTATTTTAAATTTTGTATGTATATGTTTTATTCTATGGCTGTTCACCGCCCTGAGTCCTTCGGGAGTAGGGCAGTATACAAATTGAAATAATAAATAAATAAATAAATAAATTTCTGCCAAATCTTTAAAAAAAACCCTCCTCCAATTCACTTCAGGGTTTCATTTCTGCAACCAAGACAATCCAAGTAGGAGGGACCTCTCCATCCCTGGCACCACTATAAAACTCAGAGTCTCTTTATGCTTTCCCATTCTCATCTCTACTGGTTCAGTTATAAAGTGAGCTGGGCCCCCTCCAGCTACAATCCCTTCTAGCTGGCAAAATGCTATGAGCACTCTCAGACATTTGAGTCTCAGTTCCAGCTTTTCAACGACTTCAGAGCTGACTATGCACCTAGTGCAGCCTGAGTACAATAAAGCCAGCATCCTCCCTTGGGCCCCTGAAGAGGGCACCACTAACTCCACAGGGAGGATTACGGGGCCACCCGCCAACTTACCAGGGGATCATCATCACCATCGCTGTCAGCCTCACCAGAGTTGGTCAGAGTTCCCAATCCCTCAGAGCCAGAACCCCCTTGTAGCCAGGCAACCACATACCAGAGCCAACTGGTATGTGGCTGGTGGCTCAGCAGACTGATAGCATTGTGATTAACACCAGCTGTCTGCAATTACTGTAACTTCAAATCTCACCAGGCTCAAGGTTGACTCAGCCTTCCATCCTTTCTAAAGTTGGTAAATTGAGGACCCAGTTTGTGGGGGCAATAAGCTGACTTTGTATAAATATACAAAAGTATGAAGGCTATTGCTTAACGCATTGTAAGCCACCCTGAGTCTCCGGAGAAAGGCGGCATATAAATCAAATTAAAAAAAAAACTTGATTCAGCCTTGGAGATAAAAGCAGTTGCAAAGCTGCAATGTAATTTCGCCCCCTTTCCCTCCCTCCATTCTATGGCAGCAAGCAACAGGCTGACTGACACAGCAAGTGTGCAGGGGCTGATGGTGTCCAGAGCAGCTGCAGCCCTCTGGTGCACTCTGGGGTTCTGCTGCCTGCACAGCACAGGTGGCTCCAAGCGCTGCGACCACCAGGCTGGCTGTCCCAGTAGAAGGTGGAGCAGAGGCAGGGGGAAGCACATGATCCAGCCTGGTGGATGTGCTGGGCAGCCGCCCACTTACTCACCTGCTCCGTCCTACCATTTGTTTTTGCTTGCCCACAGCTGCCACGGCAGGTGGCCGCCCGACGGACTGAATTGCATGCCTTTACAAAATTTGTTTTTGCTTACCCATGGCCGCTGCAGCCAGGATGGGGCAGGTGGCCACCCAGCCGGCAAAATCACATGCCTCCCCCTGCACCTCTGCCTCTGTCCCACCATTTGTTTTTACTTGCCCGCGGCCGCTGCAATTGGGACATGGCAGGTAGCCATGCAGCTGCCTGGTAGGCTGAATTACATGCCTCTCTCCATGCCTCTGCCTTTGCCTGCTGCCATTGTCGTCCCCACGGGGCTCAGCCTGCACCATCCAAACCTTGTCTTCCAGCTCTGCCAGACACATGGGACGAGCCTCCTGCCTGCCACCCCAGCCACAATAACCCCAGTGAATGGGAAGGGTGGGGAGTCCCTGTCTCCAAGAGGCAGGCAGAACTCCCCTCTCCCCTCTGCCCTGCCTGAGCCTAGCCCCAGAGCTGCCCCATGCACCCCACACCTGCACACCACACAACCCCACAATCAGGATACCCCCACCCTGCCCCCTGCCTCATCTTGCCTCACTCTGTCAGGGTGGCACTGGCAACAGCAGCCCCCTCCAGCAGGAGCCCTGCCAGTCCTCAGCCCCCCGAGCCTGGGAAGCCCAGTCCAGGCAAGGAGAGTGAGCACAGCAGCAGCACCTGGAGAAGGAGGCAAAGGTGGCCAGGCATCCCCTCAGGGAAGTGGGGCCGGGCTGCGCAGTCCCGGTGCCTGGGAGCTCATGGGCCAGGTACCCACTGCCCAGGACCCCAGGCAGCCCATTCTGCTGTCCAGGGGCCCCCGTATGACCCGAGAGGGTTGGTGAGGCTCCTCCAGTGGATCAGGCCTTGGAGTCAGGCCTGGTCTCCCTCCCCAACACGAGCAACATTGAGCTGAACATGCTCACCCTGGCCACATCCACCTAGTTGACCGGGACCACTGGCCATACCTACCCCAGCCCCCGAGGGCAACAACAATCCTGATCTGGCCCTCAATGAAATCAAGTTTGACATCCCTGTCTTAGAACAAATATTCTTTCTTTTGTGAGCAACTAGAAAATTGCTTTTAGGATAGGACATGCATTAAAAATATTTTTTATAATCATCTACTTACTGATTAATTCGAAACACCTTTTAGTCAATTAAAGTGTTATGAGTAATTAAATTTACAGACCTTAGTTGTCAGTTTTATAAATAACCTATTTGATATGCTGCAATCATTAATTAATTAGAATATGATGTTGCCACTATTACATCTGTTTGCTACCACTTACCACACTGTGCAGTTTTCTAATAAGACAAAATTCAGTGCGGAATAACTGTCAGAAATCATTATGTCATTAGTTTTGTTTGGGATATTTATAAATATTATAAATTCACATGCACAGCAGAGACCCAAAGACCAGCTGATTGCATGAGCGGCAGAGCTGAACTGGGGCAACGGCTCGTGTACCCATAGAGAGGGTGTGCCTTCACGGGTATAGAGTAAGAGATTCAACATGCAACCCTGTGGTGTACCAGTGTTAAGAATAAGGGCTGAAGAGATATGATTACCTAATCTGACCCTCTAAGAGCAACCAGACAGGAAATCCTTAATCCAAAATCTTGTGGCATCACATTGGCTGCTGGTGGACTGGTCAGGGGGGTTGGGTTTGGGGACGAAAGAATTGCTTTGTACTTTGCGTGGACTTTTTCAGATTTTGCCTGACTTTACTGCAATAACAATCTCTCAGTAAAAGTTCTTTTGAGTCACTTCAATGGAGTCAAGTATCTTGCTTTCCTGAGCAACCAACTGGAGCAGGTCCTTACATTAGCACTCTATATGCAGCCTTTCTTTTTGGTCAATTAGGTTTTGAGAGACATATAGAAAATTGTTAGATTTACCATTTCCCTTTGTCATGTAAGCCTTAAATAATACAAAGTTTTATTTTTTTTAAAGCTATGTTTAGTAAGTACGCTTTGCCTGCCTTGATTGAAGAATAAGTGCCAAGAAATATAATGTATTTTTAATGACGTATTTAAAGGTCATTAGAAACAATCAGGCAAAAGTCAACTGACTGAAACATTATCCAAACCTGTATGAATAAATGTTTTGTGCCATACTTGTAAGAATACTATATAATTTCATGTTAATCCTTTGAAACTATGGACTCAACGGAAATGTCATGCATTGTTTAAAAAGTTGCTCAATATTATTTTTACCTGATAATGATAATTTCTACCAGAGCTATTCCAAACATACAAAGCTGTATTTCCATGAACAATTCCATCTATTTAGCCCATTGATGTAATGGAACTTACATGTAGAGCAGCTGCCAAGAATTTCTGGATGAGTAGAACATAAATTGATGGCTTGTTTTAGCAAATGTGATTTCTGGAAGAGCTTCAAAGGAGAGTAAAATGTATGAGGTGGAGGGAACATGCTAAATAAGTTTTTGATACTTTTGTTATTGTGATCAAACATTAGTACATAATAAAATATGAAAATTAACATATTACCAGTGGCGGGTTGCTACTGGTTCGTCCTGGATCAGGCGAACCGGTAGCGGCGGTGGTAGGAGGCTAGGATTATTTGGGATATTGCATGTCCAGTACCAGAGTAGAAATGGATCCAACCAAGGTCCAAGCAGTCCTGGGGTGGCAGGCACTAAAAACATGCAGGCAGCTGCAGAGTTTTCTGGGCATCACAAATTTCGTTTTTTTCCCCCCAGTTTTTTTTTATTCTTTTAAAAAATATATATCAAATCAATGCATGAACAGTGTGGCACCTGGGTGTCACACATTCTAATACAAATAGAACTAATGAAATTAATCATAATTATTACATTCAATCAACTCATGTATTTCTAGCAATAATACACATTTATATTAGATTACAATCCATCATCATTCAATTATTCCATGTTGTATCTTGTTATTACTTTTATTATTATAAAGTGTATACACTCATATTCCCCTTCTCTTGTTTCTATCACTTATTCTAGCTTTTAATCATATCACATTTTGTTAAGAAACTATTTCTGGGCATTGCAGCAATTCAGCCAGGGAAATGGCAGGCTCTGCTGAGTCCTGCAAAAACCCCGGCTGATGAACTGCCACCAATGGGTCTTCGGACCGGAACCGTCCCAATTGTGGAGGGGTATGAAAGAGAGGCACCTTGGAGGACCAGAGGAATGGGCAAGTTCCTCGGAGGTCGGAGGGAACTGTCTGCGAGTCGGCGGCGGGGGGCGGCAGTCAAGATGGCTGCTACGAAACTGTGACAAACCAAATAAAGAAATGTGCAGGAGGAGAATAGAAAAGAACGATGCTCTTTGAAGCCAGGTGAGTTTACACCGATTTAGGCTTGTAACACCACCAGATCACTGAGTATTACTAGCCTTAAAACAGCGGCTGTGGATGTGAGGTGCATAGAAGATGTGGCAAACTGATTTTAGGAGGGAAAGACCTACTAGGGAATCTATCTTTATGGACTTAATTGGAATAATCAAACATTGAGACATGTTTTTTTAAAAAAGAAAAAAGCTGGGGGAAAAAATCCTTTTTGAATTGAAATTGAGTTTAAGAAAAGAGAAAAGGAAGAAAGCGGGGAAAGCGGGAAAAGCGGGGAATTAACACCTTGAAAACTTAAAAGAAGATGAGAGTTGAAAAGAGACTGTTACATAAATGGATAAATGGATACTGCTGTGACTAAGGGGAAATGTGGTTTGCAGAGAAACATCTTCTGTTTCAAAAAGAAATACTACAATGGACTGCTTGTTTTGGATTACTTTGAAATAACATATAATAGATTCAGGATTTTGGCTATGGAGGCTTTTGCTTTGTCTACAGAAGGCTTTTCGGTGGAAAGGAAGAGAAATACAAATGGAACTTTTATAAACTATTGCTAATTGGTGCGGCAACAAAAGAAATCAAATGGCACAGGAACAAAAGAAGTAAAATCGATGTATTTTGCAGGGAATAGAAGCAACAAAAGAATTAAAATGACATATGGAGAATTAAATTAGATAACACTGAATTGGAAATGGAAGATTTATTGACAGACAAGGAAACAAAGAATATGGTTGAGAGATAAGAATATAAAAATAGCTTGATTAAAAATGAAAATGTAATATCTAAATAAATATTTAATGTAAAAAGTAGGTGTTTTATAGAGGTATAAAGATATAAAGAAGCAAAGCAAAATAATGTGATTAAAATAGAAAATTAAAGTAAAGGTGGATAATAATGTAAGAATATGAGAATAACTTAAGAATGTTTTGATGTATATGAGGATTTATTTGATGGGTTATGTCTCAATGATAAACTGTAAACCAAGCATAGAATGATAACAAGCGTGAATATGAATACTTAAAGTTAGATGGATGGTAAAATAAGATAGGAGGTTACACAGAGACAAATAGTAAAACTAAGAATATGTTTAATGAATATGTTGGAATCAACTAAATAATAGATAAATACATTGAGAAATAGTAAATAATAGGAGATGTTTTTCCTGGGCAAGATAGTTTAAAATAATAAATGATGATGCTGGTAATCAGCTAAACAATAAAAATAGGCTGGGAATCAGCACCACAATAATAGGCTGGGAATCAGCAAAATAATAAAAATAGCCTGGGAATCAGTGATAACAAATAAATATGCTGGGAATCAGCTAAACAATAAATGAACATGCCAGGAAACAGTGAAAAGATTAAGAGATAAATAATGAAAAGAAATATGATTTATGGATTGTGAAATGAATATGATAAGACTGTGATAATGGAATGATTCTGTGTAAAATCAAGACTGTAATATGTGATAAGTTTAATTTAGAAGTAAGTTAAAAGACTTTTTAAGATTTAAAGACTTAACAAAGTAGGTCTTGGGATAAGGGAATATAGGTAAAATTTAAAGTAATAATAGTAGTTAAAAACAGAGTTGTGTTATTTGAAAATTAGAAATTGTGGTGATATAATAGAAAGGTGAATGTTTAGAGTAAGATTTTACAATATGGGGGCAATTTTTTTTTATGTACTTGGTTTTTAACTCAAAAGAACTGTTGATGAAATTAGGGAAAGAGTTTGATAAAGAAAGGTAACCAATAGTACCTATGTATGACCGGATCAAGGCTCTATTCTTAAAATACGTATTTTAGGTGTATGTGTTGAAAAAAAAAATTGGAAAAAAAATAGAAACTATTTCTGTCTATCCTAACTTCTAATCATGTCATCCACTAAAAGAAAAAAAAAGGGAAGGGAGAGAGAGAGAGAAAAAAGGGAGAGCAAATCAGAACAACAAATAGAAGGATCATCCATCCATTGTCTATAGCCCGCTTCAATATTTTAATGCTATGCTTTAAAAGAAAGAAAAAACAAAGAAGGGAAAGCAAACCAGAACAATAAAAAAGGAAAATCATCTATCCATCATCCCTTGCCCACTTCAATACTTTGATTGCTATGCTTTTTCTATTGACTTGCCTCTCCAATTCCTCTCTTAGATCTTTATCTCTAACTTCATCTGCTTCTTGATTATTCAATCTAAGCACTTCTCCCACCTCTACCCTCTTCCACTGCCCAGTTCCTAGGTTTTCTACCCAGGCCCCTGCCTCCCTTTCAAACATATCTTCCAACTCTCTTGGTACGTTTCCCCCTAATTTAATTCATCAGTCACTGTTATTTCCATTGTTATCTCCTCTTTATCTTCTTCATCCTTCATTTCTTCTGTTGACTCCTCCCTTTCCTGGGCGGCTTGGTCTTTACTCATCATCCCTCATATAATATTTTCCATTTTGTCCATAATCTCCTTAAATCCTTTCTGCATGATGTCCTTTGTGTTTTGAAAAAGTATGTCCATCTCCTGCCAAATTCCACTCATTTCTCTTTATAAAATATCTTATTTTGTTTTAGGAGATTCAGCTTTTATGTAATAGTCCAAGAATTATTTATTCAATTCTTAAATTCCCCTTCAGGGGGTGTATTAGTCCCAGTTCTATATATATATATAAGCACTCAGTTCCACTTAGATAGTCCCAGAAGTTGTCAAAAGCCTCTTTGCATCCCTTTTACACAGTCTTCTTGCATGACATTCAGGTGTTCCTTTAGTTAAATAGTTTCCTCATTTTATATTTTGGGGTCTCCAATAATCATGAAATAGCTAAAAACAATCCAATATATATTTTCACAGTTTTTCGCATAGTTGTAGTTTTCCCTTTCATCAGTAGGTGGCACTTTCCACTTAAATTTCAGTATTGCTACTCGAACAGCATTTGGTTATAAAACGATTATAAACGATTGTACAAGCAGAATAAACTTCATGGGTAATTCCAGCATTTAAAAATGCCTTCCCATACCACTTTTCTCAATTTAAGAGTTCAATCTCCTATATAGGAGATATATCTCCTATATAGTTCAAAATTCATTATTTTTCTCTCCTACTTTCATTTCTGGTCCGGTGGTTTATTCAGAGTACTCAGAGTGCTTGGGCTCAGCTTCAACAAATAGTTCTGAGCTGATAGTTTTGAACTATCTTGTTTCTTGGGGTTAGATTTAAGGGAAAAAGAAAATCTTCTCCCCCCAGTTCCAATATAGTCCACTTACTTCACTCCAGCACCTGTCTTAGTTGTTCTTTGATTTGCCCCAGCTTTGTGGCAGCCATCTTTAGGCTGTCTTTTCTTCTTGCTGTGGCTAAGAGGGAGAAAAAATCCCGGGTCTGGCAGGGGATTTGCAACTCCCCTCGACCTCACAGGGTGCCCCTCTTTGTTTTACCACCCCTCCAGGGTGGCTTTGGCCCCCTACGGAGCCCACAAACAGGAAGAACTCAGCGCAGGGCCTGTGGAGGCCCGTTCCCTGTGTCTGATATCGCAGCAACATCAAATTGGAAGTTTGAAGAGGTTGTAGGGGAAAAAATGCCACTGGTGATCCCAGCTGAGTTGCCTGATTGTTAGAGGCTCCTAAAAGCATTTTTTTTTTTTTTTTTGCAATCTCTTAAGGTTGTAAAAAAAATGCTTTTAAAAGTTAAAAAAAAAAGTTGGCCAGAACCACCCAGTCACATTACCACCCCACCACCACCAAGCCATGTCCACAAAATAAGCCATGCCCACAGAACCGGTAGTAAAAAATTTTAGAACCCACCTGTTGTAGATGCTTCATCCCTGGAGGTTTTTAAGAAGAGACTGGACTTCCACTTGTCTGAAATGAGCAGGGGGTTAGACTAGAAGACTTCCAGGGTCCCTTCCAGCTCTATTCTGATTGATTGATTGATAGATTGATTTTTTAAAAAAGTATGGCACATTTGATGTATCTGTTTTTTATTATAGTGTGGAGGCAGAAAGATTAAGGAGTTGGAGATTCATTAATGTAATTAAATATCAATTTATATCCTGTCATGTTTGAGCTTTCATAAAATAGTAGCAGATGCAGTGCAAATATTAGGCAGTATGAACTCCGGAAGACTTTTGTACACAGTGTGTCTTTGGTGTAGAAAGTGCCATATCCTAACTCTAAGTGGCTAGTCCCTATGAATTCTGTTGTGGTGAAACAATATTGAGAAAATATTTTACATTCTTCTTGTAGCAAATCGGCAGTAATTATGAATTATTCTAGAGGCCTTCGGTTAATATTGTAGCACATTTATCTTCTAACTTACCTTTATTGCAGATATTAACCAGCATTAGATATTTTCTTTCAAGTATTCAAAATATCCATAACTAAATTGTCAGGATTCTTAAGAAAAGTACATTTTAAAACATGGCTAAAAGACCACAATAAATAAAGATATGCTAAAAGGCTTAGAAGAAATTAAAATTAGCAATTTGGAATAGCAGTATAAACTATAAATACTATACTGATATATATGCATAAATACATACGCATACATATTATCTGTCTCTCATACTCATTTATGTAAAAATATTACACAAATGTGGCCAACTCTCTATTACTCTCTGATAAACACTAATGATTTCCTGATTCTTCCATACAACTTCAGGTATAATTGCCACCTTCCTTGACAGCTGAGAGTGGCTATGAAACATTGAGAGAATGAATTATTCAATTGCTAATTCAATCTTGAACACAATTCTAATTTTACCCATCTCTGCAAAGGGGTGTTGGTCTTACCTGATATGCTCCTTCTCTGTGGGTTACGGAAGAGTCCAAGAATGGGTTGACATGTGTCCTTTCTACCCAGAGACCAGAGTCACCAGAGTTGTAGCCATGCCCCTTTGCCTCTCTCTCTGGCCCAGTTTTCGACAAAGGCGTAGTTATGAATAAAAAGTCTTTCCAGCCTAAAATGATCACTCCTGGACTCAGGACCATATGGTCTCCAGGATGGGTTTGGACTCTCCCACCACCCACAGAGAAAGAGCATATCAGGTAAGACCAACCCCCCTTTCCAGTGTGGTTGTGGGAGAGTCCAAGAATGGACATATCAAAGCCAGCTGTCCTATAGGTTGGGAGCCATTTGGTCCAGAGTCCCCAATGCAGTACGAACCCTTTGTAGGACCCTCCTTCCGAAGGACACTTGTGCTGACACGAAGGCGTCTAGCTTGTAGTATCTAATAAAGGGCAATGGCAAGGACCATGTCGCCACCCTACAAATGTCTGAGGCCTGAGTTGCCCATGCCACTATCGTGGATGCGCTCCTAGTTGAATGAGCCGTTACCCCTCCAGGTAGTGGCAGGGCCTGGGTCTCTTAGGCCTTTTCTATGCACGCACTTAACCATCGGCCTACAGTTGATGGTGTTACTCTTTTAAAAAAAAAAAGTTTTTATTATTTTTTAAATTCAAACAAATAACATTTTCACTTATCTATTTAAACATTTGTTAACCCAACCTTCAACCTCCCCTTCCCTTCCCCCTCCCCCGACTTCCCAGAAGAAAAACAGGGTATAAATTTTACCAAACATACGCTAAAATATGCTAAGTTAATGCAAGACATTAAAACTCCCTAGACCCCTTAACTCCCCTTCTACAGATTATTCATCAACCTCCCTTTAAACTCAGAGTAACATATAATCCTTTAGCCCTAAGAGTTTTTAAAAACCATTAACAAACACTAAGAGATCATTCAAAGCCTAAAAATCTTGTAGTGCATCTGTAAGATATTCTTAGTTCATTTACTTAATCATTTTACTCTTCCTCCTACTTTTGATCTCAAAATTCAAATATTTTTAAAAATCTTAATACAACAATAATTAAACCTTAATTAATCATTAATTGAACTCTTAATTCATTTACTTAATCATTATAATTAATCATTAATACATCAATAGTTAGACCAGAGAAAGTTAATCTTCCATTCTTCCTTTCTTTCTGTATTTTTTCCAGTCTTTCTTCCTCCCTCCTACTTTTATTTTGAGGAGGTTTTGAATTTTAACTGGGGGTTGATGTATCTTTAAAACTTGTCCCTTTCTTGGAACCATTTCCTCTGATTTAGAGCCCCCATATCGACTCTTCTTGCTTATATAATCAGTCAGTTCATAGAATGAAGAATTAACTCGATCAGTTTGCAAAGAAAAGTCCAGTTGTTGCATTTCAATTAATTGTGTGAAAGCCTCTGCCAAATCTTCTTTATCCTCCGAAACCTCGTAGGGCTGGTCAGTTTCTTCTTCTTTCTGCTCCAAATTATTTTTTTGAAAAGTTCTGTCAGTTAATTCCAAAAGGGCAGGAAGAAAGTTTGAAGATTCTTGAGAGCCAGCCAGTTCCAGCTTCTCTATTTTGGTTAAAATGTCTCCTACATTGTCTTTGTGCTTTCCTTCAAAAACATCCTCAGTTGCTTTTATATCCTCCATCGGTTCTATACATTTTTGTTCTATGATTGCTGTTAGGTTATTAATAATTGCAATTTGGTTATTCATGGCTTCCTTTATAAATTCTGTAAGGTCTCTAAAAAAATCCTCCTGGCTCTATGATTCAGTTCTCTGTGTCATTTCTGACGCCATTAGAGAGCCTCCACCACTTTCAGAAACTCCTTGCTTGGAAGCCATATTATTTTAAAAGATTTTTTTTTTCACAGCCATAAAATCTCTTGAACAACTTTCTCAGATTTATTTGTAATTTATCAAGCAAGATAGTCTTTTCTACACCCAGCTCTCAAATCCCAGCAGTTTAAATCCAGTCTCTGAGCACAAATCTGTTAACAAGCACTTTCATTTCCAACTTTCACTTTCACGCCCACAACGAAGACGCCATTTCCACCTCCAGCTCAGCAAAATCAAGTAGAAACAATGTATCCCAGGAGTTAAGCATATACTTGCAAAAGTTTGTTCTCCTGCTTCCGTTCTGTCTGCTTTTTGAAATCAGTTAATCTTCTTCTTGACAGCAGAGTCGGTCACTGGCGTCTGACTCCGTTTAAACGGAGTCACCACAGATCCGGAACTTCAGTGGGCTGAGTGGGGAGCTCTCACCCTCCAAGCCCCTGGAATTGCTCCAGGGGCTTCTGGGGAGCTCTACCCTCGCCCACCGGCTCTCCTCTCCTTCTTCTTCCGAAGGAGAGGTTTTTAAGCCATCTGACAGCTGATTAGCACTGTCAGAACGGCTCCAACGGAATCACGGGGCTGGCGGTCCAAAAAGACCGTCCGCGACGCCCGCGGTGCCAACCGGAAGCCTCGTTGATGGTATTACTGTTGTGCCCATTGAAGATGGTTGAAAAGACACAAAGAGTGACTCTGTTTTTCTGGTAGGGGATGTCCTTTTGATGTCAATCCAGAGGGCCCTTCTTACATCCAAGGTGTGCCATTTCTTCTCCAGGGCATGGGATGGCCCTAGACAGAAGTCTGGCAATATGATTTCCTGGGCCCTATGGAACCAGGAATTCACCTTGGGGATGAAGGAGGCTCCAGTCTGAGGACCACCCTGTTCATGTGAAAGATGCAAAGGTTCTCTCTGACAGGTAGGCCTGGCCGAAGTGATGACCATGAGGAATGTGACCTTGAAGGTCAGGAAGTGCAGACTGACTGTTCTTAGCAGTTCGAAGGGTGCAGAGGTGAGGGCTTGCAGTACCTTTGGTAAGTCCCAAGTGGGATACCTATGTACTATAGGAGGGCTCAGGTTAGCTGCACCTCTGATAAACCTTTGGATAACTGGGTGTTGAGCGAGGGACTCCTGCTCCCCACATGCCAACACTGTGGAGAGAGCTGCCACTTGTCTGCGAATGGTGTTATGGAAGAGTCCTCTATCCAGTCCATCCTGGAGAAATTCCAGTTCTTGTGGCACCGAAGCCAAAGTGGGGTCAATGTGACCCTTGGAACACCATTTGGCAAATGTTGTCCAGGTGGCATTATAAATTCTAATGGTCGACAGTCATCTGGCGGCTTGAATCATCTATCACCCTGGAGGAATACTTGTCCCTCCTCAGGGACAAGTACTCAAATGCCAGATGGTCAGTTAAAGCCATTGTGGTTCTGGATGGACCAAGACCCCCTGGCTGAGGGAGATTCTCTCCTGAGGGATCCTCCAGGGTCGCAATACTGAGAGGCTGACCAGATCCGCATACCATGAGCATCTGGGTCAGTGGGGAGCAAGGAGTAAGATCTCCACCCTCTCTGTCACTACTTTCTGTGTGAGAGAGAGAGGGGGAAAGGCGTACAGCAGCCTGCTGGGCCATGGGCTGTGGAGAGCATTGGCCCCCTCTGCTCCCAGTGTCACAAATCTGGAGAAAAATCTTGGCAACTGGTCATTCATCGGGGAGGCGAACAGGTCCACCACAGGATGGCCGAACTTCTTGGACAGCTCTCTGAAGAGGTCCGGATGCAGCTGTCACTCGGTGTGGTCTATCGTGGCCCTGCTGAGCCAG
This sequence comes from Arizona elegans, assembly GCA_022577455.1. Taxonomy (NCBI): domain Eukaryota; kingdom Metazoa; phylum Chordata; class Lepidosauria; order Squamata; family Colubridae; genus Arizona; species Arizona elegans. The sequence continues at coordinate 32,598,802 of JAKOOJ010000006.1, forward strand.
TCTGCCTGAACGTTGGTTGACCCCGAGATGTGTTCAGCAGAGATGGAAACAAATTGCCTCTCCGCCCAGAGCCCTAGTTGTTCTGCTTCATGCATGAGGGAACTTGTCGATTTTGTGGGCCTTGGTGGCCACATTGTCTGTCAGAAGCAGGACATGATATCCGTGAATGATGTCTTGGAAATGTCAAGGGGCCAAGTGTGCTGCCCTCAGTTCCAGCCAATTTATGTTGTTCTTTAGATCTGTTTGGGTCCAATGCCCTTGGAGCCATTTGGTCCTGTAAATGGGCATCCCAGCCAAAGAGGCTGGCATCCAAAGTAATTGTGAGGCAGCTGGGCTCCTTAAAGACACAGCCCTTGGTCAGCACTGGAGATGTCCATCATTGGGAAGATTGCAGTACCGAAGGGAGACCCAGACCCTGGCATTGGATCTGCTGCTGCCAGACCATTGGTATGGGAGAAGGAACCACTGCAGGGTTCTGGTGTGCAGTCATGCCCAGGAGACACGATATGCACAACACCATTTTCCCCAGTAGCTGTGATAGAAGGGCTATGGGTACCCTGCACTCCTCTCGGATTCGAGTCACAAGGGCCACTAAGCTGTCCCGACGTTCCTGGGACAGGTACACCTCTCCCAACCTGGTATCAATCACTGCTCCTAGGTGTAATAGACAAGTAGTGGGAACCAGGTGGCTCTTCTCAAAATTCACTGGGAAGCCGTGGTCCTGCAGGGCCCAGATCGTAGTCTATAGGTCCTTGTTCACCCACACGGGGGAGGGAGCCTGTATGAGAATGTTGTCTAGGTAACACTGAAGCCGCACAGGTATGGACCTGATGTGACCTGCCAGTGCTGCCAGTACTTTGGTAAAGAATCTGGGCACCAAAGCCAGCCCAAACAGCTACGCTGTGTACTGGTAGTGATGTCTTTGGTAAGAAAATTGGAGAAACCAACGATGGGCCGGTAGTATCAGGACATGGAGGTATGCCTCTGTCAAATTTATGGAGGTGAGGAAGTCGCCCTCCCGGATGCCCTCCCGGATGAATTGGAGGGAGCTCATCTTTTTTTAAAACAAACAAACAAACATGTTTTATTGGGTTTTTTTCTTCTCTCCCTCCTTCACCCACATCTTTCTTTCTTTTTCTTTTTCTTTTCCTTTTTTTTTGAATAGGGTGTTGGTTGTTTCTTATCTTATACAATTAGTCAAATTCAAATACATTTTACTCAATTATAATTTTTGGCAATATCGTCTTCCCCCCTTTCCTTTTTCCTCTCCCTCTTCTCCTTCCAACTTTCTTTCCCCACCTTCTTTTTCTCTTCTCTACTTCCCCTTCCCTTCTCCTTCTCCTTCTCTCTTCTCCCCGTCTTACCTTCTCTCCTACTCTACTTTCCCTTCCCTTCCTTCTTCCCTACTCTTCCGTCTCTCTCTCTCCTTCCTCCTCCCCTCCACTTCCTTCATCTCTCTCTATTGCTGTATTCATTTTCAATTTAATGTTTTCCATTGTGGAGTTCAGGCAGCCCCAATCCCTTATCTTTTAAATTATTAACAATATATTTCAACTTATTCTCTTTTTTCCTTCAAGTCTTTACTCAAACACTTTTCTAATTTCTTGTCTTTTTTACTTTTACCAATATATCTTTTCTACTTTGCTTCTTGTAAATATAACATTTAAATCATTTTTATCATTTCAATTTCATTCAGTTTTACATTCAATTTCAATCATTAAATATATTTCTCAAAACATTTTAACAATATATTTTCATTTATTCAAATATATATTTATAAAGTGCATCTTAATCCTTTCTCATTTTACCCAATCCAATTAGTTCTTAAAATATTCTTAATTTATCTTCTTTTCTCTTTTTTATTGAAGTTTTACAAAAAAAAACACAAAAATTTTCTTCCCCCCATGTTCCCCCCACCCTTTCCCCCCTTCATCCCACTCTTCCCCCCAGACTTCCCAGAGCAAAATACAAGGTATTTCATTTAATCAGTCATAAACTAGATTAATCTATTTATCCTCAAAGTACTAACTCCCCCCCTGAAACCTTAACTCCACTATAGATAACCTAATACTTCTAATACTAACATTCATTCATAAGCTACTTGATATTTTCTTATCTGATACTTATTTTGAATATAATCAATCCATCTTCTCCATTCTGATACGTATCTTTCTTGCGTGTGGTCCTTCAAGTACGCTGAGATTTTCGCCATTTCTGCTAGGTTTGTTACTTCAATATCCACTCTTCAATAGTAGGCAAAGAGTCCTTCTTCCAATATTGAGCTACCAACAGTCTAGCTGCTGATATTAAGTTCAAAATCAATTTAGTCTCTGATACTGTACAGTCCGTAGTTATACCCAATAGAAACAATTGAGGAGTAAATTTCAACCTTCTTTTCAAAATGTTCTGCATCACCCACCAAATTTTTATCCAAAATGCCTTGATTTTCTTACAGGTCCACCATATATGATAATAGTTTGCATCATTACATTCACATCTCCAACATTTAGTTTGCAAATTCGAGTACATACATGATAATTTTTTAGGATCTAAGTGCCATCTATAAAACATTTTATAAAAATTCTCTCTCAAATTTTGTGCTTGCGTAAATTTAACATTTCTGACCAAATCTTTTTCCACGTTTCCATCATCACTAGTTCCTGAAAGTTTTGTGCCCATTTTATCATACAATCCTTAACCAATTCCGTTTCTGAATCTATTTCCAATAATGCATTATACAACCTTTTGTATAATGATTTTGATCTCTAATCTGTTTCACCAGATTTTCCTCATTTTGCATAACACCAACTTTTTGATCCTCCCTCCATCTAGCTTGAAGCTGACCATACTGAAACCAAGTATAAATTATCCCTTCTTCTTTTAATTCATCTAGGGATTTCAGTTGCAACTTACCTCTTTCCAAAAGAAGAAGCTCTTTATAAGTAATCACCTCTATTTTTTGCTCTATACTTATATTTTCTATTGCATGTCTGGGATTTGCCCATATAGGTATCTTATAGTTCAGCTTGTATTGGTACTTTTTCCAAACCCTCAACAATGCATTTCTGAGTCTATGACCCTTAAACACTTTATCCACTTTTTTTTCATATAACAAATAAGCATGCCATCCATATAACAAATCATAACCTTCTATGTTTAACATTCTTTCTTCAGTTAAGTTAAACCAATCACTAATTTGCGATAAAGCTGCTGCTTCATAATACAATCTTAAGTTAGGCATTTTAAGACTGCCTCTCTCACGTATATCCTGTATAATTTTCAGTTTCACTCTTGGTTTCTTCCCAGCCCAAATGAAAGTATTAACTCCTTTCTGCCATTCCATGAGATTTCCATCTTTTTAAAGCACTGGTTTCATTTCGAACAAAAATAAAAACCTAAGTAGTACATTCATTTTTATTGCTGCTATCCTTCCCAGTAGTGATAATTGTAACTTTTTCCAATTTTCCATTTCTTTCTGTACTTTTTGCCAAAGAATTTCATAATTATTTTTAAACAATTTCGTGTTTGAGGCTGCAATATATACTCCTAGATACTTAACCTTTTTAACTACTTCAAACCCCGTTATTCTCCCTAAATCTTCTCTTTGAGTTATGGACATATTTTTAGTTATCATCTTTGTCTTGTGAAGATTTACTTTAAATCCAGATACTTTGCCATATTGAGCTGCTACAGTCAGGTCCAGAAATATTGGGACATCGACACAATTCTAACATCTTTGGCTCTATACACCACCACAATGGAGTTGGAATGAAACAAACACAATGTGCGTTAACTGCAGACTGTCAGCTTTAATTTGAGGGTATGTACATCCAACTCAGGTGAATGGTGTAGGACTTACAGCAGTTTGTATATGTGCCTCCCACTTGTTAAGGGACCAAAAGTAATGGGACAATTGGCTTCTCAGCTGTTCCATGGCCAGGTGTGTGATATTCCCTCATTACCCCAATTACAATGTGCAGATAAAAGGCCCAGAGTTCATTTCAAGTGTGCTATTTGCATTTGGAATCTGTTGCTGTCAGCTCTCAAGATGACATCCAAAGAGCTGTCACTATCAGTGAAGCAAGCCATCATTAGGCTGAAGAAACAAAACAAACCCATCAGAGAGATAGCAAGAACATTAGGCATGGCCAAAACAATTGTTTGAAACATTCTCAAAAAGAAGGAATGCACCGGTGAGCTCAGCAACACCAAAAGACCCAGGAGACCACGGAAAACAAGTGTGGTGGATGACCGAAGAATTCTTTCCCTGGTGAAGAAAACACCCTTCACAACAGTTGGCCAGATCAAGAACACTCTCCAGGAGGTAGGTGTATGTGTGTCAAAGTCAACAATCAAGAGAAGACTTCACCAGAGTAAATACAGAGGGTTCACCACAAGATGTAAACCATTGGTGAGCCTCAAAAACAAGATGGCCAGTCTTCCGGTTTCCTTGTCTTCGGCGATGACGGTGCCTTTTTAAGCACCGCCAGCCCAGCCGCTTGTAGAGCCGCTTCTCGACCGTGAAGCGGCTTGAAAGCTTCAAAATCCCCAGGATTTTTGAAGAAGAGGCAGCAGGGCACAGGTCGAGCCCCTGCAACCCCCCCCCAGGGAATTGTTTCTGGGGAGGAAACAGGCGCGGCTCCCTCCCAACCTGCTGAGACTCCGGGCGGCGTGGGACGTCTCTGCTTTTGCAGAACAAGCCGGCTGCAGGAAACTTCAAAGAAAAAGGAAACAACCCAAACAAACAGCTGAGATCTAATTGAACCCTGAAACTCTGAACTGCAAGTATTAGCACTTTGCTGATCTCTTATTTTGAAGGGAAAACTTCTGAATGAGTGAAAGTGACTGGAAAAAATATGGCGTTCAGCATTAGAGTAAATGAATCAGCGAGTGTGGATTGGTGAAGTCATCTTGCTTTGTTACAAAGTTAATAAGTTGCTACAAAGTTGCTTCGGCTGTAATAACAGGAACAAGAGGAAAATCTCTCCCTTTTATTTGACTTTGCTTCACCACAGTTTTGTCCTGATTAAATCTGGGGGACCTTTTTAGAAGGCTTTGTGGAGGTGGTAGAAGAAGAGGAACCTCCCTCTTCAGAAAAGCTAGCCTACGTGGCAGGATGGCTTCAAAGAAGCAGGAAGGCAAAACGGGGGGGGGGGATCCCCCACACGTAAACAGGATACGCAGCCACAAGCTCAGAAAAAAGATTTTGATATGGGAGATTTAAAAGAATTTATTTCAAAAATTCTGGATGACAAATTTCAAAAAGCTCAACAAGAAATAGATGATAAAATCCAAACGTCTCAACAGGAAATTATGCAGGAAATGGAGCAGAATCAAAAGAAGGTGACCAAGAAAATAACAGATGTGGCGTCTGGCCTAGCAGGATTTATTATGAAAGTTGAGTCAAAAGTGGATGAATTTAAATCAGAAGTTAATGCTAAGATGAAAAATAATGATCATAAATTTTTTGATGTTGATGATAAGATGCAGAGAGTTGAGAACGAGATTGTCATGATGCAATTCCGGGCAATGGAATTCGCTATACGGCTTCGAGGAATTAGAGAAGAGGAGAGACAAGATTTGAGACAGGTCTGTGCTGAAGCCCTAGCTGTGATCTTAAAAGTTAACCCTGATATGGTTTTCTGTAAAATAGACAAAATTTACAGAGTCAATTCCTGGGTGGCCAGACAAAGACAATTGCCTAGAGATGTGGTCATATATTTTACAGACAGAGTAATAAGAAATGATATCCTGCAAAAATCTTTTCTTACTTCTGTGCAAGTCGGAGGATTGAAGATTACAGTCTATAAAGAGCTTCCACCTAAGATGTTAAAATCTAGAAAAGAATTTGGCTTTCTTGTTAAAGAACTGCAGAATAACCAGATTCCATTTCGTTGGGATGCTCCAACTGGCATAATTTTGAGATATAAGGGAGAGAGACACCGTTTGAATACTGTGGAGAAGGCGGAGCAATTTTATACTGATATCTTTAAAGAAAGAACACCATCCCCACGTACATCCACAGTTTTGGAGATTAAGGAGAGTGATAAGAAGCAACTTCAAGATCCGCAACAACAATCTAAGCAGGAATCAGAGGAGTTGAAGGGGGCTGAAGGAGGTTTCCTGGATGAGCCTTTGCTGGAACCTTCTCCAATTTTGGAGCCGGTCTGGATGGCTGAAGTCAAGGACCAGCATATAACCCGAGCAAAACTCAAGCAACTTAAAGAAAAGTTACAGCAGGAAAAACAAGATGAAAAGGAGGCAAAGGCGATACAAGAGACTGGAGCCGTGGGGAATGCAGGACAGAAGATTTCGGATGAAATCCAATTATTCTGTTCTTGGCTCCAGAAAGAGAATAATGATGATTAAATGTTTATCTTGGAATGTGAATGGGTTGAATGCAACACAGAAAAGGAAGAAAGTATTTGCATATTTAAAACAACATAATAATGACATAATTTGTTTACAAGAAACGCATATTACAGTTCAAGATCAAAATTATTTGAAAAATTCCAAATTAGGAATACATTTTATATCTTCAACTAACCAAAAAAAGAATGGTGTGGTTATTTATGTAAATAAAAAATTAACAGCCAAACTTATAGAAGCTGATCAAGATGGCAGGTTTGTAGCAATTGAATTACTTTCTGCTAATAGTCAAGTTCTTCTGATAGGAATTTATGCTCCCAATCAACAACAGGATTATTTTTATAAAATGCTACATACTAAAATACTATAATGGGATTATAGATCTATTTTAATTATGGGAGATTGGAATGGAGTAATTGATTCTAAATTAGATAAAAAGACTTTGGCGAAGTCAAGGATTAGACTACCACAGACTTTCTTTGATATGAAAGAAGATCTGGAGTTAAAAGATATTTGGAGAATACATAACCCAAAAGAACTGGATTATACTTTCTTCTCTGATAGACATAGATCCTTCTCTAGGATTGATTTCATTTTGTTGTCAGATGACTTACCTGTTAGGACAAAAAGAACAAAGATTTTGCCAAGAACTTTGACTGATCATAGTCCAGTGTGGATAGAAATTGAGACATGCAAGACTGAGAGACGCTCTTGGAGATTAAATGAAAACTTGTTCAGATATGAAAAAAATATAATAGAACTTAAAAAGTACTTGAAAGAGTTTTTTGAAATGAATTTGAATAAAGGCACTCCAATGGAGATTGTGTGGGACGCAAGCAAAGCTTACATGAGAGGGGTGCTTATTTATATGAACTCTAAACATAGACTGATCCAACAAAAGAAAAGACTTGAATTGGAAGCAGAAATAAAGAATAAAGAACAGTTACTCATTAAAAATCCAACAGATGAAAGAACACGTGGTGTCATAAAACTTTTGAAAGATCAATTTCAAATGCTTATAGCGGAACAAGTTGCAACAAATTTACAATACGCGAAGCATAATACATTCTGCAATGCCAATAAACCGGGCAGGTGGTTGGCCTACACATTGAGGAAGAAACAGAGCATACGGACTATTGATAGTATCGATATCGGAGGGAAAGAAGTTGTTCAACAGAAATTAATTAAAGAAGCCTTTTTTGAATATTACACTAAACTATATGCTAGAGAGGAGGTGCAGAATGGACTTATAGAAAAATATTTAGACAACAAAAGAGTTACAAAAATTACTGAGCAACAAAAGGAAAGAATGAATTATCCTATAACAGAGGAGGAGATAATAGCAGCAATAAAACAATTAAAAACAGCCAAAGCTCCTGGAACGGATGGTCTGACGGCAGTGTACTATAAAACTTTGCAGGCAGAAATGGTGGAACAACTTAGGGACTTATTTTGTAATATACAACAAGGGGGAAAAGTACCCCCATCATGGACTACAGCTTACATTTCTTTGATACCAAAAGAACAAGCAGGTCCCAAAAAACCGGAGAATTACAGACCAATATCTCTTTTGAATACGGACTATAAAATTTATGCAAAAGTACTAGCCAACAGACTGATGCCAGTAATTCAAAAAGTGATCCATGATGACCAAGCGGGATTTATTGAGGGTAGGCATATGAATGACAATGTAAGGCAAGTAATAGACTTATTGGAATATCTTGAGAAGAATAAACAGATCCCTGCAGTGCTGGTTTTCTTGGATGCAGAGAAGGCCTTTGATAAAGTGGACTAGAATTTTCTACTAAAGACTTTAAAAAAGATGGACTTTGGGGACCAATTTATACAGGCGGTCTCAGCAATTTATCAAGAGCAAAAGGCTCAGATTATTATTAATGGAAGTTTGACAACAGAGTTTAAAATCGAAAAAGGAACAAGACAGGGATGTCCGTTGTCCCCATTGTTGTTTATTTTAACACTAGAAGTCTTGTTAAATACAATAAGGGACTCTAATATCTTGAAAGGTATAATGATAAGGCAAGAGGATTACAGAATAAAGGCATTTGCAGATGATCTGGTTGTTACCCTAACACAGCCAATGGAATCAATAATCCAGATGAAGGACATTATACAAGACTATGGTAAAGTTTCAGGTTTTAGATTGAACCAGAAAAAAACCAAGATGATAGTCAAAAATATGACACAAGATCGTAAACACGAGCTTGAAAGGAGGGCAGGTTTTGATATGAAATTGTTTCAAAATAATTATGAGGTGTTGTGGCGAGAGGTGCAAAAAGACATGGAGACTTGGAAAAAACTGCAGCTGTCTTTACTTGGAAGAATAGCAGCAGTTAAGATGAATATTTTGCCAAGATTTCTCTTTTTGTTTCAAATGATTCCGGTGCTTAAAAATGATAAACAACTAAAAGTATGGCAAACTGGAGTGAACAAGTTTATCTGGAACGAGAAAAAACCGAGAGTAAAATTGAAAATTATGCAAGATGTTCCAGAAAGGGGAGGTCTTAAACTTCCAAACCTACAGTTATATTATGATGCAGCAGCTTTGACTTTAACAAGTGATTGGTTTGGAGGAAAAAAGACTGGAATATTAAATGCAGAAAGTTTTGATTTGGAATTTGGATGGCACGCTTACTTATTTTATGACAACGAAGTGGATAAAGCATTTAAAAGCCACATACTTAGAGATTCTTTGTTGAGAGTTTGGAAGAAGCACTGACTCAAATGGGATTATAAAATACCGCTATGGCTGGATCTTGGTCATACTTTGTGGAATACAAATATAATGTCACTCGGGGGGTTTTTATACAAAGAGGTTCTTTTTACAGATGCGGGCAGATGGCAGTTGAAGACATTACAGACATTGTTGGCTGAAGGGATTAATCTAACTTGGTTACAATATAATCAATTGCAATTGAGATGGAAAGAGGACCAAAAAACCGGTATTATGATGTATGAGGAAGAATTGGTCAGACACATAAAAGAGAAAGGTCCAATGCATATTAAAAGACTTTATAATGTCTTGTTAGAAAGGGATTCAGAAACTGAATTAGTTAAAGATTGTATGATTAAGTGGGCACAAAATTTTGAGGAACCAGTGATGTTGGAAACATGGGAAAAAATTTGGGTTCAGAATGTTAAATTTACACAGTCACAGAATTTGAGGGAAAATTTTTATAAAATGTTTTATAGATGGCATTTAGACCCCAAAAAATTGTCGTGTATGTACCCTAATGTGCAGCCTAAATGTTGGAGATGTGATTGTCTAGATGCTACATATTATCATGTTTGGTGGACCTGTAAGAAAGTTAAGGCTTTTTGGATAAAAATTTGGTGGGTCATGCAGAATGTTCTGAAGAAAAAAATTCAATTTTCTCCACAATTGTTTTTACTGGGTATAGTTAAGGGTTTTACATTGGGTGAAACAAAACTGATATTGCATATGATAACAGCAGCAAGATTGTTGATAGGTAAATACTGGAAAAATGAAGCGCTGCCCACGATTGAGGAATGGACTTTGAAGATGGCCAGTTTTGCAGAGATGGCGAAGATTTCAGCATATTTAAAAGATTGTTCACAAGAGACTTATGAATGGGAATGGAAGAGGTGGATAGATTATGTTCAGAACAAATATCAAACTAGGAAGTATCAAATAGCTTTTATTTGAAAATGTTATATTAAGATAGAAATATTTTAAGGTAATGAGGATGAAAAATTTATTTGAAAATGTTATATTTAGAAATATTTTAAGGTAATGAGGATGAAAATTTATTCGAAAATGTTATATTAAGATAGAAATAGGTTAATGTAAGGAAGATGAAAATTTATAAGGGGGAGGGAGGGGTTCAAGTTTTATATAAGGAGGGTTTTTCCTTTTACTTGATATGAGTATATTGTATGGAAGTCTGGGGGGGAGGGGAGGGTTAGGGTGGGTTAGGGAGGTTGGGAAGTTTGGGGTGGGATGAGGGGGGAAAAAAGGGATGAAAATGTAATTGTAAAACTTTTGCAATTAAAAAAAAAAACCAAGATGGCCAGATTAGAGTTTGCCAAACAACATCTAACAAAGCCTTCACAGTTCTGGAACAAGATCCTATGGACAGATGAGACCAAGATCAACTTGTACCAGAGTGATGGGAAGAGAAGAGTATGGAGAAAGAAAGGAACTGCTCATGATCCTAAGCATACCACCTCATCAGTGAAGCATGGTGGTGGTACTGTCATGATGTGGGCATGTATGGCTGCCAATGGAACTGGTTCTCTTGTATTTATTGATGATGTGACTGCTAACAAAAGCAGCAGGATGAATTCTAAAGTGTTTCAGGCAATATTATCTGCTCACATTCAGCCAAATGCTGTAGAACTCATTGGACAGCGCTTCACAGTGCAGATGGACAATGACCCAAAACATACTGCAAAAGCAACCAAAGAGTTTTTGAAGGGACAGAAGTGGAATGTTATGCAATGGCCAAGTCAATCACCTGACCTGAATCCCATTGAGCATGCATTTCACTTGCTGAAGACAAAACTGAAGGGAAAATGCCCCAAGAACAAGCAAGAACTGAAGACAGTTGCAGTAGAGGCCTGGCAGAGCATCACCAGGGATGAAACCCAGTGTCTGGTGATGTCTATGCATTCCAGACTTCAAGCTGTGATTGACTGCAAAGAATTTGCAACCAAGTATTAAGAAGGGAAAGTTTGATTTATGATTATTATTCTGTCCCATTACTTTTGGTCCCTTAACAAGTGGGAGGCACATATGCAAACTGCTGTAAGTCCTACACCGTTCACCTGAGTTGGATGTACATACCCTTAAATTAAAGCTGACAGTCTGCAGTTAAAGCACATTGTGTTTGTTTCATTCCAACTCCATTGTGGTGGTGCATAGAGCCAAAGATGTTAGAATTGTGTCGATGTCCCAATATTTCTGGACCTGACTGTATGTCCAACATATAGGGAGCCGCTTCTATAGGTTGAAATAAAGTAAGAACTAGGTCATCTGCAAACGCTCTTAGTCTATAATCCTGCTGTCTAATTACAATTCCTTTTATTTTATCAGAATCATGTAACGTATTCAACAAAACTTCTAAAGTTAAAATAAACAACAATGGCGACAAGGGACAGCCCTGCCTCGTACCTTTCTCAATTTTAAACACATCTGTTAAACCTCCATTAATTATTATTTGTGCTGTTTGTTCCTGATATATTGCTCAAATTGAATGTATGAAATACTCCCCAAAGTGTATTTTTTCTATTATTTTAAACAGGAATTGCCAGTTCAATTGATCAAATGCTTTCTCTGCATCCAAGAATATGAACGCTGCAGGGACCTGGTTATTTTTTTCCAAATATTCCAATAAGTTTATAATTTGTCTAACATTATATTTCATCTGTCTCCCTTTTATAAAACCTGATTGGTCATTGTGAATAACTTGTTGCATAACTGGCATTAATCTATTCGCTAATATCTTAGCAAAAATTTTATAATCCGTATTCAAAAGTGAAATTGGCCTAAAGTTTTCAGGTTTGATACAGTTTTGATCTTCCTTCGGAATCAGTGAAACAAAAGCTGTTCTCCAAGAGGGTGGAACCCCTCCCCCTAATTGAATTTTACAAAATAGAGCTCTAAGCGGCTCTACCATTTCAAGCTGTAAATTCTTATAATAAACAGCTGTTAATCCATCTGTTCCTGGAGCTTTCCCTGTTTTTAACTGCTTAATTGCCGCAACGATCTTCTCAGAAGTTATTGGTTGATTCAATCCTTCCCTCTGTTCCAACGTTAATTCCAAAATATTCCCTTCCTTTAAATATCTATCTATGTCTATACCTTGTATTGAGTCACTAGCATATAACTTTGTATAAAATTCCAAAAAAGCCTTTTTAATCATATTCTGTTGGTAAACTTCCTTACCTCTATATTCTATCTTACTAATGACTCGTGATTTCTGTTTTTTCCTCAACATGTAGGCCAACCACCTACCTGGTTTATTGGAATTACAAAATGTATTATGTTTAGCATATTGTAAGCTAGTTGCCACCTGATCAGGCATTAACATATTAAATTGCCCTCGTAGTATATTTATTGTTTCTTTTACTTTCTTTTTATTATTTTCTTTCTTTCTTTTTTTTCTTTTTTTTATTGAAAAAGTTTTTCAAATACAGATTTTCCCCCTTTTTTCTCCCCCCTCCTCCCTAACCCCCCCTCTCCACCCCTCCCCCTGTGACTTCTTCAAAGTAAAATCCAAATTCATAACAGATTATATAATACTTTACCATCCCCTTACTCCATCCCCCAAATACTGACCCTTTCTTTCTAATAATATTATTATATCCCCCTTTTACTATACATTTCAAAAAAACATTCTACTATAACATTATATAATAACTTCTGGTTTAGCATAGTAATATTATTATAACTCCCAATTTAACAATAATCTGCCCTTTTTCTCCTCCCCATGCATATATCTCTTAAATGAAACCTTGTATGTATATTAATATAACATTTCAAAACAACCTTCCACTTTAAAACTATATAATAAATCCTAATTTAACATTTAATCTTTTGTGTATATTAATATAACATTTCAAAGCAGCCTTCCACTATAAAACTATATAATAAATCCTAATTTAACATTTAACATTTAACATTTATTCAACTCATAATCTGTCCATTTCCTCCACCCCCATAAGTATATCTCTTAAACATCCCTTTTCTTAAACTAAACTAGCCTGTCTTCACCCACTTCCCTACAAAATTTCCATACATAACAATTCTTAATATCTTTATTCTTCTGCCCATCCTGCTTTATATATATATATATATATATATATATATATATATATATATATATATATATATATATATATATATATATATATATATATATATATGTATATACCCTTATATAGATAAAATCAATAACTTTAAACTTGTAATCCATATAATGTCTTCTTTGATGTTTTTCCACTGGATTGTTAAATCCATCACCCATATTAGGGTAAAATAACATCCCAATTCCAACAGAATGTTCAGAATCCTCAGTTATCATCTGCCCCCATCAATAATAAGTATCTTCATGTATATATATAAAAAAGAAAACAACCACCCGAGTGACATTATAATTGTATTCCATATAGTATCTGTAGTAGTGGCTTTCTTCAAGATTATTAATTCCAACCATCATAATAGGGTAACAACCAGATCTTCTGCATGCCCCAACGTAACTCTCTTGCCATATAACTCAGCATAAACGTAATACATTTATCAAAGAATCCAAAATAGATAATTCCAATCCAACAATTTAAGGCCCTTTTCACATCCCAAAATTACGGCATTGCAGAGGTCTGTCACTCTCCTCAGGATAATATTAACCAATACTTTGCCTCAACTGTCTTTTCATGTATTCAATCATCTTTTAGATAACTGGCTTCACTGTTGCCTAGTTTAAAAATTTTTGTTTTTGTGAGACCTATTTCTTTTTTTCTTGACTTTTTGTGGGTTTGACCTCCATCCTAATTTCCTTTCTACGAGTTGTATATCAACTGTTCAGTTTTCATTCTGATCTATAACTTGATCTTGTTGGTTTTGCTTTTGTGGCTTAGATCACCATTCAGGTTTCTTTTCTATAAGTTGTATATCAACTGATTGATTTCCATGCTTGTCTGTGACTTGATGAGTCATCACATTAGAATCCAATGCCACTTCTTTCTTATTTATAGGTAATCCAACTGAGATCTAAAGGATCCAAAGGTGATTCATCTACAAAAACCTCTGTAGCTCGATGTTTTTCCATTATTTCCAACTCCTTCTGCTTATCTTGTGTTGTGCATGAGAATGTTGAGCTCATTTTCAAAATCTTATGATAAAATTCTTCCGCTTTTTCAACAGTATTTAATTGGTATCTTTCTCCTTGATATCTCAATATTATACCAACTGGAACATCCCACCTAAATAAAATATTTTGTTTTTTAAGCTCAGTCACCAGGAATCCAAATTTCTTTCTATCCAATAACATCTTAGGCGGTAACTCTTTATATATCCAAATTTTTCTTCCATACAGTTGTAAAGTAGAGTTAAAAGATTTTTGCACAATATTATTTCTTATTTCTTTATCTGTAAAGTAAATCACCACATCTCTAGGCAGTTGCCTTTGCTTTGCAATTCAAGAATTTACTCTGTAAACTCTGTCAATCCTGCAAAATACTTCCTCAGGATGAACCTTTAAAATCCCATCCAGAATTTCAGCAGATATTTTCCTTAAATCATTTCTGTTATTTTCCTGTAGTCCTTTCAATCTAATCGCAAATTCTATAAAGCCGTGTTGCAGCATTAAAACTTCTTTTTCAATCCGTTGTTTTATATTTTCTACATTGCAAGTCTTATGATCTGCTTCCATTTTAGATTTTTCTTCCAAGCTATTGTTTTGAGTATTTATCAAATCATTTTCAATTCTTTGTATTTTATTGTCCAAATTATAAATCTTATCATCAATTTCCTCCATTTTAGACTCTAATAAATTAATATGTGTATCCAACTTTATAGCAATTTCTGAAAAACCATTAGTCATTCTTACAATCTTTCATTGCAAATTATCATACTTTAATTGTACCAATTCTTTAATTTCCTGCTTGAATTTTTCAAGATTCTGGTTCACATTCTCATCCCTTCTTACAATCTCCTCCAAAAGAAATTCAATTAAATTAAAATCAGTTTTCTGAGTTTGTAGGTTTAAAACTTGTTCATGTAGTTTGTAGATGGGGGAATCCCTCCCCACTACTTGTTTGTCTGGCTTTGTTAGTTTAAATGCCATATTTCCACACAGACAAACTCTTTTTTAAAAACAGAAAAGAAAACTTCTTTCCAAACAAGATCAGTATCAGATCTCCAGGAAAAAGAAAACATAAAAAATAGAACTTTTTCTTGAATTGTAGCCAGCAGTATTTATTCCGCTACTTTGTGGCTTATTAAGAAACGGAAGGACTTTCCCTTTCAGCTTTCCCTTCTCAGGTCTCAGCAGTCGCCATCTTAAAATTCTTTTTTCCTTTCTTCAGTATCTTTTATAAAGTAAATGAAAATACTTGCGATTTAGGATCACAGGTCCAGATCTCATCCTCTTTAATTAATCTGTTAATTTTCTTTAAAAAACTTGTTCTCGTTGCCTGGCTCTGCTCTTATCTCCTGGATTAGATATAAGTAATTGTTCTTTTTTATTTCTTCCTCTATCTCTTTACGCTTCTTTTGTTGTTTTAGTCTATATTTATTGTTCATATGTATTAAAATACCCCTCATATAAGCCTTGCTAGCATCCCAGACCATTTCCATAGGAGTACCCTTATTCATATTAATAACAAAAAAATATTTTATTTGTTTTTTAAGCTCTTTTACATTTTCTTCATATCTAAATAAGTTTTCATTTAACCTCCAAGACCTCCTTTCTCCCCTCTCCTGTTCAAATTCCACCCAAACCGGACTATGATCAGTTAAAGTTCTTGGACATATCTTCGTCTTCTTCACCCTGGAAATAAAATCATTTGTGGTTAGTATAAAATCAATCCTGGAGAAGGATTGATGTCTATTAGGAAAAAAAGTAAAATCTTTTTCCTCCAGGTTACGTTCTCACCAGATATCTCTCAGTTCTATATCTTCCATCATATCAAAAAAAGATTTAGGTAGTTTTGCATGTGTTGAGATCTTTGATAAGCTTTTTTTATGTTTCTGCATGTCAATTACTCCATTCCAATCACCCATTAATATAAAAGATTTATAGTTCCATTGTATTATTTTAGTATGTAAAAATTTGTAAAACTTGTCTTGTTGCTGATTAGGGGCATATATTCCAATAAAAAGCATTTTTTCAGTCTGTGTTAGTAATTCAATTGCAATATATCTTCCTTGATCATCTGCCTCAATTAAGTTAGCTGATAGTCCTTTCCTTACATATATGACTAGTCCATTTTTCTTCTCTGATGCTGATGCTACAAAATTTGTACCTAATCTTGAATTTATCAAATATTTTTGGTCTGATAATCTGATATGTGTTTCTTGCAAGGAAATAACATCATTGTTAAATTGTTTCAAGTAGTGAAATACTTTCTTTCTTTTTTGTGGTGAATTTAAGCCATTGACATTCCAAGATAAGAATTTAGTTGCCATCTTTGGCCCTTCGAAGCCTTGTGAGCATCAGCTGAAGCTCCTCCTCCCCTTACTCTTTGGCCTAGCCCCCCCCACTGCTTCTGTTTTTTGGACTTCTTGAGATAAATCTTGAGATTGTTGCCTTTTTGATTGTTATTGTTGCAATTTATAAGTTGATCGGGTCAGTCATTGTACTTTCAGCTCTCCCTTCTTAGGTGGTTCCATAGTTGGGGGTGAGCCCCCAAGATCCAAATCTTCTTCCATGATAATTCCTCCAGCTGCAACTTCAGCATAGGTTTGTATCTGTTTTCCATCTTTTTCTTGTTGTAACATCTCCATTTTCTTCCTCCCCCCTGCCCCCCCGGTGAGGGTGGGTATCCAGCCTGTAAAACATTTACATAAGAATATTTTGCCTTCCAAACTGTGTTTAACTGGTATCTTTCTCCATTATAAGTCACTATTAGACCAATTGGGACATCCCATCTGTATGCCACTTGTTGATTTCTCAGCTCATTTACCAGGAAGCCAAAGTCTTTTCTACTTCTCAACATCTTTGGAGGAATCTCTTTCAAAACCACCACCTCTTGCCCAGCCACCTGAACTTTATTCTTGTAAGAGGCTTGTAGGATTTCATTTCTGATCCTCCTGGTTGTAAAATAAATGACCACATCTCTTGGCAGCTGTCTTTGTTTTGCCAACCAGAAATTAACCCTGTAAATTTTATCAATTTGGATTGCCACATCTTCTGGTCTTTCTTTAATTATCTCTGCCATAGCATCAGCACAAATGTCTTTTACATTTTCTTTACTATTTTCCTTCAGGCCTCTCAATCTCAGAGCAAACTCCATGGATCTGTATTGTAACATTACCAATTCATCATCCACTTTCTCTGTTCTGGTCATGACATCACCCATTTTGCTTTCCAAATTTAAGTTGGCTTCATTAATTTCTTCAACTTTCCCATCAAGCTGAATAACAAAGTTTGACAATCCTGATACAGCAAAAACAATATCATCTCTTATTTTATCGTGTTCCTCTGCAACCGCTTCCTTGGTCGAACTTATATCTTCCTCAATTTTCTTAAATTTCCCTTCCACCAGTAGTGTTAAATTATTCATTGCTGTGGCTTGGTTATTCGTAGCTTCTCTCATTGCTGTTGCTTGATTATTCATGGCTTCTTTCATAACTTCTTTAAAATCATTAAGTGCTGCATCTTGACTCTGAGTCTGGCTCTGTGAATCAGCTGGAAGTTGTGCTTTCTGTGTCACCACTGACACAACTGGAGAACCTCCCCCTCCTTTAACAACTCCTGGTTTCACTTGTCTAGAAGCCATTTTTTCCCTCCCCCCCACTTTTCTTTAAAAGCCACAAAGTTTTTAAAGATGTTTGTAATTTATAGTCTCTAATTTGCCAAATAGTTGAAAAAAAGTAACTTCAGAGTTAAGCTCTGTACTTTTAAGGCTTGTTCTCCTGTTTTCTGCTCTGCCTGTGCTTGCAATCAATCAAACTCACTTTTAAAAGCAGGATCGGATCGTGGCTTCTCACTCTGCCTTCGCAGAGTCGTCCTGGCTCCGGAGCTTCTTGGCGGGCTGGCTGGGGAGCTCTCACCCTCCAAGCCTCTGGAAATGTTCCAGAGGGCTTTCGGGGAGCTCTACTCTCGCCCACCGGTTCTCCTCTCCTTCTTTTCCCGAAGGAGAGTTTTTCAGCCGCTAGACAGCCGATTTGTGCTGTCAAAGCGGCTTTTACGGAGATGCAGGGCTGGCGGTCTTGAAAGACTGTCCACGGAGCCTGCGGTGCCAACCGGAAGTCTTCTTTTCTCTTTTTAATTATGTTTCAAATATATAGTTTGGAATATTCCAAATATTACATTTCCATCAACTGATTTATTCATATTGTTAAAACTTATCATTCTATAAACCTCCAAAATTATTGAGCATGTGACATTTATTACAATGTTCCCTTTGTTTTTACTTTTCTTTTCCTTTTTCGTATCTTTTCATTATTAATATTTTGTATCTTAAAATCGTGACATCTTAGCCCTTTATTTCCCATTATTTTCCATCTCTTTTCCCTCTTTCTTATATTTCCACTGTAAATCCCAGTGTAATCATTTATTTTTAAAATATTTTTCCTTCTTCTCCACCCTCTTTTCCTTCTTTGTCTTTTGTTTTCCCCTTTTCTTCCTTTCTTTTGTATTTTAAAGTTCTGCATTCTCCTATTCTGCCTTATATTTCCCATTGTTTCTCCTTTATCTTTCCTTTTTTGTGTCTTTTCATTGTTAATCCTAGTATGCTTATTTTGTATTTTAAAATTATAAAATCTTTTATTTTGTCCTTTATTTCTTATTATTTTCCATCTCTTTTCCCTCTTTCTTATCTTTCCACTGTTAATCTCAGTGTAATCATTTAAGTTTTTTGTATTTTCCCTGTTCCACCCTGACATGTAGTGGGTTCCAATGAGCCAGGCAACTCCAAGTGACTTCAGCATCTCTTTATTACATGATAAAAGCAAGTAGTAAAAGGCTAGAACAAACTTACTTAACCAGAAACAGACCAAGAATATATACTGTTAAGGCTGCTGCTACAGGCTGGCCACTGGGTGGAGTAATTGACCAGCAAAGCTGATTGGGCCTAAAACCCCGACCAGCTGTTAGTAGAACAAATAACCACAAGGCGGGGCCATTGCAACCCAGAAGCACAGGCAAGCCGATCCCAAGACACAACACACCCTCTTTTCCTTCGTTTCTTTTCTTTTTGTCCATACTTAATATTACAATTGTTTAATTTTCCATAGTCAGTCTCTTTGTCTTTGTTTTGTTCATTATCCATCTCTTTCTTTTTTTTTTATTGAAAAAGTTTTTCAAATACAGATTTCCCCCCCTTTTTTCCCCTCCTCCTTCCTAACCCCCCCTTCACCCTCCCCACCCCCCATGGCTTCTCCAAAAATAAAATCCAAACTGATATCAAATTATATAATACTTTACCATCCTTTTACACCACCCCCCACATGCTAACCATTTCTTTCTAACATTGTTATTATATCCCCCGTATACTATACATTTCAAAGCAGCCTTCAACTATAAAACTATATAATAAATCCTAATTTGACATTTATTCAACTCATAATCTACCCCTTTCCTCCACCCCCATACATATATCTCTTAATTCAGATCTTTTATGTATATTTATATCTAAACATAACATCCCTTTTCCTAAACTAAACAATCAGTAACCTAACCCATCTCCACCCATTTTCCTACAGGTCTACCATACATAATATTTTTAATATCTTTGTTCTTCTGCCCACACCACACAACTAAAAAATATTTCCATATATAAATAAAATCCTCAAATGGCTTTAAATTTGTAATCCATATAGTATCTTCTGTAATGTCTTTCAACTAGATTATTAATTCCATCGCCCATGTTAGGGTAACATCAGGTTCAGCTTCCAACAGTATATTCAGTATCTTCCATTACCATCTGCCCCCATCAATAGTAAGTATTTTCGTATATAAAAAACCACCCGAGTGACTTTATATTTATATTCCATATAGTATCTTCTGTAGTGTCTTTTATCTAGATTATTAATTCCAACCACCACATTGGGGTAACAACCAGATCTTCTGCATGCCCCAATCCCATAGTTCTCTTGCCTTATAACTCAGCATATACGTAATCCATTTTTCAAAGAGTCCAAAATAGAAAGTTCCAATCCACTCAATCAGAGGCCATCTTCCACATCCCAAAAGCACCAGCACTGCAGAGATCTGTTATTCTTCTCAAAACAGTATAAGTCAATAATTTGCCTCAATTATATTTTCATGTATCAGCCATCTATAAATCCCGCTTATTATATTTAATCGTCTCTTAAGTAACTGGCATTAGACTGTTGTTTAGTTTAAAATTTTTTAGTTTTGTAGAACCTTCTTCTTTTCTTAACTTTTTGTGGTTTAGATCTCCATCCTAGTTGCTTTTCTAGGACTTGTATATCAGCTGATTGAGTTCCATGCTGGTCTGTAACTTGATAAGACATCTCATTAAAATCCAAAGCCGCCTCTCTTATATTTATAGGTAATCCAGCTATAACCTCTGAAGGAGAATCCAAAAGCGACTCGTCCAAAAGGACCTCTGTAACTTGTTGTTTTTCCATTACCTCCATCTCCATCTGCTTAGCCTGAGTTTCAATCTCTTGTTCATTTTGCTTTTCTTTTTCCCCCTCCTGTGTTCCTGACACTGATGGCATACGTGGAGATGTTGGATCCATTTTAAAAACCTTGTAGTAAAATTCTTCCGCTTTTTCAACAGTATTTAGTTGATATCTTTCTCCTTGGTATCTCAATATTATACCAACTGGAGCATCCCATCTAAATGGGATGTTTTGTTTCCTTAGCTCAGTCACCAAAAATCCAAATTCCTTTCTATCTTTTAACATCTTGGATGGCAGCTCTTTATATATCCAAATCTTCCTTCCATTCATTTCTAGAGTGGAGTTAAAAGACTTTTGCACAATATCATTTCTTATTCCTTTATCAGTAAAGTAAATCACCACATCTCTAGGCAATTGCCTTTGCTTTGCAACCCAAGAATTTACTCTGTAGGCCTTATCAATCTTACAGGATACCTCTTCAGGACTAACCTTTAAAATCACAGCCAGAACTTCAGCAGACATCTTTCTCAAGTCCTCTCTGTTATTTTCCTGTATTCCCCTCATTCTGACCGCGAATTCCACGGACCTTTATTACATCATTGTGACTTCTCTTTCAATCCTTTGTTTTATATTATCTGCATTGTAAATCTTGTGGTCAGGTTCCTTTGTTTTAGGCTTTACTTCTGAGCTATTTTCTTTAATATTTATCAAATCATTTTCAATTCTTTGTATTTTATTGTCCAGATTATAAATCTTATAATCAGCTTCCTTCATTTTAGACTCAAATTCTAAGTTGGTATCTTTATCCATCTTTATAACTATTTCTGAAAAACTTTTCAAAGCTGTTACAATCTGTTGTTTCAGATTATCATACTTTCGTTGTACCAACTCTTTAATTTCCTGCCTGAATTTTTCAAGATTCTGGTTCACAATCTCATCATGTCTTGCCATCTCCTCCAAAACAAATTCCTTTAGGTCTTTAGAGCCATTCTTCTGAATCTGCAAGCTCAAAACTTGCTCATATGATTTGTAAATGGGGGAAACCCCCCCCCCCCACAGCTTGGTTGTCTGGCTTTGTCAGTTTTAATGCCATCCTGCCACACAAACAAACTCTTTTTTTTTTTTAAAAAAAAAAAAAGACTTTTCTCCAAACGATATCAATATCAAGTCTCTAAGAAGGAAGAAACATGAAATAGAAATTTTTCTCTTCAATTCTAGCCAGCGCTATTGTTTCAGATACTTTGTAACGTATTAAGCCATTCAAACGGAAGGACTTTCGCTTTCAGCTTTCTTCTTCTCAAGCCTCAGCCAGTCGCCATTTTCAAACTTTCTTTCTTCGCTTTTAAAATCACTCAAAGGATTGTTAGAAATACTTGCGATTTAGGGTCCCAAATCCAGATTTCATCCTGTTTGTTCAAACAATCTGTTAGATTTCATTAATTGGATTGGTCCCATCACCTGGCTCTGCAAGAAGCAGAGTTCCCCCGACGCCCGGAGCAGCGGCGAGCTGAATAGGGAGCCACATTCTGCTTCCTCCCCAAAAGTAAAAAAAAAACTCTGGGGAGTTCGCAGAGGGCTCTACCTGTTCTCGCTGGCTCTATCTCACGTCTCCTCAAGGAGACGGAGTTTTTCGAGCCATCTCTCAGCTGTAGAGACGGCTCTTTACGGGCGGCGAGGCTGGCGGTCCCGTAAGACCGTCTGGCGGCGGCGGAAACCAAAACGGAAGCCCCTCTTTCTTGTTTCTCGTTAGTTATTTCCTTTTCATCTTCAGTGCATTCTAGTTCTGTCTTTGACTCCTCAGATTTCGATTTTCCATGCAAATTTATAATCATTTCTTTTATTTCCGAACACATGGTCTTTATCAGTTCATTAAGTTCCTGTTCCATTTTATTCTTTCCGGGTTGAGTTATTCCAGTTTTAAATCACATTAAGGTCCTTCTTTTATAATCATCAAAGTCTATCCTCTTCTGGGAAAATGTATCCTCCTTAGTTCTCACCAGTTATCTTTTTTTAAAAGTTCAAGGTTTTAAAAGTAAAACAATTCCATATCATGCTCTTCCTTCTCCTGCAGATGTCTCTCTACAACCCACAATTCCACTCATCTAATTAACAAATCGCCATTTTATTTGTAATCCACATCCGTGTTTACTGAGTCATAAAAGAGAAAAAAATAGTTTTCACATCTTCTTTCACCTTTATATATCACCAATCAGTTTATAATCCAATCCAAATTGAATCCAAGTTCCAGATTTACATTTCCATTTCTCAATCACTTTTAATTCTTTATTCGGGTTCTTCTATGGCACGCTTGTCATTCTCACTTTCTCTTTCCATCCACCATCTCTCCCCACCGCTATTTAGCCGCAATTTCCACGCTGGAGTAATTTTAGTAATTGTTTAGTAGTTGAAAATATTTAGAATTTTCTTTTTATTGTCTGTGGGTTAGCCAATCGCTCACCCAACACCAGCACTCTGTCCAAATCTTCCCTCCTGCACATCACTTTACTCCAGAGGCTCCAGCTTCATGGCAATTCACTCTGAACACCACCCCCCATCACCGGCTCGGAGAGAGTTTCTTGGGCTATCCAAGGGACTTGCCTGTTCCTCTTTAGACACCGAGCTGCCTCTCTTTCTTCGCTGTCCCTACAGGACAGCTTTGGTCTGAAGACCCCCCGGTGATGGTTCATCTGGCTGGATTTTGCCGAGCTCGTCGAAGCGTGACATTTTTCCCAGCCAGTACTGCCGTGGCGCTTCCAGATTCTCTAGAGGGAGCTCATCTTGAATCTTTTGTAGACCAAATGGGCGTTCAATTTTTTGAGAACACACACCCCAAATTCTTCAAAACCACGAATAGGATTGAATAAAATCCCTGTCCTTTGTGGTCCTCTGCGACCGCCTCGATGGCTTGAATATCCAACTGATTGGATTGTTCTTGGGGACAGGGCAATGAATGAAGTGATTCAGGGGTGTGGAGAGAAATTCTAGTGTGAGGCTTAGCCTCACCACATTGAGGACCCAAGTGTCCGTCATGATCACCTCCCATCAATCTGCAAAGAGAGCTAAGTGACCGCCAATGGGATAATCTGTCAGGCAGTCACTTTGGTCTATGAAAAGAGTGACTTCCTGACCCACGAAAGGGCCGCTTGGCCTGAAACTGTTGCCTGGGTCTGTGGCAAAAACTGGATCTGTCCAGCTGGCTATCAGGCCTTTCCAAGAAATACCTCTGCTGTTATGGGAGATCAAATTCAGTAAACCGAAATGTAGTCCGGCAATAGTAAGGTGAAGGCGGACGGTCCGCTCGCCTGAACATGCCAGGCAAAATCTTCTTTCTCTCCTTGTTTTTGACAAGGATTGGTTTCAGGTCCTCCCCAATTAGCATGCCACCTGTGTAAGGGGCAGAGGCTAGCCTCCATTTTGATCTGGCATCAGCGTGCCAATGACGGAGCCACAACATTCTCCTAAATGTTACTGAGGATGAGAGGGCTCTGGAGTCATACTTAGCAGCATTTAAGGTGGCATCTGCTGAGAATTGGGTGGCAGCCACCAATTTGTTTATATCCTGGTGGAGCCGAGACTCCTGCGGTGGCACCCTCACTTGCATCTGGCAAAGCCAGAGCAAGGAAATACGATTAAAAAAGGGGGTGACAGTAGCTGCCTTGACTGCCCAGGCTGCTGCTTGATACATTTTACACAGAGTTAGTTCTGCCTTCTTGTCCTCAGCCTTCAAACTATCCATTATGTCCCCAGATAGGATGGAAGAGAAAGAGGCAAGGGTCGCCACAGGGCCATCAACTGTTGGCAGGTGAAGCACTTCGGCAAGGGCAGGGCCCACATTGTACAAATATTTATCATTCCAACTTGGATTGGGGAATGACCCAGAATGAGCCCATTGTTTCTGGACTACATCCACGAACAGCTGTGGAGTAGGGATCTCCTCCTGTTTCGCAATTGGTTCAGAGCAGAGACCTTGTCCCGGGTCCTGAGGGTCCAAAGGTGTTTCCAATGACATTGCTTGTGCTCCCAGATGAGTTGTGGTTCTTGTTTTATGGAAGAGAGACTTGAGGGAAGAAACCTGTAAATGCTGGGGGATCCGGAGTCAGGTCCTCATCCTCAGAGAGATCTAATTCCCTCTGTCCCTCATCACCCAAGAGTGAGTCCTCACTCACCAGGGAGGGACTGTGGGATCGAGGTCCCTGAAAGGCAGGCCGGTCAGCAGGAAGCTGAGGCTGCTGGTGTAAATACACTGAAGGCTCTGATGCCAGAGATGCTGAGTGGTGGCTTTGCTGCAGGCCTGCAGTGATGCCTTGTGATATGGCCTGGGAAATAATCCTTCTAACATTCTCAGGCAATTCAGGTCCCATCTCCTCCCTGGGGCGCAATCCCGCTGCAGTAGGAGTAAATGTTGCCTCAGGAGCAGATGCTCTGCTATGAGAGGCTTGTTGCCATCCTGCTGTTGCTAGACAGGAAAATGGATCTAATTCTTTCTCCTTATTGCCTGGGAATTGAGAAGATAGCTTACTTGCTCCCTCTGGTGACCATGCCTGCTGAACTGAATCTCCTGAGAGAGTCAACGGTTCAGCCTGTAAATGGCAGGAAATGAGAGAAGCTGTCAAAGGGGAATTTGAATGGCCTCTATGAGCTATTTGTTCTTTCTCAGCTCTGGAGATCTGCTTCTCCAGAGCCTTTTGTCTCCTCTTAGCATCTTTTTCCGCTTTTGAAGACTGCCTTGAAGTCCCCTGTTTGATTGCTAGCCGATTTAAATTTGTCAACTGCCTCTGCCACAGGCTGGAGTGGCACAGGGGATCATTTCTCCACCCCTTTCTCCATTGAGACTGAGCACTCTGTCATTTTAGTAATGCAGCCCCAGTGACAGACAGAGCTGATTTTGACAGAAATGCCACTGCCACGATACGGGATCACTATCCCTGACAAATATGCCTAGAACAAGCTAGGCAGTGACTCTGATCCTCTGAATCGGCTGTGGGGCTGCTGCTGGTGGCAGCCATGCCGGATGGACTGGGAGAGCTAGCACATTCACAGGCGGCTGCAGGTAGGAATAGATTGGGACAGCTATTCCATGACAGGCTGGGGGTACCAGCCTCAACTGCCTGAGATTCTGTTGGTTGGTGGCTGTGCCAGACCAGATGGACTGGAGTAGGCAGCACGACCTGTCAAAAAGAAGCCAGCACTCTGGCAGGCAGGAAATGCATGGCCATAAGCCCCTGCTGCATCCACAATCTTTAAACTGAAGCGCTCGCTTTAAACCTGAGTGATGTTAGGAGAGTCCAAGAATCTGTCCAACCTGATGGTGCTAATTTTGAAACGTCTCTCTTGGGCAAGACTGGATCGAAAACTTGACCAGAGAGAGAGAGAGGCAAAGGGGCGTGGCTACAACTCTGATGATTCAGTCTTTGGGCAGAAAGGACACATGTCAACCCATTCTTGGACTCTCCACAACCACATGGAGAATAACATATTACACTAATGTAATAGTCTTTTCTAAAGCAATTATTCAGAAAGTCACTATACAATTAAAAGGTAATTTATTATGAAAAAGACAAGGGATTCCAATATCCAGTCCCTCTGCATTGTTCCTGATTATTACTCTCTACTATTGATTCTCTCTCATATCCTTGCAAGATTGTTAGAATAAATTTGAATTAGATGCATAATGCTATCATGTGGCATGAGACAACTTTAAGCTAATTTCCCATAAAGCAGATCAGGGGTGGGTTCTAATTTTTTTTACTACTGGTTCTGTGGGCGTGGCTTATTTTGTGGGCGTGGCTTAGAGGTCATGTGACTGGGTGGGCGTGGCTAGCTGGTCATGTGACCAGGTGGCCATGGCTATGTGTATAGGGACTACTCAGAGGGCTGAAAAAAGTCATTTCTGACAGGTCCTCTCACTTTTGACTGGTCCTCACACTTATGACCATCCTCACATTTATGCCCGTGCAGCATTCTTAACAACCATGTCACTCATTTCACAACTGCTTCTCTTCACCATGGTGATAAGATAGGGCAAAAAACGTAAAATGTGAGGACAGTCGTAAGTTCGAGGACTGGTCAAAAGTGCAAGGACCAGTCAAAAACAACTTTTTCAGCCCTCTGAGTAGTCCATATGCATAAAAGGATACCGCAATAGAGAGGGATGAAGGAAGGGAAGAGAAATTAGAGTAGGAGTGAGGGTAAGAGAGGGAGGAAGAGAGGAGGAGAAGGAGAAAGGAAGAGGAAGTAGGGAGGAGAAGAAGAGGGGAGGGAAGAGAAAGTAAGAAGGAAAGAAAAGAGAGAGGTGGTAGGTTTGAGGAGAAAGATTGCTGTACAATAAAAAAGATGAAAGGGAAGAAAGCCAACCCCAAACAAATATAAAGATATTAAGATAAAGAATGAATTGTTAAACTTTAAAGAATAAAAGAGAACAAATATGAATAAATAGCAATAATTAGAAACACACATACAAACATACAATGTATTTTCTTTGAACAGAGTATTTGGCCGGTTCACAAATTTAAACAGTGTTTAGTCATTTCAATTAAATTTACAATTTCTATATTTCCTTTTTGCCATATTTATTCCTCATCTATTTTTGTAAAAAACCAATATTACCCTTCATCCTCATCTCTAATCTTAATCAAATTCAATTTTCCCTTCTATTCTATATTATACCCCTTCCCATTGTCATCTATTTTTATATCCATCCTCACATTGGTTAATTATGTAATATTACAGTTGTTTAATATAAATTCAACATTTTAATATAAATCAATTAGTTATATAACTACTTTTTTGTATATTAATCAATATGAACATGAATATTCCAATTATTTTTCATGCAATCCAATTTCTTACAAATCAATTAATTATATTTACCAATAATAATAAACCAAATAATTTCCCCGATATATTCCTCCAAACCACAACTTAACCATTTCTGCTTTCAACTCAATATACAATTAATAGTATCTCAATTATTACAATTCCCTAGTTAAATAGAGCTTCTTTTCTTTTGTGTTTTAAAATCTTGAACTCTCCTCTTTTGCCCTAAATTTCCCATTGTTTGTACCTACCTTTTTTGGTGAGCAAAAAGAAAAAGAAATCTCTCCCTGCCTCATTTTGTCATGTTGTAGCAGAGCCTGCT
Source organism: Arizona elegans (assembly GCA_022577455.1). NCBI lineage: Eukaryota > Metazoa > Chordata > Lepidosauria > Squamata > Colubridae > Arizona > Arizona elegans. The sequence goes on from JAKOOJ010000006.1 coordinate 32,626,605, forward strand.
TTACTTTCAGTTTCGTTTTTTACCTAGCATAGCTACTCATTTGTTTTCTTTTAACACTGATCAGCTGTAGGGCGGCCCTTTGAAGCCCCACGGCAAGAGTTTAAACAGTTTTTTTCCCTCTAGCCATCAGTTGGGTCTCAGGAGGCAGCAATAGATTGGGAGTGGGGCCAAATAAAGGGTAAGAATAACGGGGGGGTGGAGGGGCGGGGGAGGGAGAACCGGTTCGGTGACGTCATATCATCACTGCTACCGGCTCGCAGGCTCGCTTTTAAATGTCTTTATATTCAACAAATGAAAAGATGAAGCAGTATGTTTGTATAAACTCTAGATTGTAATTATAATTTTAATCTTATAATGATATTAAATGGATCTTGTTTTTAATCCTTTTCCTTGTTTTCTTTTTCTCCCATTGTGTCCAATTTGCTTGAATCACTCTATAATGCATGTAGCGATTATTTTTAACTGTGCAATCACAAATATATTTTTTGAGTGTTCTATTTCATCAATTAAAATTAAAACAAATAAAAATGACATCAGCTCCTTCACCTGAATTAGGTAAAAACAAAATACAATCAATATGTTGATTTTATGTTGAACCTAATTTATCAAAGCCAATATGACAAGAAATAACTCATAAGACCAGAACCAGCAATTACCTGGAAGGGAGACCATTGTTAGGAAAAGCAAATTAAAGACTCTACGCTTATAATGTTATTGTACATTTAAATCGTTGTTGTAAATTTTGTTGCTCAACAAAGCAATCTCTCTCTTCCCCCCTCTCCCCACTCCCTCTCCTCCCTCCTAATTCCTATGTAGCCTCATTCTCAGAGGAATATAGCTGCATATCAAGACAGCACTGCTCATTCCCTTGCTGTTGTTACCACAGCTGTTATGGTTGCCACTTCTGAACCCACCCACTTTGCTTCTTTCTTCTCTTATTCATCTTACTGAAGTAGTCATGTGTTCTTCCGAGCTTCTGAAAATGTTACTAGTGATCAGCACAGCTTTAACTTTCTGGGGGTGGGGGAAACGTTCTCCTCTCAAAACACCTGAAAACAGACTCCACCTTGCAGCTGAAGCATCAGCACTTGATGGCATTTTACAGGTGATGGTCTAAAAACAAATAGGCTGAAGAAGGAAGAGGGCATACATTTTAATTTACTTAAATACATTATTAAGGTCATACTCCATGTATTTAAAAAGTTTCAAATTCTGCCACATGAAAAGCCATAATCCTATATCTATTGGAGTAGCTCTGAAGATCATATCCTTGAGACACTGCACAGAGAGATGCCAGGACTGGCCTTCCTGCTATAGAGGTATTTCAATAACAGAACTACCAAAAATCATGTTTCTCAAGAAACATGCTTATTTCAATCTGCAATTAAGAGATGCTTCTTCCAAACAGATAGACCTTTTGTCACTAGAATTTATCCTATCTCCCATCTAGCATATTTATGATGTGAGGAATCACTGTTTCTAGTGAATTGAAGTGATGAAGCTGACTTTCAGGAACACAATTTTCTGATTTAATGCTACAGAAACATGTGTACTGATGTACATTGTCAAATGTCTTTTTTATACTATTGAAGCAGTTTTATCCTGCAGAAAGCAAAACACTGCTACTGTGATAGTGCTCCTAAGTTGTCTTGGTATGCAAATGCTTATCGGGAGTCCTGGTTGTGGGGGGTTTTCTAACCATGGAAAAAAGGCCCCTCCCCCTGCAAGTCACCTGTGCATAAAGGGATTGAAGAGCTTGCTCAAGTACTGGGAAGCTGAGTATATGGCAAAATTGAGAGTTTTACATTAATTTAGACTCCGAAGTTGCCTAATATTTGCAAGGTGCTAGTACCTTAATTTCTTCTCAGCCTTCATTAAAATAATTCTGCATATTGAAAAAATATCCTGCCCAACAGTGCTGAAATGTAAAAATTTCTGCTACCGGTTCTGTGGGCATGGCTTGGTGGGCATGTGACTGGTGGTCATGGCCAACTTGATGTCACTCATGTCACTCACTGTTACAGCCAGGAGCTGCCCATTCTGAAACCCTGTTGTCCCGCAGAGCCTGCCACTGCTTGGGGGGGGGGGTGAGGAGAATGGCAAGACTCAGGGAGTAGGTCAGGTGGAGCTGGGTGACTCAGGGCTGCCAGAAGTTTGGGTGCCTCAGCTTCAGATCGCTCCCTCCCTCCCTCCCTCTCTCACACACAAAAACAGAGGTTGGAGAGCTCTCTTGCTCTCTCTCTCTCCAGGTGCCCCATGAACAGCCCATTTGAGGAAAGGGCACACATGGCTGGGTGCATTTGAGTGCAGGAGAAGGCTTGGCGCAATGGGGTTGCTTTGTTCACCGCGGTGGTGCTTCAGGAGGGCAGGCGGATGTCTACAGCTGAAAACTATAATGAATACATCCACCTGCTCTCCCGAAGCACCGCCGCCGCCTTTCGTTTTCATTTTGCGGCAGGAGAAGGAAGAAAGCAAACGGCAGCGCTGCGGTGGTGCTCCAGGAGGGCAGCAGACAACTGCAGCCAGGTGGGGAGGGAGGGTGGTGAGAGCAGTGGAGCAGCGGCGGCCCCTTCCAAGTGCAGTGCACAGAGGCGGCAGGCAAGGCAGCCCTGCACACCTGTTGCACAGGCGACCAAGGATGATTGCTACCGGTTCGACGAATCAATGCCAATCATCACTACGGGTTCGCCCAAACTGGTCCAAACTGGTAGGATTTCATCTCTGCTGCCCAATTATTGTTAAGGAGAATGTCAAATAATACAGAAGGATTTGATTTAATCATTGTTTTCTTTTCAAATATGATCTTATATAGTGGGAGCATTGTTGCTACATTTTTCTATACATTCTGCATTTTACAAGAGTTCATTATAATGGTCTTAAAATGAAGTAGCCACAGAAGAAGTGGAGTTATAGAAGTGTGTTTTATCTTGCTCATATACAAATAAAAGGGTTGCTGTGAATTTTGATTAGACTACACATAACTTTTAAGCCTTCTTGCAATTTAATTTCTCCAAAGCAATATACTACATCTAAATGAAATAGATGAATGGTATGGATGTCATTCCAATGCTTGTAAAAATGATGAATGGGAGTTATTCTGCAGGTATCTCTTCTTAGAATAACAACATTATTGCCTTTCAAAATTGATTATCACATAAACACAAAAAGTGAACATTGGACATTTCCAGGTTCTATAGCTCCTTGTGGAAGAAAGAAATTGTCTCTTAAAATAATGGAACAATTTTCTAGAAAATACCTGTTGGAAGAAATGTCCCTCTGGGTTCAGTTCCAAGTAGGAAAAAAGACACTGGAAACATGGAGACTGCTTGGAAAGATGGTTTAATGGTGGACAGGACCACGTGGTTTGAGGTCCTGGGCAAAAAAAAGCACATGGGTGAGAGAGGGAGAGATTTATACTCTCTGTTGGGCTTTGAACTTGCTTCCTGTTCCTGTGGCAAGAAATGTATCCTGATTGGTTGTCAGACTCCCATGCTTGGTTGAATCTTGCTGGGTGATGATATAATGAAGGGGCTCTGGACAATTCCTATTATGCCTTAATGGCTTTGTCCTGGTTTGGATCTTGAGTGAGGGCTAATCCTATCATGTCCTGAGGGCCATGTCTTTTGTGTTGTAGATGAGCTGGCCCAGCCTTTGCCTTGTAGATAGGTTGGCACCAAAATATCTGCTGGGGAGGGGCAGGGAGCTGAGGCTCTGAGTTTGTCTTTAGAAACATGTTTCTCCTTTAGGGAAAATATAATATTCTGCCTTTTTAATATTTCCTAGAATATTTCATTCTTCTAGGAGAGGAGTGAGTGCTAACTTCCTACATACCCATATTCACATGTTTGAGCATCATCATCCCAATAAAAAGTTAACTTGCTTTATTAAGTCCATGAATAACATCAAGGACACAGAGAGGTTTCTTAATGTAAAAGTTAAGCCGTTGTCTTTAATTCCATGCGTAGAATTTAGCATGAATGGAGATTGCATCTTGTTTCATAGTTGGGTTTCATGTTCTGCAATTGAGCACAACAAAACAGTTTAAGCATACTGTGCACTCTTTTCTAATGATAATGCATGCTAGAACATGTACTCACTTTCATTATGTCATTTAGAGTGAAAATTCCCATGTTAATCAACCTAAAATCTCACCACTGGAAGGAGAATATAGCTGCTAAATTCAAAAGTAATTGGAAATGAGCTATTGTACATTTAGCAATAGTGAACAGCAACAGCTAAATCTACATGGGTAGGATGGGTGATCACATCTTTTAAATAGTAACTGAAAATAAGGACTATGGATTAATAAATTGGACCTATAAAATCCTGCTCAAATTATTGGGCACCAAGTCTTACCCATTGGCTTCAATTTTGGCCATATGCGAACAGCACCCTTGGCATGTAAATGGATCACCCTTGCTAGACAAAAAGGGGTGAGGATTTTATGTTCAATAATATCTACTTATTTTTTTAAATTTAGGTGTTATTACAGTTTTGGAATTACACAAACTGGGAGGACAGGGGTCCCCCCCTTTTCTATCTAGTTACATCACTTCCCCAAGTTCTCCATCATCTAACCCGGCCTTACAAGAACATAAAGACTTTGTTACATTAAAACTAGCAATGTCTTATTTCCCAAACTGGCCAATAGAAATCACTTGAGCTTGATGGCTGCCCTCTGTTTCTTCCTAGCTGCGGGAAGTATAGTTTCAAGTCTGCAATTCCAGGTAGTTATCATCGCTAACAGATAGTTATCATTGCTGACAGGCACTGATAGCCTCATTTTTCAATTCAGTTAGCTAGGTAGCCTTGCTACAGAAATATCTATAAATAGTATCCTATTTGGTCCTTCATCCAAAATAGTCAAGTTTGCTGTGCCTTGCATTTTTCTTTGAGATGATTGCTTTCTTTTTCATCCTCGTTATTCCTATTATTGTTCCTTTTCAGTGGATTTTCTCACAATCCCCCACCCCAAGATATATAATCATAATCACAATTTTTTATTTATAACCAAAGATCAGAATAATCAAAATTACCTGTACAGTGCATACATCTCAAGGCAGATATTTGAATAAAATAAACATAGCAACAAGGAAGGCTTCCGGCATTTTTGTGTAGGCAGCAAAACAGTCTTGATGCAAGGTATACTGTATGTGCCATTTAACCAATGTTATTTATTCCAAGCCAATTATGTAAACAATTAAGCTAGTTTTCATTTGGTAATAAAATCAAAGCCCATGTATAGATGTCAAGTGTATTGTACATATGGCAGTAGATAATGATGTAACCATTCAGAAAATCAACTAATCTATATTATTCTGTGAAATGATGTAAAATGCTAGCTGCTGGCAGAAATGACTATAGATAACAAAAAGGAATATGAACTTGAAGAAAATTGATTTCAGCATGTTCAGCAATATTCTTATATTTTCCTGATATAATTTTTCTGTTATTGGTGTCTTTCCCACCTACCCATTCTGGTTAATTGTGTTCCTCTCCCTCTCTGCTATGTTTGCCTCTAGCTCAGTGGTGGGATTCAATTTTTTTTAACAATCGGTTCTATGGGCGTGGCTTATTTGGGTGGGCATGGCTTGGAGGCCATGTGACTGGGTGGGCGTGGCTAGCTGATCATGTGACTGGGTGGCCATGGCTATGTGTATAGGGACTACTCAGAGGGCTGAAAAAAGTCATTTCTGATCGGTACTCACACTTTTGACTGGTCCTCACACTTATGACCATCCTCACATTTAGGCCCGTTGCAGCATTCTTAACAACCATGCCACTCATTTCACAACTGCTTCTCTTTACCATGGTGACAAGATAGGGCAAAAAACGTAAAATGTGAGGACAGTCGTAAGTGCGATGACTGGTCAAAAGTGCGAGGACCAGTCAAAAGTAACTTTTTCATCCCCTCTGAGTAGTCCATATGCACAAAAGGACTACCCAGAGGGCTGAAAAAAGTGATTTCTGAAGGTCCTCACACTTTTGACTGGTCCTCGCACTTATGACTGGTCATCATTTATGCCTGTTGCAGCATTCTTAACAACCGTGTCACTCATTTCACAACTGCGGTGCTTCATGTGACTGGGTGGGCGTGGCCAGGTGGTCATGTGGCATCGTTTTTTTGCCCTAATGACAGTTTGCTGTAATGGTCATAAGTGTGAAAAACGGTCATAAGTCACTTTTTCCAGTGCCATTATAACTGTTGTTAAGTCAAGGATTACCTGTACAAAAATACAAACAGCTTCTTTGCTTGCAAAAAGCTGCCCTAAATATCAATCATTAGATTAGAAATACCTGCAAACTGGAGTTACATATCAGGGAGGGTGCAAGAGCACCTTGAGGAATTAAAATAGTTAAAATGCAATGGTAACTATCAGCAGCCAACTCTTGCTCATAAGGTGAAACCCTTTAGCAGAGAGGTCATTTAAGCTCTCCAGAATGAAGCAAAGGAGTAAACAGAGTATCTGTTGCTTGTTAAACCAATTACCAGAACAAATAGGTACAGAACTAGTCAGATTTCCAAAGCTGCTTCTTTTCAGGAACAGAGATTAACATTTTTCCTTCCAAACAAAGTTGAATAGGGAAAATTATCCCATCACTAAACACAGGATTAAACATCACCAAGCACAGAATTAAACTTCACCAAAAGCCAGTTTTAGACTAAAAGTCAGAAAGGGTATGTAAACTCACATTTGAATGTCAATCTTTCTAGCTAGCCAAGAAGCTTTGCTGAATGTCACTCATCTTGGTTCCTTGCATTAAAAGTTTCTGCTTCGTTATTCAATTATTTCTTCAAAATGCTGATCATTGCACCCTGGCTGGGAGAACTCCAACAGGGGAATATTCCCTCCCAACAGCAGTGTAAAAAGCATAAAACAACCCTTCCCCTTTAAGAAAGTCAAGCAAAAAAAAAAAAAAAAAAAACCTCCCAGAACCTCTGGAACAGGAAGTGACAGTAAGTCTAGGCATACTACCGGAGAGGCAGTTTCTGTAAGCAGGGCAATAAAGATTAGGCTAGGAAACAACACCAGATGTTGTAATTCCTTACAGGATTAATCCTGTAAAGTGGAAAAAAAACACAAGATTTCTTTTAACAACCGGTTCTCCGAACTGCTTAACTATTTAACTACTTAACAACCGATTCTACCGAACTGGTGCGAACCAGTAGAATCCCACCACTGCTCTAGCTACACTAGATATTTTAATGTGTCTGTGTCCTGTGAAAAGTCCTCTGTAATGGTATGCTCTACATTTTAAGAATATAAAACTAAGGATAGAATTGCAGTATTCTTGATTTAAAAAGCATGTTTTTATCACTGGTTAGTTAAATTAAGGTATCAAACTCCAGTCTTCATTTTCCAGTTCTTTGCCTGTTCATTAGAGTAAATCCACTGAATTCAGTAGAATTTTTTTTCTGAGTAGACATAACTTGAGTCTGATACTAGTATACTCTGGAAGAGTTTTCTCTGTTGAACAAGCTTTCACTTTCACTGGTATTTTTCCACTTGTACTTGAACTCTGAGAAGTCTGCTGATCACCAAAGCAGAAAAGTTTACATTATCATTTCTGAAAGCATTTTATTTAATCTGAGTGCAATATTACTGGACATATGGATTGAGTCTGCAGCAAAGCTGATGGAAGATTGCCATCTTGTGGTTATAATTTGGAATATTTTTCAGTAAATGCATGTAGAAAGTAGGATTTTAATTCATAATAGAGATAAAAGACTTCACAAGCATCTTAGCTGCCCAAAATTAGTTATGAAGTAGGCAAAAATATAAATTTATTGAAACAAACCAATCCGGTAGCAATGAAAGTGGGTGGTTCGGAGAACTGGTAGCAAACATCCCTGCATCCCCCATGCCCAGCTGAGCCACGCAATCATCAGAGGCTTTTTTAAAAAAAAATTTAACAGCATTTTTTTGGCTGAAGAGTTTGTAGAAAAAATATTTTTAAAAGAAAAAAAAGCCTCTGCCGATCAGGCAATTCAGCTGGGATTGTCAGAGGCTTTTAAAAGAGAGAAAAGCCTCTGCTGATCCGGCAACTCAGCTGGGATAGTCAGAGGCTTTTAAAAGGAAAAAAAAGCCTCTGATGATCAGGAAACTCAGCTGGGATCGTCAGAGACTTTTAAAAGCATTTTTTTTACAACCTCTTTGGCTGAAGAGGTTGTAGAAAAAATGGTTTTAAAAGTAAAAAAATAAAGTTGGCCACGGCCACCCACTCACATTACTCCCCACCAAGCCACGCCCACAGAACCGGTAGTAACAAAATATGAGATTCTCTCACCCATTACACTAAGGCCAACCAATTACAGACAACACACACTTTTGTGTGTATGCCTTTAAGCAGACCTCCTTATCAGTTGCTCCTGAGAAATTGTTATTTCAGATATCTGCCTTATTTCAGATATCTATTGTGTCATAATATGCATAATAATAATGCATATTAGGACATATGCATCATGAAATATTTTGTTGAGCATTTCAAAATCACAATCTCTGCATGCAGAATGTGAAATAACTGTAGAATAAACTTTATTAGCCATACCTACCTCTCTTTGCAGAAAATCCTGAATGTTCAGAAAACTCCTTAATTTGCCTCACATTTACAAGACCTATTCTTGATACCCTTGTAGTTCATACAACATAAGACTTGCACCTGAAGTTTTCTAACACTTTTTATCAGTCATTAGGTCTGACAGCAACATTTTTTCACATGGTTTAACATCTTGGCAATTTGATATATAAATTGCCTTGTTTGACTACCGCTCCATTTTCTGTTCAATTTGCTAATAATTCCAATTGTACCTTAAACCCAACCCCTGTGAATCCACCCATCTTTTAACCCCATTATCTGTGGCACCTTTGAAATAAACAGTATGAGATTCAGAACACCAGCAGGCAGCATTCATTCCCAGTACTTGATTGAGTCTAAGTAATCTTTTCTGTTTTGATGTAAAAGGGAAAAAAAAGTAATTGATTTTTTTTAATGCAGAACAAAGTTTTTTGAGCTCTGGATTTCAGTTTATAGTTATTTCATTATATTTTCCTCAAGAATTCTCTCAAAAACTCAAAAAGAGATTGACAGAATTCTACTGGTCCATGTTCTAGCAGTTACTTTTATAAGAGTCTGATTGGATATCTGCTTCTACAGAACACTTCATATGTTCTTTACAAAATGGCTTATGTGGACATAAAACACCCATTTACCACATGGTAAACCAATGAAATCCTTTGAAGCAACCATCTTTAGTTTTCCCAACTGCTCTGGCCCTTCCATATTTATTTTTGTAATTCTATAATGAGTGGATGGGAATAATTTTAAATAAAGAATTGCGCTAGACATTATTTTCTAAAAATGTCTGTGTAAAGCTTTCTTATAAACAAAAATGATGCTATAGTCTGTTATCTTATAGCATACTAAATTTCTTTTCAATTTTTTTTATTACAGGTCAATGACCCAGTCTTTTTTACAGCCAACCCCTCCCAAGATTTACTAGAACTATATAAACATAGTTCATAAGTTACAACCATTACTACCCTGTTTCCCCCAAAATAAGACATCCCCTGATAATTAGTTCAATTGGGCATTTGAGTGCATGGCAATAAGGCCAAGTGCTTATTTCAGGGTTCACAAAAATATAAGACACGGTCTTATTTTTGGGGAAATATGGTAGTACATGACTGGAACCTATCAGCTAAGAGGCCCTGTATCGCCTCCAAACCATGGTTTAACAAGGATTGTATAGAAGCCAAGAAAGCTCTAACCTTGGTTTATAAGTTGTACAAAAGCGAGACTGGGAATGGTAATAAAATAAGTCTTAAACATCTTATTACTCTCAAAAAACAATATAAGCAACTGATTGCTCTTAAGAAGAGACGACACAAGGTCCTCCTGGGAACAACTTATTGTGGCAGCAAAGCAAAAAAAAATTCTTTATTCTGGCGTCTAATAGCTAGTCATTCTGATAGAATTCATACCCCATTAGATGTTCATATACCTCCTACAACCTGGAATCTTTACTTTCGGAGAATGTATGAAGACCCCTCCAGCAAGAGTGTAAGGTATACAATGAAGGACTTACCTGAATGGCCCCTGATTTCAGAGTCCGAAATCAAATCGCTCATTGGCCAACTCAGGACTGGGAAGGCCCCAGGAGCTGACTTCATTACCACTGAATTACTAAAGAACAATTTGGAGTGGTGGATACCAGTTCTGGCAGCGCTATTCACTTATATCGACTCCACTGACTATGTCCCAGAAGATTGGAGCTTGGCAATTGTTGTCCCAATTTTTAAAAAGGGAAAGAGAGATGACCCTGCCAATTACAGACCAATAAATCTGCTAAACAATCTGCTAATCAGCAAACTTTATGCCAAACACCTCCAAGATAAACTAAAGGAGTGGCTAGATCTTGAGAATTTGATCGCTGAAGAACAAGCTGGGTTTAGAGAGGGAAGAGGCACCACAGATCATTGCTTAGTTCATCATCATCTGATTGAAAAATACATATCAAATAGACCTGTATCATTATACGCCAGTTTTATACAGTTGAAAGAAAAAGTATGCGAACCCCTTGGGATTACGTGGAGTTTTGCATGAATTGGTCATAAAATGTGCCCTGAACTTCATCTAAGTCACAACAATAGAAAAAGACAGTCTGCTTAAAATAATACTACACAAACATTAGAGGTTGCCATGGTTTAATTGAACATAACATGTAAACATTCACAGTGCAGGGAGGAAAAAGTATGTGAGCCCCTAGCCTAATGACTTCTCCAAGAGCTAATTGGAGCCAAGAGTGAGCCAACCTTGACTCCAATCAGTGTGATGATATTGGATGTGTTGCTGACAGCTGTCCTGCCCTTTAAAAACACACACCTGTTTTGGGTTTACTAGTTTCAAGAAGCACTGTCTGATGTAAACCATGCCTTGCAGAAAAGAGCTCTCAGAAGACCTACGATCAAGAATTGTTGACTTGCATGAAGCTGGAAAGGGTTACAAAAGTATCTCCAAAAGCCTTGATGTTCATGTGTCCACGGTAAGACAGACTGTCTACAAATGGAAAAAGTTTAGCACCGTTGCTACTCTCCCTAGGCGTGGTCGTCCTGTAAAAATGACTGCAAGAGCACAGTGCAGAATGCTTCATGAGGTAAAGAAGAATCCTAGAGTGTCAGCTAAAGACCTACAGAAATCTCTGGCACATGCTAACATTTTTGTTGACACATCTACAATAAAGAAAACATTAAACAAGAATGGAGTACATGGGAGGACACCATGGAGGAAGCCATTGCTGTCCAAAAAAAATATCGCAGCACGTTTGAAGTTTGCAAAAGAGCACCTGGATGTTCCACAGGACTACTGGCAAAATATACTGTGGACAGATGAAACCAACATTGAGTTGTCTGGGAAGAACACATAACATTATGTGTGGAGAAAAAAAGGCACAGCATACCAACATCAAAACCTCATCCCCACTGTAAAACATGGCGGAGGGAGCATCATGGTTTGGGGCTGCTTTGCTGCCTCAGGACCTGGACCAATTGTTGTCATTGATAGGAAAATGAATTCCAGAGTTTATCAAGACATTTTGCAGGAAAGCGTACGACCATCTGTCCGCCAACTGAAGCTCCGCAGAGGATGAGTGATGCAACAGGGCAATGACCCAAAGCATACAAGTAATTCAACAAAAAAAAATGGCTTCAACAGCACAGAATATGCCTTCTGAAGTGGCCCAGTCAGAGTCCTGACCTCAACCCGATTGAAATGCTGTGGCATGACCTTAAGAGAGTGATTCACACCAGACGTCCCAAGAATATTGCTACACTGAAACAGTTTTGTGAAGAGGAGTGGTCCAAAATTACTCCAGATCATTGTGCAAGTCTGATCTGCAACTACAGGAAACGTTTGGTTGAGGTTATTGCTGCCAAAGGAGGGTCAACCAGTTATTAAGTCCAAAGGTTCACATACTTTTTCCTCCCTGCACTGTGAATGTTTACATGTTATGTTCAATTAAACCATGGCAACATCTAATGTTTGTGTAGTATTATTTTAAGCAGACTGTGTTTTTCTATTGTTGTGATTTAGATGAAGTTCAAAGCACATTTTATGACCAATTCATGCAAAACTCCATGTAATCCCAAGGGGTTCACATACTTTTTCTTGCAACTGTAGATCTCAAGGCAGCCTTTGATTCGTTACCAGGACTAAACTATGGGAGAAGCTGGAAACTGCCTCAATTGACCACAGGTTTCTTCATCTATTATGTGCCCTACATACTAAAACATCCCTCAAGGTGAGGTGTAATATGCAAGGGTCCCTCTCAAAGTCAGTTAAAACTCAAAAGGGGGTTAAACAGGGGTGCATTTTGGGCCCCCTGCTTTTCACCTTTTACATAAACGACATGGTAAATTGGCTAAGCAAACCAAATCATCTCTCAAAAATAGGTGACCAAAGCATCGCCCTCCTGCTCTATGCAGATGACACTGTGATCCTCTCTAGGACACCAGTAGGCTTTAAAAGAGCCTTGTGAGCCCTTCTCCAGTACTGTAATTACAATAAACTGGATATAAATTATGAGAAAACAAAGATCATGGCCTCTGCAAAAAGGCCAAAACTTTATTCATGGTACCTAAATGGCCACAAAATAGTGCAGGTAACCACCTTCAAATACCTGGGGGTGGTCATTCAGGCCAATCATTCAAGAAAAGCACATGGAGAATATGCAGCTGCCTTGGGCCAAAGATCAGCGAGCATCATTCTTAAATTTTTACGCACAAAGGGAAGATATTATGTCCCTGCTGCAATTAAGCTTTTTCTGGCCAAGTCACTAGCACAACTTCTTTATGGACCTTGCTCGGACCATCAGCTTCATGATTTGCATCATTAGAAATAGTTCAATCAAAATTCATTAGATCAATTCTCCAGATGCTGTGTTATGTCTCAAATGTACTTCTGTGCCTGGAAACAGGATTGACAAAAGTCAAAGCAAGAATCTGTATAGCGTTCTTAAATCTCTGGCTAAAGCTTAACTTCTTTTCGCAAGGTCTTGCTCCATTAATCCTCCAAGACAAATTCTCTTCACCATGGATCAAGGCTGTCGAGTCCATCCTTGCCAAACTAGGCTTCTCCCCAGCTTTAATACTCAAGATGGACTAGGATCTAGCAAGACAAACCTTGCGACAAAGGGTGGAGGACATCGAGAGGCAGGCAGACTTAGGGAAACCTCCGCTGTTTCTCGCTCCAGATGTCATTAGATGTGTTGTTCTTCCTGCCAGGTATCTTAGTCAGTTGGAGTCAGCAAACTATGGGAAAGCATTTGACTCACACGGTGCCATGCGCTTCCATCGGCCATCCTATATGGCAAGTATAAAAGGATATTGTTCACGGAAAGACTCTGTCCCTGTGGCTCAGGAGAGTGGAGACTGTGGGACACATGCTCCTTAGATGTTCCTTTTATATGGAGATTAAGAAAAAACATATTCTGCCAAAACTGCTAGGTATCTTGGCCATTCCAACACTACCTATCTTCAGTGGTTGCTTAAGGATGAACAGTCCATAACTACAGCGCAGGTGGCTAGATTCTGCGCAGCAGCACTGGGGATTCGTCACAAAGACGTGTCTTCTCCACCATAGCGATGTTATATAACAATTGTGGCAAACCCTTTGCGCTGCTTAGTCATTTCCCGTTTAGCGTTGAATCTACAATAGGCCACACAATTTAGGGATTGCAACTATCATATAGTTGCAATCATATGTATAATTGACACTGTATTTTATTATAGATTTCAGTTGTTATTTATTATTTTATACTAGAATTTTTAAGCGTATATATACTGAGAGCTTTTATTTGTTCTGGTCTCTGGTCTAAGACTGTAATAATAAATTTTTGTTGTTGTTGACCCCAACTCAATGAAACTTACCTAACTTTCCCTTTTTATGTATTTTAATTAAAGTCAAGAAATCCAAACATGCCATGGAAAGTGTTTGTGCCCATACCAGTTCTTACGAACATCACACTGCCAGTCTTTGTTAAACAATGTAATTTTCTGAAAACTGTTAATGATAATAACAACAACAATACTTTGTTGATTAGTTGTGGGACCATATCACAGATAATTGTTAATAATAACAGAACACAATATTGTATATGCTTGGCATCTTCTATTTACGAGAGAAGCATTTATAACACACCTCAGATAATCAGCTATATGGAATTGAAATTCTGCTACAAGATCTTTATTTCTTTTTAATTTAGTTCTTAAATTTAGTTAATGTCCATATAGGAACTAACAATTAAAATATGCAGGGGTAAACAAACTAGCCCTATTGAAAATCCTGATCGAATATTTGGAATGTAAATTGTACAAACAATTTTGCTAGGAAGTAAAACTTGCACAGTATGTATCAGCAAGGAATATAACACTTTTTATACATATAAAAGAAACTTCTTTAGCTCATCTGGTAACATAAGTTCACTAATTCTCTTTTTCTTTTTGACTCCCAAGTAACTCCGGATGCACAGGCGACATAACTGCATCAAGGAGAATGGCCCTAAAGAAAAAAATGCCAAAAAAACAAAACAAAACACACAAGAATAATCTTAAAATCTGTTTTCTAAAGAATTCAAACTAGTTTTAGTTCCTTGCAATCCAGAATAACAATAATTAAAGAAAACATTTACTTCTCAACTGGCTATAAGAAGTGGAACATTCCAAACTATAACATACTTAATTATTGTTAGTTTGTTTATCCTAATCTAGGATAACTGTTGAAGATTAAAGTTAATCAGTCACAAAAAGCAGTTTAAAATAGATAACTAATCAAGCTTTTAAATCTGTTTCAATGGTGAGATTCATGTAACCTTTAAAGCAGTCACAGCAATATAGTACCATACAGATTGCAGAAGATATTGTGGGAAGTGTACCCTAGGGGGACAGTGCCAAGAACCTCATAGCACCAGAAACCTCAGAAAACAGTGCTAAGAGACTCAAGCCAGCCCTTCCCCCTTTAAGAAAACCAAGAAGCACCAGCTGAAAGAAAAACATAGAGCAGCCCTGCTAACAGAGCTAAGTAGATGCATTAAGATAAAGGGAATCAGATTAAAAATAACTCACCTGGAATTCCCCTTTTCCTCTTTCCTGGCAGAATTAACCCCCAGGGTAGGAAAGAAAAAGCCCCAGGAACAGGATTAACCCATTAAGGAAGGAAGATGGGATCCAGGGCAATCACTTTAACTTTAACTAGAGGCACACAAATAAACCCATCAAGCTGCAGGAGCTTCAAAGGGGAATTAAAAATAAAGGGCTCAGAGTCACACTTCCAAGTCTGCTTGCAAGCCAGGAATGCTTGAGCTGAGTTCACTACTTTTCTTGCCTTCCTGAATTAAAGGATCCCTTTTCTGGCAGCTGCTTCCACATCTATTTCTTCTCAGCATCAGTGACTGCTTCCCAGCTGGGAACAAACCAGGGAAATTTCTTCCAACAGTACCATATAATAATTTTTGTTTTAATTTGGAATTAAACAATCCTGTCACAGTACCAGTCAAAACAATTTACTATAGCAGAACAATTTTTTTACAAATCTTGGGTCCCTTTGTGTCTTGGTTTTGTACACAGTATAATAATGTGTACAATCATGCATGGGTACACATTTACTGAGAATAAAAGTATTCTAGCTAGAAACATATTATGAACCAGTTTCCTGCTGAAGATATATCCAGCAAAATGTGTAACACATACACATTCTAGCTACAAAGTTTTCCTTCTTTTTTGCACTTTCCTGTTGAACTCGATATGTTTATAAAAATCTACAATGTGAACTATGATTGTAACAATATCAAAACTGAAACTTCAGGTTTGGAAAAAAACCATTCTTCCTTTTGTCTGAAATCTATGTCTCACAAGAAGTAATTGGATCTATCTCCATGTGCATTCCCTTTGACTATTATAAGGTTGCACCCACATTATGGCATTAGTGGTCGCAAGTTAGAGGAAATATTAGCAATATTGTATGTGATAAGAGCACATTCTGGCATATTGATAAGAGTTAACAATATGATACAGATATGTCCATTCAAAGCATGCCTCAGGTTCTTTACATAATGTACTCTGTGTGTGAAAGAAACAAAGGTTAATGGGCACCTTCTCTCTGCAGAAATATCTGCATTAGTGCACTGTTGGCTGGAACCAGCTCTATTGGCTTTTTGCCTTCTGCATTAACAGCCCTAGTATTTGCTCCAAAGTCAATGAGCAAATGGACCATGTCGACATTGGAGGTTTGAGCAGCTATATGGAGAGGAGAATCCAGGCCTTTTCCACTATTTGTACTTGCGCCTAAAACAAATGAGATAGAACTATTAAACAAACAGTAACTTAATTTCTTTCTTTTGCTATCTCAGATCCATCTGAATAATTTCCAGTTTATAGATTGCCAAAGGAGCATAAAGCCTCCTAAATAATCATTTCTTAATTTGAAATAGCTTTAAACTGTTTAAATGCTGAGGTTTACTGCCAAAGTAATGTATCAATTGTACTGATCTGAAATAGGACATTAAGAATGCTCAGGATTCTTAATGCAAAACAGCAAAGTAAGGTTTTTTTGCAGGAAACTGTGACATTTCATTCATTTTTAAATAATTCCAAATTGGTTTCTGTTTACAATGCATGTGTTCCCTCAGGCTGTGGTTTTCAGGAAAAAGTTGCAATGAAAAATTAACTAACCAAATTCTTCAATGCTGACATAATTGCTGAAGAAAAGGCCCTGAGAAGATATGGTTTATACCTGTGATGGTGAACCTATGGCATGCGTGCCACCTGTGGCACGTGGAGCCCTATCTGTGGGCACGCGAGCATTGCCCTAGCTCAGCTCCAGGTCACATGTGCGTGCCGGCCAGCTAATTTCGGGCCTTCTGTGCCCACCATGGGAAACGGGCCATTTCCAGCCTCTGGAAGGCCTCCAGAGACTGGGAAAGGCCATTTTCGCCCTCCCCAGGCTCCTAGAAAGCGTCTGGAGCCTGGGGAGGGCGAAAAAGGGGTCTACCTGGCCCACCGTGCCATCGCGTACCAAAAGCGGAGGGACCATGGGGTGTTGTGCACACATGCACAGGGAGTGGGGCACATAGAATTATGGGTGTGGGCATGCACATGCATGACCCCCCCCCGCACTCCCCCCGCTTTTGGCACTCAATGGCAAAAGGGTTAGCCATCACTGGTTTATACCATTGGTGTCAAACTTGCGTCACGTTGCCATCACATGACGTTTTCCCTTTGCGGAGCTGGGGTGGACGTGGCCTGCATGTGACACATCCAGCTCACAGTCTGTTAGTTTGACACCCCTAATTTATATAATCTACTGAGTAGGCGGCATATAGTTATTTGTAAATAAATCTACAGAGGAAAATTCATTACTGTGCAGGAATATGTTTGTTTGTTTATGTTTTGTTTTATTAAATTTATATACCGCCCTACTCCCGAAGGACTCAGGGCGGTGAACAGGCACAGAATAAAATACATAAATACAAAAGTTAGAAACACAATTAAAACCAAATTAAATAATTTAGCCCAAGACAATTAAAAATCCCAATAATTTAAAACAAATTAAAATTTCAATTTAAAAATTTAAAAGAAAGGGAAGAAAATTAGGCCAGGCTGGCTTGCTGGAATAGGAGGGTCTTAAGAGCATGGTGGAAAGTGCGCAGATCCAGGATCCTCCGTATCTCCCGGGGGAGCTCGTTCCAGATAGTGGGTGCCCCCACAGAGAAGGCCCTCCCCCTGGGGGCCGCCAGTCGACACTGCTTGGCTGACGGCACCTGGAGGAGCCCCTCTCTATGGGAGCGTACCAGCCGGTGGGAGGCTGTTTGTGGTAGTAGGCGGTCCCGTAAATAACCAGGTCCTAAGCCATGGAGCGCTCTAAAGGTGGTAACCAAAACCTTGAAGCGCACCCGGAAGACCACCGGGAGCCAGTGCAGCTCACGCAGGAGAGGTGTCACACGGGAGCTCCATGTTGCTCCCATAACTACCCGTGCGGCCGTACTCTGCGCCAGTTGGAGCTTCCGGGTGCTCCTCAAGGGGAGCCCCATGTAGAGAGCATTACAATAGTCCAGGCGGGAGGTGACGAGGGCATGAGTGACTGTGTGTAGGGAGTCCTGATCCAGAAAGGGATGCAACTGGCGAATCAGGCGAACCTGATGAAAAATCCTCCTGGTCACGGCCGTCAAGTGCTCTTCTAAAGACAGCCGTGAATCCAGGAGGACGCCCAACTTGCGAGCCCTCTCCGTGGGGGCCAGCGATTTGCCCCCAATAGTCAGCGATGGCATCAACTGACTATATCGGGACATCAGAAACCACAGCCACTCGGTCTTGGATGGGTTGAGCCTGAGCCTGTTCCTCCCCATCCAGATCCGCACGGCCTCCAGACATATATCTTGTCAGGGTTCCCAGCCAAACTGACGAAATCAAAAGAACTAGAAGCCACTGTGTTTTGGCAATTATATTTGGTTAAGCTTCTTGATAACCTTATAGGAATCTGCTACTTCACCATGAGTTCATTGCGGATTTGTTCACTGTAGTTTTAAATTAGTTAATTCTACCCAAATCAATATGAGGAACAAAGCAAGATATGTTGGTCACTAATAGAAATGTCTTTTAAAAGAAGGTTATACACATTAATGAAAGGATGAAGACAGTTAATAAATATTAGGAACATGACTATTACTTCTAATACCAAAGAGCAGTATTCTGAAAAACATGAGTAAGAGAGATGCATTCCCTCTTGCTGTATTCTTCCTGCTCCTGAGCTTCCCCTAAGTTCCTGTGGTTAGCCATTATGGAAGAAGGCTGAATTAATTGAGGCTTTAGTTTTATCCAATATGGCTCATCTTCTTCTCTTCAAGCATGACTTATATTACTAAATTAAGAGGGAAGGTGCTTGGGTGGACCAATTGAAGAGAGACACAGGAATGTTGTAATGGTGTACTGCCCTAGTCACCATACCCTTCCCTCTCTATCAAAATACAATCTACAAATACTACTGACCTCCCAGAGCTATTCCCATTAATGCCTCTGTCCTCTACCCATAGACATTTTCAGGCATGAAAAATGATTTGTTGATATTATATATCTTTTAGTGAATTACCTGACTCAAGTAACTTTTTGGCACATTTCAACTGTTGATTCTCACAAGCAACATACAGTGGAGTTCCAAGATGCTTTATGTTATGGTCAATACTGACTCCATTGGACAGAAGAGTTTCCACACATTTGGTATGACCTTCAAAGGTTCAAAAGGAATTAAAAATTAAATTTGAGCCCCAAAACTAGACCCCAGCTGTTTTCATGTGAAAGGTGAACAAAGACTCACTGGTTTTTACAAATGACTGAAACTTCAAAAGTTTTCCAATTTCTTTCTCTGACCAACCTTCTTCCATTATAGTTATGGGTTCATACTCAGGTCCTTCACAGCCCATGCCATCTGGCTATGCAGAAGTGGCTGAACCAGTGAAGAGTGCCCCTAAACGGTAGTTAATGTGTAGTTCTCCCACTGGCCAAAAATGGTGACCACCATCACACCACCACCACAGTACAAAACTCCAACAGCATCAGAGTAGCAATGCAGGCTTTGTTGAGCAGCAATCTCATTTTAGCAGGGACAGTTTTGCCCTCCAATTGAATCCTATCAGTGTGAAGGCATGAGGGTTTTCCAGTTGAGAACCAAGAGAGAACTAAGTCTATGGATTGCAGGGCCTCAGGACAGAGTATCAGAAGCATGAGCTTCTTCCTTTTACATTTCCTATTACAAAGCTTGAACCTTCAATCATTAGGAGTAGGAAGACGGAATTACTATCCTGATTTCCAGATTGAGCAATAAGACACATCTTGCTTTGACTGGATGAAGAAAAGGCATCTCAGAAATCTACTTCTGATGGTCAGATTCCCTTTATGCATTTCTCAGAACCTATTCCTCTCCTGTCCTTTAATCTCTTTAATTTCCAAGGTGAACAAAATATTATAAATAAATGTAAAATACCTACATTATATAAAAAGACAGTTTGAGCCTTCAACCTGCCCCACCTGAACGTTAAGGAAAGCAATTGGGGATTGTTTTTTCCAACAACAGGTGACATCAAAAAGGAAATGAAATGCTGGCCAGGAGACCCCCAAGGGGAGACCCCCCCTTCAATGTCTTGAAAGTATCAGTGGGGGGATAAGACAGAAACAAAGGCCAGCTTCATTGGTGAAGAATTGTAAGGTCGACTGTGAGGGCAGTTTTTATATCAACATACTTTGCTCTGGACTCAGAACATATTACTGTGGCTACAAAGACAAGCTTTATATTCAAGCCCATTTAGACAGCTAGGCTGTGGAGCCAGAAATCCTTGTCAACATACCAAAAGCAATTTCATGTCTTGTTTGGCCGTACAGGTAGTCCTCGACTTGACAAGTGACTCACATTTATGATGGCTGCAGTGCAGGGGTGAAATGTAAAATTTGTTAGTACCGGTTCTGTGGGCGTGGCTTTGTGGGGGGAGGTAATGTGACTGGGTGGGCATGGCCAACTTTTTTTAAAAAAAACTTTTCAAAGCATTTTTTCTACAACCTCTTCGGCCGAAGAGGTTGCAAAAAAAAAATGCTTTGAAAAGCCTCTGATGATCCCAGCTGAGCTGCACGATCATCAGAGGCTTTTTGTTTTACTTTTAAAAGCATTTTTTCGGCGGAAGAGGTTGTAGAAAAAATGCTTTGAAAAGTTAAAAAAAAAGCGCCTCTGATGATTGTGCGGCTCAGCTGGGCATGGTGGGGGTGGGGGTGCAGGAATTTTTGCTACCGGTTCTCCGAAACACCCGCCACCATCGCTACCGGATCGGGCGATCTGGTCCGAACCGGGAGCATTTCACCCCTGTTACAGTGTCCTGGGGTCATGTGATTCCCTTTTACAACCTTCTGACAAGCAAAGTCAATGGGGAAACCAGATTTACTTAACAACTGTGTTACTAATTTAAGAACTGCAGTGATTCACTTAACAAATTTGGCAAGAAAAGATATAAAATGAGGCAAAACTCAACAAATTTCTCACTTAGCAACATAAATTTTGGGCTCAATTGTGGTCGTAAGTTGAGGTCTATCTGTATAGCAATAATAACATTTAAATATAGTCTTCCCAAAGATAAGAGCAATTGTAACCAATATTAATGTTCATATTTGGGGTGGGGTGGGGGGAAGAGCAGCAGGAGTTTTCCACACAAGTATTTATGCCAGTTGAAAGAGATCCAGGCCCCATCTGGAGTCAACAGTGCAAAGTCAACAGGGTTAGGAAACAGGGAATATTTATTTCCAGCTCAGCAGCAAGTTTTAGAATTCAATAAAGAACAGAGATCCTATAGAGCAATTTCAAATCCTCTTCTGTAGCTCAGATAAACAGGCAGGTTAAATAATTTTGTCTCCTTTTCCCCTTTTCTTCAACATTGGATGAGCCAGCCTGCAAAAGGCCAGACTACTGCTGAGTTTGTTTTTCCCTTTGTTTTGTGTGGAGTGAAAATATAGAATTTTTTGTTGCTAAGGGATTTGCAGCAGCTAAAGGCAGAGCACTAATTTTAGCTTTATATTTTTCAACATTTCAAAGCTGTGATAGGTGGAGATATTAAGATGGAAGTGATGTCAAAATGATCTGACCAAAGAGGAAATTCTAATGCTATGACTGAAGGATGAGGAAGTGATGGGTTTTCCAGATGAACTGCAATGTTCCATGTTCTTCAGCATTGCTCGTGAGGTTGAGGCTGCTGGGAATGGCTACTCTGCACCATTTGAGGGACCACAGATTCTCCAGCCCTGATATTATTATTTGTAACACACCTAGATATTTGTTTTATAGTCCAAACAACAGATAGCTAACATTTTATTATACAATATTCATATAACAAACAGACAAAATTTGTGGATTTGTATATAATTTGTGTGGAATGAAACAACAAATATATCATTTCACAAAGTTGTACCCCTCTTGTTACCCTCGTATATAGGTACATACGCTGACAAATTTACCTCTCTTAGCAGCTTCATGGATGGGGGATGCCAGGTCACAAACTGGATGAGGGCTGGCTCTGTGTTGCAGTAACAGGTTCAAGCAGTCAACGCTACCACTGACACAAGCATTGAACAGGGGTGTGTTCCAGTCAATAGTAGTGGCATTTACCTAACGGGAAAAACCTGGTACTGTAATGTTTTATTTGTAAAACATGTTGAAAAATTTTATAAAATGCTATAGAAAAAGTGTTTTGCAATGACATTTTATTATCATAGTAGCTCCATAAATATATTTTAATACAAAAAAGGAATATATGCCACTATTTGGATTGAAGACAAGATAGGGTCTGGGCTCTTTTAAACATTGTCAGCCCTGAATAGGTGGGTTTGTTTGTGTGGATATAAATGAGAGTTTCTGAGCATTGGCAGAAAGTACATTTCTCACCTTGTTCCAACATAGCTAAAATGAGAGGACAATTCTGTCAAGAACATTTTAATCCCCTTGTTCACCTTTCTTCACAAAAGGAAGATACTGTTAATTAGTAGCAACAGATAGCAAAAGCACTTCTAGCACATTAATGCTGTTTTGGGTTTATTAGGAATAATAATATTAGGAATCAGATTATTTTTCCCCAATACTTTGGGTTACTTTGTTGAAAAAGTGTACAAGAAAATCAATGGCAGTTGACATTCAGTAGTGAAGCTACCAAGTCAGTCTCTAGCAAATTATTTCTCTTTCTTGCATGCACTATATAATTCTAGATCTTTGAGTACTTACATTGGCCCCATGTTTTAATAAGACACTGACACATGCAGCATGTCCTCCTAAGCAAGCTTCATGGAGAGGCAATACACAATCTGTTGTTCTAAAATTCACATTGGCTCCCTGGTACAGTAACAAAAATCATAGTTAGAGAGGGATCCCAGGTGTTCTTTGCAAATCTAAACTAATTCATATTGCTGAAGATTGGATCTACTTTTTCCACTAATAAATTAACCTATTATTTGGGTTTTAAGTAACATCTGGCCACTATAATTAGGCAACTATAATATCTTTGAACTTAAAGCTTATTTTGTAACTTAAAATGTGTTAATTTTCCTAAGCAATATTATCTCTACTGAATGCAGACTTTCCCCCAATACTGTTACGGTAATATCTTAAATATTATGGCAGAAATATTTGGGAAACTATCTGCTTTGCAAATGTCAGTCTCAATGAAAATCCTAATGGTATAAATGGTTAGAGGGAAGTGGGAAAAAAAAAGAGAAGAAGAAAGAAAGAAAAATTAAATAAAAGAAAAGATATCAATAGAGTAAAATAAATTTTTACATCAAATGAAATTTAAGAGATACGAGATATCAATAAAATAATATCATTATATAGGGTGAGAGAAATATTGTATATTGAAGAATATAGGATATTGATATTGTAACAATTTAGATATTATAGGTAGATGTTATAAAGATGATGTTTGTTGTAAATTGTTTTATTTGCATTTATAAATGTATTATGTGGTTTCTAAAATTAATAAAAATTTTAAAAATTAAAAAAAAAAAAGAAAATCCTAATGGAAGGATGCTCTTGGACTCAGATCATAGTCCCAAATTTTCTACTACTGAAATGATCAATGTGACTTCAACATTGGTTCAAAAGGAAGTGTAAAAGTAAAGAAGGTACTTTTTATCATTTATGGTGGATATGTGTTAAAGCAAAGAAATTTTGGAGTAAGATTCATATTTTAATACAGAAAATTCTTAGAAAGAAAATAAAGATGAAACCAGAAACTTCTTTTGGGTATAATGGAAAAAGATTTGGAGAAAAAATACGGAACTTTGATCTTATATAAATTGACAGCAGCAAAACTACTGTATGCACAAAAATGGAAGGACATTTTGATTCCCAACATGGATGAATGGCTAAAGAAGCTGATGGAGTTGGCAGAAATGGCTAAATTGACTGTTTTGATTAAAGAAAAGACTATTGCCACATGGAGACCGCTTCTGAATTTTCTGCTTGAGGTAGAAAAAAATGAAGCTTTGATTTTGGGTTTTACCGATTAGACTGATATGCATTTATAGAAATGGCTAGTTTATATTACTATGGGAAAGCAAAAAGTTGTGGTTTGATGTTAATACTTTATTTTACTGCAACAAAGGGAGTCGGAAGTCAACACTTTTTTTTTCTTTTTCCTAGCCCTTCCTCACTTCTATTTCCTCCCTTTCCCCTCAGTGTCTTCCTATTTTCTTTTGCATTTTGTATCTTATTTTTTTTTCTGACAAAAAAAAAAAAGAATATTGGATCAAAAGGTCTTTGGCATGATCCAGCTCTTAATAGAGGATAGATAGATGACAGCTTTTATTTTGTGTGTGTGTGTGTGTATCCTGTTTCCCCAAAAATAATAAGCCCAATCGAGCTTTTGAGCATATGCACTAAAGTAAGCCTCCCCCCGAAAATAAGCCCTCCCCGAAAATATTTAAATGCAGAGCTGGAAATCAGGTAAGACGGCAAGAGGAGCCCCATCTTGCTCCATGCACCCCAAAATTATAAGCCCTCCCCGAAAATAAGGCCAAGCGCTTATTTCGTGGTTCAAAAACATGTGACAGGGTCTTATTTTCGGGGAAACATGGGTATGTGTGTGTGTGTGTGTATATATATATATATATACCATTTTAAGACACAAAAAGGATAGAGAAAATACTCTTGTTAATCAGAATCCTCCCAGAGACATGACAGTCTAAGAGTCCAGCTGGAATATTCCTTACCCTTTACCGTTTAATAGAGCAAATTGGTAAATATTAATGAGGCCTTGCTCAAAATGTCTGTTGTTGGCATTTCAGCAAAATTATAAGGTCAAAATATATATGTAGTGGCATTTTAGCTACAGAAATTTGGTTATTATGTGGACCAAACATTTAGGAAAAAAATAGACCAACCAGGCATCTTTTATAGATTTACTTTCTAATCTGCATGAAATCTACTTACCTTCCCTAATGGTTTGGAAATGCACGCTCGGCGCATGCATGCTCCATGTGTGTGCTCCGTGCATGCGCACATCGCACACGGTTTTGGACCTTCTGCGGATGAGGGTAAAAAACAGGTTACTTCCTGGTTAAAACCAGGAAGTAACTATGGCCGGGCAGGTGGGCGGAGCCTTGCGCTGCCACCGCTACCGGTTCAGCTGAACTGGTCCGAACCAGTAACATTTCACCCCTGCTTCTAATAGCAAAAATGTCCTTGAGTTGATCTTGATTCCAGGAATTATACAACACCTCTATGCAACAGTAAAGAACTGTTTACTGCTGACCTCTTCTGGGATTTGCGGGGGGGGGGGGTCTTCCCAATCTAGATTTCTGCCCACTCAGTCCAACCTAACAGGCCTGACCAGAGGTTCAAGCCCAAACAAGTGCTGTCACTTGCTCCAGATAGTTTTGTCCTTCAGTTCATCTCACCACTAATCATGAATGTTAGTCAGACAGTAATCCAAATACTACATTCACAGACATAATGGTAGGGGTAGAGTGAAAGGTTTGTTTCCATGTTTAATGTTAGAGATGAAATGCTTATATGTTATGTCTAAATATTTTATTTTATTTTATTTTATTTTATTTTATTTTATCATATTTGTATACCGCCCTACTCCCGGAGGACTCAGGGCGGTGAACAGCCAAGATAAAAATACAAAAAAACATACAAAAGTTAAAAGCTATTAAAAATAGATTAAATAATTTGGGCTCAAGAAACAAATTTAAAACATCCAATTTATATAGAACATTTAAAACCCAATTTAAAAGGGAGAGTTAGGCCAGACCAGCCTGTTGGAATAAAAACGTTTTTAGGATGCGGCGGAAGATGCGTAAGTCTTGGATCCTCCGTATCTCCGGGGGGAGCTCGTTTCAGATGGCAGGTGCCCCCACAGAGAAGGCTCTCCCCCTGGGGGCCGCCAGTTGACATTGTTTGGCCAACGGCACCCTGAGGAGCCCCTCTCTATGGGAGTGAACTGGTCGGTGAGAGGCTACTGGTGGCAGAAGGCGGTCTTGTAAGTATCCTGGTCCTGAGCCATGGAGCGCTCTAAAGGTGGTAACCAAAACCTTGAAGCGCACCCGGAAGACCACTGGGAGCCAGTGCAGCTCGCGCAGGAGGGGAGTCACATGGGAGCGCCACGTCGCTCCCATTACCACCCGCGCAGCCGCATTCTGGACCAGTTGGAGCCTCCAGGTGCTCCTCAAGGGGAGCCCCATGTAAAGAGCATTGCAGTAGTCCAGGCGTGAGGTGACAAGGGCATGAGTGACCGTGCGTAACGAGTCCCGATCTAGAAAGGGACGCAACTGGCGAATCAGGCAAACCTGATAAAAAGTCCTCCCGGCCACAGCCGTCATATGCTTTTCTAAAGACAGCCGTGAGTCCAGGTGGACGCCCAAGTTGCAAACCCCATCCGTGGGGGCCAACGACTCACCCCCAATAGTCAGTGATGGCGCCAACTGACTATATCGGGACATCGGAAATCACAGCCACTTGGTCTTGGATGGGTTGAGCCTGAGTCTGTTCCTCCCCATCCAGATCCGTTCGGCCTCCAGGCACCGGGACATCACTTCGAGGGCATCATTGGGGTGGTCTGGGGTGGAGATGTACAGCTGGGTGTCATCAGTGTACTGATGATACTTCACCCCAAAACCACGGATGATCTCACCAGCGGCTTCACATAAATGTTGAACAGAAGGGGTGAGAGGACCGATCCTTGCGGCACCCCACATACAAGGGGCCTCGGGGTCGACCTCTGCCCCCCTGTCAACACAGACTGTGACCGGTCGGAGAGAAAGGAGGAGAACCACCATAAAACGGTGCCCCCCAACCCCAACCCTTCCAACCGGTGCAGCATGATACCATGGTCGATGGTATCAAAAGCTGATGAGAGGTCTAATAGGACCAGGACAGAGGAGCAACCCCTGTCCCAAGCCCTCCAGAGATCATCAACCAATGCGACCAATGCCGTCTCCGTGCTGTACCCGGGCCTAAAGCCCGACTGGAACAGATATAGCTAAAACCGACTGGAACGGATATAGCTATAACGGAAATAAAGCTAAAACCTTGCTTCTGTCAACAGCATACAGAGATTCCATCTTTTTCAAACTGTTCATTAGTATATTTTCAGATTACAACCTGACTTTTAAAATATTGCTCTTCTGCAGTTATCTGGAAATGGAGTTGAACTTTATAAATGTTCTCTATTCAAAAATACATTTAATTTAAGAATTGTTCTAGTTAACATTAATTGAAAACTTTCACTTTTGATATCAGCCTGTTTTACTTTTCCTGTACATCTGAGCTACATCTGAGTAGTGATGAATAGCTCTGATATGCCCTTCCAGGGCTTTCTAAAATTGACATGTGTCAAGATCCACATCCCACCACAACTACCACCACTACATGGAGAAGAAAGGATTGACTAGTTTCTTCTCATCATTTTATTTTGTTTTTTCAAAAGCATGAAAGTATGGGTTCAAAAAAGGCAAAAAGAGAAATTAAGTCACTCAAGCTCTCTGAAGCCTTCAAAATAAAACAATATTTACTTACAAAGGTAGTTTTATTTAAATTGATTGATTTACTTGCAAAGTTTCAATGACCAGAAGTCCACAAGTATAGTCTCAGCAGAAGGCTGCTTTGAAAGCTCCTCAAAAATTATTTATTTTTAGGTGTATTTAATGTGAAAGAGGAACAGATTAATACATTCACAGAAATTAATTTTAATTAAATCCTGATTGATCACATATAATTCGCATCTGACTTCCACCATGTTTATGGGTGCATTTTTTAGCAAATCATTGAAAATTTGAGCGCTCAACTGTTCTTCCTGTCAAAAAGATCTATTCTTCTGAATTAGGTGAAGAAGAACCTACAAAACTGCATTGCATTTTAACTATTTTTTACTGTTTTACTTCCTATTTTTCTACAAATGACTCAGCAAATCAGGACAGAATTTTATAGAATCTATACTTTTTTTCTCAGCTATCCTTTTTTGTTTCTCACTATCCTATTCATGTTTAAGATGAAATGTCAAGCATGGATGTAAGTTATTTTTACACACCACAATGAAATCAAAATGCATGAATGCAACATAATCAATCGCTATAACAAAATGAATCTGCAAGGAACTCCAAGGCTTTTCAAGGATTGCTGCTTTTCCCCATATTTTTTAATTTCTGCATGAAGAAGATGGAGAAACTCATTCACCAATTGAAGTGTTATCCCTATGTGGATGGTAGTTCAGGTAGTCCTCACAATCACAACTGGGTCCTGAACTTCTGTCAGTAAGCAATATGTCATTAAGTGAACTGTATCTGATTTTACCATTTTTGCTGCAATTGCTAAGCATCTCATGTTATTGTTAAATGAACCCCACTAACTTTGCTTGTTGGAAGCCCTCTGTGAAGGTCACAATGACCACAGTGGTGAGTTGCCCCAGGTTCGCACCGGTTCTATAGAACCAGTAGTAAAACCAGTGGGAGGGTCCGCCCACCGACCCTGATGTCATCAAAATGCTTCTGCGCATGCCAGGGATGAAATGCTCCCAGTTCGGACCGGATCACCCGATCTGGTAGCGATCAAGGTGGGTAGTTCGGAGAACTGGTAGCAA
Organism: Arizona elegans; assembly: GCA_022577455.1. Taxonomy (NCBI): domain Eukaryota; kingdom Metazoa; phylum Chordata; class Lepidosauria; order Squamata; family Colubridae; genus Arizona; species Arizona elegans. Next base: position 32,655,256 of record JAKOOJ010000006.1, read on the forward strand.
AAATCCCTGCCCTCCCCCACATACCCAGCTGAGCCGCACAATCATCAGAGGATTTTTTTTTACTTTTAAAAGCATTTTTTCTACCTCTTTGGCCAAAAAAATGCTTTTAAAAGTAAAAAAAAAAGCCACTGATGATCGCACGGTTCAGCTGGGATCCTCAAAGGTTTTTAAAAGCATTTTTTCTACAATCCAAGCTGAGTTGCTGATCAGAAGAGGCTTTTTTTCTTTTAAAAGCCTCTGTGGATCCAAGCTGAGTTGCCTGATCGTCAGAGGCATTTAAAAGAAAAAAAGCCTCTGCCAATCAGGCAACTCAGCTGGGATCCTCAGAGGCTTTTAAAAGCATTTTTTCTACAACCTCTTCGCTGAAGAGAAAAAATGGTAGAAAAATGTAGAAAAAATGGTTTTAAAAGAAAAAAAGAAGGCCACGCCCACCCAGTCACATTACCTCCCCAAGCCACGCCCACAGAACACAGTAACAAATTTTAGATTTCACCACTGGCGCATGTGCAGAAGTGTGCGTATGCACGAGTGAAGCGAGCGTGTGCACGGCCCCATTGCAAACCAGTAGTAAAGGTAGGTAGAACACACCCCTGGATAATCACATGATCCCGTGACATTGAAATTATCATAAATATATGCCGGCTCCTGAATTCTGATCATGTAGCCACAAGGACTAGTTGTAAGTCACTTTTTTAGCACTGCCATAACTTCAGACAGTTATTAAACAAATTGTCATAAATTGGGGACCATATGTACCCACATATACAATAACATATAAGCTCAACGAGAGATACCATGGAATTCCTGAATGAGTGTCTGAAGACTGTAAGGATTTAGTTGGGGCCAAACAAGCTCAAATTAAGAATGAGGTGATCATAAACACAGCATACATAAAGTGAATGCAATAGTGATAAAGTGAAACCATTGTTAGCTCTGGCATGTTTTTCTCAAAAACCTGAATTAAATACTAGTTTGGACAAAAATATTGTAAAATATATGACTGTAGAACACCGCAAACAGCCACAAATGTGATCCGGTTACAGAGCACCTGACATGCAGTCACATGACTACAAGGAAGGTGGCCATCAGAACTTCAGAACTGGGTCATAAGAACCTTTGGGGGTGGGTATCCATTGTAATTTTTAAAGGCCACTAAGCAACTGATCATAAACTGAGGACTACCTATATTCCTATTCCAAAGTCACATCATTGGTTACCAAAAGGCTAGGTTCAATTCAAGTGCTGGTTATAATGGGTAGGTTTTTTTACAGCAGAGCACTGGGAGAGATCTGGAAATATCTTGCTAAATTTGAATGTGCCACCTGCACAGTCATTTAGTGAACACCAGTTGCTGGTCCATTCCCTCCAACCTGTAATGGATGGAAGGTATGGATCGTATAACAAACTTCAGTAGTGGCCCCATTTTATGGAACAGTCTCCTCCTCAAAGCTAAGGGTGGTTTTAACTCTGCAATTACTTTGTGAGCAGGCAAAAACAGCACTGTTCAGTAGATTTCTGGCCCTCAGATTGTCAATGGCACATTTGAGGTACTAGTGTTTTAATGATGTGCATGTATGTGTGTAAATAAAAATGAGAAAGTTAGCTGTAAATATTGGGGGGAGAGAGAGAAAATACTGTAATATAGATTTCCTTAAAGTCAAAGCACAGTCAACCTTATATCCTTACTGTGTGAAGTACAGCCTGTCTTCAGAAAAGGATTTAATGATCAGGATAAGCAAAAGATTGATCTCCTTTCTATCACCATACCTGATTGATAAGTTTCTTCAGAGCAAGTAGTCTCCCATGAATGGATGCTTCATGTAAAGGAGACCAGTCAGAAAGAAAATCTGTATGAAGATTGAGAAAAAGGATATAATTTAATTAGTATATCTCTATACTTGAATTTGGATAATACCTTAATAAAGCTCCAACTACCTAAAGGGATTTTCTAAGATTATACACATCTATGGGTTTCAATGTGATTAAATATTCATATTACTTCAATAAGAAAAGGCAAGTATATTTTATTATCTGACAGGTTATTCTTATCTTAAGTCCCATATAACTCAGGGGGAAAAAGCAAAATATCACACTTAATGAAACAGATAAAAAAGCCAGTCATCAAGATGACTGCTGCCATCTCTGTGCCTTTTGCTATGCTGCTCATTTTATTTGGTTGCCTACTATGGGAAAAACAATTTACAAAAAAGGCACAGCTTTTTTTACCTCCAACAAAACTAAAATAATGTAAAACTCCTTAACTAAAGAAGATTTAATGCATGACCTTAATGTGGGAGTTATGCACATGACATAAGGCAGGAATGAGTTTCAAAGTCTGCTCCTGAGTACCACAGCAAGAATTCTGAATGTGAACTGCATTTGGAGCATATCAATTTCAATGAGTAGACACCATTCACACACTTTATTCCATTTGCCCATCAAATTTATTTATATTAAGAACAGCTCTGATTCCACAACGTCAGGTCTTATATTCCGGATTTCTTTCCATTTCTAGATCCAATGTATTAATTAGATCCATGACCCATGTTTTCTGTTTCCACTTATATCACAAAATATCTAATTGTGACTTTGCTCCTACAGTGATACCTGAAGAACTTAAACAACTTCACTATTTTTCTCTTGCTATCTGGTATGGCTAACCTGCTCACCAGAGAAGTTAAATAACACCACCTCTCCTCTATCATCTACTGTAAATGTTACTTCTAAGACTGCCTCTTCTACAAGGGCTTAACACAGTGCCTGAGTTACTACACTGCACATGAACTCAGCCTACAACTAACTTGCTACATAAATACACAGTAATTAATTTATAAGCTCTACCTTCCTTTACTTCATTTTTCTCCTTTTCATTGATGTCAAAATTTAGAATCTAAGTTCCTTGGTGTATGGGTCAGTAAAATTCTGTTTACTATTTGGTTCTAAAGTAACAGATGTAATGGCAGTATAGTATTAATACAACATATCAAAAAGTTATTGTAAATTTTTCTAAAAATTGTCCAGCAATTGGTAATGACTAGGTTTCTGTTCAGTTTGATTATAAAAATGAAAAATTGCATTTCCTATCTGACACTTAGTTTTCACATTGTGTCAGATAATTAATGTAGTGCTAAACAAACACAATTCAGCAATGAAGGCTAACAAGAAATGCAGACCAGCAAAAATGTTGTCCCTCTTATTTACATGAAAAAGAATTAAAAGGATCTTTCAATTTCATGTCTTTTCAATTATTTTAAATGGTCTTTTACTTTAAGCATGAACTTTGACAGTATGGCCTCATTTTTTTTAAGGATAAAATGTTCATGAATATTCTTGCTTTTGGTTAAGTGAATTAAATGATAAGATGACCCCATTTAACTCAATTTTCTTTCAGATTTGTGGCCTTTCTAATTTCAACGTTATCATTAATATATTATTATATTAGTAATATAATAATTATAACATAAATATAATTATATTAGTAATAAGTTATTATCATTAGACATTCCAGCACAGATGCAGTATTGTCGAAAGAATATCATCACAATGATAGATGACTTGATACCCGACATACATGTTGGATTTCAATTCCCATCACTCCCAACTGTCATATAAATTATAAGTACAGGGCTGGATTTGGATGTGAGGGCGAGTTGGCTGTAACACTGTTGCTCCATTATCACCAGGGTTGATTTGGCTAATCTGGCTGGCTAGGCGGGTGTCCCCTTCTTCTCTTACCATTCCATGTGTGTCCCTGCAAAGCTGTGCCCTTTTTTTAAAATTAGTTTTACAAAAAGAAAAAAAATTTTTACAAGTATTTCTCCATCCCCCCTCCCTCCTTAACCCCCCCACCCCCACCCTGAATTTCCCAGAACAAAATACAGGGTATAACAATTAACAATCATATGCTAAGCTAAACTAATTAACTAAGGATTCCTATCCCCCCCTTCACACTTTAACTCTCCTTTTACCTAACTAAATATAAATACTCTTAATTTTTCTATTCATTCATAAGCTATTTGATACTTTTTAGTCCGATATTTGTTTTGAATATAATCAATTCATCTTCTCCATTCCGATATATATCTTTCTTGTGAATGATCTTTCAAATATGCTGAAATCTTTGCCATTTCTGCCAGATTCGCTACTTTTAATGTCCATTCTTCAATAGTAGGCAAATCTTCCTTCTTCCAATATTGCGCCACCAAAAGTCTAGCTGCAGTTATTAAATTTAAGATCAATTTAGTCTCTATAACTGTACAATCTGTAATTATACCCAGCAAAAACAATTGTGGAATAAACTTTATCTTCTTTTTAAGAATATTTTGGATAATCCACCATATTTTAATTCAAAATGCTTTAACTTTTTTACAAATCCACCATATATGATAATAAGTGGCATCATCACAATCACATCTCCAACACTTAGATTGCAAATTCGGATACATACAAGCTAACTTTTTAGGATCTCAATGCCATCTATAGAACATTTTATAAAAATTTTCTCTTAAATTTTGTGCTTGTATAAATTTTACATTTCTAACCCATATTTTTTCCCAAGTTTCCATCATTATTGGTTCCTGAATATTTTGTGCCCATTTTATCATGCAGTCCTTAACTAATTCCGTTTCTGAATCTATTTCTATCAATACATTATATAATCTTTTTATATGCATTTGACCTTGGTCTCTAATTTGTTTTACCAAATTTTCCTCATTCTGCATGATACCAATTCTCTGATCTTCTTTCCATCTAGGTTGCAACTGACCATACTGAAAACAAGTTTGAATTATTCTTTCTTCTTTTAATGCATTTAAAGATTTTAACTGCAATACACCCCCTTCCATTTTAAGAAGCTCTTTATAAGTAATCACCTCTTGCTTTTGTTCTACACTTATATTCTCTATCGCATGTCTGGGTATTGCCCATATAGGTATCTTATAATTTAACTTATATTGATACTTTTTCCAAACTCGTAACAAGGCATTCCTTAATATATGGCTTTTAAAGGTCTTATCTACCTTTTTATCATATAAGTAAGCATGCCAGCCATATAACAAATCATATCCTTCAATGTTCAATATTCTTTCTTCTGTTGAGTTAATCCAATCACTAATTATTGTTAGGACAGCTGCTTCATAGTATAATCTTAGATTAGGCATTTTAAGACCTCCTCTTTCACGTATATCTTGCATTATTTTAAACTTTATTCTCGGTCTTTTCCCTGCCCAAACAAAATTATTAATACCCTTCTGCCATTTTCTCAAATTTTCATCTTTCTTGAGTATTGGTATCATTTGAAACAAAAATAGAAACCTAGGTAAAACATTCATTTTTATTGCTGCTATTCTTCCCAATAGAGATAATTGTAGTTTTCCCAAATTCTCCATCTCTTTCTGTATTTTTTGCCATAACAATTCATAATTATTTTTATATAATTTTACATTTGAGGCTGTGATATATACCCCTAGATATTTAACCTTTTTTACTATTTCCCCAACAGGATTACTAGTCTTTCTAGTTCTTCTTTTTGCTTTACCGTCATATTTTTAGTTATTATCTTTGTTTTTTATTTATTTTAAATCCAGACATTTGTCCATATTGGCTAATTATATCCATTAAACCTGTAGCTGATTGTACTGGTTGAGTTAAAGTAATAACCAAGTCATCTGCAAATGCTCTTAATCTATAATCATGATGTCTAATTTTAATTCCCTTTATTATTATTTGACCCTCGTATTTTATTCAATAAAGGTTCCAAAGTTAAAAAAACAATAATGGTGATAGAGGGCATCCCTGTCTTGTTCCTTTTTCAATTTTAAAAGTTTCTGTTAAACCACCATTATTATTTGTGCTGTTTGTCTCTGATAAATCCAAATTGGTCATTATGAATCATTTGTTGCATGATTACCATTAACCTATTTGCTAATATTTTAGCAAAAATCTTATAATCAGTATTTAAAAGCGATATTGGCCTATAATTCTTAGGTTGACTACAGTCTTGATCCTTCTTTGGAATCAATGAAATAAAAGCTGTTCTCCAAGAAGGGGGTACATCTCCTCCGGCTTGAATCTTACAAAATAGTTCCTTAAGCGGTTCTACCATTTCTAACTGCAAATTTTTATAATAAACAGCTGTCAGTCCATCTCTGCCTGGAGCTTTACCCCCCTTTAACTGTTTAATTGCTAAAATAATTTTTTCTGAAGTTACTGGTTGGTTCAATCCTTCCCTTTGCTCTGGTGTAATTACAGGGATATTCTCCTCCTGTAAATATCTATCTATATCTTTGCCTTGAATTGTATCACTAGCATATAACTTTGTATAGAATTCTAGAAAAGCTTTTTAAATCATATTTTGTTGATATACCTCTTTACCTTTGTATTCTATTTTTTCTATAGTACGTAGCTTTTGTTTTTTCCTTAACAAGTAGGCTAACCATCTACCTGGTTTATTTCCAAACTGTAGTCTTTCCACTTTAAATCTTTCTTTATTGTAGAACCCAATAATCTTAAACAGCCTTAGAAGCGCTAACGATGTTAACTATCACTTTCACTATAACTTTCACTTTCACGCCCTGTTACAGTTCAGGCGCCATTTTTGCTTTCGTTTTAAAAGTCTTAGAAGGAAGAAGTATAGACACAGAGTTAAAGTTCAGTACTTGCAGTTGCTAGGACTCCTGTTTTTGTTCTGCCTGCTTTAAGCTTATTTTGAATCTGAATGTTGATTGCAGGGGTGGTTGCGGCATCTTGTTCTGCTTGAAGCAGAAAAGCCTCGGATTCGGAGCTCAGTTGAACTACCAGGGAGCTCTCACCCTCCAAGCCCCAGAATTGCTCCTAGGGCTTTTGGGGAGCTCTACCTTTGTCTGGCTGCTCGCCTTCCTCTCTTCTCCCGAGGGGAAGGTTTCCAAGCCACCAGACAGCTGATTTGCGCTGTCTTGGCGGTTTTAATGCAATCACGGGGCTGACGATCCAAAAGGAGCATCTGTCAGCGCCTGTGGTGCCACCGGAAGTCCTCGCAAAGCTGTGCACTTGATGAAAGACAACGACCATCCCACGAGTATACTGATCTTCAGTGAGGGTATATAATAGCTCCAAATGAGCTATAAATACAGGACTAAATCTCCCAGTGGTAGTGGTAGATAGGTCTGAGCTATCATCATTTACCTTTTATACATAGTTAGCTTCCAGAAAACAAAGTCACTAATCATGAGGAGGATCATATCCTATGTTAGTTAAAGTAGGGGAGTTATAAGGTCAATAACACAGCTGATTTCACAGAGAAAGGTTTTCAAATAAAAGTGTGTGCTGAGTTAAACCATTCAAAGGTTTCAATAAACACAGCTACAAAATTAGTCTTGCTCCTGGCTAAATTAACAGGCATTGTGCCAATAGTTCCAGCTCAGTCAAAATAAATGAATCAAATATCCTTTCAAAAAGGGCACTGAATTTGGTGAAACAGCTCTGTATTCTGCAGCTATCATTTGCATAGGCAAAAAGATTAAGTGGTAATAAACTCAGGCATGCCCTCCCAACATGTCTCTTGTTAAAGATGCAAAGTCAGCACTTCATTTTTATATCCTCACTTTAGCCCAATAATACCCTGGGCTGATTCCATCAGCATATCCAAACTACAGACTTACCATTAGAATAACAGGAAAAATGTAAGAAAAAATAGTTGCTTTGAAGGATTTCTGTCACAAGGCAAAATTTACAAAGATGATTTCTTTGGGTGTGATCTGTACTGGAAGTACTAGAGATACATTTTAGCATGTAATTTATTTTTACTTAAAAAGAAGCAAGAACTTGGGTCTAAAGAAATATTAAAAGGCAGTTACTTTCTATAGGGGTATAAACTTTTATAATTTGACTATTCTTAGGTATAACATATATACTTAAATTTAGTTTACAAGATAGTCTTTGTTCAATTCCTGACATTTCAATTGCAACAGCAGGGTAATATTGATGGAAAAATAACTGCCAGACACCTTAGAGAAAACTGCTGTCAAGAGTAAATGTTACTGTGCTAGAACCATTGAATTGAATAAATACTATTAAGATAGTGTTGTCATATTTCAAATGTCAGTGATCTAATATATATCTGAAATTTCCCTACATGAGAAATTCTCTATATCAGTGATGGCTAACCTTTTTGCCATTGCGTGCCAAAAGCGGGGAGAGCGCAGGGAGGGTCGTACGCACGCCCAGACCCATAATTCAATGCGCCTTGCCCCCCCACGCGTGTGAGTGCGACTCCCCCCCGCTCCCCCTGCTATTGGCACGCGATGACACAGTGGGACCTGAAGGCCCATTTTTCGCCCTCCCCAGGCTCCAGAGCCTTTCTAGGAGCCTGGGGAGGACAAAAATGGCCTCCGGAGGCTGGAAACGGCCCGTTTCCTGACTTCCGGTGGGCCCGGAAGGCCCAAAAATCAGCTGACCAGTGCACACATGTGCACTGGAGCTGAGCTAGGGTAACGCTTGCGTGCCCAGATATGGCTCCGCGTGCCACTTGTGGCACGTGTGCCATAGGTTCGCCATCACGGCTCTATATGAATAAAGTAATAAAAAATATACTAACTATCAAGGTTTTAATCCTTCAAAATCAATACATGGTTGTTGGCAGATGTAGGAAATTTTACACAGAGGGCAACTAAGTTTCGTATTGATGTAAAATATTTCCAGGATGGAAGAAATATATTCTTGTACTTATATTTAAGAGTTGATTATATTGGTTGGTTTCCAATCTTTTCTTTTTATGTGTGCTATAAAACAACTTTTAACTCAATGGCATTCATACTAAAAATATAAAGCATCATCAGTGAGCATCATACAACATGTGAGAATTATCAGCTGGTATCTATGAGATACCCAAGTTAAATAATATGTAGTTTAAATTTTATATTTTTAACAACTGATATTTTGTTAGATTACCAGACCACCGATTCTGACAATATTGTTAAGGGTTGAACCACATATATATGTTACTTATAAACTACTCCCATGCAAATTATTTGTGTCCCTACCACAAATTCAGCTTACCATTGTGTTTGTCTAGTAGGTATAAGAATTGTGTACATACACAAAGTTTACATAGAAACCTTTCTATAATTTTTATAAATTATTTAGAAGATTAAAGATAGCAGAAATATATTAATATTTTTTTCTAACATTTAAGGATGTAGGACTCAGAAAAATTCTGAGAGTGAAGAATGGAACTTTGTTTCTCATTTTTAAAAAATCCTTCATCTCATATCTCTACTCTGAACTTGTTTCTCAGAAGTTATAATCTTCAGGGATTGAAGGGTGGTGGTGGAATAAAATCTTTCTAACTACTGAATATAAAGGAACTATTTTCCATACAAGTGTCTAGATCTGTAAAAATGTCACAATTCAGATTTTTTTCTCTCTGTTTTAATTTTTTTGCTTTTTTTTGCAACCTGTTTAATACATATAACTTTTTGAATTAAAATGCATTTAAGATTATATGACTCACCTTTAAATTTATATAAATACCTATTATTGATAAACATCTATTATTGATATAAATGGAATACTGTATAAGTAGGAATAACTACTAAGGTTAACCTATTTTTTGTTGCAGAAAATCAGTATGTTTGCTGAGAGCACTGAAGCCCTATAAAATTTCAACATAAACTGCAGATCACAAACATATCATAGTAATTATTGCATATGCATGCTGCCATTTTTAGTAAAAAAAAAAATTAAAAGTTTGCAAACAGAAAATCAACAGTGAGACATTATGGGGTGAATGCTAAAGTCATTGTTGCTGCAATTCCAATATTACACTGAAAGAATTATCCCTAGCTGTAAAAGATACACAAACTCTAATATTATTCAAAGCATCATCCATACAGTAAAAAGAGGAGGACCCTGAAGGATATTGTTCAAATTATTATGCCAACTAATCAACTTTCTCATATTTTATGGTGATGCTATGAAGCAATGCAAAAGTCAAACAGATAATACAGTTTACATTTCTAAATTCTCAGCCTTAAAAAAATCTCTATATTAGCAACTCTTGTTGCATACTCTTCTGTGTTTTCTGCATTTTTATTGATTATTTTCTCTGCTGAAAAAACATTTATTCCAAAGAAATAAATTCTGCTAACTGCCAACTCACAACTTCTCTGGCTTTTTCACTTCGGCTATGAAACTGCAGATAACAGTGTGTGTACTTACCACCCATCAGTGGATTAAGTAGATAACGTGGATGAGTGACCCTTCCTGAACTTCGAAATAGGCAAAGACCGATAACTTCTTCTTCCACATCCATTGCAATAGTTATTCCACTTCACAGTTGAGATCATGAGAGTTCAAATTCCAACTTGCCTCTTTTAAAACAAACATACCAACCAACCAAAAATAAAAACAACCCAGATTCAAGTTCCATGAGTTATTTATTAAGAGATTTCTGCAGCAACTGTCAACAGTGTCCAAAACACATAGACATTTTCAGAACACCTCTTCATTGACTGAATAAAAAAGTACAAGAAGATTTAAGACACACAGAACAAAGTGAGGAATATGGCTGATGTCATATCCTTTCTAGTACCATATCCAATCAGCACGCCTCCCTTCTGTTTTTATAAGAAAGTAACTTCTCAGTTGCCAACATAACAAGACAGAAAGAACTAGTTTAACTTGTTCAGCTAAGTCTGCCTTCAGGGGATTTATAACAGAAAAAGGAGAAAGGGGAGGGGGAGGAGGAAGAGTAGAGGAAGGGAAAGACATTTTAGTACCATCTATTCTGCTTTCATCACAAAGCATACATTATGTTATTTTCAGACATAGAAGCACTGACATTCAAAAATAACACAAGCCTATACAGAAATGGCAAACTATCCTTTTTCACAAAGAAATGGACACCATTAGAGAGTGGATATTAAAGCCATATGTTTGAAAAACTAAATTTTCAATGTTTCTGACAGTTTTCCTGATCGTCTCATCCTCTAGTTGTATTTAGGCTAAAGTCTCAGCATGCTTACCCACTTCTTTATGGGGGGTGTCATTGGAAGCTAATGGGAGTTGTAATGCAAAGTTGTAATGTAGAGCCTTGGTGGTGCAGCAGACTAAAGTGCTGTTAAGTAACACCAGCTGCCTGCAATTACTGCAAGTTCAAATCTCACCAGGCTCAAGGTTGACTCAGCCTTCCATCCTTTCAAGGTAGGTAAAATGAGGACCCGGTTTGTGGGGGCAATAAGCTGACTTTGTATAAAAAAGAACACCGCTTGGGGGGGGGGCAAAAGCCCTACTAAGCTGGTATATACAAAAGTATGAAGGCTATTGCTTAACGCATTGTAAGCCGCCCTGAGTCTCCGGAGAAGGGCGGCATATAAATCGAACCAATAAATAAATAAAATAAATAAATGCATCTGGAGGGTGGCAGGGTAGGGAAGGCTGTTTTTTGTGCAATTTTTTTTTTTAAAAAATAGAAATCCAGAGTATTCACAAAGTAAAATATTTCCAATTCCTTTTCTGCACTCTGAATAATGTTGCCTGTTCCTAAAGAATATAGTGTGATGGGTCTATATAGATCATGTAATATTGCCCTTCAGCCAAACATCTATCCATTTTATTCATTGTGTAGTCAGTACAGTATATATAGTATAGTATCTAAAAGAAGCAAATAGTGTTTAGTAGGCTTACTAAATTGGTGGAGCATTTTGGAGACACCTCTGGCAATTTCTTAACCATGACAAGAAAACAGGTTGCCTACTCGTAACCTTAGACTACCTGGTTGACTTATTGAGAGATTGATTGAGTATGAGGCAAGCCCCCCAAAACATTCAGTCATTTTCTCCAAACTAGAAAATACAGACCATACATTATTTTCATTTCCAGCCCTCTTTTTCACTGCCACGCATAGACAAATTGCCTAATAACAAATGCAATCTTTAAATAATGCAAGAAAACATGTGCTAAAGGAATAAATAAGAAAACATTCTATTGTACAATTAATGCTACCAGATAAAAGATTGTGAAATGACAGTAAAGCGATAGTGCCTAGTTTCTTTGCTTCCATCTGATCATTGTCCAGATTTTCTTAGTCCAGATCTGGGAGCCCTAATACAACTGTGTTCAAGAAAATTCAGATAATCTGAAGAGGCGAGTAAGTTAATTACTCTCATACAACCACAATTAGCATAAACAAGAAAAAAGAAGGCTTTTTTCAACACAGCATAGCAAAGTACAAAGAGAGGAAAGGTAATTTTTCCTGATGCAGTCCCAAAGAATCACATATGTGATGAGTAACTTATGAGTAGCTATGGATGAGAAGTTTTCACTTACTAAAATAAGTATCCATACTAGAACAAATAGTCAATGCAGGGGGTGATTTTCATGAATTTCCTACTATTGGTCCCCTATTCATTTGGGTTTCAGTGAGGATAAGACAAATTCATAGATGAAACAAATGTGTAAGTCTACTAAGGGCTATAAAATAGCCATACACTTCCTGTAGAATCAGAGGCAGAGTGGATCTGCGGTATTAGTTGCTGGCAAATATGAGCAGATTCTCTCTGTGAATTTCCCCAAGGCATCTGATTAGCCACAGAGTATTTTAACATATAAATTGCTTTATTTAAATTATATTTAAAATAGATAAAAGTGAGAATAGCAGCTATGCCAATCCCAATAAAATGGGGAAGGTATTTGTAGAAAAAAATCCCGTGGTTATATTCATATACACATAATACACAAAGCACATTTGAAATTTGATAATTAAATATTGAAATGTATTAGATGACAGCAAATAGTTGATTTTATTAATCATCAACATATAAAATTACTACAGCTCTCAATTATATTTTACACACATAACTAATTAAGAGTTGCTACTAACAACTGTACTTTTGAAAAATATTTTGTTTTTTTAATGGTGTTTAATTTTATGTAAACTTATTTGAACATAGGAAACATGGCATACTAACAGATAAATAAAATCAAGGTAACAATTCATGTATTTTCAATCTCTTTATTAACAACCAAAGTGTGCTGCACTTTAAAAAAAAAGGTGGATGAGCTTAATCTATACAATGTGACTTTGGAAATAAAAAAGTATTATATTAACTGAATTTGTTGGGGAGGGAGAAAGAGCAAAAGGTGATAATGAATACAATGGCCTTATTCAGAGTGGAAAAAATCAGAATGAATAACAATATCTTCTACTAAAGATATGGCAGTTCTCCCAGGCCTTGCTGTATGGGAGTGCCTCTCCTCTCCTCATTGTCTTTTGTTATAATGTATGCTTTTCTTTAGACTTGTGCAGTTCTTTCTGCCTGTTTTATAGGATTCCCCCTCCAATGTTCTAAATTGCTATATTCCCAGAGTCATCTGAAATCAGGTGGCCTCAAAGATGTAATAAAACTGTGGGAAGCCCCCCCCCCCCCAAGAATGAAATATTTTGAGGAATATTAAAAAGGCAGGATATTGTATTTCCTCAAAGGGAGAAATGGAGGGAAACAGAAACCAGCCCCAGTCTCCCTGCCTCCAAGCAGAAACTGAGAAGGCCAGCTTTTAAAAATGCAGATTTGGTAATCCATTCAAGACAGGATATTTTGAAACTCCTTGGCAGAATGGTAGGATTAGAAAACAGCCCCTCACTCAAGATCCAACACAGGATGAAAGCCATTAGCCACAATAGGAATTGCCCAACACTTTTTCAGAACACAAGCCCCTTCATTGCACCACCCCCAGAGCAGTCTAAACTTCAAAGTCACAGAAACCTGGGAGCTCATTTAAACAATAAATCAGAGGTTGACCAGATTAGCTCAGTCAAACACCTAGGATTTGCATTTCCTTTTTTGCTTATAGAGCTAGCTATGACCCCTACATAACCCCTACATGACCCCATAGGAATCTGACAACAGCCAGTAGTATATTAAAGGACATGTTCTTGCACAGGAACAGGAAGCTCAAATACAAGGGCCACATATGGTATAAAAACCCACCCATGCTCAACTCCATTTTGTCAGCTGCCCAGAATCACAAGTGCTTGCTGGTTCTGCTTCATCAATAAATGGACCTTCTTTTCAATCAACCTGTGTTATGTCCTGACAGTCGGCACACGCATAATCGCAGCCGCTAGAAGAGGGCGCTAGCTTGGCGGGAATTACGAGGGTGCTGATTGGGTCAGACACTGACAGCTCGGGTATATAAGAGCTGTCAGGGTATGAGGGCTTGCTCGCTCACACCGTTCATGCAGTTAGCTGTTCACATTACTCTGTTGTTAAAGTAATAATTAAAGGACATTGTTATTGTTAACTATTCTGCCTTGATTTCTGTCTGCCCATGTCAGTATAAAGCAACCTCCAACCTCCATTTTGTTTCCAGTGCTTTTCTCCCACTTTGGAACTGAATCAGATGGATTTTTCTTCCAACAAAACAATCAAACAAATAAATACTGCCTTGAAAGTTTGATAACTTATTTACTTTTAACTTATTAATTGCATTCTTAGTCTCCATCTCTCTCAGCTTTAAAATGTGCTTGCCCCTGGCTCCTCAAAAGACTGTATTGTGAATTACAATTTCCAGTAAGCAGATCTGATTTACAGGATATGTTCACAGGTATCATAAACCATGGATAAGCATAAAATATAGAGCTAAGTCAAGTTCCAAAAGAATCAAGCACATAGAAAGAGTTCTTTTTTCTTATGTAGTTGATTCTCACTTGTTATGCCTGAACTTGAGATTTTTAGTCAAATTGTGGCTGATGAAACACGGAAGCCATATACACCATGCTTTGAAATTGGCTTAGCAAGTCAGGAACCAGAAGTTCTTTTAAAAGACAAATGTCAGGTATGCTTCCTTCAGTATCCAGGAAAGAAACTCCCAAACTCAAGCATTTTGAAGAATTTGGTACTTTTACTGAATATGAAATGATAACAACCCAGGAAAAGCTGGAACTGAGCAAAACGCGCGAAATGCATCTACTAAGCTTCTCCCCCCCTCCTGTTCATAAATCATCAGCCAATCCAAAGGTCTTCCAAAGGTCAGGTGGCAACACGTCTGGCAGCGTCATTCATCAGGAATGTAGGGCAGTTGGTCAGCTGTCTCCGTTTGAAGATTCAGTTTCGTTTTCTCAAGAAGACACATCCTACCAGAAAAGGAAAAAAAACCCCTCTCCTGTTCCTTCCCCCCCCTAGCTTCATAACTAATCCCTCCCCCGTTTCTTTTTTTTTTTATTGAAAAAGTTTTCAAATACAAGTTTTTCCCCCTTTTTTCCCCCCCCCTCTTCCCTAACCCACCCTTTCCACCCAACCCCCCCTGTGACTTCTTCACAACAATAGGCTATTTCATAACTAGTTACATACATAATATCTTTCCTTTCCCTTAATCCCTTCTCGAAATACTGACCCTTAACATGTTAAGCTTATTGAGTATTATTACAATTTAACCTTTAGTCTTTTATATATATTAATATAACATTTTAAATCAACCTTCTCCCTGAATCCAAATTTAACATTTATTCAATTCTGTCCAATTCCTCCACTCCTCTAAATATATGACTTAAAATCATACAGTACAATACAATTCTAGATATAATCCACTACCCACTTTACTAAAATATACACATATCTATATATGCATCCCATTTTATAAAAAGAAGAAAAAAAAAGAGAAAAAAATATATCTTCTTTAGTATCTTTCCACTGAATTATTAAGTCCTCCACTCCCCTAAATATATGACTTAAGAATCCTTTTTCTTAGACTAATCAATCAGTAAGCTAACCTATTTCAACCCTTCAATTCCTACAAAATCATGCAGTACAATTCTAGATATAATCCACTGCCCACATTACTAAGATATACACATATCTATATATGCATTCCATTTTGTAAAAAAGGAAAAAACAATAACTTTAAATTTATAATCCATATAGTATCTTCTTTGATGTCTTTCCTCTAGATTGTTAAATCCATCACCCATAATAGGGTAAAATAACATGCTAGTGCAACAGTTTGTTCAAAATCTCCAGTCATCTTCTGCCCCCATCAGTAGTAAATATCCTCGCATCTGTATAAAAGCAAAAACAACCACCCGAGTGACATTATAATTATAATTATATCCATATGGTATAGTTGTGGTATTCATCAGGATTATTAATTCCCATCATCCTACTGAGTAACATCCAGATCTTCTGCATGCCCCGGCGAAACTCTCCTGCCTTATAACTCAAAATAGTTATAATATATTTACCAAAAAAAAAAAAAAAAAAAAAATTTAGATGATTCAAATCCAACAAAGTGAGGCTCTTTTCACATCCCAAAACCATGGCCTTGCAGAGATCTGCCACAATCCTCAGGATAGTATCAAACAATTGTTCGCCTCCACTATCTTTTCAAATATTCATTCATTTTTTAATGTCCCTGGCATCACTGTTGCATAATTTAGAAATTGCTATTTCTATGCGATCTATTTCTTTTCTTTTTCTTTTCCGGGTTGAATTTCCATCCTCGTTTCTTGCCTACCAATTGTGTGTCTGCTAGTTGATTTTCATTCTGCTTTATGTAATGTTCTTGTTGGGTTAGTTTTATCATCTCATCTTTCTTCTCCGTCACTTGTATATCAACTGATTGATTTGCGCACTTGTCTGTGACTTGATGGTTCATCACATTGGAGTCGGATGACACTGCTCTCTTATTTATAGACAGTCCAGCTGGGGTATCCAGGGAGTCCAAAGACAATTTATCCATCACAACCTCTGTAATTTGATGTTTTCCTTTTGTTTCCAACTCCTTTTGCTTATCCTGTATTATGCCTAAAGGTGTTAAATTCATTTTTAAAATTTTTTGATAAAAATCTTCCGCTTTTTCAACAGTATGCAATTGATATCTTATTCCTTGATATCTCAATATTAGGCCAACTGGGGTGTCCCACCTGAATAGGATATTTCTTTTTTTTAATTCAGTCACTAGAAAGCCAAATTTCTTCCTCTCCATTAACATCTTGGGCGGGAGCTCCTTAAAAATCCAAATCTTTCTTCCATGAAATTGCAAGGTAGAATTAAAAGAGTTTTGCACAATATTATTCCTAATTTCTTTATCTGTAAAATAGATCACCACATCTCTAGGCAATTGCCTTTGCTTTGCCAACCAGGAGTTTATTCTGTAAATTCTATCAATCCTACAATACACTTCATCAGGTTGAACCTTTAAGATCCCAGCCAGAATTTCAGAAGATATTTTCCTTAAATCATCTCTATTATTTTCCTGCAAACCTCTCAGTCTAATTGCATATTCTGTAAAATTATATTGAATCATTAAAACTTCTCTTTCAATCCTCTGTTGTACATTTTCTTCATTACCAATCTTTTGGTCAGTCTCCATTTTAGATTTGTCTTCCGAGCTATTATCCTGAGTGTTTATCAAATCCTTTTTAATTTTTTGAGTCATGTCATCCAAATTCTCCTCAATTTCCTTCATTTTAGACTCTAATAATTTAGTCTTTGCATCCACCCGAATCAGAAAGCCTGATAAACCATTAGTAGCTTTTAAAATCTTTTGATTCAAAAAGTCAAACTTTGATTTCACCAATTCACCAATTTCTTTAATTTCCTGCTTAAATTTTTCAAGTTGCTGGTTCACAATCTCATCCCTTCTTACAATCTCTTCAAGGATAAATTCTAATATATTAAAATCGGGTTTCTGACGCTGGAGAGTTGAAATTTGTTGGCGTAATTTCTTGAGAGGGGAAGTTCCCCCCCCCCATTTGTCCAGCTGTATAAGTCCCGATGCCATTTCCCACACAGACAAGATTTAGCAAAAAAGAGAGAATAGAAAACGAAAGGACTTTCCCTTAGAAAGAGAAAAAAAAACTTCTTTTCAATCAACAGCACAGGAGCGAGGTTTTATCTACAAATGTAGCCAGTGATATTTATTCCGCTACATTGTAGTAAGGAGAAATGGAAGGACTTTCCCTTTTAGCCCTTCTCCAGCCACAGCAGACGCCATTTTAAAAGGTTCTTTTTCCCTCTTTTCCTCTCCTCTTTTCTCTTAAATAGATTTTGGAAGGGTGAAATACTTGCAGTTCAGTATTAAGGGTCCAGCTCGTCATTTCTTTAATTATTCTGTTGAATTCGCAGGCTTGCTCTTGACGCCTGGCTCTGCATAAGCAGAGGTCTCCCAAAGCCCGGAGCAGCGGCAGGGGATATGGGGCTTCTCATCCGCTCCGTCCCAAAAGTAAAAAAAAAACCTTTGGGACACTGCGGAGAGTTCTACCCACCCCTGCCGGCTCTATCTCCGTTTCCTCTTGGGAACGGAGTTTTTTCGAGCCGCCATCCACTGTAACGGCGGCTCTATACAGGCAAAGGAAGCTGACGATCCCAAAGGAACGTCTGGCGGCGGCCTCAATTGCCGTTGCTTTGTCCCTCCCCCGTTTCTTATGGCAGCTGAAGCAGGAAAGCTGAGGCTGACATTCGGCCCCCCTTGCAGAAGAGATGTTATTCCTAAGTAAGGGAAAGAAAAGAGAGAGAAACAGAATATATACAATAATTATGGTTTATCTGGGTATTTGGTATAGAACTGCTGTATTTTCTTGGGAGCTCGGACATCTTGTTTATTCACCCATTCAGCCTGCGATAAAGGAAAATGTTTCCAGGCAATCAGATATTGGACTTTCCCATGGTGTTTTCTCGAGTCCAAAATTTCTTTAACTTCAAAATGTTGCTCCCCTTCTATGAGAATGGGAACTGGAGGGGTGCTTTGATCAGCCCTTAAAGGAGATGAATGTTCAGGTTTCAATAAACTAACATGAAATACAGGATGTATTCGTCTCAAGGTTTTTGGCAATTCCAATTCAACTGTTACTGGATTAATCAACCGAATCACCCGAAATGGTCCCACATACTTAGGCCCCAGCTTTTTGGACTTTTGGGTAGTCTGTAGGTATTTGGTCGACAAATAGACTTTATCACCCACTTTATACTTGTGAGCTGGGGACCTTTTCTTATCGGCTTGAGCCTTATGAGCCCGGTGTGCCTCATCTAATGCCTTCCGAGTCACTGCCCATGTGCTCTTTAGCTGTTCGATCCAATCCATCAAAGAAGGATTTTGAGGATCATCTTGTGGTAACTCGGGAATGGGTACAAAATCCTGGCCCGATGCGACCTTAAAAGGGGTGAATCCGGTGCTGCTGTGTACAGAATTGTTATATGCCACTTCTGCAAATGGCAACAAGTCCACCCAATTGTCTTGTTGGTAATTTACGTAACACCTTAGGTATTGTTCGAGTACCCCATTGGTTCTTTCACAGGCCCCATTTGTCTGAGGGTGGTGACTGGAGCTTAACCCCTGTGCTGAACCTATCAATTTCAAAAACTCCTTCCAGAAACTGGAAGTAAATTGCACCTCCCTGTCAGAAATTATTCTTTTCGGAGATCCATGTAGTCGGTAAATTTGCCGAATAAACAATTTTGCGACAGTTTTTGCTGAAGGGATCTTCGAGCAAGGGATGAAATGTAGAAAGTTTGGCATAGAGTTCAGCTGCTCTGAGTTTATTCAAGACCGCTCGAACCAGTCGTACATGGTCGGCCATGTTGTCAGAATAAATTAGAATATCGTCCAAATAGACCAAAACCCCCTTATATAGGTGCTCATGCAACACTTCGTTGATCAACTGCATGAATACAGCCGGGGCTCCTTGTAGTCCAAAAGGGAGTACTCTAAACTGGAAACATCCCAGTGGGCAATTAAATGCTGTCTTCCATTCATCTCCCTCTTTTATTCTCACTCGGTAGTATGCCTCTCTTAAATCAAGTTTGGTAAAAAAAATTTCCCTTCCCTAAATGGGCTAACATGTCCTTCATGAGTGGGAGGGGGTAGACATTTTCTACACAAATGGCGTTCATGTTTCTATAATCAACTACTAATCTGAAGGAGCCATCTTTCTTTTTGCGGAACATCACTGGCGCTGCCACCTTGGATTTGGCTCGTTCGATGAATCCACGTTCTAAGTTTTTATCGATGAAATTCCGCAATTCCCCCAATTCCCGAGGTGTCATGGGGTAAATTTTTGGTTTGGGAAGCTTCACCCCAGGGAGAATTTCAATGGTGCAGTCAGTGGCTCTGTGGGGAGGCAGGGCATCTGATGCCTTTTCGCTAAACACTTCCTTGAGGTCCCAATATTCTTTAGGAATTTTTTCTTCTCCCTCAATATAATTAATGGCTACTGCCACCCTTTCTGGCCTTATGTTGTCCCTTGGGGGGGGGGGGCTTCCTTTTCTGGAGTCGGTTCTGCCGTACGGATGCGCAGGACCCCTGTCTTCCAATTTACTCGTGGATTCCATTTACGAAGCCAGGGCAGTCCTAGAATGAGGGGTCTTTACATTCCAGGGGCTACAATAAAGCTGAGCTTCTCTATATGATTCCGCAACTGCAGTTCAAGGGGTTCGGTCATAAAACTAGCTGGGCCCCCTCCTGCAATCGACCCGTCTAATTGACAAAATGCAATGGGTCTTTTTAAAGTTTTCAGTCTCAGTCCCATTTCCTCCACTACCTTGGGGCTAATTATGCATCTAGTGCACCCTGAGTCCAACAGGGCTAACAATTGAGCATGAGTTCCTGTGGAGGGCACCCTTACTTCTACGGGGATGAGTAAGGGTTCTTCCGTGTGACTCACCCGTTCGTCGGTGTCGGAGTCGGAGTCCGTCTCGCTGTTGTCATCGTTGGTCGGAGTTCCCAGCTCACCCGGGTTCCGGGGAGCGAACTCAACGACTTCTCCTTTCAAGGCGGTGCCGCGGGCTTTGGCAGGTATCTTATCGCCTTTCTTTTGGCCGGGCCCGGTGGCTTTTGGCAGTGGTTTGGAGAAACACTCGGCCGCTCGGTGACCCTCCTTCCCACATTTGAAACAGGTGAAGGGCTTTGACTTGGGTTTGAATTCGGTCTTCCCGCCAGTCATCTTGGGCGCCCCCTTACGGTAGGAAGAGAATGACTGGTCCCCCATCCGCTTTCCTCGGAGTTCGCTCCGTTTCAGCTTGATCTCCACATCCTCAGCTACTATGTACCATCTATCCAAATTATCGGGGACCCCCATGCTCCTACAGTCTCGATATATCTCTTCATTCAATCCATCTTTGAAACTCTCCAAAAGAGCCATTTCTGACCAGCCTGTCATATAGGGTGCCAGTTCACAAAACTCTTGGATATACTCCGCCACCGGCCTCCGGCCCTGCTGAATGCTCTTCATTCTGAGTTTCGCCTTTCGTTCAGCTAAATGGTCTTCAAACCGTCTTCTAAGGGCCCTCATGAACTGGTTGTAATTTCTCAGCAAGGGGGAGTTGTTATTGTGGAGAACCACCATCCACTCAGCAGCTACTCCCTCTAGGGCATTCGCGACACTTCTGACTTTCGCCGCCTCTGTCTCGTAGTCCTCCCCCCAATCCTGCATGTGGTTCCACACTTGGGTCAGGAAAAATCCCAAGGCTTTAGGATTCCCATCAAACTTCCCAGGAAGGGGGGGGGGATTTTTGGCTTTTTACGTCTGCGGGGGGGGGGGGGCCTGCAAGGCTGGGGTTCTCTGGCCGGCTGCCTCTCTCCCACGAGCTGCCGAAGTCTGGGATGTTCCCTCTTCAAACTCTTCCTCTCCCCCACAGGCTGTTTCTCCTGGCTCCCCCCTGGGGCTTTCTCTCCCCTTCTCCCCAGGAATTTCAAAAGACTCACGATTTCTTCTGCTTTCCTCTACATCACGGATAAGCTGCAAGGCTTGGTCTATCATGAGACGTTCTTTTTGTTCTTGCATCCACACTGCCTCCCTTTTCCGGGGTCTGGAAGTTGTCACTCCCCGGGGTTCCTCTCCCCAGTCTGGCAGTCTTCCCACTCCTTTTGACCATCTAGCCTCTTCTGTCTCCAAACGGAGTTTTTCCAACCATTCTGCAGTCTCCTTTTCCGACTGGAGGGCAGTTGAACTGGCTGCCCCCATCTTCTCTTCTCCATCACTCCCCCGATCTGACATATTCTGGATTTACAGTCCCCTCGGTTTTTGTCCGGGTTGACTGATTGTGAGTTCCAGCTTAATGTCAGGTATGCTTCCTTCAGTATCCAGGAAAGAAACTCCCAAACTCAAGCATTTTGAAGAATTTGGTACTTTTACTGAATATGAAATGATAACAACCCAGGAAAAGCTGGAACTGAGCAAAACGCGCGAAATGCATCTACTAAGCTTCTCCCCCCCTCCTGTTCATAAATCATCAGCCAATCCAAAGGTCTTCCAAAGGTCAGGTGGCAACACGTCTGGCAGCGTCATTCATCAGGAATGTAGGGCAGTTGGTCAGCCGTCTCCGTTTGAAGATTCAGTTTCGTTTTCTCAAGAAGACACATCCTACCAGAAAAGGAAAAAAAAACCCTCTCCTGTTCCTTCCCCCCACCTAGCTTCATAACTAATCCCTCCCCCGTTTCTTATGGCAGCTGAAGCAGGAAAGCTGAGGCTGACAACAATGTACAAGTAATATAAACTTAAAATGAACATGCACGGATTCCTTTCCCAAGATATATATCTTCAGCTTCATGTACAGACCAGCCCACAATCTTGTTAGTATTTCCATTAAGAATTCAGCTCAGTTTACTATCTAATCCATTACTAACTAAGCTTGATCCTGTTAGTTTTTTTCCCTAGATCAGTCACATTAACTAGGTATAGGCCTCAATGAAGAAATCTAACCAGTATGTGAATAGTGTTTCCTGACCTTCACCATCTTTTTCTTCCTGCTGCTGATAAAGGCTGCTGACATCCTGCTGCTGATATCTCCCTGCTGACAAAGGCTGGAAAGGTCACACAGGAAGGCCTTGCATGGCCAACAGCTGCCTCACAAAGGACCAGGCTGGACATGCCTTGTTAGTAGCCTGAGGAAGAAGTGGTGAAGGTCACCTGGAGGGACAGAGTGCAGGGTGGCCAAGTGGCATGGAGGGAGGCAGAGTGCCGGGCAGCCAGAAGTGCAGAGATTGGGGGAGATGAGGGGAGTTGAAATAGAGGCAAGTACAACAGGGCAAGAGAAGTGTGAGGTCCTTACCTAATAACAGAGTGCTCTTGGCCTAACAATCTGAACCAGGACTATTGATGTTGTAGCGCGGGAATAACGAGAGGCACAAGCAAGCTAGTGACAACAGCTCTTTAATTCAGGGTGAGACTTCAGCCAAGCAACACAGGCAACAGTCCTCTTTATATACTTTTCAGAGGCAACCATGAACCAATAAGAATTCACTGAACATTTGAATTTCCCGCACAAAATAGATACATACATAACACCCCTCCACTCCCAGAAGGCACTTATCCTATCTATTTACATATTTACATACAAAATCACGCAGGTGGCCAGGGCGTGTCTTAGTCCTGGTTGACCTGCGCAGTTCAGTTGTTGGCGAGGCGTCGAGCCGGTCGGAGGGACCTTCCGTCTCTCCTGGCTCCGCCAATGGAACCTCCTAGATTTCTCCGGAGGTGTGGCTATTCCCGGCTGGGAGTGTCGACTCGCTCGGGCGGCGCTGGAACTCTGGGTTGGCAGATAAGTATTCTGGCTTACTCAAACTTGAGATAGCTGTGTCAGGAAGACTTTGATAGTTAGGACTTGCAGTAAATGAATTTTCGTGTTGCAACCATCTACGCAATTGATCTATATGTCTCCTCCAAATTTTACCATGCCCAATATCAACTGTGTATGACTTTGGACCGGTAATTCCTACGATGGTTCCCTCTACCCACAAGGGCCCGTTAGTGTAATTTCTGGCAAATACTGGTGTTCCCACTTGGAATTACCTTAATCCTCCCCCTTCCCCCTTGAAGTCATCGGGGGAATAATTGGGATGCAATCGATCGAGAATGCACCTTAGCTTTCGGCCCATTAGAAGCTCGGCTGGGCTGCGGCCTGAGGTGGGGCACGGGGTGGCGTGCTGTACAGCTAAGAACTCATCTATCCTAGCCTGCCAGTCCCCTGCATCGAGCCGGGAAAGAGCTTCTTTGGCTGTTCTCACAAATCTCTATGCAAGGCCATTCGAAGCCGGATGAAAAGGAGCGGATAATGCATGCCTAATGCCTAACTCGGCTCGGTAGCCCTCAAATTGAGTTGCCATGAATTGGGGCCCATTATCAGATACCAGGGTGTCCGGCAATTTGTGTGTTACAAACAGTTTTCTGAGTACTTTGATTACGGCATCAGAAGTGGTAGATGGCATTAAGGCAATCTTGAGCCACTTAGAATATGCATCTACAATGATTAGAAAGTTCTGGCCGTGGAACGGGCCAGCGAAATCAATGTGAATCCTCCCCCACGGTCCCTTAGTTTTTTCCCATTCCCGAACGGGAGCTATGGGAGGATCTGGGCGGGATTCCTGGCAGGGCCTGCACTTTCCCACCCACTCAGTGATGTCTTGGTCAAGATGTGGCCACCAAACATAACTATGAGCTAGGCCTTTCATGCGAACAATACCAGGGTGTCCCTAATGCAACATTCATAAAACCCTGTGCCTTAACTGCGAAGGAATGACCACCCTGTCTCCCCACAATAAGCAACCCCCCAACATTGACAGTTCATTTTTCTTGTTAAAATACAATTGAAAATCCCCACTGTCCACCTTGGTAGGCCAACCCCGCATTACCCAGCCCATTACAGTGCGCAAAACAGAGTCCCTGGCAGAAGCCTTTGCCACTTCGCTTGAAGAAATGGGGCCCGGGGATACAACGTCAATGAGTAACACTGGGGCTTCCGGAGTCGGGTTGTCCAATAGTTCAGACAAGGGGCATTAGCTGAGGGCGTCAGCATGTCCCAGAGTTCTACCCGGCCGATGGAGCAGTTTGTATGAATAGGTGGCTAAGAAAATGGACCATCTGGTCATCCGGGGAGAAAGTGCAGCCGGGGTCGGTTTATCTCCAGCCAAAAGTCCCAAGAGAGGCTGGTGGTCCGTAATGAGTTCAAAAGTACGGCCAAACAAGTACTCGTGAAATTTTTTGACCCCAGCTACAGCCGCTAATGCCTCCCTGTCCAGCTGGCTATAGTTCCTTACAGCACTGGATAAAGTGCGAGAGTAATAGGCGATGGGTGCCTCTAACCCGTTCGGCAGTCTATGGCTTAAGACTGCACCTACGCCAAAAGGGGAAGTGTCACACACCAACACTAGAGGTAGTTCAGAATTGTATTGGATAAGGAAGCTATCCTCAGACAAAAGTTTCTTTACTGCGTTGAATGCAGCCGCTTCTCGTTTGCCCCACACCCAGGGAACGTTTTTTTCAAGGAGCCTATGCAGTGGCTCCACAATGGTGGCTTTGTGTTTTGAAAACATGGTGTAGAAATTAAGAAGCCCCAAGAAGGCCTATAGTTCGGTCTTTGATTTAGGGGTGGGCGCGTTCTGGATGGCCCTGACTTTGCTTTCTGTGGGGTGAATGCCTGTGCGATCGATACTGTAGCCTAAAAATTCCACTGATGGAACTGCTATCTTGCATTTTGCTCGTTTGAGTTTGAGTCCCGCTTCTCTGAATCTGGTTAGGACTTGTCTAACCTTATGTCCTAACTGAGTCTCGTCTTGGCCACTAATTAGAACGTCGTCGAAATAAGGGACGACTCCTGGGAGGCCTTGTAGAAGGCGCTCCATGGTACTCTGGAAGAGCCCTGGGGCGATGCTAACCCCAAACTGTAGTCTAGTGCATTTAAAGGCACCTCTGTGAGTTATTGTGGTCTGTGATTCTGCCATAGTGTCATCTATTGGCAGCTGCTGGTACGCCTGCGCAAGGTCTAGTTTTGCGAATAGCTTGCCAGGCCCCAGGGAGTGTAGTAGATGGTGGACGATCGGAACGGGATAGGCGCTCTGCTGCAACGCCTTATTAATCGAACACTTATAGTCAGCGCAAATTCTAATTGATCCGTCCGATTTAACTGGTGTGACTATTGGGGTTTCCCACTTAGCGTGATCTATGGGAACTAACACCCCTTGCTTAATGAGCTTGTCGAGCTCTGCATCAATTTTGGGCTTTAACGCAAATGGAACCCGTCTTGCTTTCAGCCTGATTGGCGCTACATTGGGGTCTAAATTAAAGGAGATAGGGGTCCCCACGTACTTGCCTAGAGTCTCTTCAAAAACGTCCTGAAACTCGTGAAGAATGGTTTCTTTGAGGGATGGCCCTCCGATGCTGAGAACTCCCGTGAAGCCCATGCCGAGGGCTTGGAACCATGCCATGCCCAGGAGACTCGGTAGCGGCTTGCTTACGATGGTCAGGGGCAGCTCTTTCTGGAACTCGCCGTAGGTGACCCGGAACGTGCCCACACCTTCTACTGGAACTCGGTTTCCCTGGTAGTCGAGGAGGCGAACTTTCTGTCGGGACAGCTGGGCTTTCTGGAACTTAGGCAGGAGCGCTTTGAGTGTCGTCCAGGACATGATTGACAGTGTAGACCCAGTGTCGATTTCCATTTCGCATGGTCTGCCTTCGATTTCTACTTTCGTGTAGACTTTCAAATCGTCGGTTGTGCTGGCTTGGCCGATTCTCATGCTGTAGGTCTCTCGCTTTTGAGATTCGCGCCTTTTTCTCGCGCCATCATCTTTGATTGGCTGTTTTGAACGAGCCGATTCTGGTTGGTCGCGGTAGTCACGTGGCTTGTGACTATGCGGAAATTGAGCTCTGCAAACTCGTGCTAGGTGGCCTTTCCTATCGCAACGCCTGCAAATGGCGTCTCTGTATTTACACGATTGTCTCTCGTGATCCCTGCCACAGCTAGAACAGTTCTTGTGGTGGCGGTTTTGCTCGCTCTTTTTCTTTTCCGTATGGAAGACGTCCTCGCCCGACTCTTCCTCTGTGCTGGTTCGTGCCTCCTCTCTGTGGACGGGGACTGTTTTCGGGCCGTCTTTGCTTGGTAGTGGTCACTGCAGCGCTTCAGAAGCCTTCGTTGATACTTTGTGTGCTCGGGCTTCATCCAGCACACCGCCTAGCGTTAGGTCTGGCTTGGCCAGGAGTCACTCTGTAACCGAGTGTCTCTAATGCCGCAAATCAATTGCTCAAGTAGCGCGTCGTCTAAGTCTCTGTAGTCACAATGCGTTGCAGCTTTTTGAAGTGCGGCTACATATGTGCTGACCGGTTCTCCTTCTTTTTGTACACGCTGTCGGAGCTCGTAGCGCTGTACGAATTTCAAAGGAACTGGAGCGTAGTGGGCTCTCAGGTTTGCTTGAAGGATGTCCCAAGGGACCGTCTGGACTGGGTTTGGCTCGCAGAGGGACTCAGCCATCTCAAAGACGTCTGGCCCGCAGTGGCTTAAGAACAGGGCTCGTTTTCGGTTTGCTGATAGCCCTTGCATTTCGCTAGCTTCCAGGGAGCACTCAAACCTGATCAGATACGATCCCCACTTTTCTCGGGTTGGGTCAAAGGGTTTTGGCGGAACGTAGGCAGACATGCCGAGTCTCTGTGTTCGCTAGTCACCCTGGCTGAAACTCCAAGCTCTTTTTGATTTGCTTCTTGTGGTCTCAATCCCACCTTCATCGCCAATGTTGTAGCGCGGGAATAACGAGAGGCACAAGCAAGCTAGTGACAACAGCTCTTTAATTCAGGGTGAGACTTCAGCCAAGCAACACAGGCAACAGTCCTCTTTATATATCTTTCAGAAGCAACCATGAACCAATCAGAATTCACTGAACATTTGAATTTCCCACACAAAATAGATACATACATAACAATTGAAACTGTCATTAGTAAGTATGCCTTCATATGATGTTTCACTTCATGACTGCATGACTTAGCAATGTAAATTTCAGCCCCAATTAAGCCAGGACTGTATCAAATTGTTGGGTATGAAATAGAAAAAGATGGGTGGCAGGAAAGGAACACAGTATATTGATTAAATAATTTTTAAGTCAGAGAAAGTGAACCGAGACACTCAAGCATTTTGTAAACCAACTCACTTTTATAAGACTAAAATACTAAAATTAGTAGGTATACAGTTTGGTAGCAAGCATCCCACTGCTACACCTGCCTTTTTTTACTAGTGGTTGAAAACCGCCCTTGTGTAGACAACATATCTGCAAATACATCTTTGTCCTTATCACTGGAAATTGCAATGTCTTTCCTCAGGTCTATGAACTTTGGCCTGCTCTGTAAATATCTCCTCCATATTAATAATGAATTGATGAATTTGTTTTATACTGATGATTGTTTCATTCTTTATATCTGAATCCTGCCCACATTTTGTTTGGATTGGAGCTGGTTATAAATATTGTTAAATAAATAAATACATGAACCCGCTTAAAGCCATAGACTGGATGACTTGGGCCACTTACCCTCTCTCTCTCAGCTCACCTCACTTTACAGGGTTGTCATTGTGTGAAAATGGTGGAGTTAAATTTGTTCAACACCTTGAATTATAGATAGATAGATAGATAGATAGATAGATAGATAGATAGATAGAGATAGATAGATAGATAGATAGATAGATAGATATAGACATAGACATAGACATAGACATAGACATAGACATAGACATAGACATAGACATAGACATAGACATAGACATAGATTATATATATGCATATTCTTTCTAGCCAGGTTTTACCTACGTAACCTAAGTTGTTCTACAGCCCTGGTTCTGTGAAATCTCATTCACAAGTTTCTGGGCCTTTTTTTTGCTGACAAACAGCAACTCTGTGTTGTTCTCTGGGAGACTCAGATAGCTATTTCTGCCTTTTAAGGCATCATCAGTGAGCCACACCCTCTTCTCAGATATCCTCCCTGTAAAGGTACAATGTGTCTTTTTCTTTTTCGTAGGCTTTTATGTGCATATTCTTTCTAGCCAGGTTTTACCTACGTAAGCTAAGTAGTACTTAGCTTACGTAGGTAAAACCTGGCTAGAAAGAAAATGCACATAAAAGCCTACGAAAAAGAAAAAGACATATATATATATATTTCTTACTTCTTCGTAGGGTTTATGTGTGTTTTTCTTCTAGCCAGGTTTTCCCTACGTAGCCAAGGTTTTTTTTGTAGCTATGGATCTATTTAGGTCTCCCACCTAGCAGTTAGAGCTTGCTAGGTGTTAGAAAGGAAAAAAGCCCAGAACCGAGTAGATGAGATTCTACTGAGCTGGAGCTACAAAAAAACCTTGGCTACGTAGGGAAAACCTGGCTAGAAGAAATATATATATATATATATATATATATATATATATATATATATATATATATATATATATATACACATACATACATATACATATACATATACATATACATATACATATACATATACATATACATATACGTATTGCCTGGGGCCACAACCTAATCTTCTTCCCATTATATCAGCCCATCCCACTTGGTCAGGCTGGGAAGCTATGTTTATTTTATTTATTTATTTGTTTTAATTTCTATACCACCCTTCTCCAATATAGGACTCAGGGCGGTGCACAGCCAAAGTAAAAAACCAGACATAGAAAAATTAAAAACTGATTAAAATAATTAGATAATTTGGCCATAATTAAAAACAATTCCAATTTAAAATAGTTTAAAAATTTGACTCAAGCCAGCCCAGCTAGTTGGAATAAATGGGTTTTCAGGGCCCGACGAAAAATCCGGAGGTCTGTTATTGTACGTAACTCTGGGGGGAGGTTGTTCCAAAGGGTGGGCGCCGCCACAGAGAAGGCTCTCCCCCTGGGGGTCGCCAGCCGACATTGTCTGGTGGACGGCACCCTGAGGAGGCCCATCTGTGCGAGCGTACTGGCCAGTGGGAGGCTATTGGTGGCAGAAGGCGGTCTCGTAAATACCCCGGCCCTAAGCCATGGAGCGCTTTAAAGGTGGTCACCAACACCTTGAAGCGCACCCGGAAGACCACCGGGAGCCAGTGCAGCTCGCGCAGGAGAGGTGTCACATGGGAGTGCCTCGTCGCCCCCATAATCCCCCGCGCGGCCGCATTCTGGACCAGCTGGAGCCTCCGGGTGCACCCCAGGGGGAGCCCCATGTAGAGAGCGTTACAGTAGTCCAGGCGGGAAGTGACGAGTGCTTGAGTGACTGTGCGTAGGGAGTCCCGATCTAGAAAGGGGCGTAACTGGCGTATCAGACGAACCTGCTAAAAAGCCCCCCTGGCCACGGCCGTCAAATGATCTTCCAAAGACAGCCATGCGTCCAGGCGGACGCCCAAGTTACGAGCCCTCTCCGTGGGGGCGAGTGATTCACCCCCAATAGCCAGCGATGGCATCAGCTGGCTATATCGGGACGCCGGAAGCCACAGCCACTCGGTCTTGGAGGGGTTGAGTCGGAGCCTGTTTCTCCCCATCCAGGCCCGCACGGCCTCCAGACACTGGGACATCACTTCAAGGGCATCATTGGGGTGGCCTGGGGTGGAGATGTACAGCTGGGTGTCATCAGCGTACTGATGGAACTCCACCCCAAAGCCACGGATGATCTCACCCAACGGCTTTACATAAATGTTGAACAGAAGGGGCAAAAGGACCGACCCTTGTGGCACCCCACAAGCAAGGTGCCTCGGGGTCGACCGTTGCCCCCCTGTCAACACAAATTGCGACCGGTCAGAGAAGTAGGAGGAGAACCACCGCAGCACGGTGCCTCCCACCCCCAACCCCGCCAACCGGTGCAACATGATACCATGGTCGATGGTATCAAAAGCCGCTGAGAGGTCTAACAGGACCAGGATAGAGGAACAACCCCTATCCCGGGCCCTCCAGAGATCATCCACCAATGCGACCAATGCCGTTTCAGTGCTGTGCCCAGGCCGGAAGCCAGACTGGAGCGGGTCTAGATAGACAGCTTCATCCAGGTACCGGGGAAGCTGTTGCGCCACCACACTCTCAACAACCTTCGCAATGAAGCGAAGGTTGGAGACTGGACGATAGTTAGCCAAAACAGCTGGATCCAGAGAGGGCTTCTTGAGGAGGGGCCTCACAACCGCTTCTTTCAAAGCGGCCGGCAGGACCCCCTCACTCAAAGAAGCGTTAACAATCTTCTGGAGCCAGCCTCGTGTCACCTCCCGGGAAGCCAGTACTAACCAGGAGGGACACGGGTCCAATAAACATGTGGTCGCGTTCAGCCGTCCCAGGACCCTGTCCATGTCCTCGGGAGCCACAGGATCGAACTCCCCCCAGGTAACACTCTCAAGACCTGCCTCAGTCATCCCGTCCGGACATACTCAGTCAGAGGCCAGCCCTTCCCGAATCTGAGCGATTTTGTCATACAGATACTGCACAAAATCCTCAGCACGGCCCTGCAAGGGGTCATCCCGCACCTCCAGATGAAGGAGGGAGCGGGTCACCCTAAACAGGGCGGCTGGGCGATTATCTGATGACGCGATAAGAGCGGCAAAATAGCTCGTTTTTGCCGCTTTTATCGCCACTAGGTAGGTCTTAATATGAGACCTCACCAGTGTTCGGTCAGATTCGGAGCGGCTGGTCCTCCAACTACTCTCCAGGCGTCTTTTCCGGCGCTTCATCTCCCTAAGCTCCTCGGAGAACCAAGGAGCTAGGTGAGTTCGGTGCCGGGTCAGAGGCCGCAAAGGCACAACTCGGTCCAAGGCCCCGGCAGCCGCACTATCCCAGGCGGCCACCAGGTCTTCAGCCGAGTCATGAGCCAGAGTCTCAGGAAATGGCCCAACCTCCGTCTGGAACCTATCAGGGTCCATCAGGCGCCTGGGTCGGAACCACCTGGTCGGTCCCGCCTCCCTGCAGCGGGGTGCAGCGGTCAGAAAGTCCAGTCGAAGGAGCGAGTGGTCAGACCATGACAAGGGTTCGATGGCTATATCCCCTATATCCCTATATGTTGAAAGAACTATGACTGATAGGGGTCCAATAAGAGAGCTTCTTTGCCATTTGCCCACCCTGTGGAGTATTCTCCCCCCAGATGTGTGGCTCAGGAACTCTGGGAGTTGAAGTCCGCATGTCATAAGGAGGCCATTGTTCTCCACTCCTGGTTCCTTTTTAAAGTTTTATCTTTTATATATATACACTGTTTTACATTTTAACATTTTATTTGTACACTGCCCAGAGTCCCTCTTTGAGGTAGATAGACAGAAATGTGAAAAATAAGTAAATAAATAAAAATATAATCAATAAATAATGCTTATCCATATTTATAGATAGGCTGCCGATTTAAGTCTATCAACAACTTTTTGGTGAAATTCACTTTGCTGCTGATTTTTGGCTACTAATTTTGGCTACTAATTTATTTGCTAGAATAAATTTTCTTTTCAACTGGTCATACATAATAAAGTAACTCAGGACTGTTTCTACAGATGGTGGCAAGCCCACTGTGACACAGCAAAGTTTCATAAAACTACAAAGTAAGATTAATTTCTACAGCACTGTGAAAAGATGTACAGTTTTGAAAGAGTACAAACTGCTTATGGTTAAGTGGAAAAGTCACTTGAGAGAAACTTTGAGAGAAACTTTATAGCTGAAGAAACCCCATGGGTTCTTACCCATTGCTCAGAAGTAACAATGAGAAAGAAAGACTGTAGCTCAAATGCTCAAACTGGGTAAGTACTACGTGCTATTATTTTCATGATCAGTTGATCCTTTTAATCATACAGGGAAAGGAAAATGGATCTATAGAAACTGTACAATAACCATGTGACACACTAGCATTTCCTCTCTCCCTGTTTTGAGATGGTTTTATTGTTTTAAATTTATTTTGCTTAGAAAACAAATCAAATCACAGATAACAGAGTGAGGGACATATGACTTGGCAATAAATTATAAAATATATAGTAAAACAATTACAGAGAGTAAAAACAGCTAAAATTTTAAAATATCACAGCAGAATTAACAAACATTAAAAAGATCTAAGAACATATCAAGAGTCCAACAAAAATTGTGTATGTACTGGGATAAACAAAAAGATTTTATTATGTTTTGTGAAAAGGATAACTCCTAATTAAAATTTTCTAGTGCATGTCCCATCTTTTATACATCAATTTTTCCATAACAGCAGTCTCCTAATTTTTCATACCAGAAATCTAATGATGGAGCAGTGGTGGGTTTCTACTGGTTCGCCCCGGTTCAAGCGAACCAATAATGGCAGTAGCGGTAGGCTCCGCCCAGCCACCCGGATGTCATCACGGATGCTCTGTGCATGTACAGAAGGTTCTGTGCATGTGTAGAAGCGCCACACGTGAGCGAAGTGAGCGTGCACACACACAAGTGAGCGCGAACCGGTAGTAAAGGTAAGAGGAACCCACTACTGTGATGGAAGCTCTGTATTTTTTCAGAATTGTGTTACAACCAACCTTGCAGCAACCGTCATGTATTGAATAGTTATACTTTAGTGAGTTATCTCACTAAATAATGACAGTAAACATATCTTCGGACTATAGCTAAATTTTCCAATATTCATGCTGTTAATGTCTCTAATCACTTTCATCAAGAATCTTTGTACGATTTCAGAGGACTATCATACATGCATATTGGTGCCTTTTGCTTTACCACATTTCCAATGTTTATTTGGGCCTCTCCCAGCAATTTTAGTAACTTAAATGGGGATATAATACCATATTTTGAAACATTTGGTTTCCAAAGTATAAAAAAATGTTGGTTTCAAAATTATAGAATATTAATCTGAATTTCATTTATTCCTCTTTTAGTTTTAAATTCTCCTTTTCTGAAATACATCACTGATACTTATTTGAATGAAAACTTTTTATTAATACAACATATTGAAAAGCAATCCTATAAACCAATTATTGGAATGGGAAAACATACTAAATTATAGGTATATGATTATGTTTGTTTCTTTTTACCTATTCCTCAGTCGTGTCCGATTCAGAGACTGCCTGAACAAGTCCCTGAAGATTTTTGGCAAGTATTTTCAGAAATGGTTTGCCTCCTTCC
Source organism: Arizona elegans (assembly GCA_022577455.1). Classification (NCBI taxonomy): domain Eukaryota; kingdom Metazoa; phylum Chordata; class Lepidosauria; order Squamata; family Colubridae; genus Arizona; species Arizona elegans. The sequence goes on from JAKOOJ010000006.1 coordinate 32,689,056, forward strand.
TAGGTCTGAAAAAAAGTGACTAGCCCAAGGCCACCCAGCTGGCTGGGGCTAGAACTCATGGGCTTCTGATAAAAAAACCCCTCAGAATCCAAATGAAGTCCAGGTAGTAGAGTTTGAAATAGGTTAACAGAGCGTCTTCCTGTTCTAGTAGCTTTTTAAAAACAACTTGCAGATCCCTAAGCTCAGCATTCAGTATTTTCAACTTGTTTTAGAATTTTCGGCTCTACATAGAAAAGTATTTTTAGTAGAAGTAGAAATTACATAGAATATTTCACAAGTAATATTCTTCTCTAGTGACAGGAAAAGAGAAGAGCATTCAGTAATGCATTAGAATCAGGCTTGGAAAAATTTGCACCATTTATCTTTATGGAAGATAATCACAGTAGTTTCCTGTGAATCTGCATTTTACTTCAGGCAGTCTGCCTGTACTAGCTTAAATATTTATATGTTCACCTCTTCTTTAAAACTGGGAAAATATGGCCCATATCACTAAAAGTATACTAAATGACTCATTTTGTTCAAGTTTTATTTGAAAATTGTCATGAACTGCACACTGCGCATAATATTAAGGTCAAATCACTGCAAATATTGATCATGTAATTTTAGTTCTCTAACTGTGCTTTATTAAGCAAATTAACATTCAAACTTTATTGTTGTCAGAGTACATGCGTACAATGAGATTGGCTGTGACTCCCTTTGTGCACCCCGCCAACCCAATACAACTCACAGTGAAAGACCCAGATGGACATTTCTTCCAACAGATCCAAGTGTAGATTCATTTAAGAAGCTGATGCATACACTGAAGTCTGGTAAGCCACAGAGAAAGTAACTGGAATCATAATTATGTATAGGGATTTTGAAAAATGTAAGAGAAGCTAAATATTTAAATACTGTAAGTTACACAAGATCTCTGGATATTAGAATGGCTGATAAAAATATAGATGAACTCTTGATACAATACCTCTGCAATTTTTAATTCTCATTATTTTAATCCACAAAATATTTATGCTGGTTTTTACCAGTAATGAGGATTTGATTTAATAGCTCAACACTTTGTGATTGTCTTTATGGGTACTAAAAAGGCTGCTCCAAAATAATCAGTATCTCACTCTGGAGTGTGATTGCAATGCAAATTAATGTACAATTTTGTCCTTACTTAAAAATGCTTTTTCCTACTGGCATATACTGTATTCAGCATGGCTTTTTAAATAGGCACTGGTTTCATTTATGGTCCAAGATATGTAAAAATTATATCTACAAATTAAATGTGCACCTACATAATTCTCAGATTGTGTGATGCAGTAAGATGTTGAAAATTTCTCTTGCCATTCTTAAAATATGTAATGCTGCTGAACACTAACAGCATGTTAATTGCTCTATTATTATTGATTATAGCTAAATTGTTCAATTTTTCAGGGTAGAATATAAAGTGAACTTTTCCCTGGTATGAAATGGTTTGTTGTAAAAAGAAAGGAAAAAAAAAAACAATCGGAATAGTTAAACTCTTCCTGCAGGTATTTCCATGCATAGAAAACAAAGGAAATTGCTTTTTTTAAGGCCAAAAATAGGAAAGCCTGCCTTCCAGATGTTATTAAGTTATAATATCCAGCAATCTCCCTATTGGCCCATTGGCTGCGACTAACAGAAATTATGGGTTAGCTGTACAGGAACCATAGATCCCCATGCTGGTAAAGTCAGATATTCTATACCAAATGATGACCAATCGTGCTTTAGTAGTAGTTTAATTCTTTTTCTGTGACATAACACCAGTGTGGTCAACAGACAAGATGATGGTTGCAGAATTGTGATCAAAACCCTGCTCCTTTGAACATGTGTGCAGCATTGGCAAAAAAGTGCTGGGGCTTTGATAACTGTTTTGACACCCTCCTACTACCTAATTCAGCTTTTCCTTATAAAGAGTAGCTGATGTCCGAGGAGGATATTGGGCAGGTGATGAGCGGTATCTGGTTTCCTCTAGACATAACATTTAAAATTGAGGCCAAACAGTTCAATCTTGGTTTCATCAGACCAGAGTGTTATGTATGTAGATTTTGGGCGGGCAGTTTGAATTAGCTGACAGTCAGCTGATTGGCTGACCTCCACAGCTGCAAGATATATAAGGGGAACTGTTTCCCCAGGTCAGTTGCTGGGTTCTCACCCTACAATAAAGAGCTATTGTCACTCACTGCCTGGCTTGCTGTGTCCTCATTCACCCAACATAACCTTGGCGACGAAGGTGGGATATTGAGGCCAGAAGCCACGGAAAGAGCTGAAGCCATGAGTCGATGAGAGAGCTGCAAACCCGAATCCAGCCAGGCGAGTGAGCAGAGCACTGGGAGAATCTACCTACGATGTCTGCCTACGTACCGCCAGCGCCTTTCAACCCAACGGAAGAGAAGTGGGGATCCTACATGTCCCGCTTCGAATGCTTCCTGGTGGCCAGCGACCTACAGGGGATAACCGACGTACAGAAGAAGGCCCTGTTCCTGAGCCATTGTGGACCCAAGATGTTCGATATGGCCGAGGCCCTGTCAGAATCGAACTCGGTCCACATTGTCTTGTGGCAAACCCTTCAGACACTGCTGAAGGACCACTATGCCCCAATGCCATCGAAGTACGTGCAGTGGTTCGACTTCCGGCAACAGCTGCAGCTTGAGGGAGAATCGATCAGCGAGTACGTCGCTGCCCTGTGCAAGGCTGCAAACCAGTGCGAGTACTGAGACCTTGATGAGATGCTGCTAGAGCAACTAATCTGCGGAGTGAGAGATATTCGCTTGCAGAGAAGGTTGCTCGCAAAGACAAATCTCACACTACACCTCGCACTGGACGAGGCGAGGGCTCACGAATCCTCCTCCAAGGCAGCCGAGAGACTACAGGGGACGACGCAGAACAGAATGGCACAGAAGTCAGCCCCGGTTCACCAGGAAACCGTAGGCACGAGGAGCAAGGAAGAGTCGGACGAGGAGGTCTGCCGGACCGAACAGGACCAGCAGGACCGGCGAAGTCACCAAGATGCCTGTGTGAGTTGTGGGGGACCCCATCCGCGCCAGACCTGCAAATTCCGAGACGCCATTTGCCGACAATGTGAGCGGAAGGGGCACATCGCTAGACTCTGCAGAACCAAGAAGAACCCCTATTACAAGCCGTGGAGCAACGCTAGCCAATCAGAGACGGCGCAGCGGATGAGAACCAATCCGAAGGGCGGCTACAGGAAGAGCATGAAATCTGAGGATCTTGAGGCCTGCACCATTCGAATCGGCTGGACCTGCACATCCCCCGGCAAGAAGACCTACACGACGGTCGACATCGAGGGGCATGAGTGCGTAATGTAGATTGACACCAGATCCCCAATTACCATTATGTCCTGGGACAAGCTAAAGAAGGCTGTCCCCAGCATCCAGAGACGGCAATTACGGCACCAGCGGCTGGGACTGCGCGATTACCAGGGGAACCGCATCTCCATGGAAGGAATCGGCGAGTTCCAGGTGGAGTACAGGGAATTCCGAGAGAAGCTGCCCCTCACCATAGTCAGCAGAAACCTCCCAAGCCTCCTAGGCATGGACTGGTTCAGAGCCCTGGGCATGGGATTCACTGGAGTCCACAACGTGCAAAGCACCCTGAAGGACGACCTGATGCAGGAGTTCCAGGACGTGTTCAACAAGCGACTTGGCAAGTATGTGGGGACCCCTATCTCATTCAACCTCGACCACAACATTGCCCCCATCCGGTTGAAGCTCAGGAGGATACCATTTGCCCTAAAGCCCAAGATAGACGTGGAACTGGACAAGTTGATTAAGCAAGGGGTGCTAGTGCCAGTCGATTATGCCCAGTGGGAGACCCCAATAGTGACCCCTGTTAAGCCTGATGGGTCAATGCACATCTGTGCAGACTATAAGTGTACGATCAATAAGGCTCTCCAGCAGAGCGCTTACCCGGTTCCAATTGTACATCATCTACTGCATTCCCTGGGGCCCGGCAAGATATTCGCGAAACTCGATCTGGCGCAGGTATATCAGCAGTTGCCTGTAGATGGCGCTACCGCAGAGGCACAGATTATAGTTACGCATAGAGGTCCCTTTAAGTGCACCCGACTCCAATTTGTAGTCAGCATAGCCTCCGGACTGTTCCAGAGCACTATGGAGAGTCTGCTACAGGGGATTCCTGGGGTGGTCCCATACTTTGATGGTGTTCTCGTCGCCGCAGAAGACGAGCAACAGCTAGGGGAGAGACTTAGTCAAGTACTAGGACAGTTCAGAAGTGCCGGACTCAGGGTCAAATGCAACAAGTGCATGATCGCGGTCCCTTCTGTGGAATTCTTGGGGTATCAGGTCGACGGAACTGGCATACACCCTACCGAAAGCAAGATTAGGGCGATCCAAGAGGCCCCCACCCACAAAGACAAAGCGGAACTACAAGCATTCCTGGGACTATTGAACTTTTACGCATTTTTTCTAAAAGACAAGGCAACAGTAACGGAGCCCGTGCACAGACTGTTGGCCAAAAAGTCCACATGGGTTTGGGGGAAGGCTGAAGCTATCGTGTTTGCTGCAGTAAAGAAACTCCTGTCAGCCGAGAGTTTTCTAATTCAATACAATTTTACGCTTCCCCTAGTTCTAGTTTGTGACACGTCCCCCTTCGGCGTGGGGGCCGTCCTGAGTCATAGACTACCGAATGGTCTAGAGGCACCCATCACCTACTACTCCCGGACTCTTTCAAGTGCTAAAAGGAACTACAGTCAACTTGACAAGGAGGCCCTGGCAGCAGTCTCAGGAGTCAAGAAGTTCCACGAATACTTGTTCGGCAGAGATTTCAACCTCATCACAGACCATTGCCCCCTTCTGGGCCTCATAGCAGGGGACCGACCCACCCCGGCTGCCCTGTCTCCCAGGATGACACGCTGGGCCATCTTCCTGGCAGCATACTCCTATCGCCTGGTACATCAACCAGGGGTGAGCATGGGCAACACCGACGCCCTCAGCCATTGCCTGTTACTGGACAGGATAGAAGACCCCACACCTGGAGTTCCAGTCCTGCTGATTGATGTCTTGGACTTGGGGCCATCACTTCAGCAGAGGTGGCGAGGGCTTCAACCAAAGACCACGTGATAAGAAAAGTCACGAGTTGGGTCACGAGGGGGTGGCCAGAAAAGACTGAGGGCAGGGAATTCAAACACTTCGCTAACAAAAAGGGCGAGTTAACAATTCAAGGGGGTTGTCTATTGTGGGGCGATCGGGTCATTGTTCCCTTGGGAAAAAGGGAAAAAGTCTTGACTTTGTTGCATGAGGGACACCCCGGAATCGTAAGGATGAAGGGGTTAGCTAGGAGCTATGTCTGGTGGCCCCTAATGGATAAGGACATCACTGAGTGGGTGGGGAAGTGTCAGCCCTGCCAAGAGTCTAGGCCAGACACCCCGACAGTACTGGTAAGGAAGTGGGAGCGGCCTCAGGGTCTAGGATCCACATAGATTTTGCCGGCCCATTCCCCGGGCAGGTTTTTATGGTCGTCGTAGATGCCTTTGCAAAGTGGCTAGAGATTAGATTTATGAAAGCCACTACCACCGACGCAGTCATTAGGGAACTAAGGCAGTTGTTCGCCACCCACGGATTGCTGGACACCTTAGTTTCAGACAACGGGCCCCAGTTCACGGCCACGCAGTTTGAGGGGTACTTAGCTGAGTTGGGGATCAGACACGTACTCTCCGCCCCATTTCATCCGGCTAGCAATGGATTGGCTGAGAGATTTGTGAGAACGGCTAAGGAAACCATCTCATGCCTAGGCCCCGGGGACTGGCAGGAAAGAATAGACAAATTCTTAACGGCCCAACATGCCGTACCATGCACCATCACAGGCCGGAGCCCGGCAGAACTTCTAATGGGGAGAAAGCTCCGAGGAGTCCTAGACAGGCTACACCCCAACTATTCCCCTGACAACTTCAGAGGGACAGAGAAAAGGCTTAGGGAGTTCACAGTAGGGACGCCAGTGTTCACAAGGAATTATGGGAATGGGCCCCTCTGGGAAATCGGGACAATCACAGAGGTAACCGGGCCTAAGTCTTATAGGGTAGACATGGGAGATGGGAGGATTTGGCGCCGGCACATTGATCAGTTATGGAAGCGTTTAACCATCAAAACAGAAGACATCTTCGACGAACCGCTCCCTAACTACCCACAGAACTTCCGATCTAGTTCAAGCACGAAGCAAGTGGAGGATTTAGCTGTCGGCCCCGAGATCCAGCACCGCCCCATCGCGGAAGATCGACCAGCCGAAGAAGTCGCCGCCCACAATGAATTCATGGAGGTTCCATTGTCAGAGCAGGGAGAAACAGGGAGTTCATCCTACCTGCTAGACGCCACACCTCCGACTGAACTGCGCAGGTCAACTAGGGTGCGGACAAGCCCTGGTCACCTGAGGGACTTTGTATGCTAATGTCCACCCCAAGTGACTTCTGGGAGGGGAGGAGTGTTATGTATGTAGATTTTGGGCAGGCAGTTTGAATTAACTGACCATCAGCTGATTGGCTGATCACCACAGCTGCAAGGTATATAAGGGGAGCTGTTTCCCCAGGTCAGTTGCTGGATTCTCACCCTACAATAAAGAGCTGTTGTCACTCACTGCCTGGCTTGCTGTGTCCTCATTCACCCAATGTAACACAGAGAATCTTGTTCCTCACAGTCTGAGAGTCCTTTAGCTGTTTTTTTTGCAAACTCCAAGCAGGCTTTCATGTGTTTTATGCTAGCTACTCTGCCATAAGGCCCAGGTCAGTGGAGGGCTGCAGTGATAGTTGTCTTTCTGGAACTCTGTTGTCCTCCTGCTCTTTTAGGAATGTTTTATATTTTTATTTCTTTATGTTTTTTGTTTTTTACTTTTGTCTCATGTTTTTATATCATGATATAGTTTTAATTGTAATTTTTGCTTGTAAGCTGTTTGACAGAGCTGTTAGGTGCAACAAGATCAAAGGCACATTTGCACTCAGAGTTTCTGCACTTCAAACTGGCCCCATAAGCTGTTAACAAATTGATAATTTTTGCACTAGATTTTCCTGATCAACACTGGCCCCTTGAAAAAGACAACACAAAGATCACACCAAACTAGCTTCTCATATTGCTTAGGGGAAAAAAATTAAATTGTATATATTTTTAGCATTTTTTAAATTGCTAAATTAGTCATTTTTAAAAGAAATAAGTGAACAAAAAAAGAAAAAAATAGTCGATACAAAAACATAGCAGCAGTAAGCCGACAAAAGAATTACCAGGATTGTATAATTAGTGCCCAGTAAATGCTGAGAAATTAACCATAAAAAGCATATTACTTTACGTTACTTTACGAATCTCTGAGTTGAATGCTAAAATCTATTTGCTATTAAAAATTCAATTAAAACAAAAGAAAGAAAAAATACTACTAAAACATTATACAATAAATGTTAGTTTATAACTTGTTTTTTGTTGAACTCCAACTGATGTACAATATTTATAAAAGTTTACAATTTTTGTGTATTTCTGAATTCAGTATGATTCATTTCTGAATCATACTCTTAATATATTTGCCTTGCTACATAATACATATGCAAGCCATACTTGCTTAAATTTTAGTTAAATTTCTATCATAAATATATGCTATTAATTTTTCCATTGCACATATTTAAATCCCCAGTATGATATCATCAATATCTCTCTTTTCCAATGTTGCGTTAAGTTTATTCTTGTGTCTGGGAACATGTATCTTGATAAATTGTGATACTTTTTAAAAATATATTTTGGAATTAGGTTTAGCTAGAAAAATGTATTTTATCTCAAATTTGTTTTCTAAAATTCCTTGAATTGTTCTGTGTACTTCTTTCTAGTAGTTTTGGCAGTTTTTTTATATGTCCGCTTCATATGATGAAATATTCTTTCTGTCTCAAAATAAATACATTTCCAGCATTTATTATTGTATGGATTTATCTAGGCAATTATTGATGGAGTTGTATATTATCTATAAAACATTTTAGACCAGTTTTCTCTTTAGTTATCATTTGGGGTAAATTTTATGGATTTGTTCTTTAATTCTTCCCATTCTTTAAAGTTCATAATCCATTTTATCATGCATTATTTGTTCTGTTTTCATATCATTTCGGAGTAACGGTTTGTAGTAGGTAATCTTCTACAACAAACTACCTACCTTCACTAAGTACTTCTTAATGTGTATTTGATTCTTTAAAATGTAATTACACTGTTCTTATAATAGTTATTTCAAACCTGAAAAGCATTTAAATGAGATGCTTGTGGTAAAGATGTTGGAGTTAATTTTTTTTCTTGTAAGGTTTCATAGTTCTATCAAACTTTGTCTAATAAAATGTTGTTTAAAATTTTTATTCTCTTTCATACTCCTGTACATAACTATTTGTGAAACTCTTTAGACCAGGAGTGTCAAACTCCATTTCATTGAAGGGCTGCATCAGGGTTGCGTTTGACCGCCGGGATCCAGGGTAGGCATGGTCAGGGTGTGCGTGGTCAGCTCGATGTCACTCATATCGAGGGTGCTTGTGGTGGCCTGAGCACTCTGCCAGTGAAATGGGCTCTCGAGCTCCATTTTCGACTGCCACAGCCTCTTGCAACCCTCTGCCAGTGGAAATGGAGCTTGAGAGGGCTGCATGTGGCCCCCCCAAGCTCCATTTTCACTGGCAGAAGCACCGTGGGCCAGTTCTTTGCTGTTTCCAGAGTGGTCCTGTGGGCCAGATCTAAGTACCCTGTGGGCCGGATCCGGCCCCCAGGCCTTGCGTTTGACACCCTTACTTTAGACCATCTCTTTCCAATGTGACATTCTGCTGCTGGGGGATTTTAACCTTTCAGCCATGATAAACAGCTTGGTCATTTACAGAATAAGTTTGGAAAAGCAGTCCCTTTCTGTCTTTTGAGTCTTGTAGAATTCTGAATTTAAGTTATTTTTTTTTTATTCCATTAAATTTACTAGCCGTTCCCTGCCTTTTTGTAATGATTTTGTGGAATTGGAATTTGGTGCTATGAAACTAGTAGTTTTGGGAGACTTCCGGTTGGGGACTGTGGCGGCAGGGTGCCGTGTGAACGAGCTTAGCTCCAAGGCACTAGCTTTTTCGCCGTGTCTTGGGGACCCTGAGGGGCGGGATCGCCCGGAGAGCGTCTCGGACGAGAGAGGGGATCTGAAAAGCGAGAGTGCGGCGTGCAAACGCCTCTCGCTTGGACAGATTCCTCTGTCAAACTGGCATCGGTGCGTCCGCCATTTAATGGCGGACCCGAAGTCGCGATCTCCACCAACATTGAGGAAGCGAGGAGTTCGGAGCGGCAAGCGTGAGAAGGAGACCTGACTACAGATCTCAGGTGACCGTAGGAGCGGACCTCAAAGAGCTGCGTGCCGAACCAGCTAACAGGGCTCACAGCGGTGGAAAGGCGGCGACTACTAATAACGGATCGAGCGGATCGAGTGTGAACTGCTGGCGAGGCGGCGAGGCTGTGAGAAGCAAGGAGAGTCTACTGTGCCGAGAGGGGGGGAATCCAGCTGCAGGCACTTGTATATCGATTGTGGATGAAGAGGCTTAGAATCAGACTTGGTGGATAATACCGTGAGGATACATCGCAACAATACTTCCTGCTGTCATTTTGCGGCCATCTTCTAGCTGACTGGCTTTTTCTGAAGGAAGAAACCGGAAGTGCAGCCATATGTTATATCGGGTACTTGAAATTTGACAACAGGGGGAAATTGTGTAACATTCTGATCTGCGATCTTCTCTCCCAACTGTGTTCCCGCTTATTAAGATCTGCTGTTTGTTGGATATATCTGAGACTTTTTTTTTTCTAATTAACTGAGACATTTCTTTACGTGGAAGAACTACCTTGAAAGTGGCAGCAGTTAATGAAACAAAAGTAATGAACTTTATAAAACTCTATTTATAGTACTTCTTATTATCTATTAATATTATCATCAATACCAGTATTGACACCTACCTATCAACTTATTAACCTATTAATTAACTTATCAATTTACTATTTTAGTAACTATTAATTATTAATTATTCTATAATTATCTCTCTATTTATATGGTTTTGAAGCCCTCTCTTCTTTCTTGATTAACTATTTTAGACAACTTTTCTGGTCTAGTACTATATATTACCTTGAAAAATTTAATAGATTCCAATCTACTCCTTTTGTACAATCCTTCTCTATTTGAATTGTCACCCTTTTATATTTAGTAGATTGATACCCATATTTATACTTATTTAAGAACTATTTTTAGAGCGGGTTTGATTAATTTAATAAGGGTGGGATAGTATTTTTTATATTAGTATTGCAAGGCTAAAATTGAAGAGATTTAGTATTTATCACGACATATAAACTTGGATTAATTAATCGTATTTGATCTTATATATAGATATAACCTAGACCATAATTGGAATGTGCGTTTAGCAATCATATTGAGCATATTTATATATAACCTTGTATAATAATATCTGTAAGAATTGTTATGGGCAGATAGGAAAATTAAGTAAATTTAGGATTAGAAGAATTATCTGAACCTTGCTACTAGAAGAGAGGATAGTGGATGATAATTTGGAAGAACATCGAGGTAATTTTGACAAATCAGAAGAGAAACCTAAAGGAAATGACAAGTATCTCATCGGCAGTTCTTAAGACCGGAAAGAAAACGTCCTCCAACCCTGCATTAACAATGTCTTCTCCAGCCCAGCAAAAACTTACTGAGGTGCTACCGAAAGCAGATAAGTCAGCAATGTTACCAACCATTCAAGCAATACAAACGACGCTGTCAACTATTCAAGAAACGATGCTCCTGCTACAAGAAAAAATGACTAACAATCATGTTGAACTTAAATCTGATATTCATTCTATTGATCAGAAAATGAGCGTGATCCAAGAGTCCATCCATAATAACGAGAAAAAGATAAAGAAGGTCGAGACGAGAGTGGAGCAAAACGAGAGAAACCTCGACTCGATCGACCAGAAATTGATGGCCCAGAATAGGGAGCTGGAAGACTCCATTATCCAGCTTGAGATGGACCGGGCAGCTTTTTACCTTCGCTTTCAGAATGTGGTGGAGGAAAAAGACGAAGACCTGGGAGATGTCATGGTAGACTTATTAGCTGGAATTTTACAACAAGATAAAGACGATATGATAAAGGAGCTGGATGAAATTTACAGGGTGCAAACCAACTATGCCAGGAGGAATAAACTCCCTCGAGAAGTTCATGTCAGATTTGCCCGAAGGAAAGTGAAAGACGTGCTATATAATATAGCAAGAGACGAACCTATCAATTATAAAGGCAAAAAAGTAATAGTGCTGAAACAAGTTCCTAAGAGGGTTCGTGACTTGAGAAGGGACTACAGGTTCTTGGCGATACAATTAAATAAGAGAAGCATTCCCTTTAGATGGCTTATACCAGAGGGAATGCTCATCACCTGGCAAGGAAAACGGATTAAGATCGACAGCTTACTTTCTGCACAAGAACTTTTGGACCAACTGAGAAGTGAGGAAGAAGGCCAAAGTAGCAAGGAGGAAGTGGATATAGCCTCCCAGGATGAGACCAATGCACAGTTAAAAAAATCTAAGGAAGACACACTAGAGAATAAGGAATCAGAAGAGAAGGAAGCCAAAGACGTTACAGGAAAGAAACAAAGACCACAAAGAGCTGTAAATATAAACAAAAACTACGTAGTTAGTTAGATAATGGAGGGTTGGAAATTGTTCTCGGTGAATGTAAACGGTTTAAATAATGGAAGGAAAAGAAAGCATATCTTTTCAAAATTGATCAAGCTTAATTCGGAAATAATTTGCCTCCAAGAAGTCCACATAAAGAAAGAGGAGAGGAAATATTTAAAATTTGAGAAATTTGGCAAATGCTTTACCTCTCTGGCAGAGAAAAAAAAAGGGGGGGGTAGCATTATACGTAAAAAAAGGAATTGCTGCTGAATTTAAATTCTCACATGACAAAGGGAGATTCCTAGCAATTGAAATTAAGAGGGGTAATATTCCAATTTTAGTAGTAACCATTTATGCTCCAAATAGAGACCTAGGGGAATTTTACAGGAAATTAAACAATAAAATAGCTGAATTGGAATATTCAAATATTTGTATCATTGGGGACTTTAATGGGGTGGTAAACCCGGAGGTGGACTACAAGAGCGGATTAAAGAAAAAAGCTAAAAGGGAAAAACTCCCCAAAACCTTTTTTGATTTGGTTGATGAGCATAATTTAGTAGATCTCTGGCATACGCTACACCCGTGCAATAAGCAATTTACATACTATTCAAATCCCCAGATGTCCTGGTCAAGGATTGATATGTTTTGGGTCAGTAGAAATTTAGGGTTGGATATTCATTCTGTTGAAATTACCCCGAACGTTTGGGCCGACCACAACCCTTTAGAGATTAAGTGGAAGAACATAAATAGGACTAAACGAAGGAGATGGAGACTAAATACCCACATTCTTAGGGAAGCAGAGTTTACAAAGAGATTGCAGAGGGACCTACAATTTTTTTTCCTGGAAAATGAGAATCAGGAAACTCCATTAACATGTGTTTGGGATACAATGAAGGCATACTTAAGAGGATTAGTAATATCGCATAATATATACAACAATAAAGAGAAAAGGAAGGCCCAGAAGGATTTGCTGGCCCAACTGGAAGAAGCAGAAAAGAGACTACAACGAGACCCGAGTGACACTAAAATAAAAGAGCAATGGATGACAGCAAGGCATAAAATAAATTTATTGGAACAGGAAGAATTGGCGAAAAAAATCCAACAATCCAAACAATACTATTTTGACAACGCAAATAAGCCTGGTAGATGGCTATCGTATAAATTAAAAAAAGAGAAAGAGAAGGGTGTTATAAATAGCTTGGAGAATTTGGAAGGTAGAATATTAGAGGATGAAGAGGAGAAACAGGAGTTTGTTAGACATTACTATGAGATATTATATAGTCAGGAGGAAACTCCAATTGATAATATTAATCAGTACCTTACCAAAGAGAATCTCCCACAGATAAAGGAGGAGGAAAGGGAGGCGCTGAATAGAGAAATTACATTAGAGGAATTGAAGGGGGTAATATCCAAACTAAAGAGTAACAAAACGCCTGGTCCCGACGGTCTCCCAGGAGAATTATATAAAAACCAGAATCTGGCAGAAATACTTGTACCAAAACTTCTGATAATCTGCAATGAGGCCCTGAGAGGCTCCAGGATCCCAGAATCGTGGAAGGAGGCGTTCATCACATTGATAGGAAAAGAAGGTACCGATCCCAAGCAAGTAAGGAATTACAGACCGATCTCTTTACTCAACACGGATTATAAAATATTTATGGGAATATTAGCGGGTAGGTTGAAGATAATATTAAATAATTGGATCCACCCCGATCAAAATGGGTTCCTTCCCGGTAGACAGATTAGGTCTAATATGAGAGTGGTGATGGACGTATTAGAGTATTATGAAATACACTCCAAAAAACAGCTGGCCATGGTCTTCCTCGACGCGCAGAAGGCTTTCGACAACCTAAACTGGCGATTTTTGACTCAACAAATCCAAAAAATGAATTTCGGGGGATATTTCGAGAATGCGATAAAAGCAATTTACGATAAACAGAGTGCAAATATTATATTGAATGGGAATATATCTAAACCCTTCCGGATTGGTAAAGAGGTGAGACAAGGCTGCCCACTTTCTCCACTCTTATTTATATTGGCCCTGGAGGTACTGTTAAGGAAAATTAGGCAAAATAAAGAAATACGGGGACTGGAAATTAGGAATGAAATTTTTAAGATTCAAGCTTTTGCTGACGATGTAGTGTTAATAATGGAGGACCCATTAACAACAGGGCCAAAAGTATTGAAAGAATTAGATGAATACGGGAGGTTGTCAGGATTTAAATTAAACATGACAAAAACTAAAATGCTAACAAAAAATATCCCAACTACAGAACAGGAAATATTAGTAAATAATTTGGGCATTCAAATAGTTAAGAAGATTAAATATTTAGGGATTTGGATTACTGCCAGATGCTCAACCTTGAAGGAAGATAATTATACACCCCTATTGACAAAGATAAGACAAGATTTGGATAGATGGGGGAAATTGCAAATATCGTTCCTCGGTAGGATAGCCACTATTAAGATGAGTGTTCTCCCCAAATTACTATACCTGTTTCAAACTACTCCTGTTAGTATTGATAGAAAATATTTTTCGGATTTAAATGGGATAGTAAGGAAGTTTATTTGGGGAGGGAAAAAACCGAGAATTGCATTACGATCCCTGCAAGAAAAAAGGAACAGGGGCGGTTTCGGACTTCCAGTCTGGGAACTGTATCATAAAGCGGCCAATTTAGTGTGGCTACGTGAGTGGGCCTTGTTAAGGGATAAGAGAATCCTACAACTGGAAGGACATGACCTATTGAGAGGTTGGCACGCCTACCTCTGGGACAAAGGAAAAGGGACGGGGATATACTTCCACCAACATAAAATTAGAGACACATTAATGAAGACATGGAAAGAAATTAGGCATAAACATTACTCGAAATACCCAAAATGGATATCTATAATGGAGGCTCTAGTCCATCCAAATACATTAGGCAGGGAGAAAATGGTCACCTACCAAAATATTCTGGATAATAGTGGCAACCTTATACCTAATGAGATATTAAAAGAGCAAGGGATCCATATTGATTGGTGGCCCTATTTACAAATTAAATCCCGCTTTAGTAAGGATAAACAAGAAAAGGGAATAGAGATGGGGACAAACAGTTTTGATAAGGTATGGCTAGGTTGTGAAAACAAACTATTAGCTAAATTATACTCCTACCTTCTCGAATATGATAGAGAAGGAGAAATATTAAAAGACCAAATGATTGCTTGGGGGAAAAACTTCGAATCAAAGATAAATCTGGATGATTGGGAAGAAATATGGAACTGCAATCTCAAATTGACAAGAGCAATAAGTTATAAGGAGAATCAGTACAAGATGCTATATAGATGGTACTTAGCACCATCTAGAATTGCCAAGATCTACCCAGGTGCAAGCACTAAATGCTGGAAATGTGGCCACCCCCAAGGTACCTTTTATCACATGTGGTGGACGTGTCTGGAAACGAGGAAGTTTTGGAAAAAAATACAAAAATGGATCCAAGAAATATTAGAGGAGGACATTAACTTCCTCCCGGAAATTTATCTCCTGGGAGTACTAAAACGAACACTTGGAAAGGACAAGAAATATCTGATTACCCATATTGTTACAGCGGCTAGACTCTCCTATGCAAGATGCTGGAAAGAGAAAAAAGGACCAACTGAGGAATGGTTAGTTAATAAGATACTTGACTGCACAGAAATGTGCAGATTGACGTATACCTTAAACGGAAAGGAAGATTCAGAATTCTATGCGATCTGGGATTTGTGGTATTGGTGGCTAGAAACTAAATGCAAAAGTTAATACTAATGTGGAACAATGCACAACGATTAGATAATCCTGTATATTATAGTACTTTAATTAAATAGTAATCAATTTTACTTATAAGAATTTTTGTATAAATGATTAGTATAAATCTTTGTATAAATGTATAAATGATTAGTTAATTGACTAGATACCGCACGTGTAAATATGCAATATGACATCACGTTTGCCGAACCGTTTAGTTTGAAGTGTAATATGTTCTTAATTCAATAAAATTGTTAAAAAAAAAAGAAAGAAACTAGTAGTTTTTCTTGGATAGTACTTAATTTTTGTAATTCTTAATAATCACAATCCTAACCAAGAGAGTTTTAAATGAGAGGTCCTTGGTGCTCTTTGAGCTTGCTTGGTTTCTTGCGGACCTTTTTTTTCTTCTTTTTTTTTAAATATGTTTTTTATTTTATTTTTATATATACATCAACATCAATACATGAATAGTGTGGCATCTGGGTATCATTCATTTTGATACAAATACCAATACTAATATCAATAATATTTGTTACATTAATTAAGCTTACATACTCCTAGTATTAATACTCCTATTTGTATTAAGATATAAACCTTCATTATTTAATTATTCAATATTTTAATCTATCATTCTAATGTGAATTACAACATTGTTTAAGCATGCATAATGATACTATCTTTCAACCTCTAATCTTCCCATTTAATTCTTTAATTTATTCTATTTAATCAGGCCATCCTTACTAATCCTAGTATAGTACACATGTTATATTAAAATCTAATTCCCTTATTCCATCCTGACAACAATCACCATATTATTTAAACATACATATTAAATCCATCTTTCAACCTTTAATCTTCCATCTATTTATTACTTTTATGATATGTATATCTTTATTTCTACTTCTATTCTAACTTTTAATCAGACCCCCATTATATTAAAGAAAGAAGGGGGAAAAAACCCCAGAAATTACATTTCCTTTCTATCCATCATTTTAATATTTCAATTCTTATTTGTTTTTTGGCATACGTCCCATACTTCTCTCTTTGATCTTCTACCTCAGCATTTTTGCTGTTTAGTATAAGTATTCCTCCCATCTCTATCCCCTTATGCTGCAAAGCCTCCAGGTTATCTGCCCAAACCCCTATTTCTTTTTCAGTGGTATCTTCCCATTCCATTTTTAAATCTCTTAAAATACTTTTCTCCTGATTTGTTTCATTAATCATTATGGTCTTTATTATCTTCTCTCTTTTTTAAAAATGTTTATTTTCCATTTTTCCAATTTACATAACAATAAGCATTTTTAACAGTACTTGTCATGTGTCTCTTACAGTTATCTACATTTATTTCTATACATTTTTGTTTCTCTGTTCTAACCACTTACACCACTTATCCCAAACCTCATAAAATTCTGTTTCTTCTTTGCCTTTTATTTCTAATGTGAGGTTATACATCTTGGCACATTCTAATATCTTATGAATAATCCTCTCGTTAGCTGGTATATTTTCAAGTTTCCAACATTGGGCATAAACAATTCATGCTGCTGTTACTATATGTAAAATGTTATGTTGGAGTTGCTTCTTTATCTTTTGATTCATTATTCCTAATAAAAATAATTAAGGTTTAAATTCAATTTGTTCTCCTGTTATCTCCTGTAACCATCTCCTTATCTGTTCCCAATATTTCTTTGCTTTGGGGCATTGCCACCACATGTGATAAAATGTTCCATTTTATATATTTATACTTCCAGCAGTCCAGTTTCATATTTGCATACATTTTAGCCAATCGCACCAGTATTAATGCCACCTATAAAACATTTTGTACTGATTTTCTTTATATGCGGTCGATAGTGTTAATTTACAGTTTTTGTTCCATAATTTTTCCCATTCCTCTAAATTTATATTACAGCTTCTCTTCTTGTTTTGCTTGTTATTTAATTTATATACCGCCCTACTCCCAAAGGACTCAGGGTGGTGAACAGCCAAACAGTAAAAATACATAGATACAAAATTTAAAAACAAAGTAAAATCGAATTAAACAAATTTGGCCCAAACAAATTAAAACCCCAATCATTTAAAAAACCAATTAAAATTTGTGTAATTAAAAAGAGGGAAAAGATTAGGCCAGGCACACCTGGTGGAATAAAAAGGTCTTAAGAGCGCGGCGGAAGGTGCGCACATCTGGGATCCTCCATATCTCCGGGGGGAGCTCGTTCCAGATAGTAGGTGCCCCCACAGAGAAGGCTCTCCCCCTAGGGGCCGCCAGTCGACATTGTTTGGCCGACGGCACCCGGAGGTGCCCTCTCTATGAGAGCGTACCGGCCAGTGGGAATCTATTGGTGGTAGTAGGCGGTCCCGTAGATAACCAGGTCCTAAGCCATGGAGCGCTCTAAAGGTGGTAACCAAAACCTTGAAGCACACCCGGAAGACCACCGGGAGCCAGTGCAGCTCGCGCAGGAGAGGTGTTACATGGGAATGCCATGTCGCTCCCATTACCACCCACGCGGCCGCACTCTGCGCCAGTTGGAGCCTCCGGGTGCTCCTCAAGGGGAGCCCCATGTAGAGAGAGTTACAATAGTCCAGGCGGGAGGTGACAAGGGCATGAGTGACCGTGTGTAGGGAGTCCCGATCCAGAAAGAGACGCAACTGGCAAATCAGGCGAACCTGATGAAAAATCCTCCTGGTCACGGCCGTCAAATGCTCTTCTAAAGACAGCCGTGAATCCAGGAGGATGCCCAAGTTGCGAACCCTCTCTGTGGGAGCCATTGATTCGCCCCCAATAGTCAGTGATGGCGCCAACTGACTATATCGGGAAGTCGGAAACCACAGCCACTCGGTCTTGGATGGGTTGAGCCTGAGCCTATTCCTCCCCATCCAGATCCACACGGCCTCCAGGCACCGGGACATCACTTCAAGGGCATCATTGGGGTGGTCCGGGGTGGAGATGTACAGCTGGGTGTCATCAGCATACTGGTGGTACTTCACTCCGAAACCATGGATGATCTCGCCCAGGGGCTTCACATAAATGTTGAACAGGAGGGGCGAAAGGACCGACCCTTGTGGCACCCCACATATGAAGGGCCTTGGGGTCAACCTCTGCCCCTCTGTCAACACAGAATGCGACCGGTCAGAGAGAAAGGAGGAGAACCACCGCAACACGGTGCCTCCCACCCCTAACTCTTCCAACTGGTGCAGCATGATACCATGGTCGATGATAACAAAAGCCGCTGAGAGATCTAACAGGACCAGGACAGAAGAGCACCCCCTGTCCCGAGCCCTCCAGAGGTCATCTACCAATGCGACAATGCCGTTTCCATGCTATGCCCGGGCCTGAAGCCCGACTGGAACGGATCCAGATACGTCGTTTCATCCAGGTGGTGGGGGAACTGTTGCGCAACCACACTCTCAACCTTCGCCACGAAGCGAAGTTTGGAGACCAGATGATAATTAACCAACATTGCCGGGTCCAGGGAAGGCTTCTTGAGGAGAGGCCTCACCACCGCCTCTTTCAAGGTGGCGGGAAAGTCACCCTCACCCAACAAAGCATTTATAATCCCCTGGAGCCAGCCTCGTATCACCTCCCGGGAAGCCAGCACCAACCAGGAGGGACACGGGTCCAACAAACAGGTGGTCACGTTCAGTCTGCCCAGAATACTGTCCACGTCCTTAGCGGTCACAGGATCAAACTCATCCCAGATAACATTCTCAAGACCTGCCCCAGTCCCTCCCCCTGAGACTACCTAGTTGGAGGCCAAATCTTTCCGAATCTGAGTGATTTTGTCATACAGATACTGAACAAAATCCTCGGCTCTACCATCCAAGGGGTCCTCCCGCGCTTCCTGGTGGAGCAGGGAGCGGGTCACCCTAAACAGGGCGGCTGGGCGGTTATCTGAGACGCAGTAAGAGCAGCAAAATAACTACATTTTGCTGCTTTTATCACCACTAGGTAATTCCTAATATGAGATCTTACCAGTGTCCAGTCCGATTCAGAAAGACTGGCCCTCCAACTACTCTCTAGGCATCTTTTTTGTTGATTTATCTGTTCTGTCTTTTCCTCCATTCTTTTCGTTGTCTCCTCCCTCTCCTGGGCATCTTGGTCTTTATTCAAAGTACCTTGTAGAATATTTTCTATTTTCCCATCTATGCTTTGCATTAAATTGTTTATCTCCCTAAAGTTCCTTGTCATAGAGTCCTTAATGCTTTTGAATATCAACAATATTTCTTTTGAACTTCCACTCATTTCTCCCATATGGAGCATCTCATCTTATTTTAATAAGATCCACTTTTACTCAATAGTTCAACAACCATATGTTCAGGGTTAATGATGATCCTCAAAAAATACTATAGTCACAGTTCTTTTATATCCCAGGGTTATTCAATCAGACATTCAGGTAGTCCAGGAAACTCTCCAAGTATCTCCTTATGTCTCCTCTATAAGTGTAATAGCATTCAAAATTGCTTTATTTAGGTATCTTCCTTTTTCTCACCATTGAACTTCTGATAGTCATAAGGTAGATAAGTATAGAACAGTAAATATCACCATACTTCTTCAAATAAATGTTGTTTATTTTTCTAATAATTTTTTTCCCCCAAGGTTATAGAATATGGCATATTTTCCTTCATCAGTAGATGGTGCTCTCAGCTTAGGTTTCAGTGTTGTCTCAGTTCTAACAGCTATTAAATCCAATTTAAATTTGATTTATAAGAGCAAAGTCAGTTATTAAAGTAGATAGATCCAGCATTATGAAATGCCTTTCCAAAATAACGCCTACCCAATTTAACCATCCAATTTTCTGTGCTTTCTACTTTTAAACTTTTCCTCTCTTAGTTCTTTTCTATTGGGTCTGTAGCTTTTCTCTATGTGATTATTTGCCACTTTAATAAATAGTTAAGAGTCTCTTTTGGATTTTTCCCCTTTTTTCTTTTTAAAGTTAGGTTTTAAGTAAAAAAGGAATCATCTCACCCAGTTCCATTCACTTGTTCATTTACACTGCTCCTGCACTTTCTCTGTTGCCTTGGCTGTCCCAGCTTCACGGCAGCCATTTTTGGCTGCTTCTTCTCCTTGTCGTGAAGGAGAGGGAAACCCTCCCCCCCCCCAGAACAAGCAGGAGAGATTGCGACTCTCTGCGACCTGTCCCTCTTTTCTTTACCACCCCTCCAGGGTGGCTTTAGCTCCTTTCGGAGCCTTCTAATGTGGAGAACTTGGTGTGAGAGCGCAGAGATCCTCTCCTCAAGTCCAATATTGCCATGACATCAGCCAGAAATCTTTCTTGCGGACCTTTCATTACCCAAACCAGGGGTGTCAAACTCAAGGTCCGCAGGCCAGATCTGGCCCACAAGGTGGTTAGATCTGGCCTATGGAGCTGCCGGAGAAACAGTGAAGGAAACCGGCCTAACCCAGACTGCCCCAGGCTGACCGGGTGCTGATCTGCAATCTGGTGGCGGTTCTCTGGGCCAGAACGCAGCCAGCCGTAGATCCATGGCACCACCTTGGTTCCACCCCTTGGGTATGCTCACAGGAGGAGGCAAGTACCGCATGGCCTGGCATCCCTGGGGATTTTCAGAGTGCTTCATTTTCACCCAGGACACCAGCCTTTGTGCGCTCACCACCTCCTAAGTGCACACCCAGGGGTGCGGGGCCGACAGCACCATGGATCTAAGGCTGACCGCAGTCCAGCCCGGATGGCCACCACCAGGTTGCAGATCAGCACCATGCCCTCACCAATGTCTCCATGCCCCGCTCACCAAGCTAGCCTCCAAGAAGCAGGTGTGGCAGCAGTGGCAGCAGTGGCAGCGGACAGAGTCAAGGGGGAGACATGTGATGCGGACCACCAGATGCACCTGCTCCATCTTACATGGCTGGGACAGGACAGACAGGTTCCCAGTGCATCCAGCAGGCCAGACCACGTGCTTCACCCCTGCTCCTTTGCCACTGGCTACTGTCACCACCACAGGCCAAGGTGAGGCAGGGGGTGGGGCAGCTGCTGCCGGACACCATCGGCCTGCCTACTCCATCCCATCTGTTTTTGCTTGCAGTTGGAGAGCAGGTTGCTGCTGGTCATCTCATTGCCCCCTCGCAGGTCTTGCCCTTGGTCTACACATGGAGCGCATTCCCCTCACGTACCTGGCACACCTCAGCACCGCTGAGGTCCATTGCCAGCACTGAGGCTGCCAGCACTCGTGCAGGTCCATTAGGCTGCTGCCATCATTGCCCGGAGCATTAGGCCCACCCAGCATGAAGGAGGTGAAACGGCCAGCTACAAAGGTCAAGTGGAGGTGGTAGAGCACTTCCAGGTCCAGTAGGCAAAAGACGGCCACCCCGAGTGGGGAAACCTGGATCCCCATCATCTCCATGGCCACCCAGGTCCATCCAGGATCTTGTGCCTTCCCCCATCTCTGCTGGGCCTGGGCGGCCATGGCACCAATGTGATGTGGCTTTCCCCACTCAGGGTGGCTGTCTTTTGCCTGCTGGGCCTGGGTGTGCTCTACCATCTCTACTCAGCCTTTCTAGATGGCTGCTTCACCTCCTTCGGGTTGGGTGGGTCTACTGAGTAGTGGCGGCAGCAGCCCTCAGAGGGGCTGAGTGCATCGCTTGCATGAGGAGAACATATTCTACACACAGACCAAGGGCAAGATCCAGGGGGCTGAGGAGAAGATGACCAGTGGTGACCTGCTCTCCAATCGCAAGCAAAAGTAAGCAGAGTAAGCACATCCAGCAGTCTGCATCATGTGCCTTCCCCCGCGCCTTCATCTGCTGCTGATGCTGCCACTGCATCTTCTCCTTGTACGGCCATCCTGGTGGTGGCAGCGGGCTCCAGAGCTGCAAAGTGCACTAGCTGAGGGGCCAGCAGGCTGCAACTGCTTCTGGAAACCATCGGCCCCTGTGCACAAAGGGTGGCAAGTGCACAATGGCTGATGGTTTCTGGCAGCAGACGCTCCACCCTCTGCCTCACTTCAACTCATCCTGTGGGACAAGCCTCCCGCCCACGGCCCCACCCAACGGAGACCCCTGGTTTCCCTCCCCAACCCCGCCCAGCTCCCACAGGTGCCACCCACACGAGTGATGTCAAGCTGGCCACATCCTCACAGGGCCATGCCCAGTCAGCACAACCACCCCAGCCATGCACCTCCCCCCCCCTGAGAACAACCACAATGCTGATCTGGCCCTCAATGAAATCGAGTTTGACACCCCTGACCCAAACTAAGTAACATCATCAGTGCGGGTAAGGAATGGGGTTTGCTTTCAGTTTATATTCTAGTGGCTTGCCTGGTAAGTATTGGTTGAGCTATTTACTGTTAGCTTTTTTGGCATTTCCTTGATTAGGATTGTTTATTTCTTGATTGTTGGTCTGATGTTAAGCTTGAAGTTAACATGCTCATCTGGGTTCTAGTGGGGAGGTGTTTGGTCTTTTTGTTCCCATTTTGGTTTGTTGATTGTCTGTTTTGCATAGTAGGTAGATATTGTTTATGTCTAGGTGTCTATTGATGACTAATTTCAATAATGCCTTTATTGATTTATTTATTTAGAACTATAAATTTCTTTCCCTTTCAAGATCTCTTTTCTTTCCCACACAGTTATACAAACAATTCTAAAGATTAATATTCAGCTGAAAGCAGAGCTTTTGTTGCTGGGGCTAATCGACAAACAACTGAAAAATACTGAAAAATGGATTTATTTTTGTACATAGTAATTGAAGGTTGACCTCCAAGATCACCACAGATGGGGACTGCAGCCAAGAAATTAAAAGACACTTGGTCCTGGGGAGGAAAGCTGTGGCAAATCTAGACAGCATACTAAAAAGCAGACAAAAGTGCGTATAATCAAGGCTATGGTTTTCCCAGTTGCAATGTATTGCTGTAAAAGTTTGACCATAAGAAAGAATTTCACAAGACAGGCCTGGACTACCTGGACTACCGAGTATCAAATAAGGGGGTGGAGATGGACTCAGCTAAAGTTAAAGTGGTCTTAGACTGGCAACCCCCTCGCACTCGAAAGCAGCTTCAGAAACCTGCCTCGGAGTCTTGTTTGCTATGGGTCTATTACTTGGAACCCTGACAGACTACCTATAACTCATTATACTTTTTTTTCCAATCAAGTAGAGCAGTTTGAAAGGAACAGCATAGTTTCTTACATTGTTCTTCTAAATGTGCAACACGTAACTCATAAAAAGATTATATTGCTCTATAAAGCAAATCTACCCGACCTATAAAATCTAGTCAATTACTTAGCAGTACTACTACTTAGTATTCTGCATCTCTGCTGCTTCTGACACAGAAGTGATCCCTCTTTCTGCAGCCTGGAACTTATCGCCCTAGCATGAGATAGGCATTAATTACAGTATTGTAGTACAGTGATGGCAAACCGTTTAGAGACCAAGTGCCCAAACTGCAACTCAAAACCCACTTATTTATCACAAAGTGCCAACATAACAATTTAACCTGACTACTGAGGTTTTACTACCTAAAATAATCAATTAGGCAGAGTTCAACTAATTGTTCTAAGAAAAAGTGATAAATGCACTTTTATGCCCCTTCATTTTTTTCTGCTTTTGAAATATTATGTTTAGCAACAATAAAAAAGAAAAACTTTTGTAATATCATTTCTCTCTTTCTCTCCCTCTCTCTCTTCCCCCTCTTTCTCTCTCTCTTTCCCTCCCCCTCTCTCTTTCCCTCCCTCTCTCTTTCTCTCTCTCTTTCCCTCCCTCCCTCCCTCTCTCTCTGCCTCTCTCTGTGTATGTCTCTCTCTCTTCCCCCTCTTTCTCTCTCTCTTTCCCTCCCCCTCTCTCTTTCCCTCCCTCTCTCTTTCTCTCTCTCTTTCCCTCCCTCCCTCCCTCTCTCTCTGCCTCTCTCTGTGTATGTCTCTCTCTCTTCCCCCTCTCTCTTTCCCTCCCTCCCTCCCTCTCCCTCCCTCTCTCTCACACACATACACCACTCCCGCGATGCTTCCGCCGTCCTCATCCCTGAACCAGGTCAGTCAAGCCCTGCTAGTGAGGGAAAGTCTCAGCATCTGCGGGGTTCCCACCGTCACCCTCCCATCTCCAGGCCAGACCTTTTTCAGGCACCTTGGCAAAGTCCCAGGGCAGCCAACCTCCCTTTATTGCTGGCTGCTGATGCTGCTGGTGTGGAGAGCAGGGGGAGGGTAAGAAGAGGCAGCAGAGCCCAGCTAGCCTTAGAAGGGAGATCAGGCGGGCTCCCAAATGGAGACAGTGGAGCGGTCCTTGTGGGAATGCAGCAGGGAAGCAGGGTGAGTACGAAGGGTCGCTGTGGCACAGGAGGGCAGAAGGAAACCGGACCAAAGAAGGGCGAAGCTAAAGAGTTCTCCTCTCCTTCTCTCTTTCTATTGCTCTGGTGAGGGCTGAAAATTTGCAGGGGTTGATTTGAAAGGCCTAATCCTAGTCTGAACCTTGGGGGGCAGAGGTGTTGAATGGTGAAGGCAGTTTGCACATGATCCAAGACAATCCTGCCACAGGAAAAGAACACATCAAGGGGACCAAACACTGGGCAAAGAGGTAGGCAGTAAGGGATCCATTATTGCTGCAAAGATAGAGAGCAGTGTGCAAGATCCCTCTAGTCTAGTCTTTCACCCACCCCACCCATCCCTGTTTTTTGGAATTAGGTCTCATCAATGCACAGGTTATTTGCTTGTATATCTATGTAATTTTTCACAGATGAAATGAAATCGCATCCATCAATTAGAGCCCTGTTCTGCCCTTTGCTTGTTTTGGTGCATGTCTGCCAGCATTTTGTCTGTGCTGGGGTGAAGGCGCACATGCCCACAGAAAGGGCTCTATGTGCCACCACTGGCACAGGTGCCATAGGTTCGCCACCAGGGCTGTAGTAGGTACAATGTGATACCAGTCGTCCTTGAGTTACAGCTGTTTATTTAGTGATCAAAGTTAGAACAGCACTGGGAAAAATGACTTATAACCGTTTTTCACATGAGTGTTGCAGCAACCCTATGTTCATGTAATCAAAATTCAGATATTTGGCAACTGAGTCATATTTATGTCAGCTGTATTGTTCCAGGGTCATGTGATCACCTTTTGTGACCTTCTGAAAAGCAAAGTCAATGGGGAAACTAGATTCACTTAACAATCTTTTAATCTGTTACTAACTTAACTACTGCAGTGACTCAATTAACAGCTGTGCCAAGAAAGGTCGTAAAATGGGACAAAATTCACTTAACAAATGCCTCACTTAGCAACATAAATTTTGGGCTCAATTGTGGTTGTACATCGAGGACTACCTGTATTTGAAAGAATTTTTAGCACATTCACAATAAAGTTGATTACTGGGCCAAGCACATTTCCAACAGGAGATTTCTCCATTAAAAACAAAATTGTTGCAACTTGAGGCATTTGTTGATCTTGGTTCTTCTGAAGTCTCAGCAGAGGTTTACAAAAGGCCAGTGATCAAATAGCTAGGGACACTAGATCTGAGCTTCAGAAAAACTGAATGACCACTATGTGGTAGCAAAAAGGTTGGCAATTCTTTGTTCCTATCAAGTGGTGAACCAGATTTTGGCCGCTGAGGTATGGTAACTGTAAGTACTCCTCATTCAATTTTCCCCCACCTAATCTATTAGCCAACCTCTGTTGGGAATTATCTTTCTAAAAGCAGGCTATAGAAGAAAGTTTTGACTTTAAATTAGTTGTATATCTATTGGAGACAAATAACCAACAAAATGCCCTTTAAATTATTATTTTGATGCTATTAATAAGATGTCTGCCATGTTTTAATCTGAAAGGCAGAATATAATTTCATCTAGCATTGGGATGTACAAGCAAGTTTCATACAGTGTAAGAAAACATTCTAAATATATGAAGAAATAATACTTCATTAGTGGAAAAAGGAAGATAATATAGCTTCTTAGTTTCAGATCAATACTGGCAATAATCCAATTTATAATGGTGTTTAGGGCTCTTTAAGACAATTTATTTTAATTCTTCTGCAGCAAGGCTGGTGTTTTAGAAATGTATTGTTAACAAAAAGTATAATGCAATAGCAACACTAGATGGTGGTACAAGAATACAATATCTTCCTGCATAATTTGTCATATAGTTGAGGAAAAACAGTTTATTGGCTACTCACAATAACTGGACCAATATGTGGCCAAAAAAAATCTATTGGTGAAAATAGTAATTTTACCATTAATTGAGTTGTTCCTAAGACTACTATAAATGTTTTGTTATAAGTCACCATAAAATACAACCCATTATTATTATTGCTTGAAAAACATTTTCTAAATTGTCTTTTCCCCATAAACTACTTCATTGTGAAGGTCATATTGAGAAATATGACCATTTGACTAAATGTCAAGCCATTTTATTGGGAAATAAACTTTACCTCTTATTTATACACAGTTCATGTTATCCTCTTGTAGCAGCTGGTTACTGATTTAGAGGATACAGATATGGTTGAATATGAATTGCAAGCACTTACAATTGCAATTTTTTTTAATTTATTTATTTTCAATTTATATACCGCCCTTCTCCCTGAGGACTCAGGGCAGTGCACAGCCAGAATTAAAAACATGAAATACAAATATTAAAAACAATTAAAATCTATATAAATTTGGCCCAAAAATTTAAAAAACCACAAACCAATTAAACATTTAAAAAATTTAAAAAATTTCTTCCTAAACCAGCCCGGCTTGCTGGAAAAAGTGGGTTTTAAGGGCATGGCGGAAGGCACTGAGGCCTTGGATTCTCCTTATCTCTGGGGGCAGCTGATTCCAGAGGGTAGGTGCCCCCACAGAGAAGGCTCTCCCCCTGGGGGTCACCAGCCTACATTGTTTGGCTGATGGCACCCCGAGGAGGCCCTCTCTGTGGGAGCGCACAGGTCGGTGGGAGGTCGTCGGTAGCAGCATTGCCATTGCAAACAGGAGGAAGAGTTGTTAAACTCTAAATCCACCCGAGCCTTCTATAATTTTGTAAGCACCAAACTTAAACGCCAGACTCAAAAACTATTCCACCCCTAAAAGGGCCTAATGGGAAGACTGTAATGATGAAGCTGTTGTTGTGACCCAGTCCCAAGTAGTTAGTATTAAATGCAAACAGTTCGAAAACAAACAGACTTTATTAGAACACCTGAGAATTAACTCATTCTCAGCATAGTCCAAACTAAATTAAAGCAAATTCTTCAAAACACCATTCCTCAGTTTATCACCAACCTTGGTATAATTAGGCAAACTGCCAAAGCTTTTCTTGGCAAAAGTTCAGAAGCAGAAGACGCCAACAAGAAATGAATACAGTGAAACAAGAAGCAATTCTCTCAACGTTGTTTTCTGACAAAGAGGCCAAGAGCCGTTGCTGGTCTTTTAAGCCTTATGGGAGGGGCCAATCATCTCTTGGCCCTACTCCTGAGTCATCCTCTCTGCTTTAGCTGCTCCTGCTTTCTGGCAGCTCTTGTCATATGTGCACTAGGAACAGGCTCCTTCTGTTTCTCTGCCTCTTTACTGTCAGCCTCTGGAGGCTCCAAAGTCCACACATCACTCCCCGATGGCCCTGGCCCATCTCTGCCTCTGATGCAGAGCCCTCATCCGGGCCTTCCCCAGCCTCCAGGACTGGCCCATGTTCTTCCTCAGCCTCATCGCTGTCCAACTCTGCTGCCAGCTCCGCAGGCTGCTGGCGGACCACAACAGCTGTTAAGGCCAATCTTTTAAATATGTTCTTCAGCTCAGTCTTTGTTGACAGCAACGGCTGCTGCCCCCCATTTCCTAGTCGTATTATAACAAATTGTAACAATTTACTACATATTGATTTTATAGTAGATATCGTTGAAACGGTACTACATAATCTAAAGCCATCTCTATCCATTGGCCCTGATGGATTATGTGCCTGCTTTCTGAAAAAGTTTACCACTGCCCTAGCCGAACTTCTATGTACAATCTATGAGGTATCTTTCAGAACCAGCTCCTTGCCCAATTTATGGTCATTAGCCACAGTCATACCTATTTTTAAAAAGGGAGACCCTAGTCTAGTAGAAAATTACAGACCAATCTCACTGTGTTGCGTCACCTGTAAAGTCATAGAATCAATTATAAATCAATCAATTACCTTCCACTTATAAATAAACAACCTGCTTTCCAACAAGCAGTTTGGTTTCAGGGAAAAAAATTGTCCTGCAATCTGCAACTTCTACACTGCAGAAACATTTGGATCGCATATCTTTTTTTTTTTTTTATTGAAAAAGTTTTCAAATACAAGTTTTTCCCCCTTTCCCCCCCCCTCTTCCCTAACCCCCCCTCACCACCCATCCCCGCCGTGACTTCTTCACAACAATAGGCTATTTCATAACTAATTACATACATAATATCTTTCCTTTCCCTTACTCCCTCCTCAGAATACTGACCCTTAGCATATTATTCTTATAACTCCCATTTTAACGATAATCTGCCCTTTTTCTCCTCCCCTAAACTTATAATGTATTATTACAATTTAACATTTAATCTTTTATGTATATTAATATAACATTTTAAAGCGGCCTTCTCCCTACATCCAAATTTAACATTTATTCAGTTCTATCCAATTCCTCCACTCCCCTAAATATGACTTAAAGATCCTTTTTCTTAGACTAATCAATCAGTAAACTAACCTATTTCAACCCTTCAATTCCTACAAAATCATGCAATACAATTCTAAATATAACCCACTGCCCACTTTACTAAAATATACACATATCTATATATGCATTCCATTTAAAAAAAAAAGACAATAACTTTAAATTTATAATCCATATAATATCTTCTTTGATGTCTTTCCACTGGATCGTTAAATCCATCACGCATAATAGGGTAAAATAACATGCTGGTGCAACAGTTTGTTCAAAATCTTCAATCATCTTCTGCCCCCATCAGTAGTAGATATCCTCGTGTATATATAAAAGTAAAAACAACCACCCGAGTGACATTATAATTATATCCATATAATTATAGTTGTGGTATTCATCAGGATTGTTGATTCCCATCATCCTAATGGGTAACAACCAGATCTTCTGCATGCCCCAGTGTGACTCTCTTGCCTTGTAACTCAAAATAATCATAATATATTCACCAGTAAAAGAAATCCAGAGTAGATAATTCAAATCCAACAAGGTAAGGCTCTTTTCACATCCCCAAATCACGGCATTACAGAGATCTGCCACAATCCTCAGGATAGTATTAAACAATTGATCGCCTCCACTATCTTTTCAGATGTTCATTCATTTTTTAAAGTCCCTGGCTTCACTGTTGCTTGGTTTAGAAATTGCTGTTTCTATGAGATCTATTTCTTTTCTTTTTCTTTTGCAGGTTGAATTTCCATCCTCGTTTCATGCCTACCACTTGTGTATCGGCTGATCGATTTTCATCCTGCTTTGTGAATTGATCTTGTTGGGTTAGTTTTATCATCTCATCTTTCTTCTCCATCACTTGTATATCAACTGATTGATTTGCGCACTTGTCTGTGACTTGATGGTTCATCACATTGGAGTCGGATGACACTGCTCTCTTATTTATAGACAGTCCAGCTGGGGTATCCAAAGAGTCCAAAGACAACTTATCCACCACAGCCTCTGTAATTTGGTATTTTCTTTTTGTTTCCAACTCCTTTTGCTTATCCTGTATTATGCCTAAAGATGTTAAATTCATTTTTAAAATTTTTTGATAAAATTCTTCCGCTTTTTCAACAGTGTTCAGTTGATATCTTACTCCTTGGTGTCTCAATATTAAACCAACTGGGGCATTCCACCTAAATAGGATATTTCTTTTTTTTAACTCAGTCACTAGAAAGCCAAATTTCTTCCTCTCCATTAACATCTTAGTCGGGAGCTCCTTAAAAATCCAAATCTTTCTTCCATGAAATTGCAAAGTAGAATTAAAAGAGTTCTGCACAATATTATTCCTAATTTCTTTATCTGTAAAATAGATCACCACATCTCTAGGCAATTGCCTTTACTTTGCCAACCAGGAGTTTATTCTGTAAATTCTATCAATCCTGCAATACACTTCATCAGGTTGAACCTTTAAAATCCCAGCCAGAATTTCAGAAGATATTTTCCTTAAGTCATCTCTATTATTTTCCTGCAAACCTCTCAGTCTAATTGCATATTCTGTAAAATTATATTGAATCATTAAAACTTCTCTTTCAATCCTCTGTTGCACATTTTCTTCATTACCAGTCTTTTGGTCAACCTCCATTTTAGGTTTGTCTTCTGAGCTATTATCCTGAATGTTTGCCAAATCCTTTTTAATTTTTTGAATCATGTCATCCAAATTCTCCTCAGTTTCCTTCATTTTAGACTCTAATAATTTAGTCTTTGCATCCACCCGAATCAGAAAGTCTGATAAACCATTAGCTGTTTTTAAAATCTTTCGATTCAAAAAGTCAAACTTTGATTTCACCAGTTCACCAATTTCTTTAATTTCCTGCTTAAATTTTTCGAGTTGCTGGTTCACAATCTCATCCCTTCTTACAATCTCTTCAAGAAGAAAGTCTATTATATTAAAATCAGGTTTCTGACACTGGAGAGTTAAAACTTGTTGGTGTAATTTATTAATGGGGGAGATTCCCCCCCCCCTGTTTGTCTAGCTGTGTGAATCCCGGTGCCATTTCCCACACAGACAAGATTTGGTGGAAAAGAGAGAGAAAAAAAAGGCTTGTTTCCAACCAAGATCAATATCAAATCCCCAGGAAAAAAAAAAAGAAAAAAAACAAGAGTGAGAGTGAGGTTTTGCCTTCAATTACAGCCAGAGGTATTCATTCCGCTACTTTGTAATAGAAAACGGAAGGACTTTCCCTTTCAGCCTCTCTTCAAGCCGCAACTTTCAGCCCTTCTCCAGCCAGGGCAGACGCCATTTTAAAAGACTTTTTTTCCCCCTTTCCTCTCATCTTTTCTCTTAAATAGTTTTTTAAAGGGTAGAATACTTGCGATTCAGTATTAAGAGTCCAGCTCGCCTTTTCTTTGATTATTCTGTTAAGTTCGCAGGCTTGCTCTTGACGCCTGGCTCTGCATAAGCAGAGGTCTCCCAAAGCCCGGAGCAGCGGCAGGGGATATGGGGCTTCTCATCCGCTCCGTCCGTTTGGGACTCTGCAGAGAGTTCTACCCACCCCTGCCGGCTCTATCTCCGTTTCCTCTTGGAAACGGAGTTTTTTCGAGCCGCCATTCCGCTGTGAAGGCGGTTCTGACAGGCAATGGAAGCTGACGATCCCAAAGGAACGTCTGGCGGCGGCCAGCAGCAAACCGGAAGTCTGGATCGCATATCTTGACCAGGGTAAAGCAATTGATGCAATTTACATAGATTTTTGTAAAGCCTTTGATTCAGTGGTGCATGACAAACTATTGTTGAAATTAAGTTTTTACGGCATCTTCCGGATCCTTGAACAAGTGGATAGCCACGTTCCTGTCAAACAGGCAGCAAATACTAAAAATAGGGAGAGACTATCAAATCTGGTACCAGTTAACAGTGGAGTCCCCCAAGGCAGCGTTTTAGGACCCACACTCTTTCTGCTTTACATTAATGACCTATGCGATCATATTATAAGCAGCTGTGTCTTTTTTGCCGATGATGTAAAATTATTTAACACCACTGACATTGCTGCTGCCCTACAAAGCGACCTTGACTATGTGTCAGAATGGTTGTGTAATTGGCAATTCCAAATTTCAAGTAATAAATGTTCTGTCCTACACATTGGCAATAAAAATCAGAACACCAAATACAAGTTGGGTGGATATGACCTTATAGATGACCCCGGTGGTGAAATCAGAACCGGTTTGCTACCAGTTCACTGGCTGTGCATGCGTGCTGCACACAAAATGCATGCTGCGCGTGCATGCATACACACTACGCACCTAAAGGAGACTTGGGAAGATAAGTAGAACAGTGAGGGGGGGAATCAGCTGTTCCATGCAATTTAGCTTCGCTAGAAGCAGGATTTCCTGCTTTCTAGCAAAGCTAAACCCCATGGCACAGCTGATTGTCAGAAATAGTGGTTCGGAGGAACCGGTAGTTTTTTTTAACTACCGGTTCACCTGAACTGGTAGCTAACTACTGGTTTCCCCCAAACCAGTAGCTTTTTTAAACTACCAGTTCACCCAAACTGGTAATTTTTATCATTACCGGTTCGCCCAAACCTGAGAGAACCGGTAGCATTTCACCCCTGGATGACCCTCATTCTGTCAAGGACTTAGGAGTACTCATCTCAAATGATCTAAGCCCCAGAGCTCATTGTAACAACATTGCCAAAAAGGCACTAACAGTTGTTAACCTAATTTTGTGAAGTTTCTTCTCCAGTAATATTGTATTGCTAACTAAGGCATACAAAACCTTTGCCAGACCAATTCTTGAATACAGTTTGTCCGCCTGCAACCCACACTGTATTTCGGACATTAACATGATTGAGCGGGTTCAGAGGTATTTCATGAGAAGAGTACTCCATTCCTTTACTCACAATAGAATTTCCTATGCCACCAGGCTTAAAATTTTGGGCTTGGACAATCTGAAATTGTGCTGCTTGTGATCCGATTTAAGCACAGTACACAAAATTGTCTGCTACAATGTCTTGCCTGTCAATGACTTCTTCAGTTTCTATCACAATAGTACACAAGCAAATAATCAATCCAAACTCAAGATAAAACGCTTCAAACTCGATTTCAGGAAATATGATTTCAGCAACAGAGTGGTCAATGCCTGAAATGCTCTACCCGATTCTGTTATTACAGCCTCAAACCCTCACAGTTTGAACCTCAAACTGTTTACCATGGACCTCATTCCATTCTTAAGAGGTCTGTAAAGGGTGCATGCATAAGCGCATCAGCTTGCCTATTGTCTCTGTCTTACTGTGCCCATTTATTTGTATTTACTTCCTTTGTTTATGTTTATGTTCATACCTACACTTGTTATCTTGTACACCTTTGACAAATAAATAAAATAAATAAAATGAATGAATGAATAAACTCCTGGATGGAATAAACATTGGAATCTGGAAACTCAGAAGCATGATAAATAGCATAGGACATGGCAAAATAATTAATTCACCCTCTGAGAAAGTTTGGTAAAGAATTATACTTTTCTACCTTTGTCAGACTTAGGGCTGATATTTACAATGTTTCAAATTCCAGTTCATCCCAGTCTAAACCTTGTCAATAAGTCAATAAAATCTTGATTGAAAGGAATTTTTTTCCTCTATTTCACTTCTTATATATGTTTCTACCTTTAGAAGAGGAGGAAAATGATTTCATTTTGCCTTGGAAGCATAGAAGAAACTTACTATACTAATACAGGTAGTCATAAACTTACAACAATTCATTTAGTGACTAGTGAAGTTACAATGGCACTAAAAAAGTGACTTACGACCATTTTTCACACTTATGTCCACTGCAGCATCCCCATGGTCATGTGATCAAAATTCAGATGCTTGGCAATTGATTATAACAGTTGCAGTATCGCGGAATCAGAAGATTTGCGACCTTCTGACAAGCAAAGTCAATGGGGAAGCCATATTCACTTAACAACCATGTTGCTAACTTAACAATTACAGTGATTCACTTAACAACTGTGGCAAGGAAGGTTATAAAATGGGGCAAAACTCACTTAACAAATGTTTTACTTAGAAATGTTGGGCTCAATTGTTGTAAATTGAGAACTACCTGTATCACATCCTGAGAATATAGCTAACTTTTCTCACTTTAATTATAAACCAGGATATGTTAACCCCTTCATGGATTACTACCTTGTCATGGCAAAGAGGCTTGCATAGCTCAATGACGCTATGAGCTATGCTGTGCAGGGACACACAAGACAGACAGGTCATAGCAGAAAGTTCTGACAAAATGTGATCCACTGGAGAAAGAAATGGAAACCCACTCCAGTATCTCTGCTATGAAAACCCCATGGACAATACCAAAAGGCAAAAAGATATGATGCTGGAAGATGAGCCCCTCAGGTCGAAAGGTGTCCAATATGCTTCCCCAGTACTAGTAGCGCCAGAAAGAGAGAAGTGAGAATGACTATGTCATACTGAAATTCAATATAATGTAAACAAAAGCAATAGAATATAATCCAACCAGTGTCTTATACTTTAAAAGAAATAATTTTAACAAACTTGATGTATAAAAATCCTTAAGGGGAAAACAACACTGAAAAATATAATCATAAAAGCCCAGTCCAACACAATACCACTGAAAAAGAAAAACAAGAAATCCAAGAAGAAACCAGCATGGCTGCACAAAGATCTCTCTGATAAACTGAAAGATAAAAAGGATAAGTACAAAAAATGGAAAGAGGGACATATAATTAAGGCAGAGTATCAGCAGATAGCCCAAATCTGCAAAGATGAAGTCAAGAAAGCAAAGGCTCAGAATGAACAAAGACTTGCAACAAAAGTCAAAGATAATTTTAAAAAAAAATTCAACATATAAACAATAAGAAAAAAGTCAAGGAAACAGTTGGTCCACTAAAGAGAGAAGATGACAAGGAAGTAACAAGCAATAGAGAGAAAGCAGAGCTGCTTAACTCATTATTTTCATCAGTCTATATAGCACAATATACCA
The DNA here is from genome assembly GCA_022577455.1 of Arizona elegans. Classification (NCBI taxonomy): domain Eukaryota; kingdom Metazoa; phylum Chordata; class Lepidosauria; order Squamata; family Colubridae; genus Arizona; species Arizona elegans. The sequence goes on from JAKOOJ010000006.1 coordinate 32,724,007, forward strand.
AAAACATAAATGTAAAATACTAGAAATAAAAATTAAAATAAGCAAGAAAACAGTAAGAGAACACTTGTCTGACCTTAATGAATATAAATCACCGAGATCTGATGGAATACATTCCAGAGTTCTGAAGGAGCTGGCAGGAGCTCTCAGAACCATTGTATCATAGCTTTAAAATTGCTGTGGACCAGTGGTGGGTTCCTCCCAGTTCGGCCTGGTTTGGCCGAGCTGGTAGCGGTGATGATATGACATCACCAAACTGTTTCTCTTTGTTCGGGAGCTGGGGCCCCGCCCCCCGCCTTATTCTTACCTTTTATTTAGCCCCACCCCCAATCTATTGCTGCCTCCCGAGTCCCAGCTGATCAGCTAGAAGGAAAAAAAAACAGTTTAAACTCTTGCCGTGGGATTCAAAGGGCCGTTCTACAGCTGATCAGTTGTAAAAGGCAGTATGGTGGTAGACCAGTACCTCCAAAAATGAATGAGTAGACCAGTGCCTCCAAAAACGAATGGGTAGACCGGTGCCTCCATAAACAAATGGGTAGACCGCTGCCTCCAAAACCAAATGGGTAGACCGGTGCTTCCAAAAACAAATGGGTAGACCGATGCCTCCAAAAACAAATGAGTAGACCGGTACAGCTCTGCAAGCAGTTAAAAGCCTGGTAGACCAGTACCTCTGCTAAATCCTAAAGAATTGTCACATGACCATCAAGCCACACCCACAGAACTAGTAGTAAAAAGTTTTAGAGCCCACCCCTGCTGTGGATATGGTATATTTAGACTTCAGCAAGGCATTTGACAAAGTAGACCATAACCTAATTCTTGGTAAGCTATAAAAATGTGGGAAAGACAGCATCACCACCAGATGGATTTGTAACTGGCTGACAAACCATACTCAACAAGTAGTCCTTAATAGTACTATATCTACATGGAGAAAAGCAAACAGTGGGGTACCACAAGGTTCTGTCTTAAGCCCAGTACTCTTCAATATCTTCAAAAATTAATCTAAAAGTAATCTAAAATTACTTAGATGATGGAATAGAATGGGAACTCATCAAATTTGCAGATGACATTAAACAGGCAGGAATAGCCAACACCCCAGAAGACAAGCGCAGGATCCAAAATGGTCTTGACAGACTTAAGCAATGGACCCTGTCCAACAAAATGAAATTTAATGTGGAGAAAAGCAAGGTTTTACATCTGGGCAGGGAAAACCAAAGGTAGAAGTACAGATTAGGTGAAACCTGCCTCAAAAACAGTAACTGTGAGATGGCCTTGGAGTCCTAGTGGATGATCACTTAAACATGAGTCAGCCGTGTGTGGCGGCAGCCAAAAAAGCTAATATAATCCTTGGTTGTATAAACAGAGGCATAGAATCAAAATCATATAGTAGTAGCACTTTATAAATCCTTAGTAAGACTATTTTATCCAGTTTTGGTCACTACATTACAAAAATATGTTGAGATTTTGGAAGAATAGAATAGAATAGAATAGAATAGAATAGAATAGAATAGAATAGAATAGAACAGAACAACATAATAATGGAAGTGACCTTGGAGGTCTTCTAGTCCAACCCCCTGCTTAGGTAGGAAACCCTATACCATTTCAGATAAATGGTTATCCACTCTCTTCTTAAAAATGTCCAGTGTTGGAGCATTCACAATTTCTGGAGGCAAGTTGTTCCACTGATTAATTGTTCTGTCAGGTTGCTTCTCTCCTTGATTAGTTTCCACCCATTGCTTTTTGTCCTGCCCTCAGGTGCTTCTTTGGAGAATAGCTTGACTCCCTCTTTGTGGCAGTCCCTGAGATATTGGAACACTGCTATCATGTCACCCCAGTTCTTCTTTTCATTAAACTAGACATATCCAATTCCAGCAACCATTCTTTATATATTTTAGCCTCCAGTCCCCTAATCATCTTCGTTGTTCTTCTCTGCACTCTTTCTAGAGTCCCAAAATCTTTTTTACACTGTGGTGACCAAAACTGGAAGCAGTATTCGAAATGTGGCCTTACCAAGGCATTATAAAGTGGTATTTACACTTCACGTGATCTTTTTTTTTTTAATTGAAAAAGTTTTCAAATACAAGTTTTTCCCCCTTTCCCCCCCCTTCCCTAACCCCCCCTCACCACCCATCCCCCCTGTGACTTCTTCACAACAATAGGCTATTTCATAACTAATTACATAATATCTTTCCTTTCCCTTACTCCCTCCTCAAAATACTGACCCTTAGCATAATATTCTTATAACTCCCATTTTTGCGATAATCTGCCCTTTTTCTCCTCCCCTAAACTTATAGTGTATTATTACAACAATTTAACATTTAGTCTTTTATATATATTAATATAACATTTTAAAGCGGCCTTCTCCCTACATCAAAATTTAACATTTATTCAGTTCTTTTTTTTTTTAAGTGTTTTATTGTAAGAAATTATAATAATACAATTTTTATCCATCCGGTTACATAGTATGGAAAAAGAAATAAATGCAAATTACATATTATACATATGTAGATAATTTTTGCAGACCAGATACATAGTACTACTACATAGCAATATATAAAGAAGGAGAAAAGAATTGTGTTCTCATATCATTTTCATCGTGTATATATATATATATATATATATATATATATATATATATATATATATATATATATATATATATATAATAATCTTTTACTATAAATTAGTAAATACATAAATTTTGTCTCCTGCTTATCCGTGTATCCTCTCCTTGCCATCTTATGCTTCCTACCATCCCCAATACATCTTCTCTTACTATTTCATTTTACTAGTCTACAACTACAATATATATATATTTATTCTTCTTCTTTTTTTTTCTCTCTGCACATTTAAAGTATTTATAATATTTATATAAGTATTTAAAGTATTTTAAGTATATAGATATTCAGAGCATTAAAAGTAGTAATACAATATAACGAATTAATTAATATATTTAAATATCAGCATAGACATATTAGAACTTATCATTTTTTACTTATCTACCTATCTATCTACCCATTTATATATATACCTATCTAACTATTTACCTATTTATATATCTATCACTTATTTATTAGCTACTTTTTTTTGGTCTGGTTTTTCTATTTTTTACTGCTGTGTGCATAGAGTGGCTATTGATTGATTATTGTGTCTAATATTATTAATATTATTAAGGATAAATTTTATAAAATAGTGATTTAATTTATAACATCAATTAATTAAGTGCTTACTGACTGGATATTGAGTATTACTTTATTTATCATATGCATTGGTATTGAAAGGTCTATTTTTTTCTTTTCCTTTCCTCTAAAATTTGAGAATCTAATTAATTGTTAATTAGGAACTGAGCCAAACTAGAAACGCAGCTCCCAAATAAGGAATAGTCAATAAAGCCAAGTTGTGGGTAGCATAGCGGAGAAAAGGTCAAAAACTTCATTTCCACCTGTCTTGTGAATGGGGAATATCTTCAAAAATTCTCTCTTCTTTAGTAGTGTTAACCAAGCAAGGGAAGTTAACTAGTGGATGACAGTGTGGAGGAACATAGAAAGGATAGTTAAAGAACAGGCGAAAGTGCTTAGGGAGATGACAAGTTTTGCATCCACTGTGACAAAAACAGGAAAGAAAGTAACCCCTAGCGTTTCAAGTCCCACAATTACAATGTCGTCCCCTGCAACTCAGAAATCGATGGAAGCGCTACCAAAAATTGAGAAGGCATCAGTGATTCCAACAATGCAAGCGATGCAGGCATCACTAGCAATGATTCAAGAGACAATGCTCTTAATGCAAGAGAAAATGACTAATAACCACCAGGAAATGAAATCAGACATACAAGGCATTGACCAGAAAATAGGTGACATACAGCAAGCCATTTTAAATAACGAACAGAGAATAGGCAAAATAGAATCTAAAGTGGAACAACAAGAGAAAGACTTAGAAACAGTAGATCAAAAACTAATGGCCCAGAATAGGGATCTGGAGGAAGCAATTACACAATTGGAAATGGACAAGGCCTCTTTCTATCTGCATTTTCAAAACGTTACAGAGGACAAGGACGAAAATCTAGGCCAAGTAATGGCTGAATTAATAGCGGAGGTGCTCCAACAGGACTCAAACGATATAATAAAAGAACTGGATGAGGTGTATAGAATACAGACCAACTACACCAGACGGAACAATCTACCCAGAGAGGTACACATAAGGTTCACACGAAAGAAAGTCAAGGATATCTTTTATAAAATGGTAAAAGAAGAACCGATCAACTACAAGGAAAAGGAGGTGGTTGTCCTGAAGCAAGTGCCGAGGAGGGTGAGAGAACAAAGAAGAGACTACAGATTCCTGGCCTCACAGCTGAACAAAAGAAATATACTTTTTAGATGGACCTTGCCAGAGGGTATGCTGATCACCTGGCAAGGGAGGAGGATTAAAATAAATAGTCTGGTGGAGGCACAAGAATTCCTTGACCATTTGAGAGGGTCAGAAGACGAACAAAGTAGTAAAGAGGAATTGGAAGCTGGCACTACAGAAGAAGAACTCACCCAAAGAAGATCCCAAGAAGAGGTTTCGACGGGGAAAGAGAGCTTAGACGAGAAAGAAAAGGAAGAGAAAGAAAGCAGAGAAGCAGGAAAGAAACAAAGACCTAAAAGAGTTCGAGCTAATACCAACATCAAATTTAAGTAAATCAACAGAAGGCAAAAAGGATGGACGACTGGAAAATCTTATCAATTAATGTAAACGGACTTAACGATCATAAAAAAAGAAAAACCTTCTTTAACAAATTAGTTACACAAAATGCAGATATAGTATGCCTTCAGGAGGTACATATTAAACAAGAACACATAAAATATCTGGAATATAAAAAACTGGGGAATCTGTATACCTCTCTAGCTACGAAGAAAAAGAGAGGGGTGGTACTATATATTAGAAAGGAGATGAAGACAGAATTGAAATATGTAGACCCTAAAGGTAGATTACTAATTGTTGAAACCGAGAGGGGCAATTCGGCAATATTAATAGCAGCGATCTATGCCCCAAACAAAAATCTGAAAGAGTTCTATAGCAAAACAAGAGATATAATAAGAGGACTGGACAACAACAATATTTGTATTATTGGGGATTTTAACGGAGTGGTCGATGCGTATAAAGATCACAAAAGACCCAGAGGTCAAAAGAAAATAAGGAAAAACTTACCAAAAACCTTCTTCGACCTAGCTGATGAATTAAACCTCATGGATATCTGGCGAACATTACACCCCAACAAGAGACAGTATACCTACTATTCTAATCCCAACAAATCATGGTCCAGAATAGACATGATGTTGGTAAGCAGGAACTTGGGTATGGACATTGCGTCAGCGGAAATTTTACCTAATACCTGGGCAGATCATAATCCACTGGAAATTAGATGGAAGAGTACATATAAGAGAAAAAACACAAGATGGAGAATGAACACACAATTTTTGCGAGACAAAAAAAATATCGACAAAGTCAAGAGGGAATTAGAAATCTTTTTTGAAGAAAATGAAAAAGAACCAACGAACCGGGGGATAATCTGGGATACGATGAAGGCCTATTTAAGAGGCCTAATGATATCTTATGGAGCATACAGAAATAAAGAGAGGAGAGAATACTACAAAGTATTACTACAATACTACAAAGAATACTGCTAGAAGAACTGGCAAAGGCAGAGAAAGAGGCCCAATTAAACCCTGACAATGAAATAACAAAAGTAAATTGGATGAACATTCGTCATAAATTAAATATAATGGATCAAGAAAAACTTGCATATAATATTAAGAGAACAAAACAATATTACTTCGAGAATGCCAACAAGCCAGGAAGGTGGTTATCTTACACAATTAAAAAAGAGAGAGAGAAAGGAATTATTCTCCAACTTGAAGACACCGAAGGTCATACCACAACTAAGGAAGAAAAAAAATTGGAGATAGCACACGATTTTTATGAGTCTTTATATAAGGAAGAGGATATATCCAAAGAGAAAGTAAAACAATATTTAATGGAGGAGGGAATGCCACAGATTGGAGAGGAGGAAAAAGAGATGTTAAACAAAGAGATTACATTAACAGAGCTAAAGACTGCAATTGCCAGACTGAAAAAGAACAAATCTTCAGGCCCGGACGGATTCCCAGGGGAATTATACAAAAATTTAGAATTAGAAGACATTCTACTCCCAAGAATGCTCCAAATTTTCAATGAGGCCCTAATGAAAAACAAAATACCAGAATCCTGGAGAGAGGCCTATATTATACTCTTACCAAAAGAGGGATCGGACACCAAATTGATACAGAACTACAGGCCAATTTCACTCCTTAACATCGATTATAAAATATATATGACCATATTAGCGGAAAGATTAAAAAGAATTCTCAATAAGATAATACATAGCGATCAGAATGGATTCCTCCCAGGGAGGCAAATAAGGAATAACACTAGGACGATTCTGGATGTGATAGAATATTATGAGGAACACCCGGAAAAAGAGGTGGCATTAGTCTTTTTAGATGCACAGAAGGCCTTCGACAATCTGAATTGGGAGTTTATAAAGCAACAACTGAACATAATGGGATTTGGACAAAATTTCACAAATACAATAAATACGATTTATGAGAAGCAAAGGGCCAATATCTTAGTAAATGGTGAACTCATCAAAACATTTCAGATCAGCAAAGGAGTAAGACAGGGATGCCCAATGTCACCACTTTTGTACATACTGGCACTAGAAGTGCTACTGAAGAAGATTAGAGAGAGCGATCAAAACAAAGGGCTCAAAATAAGGAAGGAAACATATAAAGTTCAAGCGTTTGCGGATGATGTTGTCCTAATTATGGAAGAACCGGTTGAAACAGGTATACAAATATTGGAAACACTTGATAAATATGGAGAAGTAGCAGGACTCAAATTAAATAAATCTAAAACTAAAATGCTTACTAAAAATATGACGAAAAACCAAAAAGAAGTCCTGGAGGAATCTATGGGAATCCAAATTGTGAAAAAAGTCAAATATTTGGGAGTATGGATCTCAACAAAGTATCTGGCCCTCAAAGAGGACAATTATGTCCCCCTGGTAAAAAGCATAAAACAAGATCTAGAGAAGTGGGGGAAGTTGCAAATTTCCTTCCTCGGGAGAATAGCGACAATTAAAATAAGAATCCTACCCAAATTGCTGTTCTTGTTCCAAACAGCGCCAAGTAAACTAGATAAAAAAATTTTCAGTGAACTCAATGTCGTTATCAGGAAGTTTATATGGGGAGGGAAAAAACCAAGAATAGCAATCAGGAGCTTACAAGATAAAAAAAATAGGGGAGGACTAGGATTATCAATATGGGAAACATATCACAAAGCAGCAATCCTTGTTTGGTTAAAAGACTGGGCGACGTTAGCGAACAGAAGAATTTTAACATTAGAAGGGCATGATCTCCAGAAGGGTTGGCACGCCTATTTATGGGAAACCAGGAAAAAAACCAAAACATATTTCAATAAACATAAACTGAGGGACATATTGAAATCAACGTGGGAAGAAATAAAACGGAAACACTACACTAAAATTCCCAGCTGGCTCTCAACCATGGAGGCAATAATCTACCCAAACGTCCTGGATTATGGCAAAACTGTAAAATACAAAGAAATTCTAGATGAGGCAGGGAACCTCAAAACATTAGAACAATTAAAAGAACAAGGCACTTGTGTTGAATGGTGGACATACGCACAGATAAAATCAAGATACAAAAAAGATAAAGAACAATATGGCATAGAAATGGGAAGCAAAGAATTTGATAAAATTTGGATGGGTACAGATAACAAACTATTAGCTAAAATATATAACTATTTAGTAGAATATGATCTGATGGAAGAAGTAGTTAAAGGCCCAATGCTAGCATGGGCAAAAAACATTGGGAAACATATAAATTTGGAAGAATGGGATCAATTATGGAACATCAATATAAAACTCACCAAGGCAACCACCTACAAGGAGAACCAGTATAAGATGATTTATAGGTGGCACCTAGCACCAGCTAGAATTGCTAAGATTTACCCTAACTCAAACCCAAAGTGTTGGAAGTGTGCACACCAGCAAGGAACTTTTTACCATTGCTGGTGGACATGCCCTCAAGCAAAAAAGTATTGGAAGATGATTGGCAATTGGCTCTCAGAAATAATAGGTGAAACCTTTGAATTAGATCCTAAAATACTTCTCCTGGGAATCCTTAAGACGGAAATGGCAAAAAAGAAGAAATATTTGGCATTGCATATAATAACAGCAGCAAGAATCGCTTTCGCTCAACAATGGAAAGAGAAAAAAATACCAACTAAGGAACAAGTAATCGGCAAAATAATGGATTGTGCCGAGATGAATAAATTAACATTAGAAATTAATGACAGAGAAGATTCAGATTATTATAGCGTATGGGACAAGTGGTACGGGTGGCTAGAGAAGAGGAAATTGAGATATTCAGTTCTATCCAATTCCTCCACTCCCCTAAATATATGACTTAAAGATCCTTTTTCTTAAACTAATCAATCAGTAAACTAACCTATTTCAACCCAAATTCCTACAAAATCATGCAATACAATTCTAAATATAATCCACTGCCCACTTTACTAAAATATACACATATCTATATATGCATTCCATTTTGTAAAAAGAAAAAAGACAATAACTTTAAATTTATAATCCATATAATATCTTCTTTGGTGTCTTTCCATTGGATTGTTAAATCCATCACCCATAATAGGGTAAAATAACATGCTGGTGCAACAGTTTGTTCAAAATCTTCAATCATCTTCTGCCCCCATCAGTAGTAGATATCCTCATATATATATAAAAGTAAAAACAACCACCCGAGTGACATTATAATTATATCCATATAGTTATAGTTGTGGTATTCATCAGGATTGTTGATTCCCATCATCCTAATGGGTAACATCCAGATCTTCTGCATGCCCCAGCGTGACTCTCTTGCCCTGTAACTCAAAGTAATTATAATATATTTACCAGTAAAAGAAATCCAGAGTAGATGATTCAAATCCAACAAGGTAAGGCTCTTTTCACATCCCAAAATCACGGCATTGCAGAGATCTGCCACTATCCTCAAGATAGTATTAAACAATTGTTTGCCTCCACTATCTTTTCACATATTCATTCATTTTTTAAAGTCCCTGGCTTCACTGTTGCTTGGTTTAGAAACTGCTGTTTCTATGAGATCTATTTCTTTTCTTTTTCTTTTGCGGGTTGAATTTCCATCCTCGTTTCCTTCCTACCGGTTGTGTGTCAGCTGATCGATTTTCATTCTGCTTTATGAGTTGATCTTGTTGGTTTTGTTTTGTCATCTCATCTTTCTTCTCCATCACTTGTATATCAACTGGTTGGTTTACGCGCTTGTCTGTAACTTGTTGGTTCATCACATTGGAGTCGGATGACACTGCTCTCATATTTATAAACAGTCCAGCTGGGGTATCCAGGGATTCCAAAGACAATTTATCCACCACAGCCTCTGTAATTTGGTATTTTCTTTTTGTTTCCAACTCCTTTTGCTTATCCTGTATTGTGCCTAAAGATATTAAGTTCATTTTTAAAAATTTTTGATAAAATTCTTCCGCTTTTTCAACAGTGTTCAGTTGATATCTTACTCCTTGGTGTCTCAATATTAAACCAACTGGGGCATCCCACCTAAATAGGATATTTCTTTTTTTTAACTCGGTCACTAGAAAGCCAAATTTCTTCCTCTCCATTAGCATCTTAGTCGGGAGCTCCTTAAAAATCCAAATCTTTCTTCCATGAAATTGCAAAGTAGAATTAAAAGAGTTCTGCACAATATTATTCCTAATTTCTTTATCTGTAAAATAAATCACCACATCTCTAGGCAATTGCCTTTGCTTTGCCAACCAGGAGTTTATTCTATAAATTCTATCAATCCTGCAAAACACTTCATCAGGTTGAACCTTTAAAATCCCAGCCAGAATTTCAGAAAATATTTTCCTTAAGTCATCTCTATTATTTTCCTGCAGACCTCTCAGTCTAATTGCATATTCTGTAAAATTATATTGAATCATTAAAACTTCTCTTTCAATCCTCTGTTGCACATTTTCTTCATTACCAGTCTTTTGGTCAACCTCCATTTTAGGTTTATCTTCTGAGCTATTATCCTGAATGTTTACCAAATCCTTTTTAATTTTTTGAATCTTGTCATCCAAATTCTCCTCAGTTTCTTTCATTTTAGACTCTAATAATTTAGTCTTTGCATCCAACTGAATCAGAAAGTCTGATAAACCATTAGCTGTTTTTAAAATCTTTCGATTCAAAAAGTCAAACTTTGATTTCACCAATTCACCAATTTCTTTAATTTCCTGCTTAAATTTTTCGAGTTGCTGGTTCACAATCTCATCCCTTCTTACAATCTCTTCAAGAAGAAATTCTATTATATTAAAGTCAGGTTTCTGACACTGGAGAGTTAGAACTTGTTGATGTAATTTGTTAATGGGGGAATTTCCCCCCCGCCTGTTTGTCTAGCTGTATAAGTCCCGGTGCCATTTCCCACACAGACAAGATTTAGTGGAAAAGAGAGAAAAAAAAAGGCTTGTTTCCAACCAAGATCAATATCAGATCCCCAGGAAAAAAAAAGAAAAAACAAAACAAAAGTGAGAGTGAGGTTTTGCCTCAATTACGGCCAGAAGTATTCATTCCGCTACTTTGTAATAGAAAACGGAAGGACTTTCCCTTTTCAGCCTCTCTTCAAGCCTCAGCAATCGCCATTTTAAAAATCTTTTTTCCTTTCACTTCTTAAACAACTTCAGTAACTTTTCTAAAATAAGAAAAAAAAATACTTGCGCTTCAGGGTCAGCGGTCCAGCTCACGTCTTCTTTAATTAGTTTAACAAGTTTACAGGCTTGCTTTTGCCACCTAGCTCTGCGTGTAGCAGAGATCTCCCAGAGCCCGGAGCATCGGCTGGGGATACGGGGAGTCTCTTCCGCTCCGTCCCAAAAGTAAAAAAAAAACTTTTGGGATTAGGCAGAGGACTCAACCCACCCCAGCCTGCTCTATCTCCATTTCCTCATGGAAACTGAGTTTTTTCGAGCCGCCATTCCGCTATAAAGGCGGCTCTTTACAGGCAGTGGGTACGACGATCCCGAAGGAGCGTCCAGCGGGGACAAATAGCAAACCGGAAGTCCTACACTTCACGTGATCTTGATTCTATACCTTTGTTTATGCAACCTAGAACTGTGTCGGCTTTTTTGGCAGCTGCTGCACACTGCTGACTCATATTTAAATGATTGTCCATTTGGACTCCATAATCACTCTCAGAGTTACTACTATTGAGCCAGGTACCACATATACTGTACCTGTGCATTTTGTTTTTCTTGCCTAAGTGTAGAACCTTACTTTTTTCACCATGGAATTTCATTTTGTTAGATAGTGCCCAATGTTCAAGTCTGTCAAGATCCTTCTGTATCTTAAGCCTACCTTCTGGAGTGTTGGCTATTCCTGCTAGCTTGGTGTCGTCTGCAAATTTGATGAGGTCCCCATCTATTCTCTCATCCAAATCATTTATGAAGATGATTAAAGGCCTGGAGACTAAAACGTATGAAGAACAGTTGCAGGATTTGGGTTTGCCTAGTCTAGAGAAAAGAAGGATTATGGGCAGGGGTGGGTTCTACTTACCTTTACTACCAGTTCACAACAGGAGCTCACGCACGTGCTTCTGCGCATGCGCAAATAATCAATTATGATGTTTGGGAGGGTGGGCAGAGCCTCCCACCACTTTTACTACCAGTTCTAAAGAACCGGACAGAACCGGGACTAACCCACCACTGACTATGGGGGACATGATAGCAGAATTCCAGTATTTGAGAGGCTGCCACAAAGAAGAGGGGGTCAATTTATTTTCCAAAGCACCAGAGGGCAGGACAAGAAACAATGGATGGTGTGGGAATACGGTGGCCATAGTACATGTATAGACCAGTCTAACTGGTTGGACACTGTATGGAGCTTGGCACCGAAATAATCTGAGTAGAAAAAGCGGGTTCATATGGATACTCTCTGAAGGGCCCTATTCGTTCTCTCTTTGTTAATAACATAGGCTGTGCCTGCATAATAGAGACATCTCCTTGTAGAACATTCCTGAGAGGTGAAGTAATCAGATAACGGGAGATGGGCCCCTCGCCTGGCAACAACTGGCAGCAGATATGATAACATAGCCAGAGTTAAGTTTTGTTTTGCACCTTTAGTATCGCTTTCCTAGAACTCACGTGATTTACTGTAATGAAACTTATATGGAGAATATATGGATGTTTTTCTATTTCTTATATGTAATATGAGATGTGTAGCCATAATAACGCCTTCTGATGACGCTGTATTTTGATAACTAATAAAAGAGATGGCAGCCTTTTGTTCTCTGCTCTCTCATCACGAGAAACACCTGTCCTTGTGCTTTCTCTAATCTGGACTACTCATGAGAAGCCCGCCAGGATGAATGCAACAGGATGGAAACTAATCAAGGAGAGAAGCAACTGTTGAGCGTCAAGCAACATTCGACACCCTGACACCTTGACAGGAGGATAATAGGTGATGTGGGAGGGGTCGTGGGCACGGGTGATGGTAGGGGGTGATATTAGGTGGCTAGGTATTATACACATCGGTGGTGGGATGTAGCAGAGCTCGTGTTAGGGTTTGGAGTGGCTTGTGTTGGATAGTAGCGAGCCAAAAGCGACGAAGCCCCGATGATGTCATAACCCTGTGACTGCACTGAATTGCACCGACGGGAGAGTCAAACGCCCTCCAGCTGAAAGAGGTTACGAACACGCGCAAGCAAGCAATTAGAAAACAGTGGAACTATTAAGCGGAGCTGAGGGGCGGACGCCCTCATCGCCGACTTGGTTCGTGTTATTGTTCCAGTGCGGACTAGAAGCTGTTGTGTATCAGGGAAATAAACCGGGTTTATCGACTGAAGCGTTGGCGTCTTGTCTTTCCTGGGATTCTGCACCAGCAGCCTAGTGGAGCCAAGAGAAAGTCAGCACTCCACTTTACTATGGTCTAGTGTGGTGAGTGAATACCCCAGCGAAGCATGGCAGAGGGCACGATGGATGGGGCATCACCAACGGAGCCAACTGTAGCAGAGGAGGAAGAGAAGGTAGTGGAGATACCAGCTGACAGCAGACAACATGTGGTCCAGCCAAAACAATGGGAAAACCGTACAGAGGAGGTGCTGGAAGACCAGAATGCACATGGGGCAGGTGTTACACAATCCACTTCTGGACATTGGTGGCACAGCTCTGCCCTGACGGAAAAACTGGTATTAGAGCACCTATACCCCCCGTCTCAGGGGCTCAGTTCCAAGGCTGGAGGGAACAGTAATGGGCCAAAGATGAAGAGGGGGGGAGCTACTCCACTGGGCTTGGAGCGACCGCCATGGACATATTAAGAGAGTGGTTTGGGGAGGCGAGTTTTCGGGGTGCACCTTCATGGCAGCCATGGGCACCGGGACTGGATCCTTCAGCCACATAGCAAGGGGGGGCTGCAGCAAGGGGAGGGTCTGAGAGCAGGCTCCGTTTGGCTAGTCCCAAATTCAGGCCAGAATAGAGGCAGGGCCGATCGTGGGTGGACGAAGAATATCATATCCAGGAGGCCTCTGCTTCATCTCTGGGGGAGGTGATACATGGTTCAAACCAACCACAACCAAGGTCCTTGAGAGATAGGGAGAAGGGTCATGTGAACAGACGGCAGCCAGGGCAGAACAGAGGGGACCGTGATGGACCGGCTATGGGTCGTGCTATGGATCCCTTACCTATGTGGGCCCTGGGCACCATGTGGAACCCGCAGGCCCCATGAGAGCCCCTTCCTGTGCAAGCCGCCTTTGATGGAGCTTCAGAACAGGTGGCCTTGTTCCTAAATCAAGTAATCAGCCATATGGACCTCTATGGCCACTTCTATCCATCTCAACGGGCAATGGTTATGGCAGTTACTGTGGTACTCACGGGGGAGGCAGCCGATTGGGTGGCTGACCTCCACAGTGATCATACCTGTGAATTAGTGAACCTTGGCTTATTCCTAGAAGCTTTATGTAGCTGTTTTGAAGATGAGGCCCGTACCCAAGTGGCCGAGGGGGTTAGTTGTTCTGAAACAAAGGGGACGACCAGCTAAGGTATATGTGAAGGAGTTCAGGAAGTTAGCCGGGAGGCTGAGGACTTGGCCCGAAAGGCTCCTAATACATCAATTCCACATGGGTCTGGATAGGGAGCTTAGGCAGGCTTGTATTTACAGGGGTTTCGCACTTCGTTTAGCTGACTGGTACAAGGCGGCGCTGGAACTAGACTTTGGCTTGCGGGAATTCAAACCGAGGACAGGGACGTTTGGGCTGCCTCAGGTTAGACGAGGGAGGGTGAGACAAGCAAGGGATCGAGATATGGTGAAACCCTTTCTACCCATGAGCTCTAGGAACACTGATCAAGTGAAAAGACCCTTTCGTTGTTATCGGTGCAATCAGGAGGGACACAGAGCAGCAGAGTGTTACTGGCCACCCTGATGCATATCTACTCCAATGGCTCCAGCCTCGGGGAACAAGCCCAAAGACCGATCTCAACAACCCCAGAACAGTCTAGGATCGCAGCCCAAACATCCATGAGTGACACAACCATGCATGCTGACGTTGGGAGTCCTCTTGGTACAGCTCATGTTCCTTTGGATTCCGGGACGAGCAAAGCAGAGGAGGATATACTGGACCCCATGGTAAGTGAACCAATACACCCATTCATAATTCTAGTTACCATCAAACACCTGGGAACGGGGAAAGAGAGCGATCATGGGGCACTCGTAGATTCTGGATGCACCCATTGTCTAATCCGTCGCTCAACAGTGGAGGATTTGGGCATGCACATAGTAAAATTACGGAAACCCATTACCTTCTATCAGATGGATGGGTCAACCTTGGAGGGCCACCCAGCCACCCATGTAACTGAACCTGTTCATCTGAAAATCGGGGAACATTGGGAACATATCTGGTTCGTGGTAATAGACCAGATGATTGAACCAGTTATCCTGGGACTTGCTTGGTTAGATAAGTGGGAACCAATTATCTGGTGGGAGGGTGGTTTCCGTAAACTGAGACTAGCAAAGGGACCAGAGCCCCAGGTAAGCACCCAAGACAGAGCAAAGGAAAGAGAAGCTTCACTACCTTTACTGGACAGAGGTTTCCCGAGTATTTATGAGGATTTAGCACGGGTATTTAGCAAGGATGAATGCGAATCCTTACCGCCCCATCGTGAGACGGACTGCGCTATTGAACTGATACCTGGAGCCAAGTTACCAAAACCCCGGATGTATTCGATGACTCCAAGAGAACTGATGGAGTTACGGAAGTACATTGATAAAAACCTGGCCAGGGGTTTTATTCGGCCTAGCCAATCACATATGGCGGCTCCAGTGCTGTTCAGGGAAAAAAAAGATGGCTTGCGTCTCTGTGTTGATTATAGGGATCTCAACGCCATGTGTGTAGAACCGTTATACCCACTCCCGCTTATGACAGATTTGTTAGCTACATTAGCGACTGGTAAGATCTTCACAAAGCTAGATCTTCATGAGGCATATTATACAGTGTGTATCTGGCCAGGGGATGAATGGAAAACCACATTCAACTGTCCCCTGGGGAGTTATCAATTCCAGGTTATGCCATTCGGACTACAGGGCGCTCCGGCCGTATTTATGCAGCTTATCAATGAGGTCCTACATGACTTTTTGTATTGCGGGGTCCTGATATACCTCGACAACATTCTAATTTATACAAACACCATGGAGGAACACACTCAATTGGTTAGACAAGTATTAACAAAGCTGTTAGAAGCCCGACTCTTCGTAAAACTCTCAAAGTGTGAATTTCACTGTACGGAGATAGACTATTTAGGCTTTAGGATAACTGGAGAGGGGATTGAGATGGACCCAAAGAAGGTGGAGGCGGTGTTGGGATAGCAAGCACCAAGGACTAGGAAACAACTGCAGAGCTTCCTTTGGTTTGCCAATTTCTACAGGCAATTTATCCTGTCATTTGTTTAGGTTGTTCTGCCTTTAATAGACTTATTACACACAAAAATGACGTCCACTGCCAAACCCAAACTAGGACAAGTGTTAAACTGGTCTCGCTTCTGGTTTGGTGTCATGGGGATGCAGTCGGGGAAATGGCGGGGCTCTGATGAGCCTCGCCAAAACCCCGACTGGCTAACCGCCGCTGATAGGTCTGTGGAAAGAGAGGGACCCTTTGGGCAGCCGAGAGGAACGGGCAAGTTCCTTGGAGGCCAGAGACAACCCTCTAAGTCAGCGGCAGGGGGCGGCAGCCATGGTGGCTGCCTCAAGACTGCAACAGATTGGGACAAGCAAAGTGCAGGAGGAAGGAAGAAAGGACGAAGTGTTTTGGAACCGGGTGAATGACACCAGCCCAGGCAAGAACAATGTGTTAAAGAGGATATTAATTAAATAAGACCCCCAGCCTTACTTAGCGGCTGAAGATCTGCTGGGCTTGAAGACTTTGGGGAAAAAAAGAGGGGGAAGAAGTTTTAAACCCTTTAAGAATCTTATTTCACCACTGATTGATTGGAGCGAATTGCTTATTAACAGAGCTGGATATTTGAACTTTTTTTAAAAAACTGAAATGAATTTGAAAAGAGAAAAGCGAAATTAAGGATTTGCCACCTTTAAAAGACAGACAAAGAGATCAAACGGATTGCTACATAAATGTTTCAAAATGGCTTTTGAAGTTGTGACTAAGTGAAAGTGTTTATTGCGGTAATTTGTTCTTCTCTGAAAAGAACCATTTGACTTGTTACATATTGTGGATTGCTTTGAAAAGAACTATGGCTTTTTGAACTTTGGAGATTCCTATTCTGTCATTAGAGGGCTACAAAAAGAAAGAAGAAATGCAATGTTTAATAAACTTTTAACTTACTAGCGCAGCAATAAAAGACCTGGCGCAGGACTAGAAGTGGAGAAGTTGATGTTTTACTGGAAACAGACTTTATAATAGAATTAAAAAGGATATGCAGAGTTTTAAGCATGGAAGTATTGATTTTAAATTGAAACGGATATGGACAGATAAGAAAAAAAAGAAGCAAAATAGATAAATTGGATAGCAATGTTTGAATGTTTAATTGTTTAAATGGTTCAAAATTTAAATGAGTTTTAAATAAAAATAAGAAGTGTTCATGGTAAACAAAAATAGAAATATTAAAAATAGAAATGGGAAGTAAAGGTGACTAAAGTGATATGTTTATAAAAACATAATTTGTTGTAACATGCTTTAGTTTTAATTTGATAACAAAGTGGTGGATGATAATTATGATCACTTGTTAATGATTTTAGATGATGTATTAAGGTACAGAGATGGAAGTTATAATTGTAATTGCACTTAATATATCTTGGAATGATTAATAGTAAGAAATAAATGGGGAAACACCCTGGCAGTTGGAAATAATGGATTAATAGATAACATATGGAAAAAGAAATCTTTAATAAGTTAGTAGAATAGAAGTTGGAGTTAATGGAGGAGAATATGCTGAGAAATCAGTCAAATAATGAAATGCTGGAAATCCGCCAAATAATAGGTGGAGTTAAGGAGGAGAATGCTGTTAATCAGCCCAAAAACTGGTAAATGATAAATTTTGGGATTTCTGTGTAAAAGTTTAAGAATATGATAGGATAGATTGGGTTTAGAAGACGAGAAAAATAGAAAGAAATTTTGATTAATAAATTGAAATAAATATTGAGTTGTATATATTTGGAAATTAAGATTTGTGGTGATAAAATTGTACGGTAAACATATAGATTAATAGAAAAGATTGTTTTTGTGCTTAATGTTGATGTCAAAAGGAGCAAGGGATAAAAAATTTAGATAAAGCGGTATTGAATTCTGATTTATAATTGAATTTACAATTGAATATAAAAAGGAGCTTTGCCTTAGTAGGAGATTAGGATGTATGATGAGATAATAGAAAAATTTATTAAGATGAATTTATGTTAAAATTGTTTGTTTCTCATTTGTTAAATTAGTATACTCATTTGTGACCGGACCAAGACTTCGTTCTTGAAAAAAATTTCTTTTTTATGTTTATGTTGGAAAAAAAAATAACAAAAAAGAAAGTGTTACACTGGTCTCCTGTGTGCCAGAAAGCATTCGAAGGAGTTATTTGCCTGAGAACCAATCCTCAAACACCCGGATCTGTCGAAGCCTTTTGTCATACAGGCTGATGCCAGTGATGTCACTATAGGAGCTATCCTCTTGCAATGGAATACACAAAATAAGTTCCAACTGTGTGCCTATACATCATGTAAATTAACAGCTACTGAGAGAAATTGGGCTGTGTGGGAAAAGGAGGTGTTTGCTGTCAAATGGGCCTTACAAACATGGAGACACCTGTTAGAAAGTACGGAAAAAGCTTTTGAGGTCTGGACAGACCATAAGAACCTGGAAGCTCTCCAAATGCCCCGTAAATTATCCCCCAAACAGATCAGGTAGGTGCAATATTTCCAACGATTTAAGTTCGTTCTCAAATATGTACCAGCAGGACGGAACTTCTTAGCCAATGCCTTATCACGCATGCCCCAATACAACAGTAAGAGGGATGGGATAATGCAGGCTATAGTACCCCCTACACAGATTGGAACACGAGTAATAGACAAAAACCAAGTAAAGTACGATTGGGTGAATATCCTGAAGAAGGAAACAGAGTCTGATCCCTGGCTATGGGCTAACATGAAGTCAGTTACACACCGAGAAGGATTGGCATGGAGAGTGGACAAACTCTACATCCCGACACCTCTGAGAACTAAAGTAATGAGGCAATGTCATGACATCAAAACAGCAGGGCATTTTGGGTTTTTGAAAACTTTACACCTGATCAGGAGGCAATTCTGGTGGCCTAGAATGCGTAAGAACGTTGAGGATTATGTCAGAGGGTGCCCGGTCTGTGCCACCTCCAAACCATGACCGGGGAAACCCCTCGGTCTCTTGCAATTGGTTGCTGAACCTAGTAGACCATGGGATGAGATCGCTATGGATTTTATCGTAGAACTATCAAACAGTAAAGGTCACATGGTAATATGGACTGTGCTCGACTTGTTTTCAAAACAAGCCCATTTCATCCCGTGTAAAGGGTTACATAAAAAAATAATACAATATGAATATGAAGAGATATGTATATTAGGGGATTTCAATGCAATAATAGACAATGAGTTGGACTATAAACTACAAAATTAAATAAGAAAATAAGAAAAACATTGCCAAAAACTTTTTCCATAAAGATAGATGAATTAAGTCTGCAAGATGCTTGGAGGCGAAGTCATCCAAAAGAAAAGCAGTACACATTTTACTCAAATAGACATCTATTGTGGTCAAGAATAGACATGATGTGGATGTCAACAGAATTAATAGCTAAAATACAAGAAATTGATATTGGAATAAATGTATGGGCAGACCACAATCCAATAATAATGACATGGAAAAGGAAAAAAAGAAAAATGAGATGGACATTAAATCAAAAATTACTAAATGAAAAGAATTTCCAACAATATATGGAAAAAGAATTGACTTTTTTTTTAATTGAAAATGTTTTATTAGAGAAAAAAAAGCAAAGTTTTTCCCACAACCCTCCCACCCAACCCCCCTCCCCCTCCCCGACTTCCCAGAGCAGAACACAAGGTATTTCTATTAACTTTTAACAATAAGCTAAATTGCTTAACCAACCATTAAACTAACACCCTCTAAAAAATAATTCTTAACCCCCATAGATAAAATCCTGCTTCTTAAATATAATACTTCTAATATCACTCATGTAACACTTATACAATTAAAGATTCATTCATAAGCTATTTGATATTTTTTAGTCTGATACTTATTTTGAATATAATCAATCCATCTTCTCCAGTCCTGTATATATCTTTCTTGTGTATGGTCCTTCAAATATGCTGAAATTTTAGCCATTTCAGCTAAGTTCGTTATTTTCAATATCCAAGCATCAATAGTAGGCAAAAAGTCCTTCTTCCAATGTTGTGCTATAACAATCTTGCTGCTGTTATCAAGTTCAGAATCAGTTTAGTTTACAGTGTACAAGTGTACAGTCTGTAGTTATACCCAGTAGAAACAAATGCGGAGTAAAGTTCAATCTTTTTTTTTAAATATTCTGCATCACCCACCAAATCTTTATCCAAAATGCTTTGATTTTTTTACAAGTCCACCATATATGATAATAGGTTGCATCATCACAGTAACATCTCCAACATTTAGCTTGCACATTAGGATACATACATGATAATTTTTTGGGATCTAAGTGCCATCTATAAAACGTTTTATAAAAGTTTTCTCTTAAATTTTGTGCTTGTGTAAATTTCACATTTCTAATCCAAATCTTTTCCCAAGTCTCCATCATCACTGGCTCTTGAAAATTTTGTGCCCATTTAATCATGCAATCTTTAACAAGTTCCGTCTCGGAGTCTATTTCCAATAAGGCATTATACATTTGATATGCATTTGTTTTTGATCTCTTATTTGTTTTACCAAATTTTCCTCGTTTTGCACAAAGCCAGTTTTTTGATCTTCCTTCCATCTAGCTTGAAGCTGACCATACTGAAACCATGTGTAAATTATGCCTTCTTCTCTCAATGTATCTAAAGATTTCAAGTACAATGCCCCCCTTTCCATAATAAGAAGCTCTTTATAAGTAATCACCTCCTGTTTTTGTTCTATATTTATGTTTTCTATTGCATGTCTAGGATTTGCCCATACAGGTATCTTATAATTTAACTTATATTGATATTTTTTCCAAACCCTCAACAAAGCATTTCTAAGTATATGGGCCTTAAATACTTTATCCACTTTTTTGTCATATAACAAATAAGCATGCCATCCATATAGTAAATCATGACCTTCCAAATTCAACATTCTCCCCTCAGTTAAATTAAACCAATCACTAATTTGTGATAAGACCGCTGCTTCATAATATAATCTTAAATTAGGCATTTTAAGACCCCCTCCCCCTTTCACGTGTATCTTGTATAATTTTCATCTTTATTCTGGGTTTTTTCCCAGCCCAAATAAAGATATTAACACCGTTCTGCCATTCTCTCAAGTTTTCATCTTTCTTAAGCACAGGTATCATTTGGAACAAGAATAAAAATCTGGGTAACACATTCATTTTAATTACTGCAATTCTTCCCAATAAAGACATCTGTAATTTTTTCCAATTCTCCATATCCTTCTGTAGCTTGTGCCAGAGGTCTTCATAATTATTTTTGTATAATTTTGTATTTGAAGCTGCTATATACAGTCCTAAATATTTAACCTTTTTAACTATTTCAAACCCCGTTATTCTTCCTAGTTCATCTCTTTCAAGTACAGACATGTTTTTGGTTATCATCTTTGTCTTATATTAATTGACTTTAAATCCTGAAACTTTCCCATATTGATCAATTAAATCCAGTATATATGGAGTCGACTCTATGGATTGAGATAAGGTAACAACCAAGTCATCTGCGAATGCTCTTAATCTATAATCTTGATGTCTGATTACAATACCCTTCAATTTTTCTGAGTCACGTATCTTATTCAGTAGCACTTCCAAAGTCAAGATAAACAACAATGGGGACAGAGGACACCCCTGCCTTGTTCCTTTCTCAATTCTAAAAATCTCTGTTAAACCTCCATTAACTATTATTTGTGCTGTTTGCTGCTGGTATATAGCTCTAATTGATTGTGTAAAATACTCCCCAAAATGCATTTTCTCTATTATTTTAAACAAAAATTGCCAGTTCAAGCGATCAAATGCCTTCTCTGCATCCAAAAATATAAACGCTGCAGGGATTTGGTTATTTTTTTTTCCAAATATTCCAATAGGTTTACAATTTGTCTAACATTATATTTCATTTGTCTCCCTTTTATAAACCCTGATTGGTCATTGTGAATTATTTGTTGCATAACTGGCATTAATCTATTAGCTAGTATCTTAGCAAAAATCTTATAGTCGGTATTCAAAAGTGAAATTGGCCTAAAATTCTCAGGTTTGATAGAGTTTTGATCCTCCTTTGGAATTAGTGAGACAAAAGCTGTTTTCCAGGAAGATGGTACTCCTCCCCCTACCTGTATCTTATTAAATAAGATTTTAAGTGGTTCTAGCATTTCAGATTGTAGATGTTTGTAATAAACAGCTGTTAGTCCGTCTGTTCCCAGAGCCTTACCTATTTTTAATTGTTTAATTACCCCAACAATTTCCTCGGAAGTTATTGGCTGGTTCAATCTTTCTCTCTGTTCCAGCGTTAATTCAGGAATATCTATCTTTAAATATCTATCAATATCAACATCTTGAATTGAGTCTTTAGCATATAACTTTGTATAGAAATCAAAAAAAGCCTTTTTTATTAAATTCTGTTGGTAAATCTACTTACCTCTAAATTCTATCTTGTCTATAGTACGTGATTTTTGCTTTTTCCTCATTGTGTAAGCCAACCATCTCCCAGGTTTATTAGCATTACAAAATGTATTATGTCTGGCATATTGTATGCTGGTTGCTACTTGCCCAGCCATTAACATATTAAATTGATCTCTTAAAATGTTTATCATATCTTTTGCCTTTTTATCTCCCGGATTAATTATAAGCAATTGTTCTTTCTTTTTAATTTCCTCCTCTATCTCTTTTCATCACTTTTGTTGTTTTAATCTATATTTATTGTTCAAAAAGATTAATGTTCCTCTCATATATGCCTTACTTGCATCCCATACCATTTCCATCGAGGTACCTTTATTCATATTGTTAACAAAAAATTCTTTCATTTGTTTTTTAAGTTCATTCAAATTATCTTCATATCTAAATAAATTTTCATTTAAGCTCCAAGACCTCCTTTCCCCTCTTTCCTGTTCTAATTCCACCCAAA
Source organism: Arizona elegans (assembly GCA_022577455.1). Classification (NCBI taxonomy): domain Eukaryota; kingdom Metazoa; phylum Chordata; class Lepidosauria; order Squamata; family Colubridae; genus Arizona; species Arizona elegans. The sequence continues at coordinate 32,746,916 of JAKOOJ010000006.1, forward strand.
CCGGGCTATGATCAGTTAATGTTCTTGGACATATCTTCGTCTTCTTCACCCTAGAAAAAAGATCATTTGTGGTTAATATAAAGTCAATCCTAGAAAAGGATTGATGTCTATCTGAAAAAAAGGTAAAATCACTTTCCAGTACGTTCCTTTCTCGCCAAATGTCTCTCAGCTCCATATCCTCCAAAATATCAAAAAAAGATTTAGGCAACTTAGCACGCATAGATATCTTGGATAAACTTTTTTTATCTTTCTGGGTATTTATTACCCCATTCCAATCACCCATTAAAAGTAGAGATCTATAATCCCATTGTAGTATTTTAGTATGTAAAAATTTAAAAAAATTATCTTGCTGTTGGTTAGGTGCATATATTCCAATTACAAGCAACTTCCCGTTCTGTGTTGTTAATTCAATTGCAATATATCTACCTTGAGCATCAGCCTCAATTAGATTGGCCGATAGGCCTCTTTTAACATTTATAACTAGGCCATATTTCTTCTCTGGTGCTGATGCCACAAAATGTGTACCTAATTTTGAATTTATCAAGTACTTTTGATCTGAAGATTTAATATGCGTTTCTTGCAACAAATAACATCATTCTGAAATTGCTTCAAGTAGTGGAATATTTTCTTTCTTTTTTGTGGAGAATTTAAACCATTGACATTCCAAGATAAAAATTTATTTGCCATCTCTAGGCCCTCCAAGCTTTGAGAGCATCAGCTGAACCTCCTCCGCCATTTTGGTCTTTGGCCTAGCTCCTCCCACTGCTTGTGACATTTGAACTTGTTGGGTTAAATCTTGAGGCTGTTGTGTCAATTGCTGTTTGTAAGTGGCTCTTGTCAATTGTTGTTCTCTTGGCATCTCTATCTTCTTTAATGGCTCAAGGGTTGGTGGTGGACCCCCACTCAGCAATAAGTCTTCTTCCAAATTAGATCCTCCAGCTAAAGCTTGAGCATAGGTTTGTACTTGCCCTCCATCTTTCTCTTGTTGTATCATTTCCAATTGCTTTCTACCACCCCCTGATGAGGGTGGCCGTCCAGCCTTTAAGACATTGGCATAAAAGTCTTTTGCCTTTCCAACTGTGTTTAAGCGATGTCTTTGCCCAGCATATGTCACTATTATCCCAAATGGGACATCCCATCTGTACTGCACCTGTTGGTTTCTTAATTCATTCACCAAAAAACCAAACTGCTTTCTATCTCTTAACATTTTGGGAGGAAACTCCTTCAAAACCACCAGCTCTTGTCCCTCCACTTGAATCTTATTTTTGTAAGAAGCTTGCAGGATATCATTTCTAATTCTCCTTGTTGTAAAATAAATCACCACATCTCTTGGCAGCTGCCTTTGTTTTGCCAGCCAGGAATTAACCGTATAGATGTTGTCCATTTGAATTGCCACATCTTCTGGCCTTTCTGAAATCAAGTCTGCTAAAGCATTGGAACAAATGTCCTTTAAATTTTCGCCACTCTTTTCTTTCAAGCCTCTCAGTCTCAGGGCAAATTCCATTGATCTATATTGTAGCATGACCATTTCATCATCCACTTTCTCTGTTTGTATCATAACCTCTCCTAATTTAGTTGCTAGCTCCAAATTAGCTTCATCAACTTCCCGTACTCTCTCCTCAATCTTTAACATGTGATTAGCCAGTCCTGAAACTGCAAAAACAATGTCATCTCGTATTGCATCATGTTTTTCCTCCACCACATCTTTAATTTTCTTTAATTCCTCCGAAAATTCTTTCATCATTTCTGCCTGATTGTTCAGGGCACCCATTATAAATTCTTTAAGGTCTTGTGACTGTGTATCAGCCGGAAGTTGTTGCTTTTGAGTCACTACAAGGGAACCTCCTCCCCCTTTAGAAGTTGGTGGCTTTAATTGTTTAGCAGCCATTTTATTTTAAAATAAGTTTTTCCTTTTACAGCCACAAAGTCTTATAAACAGTCTTGCAATATTTATTTCAAAGTTTTTCTAAATAAACAATCCTCTCTCCAGTCTTTTCTCAGTCCCCAGCAATTCTCTCTTCAAGCGGAAAGCTCTAAACAAGCAATTTCCTTTTAACTTTCACTTTCCATTCCACCCATAACAAAGGCATCCTCTCCAGCCTCCAGCTCAAGAAAGTTCCGTTTGCAACAATGTATCCATGGAGTTAAGCTCTGTTTCTTTTAAAATGCTTGCACTCTTGCTTCCGCTCTGTCTGCCTTTTCAGTAATCATTGAAACTCACTGTTTGCCGGCAGAATTGGACGCGATGTCTGGCTCTGGCTAGCAGAGACACTACCGATCCGGAGCAATGGGAGGGCTGAACTGGGGAGCTCTCACCCTCTGAGTCCAGGGACTTTCGGGGAGCTCTACCCACCCCCTCCTACTATCCTCTCCTTCTTTGCCCGAAGGAGAGTTTTTTCAAACCGCCGGACAGCAGTTTAGCGCTGTCAGGGTGGTTTTAACAGATCGGGTGGCTGGCGGTCAATGGAGACTGTCCTCGACGTCCGCAGAACCACCGGAAGTCCCCAAATTGACTTTTTTAAAAAAGAGAATAAGAAAGAAGATACATCTTTACAAAATGAGTGGGATACCAGTAAAGCATATATTAGAGGATTGGCAATAACCTATTTAGGAAAACGAAATAAACAAAATAGACAAATGCATAAGAATTTAGAGGAAGAATATAAGAGATTAGAGATGGAACTACAAAAAAACTTGCATGATAAAAAGATTAAAAATCTGTTGGATTTGAAAAAAACATAAGATGAATTTAATGGAAAATGAAGAATTGGCGAATAGAATAAAAGCTACAAAGCAAAAAAAATTTGAAAATGCAAATAAACCAGGCCAATGGTTAGCATATAAAATGAAAAAAGAGGGAAAAAAAGAAATTAATAAGTCAATTAATAGATCAAGATGGAAAGATATATTATAGAAGTGAGGAAAAGAAGAGGATAATTTTTTATTTTTATTTTTTTTGCTTTAATTTATATGCCGCCCTTCTCCGGAGACTCAGGGCGGCTTACAATGCATTAAGCAATAGCCTTCATACTTTTGTATATTTATACAAAGTCAGCTTATTTCCCACACAATCTGGGTCCTCGTTTTACCTACCTTTGAAAGGATGGAAGGCTGAGTCAACCTTGAGCCTGGTGAGATTTGAACTTGTAGTAATTGCAAGCAGCAGATGTTAATAATAGTGCTTTAGTCCACTGTACTACAGGCTTGAGAAATACTATAATGGATTGTATCAACAAGAAACAGTAGAAGAAGATAAGATAGAACAATATTTGAAGAAAACCGAACTGCCTAGAATCCCAGAAAAGTTCAAAAAATTATTAGAAGAAAGAATATCTATGATGGAATTAATGGAGGGAATTAAAAGACAGAAAAATGGGAAGACACCAGGCCCAGATGGATTACCAGCAGAGATATATAAAACCCTACAAGATGTACTAAGCAATGTGATGCTGCCAGTATTCAATGAACTATTACTTAAAGCTAAAATTCCAGACTCATGGATGGAGGCATATATAACTTTAATACCAAAAGAAGAGGCAGATCTGCAACAGGTAAAGAATTTTAGACCGATACCTTCATTAAATGCGGATTATAAGATTTTTGCATCAATCATGGCTGAAAGATTTAAAAAATTACTAAATGAGTTTATACATTTGGATCAAAATGGCTTCTTACCAAAAAGACAAATTAGAGACAATATGCGAACTATATTAAACACATTAGAATATTATGAACTACACTCAGAGAAACAAATAGCATTGTTATTTTTTGATGCACAAAAGGCATTTGACAACGTGAATTGGCAATTTATGATAAAACAGTTGAAAATGATGGATTTTGGAGATAGATTTATAAATATGATCCAAACTATATATAGAGACCAAGCGGCAAAGGTGATGGTAAATGGTAAAATGACAGAGAAAATACATATTAGAAAAGGAACAAGACAAGGATGCGCTTTATCTCCATTATTATTTATATTGACATTAGAGATTTTAAATAGAAAAGTGAGGCAGGAAAAGGAAATAAAAGGAATGAGAATTTAAAAAGAAGAATACAAACTACAAGCATTTGCGGATGATTTGGTGTTTATCATGGAAGACCCAATAGAGACAGCGCCAAAACTATTAGAATAAATAGAAGAATATGGAAAAGTAGCAGGTCTGGAAATCAGTAAAGATAAGACCAAGAGCCTTGGTAGTACAGTGGTTTAAGGCACCCTATTATTAAGCTGGTTATTAAGACTAGCTGCCTGCAATTACTGCAGGGTTCGAATCTCGCCAAGGCTCAAGGTTGACTCAGCCTTCCATCCTTTCTAAGGTAGGTAAATTGAGGACCCAGTTGTGGGGGCAATAAGCTGACTTTGTATAAATATACAAAAGGATGAAGGCTATTGCTTAATGCATTGTAAGCCGCCCTGAGTCTTCGGAGAAGGGCGGCATATAAATCAATATATATATATGTATGTGTGTGTGTATATATATATATATATATATATATATATATATATATATATATATAAAATATGAGAGAAAAGAAAAAGAAGGAGATGATGGAGAAACTGGACATTCAAATTGTGAAGAAAGTGAAATATTTGGGCATCTATCTGACATCAAGATGTGCAACGCTCAAGGAAGACAATTATCACAAACTGAAAAAACAAATTGAAATAGATCTGGAGAAATGGATAAACTTGCAATTATCATTAATGGGAAGAATAGCATTAATAAAAATGAATGTGTTACCAAAAATATTATTTTTATTTCAAACTATACCAATAAAACTGGAGAAAAAATATTTTGAAGAGTTGAAGAAAATAACGTGGAAATATGTGTGGCAAAGAAAGAGAGCAAGGATTACCATAAAAATGCTACAAGTTGCAAGAATTAGAGGTGGGTTTGGCCTTCCAAATTGGGAATTGTATTATCAAGCAGCAGCGTTAACATGGATTAAAGAATGGATTTTATTAAGGAATACAAGACTATTGACATTGGAGGGTCATGATTTACAACTGGGTTGGCATGCCTTTTTATGGTACAGAAAACAAAGGATACATGGATATTTCCAAAGACATTATGTAAGAAATGGTTTGCTATCAGTGTGGGAGAGAGCGAAAGAAAAACATTATTTGAATATTCCAATGTGGCTTTCTACAATAGAAGCGGTGACATACCCAAATATTATGAACATGGGGATTATTGTTAGATATAAAGCCATTTTGACAGATCGGGGAGAATTGAAACAAAAACAAGAACTAGACAGTCAAGGGATTGAGATAGATTGGTATACAAGACTGCAAATATAATCAAGATACGAAGCAGATCGTAGACAATATGGCTTTAACTTGGGGAAATCAGAACTGGATGAAATATTGACAGGAACAGATGAGAAAATGATTAAGAAATTATATAATTATTTATTGTATATTAGACTAGAAGATGAAGAAGTAAAAGAAACAATGATAGCATGGGCAAAGAATTTTGGATACACGATAGAATTGGATAAATGGCAACAACTTTGGGAAAGAAATTATAAATTAACAATGGCAACAGCCCAGTGGTGGGTTCCTCCCGGTTTGGTCTGGTTCGGCTGAGCCGGTAGCGGTGATGATATGATGTCACCGAACCGGTTCTTTCCCCCCCCCCGCCCTCCCAACCCCCCCCCACGTTATTCTTACCTTTTATTTGGTCCCACCCCCAATCTATTGCTGCCTCCTGAGTCCCAGCTGATGACTAGAGGGAAAAAACCTGTTTAAACTCTTGCTGCGGGGCTTCAAAGGGCCGTCCTACAGCTGATCAGTGTTAAAAGCAAACAAATGAGTTGGGTCATAAGTGCGAGGACTGGTCATAAGTGTGAGGACCTTCCAGAAATGACTCTGACCAGCTAGCCATGCCCACCTAGTCACATGACCTCCAAGCCACACCCACAAAATAAGCCACGCCCACAGAACTGGTAGTAAAAAAATTTAGAACCCACCCCTGCAACAGCCTATAAAGAAAACCTGTATAAGATGTTGTTAAGGATATTCTTGGCTCATAATCGATGTTGTAGGTCAATGAGCAGCGTATCCTTTGAGTAAATGCATGAAAAGCGACTGGGAGTGGTTGTGAACATACAAACAGTCAACATACAAACACAGAGTTGTTATAGTCTTTTACTTTTAGAAAAAGTAAAGCAAAGTCCAAAAACAATCCAAGTCATACACAGATAAGACGAAAGTTAAAAGATCAATCCAGGGATATTTCAAGTACAAAGTCTTCTTACCAGTTGTAGTCATACACAATAAAACAGTTCTTCTTGAGTTTCAAACAGGAACAAGTTCAATATCAAAACATTCAATAAATAGTAGAAAGCAACATGTAGCTATGATCAAACAGTGATCATGCAGGGAGAACAGGTAGAGAGTTACAGCAAATAAGCAGTAAAATAGTATAGTGTCCACACAAGCCATGATCCTGACTTCCCTTAAGTACATTGGCTACAGAGCTTAGCCAATCAGGATACAGGATGATGCAATATAGTCTTAAAGCAATATAACACCTTTCTGACTGCAAACATACATTGTTGGTTTATATATTGCCTGACCAACTAGTTAGACAAATAACCATTTCCTAACATTCTCCCCTTTGGACAGGACAATATATAATGGCTTACATTCTTAAACCATAACATTCACAACATGTTCTATGTTTAATTGCACCCTGAGCTTTAGTAAAATTATCAGCGATATTATTTTCCATCATACAATATTCTAATTTTATCATTTTACTCTGTACACATTGTCTTACATTCAAGTACCTAATATCAGTATGCTTAGATCTTGTTTTTACAGCCAAATTCGTTGCCATCTTAATCGCAGCTTGATTATCCTCAAATACTACAAATGGATCATTTACATTTAAGCCTATATCAAGTAACAGTTGTTTATAATAAACTAGTTCTGTGCACATTAAAGACAGATAAGAAAATTGCTGCTTCCATTGTAGATAAACCTATGTGCTTTTGCCTGATCTATTTCCATCCTATTAATGAATTCCCTAACAGATGTTTTATAGATGGCATATGCCACCAGAAAGATTAGCTAAGATGTTTAAAGATAAATCAGCTAAGTGTTGGAAATGTCATCAGTTGCCGGGATCATACTATCATATGTGGTGCTTGTGTAAAGAAGCAAAACAATATTGGGTGAAAATACAAATATGGTTAGAGAGAATGTTGCAGCAACATATAGAATTAAAACCAGAGATATTCTTATTGGGAATTTTACCAGAGAATTATAGCAAAGAAGATACATATTTGATTATTCATATAACAGCGGCTAGAATTGTATTTGCACAAAACTGGAAAGCAGATAAAATTCCGTTGGAAGGAGATATTATTGTTCTGCCCCAGCTACGGACCCCAAAGAACGCAGCACACACAAACTCTATACAAAGCTTATTTTACTCAAATAACTTAGTCTTTCTCATTCAAAGGCTGTTAATGAACTGTCTTGACAGTGAACTGAATTGGCAGAAAGCCCAGAAGCAATTTTGCAGACGTGAAGGAGAGTGAACTAAAGTTGTTCTCTACAGCTTGTTGCAAGCGGCGTTCCTTCTTAAATAGGCTAAGGGAGTGGCTAATTATCCCCAAGCCTTACTCTCGAGGAGCCTCTTCCTGAGGAGCCACTCCTGCCTTTTGGCAGCTCTGCGTACCCGTGCATTGAGAAGAGGCTCCTCCTCTTCGTCCTCTTCACTTAAAGGAGCTTCTGGAGCTTCTGAAGGCCCTGGCTGAATCCCTGCCTCTAGCACCACATCTTCTCCAGCCTCCTCACTGTCCAACTCAAGCGCCAGCTGCACAGGCTGCTGACGCAACACCACACCAGCCTCCTCGTTATTGGAATCAGCTACAATCTGCACAGGCCGCTGACGGGCCACAACAATTATAAAGAAAATTTTAGAATGTGCAGAAATGAATAGATTAACATTGAGAATAAAAGATAAAGAGGAATCGATATATTTCAAGACATGGGATAAATTTTATGATTGGTTAGAAAAGAAATATGAATAAGGAATAGAGATTAAAAAGATCGAGAATAGATGGGAGAAAACAATTAGAAAAATAGATACCCAGATGATGCCAAGTAAAAGGAGAAAGGGGAGGGGCGGTAAAAGGGAAAAACATGAGATACTATAAAAGTGTACGCAAATGATGAAATAAAAATAAATAATAATTGAATAAAAAATTGAAATGAGAATAAAGATAATTAGGAAATCAGGGCTGCTCGAATACCACTTTAGATTGAACTGAAAAGGAAAATAACAGGAGAGAGGGGAAGAAGTAGAGAGAGAGGAAGGGAAAAGAGAGGAGAGAAGATGTTACGAGGATTGGTGGATCAGGCCCAATAAAGAGACTTGAGTCATTAGATTAAATATCTCTCCTTTATTTATAGGTTCATCATATCATCACGGTTTGCATCAGGATCTGAACAACATGGAGGAGTGTGCCCACCTTTTATACCTGTGGGCGGGGATTCAGGTAAGGAGGGGTCTATGGGAGGAGCTGGCCAGGTGGGTGTCTGAGATAACCCTTGCATTGCTGAGCTATAGCTGGTCCCTGGCACGGGTAGGGCATTTATACCTGACAAATCCCCCTCTAAATGCCTGACCTGTGTCTGTAGGCCTGACTGACTGGTTGGTACCCTGTGGCGAATGTTGAGCTTGGAAACTAAGTGTAAGTGTTGTTTGCCCTGTAGAGGTTTTGTGAGTATGTCTGCGGTCTGTTCTTCTGTATCGCAGTGTATGGCCTTTATGAAGCCGATTCTGGAGAGCTGTCTCACGTGCTTATACTTTATATCTATGTGCCTTGATCTTTGCCCTACAGCGTCGGACATGGATATTTCTATAGCGGCCTTGTTATCCTCGTAGATATTTATTGGATAAGCTGGTTCTCTCCACACGCTGGCCAGTAGGTCGTCGAACCAGATGAAATGGTTGGCGGCTTTGGAGAGGCATATGTACTCATCTTCAGTGGTCGAGGTTGCCACCAAGATTTGCTTGCCTGTGTACCAATGCACCGGACTGTTATTTAAGTAGAATATGTACTCAGACGTGCTCTTCCGGCCTTTGGCGTCTCCGGCCCAGTCAGCATCAGCGTAGCAGGAGAGGATGGGTTCGTTGGATTTTTCAGGCTCTAGGGTTAGGCATGCATTGGCACTTTGTTTCAGGTATCTTAGCACCCTTTTCACCGCGTCCCAGTGGTACGTGGTGGGTTTGCTCACGTGCCTGGACAATAAATTAACTGATAGAGCAATGTCCGGTCTTGTCCAGTTGGCGATATACAGGAGAGAGCCTATGACTGACCTGTACAGTGTGTTGTCTTCAAATCCGGGTGATTCATCATGCATGTTTTTCAGGAAGTCCGTCTGCATGGGCGAATCACACCCCTTGGCATCTGCCATGTTGCACTTATGGAGTAACTCTTCTATTTTCTCTTTCTGTGACAGCTGGAAACCTTTTGGTGTTTGGTTGACTTGTACCCCCAGGTACCGGTTTATCTTTCCAAGGTATTTTAGGGTGAAATGCTCGCTCAGTCTGCTGGCGAAGGTGTCGCGGTTCCCTTCGTGCTTGCTGATATATAGTATGTCATCCACGTAAACCAGAATGTATTCTGGCGAGTCCCCCTCTTTCCTGGTGAAGAAACAGTTGTCAGCTATGGTCGCCGTGAACCCCATAGACTTCAGTGCCTCTACCAGGCATTCGTACCAGCGTTTGCCTGATTGCTTCAGTCCGTACAGGCTCTTGTGGAGTAACCAGGTGTCCCCCCTGTTGGTTTCTTTGCTGTGAGGCGCTCTGATGTATATTTCTTTATTTAGATTGGCGTGCAAGTAGGCGGTCTGCACATCAAACTGGTGCACTTCCAGTCCTAGCAGAGATGTGATGACCAAGGCGCCTTTTACGCTCTCTGTCCTTACGGTGGGCGAATAGGTGTCAGTGTAGTCCTCCGGGAACCTTTGAGCAAACCCCTGGGCAACTAATTTTGCTTTGTATAGGCTTTGCCCACCCTCTAAGTTTTTGATCTTGAAGATCCATTGGGTGCCTATTGTGTTCTTGCCCTCTGGGACTTTGGTTGGGGTGTAGACCTCTAGCTTCCTCAGGCTGTCCAGTTCTTTGGCCATGGCTAACTCCCACTTTGCCCTCTCCTCCTGGGATAGTCTCAGTACCTCTTCGTAGGAGTTTGGCGTAACATGATTCATGTGCACGTGCATCACGTAATCATTTAGTCTCCTTGGCAGTTGGTTTCTGGTAGACCTGACCGGTCTGTCTACAGTCTGTTCAGTGTCATGCAGATATCTGGCCTCTCTTTGTGTCAGTGAATCTACACTTATCTTGGGGTGATTCTCTTTCCATCCCTCAACCTTGATGCCTTGGAGGTTGGGCTTGGGCCTGCCCCCTTCCCATCTATCTACTGCCTCGCTTTTGTTTTGAGCTTGCTCAACTGGACTATCCTCTCGCTTGGTGGGTACCTCGTTTAAGTGTATTCTGGACCAGTTGGCTTGCTCATGGAAAGCTGCTGTCCTAGATACCACAAATCTATTATTGCTGTCCACAAACCTGAAGCCCTTGGTTCCTGGCTCGTATCCCATAAACCTCAGTCTTCTGGATACCTTATCCCCTTTCTTGCGTAACTGTTTGGGTATGTGGACATCAGCAGTCACACCGAATACATGTAAGTGTGCTATCTGTGGCTTCTTGTTGTACATGAGCTCGTATGGTGTTTTATCTATCACACTGGACCATGTTCTGTTGAGAGTGTAGTTGGAATAGACCAGAGCTTCAGACCAGAAGTGTTGGCCAATGCCCGCGTCCTCTAAGGCGCATCTGACCATCGTCTGGAGCGTGGAGTTGCGTCGTTCTGCGACCCCGTTCTGAAAGGCGGAAAATGGGGACGACGTAAAGTGAATCACGCCTTTGGACCTGAGCCAATGGGAGAAGTCCTTAGATAGAAACTCAGATCCTCTGTCAGTCATGATTTGCTTGATCTGTGTGTTGTTTTGGGTTTCTACTCTTTTGTAAAACTCCTTGAATTTCTGGAAGGCCTCATCCTTTTTCCTTAAAGTATAGACGAAGCCATATCGACTAAAGTCATCCACTATGGTGAGAAAATATCTTTTCTTGTAATTTATGGATGGCCTTAGGGGCCCTATTAGGTCCATGTGAACTAGGTTGAATATTTGTTTGGCGGCACGTAATGACTTCTTGGGTCTGGGTTTTACCTTTAATTTAGAACATTTGCACACCGAGCACTCGAGATAGTTTTCACAGTTCTTTATTTTGATACCCTCGGTACAATTGGCCATTTTCTGGACCACGGGGAAACTGGCGTGCCCTAGCTTCTGGTGTAGCAGATGAGCACAGTCGTCATGCATGGGTTTGCCTATTGAGGGCCCCCTTTGGGTGTGTCTGTTGTGTCGTGTTTCTTGCATCGTGTCGCCATCGTTATCTACCTCTCTCCCATCTACCTGTTCTCCCTCAGTCCTGCCCTGATCGGTGCCCTCTGTGTTCTCTGAACTGGTGCACACGCTGTGGGTGTCATCCTCATGGAAAGTTATGTAAGGTAACCCTTGGTTGACGGTTACTCTCCCTATATCTTCCCCATCCTTGCTAACTTTGACATTACCTTTTGTAAAGGTCACCTCAACCCCTGATTCCTTGCTAAGCTTTACTGTGGCTAGAATGTTGTGGGGTATCCCCGGGACTAGCAGTACCCCCTCTATTTTCCCCAAGCCTGGCAATGTAACTGTCCCTTTGCCTGTCACCCTAACCTGATTTTGGTCTGCGACTTTGATCGAAAAATCCTCCCTCTTGAATGATGAGAGTAGTTTCTGATTGTAGGTAGTGTGGTTGGAGGCTCCCGAGTCCAGGAGCCATGAGCTGGTGTCTTTGTCTTGGTGTGTGATGTGTGTGCGCTCCCCTATCCCGTATAAGGATCCTGTCCTGCTGTCGCGCGAGCTGTCTCTGTTCCCCCTCCTGTCCCTGGGATTGGGCGAGTCCCTGCGCCTATACCTTTCTTCAGATGTGTGTCTTTCCGTTTGTCTGTACCTATGCTCTGGTCTGCCTCTCTCCCTATAGTTCTTGGGGCAGTCCCTTTTGATGTGTCCCCTTGACCCGCAGATATAACATTCTGGCATGTTGTTTCTCTTGGAAGACTACTCTCTTCTCACTCTTATGTTCTCTGGGAGGGCCGGGGCGGCTCCTTCTCAGATTATCTTCCGCAATCAGCTTATTGGATAGCTTCTCCACGGATAGCATTCCTAGACTAACGGTGTCTAAGTGTATCAAGAAGTTATTCCATGAGTGATCTAAAGAGTTAATTATTACGCTCTTCATGATCTGGTCGGAAATAACTTCTCCCCTAAGGTGTAGCTCTGCTCTGGTACCGCTTAAGGACACTAGGTGCTCACTCATGGGTGTCCCTGGCTTAAGTCTGGCAGAAAAGAAGTCTTTGGAAATTTGGGTGGTGGTGGACACACTCTCACTGTAAAATAACCCAAACATTTTTCCTATAATTTCTGATACTGTGAGGTTATGGTCAATACAGTGGTAAATAGTGGGTGATATGCTGGCAATTAAAAGATAGAATGCCCTATGGTGCATGCAATCCAGCTCTAAAGTCCATGGTCTCTCTGGGGGATCATTAATAAAGTGAGACATATTTTCTTTTAGAAACACCACCTGGAGTTGCTGTGACCACTCTAGGATATTGCCCCCATCCATCCTCAACTTGGGAAAGTCAGCTGGTAAGTTCCCAGCACTATTAGTAAAATTACTTACTGCTGGCTGCTGTCCATGGTTCCTTATGTGCCTATAGCAGCAGTAAGGCATGGGAACGCTTGCCGGTAGTTTAAAAGTCCCGTTTTGTAATTTTTTTCTTTTTTCTTCCTCTAGGCGGAAGAGCGCATGCGCGAAGTCCATTTCAGCTCTGCCGTCGTCGTGGAAGGACCTATTCATCGCGGCTCCGGTGTAGAGGCCTCGGTCGGTCGGGTAGGCCTCAGCTTCGGTCTTGGGGGTCCAGTTGTGGTCCGGAAGGCGTCATCCTGCGGCTGCTCCCCCGAGGTGAAGGTCCTGGCGGTGCTGAGTTTCTGGCAGCGGCTGTAAGTAGCTGCCCCAGTCCCCGCGATCTGGGGTGCGCGGCTTGAGCGATCAGAGGCGCGGTGTCCCTGGGGTGCGAAGGTGGGCTGGTGAGCTGGCACGGGCGTCGGTGGCTCTCGGGTGGGCGCTTCGTTGTATCTCTCCTCGCCTCCCCTTCTGTTTTGGCCTCTCTGGTTTCTCCTTTGTAATTTTGAGGCCTGGGCCGAAGGCTGCGGCAAGGGTCTTCATGGCCCTATCCACTTGCCGCTCGCTGGGGGTGTACCAGGGGTCCGAGTCCGATTCTGCCCCCTCTCCCTGGTCACTTTCTTCATGGCTCATGGTCCGGCATTTTTCGCGCGCCGGCCATTTTGAACCCTGGCTGCCGATTGGTTGGAGGTCGACCATCTTGTCCGACCACGTGGACAAAGATGGCCGCCATTTCAAATTTTGAGCGGGGCTTTGGGGCTCGGTGGCCGTTGGAAGTGCCCTTTTGGGCGATCCACTCACCGAGTCCAGCTCCTCGAGTTCGGAGTCCGAGTCTCCTTCGCTCCTTGCCACCTCGCGGTCGATTATGAAGCTTCGCAGGTCGGCAAGGAGGTTCTTGTCGCTGGCTCGCTCCTTCAACAGCTGCAGTACGTCAAGTCGCAGCTCTTCTTCTTCTTGGTCGTCGTGGTGAGCCCTTTTCCCTTTCTCGATCTCCCCCTTTTCTTCCATCGCAGTGGTTTTGGGGGTGTTTGAGATTCCTGCCTTCCCTGGCGAGTCTGATGGGTTGCTTTCCCATTGCTTCGGGGGTGTCGCCATTCCGTAGGTAGGTATGGGTTCTTGTCTTGTGGTTTGAGATCGCTGGGCCTTACCAACCATCCTCTGCTACCATTTTGTTACAAGGATTGGTGGATCAGGCCCAATAAAGAGACTTGAGTCATTAGATTAAATATCTCTCCTTTATTTACAGGTTCATCATATCATCACGGTTTGCATCAGGATCTGAACAACATGGAGGAGTGTGCCCACCTTTTATACCTGTGGGCGGGGATTCAGGTAAGGAGGGGTCTATGGGAGGAGCTGGCCAGGTGGGTGTCTGAGATAACCCTTGCATTGCTGAGCTATAGCTGGTCCCTGGCATGGGTAGGACATTTATACCTGACAGAAGAGGAGAAAGAAGAAAGGGAAAAGGAGAGGAAGAAGAGGGAGGGGAAAGAGGAGTAGAGGAGAAGGTTAGAAGGGGGGAAGAAGAGAGGAGTGGGGGAAGAGAAAGGGAAGTAGGAAAGAGAAGAAGAGGAACAACGAAGGAAGTAGGAGGAGAAACGGGAAGAGAAGGGGAGGAGAAAAAGAAAGGTTGGAGTAAAGGTAAAGGGTAAAAGAACAGCCCCGAAAAAGTAAAAATTAAAAATGAAAGTTAAAAGAAAAGATGAATGAAAAATAATGGAAATGATTGTAATGTAAATGTGTTTATGAAAAATAAAAATAATTTAAAAAAAATAATAATAATTTGGAGGGCAAATTTTAGGCTGCAGTTAAAGTTACTCCAAGAACTAAACATTATCAGTTACAGTTGTACTCTCATTTTAATGGGCAGGTGCATATTTTTTCTCTTAATATGTTGAAATAGATATGCAAGGAAAATTAAACACTATTACATTTATGCTTATCAGAGGGATTTAAAATGAAGTGAAAAACTGTTTTCCCTGTAACAAAATAAGTAGACTGCTTTCATCACTTAAATTTCAAAAAGCATCTATGTACCGTATTTCCAAATCAGCTTTTCCCAGTCTGGTGCCCTCTAGAGTTGTTGCATTGCAATACCCATATTACAAATCCCTCACTCAACAAGAAACTGACATCGTCAAACATGGAAATTGTAATCCAACATATATAGAAGCACCCTCTGGGGAAAAGCTTTACAGATGAATAGCTCCTGTGTTGCTTATAAAAATGTACTCACAACGAAGTACATTTTTCTCTTCTATTTTGGTGGTAAATAAAATGTTGGAGAAAGGGATGCAAAATACAGAACAGTTGCATAAAAAAAACATCTGCACCTTCCTCTAATATTCAGTTTACAAACAGGCCACTTGTGCTATAAGAGTCTTATCTGAAGGAATATAATAATTAAATGGTAATTTTCTATAGAATAATAGAGTAGGGGAAAAGTTTCACTAAATGGCAAGGCACTTACTTCTGAATAGATACTGTTTGAGTTAGGTTATTGCAGGGGTGAAATGCTCCCAATTCAGTCCGGATCGGGCGATCCAGTAGCGATGGCAGCAGGTAGTTCAGAGGACTGGTAGCAAAAATCCCTGTCCCCTCTGCCCATGCCACCCAATCGTCCGGTCACCACTTGCCCACTTGGCAGCTTGTTACTTCTTTCGGGCTCACTCGCTTTTCCTGCCTTGCTTCGGCTGCTGCAATCAATTGCATCAGCTAGCAACTCAATCTGCCTGCCTGCAATCAATCCAATTGATGAGCAACTCAATCTGCCTGTCTGCCTTGTGCCTTCAATTGGGTAAGTAACTGGGGTTTGTTTGTTTTTTGGGAGCTTTAAAAAAATAGTTAATTGGGGTTTTTTTTTAAGGAGTTTTATTTATTTATTTATTTTAGGCATAGCAATTTAAAGTTAAGGAAGTTTTAAATTTAGCTGGTTTTATCTAAAAATATAAATAAAATAAAATAAAAAAATAAAATATTTGTGCAGCTTTTTGAGATTTGGTGTGTTTCTGTAGTGCTTCACTCTAACTACACAAACACACAAAATCTCACAAAGCTGTATATGGCATTTTGTGTGGAAAAAGTGTGAAAGTTGGTTTTTGAGCTTTTTATGCCTCTGTGAGGTTCCTGCTTGTTGCAGGGGCCATTTTGGGTGAAGTGCAGCTGCTTTTACATTGTGTGTGAGTCAGTTGTGTTGTGTTTTGTGTGTGTGTGTGTGTGTAAAGTGTAAAAGTTGGTTTTTGGTATCTCTTATTGTTTTGTGTACTTTGTTTATTATTTTTATTATTTATTATTATTGGCTACGCCCACCCAATCACCTGACCACCAAGCCACGCCCATCAATTAAGACACGCCCACAAAACCGGTAGGGAAAACTTTTAGATTTCACCCCTGGGTTATTGTGTTGAGATCTATAGTTAATGAATGTAATATATAGATATGTATTTGTATTTAAAATGTTTATAATAAGTCAGAATCATAATGGCTGTGGTTAATAATTTTGGGGTGGGTGGGGGGCTTTTTATATGATGAAATTCTTTAGACCTTAGAAAACAATATGTACCTTCCCTTCTGTCAGGATGATCTTTGTCTATTACACATTCACATTTCTCACTGTCCCATGTCCAGCCTCCATAACACAGTTTATTTAAATAGGTGCAACTAAAGGAAAACACAATCGAAAATAAGCATTTTAAGATCATAGAGTATTGACAAAGTTTTTGAAATTGCAGTGTAAAAAGTGTCCTTCAAACTTGATTTAAGCAAACAATTTCATAGGTTGACTGCAGGGGTGGGTTCTAATTTTTTTTACTACCGGTTCTGTGGGTGTGGCTTATTTTGTGGGCATGGCTTGATGGTCATGTGACACTGAACATGGCTTGATGGTCATGTGACTGGGTAGGTGTGGCCAACTCAATGTCACTCACTTCAAGGGGTGCCTCACCTGGCCCCTCCCCTCCAAGCCATTCCTTGTCACACCTAGCCTCAACGTATCTATAGTTCTGTAAAAATGTTGTTTTTTTCACCTTTTTTCAACTTTATTATGTACATACTATAGATGCACTTTCATGGACCACTGAAAGGAGGAAATGGCTCACATGCTTTGCCCAAGAGTGTGATAGGCAACAGGCTTTTAAGGGGCTGCCAGAAAGAAGGGGAAGGCAATGTATTTTCCAAAGCACCAGAAGGCAAAACGAAGCAATAGATAGAAACTAAACAAAGAGAGAAGGAACCTAAAACTAAGGAGAAACTTCCTGACAGTGTGAACCAATATAAGTGCAGAAATATTTCAGTGATAATTTCACATATAAAATAGCCATTCGTGTAATATAACCTGCATATTGTTCAAAACACATTAGTATTATGACCGATGTTTGACAGCAAGCCTAAAAGTCAAAGATTACAAGAGTGCTTCTTACTCAGTATGTATACAAAACATCACATACCAGGAATAACATATTAAGATGGACTTATGCAGTGGTGGGTTTCAAATTTTTTTACTACTGGTTCTGTGGGTGTGGCTTGGTGGGCGTGACAGGGGAAGGATACTGTAAAATCCCCATTCCCTTCCCACTCCAGGGGAAGGTTACTTCAAACTCTCCCCTCTTCATTTCCCCAAATAAAATATTATTCATAAGAAAAGGCAAGGAAAAATCAAGTTGCTAACAAGGAACCTGCCTGATACTCATTCCACATTCCTGCCAGCTGCATAAAGGAAACTTTGTAAGAATAAAACAGCTACCGGTGCTTAGAGATAATAGAAAGTGGAAGCTGGAAGTTCAGCTCCATTTACAAGCAGGCAGAAAACTCATTCAAGACAGGATATTTCACAATGGAAATCACCCAAACCTTTTTAGAAACACAAAGCCCATGTTGCACAAACCCCAAAACTTCAAAAACATAGAACCATATAAGAATCCTTCCTCTTATCCAGTTTGTTGTTCAGCTGACCCAGAAATGAACTGCTGAATGTCACTTCACTTCTGCAAACAAAAACCTTCCAGCAGCTGCTTCTTGGCTTGTCAATTTAAAGTGACAGCGTCTGTTTTTTTTTTCTCCTTCTTCTTTGCCAAGTGATCTCCTGGCTGAAGAGTCCTGATTTTTTTCCTTCTAGCCAATCAGTTAGGAGGCTTTTTGGCTTCTCAATTTAAAGTGACGGTGTCTTGTTGTTTTTTTTCTCTTCTTTGTCAAGTGAGCCCTGATTTTTTTCCTTCTAGCCAATCATCTGGGAGTCGGGAGGCAGCAAATAGATCGGGTGCAGGGTCAGGCAGAGATGGTATTTACCGGTTCTCCTAGCTACTCAAAATTTCTACTACCGGTTGCAACCCACCACTGGTTGACTGGCCATATCCTGGAATGCCCCCATTTTTAAAGCATGCACCCCCCCAAAAAAAACCCTCATTAGCATCAAAGGAACAATTTCAAAAATTATGTCTGCTAAGGCATCAACCCAAATCTTCAAAGTACATTCCAACTGGTTGCTGTTTCTTAATTTAATACAGATGCTTTTTCCTGGGTTTTGGTGGGTTGTTTTAGATAATTTAGTAAATATTAAAATATACTATAGTAATTAAACGCTGCTGCTAGAAAAAAAAGTGGTTCTTGTATTATGTAAACCAAATTACATTGTTTTTCTAAGCAGTTGTTAATCACTGAACAAAGTTTATAATTTCTGGATAATCACACAAATGCTTCTTGATTATGTGTTGTTAACAAAATAGAGACATAAAGATAAAGTAAGAGAGACTATCTTGCTGAAGATCCTCTGGATATTGGATTGATCTTCGTATGACAGCATATATTGGACTCAGTGGATGGTCTGTAGAACATTTACAACCAGTGTGATTTGCAATTTTGACCTGAATTGAATCAGGTGCATTTATAATAAGTACTGCAATTTCAAAAAGCTGGAAAATAGTGAAATATAAGCTACAGTTATTCTTTTTGTACTATTATTACTATCATTTACTTTGTAACATTTCCTCAAATTTTGCTGCTCAGAGAAGCAAAAGAGAAAATTGCTTTTTATGTTTAAAAAGTTTTTTAATCTTTTCTACAACATGTTTATGATTTATTTATTCATTTATTGTTAGACATACGCCTCATGCTTGTGGCAAGCCAACCCACAGCTGATTGTAGTACAAAAATAATCAATCAATCAGAATAGAGCTGGAAGGGACCATGGAGGTGTTCTAGTCCAACCCGCTAGTCAAGCAGGAGACTCTACACCATTTCTGCTAGGTGGTTGTCCAGTGTTTTCTTAAAAACCTCCAGTGATGAAGCATCTACAACTTCTGAAGGCAAGCTGTTCCACTGGTTAATTGTCCTCACTGTTTCTCCTTATCATGGGACATGATCAGTGAAGTAAAGACAAGGATAGAGAAAGCTCGAACAGCATTCTTCAAAATGAAAAAGGTTTCCTGCAGTCACAACATAAGCCTAAGACTGAAAATCAGGCTTTTTTTTTTTTTAATTTGATTTATATGCCACCCTTCTCCGGAGACTCAGGGCGGCTTACAGTGCGTTAAGCAATAGCCTTCATACTTTTGTATATTTATACAAAGCCAGCTTATTGCCCCCACAAACTGGGTCCTCAATTTACCTACCTTAGAAAGGATGGAAGGCTGAGTCAACCTTGAGCCTGGCGAGATTCGATCTTACTTTAATTGCAGACAGCTGGTGTTAAATTACAGTGCTCTGTCTGTTGAGCTATCCAGGCTTGTCGGATGTTACATCTTTTTTATCCTGCTCTAGGGAGTAGAGAGTTGGTCTCTGACAGAAAACCACTTGAAGAAACTAGAAGCATTTGAAATGTGGATTTACAGATGGCTGTTACATATAAACTGGGTTAACAAAATCACAAATGAAGAGGTGATAAGCCACCTGGGAAAGCAAAGGGAAGCATCAAAGCCATTAAAAAGCTAAAGTTAGAATATTTTGGACATGTGATGCAACACCCAGAAAAATACAGCATCTTTCACTTAATCCTCCAGGGAAAGATTGAAGGCAGATGAGATCCAGGCAGAAGAAGAACATCATGGCTTCAAAACCTAAGGGACTGGTTCGGACAAAACCCAGCAGCACTTTTTCATGCGGATGTTGACAAAAATAGGATTGCCAACATGATCGCCAACATCCGATGACAGATATGTCACAAGAAGAAGTTTCTAGCAAATGTTTTGTATGCTCTAGTTAATAGTACAATATTACCAGAGAAGAAGCTATGCAAAATTAGGTTAACAACTCTTAATGCCTTTTTGGCAATGTTGTTATCGTGGGCTCTGGCACTTAGATCTTTAGAAATGAGTACTCCAAGGTCCTTGACAGAGTGAGGGTCATCTACAAGGTCATGTCCATCTAATTTGTATTTTATGTTTTGATTTTTTTTGCCAATGTGCAAGACAAAGCATTTGTTGGTTGAGATTTGAAGTTGCCACTTGTTAAACCAATCTGACACATAGTCAAGGTCTTTTTGTAGGGTAATTGCATTGTCAGTGGTGTTGAATAGTTTAACATCATCAGCTAAGAGAATGCAGTTTCTTGTGACATCCAATCTCATTTAAAACTGAAACCGGAGATGCAGGCTCCAATCAGAGAAAATATAGTGGTAGGAGGAGGAAAGAGATTCTATTGAGTGCTACTTTACACACCATTTTCTACTTCAGACCTTTATAACTAGAAGCAACAAAATCCTAGTTATAGGGAAGACCAGAGAAAATGCACTCTCTGTTCTTACCTATTATGACATATAACCTCACTTAGGCAGATATTCAGACACAGGTGGATGTCCTTTTAACACCAGAGAGACTGGTGAGGAGGGACAATGGAGTGGCAGTTTTTTGTTTTTTTTTTAAAAAAAAGAGCATGAGAAGGACAACTGCTGGGAATGCCCCCTCATGGAGCCAGAATGGAATCTACAGAATCCTCAATCTTTAGTCTTATATGGAATCCAAAATGGAGTTCTCTAAAGTAAGAATCTTGCAAAAGTTTTTGAAATAAGGCAAAAGAAAGATGAGAGTCCTGAGGACTTTTCTTGAAAAAATATACCAGGCTTTCAGGCAATACACTGATTTAGATCCTGAAGCCTCAGACAATCAGAAAATGGTAAACATGATTTTTATAGGGCAGTCAGCAGAAGATATTAGAAGAAAGATACAAAAAGTAGAAGGAGGTCCAGGGAACGGCATTTGAGAATTGATTGAGATAGCTTATAAAGTATTTTACTAACAGAGGATAAGAAGAAAATAAGAATGAAATTCAGAAGGCTTGCCAAAATGCTATCTTCCTAGCAGACGCCCTTAGGCAGGAGAAGGGGCAGGGGTGAAATGCTCTTGGTTCAGACTGGATTGCCCGATCCGGTAGTGATAGCGGCGGGTGGTTCGGAGAACCGGTAGCAAAAATCCCTGGGCCCCCCATGCCTAGCTGAGTCGCATGATCATCAGAGGCTATTTTTTTTTTACTTTTAAAAGCATTTTTTCTAAAACATCTTTGGCTGAAGAATGCTTTTAAAAGAAAAAAAAAAGCCTCTGATGACGCTTGGCTCAGCTGGGATCATCAGAGCCTTTTAAAAGCATTTTTTCTACAACCTCTTCGAAGAGGTTGTTTTTAAAAAATGCTTTTAAAAGGCTCTGATGATCCCAGCTGAGTTGCCTGATCGTCAGAGGCTTTTTTTTCTTTTAAAAGTATTTTTTTTTTTTTTTTGCTTTTAAAAGAAAAAAAGCCTGTGACGATCAGGCATCTCAGCTGGGATTGTCAGAGCCTTTTAAAAGCATTTTTTAAAACAACCTCTTTGGCCAAAAAGGTTATAGAAAAAATGCTTTTAAAAGTAAAAAAAAAAAAAGTTGGCCACGCCCACCCAGTCACATTACCAACCCCCCCCCAAGCCACTCCCACAGACCCGGTAGTAACTAATTTTACATTTCACCACTGAGAAGGGGGGAGAAAGGTAGCACAATCCGGAAGAGGATGGCAAGGAGGGAGAGTTTAGGGAATCTGAAGTAGTATGGGCATGGAAGAGAAAAGGTCCCCTTGGGACCAACCAGTGTGCTATATGCAGAAAAGAAGGATATTGGAAGAGTGGATACCTGAAGGCTATAGCCATGAAAACAGAAAAAGAAGAGTGAAGAGACCAGGGGCAGGTAGCTATTGCTCCCTCAATCCCCCCAACCCTTGGTGGAAGTCCAAAGTGGGGGATCTAAACATCTAAGATGTAATAGATACAGGCGTCAGTAGTTCTGTCCTTAACAGACCTATTGCTGTTGGATGGGAGTCAACAGGCTCAGACTTAACCCAGACAAGACCGAGTGGCTGTGGGTATTGCCTCCTAAAGACTATGTGGACTGTCCATCCTTGGTTCTGGGAGAGGAGAAATTGTCCCCCTCAAAACGAGTTCGCAATTTGGGTCTCCTCCTAGACTCACAGCTTAGATTAGAGCAACATCTGACAGCTGTGGCTAGGGGAACCTTTGCACAGGTTCACCTGGTGCACCAATTGCGACCCTACTTGGATCGGGAGGCTCTCCTCACGGTCACTCATGCCCTTGTCACCT
The DNA here is from genome assembly GCA_022577455.1 of Arizona elegans. Taxonomy (NCBI): domain Eukaryota; kingdom Metazoa; phylum Chordata; class Lepidosauria; order Squamata; family Colubridae; genus Arizona; species Arizona elegans. Next base: position 32,769,278 of record JAKOOJ010000006.1, read on the forward strand.
CACGGTTAGATTATTGCAACACACTCTACATGGGGCTACCCTTGAAAAGTGTTCGGAGACTACAGTTGGTCCAGAACGCAGCCGTGCGAGCTGTTGTGGGTGCACCTAGGTACACCCACATTAAATCAATTCTCCATGAGCTGCACTGGCTCCCTATTGGTCTCCGGTCACAATTCAAGGTGTTGGTTATTACCTTTAAAGCCCTACATGGCTCAGGGCCAGGGTATCTTCGAGACCGCCTTCTACCGCATAACTCCCAATGACCAGTAAGATCCCACAGAGTTGGTCTCCTTCGGGTCCCATCAGCTAAACAATGCCGGCTGGTGGGCCCGCGGGGGAGGGCCTTCTCTGTGGCTTCCTCAGCTCTCTGGAACCAGTTAACTCCTGAGGTCTGGACCATCCCCACCCTATTCGCCTTCCGAAAAGCGGTGAAGACCTGGTTTTTCCAGCAGGCCTGGGGCCGTTGATCTCGCTCTTGCGATCCGGTGAGATCCAGCCATGAATGGTGTGAATGAGTTTTAATGTTTTTAATTGTTAAATGTTTTTTATAATTATTTTAAATGCATTGTGAGCCACCCTGAGTCTTCGGAGAGGGGCGGCATACAAATTGAATTAATAGTAATAATAATAATTTTTTTATTTTATTTTTATTTTATTTTGAATTTGTATACCACCCTTTTCCCTGAGGTCTCAGGGCGGTGAACAGCCAAATAAAAACATCAAATACAAATATTAAAATACAGTTAAAAATATATATAAATTTGGCCCCATTAATTAAAACGATAAACAAAACAATTAAAAAACACTTAAAAAGAATTAGGCCAGCCCGGCTTGTTGGAAAAAGAAGGTTTTAAGGGCACGGCGGAAGGCACTGAGGTCATGGATTCTCCTTATCTCTGGGGGCAACTGATTCCAGAGGGTAGGTGCCCCCACAGACAAGGCCCTCCCCCTGGGGGTCACCAGCCTGCATTGTTTGGCTGATGGCACCCCGAGGAGGCCCTCTCTGTGGGAGCGCACGGGCCGATGGGAGGTCGTCGGTGGCAGCAGGCGGTCTCGAAGATAACTAGGCCCTATGCCATGGAGCGCTTTAAAGGTGATAACCAACACCTTGAAGCGCACCCGGAAGACCACCGGGAGCCAGTGCAGTTCACGCAGGAGTGATGTTACATGGGAGCGCCACGCTGCTCCCGTCACTACCCGCGCTGCTGTGTTCTGGACCAGTTGGAGCCTCCGGGTGCTCTTCAAGGGGAGCCCCATGTAGAGAGCATTGCAGTAATCAAGGCGAGAGGTTACGAGGGCATGAGTGACTGTGCACAGGGAATCCCGATCAAGAAAGGGCTGCAACTGGTGGATCACGCGAACCTGACAAAAGGTCCCCCTGGTCACAGCCATCAGATGTTCCTCCAAGGACAGATTGCGAGCCCTCTCTGTGGGGGCCAAACACTCGCCCCCAATAGTCAGTGATGGAGTCAACTGACTATATCAGGATGCCGGGAACCACAGCCACTCAGTTTTGGAAGGGTTGAGCCTGAGCCTGTTCCTCCCCATCCAGATCCGTACAGTCTCCAGGCACTGGGACATCACTTCAAGGGCATCGTTGGGGTGGCCTGGGGTGGAGATGTACAGCTGAGTGTCATCAGCGTACTGATGGTATCTCACCCCAAAGCCACGGATGATCTCGCCCAGCGGCTTCACATAAATGTTGAACAGGAGGGGCGAGAGGACCGACCCCTGAGGCACTCCACATATGAGAGGCCTCGAGGTCGACCTCTGCCCCCCTGCCAACATGAACTGTGACCGGTCGGAGAGAAAGGAGGAGAACCACCGTAACACAGTGCCCCCCATCCCCAACTCTTCCAACCAGTGCAGCATGATACCATGGTTGATGGTATCAAAATAATAATTGCTCCTTGGACTACCGATGAAATATCTTTTGTTGGGGCTTCAGGAAAGGCTATAATGCGCCTGAAACAATAAAAGCCCAAATTGCACAGCAGGAGGTTAAAAACTTAGGATATGGCATCTCTGCAGGACAGCTGGAGACTTTTAGCCTAAAAAAGCAAGGTTTTAAGTATGTTTTGGGACTAGAATGTACCTTCACAGGATGGCCTGAGGCCTTTTTTTGCAGGACTAATAAAGAGCATGAAGTAATAAATGTCCTACTGGAAGAAATTATTCCTAGCTTTGGGCTGCCAAATAGTATTGTGACCCATATTTCATAGCTAAGGTTTGTGTGAACCGTTAAGCATCACCTGGAAACTTTACTCAGTCTACCACCTAGCAAGTAGTCCTATGGCAGAAAAATGTAATGATTTGCAAAAACAACAGCTAGCTACAGTAAGTTATGCCAGGATATGCCTGTCCTCACCGCAAACTTTGCTACTCACGTTGTTAGGGCTTCACATTGCACCTCGAAAGCGAATAGGCTTTGAGGCCCTCCCTAAAGGCAGAGGAGAGGTCAATCCCATTGGTGGGCGAACTGACTTTGTACCAATATGTAAGACAACTCGCTGGGGTTATGAATTTTCTTTCCCGTTATCTGCAGGAAAATCAATACCCTGGACTAGACCATCCAGTACATTCATTCCAGCCTGCAGACTGGGTGCTTGTAAAGATGTGGGGACCAACAACCACCTTGAATCAGAAGTGGAAGGCACCGTTTCAAGTGCTTCTGACCACCCATATGGCACTAAAAGTGGAAGGCCTGGCATCTTGGATATATCACTCCCAGAGTGAAGAAATACCCACAATCTGCCATTCCTGATTCTTGGACTATGCAGCCTATGACTTCCTCAATAGAACTACTGGGACTTACAGTCAGGTCCAGAAATATTGGGACATCAACACAATTCTAACATCTTTGGCTCTATACACCACCACAATGGAGTTGGAATGAAACAAACACAATGTGCGTTAACTGCAGACTGTCACCTTTAATTTGAGGGTATGTACATCCAACTCAGGTGAACGGTGTAGGACTTACAGCAGTTTGCATATGTGCCTCCCACTTGTTAAGGGACCAAAGGTAATGGGACAGAATAATAATCATAAATCAAACTTGGTTTGCAAATCCTTTGCAGTCAATCACAGCCTGAAGTCTGGAACACATAGACATCACCAGACACTGGGTTTCATCCCTGGTGATGCTCTGCCAGGCCTCTACTGCAACTGTCTTCAGGTCCTGCTTGTTCTTGAGGCATTCTCCCTTCAGTTTTGTCTTCAGCAAGTGGAATGCATGCTCAATGGGATTCAGGTCAGGTGATTGACTTGGCCATTGCATAACATTCCACTTCTGTCCCTTCAAAAACTCTTTGGTTGCAGGACTTCCGCTGGCACCGAAAGCGCTCTTTTGCGAGCTGCTACTCCTGGGATCTGTAAAACCGCCAAAACAGCGTAAATCGGCTGGAACTTCCCCCTCGGGCAAAGAGGGGGGGTGAGTGCTCAGGTGTATAGGGTAGAGCCCCCCCAAAACCTCCAGGATTAACCCTGGAGGCACAGAGGGTGAGGGCTCCCCAAACGCCTGGAAAGCAGCTCCAGACTCAGGATTCTGTCTTTGATGGATTAAGGCGTCGCAACCATCCCTGTGAAATAAGTGATTTCAAGGATTGATTTTCACGCAGGCAGAACAAAACAGGAGAGCGTCTCGCAAGTATTTTTCTTTCTTTAACTCAGATGAATAATGAGTCCTTTCAGATTCGAGTGAAAGCTTTAAAGAGATCCAAAATGGCGCTGATTGAGAACAGAAGCTTAAGAAGAAAGTGATTGTTAAAGCTTGTTTGCGCTTGTTAAGGTCGTTATAGCTATCAGTACTTTGAAGCTTTGCTGAATGAAGTTTGCAGCATAAGAAAAGATGGCAGAGGTAAAGATTTTTGAAGAGAATGGAGGTTTCTCAGCAGATAATTCAGCAAGTGTACAAATATTGACAGTGGATTTTGTGGATGCATGGCGAAAATCATTTATGGAAAGACTGGATGAGATCTTTGAGAAGTTTATTACTCAAACTGCTAACAAAGTTGCAATGTTGAAAGAGAAGGAAGAACAAAAAGCACCTGAGGAACATGGAAAGGATGTTTTTCAAACTATGAATAAACTGATGGGCTTGAAGGAGGTTAATCCGGAGATATGGAGAGAGATCTATCCAGAGGTTTTGACGCAGATGGGAGGAAAAGTGCTGGGAGAAGCTTGGATTTTCAAGATATCAAGAAACTTTTTCAATTAAAAAAAAAAAAAGAAGAAGGATTAGAAATGGAACATTACAATTTCTTTACAAAAATGGACTTTTAATCCTATTTAAAGAGGTGTGTTGCTTAAAAGGAATTACTTTGCGAGCTGCACAGGATTGGAAGATAAAATTACAGTTGGATACACAAAAGCTTGTAAAAATAAAAGATGGTGGAATAAAGAGGAAGAAGAAGGCTCGGAAAAAAAACCAGGGGGAAATGGAAGTGGAAGAATTTTATTCCTCTTTGTTAGGCAGGATAACATGGTGAATGATTGTATTGGTATTCAAGATTTTTATTAAGGATATGATTTGTTCGGTTTTGATTTTTTTTTTCTTTAATTATGACTGGGTGTTTCAACTGTTATAAAAATGGATTTTTATGATTTAAAGTTGATCTTAGGTTAAAAAAAGAAATTTTCTTTTGGATGTTAAATGACTGGATGTTTCAACTGTTATATAAACGTGAACAAGGATATGATCTCTTTGCTCATGATTGGATATTATATCTAAAAATTATTTTAAGTAATGGATTAAATGAGAAATTTCCTTTTGGATGTTAAATTCAAGGCTATAGATTTTTCAATATATTTTCAAGGGCTTTAAATTGTTTGTTTATTGTTGAATTAATTGGGATTAACTACCTTTAAACAAGAAAAGTTATATTTTGTTTTGAACAAGGAGAGTTAAAGTACAAGTGATAGATAAATCTATAGTTAGTTAGTTTGTGGGGTTTTTCATTAAGGTTTGTTAAATGTTTTTACCCTGTACTTGTTCTGGGAAGTCCGGGGAGGGGGGTGGGGGTTGGGATGGGAGGGGGAAGGGAGGGGAGGAAATATTATATATATATATGTGTGTGTGTGTGTGTGTGTGTGTCTTCTTAAGTTTTCGCGGGTGTGCATATGCAAAAAATTAAAATCTCGGGTGTTTTCCCGCGTCATTATAAATAAGTTGGTTAAAATATTTAAAATCCTGGTTAAAATCCCAGCTTAAAATCTTCTAAAATTCCTTACAGAGCACTCAGCTACATGAAACAGAGCCTAGAGATGACAGGGTGTGAGCCTGTCGAAACGTTGCTTTAAGAAAAACTTTTAAAGTCACTGGTAGGATTTTAGCTGAGGTTTTAAAGGACCTTGCAGAGTGCTCTTTAAGGAATTTTAGAAGATTTTAAGCTGGGATTTTAACCAGGATTTTAAATATTTTAACCAAATTATTTGGTTGCTTTTGCAGTATGCTTTGGGTCATTGTCCATCTGCACTGTGAAGCGCCGTCCAATGAGTTCTGCAGCATTTGGCCGAATGTGAGCAGATAATATTGCCTGAAACACTTCAGAATTCATCCTGCTGCTTTTGTCAGCAGTCACATCATCAATAAATACAAGAGAACCAGTTCCATTGGCAGCCATACATGCCCACGCCATGACACTACCACCACCATGCTTCACTGATGAGGTGGTATGCTTAGGATCATGAGCAATTCCTTTCCTTCTCCATACTCTTCTCTTCCCATCACTCTGGTACAAGTTGATCTTGGTCTCATCTGTCCATAGGATCTTGTTCCAGAACTGTGAAGGCTTTGTTAGATGTTGTTTGGCAAACTCTAATCTGGCCTTCCTGTTTTTGAAGCTCACCAATGGTTTACATCTTGTGGTGAAGCCTCTGTATTTACTCTGGTGAAGTCTTCTCTTGATTGTTGACTTTGACACACATACACCTACCTCCTGGAGAGTGTTCTTGATCTGGCCAACTGTTGTGAAGGGTGTTTTCTTCACCAGGGAAAGAATTCTTCGGTCATCCACCACACTTGTTTTCTGTGGTCTCCCAGGTCTTTTGGTGTTGCTGAGCTCACCGGTGCATTCCTTCTTTTTGAGAATGTTTCAAACAGTTGTTTTGGCCACGCCTAATGTTCTTGCTATCTCTCTGATCAGTTTGTTTTGTTTCTTCAGCCTAATGATGGCTTGCTTCACTGATAGTGACAGCTCTTTGGATGTCATCTTGAGAGTTGACAGCAACAGATTCCAAATGCAAATAGCACACTTGAAATGAACTCTGGGCCTTTTATCTGCACATTGTAATTGGGGTAATGAGGGAATATCACACACCTGGCCATGGAACAGCTGAGAAGCCAATTGTCCCATTACTTTTGGTCCCTTAACAAGTGGGAGGCACATATACAAACTGCTGTAAGTCCTACACCATTCACCTGAATTGGAAGTACATACCCTCAAATTAAAGGTGACAGTCTGCAATTAACGCACATTGTGTTTGTTTCATTCCAACTCCATTGTGGTGGTGTATAGAGCCAAAGATGTTAGAATTGTGTCGATGTCCCAATATTTCTGGACCTGATTGTAAGTTATTGTTCTGGAAACAAAATCCTCCGGAACCATAGTTGTGTGAGAGAAGAACTACCATCTCCCATAGGTGTTCTCTCAATTAGAAAAATTCCCCAAAAGGTATTTGTACACTAGAATTAGGAGAGTTATCCAATTATTACCACTAGATGATTGGTGTGTGTGAGACCATATTAAGGCAGGACGTATAGTGAAATTTGGTTATAAGAGTGAAATAATACGGGGTCAGCCTAGAGGATCTCTGAAGGACCCCTGTGACTTGAGAAAGTTGCAGAGTTCAAAAAGTTAAACCGCAGAATTAACACACTTTCTACAGTTGGAGAGTTCAAGAAGTCAAACCGCAGAGGTACTATGTTAAAATGAAGAACTAACCCACATGGAGCTTCCTGCCTAAAGCAATAGGGGAGGGGGGCTAGCTAAAGAGGCAGATCTAAGATACTTCCTGTTTTTTGTTCTATAAAGATACGTTTCTTAAAGAAGGACTTTGTTCAGAATGCATGTCTGAACCTTTTGGCCAAAATAAAAAAGCTATTTCTGATCTCGAAATTCATCTCCGTTGTTTTTCTGCAACAATATGATTTGTTATGTAATTGTGCTTCTCCCACCCACCTATATTATACCCACTTTACCTGAAAGAAAGATTAGAAACCATAGGGACATTGAACAATCCAGAAAATACCTGAAGAACTACCAACCCCTTACTTTGTTCAGTTGGCTCTGGTCCCTCAATAATGCCATGTATCATATAGAAGCAGTGGAGGAAATCCTAGCTAATGAGACTGGAGAGTTTTTTTTATTGCTGCAGCAAAAGGACAAGAAGCCATTCAGAAAATGACAGTTCAGAATAGAATGGCTTTAGATATCATATTGGCATCCTAAGGAGTTATGTGTGCACTACTTGGACAACAATGCTGTGTGGATATTCAGGACAAATCAAGTGAATTCCACAGCTGAACTACACACATCACAAAGATAGCTGCAACACCCCACCCCACCCACCATGGACGAATGAAAAGGCTGGTGGCATTGACTGACAGGATGGCTGCCTGATTTCAACTGGTTAAAAACCTAATAATAACCCTGACAGGCATAGTCATTGTTCTTTTAATCACCTGTTGTGCATTACAATGCCTTCTGCTTTGCCTTTCCACCTATAAGCAAACTATGGTATCTCTCAGAACACAGGGATATTGATGTTGGGTGAATCTTGGAAAATTAAATCATTTTCAGATTCAAAGGGGGGAAATGATGGGCTGTCTGCTAAAATAAAGCCAGGTCATGGCACACACTTGAAAGTAAACCAGGAAGACTGTAATTGTGGAGTCTGTCTGGCAAGAACAAAGAATGCTTATCTACAAGAAACATGCATGTGTAAATCTTGTAACAATTTTGGGTAGTTAGAAAGCTGATAAAAGTAACAAGAGTTAGATAACTTGCAGACATCAGCTAAAAGCTAGGAAAAGAGGTGGCCTGCAGTAAATAAAATGTGTATTAGATAACTCCTGGGGCATTCATTAGCCAAGGTTTAGGAATAGGGACAGCTAGAGACAGTGGTGAAATCCAAATTTTTTTACTACCGGTTCTGTGGGTGTGGCTTGGTGGGCGTGGTATGGCTTGGTGGGTGTGACAGGGGAAGGATACTGCAAAATCTCCATTCCCACCCCACTCCAGAGGAAGGATACTGCAAAATCTCCATTCCCACCCCACTCTGGGGCCAACCAGAGGTGGTATTTGCCGGTTCTCCAAACTACTCAAAATGTCCGCTACCAGTTCTTCAGAACCTGTCAGAACCTGCTGGATTTCACCCCTGGCTAGAGACCAATAGAACAAATTGTAGAATTATTGCTAAAATGTTTATTAGATGATATTTCTTATTATCCTGCCTAGTCCTGCCTTCTTCTTTAGTGAAAATGTACAGTATAAAGCTTTATTAATCCTTTGTTCTTAGTTCCTGGCATTTTGGCCAGGAGCCCTTTTCCTTGGAGTACTCCCATAAAAAGCAATCAGAAAACCCGCACCTTGTGTCTGGCGTCCACCATTGGCTTTGGCACCAGGCTCACACCAGAATTGGAGACAACAGTAAGACCCCCATGAATTACAACTAGATGAGTCTTCACTTCTTTAAATCTTTTCTTTGTGGTTTCGCTAATATGTGCTCTAAACTGGTTGAGCACTAATAAAGCAGGGTTTTTTTCAGAAGCCCTCCAGGATGTTTGGACCACACTTTTTCAACCCATACTCTCATTCCATTTTTGTCCATTCATTCTTTCTCATGAATATGGACAACAACTCCTTTTAGAATCACTTCTTTTGGAAAGGTTTTCCTTTTGAAAATTAACATCAGTGGCAATTTGGTGCCATCTGCACAGCAGGACAACACAACCGTATAATGTGTTTTCTCATGTCCTGAGGTTTTCACAGTTATGCTTTTGGCACCTTTCAGACCAAAAGTCTTACTAGATGGCACATCAAAGGTTAGCAGGACTTCATCCATATTCCCAATCTGGTCAATTTCAAAATCATTTTTCTTCCTAGCATCAATAACAAATGTATGAAAATACAGAATCTTAGATTCATATTCTTTTGGCATTTTTTGCACAATTCTAATTTTGGTGCACATAGCAAGGCCACATCACCTCATGTGATCCAGCAAAATCCTGAAAGCCTTTCTCTATAGCAATGCATTTGGCTTCATATATTATCATTTTTGTAGAAACTGAGAAGCCATTATTCCGTTGACGTGTGACCCATTCTTTCATGTCCATCTCTAACTATGGCCACTTTGCAGCAAGCCCACAAAAGTTGTGCTTACTTTTATCTTTTACTTTTTGCAGCTGATTCACCTGTTTCCTCCACTCTCTTATCACTTTTTCAGTTGGAGGTGGCCAAAATGTTTCTCTGCTACTCTGTTTCCATGTTCCTCAGCATATTTTACTACTTCCAGTTTAAAAGAAATTTTATATGCTTGTTTTTTCTGCTTTGACATATGAGGTACCGTAATATTTTTCTACAAGAAAGAACTGTCAGTAATGTGTCCTTTATTGTTATGAAAGTACTGTAGCTGAAAACATCAAGGAATGGCACACTATTATAGAGGATCTGCTGCAGACATACTGTTATAGGGGACACCTTCAAGGTTTTACCTTTATAGGGTAGAGTTTATAAAGAGGACACTTTATTAGAGGACACTTTATTAGGCACTATTCATAGAGTAGTATTTTGTTTCTGCAGTGCCCCCTTACATCCCCATGTACCCGTATGTGTGTGTGTGTAAGTAGTAAAGCAAAGTAAAAACAAAGGAATGGCTGATTGGAATAGTAGTTAGATTTCAGATTTCAACCATGCCAAGTGAGCAGACGAGACCTTGCTCTGATGATCCAGGCAGCTGGGATTGCCTCTCTCCCTCCCTCCAGTGTCTCTGCCTTCCATTGCTGTTGGAAACCTAGCATTGCTGCTACCATGAAAGTATCCAGCAAGGCTCCTGCAAGCCTCCCATGAGCCAGGCAGCTGGAATCGCTGCCTCCCTGGCCCATGTGTTTTTGTACAAGGCCTCCCCATCGCACCCTGCTTCAACTGCTTGCCCTTGGCTAATGGATCCTGGGCTCTGCGTTGCAATGGAGAGGCCGGTATGAGGGAAAGACGAGGAGCAGGGAAAGAGGAGAAAGTGGCCTCCTTCCCTCAAGCTGGCTGCTCCATTGCTCATTTCTCCATTTCAGTGCAGCTCTTCTGCCCACAAAAGCCTTGTCTTTGATGGACAATGCTGAAAGGCAGAGAAAGGCCTGCCAGAAAGAAGCCAATTGGCCCAGGAGTTGGGTACCCTTCCTCCCCGCATCACCCCACCCCTCCCCACCTGCCACACCCAAGTTGCATTGATGGCTAAGTGAGGAGCAGGAAGCCTTGTCATGCCCAGTGATAGGGGGAAAGGGATGGCAAGAGGAGCTCTGTCTCTCTACATGCACCCCAATGAAAAGTGGCAGCAACTCAGCTGCTTCCCTTGCCTGCCCTCTCTGGCACTGGAAGTCAAGTGTCATCCATGCATACCTCTCTCTCTCTGTGTCTCTGGGCTCACCTGATGCCACAGTCTACCATGCAGGCTGGGAAGGGCTCACTTGCGGCAGGGCAGTGGGTGGTGGCAGGGCGTCCTCAGCAAACTTCTCAATGAGCTCATGCAGGGTAGGCAGATGTAGAGCATACCCAGGCCAGCCAGTGGTTAGATCAGCTAGTTCTCTGAACTGCACACAAAGTTAACAAACCATTCAGCCAAACTGGCTGAATCCCACCTCTGCATTACTGCCTAAGCTGGGGAACACTGGAGCCTTCACAGCTGAGCAGCTGATTAGCAGTTGGATCAGCCTCCTGGAATACTACCAATCAGCTGTTCCGGGCAGCAAGGATCACTGCTGCCTGCTGCTGCCACACCAACTCCCTCCTCCCAGGTATGGCAAACCCCTAGCTGATGCAATACTCACTCTATAAGATGCACAGACATTTCCACCCACTTTTTGGAGGGGGAAGTTTTTATAGACCGAAAAATATGGTACTTTGCTGCTTTCAAGTTGTTGTCTCGGGTAGTTCCATGTACTGTTTATAACAGTCTTGGGGACTTATCCAAGATATAGCAGCACCAGGATCCAGGAGGCATCAGGATAAGAGAGGAAGATATGTCCTGTTGAGTTCAATGGTCCTCATGGAACACTGAGGTCTCTGCTTCCTTTGCCTGCATTATCCAGTGAAAAAGGGATTGAACTTGCAATCATCAAAGACAGTAGACTCTCTAGAAGGTGGACACCTAGACCATCCTGAAATTCAATTGGGCAACTCTGTGCACAGACTAGGATAAGAAACAGAGGGTTGTTAAAAGTATTAACCTGATGGTTGGAAAATCCTTTGTGTCTGCAGTCCCAATCTGCAGTTCTGTTGTCCTGAGAGGGAAACAGTCAGAGAAGGACGAAGCAAGTGTCTAGATTAAACTTGGAGAGATTGTGGCCTCTAACATGGGAATCAGAGGGAGCAAACAAGACAAGAATAAAAAGGAAACTGGGTTCCCAGACAATCCAAACATTCCCCCAGGCAGTCCTTTAGGGCAATGTTGAAAAACTGGAAATACAACAGAAAGTAAGTAAGGACAAGAAAAGAATGATTCAGTATTGTTACTTTGAATGGCCAGTATATCCCATTAAAGGATGTGGCGTCTTCTAGCCAAAATATGGGAGCTATGAAAACTGGTTATGCTAAGCCTTAAATGTATATGTCAATGGCAGACCACATTCTGAGGAACAGTCAGATTATGTTGCTTGCTGTATTCCAGGTAGCATATTTGTAGTGAGAGAAAATAGAGACAGTGACACAGATGAAGACTATGTTACATTAAAGAAGTGGGACCCCCTGGAAAATCTGCCACCACCATATAATCCATAGATACCCCTAAACCTAGTGGCAATTGTCCAGGGACCTAACATGATCCAAGAACAGACAATGGGTCACCAACAGAATAATAGAAATCCCAAGTGTGCTGGTAGAAAAAAACAAAATAGAGAGGGAAATCAAGAACTGGCAGCCGCTCAAGCTAAAAGCTGAAGGATCTGAAGAAGAAAAACCAACAGTCACTGGATATACAGTGAAAATCAACAATTATGCATGGGATCAGTCTGATAAATTTGTGAAAATCTATGTCACATTAAGTGGTGTTCAACATCTGCCAGCTGAGAATATTCAGGTGCACTTTACAGAAAGTTCATTTCATCTGCTGGTGAAAAATTTAAATAACAAAAATTATACAATGACGTTCAACAACCTTCTGAAACCAATCTTAGCTAAAAGCAGCTCATGGAAGATCAAAACAATATGATCTTAATATTATGTAAGAAGCAGCAAGAAGAAAAATGGGAGTGCCTAACACAGGTTGAAAAAGAGACTAAGGAAAAAGAGAAAGCTTCCTATGATACATCTGACCCCAGTGAAGGACTGATGAATCTACTGAAAAAGATGTATGCAGAAGGAGATGATGAGATGAAGAGAACAATTAACAAAGCATGGGTGGAGAGCCGAGAAAAACAATCCAAAGATGATTTGCCATTAGACATTTAACAAGTGTTGAAGACTGTGCTTGCTAATTTAATCTACATTTGATTTATGGAGGTTTCTGCTGCAATATTCTGTTCAGAGAACATGTGCTTTTTATATAACCATCTTCAAAGCAAAAACTACAAAATTTATGTTTCAGATTGGAGATGGGAAATAAAATATGCTGTAAAACTTAAAAAAAGAAAAGAAAAAGATATCCCAAGTGTGAAAAAACCTGTGAGGGATACTCAGGAGAGATTATATCCAAAATTGCAGAGAGAGATTGAACAATGTGAAAGAGACCTTATACAGTTCCCTATTCTTCCTGGAAAGGAAGATAAAGATGTAGGACAAAGGAAAGTGATTATAGAGGAACCAATGCTCCCTTTAAGGGAAGTGTCTAATGGAACAGATGGACAGGGACTACCCTAGATAACTTATGTAAACATTCCACTTACTAGTCAGGATGTGAGGTTCTTTAAGAGAGAATCAAAATCCTTGGTGGAGGACCAATAGCAGTTTCAGAACAATTAGACAATTTCTTGGGACCCAATATATATAATTGGAGTGAATTAACAGCTATCTTGAACGTTTTGTTCACTGGAGGAGAAAGATGATTAATTAGGAGAGATACCATGAGTTATTGGGATAGGAAACATCCTACTGGTGGGGACAACAATCCCACAGGAGAACAGAAATTTCCTCTCCAAAAACCTAATTGGCAAAATACCAATGAACAACATAGGAGACACATGGAAGACTTGAGAGAGATTGTAATTGAGGAAATAAAGGAGGCTGTACCTAAGAACCAGAATTTGAGTAAAGGCTTTGATATAAGCCAAAGGAAAGAAGAGACACCCAGTGCATTCCTCCAAAGACTGAAAGATCAAATGAGAAAGTACTCAGGCGTAGACCCAGATGATCGAACAGGAGAAGGGTTCCTGAAGCTAAATTTTGTGTCTAAGTCATGGCCTGATATACAGAGAAAGATACAGAAAACAGAAGGATGGGCTGATAAGTCCATATGTGACCTCTTAAAGGAAGCTCAAAAAGTGTATGTGAGAAGGGAAGATGAGAAGCAGAAGCAGAAAGCAAAAATCATGATTACTACAATGGAACAAGTAGTCCAAAGGAAGAAAGAGGACCCATCCCAAAGTGTGAGACAAGGAAGATTTACTCTTCCATGAGGCATAAGAGGAAATGTAACAAGAGGCAGAGGAATTCCATCCAATTGGGGATTGGGTCATGATGGAGAACTCTCATGACCCAGACCCAAATGCTATGCCTGTCATCTGGAGGGACACTTTAAGAGAGATTGTCCCACCCTGAAGAAAGAGGAGGAAGTCTACTCCCTCATACAATTAGAAGATTAGAGAGGTCAGGGGCCGTTGACCTTAAGATCCCACAAAAAGCCCTTGATAAATGTACAAGTGGGATCTCATCAAGAAGCTGTATATTCTTGGTGGACACAGGAGCAGCCTGAACATCTCTACGTTATATACCCAAGGACTTAAATTTTCTGACCAAACTATGATTGTAACAGGTGTTAAAGGAGAAAGTTTCTAAGTAAGAGAATTTGAACCAGTTAAGATGAAGATACCAGGAAAAGACATAGAAGTAAAGCCTCTGTATGTACCTGAAGCTCACACCTGCCTGTTGATGCAATAATATTATTTGGATTGGAGATAAAAGTAGAGAACATACCACCTTTTAAAATTGAAATGCTAAAATAGCTAAATTAACAGAAGATGAAAAAGATAATAATAATAATAATAATAATAATAATAATAATAATAATAATTTTATTTCTATACCGCCCTTCTCCCGAAGGACTCAGGGCGGTGTACAGCCTATTTAAAAACACAGACAAAACAACAGTATAAAATTTAAAATAATTAAATAGGTGGCTCAAATTTAAAACCCCAATAAATTTAAATACCCAATTTAAAACTATTGTGTTGATAGTCCGGCTTGGCGGAACAACAGGGTCTTCAATGCGCAGCGAAACGCCCGGAGGTCGGAGATCTTACGAATTTCCGGGGGCAGTTCATTCCATAGGGCTGGGGCTCCCACAGAGAAGGCCCTCCCCCTGGGTGTCGCCAGCCGACATAACTTGGCTGATGGCACCCTGAGGAGACCCTCTCTGTGGGAACGGACTGGTCGGTGGGAGGCTATTGGTGGCAGAAGACGGTCTCGGAGGTACCCGGGTCCTATGCCATGGAGCGCTTTAAAGGTGGTAACCAACACCTTGAATCGCACCCGGAAGACCACTGGGAGCCAGTGCAGCTCGCGCAGGAGGGGTGTCACATGGGCACAGCGGGACGCGCCCATAACCACCCGCGCGGCCGCATTCTGGACCAGTTGGAGCCTCCGAGTGCTCTTCAAGGGGAGCCCCATGTAGAGAGCATTGCAATAGTCCAACCGGGAGGTGACAAGGGCGTGAGTGACCCTGCGCAAGGCGTCCTGATCCAGAAAGGGCTGCAACTGGCGAATCAGGCAAACCTGATTCTAATATTGATCTACAATTGTGGATTTGTGAAGGGAAACAGAGGTGGATTAAAAATCTCCCCTTAAAAATCAAATTGAAAAAGAAAGGAGAAACTGAGGAGCAGGGCTGATGTCGTGGCTGTATGGTAATGACTTAGCGGGGCTCCACTAAGACAGCCGAATTCTACCTGTCAGGAGGCCCCCTAGTGTTGTGGTCCACCAGCAGCCTGTGGAGCTGGCAGCGGAGTCGGACAGTGAGGAGGCTGGGGAGGACAATGGGCCAGTCCTGGCGTCTGCAAAAAAGTATTCTACGCTACTACAGGATTAATTTCCAGACTGATCTGGTGGATTATAAAAATTATAAGATTGTGATATTGGTGTAAAATTGGAAGAGAAAACGGTGTTCTTTCCTTGGTTTAAAATAGGGATGTTAAAAGTTGGTTGAGGGCTAGGAGATTATTGTGGTGTATTTTACTAAATTAAGATCCCAATTAACTTAGCTAATAGACATAAGTAAATACAAGAAGAAATGGAAAGCAATCCAAATTTAAGAAAATTAGGAAAGAAAACAACATCTGCACCATCATCTGCAGCAGCAGCAGCAAGTCCATCAAGTCAAAGATTGATAGAGAGCATGTTACAAGCAGAGAAATCAAATTCATTTCAACAAGATGTGATGACGATGTTCCAATCTTTACAGGAGATGATAACAAAGAATCATAATGAGATGAAGAGTGAGTTGGGAGAGGTAAAAGAAACAATACATTATATGAATGAAAAAAATAGGGAATTTCTAACAGATGATAGAAAAAATGAACAAAGGATTCAGGTAATAGAAGAAAAATCAGAACAAGCCGAGAAAAAAATGGAAGATATGAACCAAAGGCTTACACAGGAAAATAAAGAGTTGGAGGAAAACGTGATTTTGTTGCAAATGGAAAAGGCTGCTTACTTTCTGAGATTCCAAAACATAGAAGAGGAAAAAGGAGAAGACCTACCTGATAAAATGACAGAATTGCTGGCAAATGCTTTACAAATTACAAAACAGGAAATGCAAGCAGAGATTGATGAAATATTTCGAATACACACAACCTATGCGAGAAGACATAATCTCCCAAGTTCATGTCAGATTTGTCAAGAAGATAAGAGTTGAAATACTTAAAAAAGCAAGAGATGAATCTCTGCAATATAAAGGCAAAGAAATTGTGGTGTTGAAACAGATGCCAAGAAAAGTAAGAAATCTAAGAAGACAATATCAATTTTTGACAGGTCAGCTGATTAAATACAATATAAATTTCTGGTGGCTGATACCAGAGGGAATTTTGGTAACTTGGAATGAAAAAAGATATAGATTGGAGTCATTAGATAAAGCACATTAATTTTGTGAATATCAATTTGTAGCTACTGAAGAACAGGGAAGGGGAGAGGAAGTAGAATGTAAAGGACAAAAAGAAGCAGTAATTGTGGAAAAGACTACATGACAAGAAGAAAATGAGTCCAAGAAAACAGAACGAGCAGAACGAGAGGGAGCAAAAGTAAAGGAACAGAGAGAAATACAGTAAGAGTTAGGGTATATAAGACAATATGACCTATATACAAGTGAGAAGATGGAAGAAGAAATACAGATGCTATCAATTAACATAAATGGATTGAATTCACCAAAGAAAAGGAAAAAAACTTTCACAAAACTATAAAAATTGACTTAATTTGTCTCCAAGAACTCCACATTCAAAAACAACATAGTAAGTTTTTAGAATACCCCAAAATGGGGAAACTATATTTTTCATTAGCACAACAAAAGAAAAGGGGGTGGTTATATATATATAAAGGAAACAATAAACACCAAGCAAATATACACAGATGAGGAAGGGAGAATTTTAGACAGACTAAGTGAATCTAGGATTGTAATTAAGGGTAATTGATATTGATAAATAGTAATTAATAATAAATTTAAATAAGATAGTAAGTAATTAATTATAAGGACAGTTAACTGATGAATTGCTGAAGTATTAGACTTTTCCCTCCCTCCCTCCCTCTATATTTCACCCCCATGTTTAGAGAGTAATATAGGCTAAATAGCCGTCAAGAATTGAAGAACTCTGTAAAACATTGAAAAGTGAAAGATAGAACTTATAGATAAATTTATATATAGATAGTGATTGTGTGACAAAGAAACGTATCCTAGTTGTTTATCTCCCTGGGATTACTGAAAGCCATAAATTGAATATAAATACCAAAAGAAATATAACAGGCCAAATACTAATCAGTATATGAAATTCTGGGAGAAGATAACAAAAGAAATACTAATGGCAACTACAGGCTCAGCAACAATTACTAAGTCAAGTAAGAAAATACCATCAAACCAGATGATACTCATGGCCTCTCTAGCACAACAAAAATCAGTTGAAACTACGGAAAAAGATAAAGCAACCCCCACTCTTAGTATGCAAAACATTCATTCTGTATTAACGATGATCCAGGAAAGAAGGAATAGAATGCAAGAGACCATGGCCCACAACCATGAGGAGACAAGGAAAAATCACGAGGAACTTAGGACGGATGTGGGAGAGATAAAGGATAATATTAGGAACATGGCTGAGAAGATAGGAAAGATACAACAGAAAATAGAGGAAAACGAACAGAGGATTCATAAGGTGGAGGAGAGAATAGAACATACGGATAAGAGAATGGAGAAGATGGAATATAACCAAGCAGCCACAAATAAGGACCTAGAGGACTCGTTATCATATCTCGAGATGGAGAAGGCATCCTTCTATTTAAGGTTTCAGAACGTAGAAGAGCAAAAGGAGGAGAACTTAGCAGAAATCATGACTGAGATACTCTCAGAAGTGACCCAGAGGGACAAGGAAGAGATACGAAGTGGAATAGATGAAATCTATAGAGTTCACACGAACTACGCCCGGAGAAATAAGTTACCAAAAGAAATACATATTAGATTTACAAAAAAATCTTTAAAAGAAGAGATCTACAGGAGGATGAGAGAGGATACAACTATGTATAGGGGAAAAGAAATTTTAACTCTCAAACAGATACCAAAAAGGACAAGGGACCAAAGAAGGAACTACAACTTTCTAACGGCACAGTTGAATAAATTTAAAATAAAGTTCCACTGGCTAATACCGGAGGGTCTACTAATCTCCTGAGAAGACAAAAAATATAGAATTGATAACTTAGGAAAAGCACAGGACTTTTTCGACCAACACTTCATACTGGAGAAGGAGCAAGAGAGCAGAGAAGAAGAGGAACTTAAGAGGCAAGAGAAACAGCGGACAGAGAAAGAAGAAAGAGACCAAGAAGAGGGGAGAAGATTGGAAAGAGAAAGAATGGAGAGAGAGGGAGCGAGGGAAAAGACGAAAAGAATTACTAGAAACACAAAAAGACTGAAAACAATGAATAGATAAATAAAGAGAGATGGAAAGAGAGCTAAAACTTATTTCAATCAATATAAACAGACTTAATTCACCAGCCAAAAGAAAACAGACATTTACAAAACTTCAAAAGCTAGAAATAGATATCATAACACTCCAAGAAGTACATATCAAAAGACAGCATCAAAAACTATTGGACAATCGGCTTCC
Organism: Arizona elegans; assembly: GCA_022577455.1. Lineage (NCBI taxonomy): Eukaryota > Metazoa > Chordata > Lepidosauria > Squamata > Colubridae > Arizona > Arizona elegans. Next base: position 32,787,999 of record JAKOOJ010000006.1, read on the forward strand.
GGTTTGCTTTTCGTAGCCACCAGACGGTCCCTTGGGACCACCAGCCCCTTCGCCTGTAAAGAGCCGCCTTTACAGCGGAAAGGCGGCTCGAAAAACTCTATTTCCAGGAGGAAATGTGAGATAGAGCAGGTGAGTGTAGGTAGAGCTCTCTGCGCAGCCCCCAGAGTTTTTTTTTTTACTCTTGGGGGCGAGCGGATGAGGCTCCCTATATCACTCGCCGTTTGCTCCGGGCGTTAGGAGACGTCTGCTTTTTTGCAGAGCAAGGCTATGAAAACAAGCTTTTCAAGATAACTAACAGATTAACCAAAGAGGATGAGATCTGGATCTGGACCTGTGACCCTAAATTGCAAGTATTAATACTTATTTTGCAAAGGATATTGAATAAAGTAAAAAAGATCTTTTAAAATGGCGACTGCCGAAACTGGAGCAGGGAAGCTGAAAAGGGAAAGTCCTTCCGTTTCTTATTAAGCCACAAAGTAGCGGAATAAATGCTCCTGGCTACATTTGAAGAAAAAGCTCCACTTTTGTGTTTTCTCCTTCCTGGAGATTTGATTTGATACTGATCTTGTTTGGAAAGAAGCTTTTTTTTTTTCTTTTCTAAAAAAGTTTGCTTGTGTGGAAATATGGCGTTTAGGCTTACAAAGCCGGACAAACAAGCGGGGGGGGGATTCCCCCATCCACAAACTATATGAACAAGTTCTTAACTTACAGTCTCAGAAAACTGATTTTAATATAATTGAATTTCTTCTGGAGGAGATTGTAAGAAGGGATGAGATTATGAATCAGAACTTTGAGAAATTCAAGCAGGAAACTAAAGAATTGGTGCAATCAAAGTTTGATATTTTGCACCGAAAGATTATAAAAATGGCTAATGGTTTCTCAGAATTTATGATCAGGTTGGATACAAATACTAATACTATTAGAGTCTAAAGTGGAGGAAATTGAGGACAATTTGGAAAATAAAATAGAAAAAAATGAAAATGATTTGATAAATATTCAAGACAATAGTTTAGAAGAAAAACCTGAAATGGAAGCTGATTGCAATGTAGAAAATATATAGCAACGTATTGAAAAGGAAGTTTTAATGATGCAATATAATTTTACTGAATATGCGATCAGACTGAGAGGATTACAGGAAAATAACAGAGAGGATTTAAGGAAAATATCTTCTGAAGTTCTGGCTGGGATTTTAAAGGTTCAACCTGAGGAGGTATTTTGTAGGATCGATAGAGTTTATAGAATAAACTCCTGGATTGCAAAGCAAAGGCAATTGCCTAGAGATGTGGTGATTTATTTTACAGATAAAGAAATAAATAATATTGTGCAGAAATCTTTTAAGTCTACTTTGCAACTCTTTGGAAGAAAGATTTGGATTTATAAAGAGCTCCCACCTAAGATATTATTGGAAAGAAAGAAATTTGGTTTCCTAGTGGCTGAGCTTAAAAAAAGAAATATTTTATTCAGATGGAATGCTTCAGTTGGTATAATATTGAGATATCAAGGAGAAAGATATCAATTAAATACTGTTGAAAAAGCGGAAGAATTTTATCAAAAAATTTTAAAAATGAATTTAACATCTTTATGCACAACACAAAACAAGCAGAAGGAGTTAGAAATAAAGGAAAAATATCGAGTTACAGAGGCCTTTGCAGATGAATTGCCTTTGGATTCTCCAGATATCTCAGCTGGATTATTTATAAATAAGAGAGAAGTGGCATCGGATTCTAAAGTGACGACTCAGCAAGTTACAGATAACCATGGAAATCAACTAATTGATATACAACTTACAGAAAAGAAATATGAGTCACAAAAACAAAACCAACAAGATCAAGTTATAAACCAGAATGAAATCCGATCAGTTGATACACAACTTGCAGAAAGGAAATCAGGATGGACATCAAACCCACAAAAAAAAAGGAAAAAAAGAAACAGGTCTCACAAAAATAAAAATTTTTAAATTAAGCAACAGCGAAGCCAGTTATGTGGTTAATATCATCCTGAGGAGAGTGACAGACCTCTGTAATGCCGTAATTTTGGGATGTGAAAAGGGCCTTGAATTGTTGGATTGGAATTATCTATTTTTGGTTTTCTTTTTATTGATCAATGTATTATATCTATGCTGAGCTATAAGGCAAGAGAGTTATGCTGGGGCATGCAGAAGATCTGGTTGTTACCCCAATATGAGAATGGGAAATAATAATCCTGAAGAAAGCCACTATTACAGATATTATATGGATTACAATTATAAAGTCACTCGGGTGGTTGTTTTCTTTTTTATATATATATGAAGATATTCATTATTGATGGGGGCAGATGATAACTGAGGATTTTGAATATTCTGTTGCAACTGGGATGTTATGTTACCCTAATCCGGATGATGGAGTCAGCAATCCAGTGGAAAGATATCAAAGAAGATATTATATGGATTATAAGTTTAAAGTCATTGATTTTGTTTATATAAGGGAATATTTTTTAGTAGGATGGGCAGAAGAACAAAGATATTAAGAATTGTTGTATGGTAATTTTGTAGGAAAGTGGGTGGAGACAGGCTAGTGTATTGATTGTATAGTTTAAGAAAAGGGATGCTTAAGAGATATATTTATGGGAGTGGAGGAAATGGATAGAGTAGAACAAATGTAAAATTAGAATTCATGGGGCAGGCTGCTTTGAAATGTCATATTAATATACACAAAAGATTAAATGTTAAAGTAGGATTTATTATATAGTTTTAAAGTGGAAGGTTGTTTTGAAATGTTATATTAATATACAGACATAAGAATGGGGGAGGAGAAAAAAGGGCAGATTATCGATAAATTGGGAGTTATAACAATGTTACTGTGTTAAATTAGAAGTTATTACATAGTGTTATAATGGAATGTTATTTTGAAGTGTATGGTAAGAGGGGGAAGTAATAATATTAATAATATTACTAGAAGTAAGGGTCAGTATTTGGAGGAGGGAGTAAGGGGATGGTAAAATATTATATAATCTGTTATGTATTAGGTTTTTATTTTGAAGAAGTCACAGGGGGGAGGGGGGTTGGGGTGGTGAGGGGGGGTTAGGGAGGAGGGGGGGAAAGGGGGAAAATTTGTAATTGAAAACTTTTTCAATAAAAAAAAAACTATTGGACAATCAAAGATTAGGAAGATTATATGCATCTCTAGGAGACCAAAAAAAGAGAGGAGTCATAATATATGTAAAGAAACACCTAAAAACAAAACAAATATATGCAGACACAGAAGGACGTATCTTAATAATACAAATACAAACAGGATCCAAAACAATATTATTAATATCTATATATGCACCCAACGGAAACCTAAATTACTTTTTTAAAAAGCTACACAATATAATCAAAGACCTGGAATACGAAACTATCTGCATGGTAGGAGACTTCAATGCAATCATGGACATAGAAAAAGACTATCGGAGTAACAAACAAAGTAAAACCAGAAAGAAAATTCTACCAGAACCTTTCAAAGACATGATCAACGAACTGCACCTACACGACGTATGGAGAGAGGCAAACACACAAACAAAACAGTATACATATTACTTGAACCCACACCAGTCATGGTCTAGGATCGACATGGCCTGGATGACTTCGGACCTCAGAGAGGAAGTAAAAGATATCGAAATAGCAGCGAACACCTGGGCAGACCATAACCCCATTAAAATAGTATGGAAAGGACATCGAAAGCAAAAGAGGTGGACGATGGACACGGGAATAATAAAAGATAAGGAATACATACAGATGATTGAGAAAGAGGTTAAAATGTTCCTACAAATAAACACTAAAGAACAGACATCGCTTCAAAATCTTTGGGACACAATTAAAGGATACATAAGAGGTCTTACTGATCTGTCCCCCTCCTCACACACACAAACACAGCCAGCCGAGGGTTAAGGAAACACTTTGGAACGCACCCAGGTCTTATCTCCCACTTGGCAGCGATAGACACACCGTCTGCCAAATGCCTTTATTTTCACAAACAGAAAGATAAGATACTTAATGTACAAAAAGTCCAAGCAGAAATAATATTTCTCCCAGCAGTTCCGGACGAGGCTTTAGTGACTATCCAAGGTTTTACTTTTGTTCGTCACAAAGATCCCTGACCACTACCCTCTATTATATAGTCTCTGGGGTGTGGTCCAGTGACTCAGTTCTAATCCCCAGCACGCCTCCTAAACTGCTGCAATCGTTTATCACGCCTTCGGAGGCGTGCGTCCAGGAATGATGTTTCTTTGTCACTCTGATCTGAACCAACTGTCTCCCTGCTAATCTCCTCTCCCTCAGCCGGCACCTGAGACAATGCCAGAGGGGAGGGGCCTGGAGAGGGAGGCCTGGCTGACTCCTCTTCCTCATGCTCGGAGCTTTCTTCCTCCGATGGGACAGGCTCAGAGGGCGGGGCCACAACACTTACAATTGCGTATATGGCAAAAAAAAAATAAAGAGAAACAACAGTCAAGGAATAAGCTGTTAGAACAACTTAGAATATACGAATTAGAATTGCAGAAGGAACCCCACAACAAAACAATAAAAGAAAAATTAAATCTTACTAAACATAAAATCAATATGATTACCCAGACAGAAATTGCACAGAAAATCAAGCTAGCAAAACAGAAACATTTTGAGCATGCAAACAAAACGGGGCGCTGGTTAGCGTATAAACTGAAAAAAGAAAAAGAAAGGAGAACAATATTTCAATTGCAGGACGAAACAGGACAAATATACCATACCAATCTAGACAAAAAACGTATAGTCAAAGATTTTTTTTCAAAGTCTGTACAAGAAAGAAGAGATTCGGGATGAAGACATTAAGGAATACTTATGTAAAACAAACATTACAAAATTAGAGGAGTCCCATAGAGAAGCATTAAATAGACCAATTACGATGTCCGAGCTGGTGGAAGCAAGGAAAAAGCAAAAAAATAACAAGGTTCCAGGCCCGGACGGAATACAAACGGAGTTTTACAAAAACTGTCAAAATGCAATGGATGAACTGTTACTCCAAGTCCTCAATGATGCATTATTAGAAGCAGAAATTCCCAAATCCTGGACCGAAACCATTATTACACTCATCCCCAAAGAAGATATGGACCCCACACAAGTTAAAAATTATAGGCTGATCTCATTGCTCAGTGTAGACTACAAATTCTTCATGTTGGTTATAACGCAAAGACTGAAAATAATTATTTATAAATACATACATACAGATCAAAATGGTTTTGTCCCAAGAAGACAGATCAAAAACAACATAAGTACAATTATCAACGTCCTGGAATATTACGAGAAAAGAGTTGACAAACAAGTAGCCTTAATCTTTTTAGACACACAAAAGGCATTTGACAATCTAAATTGGAATTTCCTCATATTGCAACTAGAAGCCATGAATTTCGGTGTCAAATTGATTAGAAAAGTATACTCCCTCCAAACGGCCAAAATTATGATTAATGGAGATATGACTGAAAATCTGGATATACAAAAGGGTGTGAGACAGGGTTGCCCTTTATCCCCACTACTGTTCATAATTTCATTGGAAATATTACTAAATGAAGTTAGGAAAGATGCGGAAATAAAAGGTTTGAGAACACGGAAAGAAGAGTACAAATTGCAAGCCTTCGCTGACGATGTGGTATTTATAATGGAGCAACCAGAAATAACAGGAACTGAACTTTTAGCGAAGATAGAGGAATATGGAAGAGTCGCAGGGCTTAAAATTAACAAACAAAAAACTAAAGTATTAACAAAGAATTTGACAAAGGTACAGGAGACAAAACTAGAAGACAAATTAGGAATACAAATTGTAAAGAGAATAAAGTATCTAGGAATCTGGCTTACTGCTAAAGCAATAACAATTAGAGAAGACAATTATAACAAATTAATGAAACAAATTAGAAAAGATCTGGAAACGTGGAACAAATTACAACTGTCATTTCTAGGGAAAATCGCATCCATAAAAATGAATATACTGCCTAGATTACTCTACCTCTTTCAAGTAACCCCAATCTGGTCAGGAAAGAACTTTTTTAAGGACCTTAATAAAATAATAACAAAATTTATTTGGAATGGGAAAAGGGCCAGAATCAAAATAAAGTGTATGCAAGATACTCGGGAAAAAGGAGGTTTAGGCCTGCCGGACTGGGAGTTATATTACAAAGCAGCATCGCTAAACTGGATAAGGGATTGGATAGACCTCAAGAATGCTATTACTAGAGGGCTTTGAATTACAATGCGGATGGCACACCTTTTTGTGGGAGGGAAAGGACAAGCACCATGGATATTTCCAGCAACATATTATCAGAGAATCATTGTACAAAACATGGCAAGAGATTAGAAAACACTATACCAAGATTCCACGATGGTTATCGACAATGGAAGCACTAATATATCCCAACGCCATGGATATAGAGAAAATGAGGAGTTATAAAGAACTACTGAACAGTGAAGGAGAATTACAAACAAGACAAGAATTACAAAATCAGGGTATAGACATTGATTGGTGGCCATACATGCAAATAGAATCAAGATACAAAATTGATCGGGCACAATTCAGATTCCAAAATGAACCAAATGAACTGGATAAAGCATTACAAAGTACAGATGAGAAAATGATTACCAAAATTTATAAGTACCTACTAAAATACAAATTAGAAGAGGAGGTTGTCAAAGAGAATATGATAACATGGGCCAAAAATATAGGATATACTATTGAATTGGATAAGTGGGAAAATTTGTGGAAGATAAATTATAAGATGACATTGTCTATACCCTATAAGGAAAACCTTTACAAAATGTTCTACCGATGGCACCTCCCACCGGTGCGCCTGGCCAAGATGTTCCCAAATACATCTCCAATGTGCTGGAAATGTACATCACAGAAAGGGACATATTATCATCTCTGGTGGTCATGCCGAAGGGCAAAACAATTCTGGCAACAAAATAAAACAATGATTGAAGAAATCACGAAACAAAAACTGGAAATGAGGCCGGAAATCTTTTTATTGGGAATAATCACAGCACAATATACCAAAGAAATAAAATATCTGATCATCCATATCCTCACAGCAGCACGTATACTCTTTGCCCAACATTGGAAATCTGAACAGTTACCCACAGAAGACAAAATAATAGCCAAAATTACAGAATGTGCAGAATTGGATAAGCTCACAAAAGAAATACAAGAGAAAGACGATACTGATTACTATTTAGTATGGCAAAGATGGTACAGCTAGCTGGAGGCAAAAATAGGAATATAAAGATAATTTTCGACTATTCAATAGAAATGCATAGAAGTAAACAAGGAGTCAATTATATATATACATACATAACCATGTAAACATGTGAATGTAGATATAGATACAAATAGAAATATGAAAATAACCCACCGTTGTAGTAACTTCTAAGAGTCAGTCATTGGACTGAATTGATGTTTGTCCGTTTTCTACGTTGTTTTAATGTATTTATGTTGGTTTTTTTATTATTATTAATAAAAATATTTTTAAAAAAAGAAGAAGGGAGAATTTTGATGGTAGAGGTAATAATAAACCAAAAACAAGTACTTTTGATAGCAATATTTATTATTTTTTATTTTATTTTTATTATTCATATTTCTATGCCGCCCACTCTCGAGGATATATATGCACCAAATAATAAACAAAAGGAATGTATATGCACCAAATAATAAACAAAAGGAATTCTATTAAAACCTCGACATGAAAATAACTGAAATGGATTATGAAAATATTTGTGTGTTGGGGGACTTTAATGCAATTGTGGATGCAAAATTGGACTATAGAAGCAGGAAAATAGGTAAAAAGGCATAGAAAACACTCCTTGGCCTAGGACCTTCTATAAAATGATAGAAGAACTATCACTTCAAGATACATGGAGAGAAATGAACTTAGAGAAAAACCAATACACATTTTACTCACATAACCATCAATCATGGTCGAGAATAGATATGGATGACACTGGAATTAAGAACAAATGTACAAGAGATAGAAATTAAAACAAATGTATGGGCAGATCACAACCCAATGAAAATAAAATGGAAAGGTCAAAGGAAAAAACCTTTGGACGTTGAATCAAGTTATATTAAATGATAAAGAGTTTATACAAATAATGGAGAAAGAAATGGGCTTCTTTTTCAAGGAGAATAAAAAAGAGAGTTCACTACAAAATGTATGGGACACAGCAAAATCATATATCTGGGGATTAGTGATCACCTATACAGCAAAAAAGAACAAGGAAAAGAGGCAAACACAAAAGAGATTAGCAGAAGAACACAAAAGACTGGAAACAGAGTTACAGAAAGAATCACCAAAAAATCTAAAAAAACAAATGGAACTGATAAAACATAAACTCAATTTAATGGAAACAGAAGAACTAGCACAAAAGATTAAAAAAGCAAAACAAAACTATTTTGAAAATGCCAACAAACCAGGAAGATTGCTGGCATATAAATTGAAAAAGGAGAAACAGAAGAAATTGATACACAGCTTGTTAGATGAAAAGGGAATCCTTCACCATCAAAATGAAACTAAAAACAAAATAATCCAGAATTACTATGAAAAAATATATAATCAAGAGAAGTTGTCAGAAGAAAAAATAAAACAATATTTGAAGAAAGCTGAATTACCCAAATTACCTGAAAAAGTGAAGGTTATGCTAAATGAAAAGATAACAATAATGGAACTAAAAGAGGAGATCAAGAGACAAAAAAATAATAAAATACCAGGACCAGATGAACTACTGGCAGAACTTTATAAATGTTTACAAGACACTTTTGGTCTGCCAATGTTGGAAGTTTATAATGAAGTACTCTTAGAGGCCAAAATTCCAAACACCTGGATGGAAGCAAATATAACTCTAATACCAAAAGAAGAATTAGATTTAATTCAGATAAAAAAAAAATATAGGTCAATATTACTATTAAATGCAGACTACAAAATATATGCCTCAATAATTGCAGAAAGATTAAAAAGATTCTTGAATGAATTTATACACTCAGACCAGAATGGATTTTTATCTAAAAGGCAAATTAAGCATAATATGAGAATTATTTTGAACACCTTGGAATATTATGAAATACATCCTGAAAAACAAATGGCATTGATATTTTCAGATGCACAGAAAGCATTTGATAACATAAATTGGCAATTTATGTTATTTCAATTAAAATATATGGACTTTGGGGAGAAATTTGTTTTTTTTTTTATTGAAAAAGTTTTTCAAATACAGATTTTTCCCCCTTTCCCCTCCCTCCCTAACCCCCTCCCCCTCCCCTCCCCCTGTGACTTCTTCATAATAAAACCCAAATTCATAACAGATTATATAATACTTTACCATCCACTTACTCCATCCCCCTATGCTGACCCTTTCTTTTTAATAAAATTATCATATCCCCCTTATACTATACTATACATTTCAAAGTGACATTCTAATTTAACATAATATTATTATACCTCCCAATTTAACTATTAGTGCTCATAAACTACCCTTTTACTACCCCCCATACATATATCTCTTAAGTCAAATCTTTTATATATATTAATATAACATTTCAAAGCAACCTTCCACTATAAAACTATATAATAAATCCTAATTTAACATTTATTCAATTCAGCTACCCATTTCCTTCCCCCATCATTATATCTCTTAACTAAAATCTTTTACATACATTCACATCTAAACATAATATCCCTTTTCTTTAAGCTAAACAATCAGTAACCTATTCTGTCTCCACCCACTTTCCTACAAGACTACCATAGTTAATTGTTCTTAATATCTTTATTCTTCTGCCCACTCCACTAGAAAAAAAATTCCCTTATGTAAATAAAATCCTATAAAGACTTTAAACTTGTAATCCATATAATATCTTCTGTAACATCTTTCAGCTGGATAATAAACTCCATCACCCATGTTAGGTTAACATCGCATCCAAATTCCAACAATATTTTCGGTATCTTCAATTACCATCTGCCCCCATCAGTAACAAATATCTTCATATTAAAAAAAAACAACAACAACAACCACCCGAGTGACTTTATATTTATATTCCATATAATGTCTATAGAGGTGTCTTTTGACCAGATTATTAATTCCAACCACTATAATAGGGTAACAAACAGATCTTCTGCATGCCCCAATCCAGTAACTCTCTTGCCATATAACTCAGCATAAACGTAATATATTTATCAAGAAATCCAAAAAACAAAAAAAGATATTTCCAATCCATTCAATTTAAGGCCCTTTTCACATCCCAAAAGTTCAGCACTGCAGAGGTCTGTCAGTCTCCTCAGGATAAAATAAAACAATACTTTGCCCATTATCTTTTCATATATTCAATCATCTCTTAAATAACTGGCATTACACTGTTGTTTAGTTTAAAAGTTTTTTTTTTGTGAGACCTGCTTCTTCTTTTCTTGACTTTTTGTGGGTTAGATCTCCGTCCTGAATTCCTTTCTGTAGATTGTGTATCAACTATTTGGTTTTCATGCTGATCTATAACTTGATCTTGTTGGTTTTGCTTTTGTGGCTTAAATCTTTCTGGTTCTATAAATTGTATATCAACTGATAGATTTCGATGCTGGTTTGTGTCTTGATAAGTCATTACATTAGAATCCGGAACCGCCTCTCTTATATTAAATAGTCCAGCTGAGACCTCTGAGAGAGAATCCAAAAGTGGCTCATCTGTGGAGACCTCTGTAATTTGTTGTTTCTTCGTTACTTCCATCTTCTTCTGCTTTTCTTGAGTTTCTATCTCTTGTTGATTTTGGTTTTTAAGGACCTTGTAGTAAAATTCTTCCGCTTTTTCAACAGTATTTAATTGATATCTTTCTCCTTGATATCTCAATATTATACCCACTGGAGCATCCCACCTGAATAAAATATTTTGTTTTCTTAGCTCAGTCACCAAAAGTCCAAATTTCTTTCTATCTCTTAACATCTTAGGCGGCAATTCTTTAAATATCCAAATTTTTCTCCCATACAGTTGTGGAGTAGAGTTGAAGGATTTTTACACAATATCATTTCTTATTTCTTTATCTGTAAAGTATATCATCATATCTTTAGGCAATTGCCTTTGCTTTGCAATCCAAGAATTTACTCTATAGGCCTTGTCAATTTTACACGATACCTCCTCAGGATGAACCTTTAAGATCCCAGCCAGAACTTGAGCAGATGTTTTTCTTAAATCATCACAGTTATTTTCCTGTAAACCTCTCATTCTGATCGCAAATTCTATAAGCCTATATTGCATCATTACAACTTCTCTTTCAATTCCTTGCTTTATATCTTCTGCATTATAAATCACGTGACCAGCTTCCTTTTTAGACTTTACTTCTAAACTATTGTCTTGAATGTTTGTTAAATCATTTTCAATTCTTTGTATTTTATTATCCAAATTATAAATCTTATCTTCAACTTCCTCCATTTTAGACTCTAGCAATTTAATATTTGTGTCCAACTTTATAACAACTTCTGAAAAACCATTAGTCACTGTTACAATCTTTCATTGCAGATTATCATACTTTAGTTGTATAATTTCTTTAATTTCCTGCCTTAATTTTTCAAATTTCTGGTTCACTGTCTCATAATATTTTGCCATTTCCTCCTGAATAAATTCTTTTAAATTAAAACCATTCTGCAGAGTCTGTAGGCTCAAAGCTTGTTCAGACAATTGTAAGTGGGGGAGCACCCCCCCCACTGCTTGTCTATCAGGCTTTATAAGTTTTAACGCCATCCTGACAGCAAACTCTTTTTATTTTTTTAATAAGAGAAAAACTTTTGCCCAAACAAGATCAAGTACAAATCTCCAAGAAGAAAGGAACTTAAAATAACTATTTTTCTTCCAAATTGTAGCCAGCAGTATATATTCCGCTACTTTGTAGCTGTTACGGAAGGACTCTCACTTTCGGCTTTCTTCTACTTCCCAAGCCTCAGCGGTCGCCATTTAAAAAAAATTTTTTTTTTCCTCTTTCACTCTAAAATGCATATAAATTCTTTAAGTATACTTGCAGTTTGGGTCCCAAGTCCAAGTCTCATCTTTTTTTAAAAAAAAAATAATCCATCTGTTAAGTTCGTTGTTCGATCCGGTTCCAGCGCCTTGCTCTGCACAAAAAAAAAAAAACAGAGTCCTCCCGAAGCCCGGAGCAACGGCAAGCGGGAATAGGGAGCCACTACCTGCTCGTCCCCAAGAGTTAAAAAAAACTCTGGAGACTTCGCAGAGGGCTCTACCTGCCCTCGCCTGCTCTAACTCACATTTCCGTCAGGAAATGGAGTTTTTTGAGCCGCCTTTCAGGTGTAAAGGCGGCTCTTTACAGGCATCGGGGCTGGCGGTCTCAAAAGACCGTCTGACTGCAGCGGAAGCCAGACCGGAAGCCAGGAGAAATTTGTTAACATGATTGAGGCAATATATTCCAAGCAAACTGCATAAGTGATGGTGAATGGGGATATGACCAAGAACTTTAACATAAAGAAAGGCATGAGACAAGGATGTCTGCTGTCCCCCTAACTATTTATATTAACATTGGAAGTACTAAATATAAATATTAGACAAGGCTCAGAAATAAAAGGAATGGAAATAAAAACAGAAAAATATAAGCTACAGGCATTTGCAGATGACCTGGTATTTATTTTACAAGAACCACAAGAATCTGGACCCAAGTTAATGAAAATAATAGCAGAGTATGATGAAGCAGGACTGAAAATGAATAAAGAGAAAACTAAAATACTAGTTAAAAATGTCACAGAGAAACAAAAAAAAAAGAGTTGGTGGAAAAGATAGATATTCAGATAGTCAAATACTTAGGAGTTCAGTTAACAGCAAGAGGCACAACTATAAAAGAAGATAACTATATGAAACTGTTATAACAAATTAAATTAGATTTGGAGAAATGGAAAAACCTGCAGCTATCATTGATAGGAAAAATAGCTACAATAAAAATGAACATTCTGCAGGGACTGTTATGCTTATTTCAAACAATTCCTATAAAATTAGAATTTTTTTTAAAGAACTAAACAAAATGATACTAAACTATATTTGGCAAGGGAAAAAAGCAAGAATAAGACTGAAACTGCTACAAGATACTAAACTGAAAGGGGGTCTTGGGTTGCCAGACTGGGAGCTATGTTACCAGGCTTCTCCACTTGTCTGGGTGAAAGAATAGGTAAACTTGAGACATAAAAGACTATTAACTTTGGAGGGACATGATCTCCAACTGGGATGGCATGTCTTTTTATGGTGTGGGAAAAATAAAATACTGTACATGGATATTTTCAAAGGCACCTTGTTAGAAATACACTACTGTTAATATGGGGGAAAATTAGAGAAAGACAGTATATAAAAATACTGGCTCTCCACAATGGAGGCACTAATTCATCCAAATGTGATTAATATGAAAAAAATTGTAAGGTATAAGGACATTTTGAATGATAAAGGGGAACTCAAATCTAAACATGAATTGATTAATCAAGGGATCGATTTAGTATGGTGGCCATATGTGCAAATACAATCAAGATATGAGAAAGATGCAAGAATGCATGGTTTCTATAAAGAACCAACAGAACTAGACCAGATATTACTAGGGATAGATGAAAAATTAATTTAAAAATTTATAGCTACTTATTGAGTATTAAAATGGAAGAAGAGCAAGTGAAAGAAACAATGATAAGATGGGCTAAAAACTTTGGTCACTCAATAGAGTTAGACAAATGGCAGAAATTGTGGGATAGAAACTGTAAATGAACAATGTCAATGCCCTATAAGGAAAATCTATACAAAATGTTTTATAGATGGCATTTATCACCAGTGAGATCAGCTAAGATGTTTGAATACATATCAGCTAAATGTTGGAAGTGTAATCAGACACCAGGTTTATATTATCATATGTGATGTACATGCCCAAAGGCAAAAAAATACTGGACCAAAATACATACTTGGCTAGAAAAAATGATAAAACAACACATTGAAACCAGAAATATTTCTGCTGGGGATACTACCAGAACAGTATAATAAAGGGAATACGTATTTAATTTAGCATGTAGTAACGGCAGCAAGAATAGTATTTGCACAGCAATGGAAAAATGATGAGATGCCGACAGATGAAAGTGTAATAAAAAAATATTAGAATGTGCTAAAATGGATAGATTGACACTTAAGATAAAAGAAAAGGATGAAACAGAATACTTTTTAATATGGGATATATTTTACCAATGGTTAACTAACAAAAAAAGGTAAGAATTTAAAAAGAATTCAAAGAGATAATAAAAATCTATATTGAAAATATTGCAAGATGGATAAACTAATTGTTTTATTATTTTATGATTAATATTGATATGTTTATTAAGATTACTAGTAAGATTATGGTTATTGTTGTACCTTTACTTAAAATTAATTATGCCCAGACAACACACTGTTCAGATAGACATGGAATTTTTTATGTTTTTAATGAAAAAATGCACCAATAAAACATATATTCAAAGAAAAAGGAAGGAGAAACTTTTAGTCAAAGACAGTATAATATCTCACTTGAAGAAGAGGATTACAACCAGGAATAGATGGACTACTGAGAGATGGGCTTTTGGAACCTGTATGTCTCCATTTAATACTCCTGTATTGCCAGTCCTAAACCTGATGATTCTTATAGATTAGTTCTGGATTTTAGGAATCTGAACAGAATAGTGGAAATCAGACACCCTGTGGTTCCAAATCCCTATACTCTTTTGAGTACCATACCACATGTCCATGCTTGGTTTAATGTTACTGACCTTAAAGATGCTTTCTAGAGCTGTCCCTTAGATGAGGAATCTAGACATATGTTTGCATTTGAATGGGAGCATCCAGAAACACATAGGAAAGAACAATATAGATGGACTGTTCTTCCTCAAGGTTTTATAGAATCACCAAATTTATTTTTATAAGTTTTGGAACAAGAGCTTGAACAATTTCAGCCTGAGGTGGGAACTAAATTGATACAATATGTGGATGATTTATTAATCTCGGGTAAAAAGACACCTAAGGTTAAGAAAGCCACTGATAAACTTAGTGTCAAGAACTAAATTGCAATATGTAGAAAGGGAAGTAAAGTATCCAGGTCATTTAATAAGTGAAAGGAAAAGAAGAATAGATCCAGAAAGAATTCAAGAAATAACTTCACAATCCTTGCCAAAAACCAAAAAGGAATTGAGAAAATTTTTGGATCTAGTAGGATATTACCGTCTATGGATCAATTCCTATGTGACTCTTACTAAAGACCTATATGCTAAATTACTTGATAAAGAGCCAGAAGAATTGCAATGGACAGAATATGAGAATGTTCTAGTACAGTCCATTAAGCGAAAATTAATTATTGCCCCAGTATTAGTATTAGCCTTACCCTCACTAAAGAAGCCTTTTCATTTATTTGTAAATGTCGATAAAGGAACAGCATTAGGGGTGTTGACTCAGAAGTGGGGAGGAAAAAGACAACATGTGGCTTATTTATCTAAACTATTAGATCCAGTGTGTCATGGCTGGCCAAACTATATTCAGTAAATAGCCATCACGGCAATATTGGTAGAAGAAAGCAGAAAATTGACTTTTGGAGGACCCTTATAGTGGGCACCCCATACCAAGTTCGGTCAGTATTGAATCAGAGAGCAGGGAGATGGTTAACAGATGCAAGGATCCTGCACTATGAAGCAATACTGATGGAAAGGGATGATTTAATTCTAGTAGTAGACAACTCAGTAAATCCAGCCCTGTTTTTGAGTGGAGATATTGACTCTAATGTGGAATCTGAACATCAATGTGCTGAAATCATTGACTTGCAAACTAAGGTGCAAGAGAGAACTTTAAAGAAACTCCTCTTTATCAGGGGTACAATTTATTCATTGATGGGTCATCCAGGGTGATCCATGGAAAAAGACATAATGGATATGCTATTGTGGATGGAGATAACAATTCTCTAGTGGAAGCTGGGCAGCTACCAATAGCTTGGTCAGATCAGACTTGTGAACTTCATGCCTTAAATCAAGCTTTAATTCTTTAAAAAGATGACAAAGGCACTATTTACACAGATTCAAAATATGCATTCGGAGTAGTGCAAATCTTTGGAAAGATTTGGGCTGAAAGGGGTGTCATCAATGCAAAAGGAAAAGATTTAGTGCATAGTGAACTCATTGTAGAAACCCTTGAGAATTTGTTATTGCCTAAAGCAATAGCAGTAGTTCATGTAGAAAGACACCAAAAATTGACTTCTTATGAAGGAAGAGGTAATTCTTTAGCTGACGCTGAAGCTAAGGCAACAGCATTAACTGAGGAAGTTATTAAAATGCTTCCTCTGATACCTCAGTTGGAAGAGCCAAAACAAGTTCCAGTGTTTACCACTAAGGACCAGGGACAATTGGAACAAATAGGAGCTAAGCAAACTGAAAAAGGTGAATGGATGTTGCCTGATGGCAGACAGATGTCAAACAAACAAATCGAGAATTACTGGCAATCCTACACCAAGGAAGACATTGGGGAACACAAGCACTATGTGATACCTTTTTGCAAAAATAAAGATGTATTGGGATATATACAGTAGCACAGCAGATTTGTGAAAGATGTTTAATTTGTAAAAAAAAAAAAAAAAACCTAACAAACAACATCTTAGGTAAAAAGAAAAATGGGGAAGACCCCCTTCTCTCAGACCATTTCAAAACATTCAAGTAGATTATACTGAAGTGCCACCTATTGGCCGTTTAAAATATATTTTACTTTTAGTGGATCATTTAACTGGATGGGTAGAAGCATTCCGTATCAATGGTGTCTAAAATAATATTAGAGCAAATTATTCCTAGATATGTGATGGTTAGTGTAATAGAGAGTGATCAAGGCACTCACTTTACTTCCAAGGTCCTTAAGGGAGTAATGGAAGGGGTGGGAATAAAATGGGAATCCTTGGAGTTGTGGAAAAACTGAGGTTAAAACTCACATCCTAAAAAGAACCCTAACTAAATTAGTGTTGGAGACACAATTGCCATGGGCCAAGTGCCTGCCATTGACCCTTCTGGGGATAAGAACGCAACCAAGAAAGAACTTGGGTGTTTCCCCTTATGAAATGCTATTTGAACTATCACCATTGGAAAATCAGAAAGGGGTTCCACATTTTGACATTAAGGATAAATTTCTAAAGAACTATATTCTGGGGTTGTCTTCTGTTCTTTCTACCCTCAGGAAGGAAGGATTGCTAGCACAAATGCCACCTTTGGAGTTTGCAGTTCACAAATATAAAATTGGAGACTGGGTTCTGATAAAGACTTGGAGGAACGAAAAGCTCCAGCCGAATTGGGAAGGACAGTTCCAGGTGTTGCTGACAACTGAAACTGCTGTATGAACAGTTGAAAAGGGTTGGACGCATTAAACCAGAGTCAAAGGACCTGTGAATGCACCAGACTCCCAGTAAATGAGTATGTCAGATCACCTTGAGTAAGGACT
Source organism: Arizona elegans (assembly GCA_022577455.1). Classification (NCBI taxonomy): domain Eukaryota; kingdom Metazoa; phylum Chordata; class Lepidosauria; order Squamata; family Colubridae; genus Arizona; species Arizona elegans. The sequence goes on from JAKOOJ010000006.1 coordinate 32,805,464, forward strand.
ATAGCAGCAGTTCTCAACCTGGGGGTCGCGACCCCTTTGGGGGTAGAACGGCCATTTCACAGGGGTCGCCAAAGCCCTCTCTCGCCCCCTCCCCCACGCCTTCACTCACCCTCACTCTCTGCTCTGATCTGTTGGATCGCCGGCCGTTCGCTTATCCCGCCCAGTCCCAATCTATTGCTGCCTCCTGAGTCCCAGCTGATAGCTAGAGGAAAAAAACCTGTTTAAATTCTTGCCGTGGGGCTTCAAAGGGCCGCCCTATAGCCAGTGGTGGGATTCTGCTGGCTCCGCCCCACCCCTTGCCCCGCCCCTCCGCACCACTATTTATTGCCAATAAATAGTGGTGGGTGAAGAGCGGGCAAGCCAGCAATTTAACAAATGGTTCGGTGTTTTTTGTAATTTTATTGGACCGCGGAGCTTCAGCATAGGCTAATTAGCCCTTGATTAGATCGGCTCCCGACTCTCAGCTGATTTGCTCTCAGCTGTTTTGCTCAGGGCTCTGCTGCTTGCTGGAGCAGATTTTTTTCCCCTAGCTATGCTGAAAAACGAAACTGAAAGTAAAGCAGGCTGTTGGCTTTGCGGTTGCTGCAACGTTGGAAAATTAGGCAGGCAGATTTCTTTTTCCTCACCAAAAAAGGTAGGTGCAAACAATGGGAAATTTAGGGAAAAAGAGGAGAGTTCAAGATTTTAAAACACAAAAGAAAAAAAGCTCTATTTAACTAGGGAATTGTAATAATTGAGATACTATTAATTGTATATTGTGTTGAAAGCAGAAATGGTTAAGTTGTGGTTTCGAGGAATATATGGGGGAAATTATTTGGTTTATTATTATTGGTAAATATAATTAATTGATTTGTAAGAAATTGGATAGCATAGAAATAATTGGAATATTCATGTTCATATTGATTAATATACAAAAAGGTAGTTATATAACTAATTGATTTATATTAAAATATTGAATTTATATTAAACAACTGTAATATTACATAATTAACCAATGTGAGGATGGATATAAAAATAGATGACAATGGGAAGGGGTATAATATAGAATAGAAGGGAAAATTGAATTTGATTAAGATTAGAGATGAGGATGAAGGGTAATATTGGTTTTTTACAAAAATAGATGAGGAATAAATATGGCAAAAAGGAAACATAGAAATTGTAAATTTAATTGCAATGACTAAACACTGTTTAAATTTGTGAACCGGCCAAATACTCTGTTCAAAGAAAATACATTGTATGTTTGTATGTGTGTTTCTAATTATTGCTATTTATTCATATTTGTTCTCTTTTATTCTTTAAAGTTTAACAATTCATTCTTTATCTTAATATCTTTCTATTTGTTTGGAGTTGGCTTTCTTCCCTTTCATCTTTTTTATTGTACAGCAATCTTTCTCCTCAAACCTACCACCTCTCTCTTTTCTTTCCTTCTTACTTTCTCTTCCTCCCCCTCTTCTCCTCCCTACTTCCTCTTCCTTTCTCCTTCTTCTCCTCTCTTCCTCCCTCTCTTATCCTCACTCCTACTCTAATTTCCCTTCCTTCATCCCTCTCTATTGCTGTATCCTTTTATGCATACGGACTACTCAGAGGGCTGAAAAAGTTATTTCTGACTGGTCCTTGCACTTTTGACCAGTCCTCGAACTTACGACTGTCCTCACATTTTACATTTTTGCCCTATCTTGTCACCATGGTGAAGAGAAGCAGTTGTGAAATGAGTGACACGGTTGTTAAGAATGCCACAATGGGCATAAATGATGACCAGTCATAAGTGCGAAGACCGGTCAAAAGTGCGAGGACCTGTCAGAAATGACTTTTTTCAGCCCTCTGAGTAGTCCCTATACACATAGCCATGGCCACCCGGTCACATGACCTCCAAGCCATGCCCATAAAATAAGCCACACCCACAGAACCGGTAGTAAAAAAATTTAGAACCCACCCCTGGTTGGGGGTCACCACAACATGAGGAACTGTATTAAAGGGTCGCAGCATTAGGAAGGTTGAGAACCACTGGACTATAGGAAGAGAAAGAAGGGAGAAAAGCTTTGTATGCAAATCTTACTAGACCAAAGTGGCCTGAAAACACTTGACTTAATCAAGAAAATTGAAAAGCAGCACCTCCACCTCCAAAGCCAAAACCAAAACCAAGACCAACAATATGATAGCCATTAGTACCTGGGTAAAGGGCTTTCTTTTGCTCCAGGAGAAAATCAGAATAAAGAACTGGAAAAGCCTTCACAGGAAGAAGCTTTTTTGTTCTGCTGTGGAAGAAAAATAGAAGACACAGAGAAATCTTCCCTGGAAGAGGCTCTCTGCTTTTGCTTCAGAGGAAGTAAAAGGCAGTTTCTTTTGAGGCAGTTTCTCAATTCAGGCAAGGGGGTTTGCAGCTTTGCAACATTTTGAGGAGGTGATAATTGCTCTTGGCTGAACACCCAGACATCTCATTAAAGCTAGTATTTCTTTCCCTGCTTGGGGGCGGGGGGAGGAAAAAAGCAGCGGAAAGTGTCCATTTATTATTCTATCTGTTATGTATGTATCTATTTTGTGCGGGAAATTCAAATGTTCCATGAATTCTGATTGGTTCTTAGTTGCCTCTGAAAAGTATATAAAGAGGACTGTTGCCTGTGTTTCTTGCTGAAGTCTCACCCTGAATTAAAAAGCTTATTAAAAATATAATTTTTAATGTTTTAATGTTTAATTTTTAATTCTGTAATGTTGAAAGACATTACAGAAGATACTATATGGAATACAAATTTAAAGTCATTTGAGGGTTTTACTTATATATGGAAATATCTTTTAGTGATATGGGCAGAAGAATAAAGATATTAAATATATTATGTATGGTAGACCTGTAGGAAAGTGGGTGAAATAAAATTGATATGGTAGAAGGTGATAGGTAACGTTACTGATTGCTTAGTTTAGGAAAAGAGATGTTATGTTTAGATATTAATATACTTAAAAGATTTGAATTAAGAGATATACATATGGGGGTGGAGGAAATGGGTAGATTATGAGCAGAATAAATGCCAAATTAGGATTTATTATATAGTTTTATAGCCGAATGCTGTTTGAAATGTATAGTATACAGGGGACATAATAATAATGTTAGAAAGAAATGCTAAGCATATAGGGGGTGGTGTAAAAGGGTGATAAAGTATTATATAATGTGATATTAATTTGGATTTCATCTTGTAGAAGCCATGGGGGCGGGGGGGGAGGGGGGTTAGGGAGCGGGGGGGGGGAAAGGGGGAAAATTTGTATTTGAAAAACTTTTTCAATAAAAATTTTAAAAAAGAATAGATATGATGTGGATGTCAACAGAATTAATATCTAAGATATACAGGATTGATATAGAAACAAGTACATGGGCAGATCACAACCCAATAACAATGACATGGAAGGGGCAGAGAAAGAAATGAGATGGACATTAAATCAAAATTTACTAAATGAAAAGGATTTTTTACAATATATGGAAAAAGAACTGACATTTTTCGTCAAAGAAAACAGAAAAGAAGATACATCACTGCAAAATATATGGGATACTAGTAAAGCATATATTAGAGGATTGGCAATGACATATTTAGGAAAATGGAACAGACAGAACAGACAAACCCAAAGGAAGTTGGAGGAGGAGCATAAGAAATTGGAAAAAGATTTACAGAAAAATCTTGCTAGCATGGAGTAAAATAAGTGTGGGATTGTTACTTAAGGCCTGCCACCAGATGATTTTGCTCCAGTCCAGATGAAAATCAGAATAAACACACAGGGAAGCCTAGTATCTTCTGTAATGTCTTTCAACTAGATTGTTAATTCCATCGACCATGTTAGGGTAACATCAAGTCCTGCTTTCAACAGTATTTTCAGTATCTTCAATTACCATTTGCCCCCATCAATAATAAGTGTTTCTGTATATAACCCCCCCCCCCCGAGTGACTTTATATTTATATTCCATATGGTATCTTCTGTGATGTCTTTTGTCTAGATTATTAATTCCAACAACCACATTAGGGTAACAGTCAGATCATCTGCATGCCCCAATTCCATAATTCTTTTGCCTTATAGCTCAACATATACGTAATCCAATTTTCAGAGAGTCCAAAATAGAAAGTTCCAATCCGCTCAATCACAGGCCATCTTCCCCATCCCAAAAACACCAGCACTGCAGAGATCTGTTATTCTTCTCAAAATAGTATAAGTCCGTAATTTGCCTCAGCTGTATTTTCATGTATCAGCCTTCTATAAATCTCGCTTATTTTATTTAATTGTCTCTTAAATAACTGGCATTAGTCTGTTGACTAAAAAAGAATTGTAGTTTAAAAATTTTTAGTTTTGTAGAACCTCCTTCTTTTCTTAACTTGTTGTGGTTTAGATCTCCACCCTGGTTGTCTTTCTAGGACTTGTATATCAGCTGATTGAATTACATGCTGGTCTTTAACTTGATAAGACATCAAATCGAGATCCAAAGCCGCCTCTCTTGTATTTATAGGTGGTCCAGCTATAGCCTCTGAAGGAGAATCCAAAAGTGGCTCATCCAAAAAGCCCTCTATAACTTGTCGTTTTTCCATTACCTCCATCTCTATCTGCTTGGCCTGAGTTTCAATCTCTTGTTCATTTTGCTTTTCTTTATCCCCCTCCTGTATTCCTGACACTGATGACATACGTGGAGATGTTGGGCCCATTTTAAAAACCTTGTAGTAAAATTCTTCCGCTTTTTCAACAGTGTTTAATTGATATCTTTCTCCTTGATATCTCAATATTATACCAACTGGAGCATCCCACCTAAATGGGATGTTTTGTTTCTTTAGCTCAGTCACCAAAAATCCAAAGTCCTTTCTATCTTTTAACATCTTGGACGGCAGCTCTTTATATATCCAAATCTTCATTCCATTCATTTCTAGAGTGGAGTTAAAAGACTTTTGCACAATATCATTTCTTATTCCTTTATCAGTAAAATAAATCACCACATTTCTAGGCAATTGTCTTTGCTTTGCTACCCAAGAATTTACTCTGTAGGCCTTATCAATCTTACAGAGTACTTCTTCAACACTGACCTTTAAGATCACAGCCAGAACTTCAGCAGACATCTTTCTCAAGTCTCTGTTATTTTCCTGTATTCCTCTCATTCTGATCGCAAATTCCATGGCTCTAAATCGCATCATTGTAACTTCATTTTCAATCCTTTGCTTTATATTTTCTGCATTGTAAGTCTTGTGATCAGCTTCCTTCATTTTAGACTCTACTTCTGAGCTATTTTCTTGAATCATTGTTAAATCATTTTCAATTCTTTGTATTTTATTATCCAGATTATGAATCTTATAATCAGCTTCCTTCATTTTAGACTCTATTTCTAAATTGATATCTTTATCCATCTTTAGAATTATTTCTTTTTTTTTAATTTTTTTTAATTTATTTATTTAAAACAGTACATCAAACAAAAAAAAGAAATAGTCAAACAAATGATCGCGACAGAAACTTTACATGATATTTACACTTTCTACGGTATGTAGGCTTCAGTCAAATTTAACAAATATTAAACATAGTCCTGGTTATACTTGACTTTTTGGGTGTCTGTTGTTCAACCAAACATACCATTTGTCCCAACATTGGAAATATACGGAGTCCTTTTGATCTCGCAATGCTTTAGTCAGTCTGTCGGCTTCCGCTTAATCCAAAATTTTCTCCAGAATCAAATCTTCAGCCGGCAGATCTTTCCCCTTCCAATGTTGGGCGAAACATATTCTTGCTGAAGTGGTGATAAATACACACAGACACCATATATTTGTGCCTATATTATCTGGCCTAATGTTCAGTAGATAGTACTCTGGTTTCAGGATTAGGTTATAACCTGTGATTTCCATAATCCATGCCTGTATGGTTTTCCAGAATTCCCTCGTCCTGGGACATGTCCACCACATGTGGAAATAGGTGCCGATCTCCCCGCACTTCCAACAGTTTGGTGAGAGATTTGAATACATTTTAGAAAGACGGGCAGGTGGAAGGTGCCATCTATACAGCATCTTGTACACATTTTCTTTATATGATGTTGCCCACAGGAGTTTCATATGTTTGAGCCAGATTTCTTCCCATTTGGTCAAATCAATTGGATAGCCAATATTTCTCCCCCAGGCAATCATAGAGTCTTTAACTATTTCATCCCCTATCCAATAGTCTATTAAAAGTTTATATATCCTTGATAACATTTTATCCTCTTTTCCTAGAATGACATTGTCCAGTTCATGCTGATTCAAATTAATACCAACTTGTTCCCTATCTTTTTTAAATTTCGAGCAAATTTGGGCATAAGCCCACCAATCCAGTTGTCTTCCCTGCAACTCCAACTCATTTCTTGTTTTCAGACTGCCATGGGGGTCCAAAAGTTCCCGGTAAGAGAGGTGATTTTCTTTGTTATATAGAGGCCTATACGTTATAGCTTCGAGTGGGACCAGCCAGGAGGGGACTGAAAAGTAAAATTTACCCTTAATTTTCCTCCACGACTCAATTAGAATATTCCTCACATAATGTCCTGCAAGACACCTGTGCTTTGGGATTTTATTTTGCCAGAGAAAATAATGCCATCCTTGATGTAACCCCTCACCTTCCAAAATCAGCAACCTTCTTCTTGTCAACAATATCCAATCCCTGATCCAGACTAAGTTTGCGGCCTGATAGTAGTATTCCCATTTTGGAACACCAAATCCCCCTCTTTCTTTAAGTTCTTGAAGCATTTTAAGTTTAATTCTGGGTTTTTTATTTTGCCAAATGAATTTAAGGACAAAAGAATTTAATTTTTTTAAAAAATTGTTATCCAATCTAACTGGTGCTGTGTAGAATAGGTATATCCATTTCGGAAGTATATAAGTTTTTATAATTGCTATTCTACCTAGTAGGGATATCTGCATACTCTTCCATTTCTCTAGATCCTGACCTGTTCTCTTGAGAAGGTTCAAATAGTTGTCCTCTTTGATCGTGGAGCATTTGGCTGATATAATAATGCCTAAGTATTTTAGTTTGTTTACAATTTGGAACCCCAAATTCACTTCTAATTCTTTCCCTTGCTTTACTGTTAAGTTTTTGGCAATAATTTTAGTTTTTTCCCTATTGACTTTTAATCCCGCCACCTTACCATATTTTTCTATTTCCTGGGTCAGACACGGTCCCGATATCAACGGATCTTCTAATATAAATACTAAATCATCAGCGTAAGCCTGCACCTTATATTGTTGATTTTGGATATAAAGACCTTTTATCCCCATATTACGTCTAATTTCCCTCAATAAGGGTTCTAATGACAGAATAAATAACAACGGGGAAAGCGGACACCCTTGTCTAGTTCCTTTCTCAATATCAATTTGATTGGATACATCACCATTAATTGAGATTTTAGCAGTCTGCTTCGAATAAATTGCATGGATTGCCCGAATAAATCTTTCTCCAAATTGCATATGTTGCAGTAAACCTATTAAAAAACTCCAATTCACACGATCAAAGGCCTTATGTGCATCCATGAATACCAGGGCCAATTGTTTATCAGTATGAGTTTCGTAATATTCCAAAACATTCATAACTATTCTTACGTTATCTCTAATCTGTCTGCCTGGTAAGAAACCATTTTGGTCTTCATGTATAAATTGGTTAAGAAACCCTTTAAGTCTCTCTGCTAAAACCACTGCAAATAATTTATAATCCGCGTTAAGAAGTGAAATGGGCCTATAATTCTGAATCTGAGATAGGTCACTATTGTCCTTTGGCAAAAGAGTTATTAGTGCTTCTGTCCATGATTTCGGGATCTGTCCCTCCCGAATTACCCCATTAAATAGTTCAGTCATATGCGTACCTAATGTTTCCCAAAATGCTTTGTAACATTCAATCGGTAGGCCATCTGTACCGGGAGTTTTCCCTGTCTTTTGTTTTCCCATGACCCTTTCAATTTCCCCCTCCGTAATTTCTTCATCCAATACTTCCCTAGATAAGTCTGGTATTTTGGGTATGTCTGATTCCTCTAAGTATTTCTTTATTTCCTGCTCAGACTTATCTTCCTTACAATATAAATTAGTATAAAATTCCTGTACAATTACTTTCTTCCCTTCTTCCCCTGTAATCCAATTGCCTTTCCCATCTCTCAAATTATGAATTCTGTTCTTTTCTTTTTCTTTATTTAGACGGTAAGTGAGCCACCTCCCTTGTTTATTTGCCCTTTCGAAGTATCTTTGCTTCATCCATCTTATTTTTTTCTCCAAATCCTGTTGATCTAATAAATTAATTTGGTGTCGTGCTACTTTCAGGTTCATTTTAAATCCTATATTGCTTGGGTCCCGCTGTAACATAGCCTCACTTCTTACCAGGTCATCCAATAATTTATTACGCTCAGCCCTTTCCTTCTTTCGTTTCCCTGCCATATAGTTAATCACCAAACCACGAAACACAGCCTTCGCTGTGTCCCATACGTTGAAAGGGCATGCATCCTCCCTGTTATTTTCCTGGAAAAAGAACCCCATCTCTTTCTTTAGGTGTTTTAAGAATGGCCATCTTTAAAAACTCCTATGTCCAATCTCCACTTAGGCCTTATTTTCCGGCTTCCCCATGTTATCCAAAGAGGGTTGTGATCTGCCCACTCATTGACGCCTATTTCTGCTTTTTGTATCCCCTGACTCAATTCCCCTGACAGCCACGCCGCATCTATCCGCGACCAAGATGAGTGCCTGGCGGAGAAGTATGTATATTGTTTATCATCTGGGTGCTTTTCCCTCCAGATGTCTCTAAGTCCAAATTCTTCTTGTATTTGCTGCCAGATAAAAGGCAGCCTTTTCTTTACCGTATTCTTTTCTCCTTCCTGCTTCCTCTTTCCAGATATATAATCTTTGCTTTTATCCTCTATAGCATTAAAGTCTCCCACTACACAGATATGTGGGTAATCATATTCAACAAGTTTAGAGTGTAAGATCTGAAAAAAAACTTTCTGATTTCCATTAGGTGCATATATACAAACCAATAAACATTTTTTATCACATATTTCTACCTCAACCATCAACAGTCTCCCATCTTCGTCTGCAAAAATCAGCCTCGACTTTATGTGTTTTTGTACATAAATAGCTACTCCTCTTTTTTTTGTTTCTGCTAGGGATGTATATAGTTGACCCAATTTGCTATAATTCAATAGGTAGAGGTGATCTCTTTTTATATGTACCTCTTGGAGGCATACTATATTCAAACGTGCTTTCATTAATTTAGTAAAAACCTTTTTCCTTTTATTTGGACTATTCAATCCATTGATATTCACAGACATTAGACGCATCTCTTTCCCCATCCCGTCTTCCTTATTACCCTTACTTGCCTTCTGCTTGAGGTTTCTTTTTTGATTGTCTTGTTTCAACACCCCTCTCTACCTGAGTCTGAGTTTGTCCTTTCCCTTTCTTCCTTTCACCTACTTGTTCTATTTCCCCTCTCTCTTCCTCCTCTAGTACTTCTTCCCCGCTCTTCTCCCACGTCTGCTTCTGAGGGGTTCAAATGTCTAATAAAGAAATCTCTAGCGTCTCTAAGATTATCGATTCTCACCCTTTTTTCTGCCCAAGTAAATAATAAACCTTCTGGGAGTAGCCACCTATATAATATTTTATGCTTTCTCAGTTGGGCCGTTAAGAAGTGATAATTACGCCGTATTTCCCGAACCCGCCTAGGGAGCTGCCTCAAAAATATCAATTGTTTATCCTTATAGGTTACTGTTTTATCTCTAGCCTTCGCAATTACCTCTTCCCTAAGGGCTTTCTTAGATAGTCTGATATGAACCTCAGTTGGAAGTTTCTGTCTCCTGGCATAACTCGTGTGAACCCGAAACACGTCGTCTATATCCCTCAAAACCTCTTCCTTTGTGATCTCCAAAGTCCCAGCCAGTATTTCTGCTACTATATCTCTTAATGGCTCCCCCCTTTCTTCCATCACATTTTGAATCCTCAAGTAGAAAGATGATCTGTCCATTTCCAAAAAAGTAATTTCCTCTTCAAAGACCCTGCTCACCGCTATTTGCTCCCTTTCCTCTCCATCTTGTCTTTCCTCACATCGTCCCATCCTCCTTTCAATGTCTTGTATTTTACTCTCCTGTTGCATCAAGACCCCCTGAACACCTTCCAAACTCTCATTCAACATTTTGATATCATTTCTAACGGCTCCCAACTCCCCTTTAATATCTAGTGTTAGGTCCTCTAAGTTTTTAGAAATAGCTTCTTGATTTTTGGTCATCACTTCGTACATAGCCTGCAGCATGTTCTGTAAGCTTGCTAGCGATGGTGGTTTCCCTGCAGCAACCATATCATCCAGTGACCTGGCAGACGAAGGCGATGAGGTGGGTGTGGCCGTAGCAGCGACCATAGGGAGTGTCAGGACTTTTTTCCCAGTTTTTGCGGTTACCACTGATGTTGCCGTTGACATTTTGATTGGAGGAGTTTTTATCCGATCAGTTCCAAAGAAAAGGGGTAGTCAGGGGTAAGCAAGATTTAAATTAATCAGGTGAGCAGTCTAATCGGTAGTAGGGGTAGTATTCAATACACAATTCAGAGAGGAAAGAAAGGTAAGAAAGAAATCCAAAAAATATTACTCGGCAGAGTTCTTCTCTTCCTCAAGTTACTATACACACGTTATAATAAAGATCTCCACTAGATGGGGGTATAGCGCTATTCTGCACACACACTCTTTAGTAAGCACGTTGAGGGGAAAAGGGGGTGGGGAAAGGGTAATAGATTTCTAGCAAAAAGTATAGCTGTTTGTTCAGTCACAGGTCCTTCCAAATTCTCTGTAGAAAATATAAGAAAGGAGCAGGAGATCAGCCCAAAATCAATCACACCCTCCACCAGGTACAACTCACAACTCGATCCTTTTCAAATGTTCCATTCAGCCAGCACAGTTCAAAATCAGCTCCACAAATAAGGAGTGGGACACACGTAGCCGCTATCCCGTCTTTGCTCCAACCACACACAGGGCACTTTTCATAGATCTCACCACCTCAGCATATCCAGTGGGGCTCTCAGAAGAGTCAAAACACCGTCTCCATTAGCTCTTATTTAATTGAAGGTGTAGGGCGTCTTGTCCGTCGCGATCAGGTTTCCCTTCCTAAATGGGCAGTCATCGCTACGGAGCCGCCATTACTGGCGCTGCCTTCTCAGCCTGAGACAGGAGAGATTCGCTTACACGTGCCGGATTGCCACTCCTAACACGCTCCTAGCTCCTCTCCGCTTGCGGCTGCCTCTCCGGGGCTGCCGCCGGCAAAACAAAGCCGCCCAGGCTAAGAGATTGGCAAGATCGTGACAGGAGCTAACTCCAAATCCATCTTGCTGTCACGATGACCGGAACCGGAAACCTTTAGAATTATTTCTGAGAAGCTTTTCAAAGCTGTTACAATATATCGCTTCAGGTTATCATACTTTTGTTGAACCAACTCTTTAATTTCCTGTCTAAATTTTTCAAGATTCTGATTCATAATTTCATCATGTCTTGCCATCTCCTCCACAACAAATTCCTTTAAATCTTTAAAACCATTCTTCTGCATCTGCGAGCTCAAAAAAAGCTCTTGTGATTTATAAATGGGGGAGCCCCCCCCCACAGCTTGGTTGTCTGGCTTTGTCAGTTTTAACGCCATCCTGCCACACAAACAGACTCTTTTTAAAGAAAAAGTCTTCTCTCCACACAATATCAATATCAAGTCTCTAAGAAAGGAAGAAGCATGAAACAGAAATTTTTTTTCTTCTCTTGTAGCCAGCACTATTGCTTCAGATACTTTGTAACATATTAAATCATTCAAACGGAAAGACTTTCGCTTTCAGCTTTCTTCTCAAGCCTCAGCCAGCCGCCATTTTAAACTTTTTTTTCCCTTTTCAGTCTTTCTTCATTCTTAAAATCAATCATAGGGTTGTTACAAATACTTGCGATTTAGAGTCCCAAATCTGGGTTTCATCCTGCTTATTCAATCAATCTGTTAGTTTTCGCTGATTAGGTTGGTCACATCGTCTAGCTCTGCAAAGCGCAGAGTTCTCCCGAAGCCCGAAGCAGCGGCGAGCTGGATAGGGAGCCTCATCCTGCTTCCTCCCCAAGAGTAAAAAAAAAAAACTCTGGGGACTTCGCAGAGGGCTCTACCTGCTCTTGCTGGCTCACCTCACATTTCCTTAAGGAAATGGAGTTTTTCGAGCCGCCTCCCAGCTGTAAAGGCAGCTCTTTATGGGTGGCCGGGCTGGCGGTCCCAAAAGACTGTCTAGCAACGATGGAAGCCAAACCAGAAGCCCACATCATATCTATTCTTGACCACAACATGTGCCTATTTCAATAGAATGTATATTGCGTCTTCTTTAAACTAGTCAGCACTTCCAGTGGTGATGCGTCATGCTGTGGCGGTTCAGAGGAACAGAACTCTGTTCCCTGTGCTGAATTTCTAGCGATTGGGGGCCGTGGGAGTGCAAAGTTTTGTCCTGGAGGGACAAACAATAGAAGGAGGAAGTCTCAGAGGCAGCAAGGAAAGGTCCAGTTTCGTGGCACTAGGAAGAGAACCTCCAACACGACCTGGAAGAAGCTTGCCTTAATGGCAGACCTGGAGGCATGACACACCAGCCAAAAAAAAAGGGAAGCGAGGAGAGAAGACAGTACAGCAGGCATAACGCAAGCAGTGGATTTAGCCGAATTTGGAAGACCGGTGAAGAAGCAGCCGGAGGAGCGATTAAAGATACAGAGTGAGTCTCCAATAGAGAAAGACTATTTTGAACAATTGGTGGTATTCTAGCATCAGGAGCAGTATAGTGAGCAGAAGAGAACAGTAAACAGTTAAAAGGTGAAAAGAGCAGAGCTTCACTCCGTGAGATAAATAAACTGCAAATAAGGATCTGTATTTTGTATTTTGAACTTCAGAAACTTGCACTCCAATGGAGAAAAGAAAGGCTTACAGTCGAGAAGGAAAGATTGTGAGAGAGTGACTGTGCAGACAGAGAGAGACTGACATTGTAAGACGGAAGCTGATGCAACAGTGAAAATAATAGGATTAATAATATTCAAACATTCAAATACCCCTTTCCTTTCTTTTTCTTTGCTCTCTTTTCAATTTTTATAGCTTAACATTCCCCCACGTTTTTATTATTATTTAGTATTTTTAGAGCTGGCTATAGATTATAGATTTAGTTTTTAGAAATATATATATATATTTAACCACTCTGACAAAAATATATCTATTTAAGAAACTTAGTAAATAGACAATATAGAGTTCTGGTGATAGTTATATAAAAATATAGTCACATTTCTTGTACCCAATACCAACTGTATTTATTATATTTATTATATTTATTAAATTTATCAACTAGATTTGTTAATAACTTGATTTTCTCAGTTAGATTAATGAGTATTTACTGTATTTATTCTATATATTGTATTTATTGTACTTAATATCCAATATTTAATATCTATATTATCTTTACTATTTTTATTATCAATTTCTAAAAAAATATTTTTCCTTTCCAAAGTGTCAGTTTACAATAGTTTACAAAAGTTCTTGACTGTTAAAAAAATCCATCACTATCTTCTCTGTTTTAAGTTTTGGTTATCACCTTTAAAGCGCTCCATGGCTTAGGACCTGGTTATCTACGGGACCGCCTGCTACCACCAATAGCCTCCCACCGGCCAGTACGCTCCCATAGAGAGGGGCTCCTCCGGGTGCCGTCGGCCAAACAATGTCGACTGGTGGCCCCTAGGGGGAGAGCCTTCTCTGTGGGAGCACCTACGATCTGGAACGAGCTCCTCCCGGAGATACGGAGGATCCTGGATCTGCGCACCTTCCGTCGCGTGCTTAAGACTTTTTTATTTCATCAAGCTGGCCTGGCCTAAATCTTCTCCCCTTTTTAAATGTAAATTTTAATTTGTTTTTAAATTATGGGGTATTTTAAATTTGTTCAGCCAAATTATTTAATTCGTTTTTATTCTATTTTAAATTTTTGTATTTGTGTGTTTTATCCTGTGGCTGTTCACCGCCCTGAGTCCTTCAGGAGTAGGGCGGTATAGAAATTTAATAAAATAAATAAAATAAAATAAAATAAGTGTCCGTCTCTTTTTCCATGATTTTTTATTTTTCATATTTTCATAGGAAGTATATTCTTGAAAAAAAAAACTTATCAAGTGTTTTTAGCCAGAAGTGGCAACCCACAACTTCTTAGTTAATAATAATAAAAAAAAAAGTGGCGGGAGAGAATATTAACTGAGTTACACAAATTCATCCATGCTCCACAAATCCATTTCTGGTTTACAGAGCCTTTATTTTTAGCATTATCTATATTAATGTGTCCTTTTGTATGTTAGTGTGTTGGCCACAAACATGCAAAAATATGTAGGGCAAGTCCATTTATTTGGTTGCTTTTAGAAAGTTGTTGTGGCAGCTTCATCAAGTTGAAATGTTGAATTGCTTTGTCCACAATCTTCATGAATGTCAGAAGTTTCAATAGCATCAGTTTTTGCTGCCTTCTTTTTCCTGCACATAAAAATAATACATTGATTAGTATTTAACTATTTAAAAACTATCAGCATGTGTACAGAAAACAGTGTTTTTCTAGTAAAAATCTGCTTTTATCAGTCTTGACAAGCATTTGAGACATGATAGGTATTGGTTAAAAGTACCAGTGAGATAGATGAACTGAGAAAGGATGAATTCTGGCAATTGAAGTCCACCTATCTTAAAATTCACAAGGTTGAGAAACACTGTCATATATCATACAAAATGAACCTTGATTTAAGACTAAACATCCATAAATAGCACTTACTTTTTTCGATCTTTCTGTCCAATAATGATCAAGGTGATGATTCCAATCACTACGAGACCAATCACAACTCCAAATGCTACAAGCCACACCGTTATAGGTGATTCATAAGGTGGGGCCAATGTTGGTAAGAGGCCAACAAATTCCAAAGTTTGATCAGTCAGTTTGAAAGCTTCATTGATACGTTCCCGAGACAGACTGTAAATGAAGTCGGAAATTTTCTTTAAAACATTTCCAGGCATTCTACTAAAGTGTTTATTGCAATTGTAAAGTGATCCTGCAGTGATATGCATAACAAGTATTAGATGCTTGTCCTTCCTTCCTTCTGTCCGTCTTTCCTTCCTTCCTCCCTCCCTCCCTTCTCTCTCTCTCTCTCTTACACACACAATTTCTGCTGTTTAGTTTGGCCTTTTTCCTTGGATGAGAAAGGGAGAAACATGTTTTAAAGACAAAGCAGCTCCTTGCAGCTCCCTGCCCCCACCTTCAGCTCCAGGGTGATGGGATTAAGACATGGTCCTCAGGACAGGATAGGATTAGCCCTGGACCCATCTAGCAACAGAACTCACCACATGGCACCTGGGGAGATTACATCACCCAGCAAGATTCAACCAAGCTTGGGACTCAAGACACTACAAAGTTACCCTTGCATGGCCCCATGGGAGTCTGACAACCAATCAGACTTTCTTTCACAGGAACAGGAAGCTCCAAGGTGGGGCCCAAGAGAGGGTAGATAGATAGATAGATAGATAGATAGATAGATAGATAGATAGTTGCATTAACCTCTGAGCCACAAGTTCTCCTCCCTTCATCAGCTTGAGCCAGGGGAGAGATTAAGTGTTTTTCTATCAAGGCACCTGATCTACCCCACCATGTGGGAGGGAGCATACTGAAATATGTATACTTCAGTATAGATCTATCAGGCAACTCAGCTGGGCTTGCCAGAGGCTTTTAAAGGCATTTTTTTTCCTACAGCCTCTTCGGCCGAAGAGGTTGTAGAAAAAATGCTTTTAAAAGCCTCTGACGATCCCAGCTGAGCCGCATGATCATCAGAGGCTTTTTTTTTTACTTTTAAAAGCATTTTTTTTGGCCGAAGAGGTTGTAGAAAAAATGCTTTTAAAAGTAAAAAGAAAAAGCCTCTGATGAGGTGGGTGGGGTAAGCAAGCGGCGACCGGGCCGGGAACCAGTTTGGAGGCTGGCCAGCCAATGTTATTACCGGTTCTCTGAATTACTAGAAATTTTTACTACCAGTTCTTGCAAACCAGTGCGAACCAGGAGCAACCCACCACTGAGATAGATAGATAGATATACTGCTCAAAAAAATAAAGGGAACACAAGCAGAAGACATCCGAGATCTGAATGAATGAAATAGCCTTATTAAATACTTTGTTCTTTACATACAGTAGTTTTTTTTTGTTTTTTTTTTTAATTTGATTTATATGCCGCCCTTCTCCGAAGACTCAGGGCGGCTTACAATGTGCTCAGCAATAGCCTTCATCCTTTTGTATATTTATACAAAGTCAGCTTATTGCCCCCACAACTGGGTCCTCATTTCACCTACCTTAGAAAGGATGGAAGGCTGAGTCAACCTTGAGCCTTGGCGCGATTCGAACCCTGCAGTAATTGCAGGCAGCTGGTCTTAATAACCAGCTTAATAACAGGGTGCCTTAAACCCCTGTACTACCAAGGCTCTTTGAGCAGTTTATACACTGCTCAAACTACTAAAGGGAACACAAAACTACTGTATGTAACGAACAAAGTATTTAATAAGGCTATTTCATTCATTCAGATCTCAGATGTCTTCTGCTTGTGTTCCCTTTATTTTTTTGAGCAGTGTATATATATCCTATGTGCTCTTTTTTGCCCAGGACCCCAAAATATGTGGTCCTGTCCACCATTAAACCATCTTTCCAAACATGTTTCCAGTGACTTTCTTCCCATTTGGAACTGAACCCAGATGGGCATTTCTTCCAACAATATAAAACAAGATGATTTAATGTTGCCTGTATGCCAATTTTTCCAATTATTCATACAATATTTACTCTATTTTCCTGCATTAAAAATGTTGCTGTGTTTTGACTGATGACATCAGAAATACATCCATGATTTTCCTTGAAAACAACACAGAAGTGGTTTACTACCATGGTTCTTCTGGGATATTTTTTTGACTTAACAATCTTAAATTTATGTCCTGATATTCCCATCCAAGTACAAATCACCCTGACTCTATTTATTTGTTTACAGTCCAAAGTTTCACCTGATTGCTTCTTCCACTTCAGATTTAGGAACCAATTCTGAAGTATTGTTTGGCATGCTGACTGTAAAATAAAAGGAGATCCTCAGTGTCACATAACTCACACGGACATTATTTGTTCTGGTGGGAAAGAAATTTGTATTGATTAGAAATATTCAGGCTTAGAACTATCTGTGTTAATATTTGATCCAAATTATATGCCAACAAAGGTATCCTTCCTATTGTCCTATTCCTATTGGAATATGTGGATTGCAAACATTGACTACATAATAGATATTTATATGTGCAAAAAGGTGGGAAATGAGCTCAAATAATCCAAAAAGTACATATTTAATCTTCTTATGAAATATTTAGTTTGAATCAAAATAAATTGATACCAATAACTAAAATTAACTTAATATTCTTACATAGAAAATAAGAATTTTTCCTCCAGGATCAAATTATTTGAATCTATACTTCTGGCAGCCTTACACAAATGATTAGAAAGAGTAAAGCAACATCTTGTCCCAGTCACACATATTTTCATATTAGATATTTCCCTCTATATTCTTCTGTTCGGTTCTGTTCGGTTCTGTTCTGTTCTGTTCTGTTCTATTCTATTTTCTTGACAATCTCCTTTTCCTTTTCTCCTTTCTCCCTTCCTCTTTTTCCACTGTTCAACTGAGCCATATGAAACATTCTAGGACAGGGGTGTCAAACTGGTGGCCATACACCAGCCACGCCCACCCCAGTTCTATGAATGTGATGCCGTGAGTTTGACACCTGTGTTCTAGGTGTACAGAAAATACCACTGAGTCGGAGGCTATTTGCCAGCACTTCAGGGAATTTGCGATTTCCCTGTTCGTGCCAGCCCGTGCCTCCATTTCTCGCCGCCCCTACAAGACGGCTATGATCTCTTGGGACCCCCAAAAATGACTGAGATACGGCGCTTCTTCAAAGCCCTGAAGTTACAGGCCGTATTGCCGTGATGCTGGCCATGCCTCTTCTCCGGGACCTGTCACAAGCTGGGGCGGCCACACAAACAGAAAGAAGAAGAAAGCAAGGTGAATAATCTGGGTGAGATTGAACTGTGGTCTTGGAAACAAGATTCCTTTTTTTTTTAATTTACTCCCTGACTTTAAAAAACTTTATTTGAAAGAGAATGGCAAAAGAGGAGAGGGAAGAGAGGAGGGAGTGGATACAAGGCTATCTCCCCACTTCTGGTAATAGTAGCGAAAAAGCGGATGCCATTAATGAAGACAAAATTGACAAAGCTGAAAATTTGATTTAAAAATCAGAAAGCAGATTGGACAAAGTGGCTTTTTTGCAGTGAATGATTTTTGAAATTTTGAGATTTGTATTTGTATTTGGAAGATGAAAATTGGATTGACTATAACTTTAAGACTATTGGTAGTAAACTGCAGTGCCATCTAGTGGTGTTAGAGAAAATTAAACAAATAAATTGAACAAAGGAGAAGACAAGAGTGGAATGACCCTCTTCTTGGCACGTTTTGGTTTTTAAATTTTCATTATTGAATTTTTGTCTTTGTTTTCCTTTTTTATGGAGATTCTATATTTTTTCTTTCTTTATATTGTTTAAACACATGTGGATTAGGGTAACAAGTACCTGAAGAGTTTGATTTTGGAGTAGATTTTGAATTTTGAATTTAAACAAGGAGGAGAGCTTGGATTATTTGGGTTACAAATTGGGTGGTGTGAATCAAAGAAACAAGATGAAGAAAATAACACAACATCTATCATCACCATCAATATCAACAGCATCTGGCTCTACAGGGCAAAAGCAGAAACTACAACACAGCAAGAGAAAAACCAATGTGGAATTAAAAAATATGCTACAGACTATATATGAAGATCTTAAGGAAAGAATAAATAAAATAGATGAGAAAATAGAAAAAAATGGATGGAGAATTAAAGGAAGTTAAAGAGATCATAGGGAAAAATGAATGACAACTGATGCAAGTGGAAGAAAAAGAAGCATTGGAGAAAAAATTGGATGAGATGAATTATAGATTTACAACCACTGATAAGAATCAGGAAAGGACAATTATATCATTGGAAATGGATAAAGCTGAATATTATTTAAGATTTCAAAATATTGAAGAAGAAAAAGGAGAGAATCTAGCAGAGAAAATTGAGGAGATATTAGCGGAAGCAATGTAAGAGAGTAAAGAAAAGATATTAAGCAGAATTGACAAGATATATAGAGTGCATACAAGGTATACAATGAGAAACAATCTACCTAGAGAAATTCATGTCAGATTTACCAAGAAAACAATGAGAGCAGAGATACTGCAGTTGATGAGAAATGTGACAATAAAGTACAAAGGTAGAGAGATAGTGGCACTGAAACAAATTCCAAGAAGAGTCAGAAATTTGAGAAAAGAATATCAATTTCTTACGAAATGTTTGATTAAAAGAGGAGTGAATTTCAGATGGTTGGTACCAGAAGGAATATTGGTGAATTGGCAGGAACAAAGACACAGACTAGATATAATAGAGAAAGCAGAAGTATTTTATGGACAGTACATAGGATTTCAAGAGGAAGAGAAACTGAGTGAAGAAAGAGGGGATGGATGCCAGGAGGAAAAAAACAGAACTACTAAAAAGACAGCTAAAGAACAAGAAGAAAGTGATATGAGAAAGAGCAAGAGCGAAAGAAGTTAAAGAGCAAAGGAAGGTAAGAATGACTAGATCTACAAAACAAGTAAACAAATAAGAAATGGAAGAAGAAATCAAAATAATATCAATGAATATAAATTGATTAAATTTGGCAATAAAAATAGAAAGAACATTTAATAAATTAGAGAAGTTAAAATTAGAAATCATATGTTTACAAGAAGTTCACATTAGAAAGCAACATAAAAAAAGCCAGGTCATGGTCAAGAATAGATATGATGTGGATGTCAACAGAATTAATATCTAAGATATACAGGATTGATATAGAAACAAGTATATGGGCAGATCACAACCCAATAACAATGTCATGGAAGGGGCAGAGAAAAAAAATGAGATGGACATTAAATCAAAATTTACTAAATGAAAAAGAACTGACATTTTTCATCAAAGAAAACAGAAAAGAAGATACATCACTGCAAAATGTATGGGATACTAGGAAGGCAAATATTAGAGGATTGGCAATGACAAATTTAGGAAAACAGAACAAACAGAACAGACAAACTCAAAGGAAGTTGGAGGAGGAGTATAAGAAATTAGAGAAAGATTTACAGAAAAATCCACAGGACAAAAAAATTAAAAACTTGAAGGACTTGCAAAAACTCAAATTCAACTTAGTAGAAAATGAAGATCTGGCAAATAAAATACAATCAACAAAGCAAAATTTCTTTGAAAATGCGAATAAGCCAGGAAGATGGCTGGCATACAAGATGAAAAAGGAAAAAAGAAAAGAAATTGATAAGTGATAAGAATTGTATTTGCACAAAATTGGAAGGCAGAAAAAATCCCGTCAGAAGGTGAAGTAATAAACAAGATTTTAGAATGTGCAAAAATGAATAGACTAACATTAAGAATAAAAGATAAAGAAAAATTGGTGTATTTCAAAACATGGAAATGATTTTATGCATGGTTAGAAAAGAAATATGAATAAAAGATGACATACTAATAAATTAGACAGTGTAAAAGTAAATGAGAGAGAAGACAAAAAGGGAATAGAAACCCAGATGACACCTGTATGTAAATGAAAAAGGGGGAAGTGGGTGGGGAAGGAAAAAATGTTATTACATAAATGTACAACTATGATGATATATGTGAAATTGGTAAAATAGAAAAGAAATTGAAAAGAAAGTATATATTAATAGAAAATTGGGGCTGCATAGATACCAATAGGGAAAATATCGAATTGAAAATAAATATAACAATGGCGAGAGGAGTGGAGGGTAAAATAGGAGGGGAGAAGGAGACAGAGGAACAGAAGAAAGGGAAAAGGAGAGGAAGAAAGGGAGGGAAAAAAGAGTAGAAGAGAAGGTTAGAAAGGGGGAAAGAAGGGAGGAGTGGGGGAAAGGAAGGGGAAGGAGAGAAGAGGAAGGAGAGGAGGAAAGAAGAAAGTAGGAAAGGATAGAAGAAGGGAGGGAACGGAAAGAGAGAAGGAGAAGAAGGATTGTTGTAAAACAAGGGAGAAGAAAGAGTAGACAAGCAACCCCGAATATATTTGAATATATTTAAACTTTTTCTTAGGATGAGGAATGAATTAATATGAAAGTGTAAAGAGTATATGTATGATTAACAGTGGATAAGAGACTGTACATTTACAATATGTTTATGAGAAATAAAATAAAAAACTTTTTTCAAAAAAAAGAGTATGGAAAATAGAGCTCAACTGATATTGTGGGCAAAGAGAATTTAATTTTTTTTCTCCTGTTTTCAAATGGAAATAGAATTTCCATTTCTATTAATAATTCCCACTAATCATGTATTTAATTATTAATTAATATATTTAATTAATTAAGCCTTTAAAATTAAAGCTACTCATCTATTACACTATTACACTATTCCAGAAATTACTTAAGATAGGACTCTTCTAGAGAGAGAGACTCTTCTGGTTAATATGTCTTCATCGTCTTTATTATTACTAGTCGTTATTATTAGTTTTGCTACACTCAATTTGCCAGCAAATTTGGAAAACTTAACAGTGGCCACAGGATTGGAAAAGGTCAGTTTACATTCCAATTCTAAAGAAAGGCAATGCCAAAGAATGTTCAAACTATCACACCATTGCACTCATTTCACATGCTAAAATCCTACAAGTTAGGCTCCAGCAGTATGTGGATTGAGAACTACCAGAAGTACAGGCAGGATTTCAAAGAGGAAGAGGAACTAGAGATCAAATTGCCAACATATGCTGGATCATGGAGAAAGCTAGAGAGTTATAGAAAAACATCTACTTCTGCTTCATTGACTATGCTAAAGCCATTGATTGTGTGGACCACAACAATTGTGGCAAGTTCTTAAAGAGATGGGAGTACCAGACCATCTCATTTGTCTCTTGAGAAACCTATATGCAGGTCAAGAAGCAACAGTGAGAACTGAACACGGAACCACTGATTGGTTCAAAATTGGGAAAGGAGTCCAGCAAGGCTGTATACTGTCACCCTGCCTATTTAACTTATATGCAGAGCATATCATGAGAAAGGTGGGCTAGATGAAACAAAAGTTGGAATTAAGATTGCCGGGAGAAATATCAACAACCTCAGATATGCAGATGATACTACTCTAATGGCAGAAAGTGAAGAGGAACTAAAGAGCCTCTTGATGCTGGTGAAGAAGGAGAGTGCAAAAGTTGGCTTGAAACTCAATATTAAGAAAACTAAGGTCATGGCATCCAGCCCTCTCAATTCCTGGCAAATAAATGGGAAAGAAATGGAGGTAGTGACAGATTTTATTTTCCGGGGCACCAAGATCACTGCAGATGGGGACTGCAGCCATTTATGGTTATTAAAACCATAAATGGAAATTATGGAAACCATTTATGGAAATTAAAAGACGCTTGCTCCTGGGGAGGAAAGCTATGGCAAATCTAGACAGCATTCTAAAAAGCAGAGACATCACCCTGCCAACAAAAGTGCATATAGCCAAGGCTATGGTTTTCCCAGATGCAATGTATGGCTGTGAAAGTTGGACCATAAGAAAGGCTGAGAGCCAAAGAATTGAGGCCTTTGAACTATGGTGCTGGAGAAGACTCCTGCAAGTCCCTTGGACTGCAAGGCAATCAAACTGGTCAGTCCTAGAGGAGATCAACCCTGACTGCTCTTTAGAAAGCCAGATCCTGAAGATGAAACTCAAAATACTTTGGCCACCTAATGAGGACTCACTGGAGAAGAACCTAATGCTGGGAAAGATTGAGGGTAAAAGGGGACAACAAAGAACGAGGTGATTGGATGGAGTCATTGAAGCAGTAGGCATGAGCTTAAATGGACTCCAGAGGATGGCAGAGGACAGGAAGGCCTGGAGGAACATTGTCCATGGGGTCGCAATGGGTCGGACACGACTTCATAACTAACAACAACAACAACAAATATCTGTTAATTTTTGCCATGGATAGTTTATTATTAAATATATTATGAAAGTTTTAATTATTGACTGTTACCATAAACTATTCTGTTTCTACCCTGGATTAATGTAGTCTAGAATGTATGAGGGTATATACATATATACTCATATAAAATCTAGATGTAATCAGAGATCAATGGTCTCTTCAGGGAAGAAAGGCAAAATGAAGGTCATGGCAGTGCAACCGAAGGACACTTCACCATAAATGGAGTGTTATTTTGCCTTGTTTGATCTCCACTTGCAGACACCACTGTCATGAACTAGTATAAAGGTAATCCCCTTTGAAGATAAAAGGCAATATACTTACTGAAACAGCATTGTTTTATTCTTGACTTCTAAAAAGTACTTCTGCATGGCATAGGCGATGGTTGATTTAAATAAATACATTTCACTCTCATCCCAATTGTACTGTAAATTCAAGATGACAATTACATTGACAGTTGCATGTTTACATACAACCCCTTGAAAATACTTTTCAAATTACTTTCACCTTACTGGAATCATCTCTATATACATGATTTCATCTATGTAACTGAACACACAGTTGAATTCAGATGCAATGTTAGAATCTCTGCAAATATAGTCAGCCTCCAAACTATTCTCTGGTTACAGAGATTCCCCCTTTCTCTCCCCCCTACCTCCCACCCATGCAAGTGAATGGAGTTTTCACCATTAAATGAGAAAAACTTTTCTTTGTCAAAAATTAATAGGAGGAAGATAAAATAGCTGTCTTGAACAACTGAAAGACTGTTGTAAAAAGCACAGAATTATTCAGTTATTCTTTATTGTTTCTGAGGGTAGAACCAAAACCTAAATAAATAAATGGATGGTTATTTTTAAGATGGGAACCTGTTGAATTAAGGAGGAATTTCCTGACTGTAAGAACTATTAAACATTGAAACAGCCTGCCTCTTGGAGTCAGGGCTGACTGGAATTTAAATTAAAAACAATCTTTTTAAAAAAGTGATGCTGTCTAGAGCATCAATTTAGATGTCTTGGCGATGTTGGCCAGAAAAGGAAAAAATGTCTCAAGCATCAGTAAAAATAGTGTGTTGTATGAAAGCTCAAAATTTGACAAAGGGATTTCCAAATGCATTGATTTTTTACACAATGTTCACCAAAATTCAAGCTTCTCCACATTTTTTCTATTTTCCATGATTCCTTCATTTTTCCCATCATACCTTTATCGCTTGCCTAAAGGTAAAAATTATCTTCTATCTTCATAGGATTGCATTGTGATCTATTTTCATTTTACTTAAAATAAATCCCAAATAATGAAATCAAGCTGACATCATCTACTCACTGCATCGTCACCCAGTGCTGTTTTCAAGCTGATCCTCACTTTGATGGCATCCTTAGAATCTAGATTTAAAAAGAGAGAAAAATAAGTAACTTAAAATTAATAATGTATACTTCAAAATATTCTTATTTACAATTCAAATTGCTACTGATTTTTTTGTTTTTGTTTTTCAGTTCTTTCTCTGTAATGCTCAAAGAGCAGCATCAATAGACAAGGATGCCCTCCCCCCCAAAGAGAGGGACATATATTACGTCATACAACAAAACCTACATGGAGTCCAATTTATATTCCAACCAATATTTTCATTGCTGTTGTTTTTTTCCAGCCACTTGAGTAAGGGATCAAAGTAGTGAAGAAACGGTGTTGCATCCATCTTTTTGCTTCCCGTAATACCTTCTAAAGCTTTTGTCCAAGGCTGAGAACTACCCAAAGCAAGCATATCCCTGTATTTAAAAAGACATAGGAAATTTTGATCACTTGTTAGACTCACTGTGTTACGGGAAGACAAGGCATACTAAATTCAAAGAAGAGTATTCTGTGTGAGTTGTAATCACACCAGCAAAGACTGTGGCAAACATCTCGAATGAATAGGATAATAGAATTCAGCTGTTACAGTTAAAACAGATTTTCAGTTGTGCATGCTTGATGCTAGAGTGAAGAGCAATCTCCTTGAATCCCAGAAAACTCTTAAAAGTATACAACAAAATATGGAATAAACCTTCCTCTGTGCAATTGCTGTTATAACATCAGTTTCCAGGTAATATGACATATCTCTAAAATCCATAAGAACTGCATAAAGTCACCTGGATTATTGAGAGATTTGTTTAGATTTTGGGTTCATGTGGATGTTAGCATTTGCTTTTTCTCCATCCAGAATCTAAACCTATAATAGCATGTTTGGAACTTGAAAACTTACAGGGTTGACAGCGAAAAGAGAGGCTTAATTTTCATCTTATCATCTTTCTTCTTTTAAAGCAAATGTAAACTAACAATACTTGCAATGGTTTCTGGAGCCTACAGTAAACATTTATTTCACTACAGTTATTCAAATGATACACTGTGAAGCAAGTTCTTACTTACCTCAAAATGCGTCCAGCATTTGTAGAATTAGAAATGTCACATTTATAAAGTTCCCCTGTGTGACCAGCAGCTTTGCAAAGTGCCTCTTGAAATTGGAACTGGTAAATGGTCCTTGTATAATATCTAGAAAAGGGAAGGGGAGAAGATAAAACCAATTTACTGATTATAGTAAGAATATCAACATTTGTCTGAAATTGGGCAGCTATAGGAATTATATAAATAAAACATTTTATAAAGTTAGTTTTATAGAAGTAATTTTATTATATTAAAATGCTGATCACATTAAGTTATTTCATTCAGCCTATCTGCTTACTACATTACCATTATTTTTACCACTGTTTTGTCAAAAGAGATTAGAGCTGTGCAAAGTTTAAAGTGGTGCTTCAATTTGAGGAATTCAAAAAGAAATCGAAGTTCTTTTTAACAAAACTAATAAAAAATAAAAAAAAGCAAATAAGAGTTACAAGTTAAACCTTATGAAAGAGTAGTCATTGGCAACATGAAATAGAACAGCAGGGTCACAATATTCCTCGTTGTGAGGCAATGGCTCCACAACCCCAACTATCTCTCGCCTGCAGAAAAGAGAAATGATTCCATTAGAATTTGAGAAGGAAGCAAGATTTAAAGTCAGACACTATGTTGTATTAAGAATTCAACTGCTTAAAAAAATCTCAATGTATTATAAAAGCATTTGTCCCAGTTTTACACATACATTGACTAAATCCCTCACATAAAAGAAAGAGCATTGTCCTCAAGACAAGCATCTCAAGTATATTTACCTTTTTGAAAATATAATAATAGCCTGAATCAGAGCCTTGTTTTGTATAACTCACATAAGGGACAAGTGCAACAGAACCTGAATTAAGCTTAAATGTTGGACTTAGAATAAAAGGTTCTTTCAGTGTTCGTAACTCTGCTTTCCTTCTGTCATTTTTTACTTTCACCTTTCTATAAGTTAAAAGTTATTATGTCTTGGAAATGGAGTGGAGTAGATAAAGTGATGGCTACATGTGATGGGAAAATAACTGTGGCTGGCATATTCTTGAGTTTTCAAACTATTGCAGTAATCCTTCTTTCAAAAAGGATGCAGCAACTCATCCTTTAGGATCAGTTCAGCCACCTATTTGTTGCTGGATGACTCTTCTGTCAGCTGCTCATCTTCACTTTCTTTGAAGCTTGCTAGCAACTGCTATAACCAGCGGGGAGGGAGCATCTGAAAGGGGAAGCACACTGCGGTGTGAAAGAATGCTATGGGAAATTGGGGAGCATGGACATTAACAGGAACCAGAGGTGCCAAACCGAGCCATCTGCTCAGCTTCAAGGACACCAGTCCTGGGAAAGGAATTTACAGTGCCTGAGGCACCAAGTTCCCATAACATTGGAACAAGATCTGATTTGACTGTTCTCCCAGCAGGGAGGGCTTTGGGCACTGGGAATTGCTTTCAATATATGATTTTCATGTGTTTTTTTCCTCAGAGCTTGCCTGAGCAATGCTGCACTCAACATCTTTAGTAAAAGTACCTTTTCTCTAAAACTTATGGAGTCAAAACCTATGGAGTAAAACTTTCCTAGGAAATAGCTGGGGCCTGTCTGACACATTCTTTTTAACTCTCCAAGCACAGGAGGAGATACTGTATGTCAATGTGACATCACCAGAAACCACAGATTGGCCCTTTTTAAATAATACTTTATTTCCTTATTTATTTAATAAATGCATTTCTGTGACAGCACATTTCACTAAACATGACTCTGGATGGTGTACCACCAACAGTTAAAACAATATCACAACAATTAAAAATCTTTTTAAAAAATAAAGATGAGATCAGTATGGTAAATAAAAAGATAAGATGGGAGAACACCCATCTAAACATAACACAATCATTGCACAGGCTTCCTGTGGGATCTCTAATATGCTAGAAGAACCAGATTTTCAGGCTTTCCAAAATACTAATAGAGATGGAGCTAACATCACATGGAGAGAGGGGTGTGATGAGATGGGTAGATATGATCAGGAAATGGCAGTCCATCAAAACTAGCATACAGGGTGACACCTAGTACAATTTATGAAACAGAGGTATAAAATGTGTCAACCAAGAGATACACATAACTGTCCATGCAGTCACATTCTGCATCGGTTGAAGCTTTCACATAATCCTCAAGGGCAGCTCCATGTAGACTACATTGCAATAATTCATTCTGGAGTGATCAGGGCATGAATGACTTTGAGTAGAGTGTATTGTCCAGAAAAGGGCACAACTGATTCATAACATGGTTGTACAAAGGCCTCCCTGGAAAGCTGATCAGGAATCATGAGCCTAGAAGGCATGTCTGATGTCCCCATCTGAAGTAGGGCCACCATATCAGAGCCAAAGATGTTAAAATCCCAATTCACGAAAGCCCGAAAACCCAAGCCACTTGTCAGTCTTGCCAGGGTTCAGCTGAAGTCTGCTGTTCTGCATTCAGACCCCTACAAACAAAAGACTCAATGGCATTATTTAATTCTCCAGGGGCAGAGATGCAGGGCCGAGCTGAGGACTTTGTGCAGTATCTGTATGACAAAATCGCTCAGATTCGGGAAGGGCTGGCCTCTGACTGGGTATGTCCGGATGGGATGACTAAGGCAGGTCTTGAGAGTGTTATCTGGGGGGAGTTCGATCCTGTGGCTCCCGAGGACATGGACAGGGTCCTGGGACGGCTGAACGCGACCACATGTTTATTGGACCCATGTCCCTCCTGGTTGGTACTGGCTTCCCGGGAGGTGACACGAGGCTGGCTCCAGAAGATTGTTAATGCTTCTTTGAGTGAGGGGGTCCTGCCGGCTGCTTTGAAAGAAGCGGTTGTGAGGCCCCTCCTCAAGAAGCCCTCTCTGGATCTGGCTGTTTTGGCTAACTATCGTCCAGTCTCCAACCTTCGCTTCGTTGAGAGTGTGGTAGCGCAACAGCTTCCCCGGTACCTGGATGAAGCTGTCTATCTAGACCCGCTCCAGTCTGGCTTCCGGCCTGGGCACAGCATGGAAACAGCATTGGTCGCGTTGGTGGATGATCTCTGGAGGGCTCGGGATAGGGGTTGCTCCTCTATCCTGGTCCTGTTAGACTACTCAGCGGCTTTTGATACCATCGACCATGGTATCATGTTGCACCGGTTGGCGGGGTTGGGGGTGGGGGGCACTGTTCTGCGGTGGTTCTCCACCTAACTCTCTGACCGGTCGCAATCTGTGTTGACAGGGGGGCAGCGGTTGACCCCGAGGCACCTTGCTTGTGGGGTGCCACAAGGGTCGGTCCTCTCGCCCCTTCTGTTCAACATTTTTGTAAAGCCGCTGGGTGAGATCATCCGTGGCTTCAGAGTGGAGTTCCATCAGTACGCTGATGACACCCAGCTGTACATCTCCACCCCAGGCCACCCCAACGATGCCCTTGAAGTGATGTCCCAGTGCCTGGAGGCCATGCGGGGCTGGATGGGGAGAAACAGGCTCCGACTCAACCCCTCCAAGACCGAGTGGCTGTGGCTTCCGGCGTCCCGATATAGCCAGCTGACGCCATCGCTGGCTATTGGGGGCGAATCACTCGCCCCCATGGAGAGGGCTCGTAACTTGGGCGTCCTCCTGGACACACAGCTGTCTTTAGAAGATCATTTGACGGCCGTGGCCAGGGGGGCTTTTTATCAGGTTCGCCTGATACGCCAGTTGCGCCCCTTTCTAGATTGGGACTCCCTACGCACAGTCACTCAGGCACTCGTCACTTCCCGCCTGGACTACTGTAAAGCTCTCTACATGGGGCTCCCCCTGGGGTGCACCCGGAGGCTCCAGCTGGTCCAGAACATGGCCGCGTGGGGGATTATGGGGGCGACGAGGCGCTCCCATGTGACACCTCTCCTGTGCGAGTTGCACTGGCTCCCGGTGGTCTTCCGGGTGCGCTTCAAGGTGTTGGTGACCACGTTTAAAGCGCTCCATGGCTTAGGGCCGGGGTACCTATGAGACCGCCTTCTGCCACCAATAGCCTCCCACCGGCCAGTACGCTCGCACAGAGTGGGCCTCCTCAGGGTGCCGTCCGCCAGACAATGTCGGCTGGCAACCCCCAGGGAGAGAGCCTTCTCTGTGGCGGCGCCCACCCTCTGGAACAACCTCCCCCCAGAGATACGTACAATAACAGACCTCCGGATTTTTCGTCGGACCCTAAAAACCTATTTATTTCAACTAGCTGGGCTGGCTTGAGTTAAATTTTAAATTGATTTTAAATTGGGTTGTTTTAATTTACAGCCAAAATATTTAA
This sequence comes from Arizona elegans, assembly GCA_022577455.1. Classification (NCBI taxonomy): domain Eukaryota; kingdom Metazoa; phylum Chordata; class Lepidosauria; order Squamata; family Colubridae; genus Arizona; species Arizona elegans. Next base: position 32,835,191 of record JAKOOJ010000006.1, read on the forward strand.
TTATTTTAAACTGTTTTTAAATTTTGTATGTCCTGTTTTTTACTTTGGCTGTTCACCGCCCTGAGTCCTAATTGGAGAAGGGCGGTATAGAAATTGAAACAAACAAACAAATAAATAAATAAATATATTTTAATATTATCAACATACTGATGATACCAGGGGTGGGATTCAGCTGGTTTGGACCGGTTTGGGCAAACCAGATGTTAATTTTAATCTGGTTCACTGAACTGGTAGTTGCAAGGACTGACTGACCCCACCCACCCCGCCCTGCCCCTCCCAGGAGTCTCCACATGGCCTATTTTTGATGCCAGGTAAGTGCAGGGCCTGCGCGAGGCTCTGGGAGGGCAAAAAATGGGCCTACCACAAGTACTGCAAGTCTGGAAATGGGCCTGTTTCTGGCCTCTGGAGTCCGGGGGAGTCTGTTTTTGCCCTCCCAGAGGCTTGAAGAAAGCCTCTGGAGCCTAGAGAGGGTGAAAATGCTCTCCTGCCATGGTGCAGGAAGCCGACTAGGCCATGCCCCCATGGCCACGCCACCTAGCAACCAGGCAGAGAACCAGTTGCTAAAAATTTTCAATCCCATCCCTGAATGACACCCCCACTCATGGTGACAACTAATATTAAATGAGAGTGGAGAGAGTACCAAGCCTTGTGACATCCCATATCTTAGGGGCTGCAGGTAGGATTTCTGACTTATAATTAACATTGACTGGCACCATTTTCATAGGAAGGAAAAGAACCACACATTCTATGGTATCAAAGGCAGCCAAGAAGTAAAGGACAGATGAATTACCCAAGTCCCACTCCTGCCAGAAAATCATCCAAAAGCATGACCAATGCTGTTTCCACTCCATTACTAGGCCTGAATCCTTATTGAAATGGGTTCAAATAATCCACTTCATTCAGGGTATGCTGAAGCTGCTGTGCAACTACCTTCTCCACAACCTTCCCTCAGAAAGGGAAGTTAAATACTGGATGAAAATTGTGGTGGGATCAGCAATAGCTTCTTGAGGGGGAGGCAGACCAAAGCCTCAAGGAGTGTTGTGACCTAGGCTTCCTGAGTCATTAAAACACACTAGTAGTCCCAAAAAACTCTTTTATTGCAACAGCTGTGAATTACGTTCATTCACAGCTAAGTCCCAATTAGTTGCAAAAAGTCCTTTGGGAGAAGTACTTTGGGATAATCACCAACCTTTATCTCCCTTGACACTCTGCCAAAGACCTACTTGGCAAAGCCACACGGATTCCAGAATCAAACAGAGATGCCAACTGGGAACAGAATTAACAATGTTGCTTTCCTGCAAAGTGCCCATGTGCCTTTGCTTCTCTTTTAAGCCTTATGGGAGGGGCCAATCATCTCCAGGCCTTACTTCTGAGTTGTCCCTTTTGTTTTAACTGTTCATGCCTTCTGGCAGCTCTGCGCATGTGCGCATTAGGAACAGGCTCCTCCTGTTCCTCTGCCTCTCTGCTGTCTGACCCTGGAGGCTCCGGAGTCCGCACCTCACTCCCATATGGCCCTGGCCCCATCTCTGCCCCCGACGCAGAGCCCTCATATGGGCCTTCCCCAGCCTCCAGGACTGGCCCATGTTCCTTCCCAGCCTCCTCACTGTCTGACTCCGCTGCCAGCTCCACAGGCTGCTGGTGGACCATAACAAGGAGTGCCAGAACAACCCCAAATCTCCAGGATGAATTAACAGAGTCAAACAAAAACTCAATATATCTATTTTACCCTTAAAACAGTGTTAAATTTCAGAGCTATCATCATAAGATATTTGAGACTTCAAATCTTATTGGTTTTCTATCTCTTTTTTTATTGTTCCCTATAATAACAGCATTCTGTCAGGAGAGCATGTTTTGGCAAATGTACCATAAACCTGATAATGAAATAGAGAATAAATGAATTTTCAATAAGTTCTCTTTCCATCACTCTTTACTAATAATAAATATTTACTGAGCTAAAACATATCAGCATTCCAGAGATTTTTCATATTTTTCTCTAATTGTGTCTTTTACTTACTTCATTTCCCACCATTTCTTCATCCATTGATCTTTGGGGATTTGCTCAGCAAATACCATCCATCGCCATTTCTCTAGCATGTAAGTGAAAGGCATTGTTCCAACAATAGTGAGGGCCTGTTTGAGCAGAAAATTGATATCCGTTTCTGGAAAAGAACAAAATTGATTGAAAGGATTAAGCATAAATTTTATGTTGTTGAAATTGCAAAAATAAAAATAAAAATTGGTATCATACAAAGTAATTGTTCACAAAGTTCCTACTGTTCCTTATAACTGAAAGTAGGAGTTTTATTGGTAGAATAAAGCTAGATTTTTTTTTCAAATAACTCCCCAAAGAAGCAAGGCTAATTACATAATTTCTCTACCTGCTCTTTCATCTTCACTGATTTCTATTAGCATTCTGTACAATAATAACATTTTTACAATGATAGTTCTTAAACTGGTAATACCTGGCAGCATGTCTGCCATCTCACCTGTATCTTCTTGAAAAGTAGGTTCTAGTAAGCCAAGGGATTTCAGATACTTTGGAGTGGCTGCAGAAAGTGACATGATCTCCCCAACAGCTTCATGGAATCCTTCATTGGCCCCATTTCTTAGCAGGAAAGGTTGATCAGAATAGGCCATGTCATACTCAATATGGCCCATCTCATGGTGTGCTGTCAGGAAGTCTTCCATATTTATTTTTGTGCACATCTTAATCCTGCCAATGAATACAATTCAGGTAGAGATTATAACATGATAGTTTGAATGGCACTTTGACGTAGTTGCTAAAAATGGTGTGGTCTTTTATGCACTTAGCTTACTTTTCTAAATTAACCCTATACCCAACTTATGAGGAATATGGATTTCTGGTTTAATTGAGGTGGTATCCTACCATGGTAATTCTGGAGATAAAGGTGAAACATCATTCCTTCAATCTTATTATAATGGTAACCCAGACAAGATAACGGAACAGAGAGCCAATCATCAATTTATAGGGATTCACCGTCTTATTTGCAACAGTGTTGAGTTCAGTTCATCATTCAGATATAATTAGATATATAAATTTACAAACTGGAGCAGAATAACAGTTTACATATCAGATAGTTTAACATTTAATGAACAAATTGTAGATTGTAAAATATTTATCTCATCTATACTCCCAGTAGTAACCTGATATATACGGCACTGATATGTTGATTTTATCATGCAATCGGTTTTATTGCTAAATATATCCAGATTATGAAATTGAATATCTTAACTTTGCTGCTTGCTGTTATATCTGGAATTACCACTTTGTTCTTTTACTTACAGAAAATGGATGTAAAATCTGTGACTGAGTAGAAATAAGCTTTTGGTACCTGTAGTCATTTTTCCCCAGATCCCAAGCAGTAGGATGGCAAACAACTTTCCTTCCATCTTTAGGTTCCTCGAGCATAGAATTTTCCCAGAAATCCTTAGTCATATTGAAAAGTCCAATTGAGATGAAAAAATGTTCAGCAGCTTTAAATATTGAATTTACGGTCCATTTCTGGAAAAGATTGATTTTTACATCACCTAACAGTTTGTAATAGGGACGCGGTGGCTCAGTGGCTAAGATGCTGAGCTTGTCGATTGAAAGATCGGCAGTTCAGCAGTTCGAATCCCTAGTGTCGTGTAACGGGGTGAGCTCTCGTTATTTGTCCCAGCTTCTGCCAACCTAGCAGTTCGAAAGCACGTAAAAAATGCAAGTAGAAAAATAAGGACCACCTTTGATGGGAAGGTAACAGCGTTCCATGCACCTTTGGCATTTAATCATGCTGGCCACATGACCATGGAGACGTCTTCGGACAGCGCTGGCTCTTTGGTTTTGAAATGGAGACGCGCACCACCCCCTAGAGTCGGGAACGACTAGCACATATGTGCGAGGGGAATCTTTACCTTTACCTTTTTAACAGTTTGTAAGCCCAATGAACCCCATTCCCAAGTTACTGAGGGTCCCTTATGTTTAGCTATAGAGGTAGCCATGAAGGAAGGAAGACACTGAGATGTCTTCTGCCATTGTTGGGTAATCCAGGAGGTCAATCAACTTCCAAAGAAAATTGGATTAGACATAGGCAAGCCTCAACTCAGCAGCCTCTGCTGTAGTCTATTCTTAAAAATATATAAAATGGTCTCCCTATTGTTTATTCAATAGTGTGCTTCTCTATCCATCTCTTCTTTATCTTTCATTTAGAATTCTTAGTTCACACATTAAAATAGAACAAAGCCCAACAATTTCCTTTTTTCCTTCCCAGAAAATGACAGGGAAGAGTTATTCAATTAGCATGCACAGTAACAGGTCCTGACTTCATGCTGCTTCAAATGAAGTTGTGGCCAATGCTTTCCATCCAGTTAAGCAAATTGTCATGTCTATTTTCTCTTGCTGCTGAAATAATGCATACCTAGCTTTTTGCCCTGCATCTTTTGTGATTATTTTTTAAAATTTTACTCTGAAAAATAATATCTGGAACAGTATCCAGATTGGGCTCATCTGATAAAATAATAACCTGGAAATACTGAAACTTATTTGGAAAATCCATGACTTTTCTAGAAATCAGTCAGAGTGATAAGCCCACGTTTGCAGAGCATAAAGAAACCAAAAATATAAAGAAATGAAGATTCCGAGGCCCTCAAAAATATCTTATTCAATCAGTTCTTATCATGTTACTACTCTTCTACAAATCTTGAAGTCCTCCAAGCCTGCTGATACTTCTATCTTAAGTGGTGCTGTTTTGGTGGTATATGTAATAGTATAGCATTAAGAGATGTGTTAGATTTATTTATTCTTGACTTTGGTTTTATAATTAAACAGTTTGGGGAGGACAGGATTCAAAAACTTGGTATAAAATAATGTGTACAAATTATAGCAAAAGGGTTATTGCTCATTTAGTCAACTGCCTATATTTGTGTGTCTTACCTTCTCCTCCATAGCAGAAGTCACGTCAATGCTTGTTTTATTTGGATAGGGCACCATTAAAGGATATAAATTTGTCCAAAATCTACCCCACATGTCACCTTTAACAGAAAAAAAATGGAATTACATATAAAATTAAAATGCAGTAGTTTCTGAAAGCAAAGTATGGCTTGATTCTGTTATCTTAATGATCCAAGTACAGCTTTGTTCACTTTACTGTATTTTCACACTGAAACAAATTGTAGACAATACAGATCAGGCCTAAAGAACTAAAATCTTTCTATTTCTAATACTAAAATATTAATCTGGATCAGATCCTCGTTTAAGAGAAGAACTCTTCATAGTATTTATTAACAGTTGGTTTGATGATCAGGAACATCAAACAAGTTGACCAAAAGCTGAAGATGCACACTAGTTAAGGAGCTAAGCTAAACAAAATAAAACATTTTAAACAAATCACCAGGAAACTTCTGGCTAGGAATATGCCAACGCATGGTTATATTGACTTCTCAAAACAGAAAAGTATTGGAGGTCCTCGACTTACAACAGTTTGCTTATTGGCCATTGCAACAGCAGTGAAAAAAGTGACTTATTTTTCATACTTATGACCATTGCAGCATCCCCTTAGTTATATGAACACAATTCAGACACTTGGCAAGTGACTCATATTTATGACAGTTGCAGTATCCTGGGATCACATGATCATCTTTTGCAACCTTCGCACAAATGAAGTCAATGAGGAAGCCAGATTCAATTAACAATCATGTTACTAACTTAACATCTGCAAAGATTCAAGTAATAAAGTGGGGCAAAGCTGACGTAACAATTTAGCAACTGAAATTTTGGGCTCAATTATTATCATAAGTTGAGGACTACTTGTATATAAGTATCTTGGTCCATTCAATAAACGTAGCTATTAAAGTAGCATTTTCATACCAAGTAAATGAGCAGGAATAGCTCCTTTAGGATTAATGAGTTCTGGCCCATAGCGTTTGTACAGATGGAGCCGTACATAAGCATGTAGATGCTTATACAAAGGCATTATCTGAAAAAGAACAACAGAGAGAAAGGCAATTAATTAAGGGAAAATCATGATTGTTTTATTAACAGCTTGTCTTCAGAAGTTGTGGGTACTTCATCACTGGAAACTTTCAAAGACGGTCTGGACAGTCATCTGTCAGAAATGGTAGAGGGTCTCCTGCTTGAGCAGGGGGTTGGACTAGATGACTTACAAGGTCCCTTTCAACTCTTTTATTCTAGTCTGTTCTGTTCTGCTCTGCTCTGCTCTGCTCTGCTCTGCTCTGCTCTGCTCTACCCTGCTCTGCTCTACTCTAATTCTTCCATTCTGGTAATCTTGAAAAAAAATATTTTGCTCCTAAATAAATAAAGAGGTTTCTTTTTTTTTATTGAAAAAGTTTTACAAATACAGATTTTTCCCCCTCCCCCCCCATTTCCCTCCCTAACCCTCCCTTACCCTCCCCTCCCCCCATGACTTCCCCAGGGTGAAGTCCAAATCCAAATCACATTATATAATACTTTACCGCCCATCTACTCTACCCCTTGTGTACTATACATTGCTTCCTAACATACAACTATTCTACCCCATATATACTATACATTCCTACACAACTTTCAGCTAAAAGCTATCTGGTACTTCCTGGTTTGATATTTATTCTGCATAATCCATCCATTTCTCCACTCCAGTACATAGATCTCTTGGGTCCGGTCTTTTAAATATGCTGAAATCTTCACCAAAAAACTGGCCACCTTCAGAGTCCATTCTTCGATAGTAAACATAACATCCCTTTCCCAATATTAACCAATCAATAACCTAGCTGCTATCACCATATACAATATCAATTTTATTTCACCCAATGGAAAATCCTTAACTATACCCAATAAAAACAATTGAGGAGAAAATTGGAGTTTTTTCCTCAAAACATTTTACATTACCCACCAAATTTTTATACAAAAAGCCTTCACTTTCTTGCAGGTATATATGATAATATGTAGCATCCAAACAATCACCTCAGATTAATCCCTTCTTCCAACAGTATATTTAGTGTCTTTAATTACCATCATTGAAGAATACTTCTATATATAAACCCCCCCCCCCCGAGTGACTTTATATTTATATTCCGTATGATATGACCAAAATCCAACCACAACGGTCGTCTTTGTTTTTTGTTTTTTGTTTTGATGCAATCTGAGTCCTGATACCATACCATATTCTTCTATAATGTCTTTCATCTGAATTGTTAATTCCATCAATCATGTTAGGGTAACAACCAGATCATCTGCAAGTGGCCTTGTTCTGTAATCCTCTTGCCTTATAGCTATTCCCTTCAACACACTCATAGTCCATCTTTCTCAAAGTTTGTAATAGAAAGTTTCAAATCACTCGATCACAGGCCTTCTCCGCATCCAAAAACACCAGCATTGCAGGGATCTGTTTATTCCTCTCAAAATAGTCCAATAAATCTATAAGCCTCACATTATCTTTCATATATCTGCCTTCTATAAGTCCTGCTTAATCATAATGAATCACCTCTTAAATAACTGGCATTAATCTGTTGGCTAATACTTTTGTAAAAATTTTATAATCCATATTCAAGAGAGATATTAGTCTAAAATTTTCTGATTTTGTAGAACCTGCTTCCTCTTAAGGGGGTATTTTACCCCCTTGTTGTATTCGGCTTGGCTCCTCCCATGGCTTCGAGTTTTTGTGTTTTACCCTTGACTCCCTTCTTGTGTGGTGGCTTAGACCTCTGCTGTTGTTGTTTTTCTAGAATTTGTTTGTAGGCTGAACGCTGCAGTTCAATCTCTTGTTCAAATTGCTTTTCTTTATCACCTTCCTGTATTCCTAACACTGCAGATGTACGTGGAAATGTTGGGCCAATTTTTAAAACATTGAGGTAAAATTCTTCTGCTTTTTTAACAGTGTTTAGTCAATATCTCTCTCCTTGATGCCTCAATATTATGCCAATTGGAGCATCCCATCTAAATGGAATTTGTTGTTTCTTTAATTCAGTCACCAAAAATCCAAAATCCTTTCTGTCTCTTAACATCTTAGGCGGAAGCTCCTTATAAATTCCAATCTGCCTTCCATCCAGTTGTAAGGTAGAAACAAAAGACTTTTGCAAGATGTCATTTCTTATTTTTCTATCTGTAAAGTAGATCACCACATCTCTAGGCAATTGCCTTTCCCTTGCCACTCACGAATTCACTCTGTAACTCTTGTCAATCTTGCACAAAATCTCTTCAGGGCTAACCTTTAGCATCACAGCCAGGGCATCAGCACAAACCCTTCTCAAATCCTCTCTGTTGTTTTCCTTTATGCCTCTCAGTCTTACAGCAAACTCCATAAATCTGAATTGCATCATTGTCACTTCATTTTCAATCCTTTGCGTTTTATTATCCACATTAGAGATTTTATAAACAGCTTCCTTCATTTTGGATTCTACTTCTGAACTAAGTTCTTCCACTTTTTTATCAATCTGGACAACTACTTCTGAGAAGCCAGTCAAAACTGTCAGTATATCTTGCTTCACCTTGTCATACTTTTCTTGAACCACCTCCTTAATTTCCTGTTGAGATTTTTTAAACTTCTGATCCATAATTTCATCTTGTTTCATCAGAGCCGCAACAATAAATTCCTTCAAATCTTCAAAACCAGTCTCCTTTATCTGGCTCTTTGTCTGCAAGATGGAAGGCTGCTCTTGTGACTTATGAGTGAGGGAGCCCCCCCCCCTACAGCTTTAGTGTCTGGCTTTGTTTGCTTTGAAGCCATTCTGCCACGTAGTCTAACTTTTTCTAAAAAAGGAAGTCTTCCCTCCCTTTTCACCACCACAAAGTCCTCTCAAAAATTTCCCCAACTTTAATCAATTAAGGGAGAAGGAATAGATCAAGATCTCTTTAAAAAAGACTTTTCCCTTTTCTTCTAGCCAGCACTGTTACTTTAAGTACTTTGTAGCGTATTGAAACAATCATGCAAATCCACTTTCACTTTCAGCTTTTCCTACCACTGAAGCCAGACGCCATTTTAACAAACTTTCACTCTTTCTCCATTCTTTAGATTCAATCACAGGGCTAGTACAAATACTTGCAGATTTAAGTTTCAAGTCCAGATTCCACCCTGTTTATTTTGATAATTCTCTTTACTTTCGCTGATAAAGTTGGTTGCGTCGTCTGGCTCTGCTAGATGCAGAGTTGTCCCCGGAGTCCGGAGCCTCGGTGAGCTGGATAGGGAGCCTCATCCTGCTTCCTCCCCAGAGGCAAAAAAGGCAATCTGGGGACTTCACAGGGGGCTCTACCTGGTCTCACCGGCTCTCCTCACGGTTCCTGTGGAACTCTGAGTTTTTCAAGCCGCCTCTCAGCTGTAGAGGCGGCTCTTGACAGACAGCGGGGCTGGCGGTCTTGAGACTATCTAGCGACAACCGTGGCGCCAACCGGAAGCCAATAAAGAGGTTTCTTATTAGGAAATATGGTGACTGGCTCACAATCTTTCAGTACATGAACTTAACCCTCTTGGAACTAAATTCTGCTAGTACCATTGCTCCTATTGGTATCACCAGTTACAAACTCTATTATACTGTTTATAAAACCATGTGAAATGTATACTGTAAAAAACCCCCGTGGTATATCTACAATCTACAAAGATGGTGATAATAGATTTTTTTCTCCAATGGTAGCATCAATATTAAAATGTCATTTCATGGTAGTCTGCATCTGTCAAGTTGCCTCATTTTCTTATGCCCGAGCATGTTAAAGAGAGTGATATCTAGATGTTCTGTTACTGACTGGTAAGATGTTATGCAGGATGATTCAATCAAAGTCGATGAAATCTACAATCTAATGTATTATGGACATTGGAAATAAGGACTGCACCAATAGCCAATTGTTACCATTGTGACAATCACAGCCTGCTGGTATGCTGTTTTCTTAACTCAAGGACTGGTTAATTTATTTATCAATTATTTATTTATTCATCAATTGCAACACCCATATGAGCAATTTTGTTTATTGCCATAAAAATAGTTTTGCCTTGGTGCAGTAAAGCAAAATATTTGAAGCTAAATCTTACTTGCTTAAATGTATTTTCCACATCAGTAATCAGCTGTGCACGTTGGTATTGAAACTCCTGTGGAAGATCTACTTCATAATTTGCTCTCCAATAATCTCCATAGTCAGCATAGCCTGAAAAACAAATGTCTGTCACTCATCATGACATTAATTTCTAGAACAATGCATTTTAAAGTTAATATTAGGCATGGTAAAATCCTCTGGTGAATAATGGTAACTGGCTTTTGTAGAAACTGTAGCCCAACATCTGGAAGGGAAAGGCTAATGTCATAACAAATAATCTACTTTAACCTGGATGCTGTTTAGACATCAACTCCTAAAATTCTCCAGCCATTATGGCCAATGCTGACAATTCTAGGAGTTTAAATCCACACAACTGGAATGCATCTAGGCTGGGCAGATTGAATAGTGATCATTTCACCATTTCATTATGTAATATTATGGACAGGGAGGAACAAATATAGAGAATGAAGCCTTATTACAACTAATAATTCATAGTTAATGTTATACATCAGATGGATGAATTAAAGAGTAATGGTGGATGGTTAATACTTTGGTTAATAATTAGATTAGATTAGAAGCATTTCATCATGTATAAATGGAACAAGCTACAAAAAGAAGAAAGATTTCCATCTTCTCTATCAACCTCAGAAAGGGAATATTCTGAATCCTTGGGATCTTGAATAGACTGCCCTTCTAGAGACAGTTTCAGTAAACTGAATGGCATGTAACTTCACTGTGCAAATACAAAAATAATATTTACACATATTAATTTGACTTTGAGATTTAATATTTGTGATTTTCCATATTATTTTTCAATGGTATTACATAGAACTGATGAGTGGACAAAAGAAATAGTTTCTCCCTGACCTTGTTTAAAAGAAAGAGAACAATTGTTTTTCAATATTAGGAAAATGTGTTTTTACCCTATTTTTTAAACTCAGTGTATTAGCTATCTAATATTACTTGTAATTTATGAACAGGTTTTTCAGAGATGTAGATTATGTATGAGCTATTCTGATGGAATATGATAGTCATTTACTGAAATTCTTGTATATATATTTCTTCCTTTTTTTACTGTTTTTTTTCTTTTTTTCTGTTATGTTTAATTGACACCCAATGCTTTAGCATTTTATTAATTTATGTTTATACTCTCTTTTCTACAGGAGCCCCAGTGGTGTAGAAAGTGCATTGTTTTATTTTCTTCCTCAAAAATAACCCTATGAAGTAGCTCACACTGAGTGTGATTGGGATAAAGTCAACCAGTGAACTTCCATAGCTCTATAGGCTAGAAATTGAGTTTCCCTGCTTCTAGGGCACTCCACATTAGTTATAGTGCTAACGTCACTTTTAATTTTTTAAATATTTTTATTAAATATTATTATTATTATTATTATTATTATTATTATTATTATTATTTGTTAATCTTTAGTGAGATTCACAGCCTTTGAGGCTGGTTAATAGCTCAGCAGCTCGAGTCCTAACCAACGACCTAGGAACTGTTAAGGTATCGTCGGAGGATGTAAGCTGTTCCGAGTAAGGTGGTTTTTTGTAGAGTCAAAATGTTCAAGTCCGGCAAATTTAGAATTTCTAAATAGCGGGGTAGCCCTTTGGGTATTGTTCCAAGGGCTCCAGTTACAATCGGGACAACACACGATTTCTTTTTCCACAGTCGCTCAACTTCAATTTGCAAATCCCGGTACTTTGTGATTTTTTCTTGCTGCTTATCTTCAATCCGTGCATCACCAGGTATTGCAATGTCAATGAACCATACCTTTTTCTTTTCAACTATTGTTATGTCAGGTGTGTTGTGGACCAAGTGCCTATCAGTCTGAATCCTAAAGTCCCACAAGATCTTGAGTTTCTCATTCTCTAAAACTTTCTCAACCTGATGTTCCCAGTGGTTTTTGCTGTACTCAAATCCAAACTTCTGGCACAATTTCCAGTGAATGATCTTAGCAACACGGTCATGGCATTGTAGGTAGTCAGTTTGTGAAATTTTGCTGCACCCACAGATCAGGTGGTCGACTGTCTCATCTTTCTCATTGCAGAGGCGGCATTTGCTGTTGGTGGTAACATGTTGAATTTTTGCCTTCATGCAGTTTGTGGCTAGGACTTGTTCTTGGGCTGCCAAAATAAAGCTTTCTGTTTCTTTTTTCAGTACTCCTGATCTTATCCAGTTCCAAGTTAGTTTCTGGTCAGCTTTGCCTTCAATACTTTTCAAGTATTGGCCATGCAGAGCTTTGTGTTTCCAATTTTCAGCTCGCTGCTCAGTTACTTCTTTCTTATATTCTGCTTTTGTTTTAGTTGTCTTTAAAAGGCCTCCTTTATTGGCTTCCGGTTTGCTGCTGGCCGCCGCCAGACGTTCCTCTGGGATCGTCAGCTCCCTCTGCCTGTATAGAGCCGCCGTTACAGCGGATGGCGGCTCGAAAAAACTCCGTTTCCAAGAGGAAACGGAGATAGAGCCGGCAGGGGTGGGTAGAACTCTCCGCAGAGTCCCAAAAGTTTTTTTTTAACTTTTGGGACGGAGCGGATGAGAAGCCCCATATCCCCTGCCGCTGCTCCGGGCTTTGGGAGACCTCTGCTTATGCAGAGCCAGGCGTCAAGAGCAAGCCTGTGAATCTAAAAGAATAATTAAAGAAATGAAGAACTGGACCCTTAATACTGAACCGCAAGTATCTCACCCTTTCAAAAACTATTTAAAAGAAAAGAGCAGAGGAAAAGAGGGAAAAAGAGCCTTCTAAAATGGCGTCTGCTGTGGCTGGAGAAGGGCTAAAAGGGAAAGTCCTTCCGTTTCTCATTATTACAATGTAGCGGAATAAATATCACTGGCTACATTTCTAGAGAAAACCTCGCTCCTGTGCTGCTCAGAAGTTTTTTTTAATGAGGGAAAGTCTTTTTGTTTTCTATTTCTTCTCTCATTTTTGCTAAATCTTGTCTGTGTGGGAAATGGCATCAGGACTTACACAGCTGGACAAACAGGGGGGGGGAATTTCCCCCCTTAAGAAATTGCGCCAACAAATTTCAACTCTCCAGCGTCAGAAACCCGATTTTAATATATTAGAATTTATCCTTGAAGAGATTGTAAGAAGGGATGAGATTGTGAATCAGCAACTTGAAAAATTTAAGCAGGAAATTAAAGAAATTGGTGAATTGGTGAAATCAAAGTCTGACTTCTTGAATAAAAAGATTTCAAAAGCTGCTAATGGTTTATCAGGCTTTCTGATTTGGGTGGAGGCAAAGACTGAATTATTAGAGACTAAAATGAAGGAAATCGAGGAGAATTTGGATGACATGACTCAAAAAATTAAAAAGGATTTGATAAACATTCAGGATAATAGCTTGGAAGACAAATTTAAAATGGAGACTGACCAAAAGATTGGTAATGAGGAAAATGTACAACAGAGGATTGAAAGAGAAGTTTTAATGACTCAATATAATTTTACAGAATATGCAATTAGACTGAGAGGTCTGCAGGAAAATAATAGAGATGATTTAAGGAAAGTATCTTCTGAAATTCTGGCTGGGATCTTAAAGGTTCAACCTGATGAAGTGTATTGCAGGATTGATAGAACTTATAGAATAAACTCCTGGTGGGCAAAGCAAAGGCAATTGCCTAGAGATGTGGTGATCTATTTTACAGATAAAGAAATTAGGAATAATATTGTGCAGAACTCTTTTAATTCCAATTTGCAATTTCATGGAAGAAAGATTTGGATTTTCAAGGAGCTCCCGCCCAAGATGTTAATGGAGAGGAAGAAATTTGGCTTTTTAGTGACTGAATTAAAAAAAAGAAATATCCTATTCAGGTGGGACATCCCAGTTGGTTTAATATTGAGATATCAAGGCGTAAGATATCAATTGCACACTGTTGAAAAAGCGGAAGATTTTTATCAAAAAATTCTAAAAATGAATTTAACACCTTTAGGCATAATACAGGATAAGCAAAAGGAGTTGGAAATAAAAGGAAAACATCAAATTACAGAGGCTGTGATGGATAAATTGTCTTTGGACTCCCTGGAGACCCCAGCTGGACTGTTTATAAATAAGAGAGCAGTGTCATCCGAACCCAAGGTGATGAATCATCAAGTCACAGACAAGTGCGCAAATCAATCAGTTGATATACAAGTGACGGAGAAGAAAGATGAGATGATAAAATTAACCCAACAAGAACAATCCACAAAGCAGAATGAAAATCAACCAGCAGATATACAATTGGTAGGCAAGAAAAGAGGATGGAAATTCAACCTGAAAAAGAAAAAGAAAAGAAACAGATCTTATAGAAACAGCAATTTCTAAACTAAGCAACAGTGAAGCCAGGCGCTTTAAAAAATGAATGAATATTAGAAAAGATAGTGGCGGCGAACAATTGTCTGATACTATCCTGAGGATTGTGGCAGATCTCTGCAAGGCCATGATTTTGGGATGTGGAAAGAGCCTCACTTTGTTGGATTTGAATCATCTAATTTTTTCTTATTTACCTTTTTTTTCTCTTGGAAATATATTATAACTACTTTGAGTTATAAGGCAGGAGAGTTTTGCCGGGGCATGCAGAAGATCTGGATGTTACTCAGTAGGATGATGGGAATTAACAATCCTGATGAATACCACAACTATAACCATACGGATATATTCATAATTATAATGTCACTCGGGTGGTTGTTTTTACTTTTATACAGGTGTGAGGATATCTACTACTGATGGGGGCAGAAGATGACTGAAGATTTTGAATAAACTGTTGCACCAGCATGTTATTTTACCCTATTATGGGTGATGGATTTAACAATCTAGTGGAAAGACATCAAAGAAGATATTATATGGATCATAAACTTAAAGTTATTGTCTTTTCTCTTTTTACATAATGAAATGCATATATAGATATGTGTATATCTTAGTAATGTGGGCAGTTGATTATATTTAGAATTGTACTGCATGATTTTGTAGGAATTGAAGGGTTGAAATAGGTTAGTTTACTGATTGTTATAAAATGGGATGCATATATAGAAATGTGTATATTTTAGTAAAGTGGGTAGTGGATTATATTTAGAATTGTATTGTCTGATTTCAAGTCATATATTTAGAGGAGTGGAGGAAGTGGACAGAATTGAATAAATTTGGTTGCAGGGAGAAGGCCGATTTAAAATGTTATATTAATATATATAAAAGATTAAAGGTTAATTTGTAATAATACTCAATAAGTTTAGGGGAGGAGAAAAAGGGCAGATTACCGTAAAAATGGGAGTTATAAGATTAACAAGTTAAGGGTCAGTATTCCGAGAAGGGATTAAGGGAAAGGGAAGATATTATGTATGTAACTAGTTATGAAATAGCCTATTGTTGTGAAGAAGTCACAGGGGGGGTTGAGTGGAAAGGGTGGGTTAGGGAAGAGGGGGGGGGGAAAGGGGGAAAAACTTGTATTTGAAAACTTTTTCAATAAAAAAAAAAAAAAAGGCCTCCTTTATTTACTTCCTTAATCATTGGTTCTTCACTTTTCTGGATGTAATCATTCAAGCTGCATTTTTCTTCTTCCACAGTCTGCTTTACTTGTAGGAGTCCTCGACCACCCTCTGCTCTTGGTAAATATAATCGATCAACATCACTTTTAGGGTGCAAGGCATGATTCATTGTCATAAGCTTCCTTGTTTTTCTGTCCAAATTGTCTAACTCCATCTGGGTCCAGTCAATTATTCCTGCAGAGTATCTAATCACAGGTATAGCCCAGGTATTTATGGCTTTTATGATGTTTCCTCCACTCAATTTGGACATTAATATCTTACGAATTCGCCAAATATACTTGGCTGAAGTTAATTCCTTGACTTTATTATGCATTAAGTGAGAGGCTTCTAAAATCCCCAAGTACTTGTAGCCTTCTTCTGATTTTACTGTCTTTATCATTTCTTCATTCTCTAGTTCTATTCCATCCTCTTCTTATGATTTTGCCTACTTTGGTTGCTATTGTTGCACATTTGTCAATTCCAAACTGCATACCAATGTCTTGGCTGAATTCTTTTGTGTTTTCAATTAATAAATTATATTATTATTATTATTATTATTATTATTATTATTATTATTATTATTATTATTATTATTATTATTATTTATTATTATCAGGGCGGTGAACAGCCAAGATTAAAATACATACAATATGAAAATTGAAATAATTTAAAACATGATTAAATTAATTTGGCTTCCCCAATTTAAAACCCTTTACCCATAAAATTAACCAGTTAAAATTTTTTAAGCCAGCCCGGCTTGCTGAAATAGAAAAGTCTTCAAGGCTCGGCGGAAAGTACGGAGGTCCGGGATCAGTCGTATCCCTGGGGGTAGCTCATTCCAGAGGGCGGGTGCCCCCACTGAGAAGGCTCTCCCCCTGGGGGCCGCCGGTCGACATTGCTTGACCGACGGCACCCTGAGGAGACACTCTCTGTGGGAGCATATTGGCCGGTGAGAGGTTATCTGTGGCAGAAGGTGGTCTCGTAGATACCCAGGCCCTAAGCCATGGAGCACTTTAAAGGTGAGAACCAATACCTTGAAGCGCACCCGGAAGACCACCGGAAGACAGTGCAGCTCGCGCAGGAGAGGTGTTAAATGGGAGCGCCATGTTGCCCCCACAATCACCCGCGCGGCCGCATTCTGGACCAGTTGGAGCCTCTGGGTGCTCCTCAAGGGGAGCCCCATTATCAAATTATAAGTTTGATATAAAAATCAGCTATGAATTATTAGTGCAAACAATATTTCCTTTTTTCCCCTTTCTCTATTAACATCACAAGGTGGATTGTAAGATATTCATTGACCAATTTTCCCCAAGCTGGGTACACTTATGTTGATTATTAATGCAGAAATTATACTACTTCAATGAATTAATATTCCTGAATCCTTCTCCACCATAACACTGACTGTGGACGATGAAGGTTAAGATACAAAATAAATTGAGGGTGCTGGTTTTAAAAAAATTCATAATATTCCACTTTAGCAGCATTTTGCCATGTATGTAGCAGCATATACATCAGCCATGTATATTAAAGAAGTAATGCTATGAAAAAATAGCTTTATAAAATACAAAAGACTCAAAAATATCATCTTCAAGAGGAGAAAAATATATTCATGCTGATAATCTTTGATATTGTAACTTACCCCTCAGTCTTGCATAGTTATTTTTCAGTTCAACATAACTTTCATATAAAGGCCTCATCTTCTTGCCAACATCAGCTCTCCAGCCTTCCCAGGCCCACAATCTCTCTGAGTAATTCCAGTTGTTTTCCATTATGTGATCCAAACCTGTCACCATAAAATCAGGTTAGATCCTATTATTTATTTGTTTGTTTGTTTCCTCATTAACAGCACCAGTCTTATGCTTGGGACATGGATAACACTCGCCACATCATGTTGCCACGTTTCAAGATTTTTTCCCCCTTTGAGGAGCTGGGGTGGGCGTGGCCTGTTTGTGATGCATCCAGTCTGCAGGCCGCCAGTTTGACACCCCTGCTTTGGGGTGACATACAGCAAAATGAAACAAACCAGAAACAATACAAAAAAATAAATTAGTAATGCAAAGTAGATATACACAAATAGAGGCACATCTGTGTGTCAATCATTTGTAGCTGAAAGCTCATTAAAAAGGGAAGGTTTTCACAATTTTTCTGAATACAAGAAGGGAAGGTGCCATTTGACCTAATAGGGTAACATATTTCATAAAACTATCTGACTCTTATGAAGTTTGGATGGAGAAGAGATTCTTATCAGGCCTGCCTAAGAAGTCGGAATCAAATGGGCAGGGTTTGGCCAACTTCTTTAGTCCATGCAAGCACAAAAGAATATTAAATCATTTTATAGATCATCTTACCTTGCACATTCTGTGGATTCTATTCAATTGACACCTACTCATCAATTGACATCTACTCATCATTAATACAGGCAATTGTACAAACACACATACACTCTTACCCAACATATCTCCAGATG
This sequence comes from Arizona elegans, assembly GCA_022577455.1. NCBI lineage: Eukaryota > Metazoa > Chordata > Lepidosauria > Squamata > Colubridae > Arizona > Arizona elegans. The sequence continues at coordinate 32,853,162 of JAKOOJ010000006.1, forward strand.
CTGTATTTTGCCTATTTTTCCTCATTAGTGTCCAGATAACCCTAAACAGAGCTACTAATCACTTCCATATCGTATCTCATCTGCTCTGAAGTCAAGACGAGATACAGTGCGTGCTCATCCATGTATCTTTGGGCTGTAATCACTTCATGGTCATGATTTTACAAGCCGCACTAAACTCTCCCCTGGGACATGGATGTTGAAATCACTTAAGATTTTGGGAACTCCTATCCCAGCCAAGATCTCATGATGAGCCACTACTGGACAGCTAAGAAGAGTGTACAAAAGGAACAACCTGAATTTATCTATACAGTCCAGTTCCCTCCTCCAACCCCAAAAAAACTCTTGGAGCAGTGCTTGTCACAATTTTTGGAATCTCAAAAATTACCAGTTACCCACTTTCTAAACTTTAATGTTAACACCTGATCCTGGCCCTGAAATCTGAGAGGACAGACCTGTAATTAGTCTAACCAGGTCCCACTGACACTTGCTAGGTCTGCATATTTGTTCACCAGCATATTATAAATGGATGCTGTCTTATTTCATACAAATCTGACATTTACTAGTAGCAACTGAAAAGCAAGGATCTCTGGCAATTTGGTCACTTGTCACCCGGTTGGAGCCACTGATTTAGAAGTAGGGCTCTGCACTAGTTCCTCTTTATCCTATAATCACACACCATCCTCTTTTTCTAATTCTAGTATGAGCATTTTTCAGCCTTCCCAACAATCACCCAGAGCATGACTTAAAATGTGGATTGGTATATAGTATTAGTGGTGGATTGTTCAAATACTTCAGAAAAAAGAGCCTTAAATGATGTTTACATGCTTGTAACATGTACAATGCTGTGTTCAGATAGATCATTGATGAAATGCACAGTTCTTTTCCCTCCATTTGACCCAAAACTGAATATATAAGATACAGTTGATAATCTCTTCCTGTAGGCATGAGTTTTGATCAAATAAATAAATTGAGGGAAAGGCCTCTTAGATTTTCTTTATTTTTCTATTTTCTCTTAAAATTTCTACATTTACTTTATTTTTCTTGCTGCTACTTATTCTATCTGCACACTTTGAAAAATGCTGCTTATCTAAATGAGATTAATATAATGGGTGTATAAGTGTACACACACACACGCACGCACGCACACAAACAGATTGTTTTAGTTTAGCATGAAACATAATGCTAATAGTGCCATTAAGACACAGGGGCTATAATAAACAAAAATATCCAAACAAACCCATTTTTTTTTCTGTTTTGACACTTAACAATTAATGTACAAGCTGAAGATTGTGTAAGATTTATTTATTTATGTGTGTAGCTTCTCATCTGATATGAAAGTTAATTTGGGCAGCATTTATCAATAAATTAAAATAAATACATAAAAAGTCACAATTAAAATTTAACTATAAAAAAGACACAAGAAACAGTTAATGATATTAACTACAGTAAGGGAGCCATTGCAAAATCAGATCCAGGGATCTCTGGGACTAGGGAGATTGCAAAATCTCCCTAGTCCCAGAGATCCCTGGACCTAACAACAGTGCCTTGAAGTATTTGTGGAATGTTAAAAGGGATGTAGCTAATTTCACTTCCAGGAGAAGATTCCACATGGCAGACATCATGGCAGAGTAGGTTTATCTTCTGGGACCCACCAGATATAATCCCCTGGTTTGCCAGATCTGATGAGGTAGGCTGATGTAATCAGAGAGAGATGGTCCCTCAGATAACCTAACAAAAGATACTGGTACTTATTTATAGATCTTACCTGGTTCTAAGGGTAAACAATTAAAATGATCATCTTGCTTGCACACTGTCCCAGTGCTGTACAAGGTACTCATTTTACGTAAAACAGTATCCAGCTGTAATTTAAATGAGAAGAAGCTTTGTTTGAAAGAAGCATAAAATAGTATTTCTTTTATTCAAAAACAGCAGGGACAGCGAAGACAGGTACAGATAAGGGCGAACATCTATCTACCAACCCACACTCAACAGTGTGGTAGATTATAGTCCATAACATTCAAGAAGAGGCCTTCATCCTGCATGGATTAATTTGGGGTGATGCTGCGGCTGATATTATTACTACTACTATATATGCCTTACCGGAATGAAGGAAGAACAGAAATCATTTTGTACATAACACCTAGGTTGAATTTACCATAGAAGTCATCTATGATACTTGGCAACATACTTGGTCTTTTGTAGATGAATCTGTTGATCCATTCTGGAGCAAACGAATCTGGAGCTTGATGGTTTCATTAGTAATCTGATTCACATTGAACATGCTAGCATTCCTGGAGGCTTCTTCATAAAATTTGGAGAATATGTTGTCTTTTTCATGCTGAAAAAAAAATATTAGAATTTTGAGTTTTTCTATCAGGCTCATTCAGAACTGAACTGAGGATTCAGAATTTTTTCCCCACTTTTCCTGTCTCTTTTTAATTACATGCAATACATTAAGGATTTGAAAGTTGATGCAAATCTGTTTCATGGCCAGGTTTGCAGAATAGATTTCTGCCCTGCCAGTTATAAGTGTAGATTTGCAATTTAAAAACATTTCCATAAATCTGCTGGTACTAAGGGAAAGAACTTGCTTGTTTTTTGAAAATGTACATGGTATATGGCATTCTTCATTTTTTTTTTCATTTTTCCAATAAAAATCATATTCAGACTATGCTTCTTCTGTAGCACTTCCTATACAACTAACTAAATACTAGAGAGCATCTAGGAAAACACTATAGAAATGGAAAAGAAATTGTAAGATCTCCAATCAATTTTCAAAACTGATTTCTTTTTAAAGGAAAACACTAAGATTAATGAAAGTTCTCCCCCACTGGCCACCACCTGATGCTAGGTATGTTTGAAGTACATAAATGTATACATATTCTACTACCCATCCAATTCAGTAGGCAGGTTGGGCATGCTCTAGGTCCTGTCAGTTAAGGAATGTCAGCTGGCAGGAATCAGGGGATGTGCCTTATCTGCTGTAGCCCTGGCCCTCCCTCCAGAGATCAAGATGACCTTGATTCTGCTGGCATTTTGTAAGGCCAGGAAGACTTGGTTGTGTTCCTGGGACTAGGGCCCTAATTTATTTATTTTTTTTAAATTTGATTTATATGCCGCCCTTCTCTGAAGACTCAGGGCGGCTTACAATGTGCTCAGCAATAGCCTTCATCCTTTTGTATATTTATACAAAGTCGGCTTATTGCCCCCACAACTGGGTCCTCATTTCACCTACCTTAGAAAGGATGGAAGGCTGAGTCAACCTTGAGCCTTGGCGAGATTCGAACCCTGCAGTAATTGCAGGCAGCTGGTCTTAATAACCAGCTTAATAACAGGGTGCCTTAAACCCCTGTACTACCAAGGCTCTATCAAAGGCCCTATTTCTTGGCTGTATTATCATCTATGACAATAGTTCTACTCAGCAATCCCATATATTTTTAAATATTATTTTAATTGCTTTTAATTTGTTTTTGTTTTATATATCCTGTCCATAGTCACTTGTTATGATGGGCAGATAAAAAAAGTATATGAATAAATAAACAAACAAGCAAGTTATTCCCTTTCAGGTTAAGCAATGTTAATGGAGTATGAAATAATAATTAAAGAGTTCAAAAGTATAAGAGCCATGATGGCGTGGTTAGAATGCAGCATTGCAGGCTAATTCTGCTGACTGCCAGCAGTTCAATCCTGATGGGGCTCAAGATTGACTCAGCCTTCCATCCTTCTGAGGTCAGTAAAATGAGGTCCCAGATTGTTGGGGCAATATGCTGATATTATAAACTGCTTAGAGAGGGCTGTAAAGCACTATTAAGCAGAATATAAGTCTAAGTGCTATTGCTATAAGAAAATGAAATATAGCTGTACAATGGTGCATAGCCACACAATTTACTATACTGCATTTCTTCTTCATTACTATACTGCAATTTACTATACTGCACTATACTTTGCATTTCTGTCCTTGCAAAGCATTCTTGCTTTCATTATGTCCATATATCACTTTATATATTGTTTCTCTTCTTTTGATGAACCTATCACCTCCTTCCAACCAAGGCCATCTTGGTCTTCCTTTTCATCATGACCCCGTTCACTTTTCTTTTATAGACCCATTTTTACAGTTTAATTTTCATTCAATTTGACTTCTTTCATACCAGCCACTCACTACTATCATTCATCACCCATTCATTTTTTTAACCCGCTCTCTTTTTGTTTTAGAACACACATTTAATTATCCCACTCTGACCATATAAAACTCCCTTTCATACTTCTCTTGACAAATCCAACTTTAATTTCCATATAATAATGTGGGCAGATACATTCTACTATACCCAGCCATGTTTAATTCTTTTGACAAACACTCATTCTTCAAAATAGGCCACAGCAGCTTTCCACCTGCATTTACATTTTAAAATTTATCCACTGATTTTTTTAAATCATCATAATCATTCTACCAAGCCACACAAATTCATCTACTTACTCTAATTATAATTGTTCACTCCATTTTTCCTGTCAAACACAATTACTTTGGAGTTTGATACTTTAATCTTTAAACTGCATATGCATTTTGTATAATATTCATGCATATCATTCAACTATAGGCTCAAGATCCAGATGGATCTCAACAGACGAACACTGGGCCCTAGCTAACAAAATGAAATTCAATGTAGAGAAAAATAAGGTTTTACACCTAGGCAAGAAATATCAAATGTACATGTACATATTAGGGGAAACCTGGCTTAATAGTAGTAACTCTGAGAGGGATCTTGGAGTCCTAGTGGACAATCATTTAAAAATGAGGCAGCAGTGTGGGGCGTCAGCCAATAAAGCCAACAATCCTAGGTTGTATTAACAGAGGGATAGAATCAAGATCATATGAAGTATTAGTACCTTTATAAAGCCTTAATAAGATCACATTTAGAATACTGCATCCAGTTTTGGTCACCATATTATTTTTAAAATGCAGATTTCGGAAAGACTGCAGAAAAGAGCTACAAAGGGGATTGGGGGTTGGAGGCTAAAACATATAAAGAATAGTTGAAGGAATTGGACTTGTCTAGTCTAGTGAAAAGAAGAATTAGGGGTGATATGATAATAGTGGTCCAATATTTGAGGGGCTGCCATAAAGAAGAGGGTGCCAACCTATTTCCCAAAGCACCAGAAGGCAAAACAAGGAACAATGGATGGAAAATAATCAAGGAGAGAAGCAACATAGAACTAAGGAGAAATTTCCTAGCAGTGAGAACAATTAACCAGTGGAATGGCTTGCCTTCAGAAGTTGTGGATGCTCCATCACTGGAAGCTTTTAAGAAGAGATTCGACAGCCACTTGTCTGGAAGGGTATAGGGCAGTGATGATTAACCTTTTTGCCATTGCGTGCCAAAAGCAGGGGTCATCAGGGGGGTCATGCACATGCGTGCCTGTGGTGGCTCCGTCCTTCGAGCCTTTCTTATCGGAGGAAGAAGGCTCTGAACATGAAGGAGAGGAGACGGCCAGGCCTCCCTCTCCAGGACCCTCCTCTCTGGCAATGCCTCAGGTGTCTCTCGAAGAGAAGAGATTGGCCAGGAGCCAGGTGTTTCCGAGCCATTGGATAGTGACGAAGAAACATTGTGGTTGGACCCATGCCAGTGTCGGAGAGATAAGTGGGCGCAGCAGAAAAGGAGGCGTGCCAGAGATTAAGCTGAGTCACTGGACCACACCCCACAGGCTATAAAAGGGAGTGTGGTGGCCATTCGGACTCTGTGACGGACAAAGCTAATCTCTGGCGAGGCACTTTGCACCTTCGGATACAACACCTATTTGCTGTGGATTTAATTACAAACTGGACTATTCAAACTGTGTGTATTTTTGTCTGTGTTATCGGAGTAAAAGTTCTTGGCAGGCAGCCACGGAGTTGCTGCCAAGTTCCTTATCACTGACATTGAGTGTTTGAAGAGTTTATTTAACCCTCGGCTGGCTGGTTGGGTGTGTGCGTGGTACGGGGACAGAACAGTGCCCACACCCATAATTCAATGTGCCTTCCCACCTATGCACACGTGACCCCCTGTGCTCCCCCACTTTTGGCACATGATGGCACAGTGGGCCCGGTAGGCCCATTTTTCGCTTTCCCCAGGCTCCAGAGTCTTTCTTGGAGCCTGAGGAGGGCAAAAACGGCCTTCCCCACTCCCCGGAGATCGTCTGGAGGCTGGAAACGGCCCGTTTCTTGACTTACAGTGGGCTCAGAAGGCCCAAAAATCAGCTGGCTGGTGCGCACATGCATGCTGGAGCTGAGCTAGGGCAACGCTCATGTGCCCACAGATATGGCTCCACGTGCCACCTGTGGCATGTGTGCCATAGGTTCGCCATCATGGATATGGGGTCTCCTGCTTGTGCAGGGGGTTGGATTAGAAGACCCTCAAGGACCTTTCCAATTCTGTTATTCTGTATTATTATATAATAATAATAATAATAATAATAATAATAATAATAATAATATTTTCAATCAACAACATGACACCATCTACATGTATAAATCAGATGCACATTTATAATTCACATCATGCTTTTCAGTAAAAAAAGGAGAGAAAGAGAGAGAGAGGGAGAGAGAGAGGGAGAGAGAGAAAGAGAGAGAGAAGATGCAGACTAATTACCAGCCTTAGTTTGAATCATGCCATATGCAGCAACCCTTGATGATAGTATGGGCTGATCAGAGTGGTAAGGATCTTGGCATATATTGGCGAGGAAGCTTGGAACACAACCATAACTGGTTTTTACCCCAAGAATGTTCATGTTTTTTCTACAATAATTAGGTTTACTATTTAGGGCTTCTTTATAAGCCAATATAGTGCTCCCTGCATCCCACTAGTCCAGAGGCACATGAAGTATTGTGATGCATACTACTGGTAATGAGGAACCAAAAACAGTTAACAGTGATTAAGGAGTTTATATAGATATGTAAAGTATTTTAATTGATAGTGATAAGAAGTCTGGGAATAAAACATACACAGAGCACTAGATAATATTAATGTACTCTAACACAGATTATAGTATAAAATATAAGATGAATATTCTTTCAATTTTTTGGTCCTGCATAAAATACTATTATTTCTTGGTGATATCCTACCAAGTATTATCAGATCCAACCAAAGTCAGCTAGATACTACCTCCATCGTTAGGTCACAACTAACAACACACTAAATGTTATTAATTAAAAAAATTAATTAGATTAAATATTAATTAAAAATTTAATGAAAATAATTCCCAAAATTTAAAAAGGTATTTAGACAGTAGCAACCCCCAATTTAAAGAAAATTGTGTACAAAAAGCAACTGGACTTTCCTGATTTCATTGAACTGAAAAAGCTACTTGGATGAGAAGCAAAATGTTTTCAGTGAAAAAACCAAAAAAGTCTAGTTGCCTTTTGGGAAAAAACCTTTGAGATAAAGAAAATTATTTTAGCTATTTTTTAGTAACTCATGATGCTGCTGTCTTAGCTTGTCTGTATGTATTTTAATTTGTAATTTGAGACCATACAATTGGTCTAGATTTCATGTCCATTATTCTGGCCAATGACCATGCTGGTTAAAGATAATGAAAACTGCCACCCAGCACATCTGGAAGGTAATGGATTGGAGAAGGTGTCTTAAATGATTGCTGATATCACAGTTCTTAATAAGTTATAATAGCTTGAGCACTAGAAGGAATATGCCGATATCCCTAATAGATTCAGCCAATGATAATTAGTTACCTTAAGATCAAGCAGGAAAAAATGTGTTGGCTTAACTGCTGAAATTGATGAATGTAAAATTTACATCATGATCATTTACATAATTTGAAACTTTTCATATACACATGTCATTTGGTGTTTATTTCCATAAATAGAGAATTTCTATAACAATGGAATCAAAGTGATACACTAGGTAGGTGACTGAAGTCAGCAAATATACAGGGCATTCAGAAAGTATTCAAACCCTCTTCAGTTTTGCCAATTATGTTATGCTGCAGCCTGAGTCTACAGTAGAGGTGGAATTCACTTACCTTCCCTACCGGTTCACAAATGTGAGCGTGCGCACACACTCTCTCGCTACGCTTGCATGCACCACTTCTGCAAATGCTCACGGCCTTCTGTGCATGCGCAGTAGTCGCACATTACATCCAGCCGGGTGGGAGGAGGCTCCCTTAGTCACCGCTACCAGTTCGCACGATCTAGACAGAACCAGCTGAATCCTACCACTGGTCTAGAGTTGTTGAAAGGCATTTTTTTCTCATTAATCTATACTTAGTATCCATAATGACAAAGTGAAAACAGAATTTTAGAAATGACTGTAAATTTATTAAATAGAAAAAACTGAAATATCACATTGGCATAAGTATTCATACCCTTCACTCAGTACTTTGTTGAAGCACTTTTGGCTGCAATTACAGCATCAAGTCTTTTTGGATATAATGCAACAAGCTTTGCACACCTGAACTGGGAAATTTTCAGCCATTCTTCCTTGCAAATCCTCTCATGCTCAGTCAGGTTGGATGTTAGACAGCCATTTTCAGGTTCCTCCAGAGATGTTCAATAGGGTTCAAGTCAGGGCTCCGGCTGGACCACTCTAGGACATTCAGAGATGTCCCTTAGCCACTCCTGTGTTGTCTTATCAGTGTGCTTAGGATCATTATCATGTTGGAAAGTGAACCTTGGCCCAGTCTGAGGTCCTGAACATTGTGGAACAGGTTTTCATTGAGGATATCCCTGTATTTTCCTCCATTCAGATTTCCCTCAACCCTGACCAGTCTCCCAGTCCCTGCTGCTGAAAAACACCCCCACAGCATGATGCTGCCACCACCATGTTTCACTGTTGAGATGATATTGGGCAGGTGATGAGTGGTGCCTGGTTTCCTCCAGACATAACATTTAGAATTGTGGCTAAACAGTTCAATCTTGGTTTCATCATACCAGAGAATCTTGTTCCTTATAGTCTGATAGTCCTTCAGTACTTTCATGTGTTTTGCATTGAGAGGCTTCCATCTAGCCATAAAGCCCAGATTGGTGGAGAGCTGCAGTGGTGGTTGTCCTTCTGGAACTGTTCCATCTCCTTACAGGATCTCTTGGTCACCTCTCCTACAAAGGCCCTTCTCCTCTAATTGCTCAGTTTGACAGGGTGACCAGTTCTTGGAAGAATCCTGTGTCAAACTTCTTCCATTTGAGAATTATGGAGCCACTGTGCTCTTAGGAACCTTCAGTGCAGCAGAAATTTTATTGCAGCCTTCCCCAGATCTGTGCCTTGCAATAATCCTGTCTATGAGCTCTGCAGGCAGTTTCTTTGACCTAATGTGTTTTACTCTGCTACAGTATGCATTGTCAGCTGTGAGGCCTTCTATAGAGAGGTGTGTGCCTTTCCAAATCATGTCAATCAATTCAATTTACCACAGGTCGACTCCATTCAAGGTGCAGAAACATGTCAGCAACAATCAAGAAAAATGGAAGGCACTGGAGCTAAATTTCATGTGTTGTTGCAAAGATATTTATGTCAATGTGATATTTCAGTTTTTTTCTTTTTAATAAATTTACAGACATTTCTAAAATTCTGTTTTCACTTTGTCATTATGGGGTACTGAGTGTAGATTAATGAGGAAAAATGCATTTCAACAACTGTAGACTCAGGCTGCAGCATAACAAAATTGACAAAAGTGAATACTTTCTGAATCCCCTGTATATTTGCTGACTTCGGTCACCTACTTGGTGTATCACTTTGATTAGACTCAATGGAGATGGGATTTTTAATCCCTGCAAAGAAAGAAAGAAAGGATTGATTTTAAGCAAGGAGCTAGGCTCAAAATTAAGTATCCCCACATATATACATTCATTCCAATCTGTATCTGGGCTATCATCCGCTGTTTTATTGGAATAATCCAAACAACATAAGGGGCAATATATGAGAGGTAACACATGTCACCTAGTTAAGGCTCATAATTCCAATAAAAATAAAACAAAATAGCTTAAATAGACTGGAAATCTGCTTACTCAAATTTACATTTTATGATGGATATTATAAAATTCTCAAGGTACAAAATTTAAGGCACAAGTCAGCAAAACTCATCTTTCCTCATTGGATGACTATTTCTGAGGTATGAACATCCTGTTTTTTTTCCAGCTAGTCATTAGAAATTTTTTTGTAACATTAAGCATCATTGCCCACCTTTGTTCCTCCATTTGATAAGCCTTAACTGGACTGCAACCCTGAGAAGTGTTTCCACTTCCCTCTCCCACTCAATCTGTATGCTGTTCTCAAAAAGTACTAGCAGAGCACAGCAGTAAGATTATATGCTACCAGTAGAACGGAATCAGTATAGGGCAAAGTGGAATGTCTTGAAGCTCGTTACACCTATAGAAAGCTAATGGGATTGCTAATATCAATAAAAATAAAAATCAGAATATGAATTTATAAATAAATAGAATAAATTGTGGGTTTAGATAGAACAGCTGTAGTTCCAGTGGATTCCTTCCTTCTTCCATGATGTGACCCTCTTTCTACCTGGCATAATTAATTCATGTGAATATTCAGATATCTCAGCTTGTCTTAACATATTTTAGCAAAAGCAAAACCAGTGATCCAACTGAAGAAAAACAAATGCTTCTTCCATTCTGACTGCTGTAATTTCCCAAAATCTCCCTCCCATCACACATTAGATTTTTAGATTAAATTAACAGAGTTGGAAGGGAACTTGTAGGTTATCTAGTTTAACCCGCTGCCCAAACAGGAGACCCTACACCAGGGGTGTTAAACTTGCAGCCCGCAGGACAGATGCGTCACATGCTGGCCCCGCCCCCCTGGTTTAGCGAAGGGGGGAAAGTCCTGATACATCACGTGACGACTCCGTGACGACGCAAGTTTGACACTCCTGCCCTACACCATTTCTGACAAATGGCAGTCCAATCTCTTCTTGAAAGCTTCCAGTGATGAAGCTCCCCCAACGTCTGAAGGCAAGCTGTTCCATTGGTTGATTGTTTTCACTATTATTTATTTATTTATTTATTTATTTATTTATTTATTTATTACTTCTATTTATATGCCGCCATTCTCCCGAAGGACTCAGGGCGGCAAACACAAGTTAAGAAACAAGTACAATAAAATCATAAATTAATCCAAATAATTAATTAATAGTAAATAATAAAACCCGGAATCAGTCTCAGCCTATTTGTTTGAAAAATTATTCCTTGTCTGGCCTTCAGGTGCCCTGGAAAATAGCTTGACCCCTTCCTCTCTATGGCAGCCCCTCAAATATTGGAACACTGCTATCATGTCTCCCCTGGTTCTTCTCTTCACTAGACAAGCCATGCCCAGTTCCTATAATTATTCTTCATACGTTAGTCTCCAGTTCCCTAATCATCCTGGTTGCTCTTCTCTGCACTTTTTCTAGAGTCTCAACATCTTTTTTATAGTTTGGTGACCAAAGCTGTTGGGATATACAGCAGTCAGAGTGGGAGAAGCATTTGTTTTACTTCAGTTGGGTCACTGGTTTTGCTTTTGCTAAAATATGTTAAGACAAGTTAGGATATTTGAATATTCACATGAATTAATTATGCCAGGTAGAAAGAGGGTTACATCGTATTTCTGTGTAAATTTTACTGAAAACAGTAGAATAAAACAAAATTAGTACAATATGATTCTTAAATATTTTAGGGGAAATGTCAAAATTAACATTTCTAGATTGTCTCTGATTTCAGCCATGAGGGGTCAGACAAAGGCATAACAATGTTTTATAATTGAAATCCTTCCATCTGTTTTACAAAATCTGGTCTAGAAAATCATGCAGTTCTATCTGAAGTAATTAATGCCTTAATTGTTCATTTTCAGGAAACACACTTTTTTCCACATTTATTGTCAGACTGGAATTAGCCTTAAATTGTAATTCAGGTAAATCTCAGGTAGGTTTTATGATGCTGTTAAGTTCAGCATATGCCATTTTAATCTATTCTACTGATAATTAGCTTTTTATTTAATTCACCATTCCATATAATTTTTAATATTCTCTTTTACATTCCCATTTATTTCTTAAATAAACAACAAATAGTCATCATCAGTACGCACCATTACTTTGGCATTTTCTTCTGTCAGGTTGGTATTATAATTCCATGAAGCGATGGATGCATTATAATACAGATCAATTGCACGGACATCAAATTGCTTTAAAAATTCTGCAGCCTGCTGGGTTATGTCCTGGGCCACAGCCAGAACAACAAGGCTCCAAGTAAAGCAGAGCCAAGATAACATATTTCCTTTTAGGTCAAAAAATGCTGGATGGGTAAAACTCTTTGAAGAAGGCTTCCTGATCAGTGCTTCTTTCATTAGTATTTATCCAGTGTTTGGCTATAGAAAAAGAGGAAGAAACCTATTCACAGGGCATTTTATAGTTTTAATCCAGCAAAGGGACAAAATCTAGAAAGAGGGGGGGGGATATGTTAAAGCCAAGTAAGCAAAAGTGAATAATTAACTTCTGGAGAAAGATAATTACCTGTAAGCATTTTATGGTTTTCTTTTGAAAGGCTTTTACATAGAGTTAATATTTCCCTAGCATCCTGTCAATGATAGAGCTAGTTATCATTTGTCCTGCGACATTTTCTGAGATGAGAACTTGGAGGTTTTAAAAACAGACTTAGACATTATGATACGACTAGAAGGCCTAATGCCAAAGTTCCAGTTAGCTGCATCAAATGAATATGTGAACTTTAGCATTCCTCACCTTAGAAGAGTCAGCCATGTGACTTCCCTCAAACTATTTTTTTCCTCAGCTTCTTCTGTCTTTTTCTTTAATAGTTCCACTTCTGGACATGGTCCCTTGGACCTCTTCAGACCCATATCTCCTCTTCCTTTATGAGGTCACTTTTCTGCTTTCCTTTATGAGGAAAATAAATTGAGCTAATCTACCTGTAAGTGGTGTAGCTAATCACTGTCTGTGCATCATTACTATAATTGCAAAAAAACCTTGTCTTAGTACCTTATAGTTTAGATATATAATTGTTGTTTTTGCCCAGAAAAAGTTGCTGGCTGAACCCAACTCACCCTTCCCCTCATCTTTTTTTTTTTTTTTATTACAAAAGTTTTACAATTACATTTTCACCCCTTTTTCCCCCCTCAACCCACCCCAAACTTCCCAACCTCCCTAACCCACCCTAACCCTCCCCTCCCCCCGGACTTCCGCACAGTATACTCATATCAGGTAAAAGGAAAAACCCTCCTTTGTATATAAAACTTGAACCCCTCCCTCCCCCTTATAAATTTTCATCTTCATTACATTAACCTATTTCTATCTTAATATAACATTTTCAAATAAATTTTCATCCTCATTACCTTAAAAATATTTCTATCTTAATATAACATTTTCAAATAAAAGCTATTTGATACTTCCTAGTTTGATATTTGTTCTGAACATAATCTATCCAACTCTTCCATTCCCATTCATAAGTCTCTTGTGAACAATCTTTTAGATATGCTGAAATCTTCGCCATCTCTGCAAAACTGGCCATCTTCAAAGTCCATTCCTCAATCGTGGGCAGCGCTTCATTTTTCCAATATTTACCTATCAACAATCTTGCTGCTGTTACCATATACAAAATCAATTTTGTTTCACCCAATGTAAAACCCTTAACTATACCCAGTAAAGACAATTGTGGAGAAAATTGAACTTTTTTCTTCAGAACATTCTGCATGACCCACCAAATTTTTATCCAAAAAGCCTTAACTTTCTTACAGGTCCACCAAACATGATAATATGTAGCATCTAGACCAGCGGTTCTCAACCTGGGGGTCGCGACCCCTTTGGGGGTCGAACGGCCATTTCACAGGGGTCGCCAAAGCCCTCTCTCGCCCCCCCCATGCCTTCACTCACCCTCCCCTCTGCCTCTGTTGGATCGCCCGGTCGCCGTTCGCTTACCCCGCCCACTCCCAATCTATTGCTGCCTCCGGACTCCCAGCTGGTGGCTAGAGGGAAAAAAAACTTTAAATTCTTGCCGCAGGGCTTCAAAGAGCTAGCTGCAAAGAGGTAACTTCCTGGAGCAAGTTTTTTTCCCCCTATCTATGCTGAAAAAGTGAAATTGAAAGTAAGCAGGCTGCAACGTGACAAAATGAGGCAGAGAGATTTCTTTTTCTTTTTCCTCACCAAAAAAGGTAAGTGCAACTCTGCAAACAATGGGAAATTTAGGGCAAAAGAGGAGAGTTCCAAGATTTTAAAACACAAAAGAAAAAAAGCTCTATTTAACTAGGGAATTGTAATAATTGAGATACTATTAATTGGTTAAGTTGTGGTTTGGAGGAATATATGGGGGAAATTATTTGGTTTATTATTATTGGTAAATATAATTAATTGATTGGTAAGAAATTGGATTGCATGGAAATAATTGGAATATTCATGTTCATATTGATTAATATACAAAAAAGATAGTTATATAACTAATTGATTTATATTAAAATGTTGAATTTGTATTAAACAACTGTATTACATAATTAACCAATGTGAGGATGGATATAAAAATAGATGACAATGGGAAGGGGTATAATATAGAATAGAAGGGAAAAATTGAATTTGATTAAGTTTAGAGATGAGGATGAAGGGTAATATTGTTTTTTTAAAAAAATAGATGAGGAATAAATATGGTAAAAAGGAAATATAGAAATTGTAAATTTAATTGAAATGACTAAATACTGTGTTGGAAGAAATATCCTTCTGAGTTCTGCTCCAAGTGGGGAAAAAGACACTGGAAACATGGAGACTGCTTGCAAAGATGGTTTAATGTTGGACAGGATCACATGGCTTGATGGGGCCCATTGTGTTAGTTTCTGTTGCTATTGTGTTGCAAATATCCTTTGACAAAGGATTGAGTTTCTGCCTCTGGCCCATTAACAAAGGGTGGGGGGCAGGAAGGTGGGAGCTGCTTTGTCTGTAAAATATGCTTCTCCATTTCTCATACAGGTAGGGAAATATAATATTCTGCCTTTTTAATATTTCCCAAAATATTTCATTCTTCTAGGAAAGGGGTGGGTGCTAACCTCCTACAACTGTTTAAATTTGTGAACCGGCCAAATACTCTGTTCAAAGAAAATACATTGTATGTTTGTATGTGTGTTTCTAATTATTGCTATTTATTGCTATTTGTTCTCTTTTATTCTTTAAAGTTTAACAATGCATTCTTTATCTTAATATCTTAATATTTGTTTGGCTTTCTTCCCTTTCATCTTTTTTTATTGTACAGCAATCTTTCTCCTCAAACCTATCACCTCTGTCTTTTCTTTCTTTCTTACTTTCTCTTCCCCCCCTCTTCTTCTTCTCCCTACTTCCTCTTTCTCTTTCTCCTCCTCTCTTCCTCCCTCTCTTACCCTCACTCCTACTCTAATTTCCCTTCCTTTCCTTCATCCCTCTCTATTGCTGTATCCTTTTATGCATATGGACTACTCAGAGGGCTGAAAAAGTTATTTTTGACCAGTCCTCGAACTTACAACTGTCCTCACAATTTACGTATTTGCGCTATCTTGTCACCATGGTGAAGAGAAGTAGTTGTGAAATGAGTGACACGGTTGTTAAGAATGCTACAATCGGCATAAATGATGACCAGTCATAACTGCGAAAACTGGTCATAAGTGCGAGGACCTGTCAGAAATCACATTTTTCAGCCCTCTGGGTAGTCCTTTTGTGCACAGGGACTACTCAGAGGGCTGAAAAAGTTATTTTTGACTGGTCCTCGCACTTTTGACCAGTCCTTGAATTTACGACTGTCCTCACATTTTACGTTTTTTGCCCTATCTTATACCATGTTGAAGAGAAGCAGTTGTGAAATGAGTGACATGGTTGTTAAGAATGCTGCACAGGCATAAATGTGAGGATGGTCATAAGTGTGAGGACCAGTCAAAAGTGCAAGGACCTGTCAGAAATGACTTTTTTCAGCCCTCTGAGTAGTCCCTATATATATAGCCATGGCCACCCGGTCACATGACCTCCAAGCCACACCCACAAAATAAGCCATGCCCACAGATCCAGTAGTAAAAAAATTTAGAACCCACCCCTAGTTGGGGGTCACCACAACATGAGGAACTGTATTAAAGGGTCGCGGCATTAGGAAGGTTGAGAACCACTGATCTAGACAATCACATCTCCAACATTTAGGCTGCACATTAGGGTACATACACGACAATTTTTTGGGGTCTAAATGCCATCTGTAAAACATTTTATAAAAATTTTCCCTCAGATTCTGCGACTGTGTAAATTTAACATTCTGAACCCAAATTTTTTCCCATATTTCCAACATCACTGGTTCCTCAAAATTTTGTGCCCACTTAATCATACAATCTTTAACTAGTTCAGTTTCTGAATCCCTTTCTAACAAGACATTATAAAGTCTTTTAATATGCATTGGACCTTTCTCTTTTATATGTCTAACCAATTCTTCCTCGTGCAACATAATACCAGTTCTTTGGTCCTCTTTCCATCTCAATTGCAATTGATTATATTGTAGCCAAGTTAAATTAATCCCTTCAGCCAACAGTGTCTGTAGTGTCTTCAGCTGCCATCTGCCCGCATCTGTAAAAAGAACCTCTTTATATAAAAACCCCCCGAGTGACATTATATTTGTATTCCACAAAGTATGACCAAGATCCAGCCATAGCGGTATTTTATAATCCCATTTGAGTCGGTGCTTCTTCCAAACTCTCAACAAAGAATCTCTAAGTATATGGCTTTTAAATACTTTATCCACTTTGCTGTCATAAAATAAATAAGCATGCCATCCAAATTCCAAATCAAAACTTTCTGCGTTTAGTATTTCAGTCTTTTTTCCTCCAAACCAATCACTTGTTAAAGTCAAAGCTGCTGCATCATAATATAACTGTAGGTTTGGAAGTTTAAGACCTCCCCTTTCTGGAACATCTTGCATAATTTTCAATTTTACTCTTGGTTTTTTCTCGTTCCAGACAAACTTGTTCACTCCAGTTTGCCATACTTTTAGTTGTTTATCATTTTTAAGCACCGGAATCATTTGAAATAAAAAAAGAAATCTTGGCAAAATGTTCATCTTAACTGCTGCTATTCTTCCAAGTAAAGACAGCTGTAGTTTTTTCCAAGTCTCCATGTCTTTTTGCACCTCTCGCCACAACACCTCATAATTATTTTGAAACAATTTCATATTTGATTCTGCAACCTGAACTCCTAGATATTTTACCTTTGGTACAATCTCAAAACCTGCCCTCCTTTCAAGCTCGCATTTACGATTTTGTGTCATATTTTTGACTATCATCTTAGTTTTTTTCTGGTTCAGTCTAAAACCTGAGACTTTACCATAGTCTTGTATAATGTCCTTCATCTGGATTATTGATTCCATTGGCTGTGTTAGGGTAACGACCAGATCATCTGTGAATGCTTTTATTCTGTAATCCTCTTGCCTTATCATTATACCTTTCAAGATATTAGAGTCCCTTATTGTGTTTAACAAGACTTCTAGTGTTAAAATAAACAACAATGGGGACAACGGACATCCCTGTCTTGTTCCTTTTTCGATTTTAAACTCTGTTGTCAAACTTCCATTAATAATAATCTGTGCCTTTTGCTCTTGATAAATTGCTGAGACCGCCTGTATAAATTGGTCCCCAAAGTCCATCTTTTTTAAAGTCTTTAGTAGAAAATTCCAGTCCACTTAATCAAAGGCCTTCTCTGCATCCAAGAAAACCAGCACTGCAGGGATCTGTTTATTCTTCTCAAGATATTCCAATAAGTCTATTACTTGCCTTACATTGTCCTTCATGTGCCTACCCTCGATAAATCCCGCTTGATCATCATGAATCACCTTCTGAATTACTGGCATCAATCTGTTGGCTAATACTTTTGCATAAATTTTATAATCCGTATTCAAAAGAGATATTGGTCTGTAATTCTCCGGTTTTTTGGGACCTGCTTGCTCTTTTGGTATCAAAGAGATATAAGCTGTAGTCCATGATGGGGGTACTTTTCCCCCTTGTTGTATGTTACAAAATAAGTCTCTGAGTTGTTCTACCATTTCTGCCTGCAAAGTTTTATAGTACACTGCAGTCAGACCATCCGTTCCAGGAGCTTTGGCTGTTTTTAATTGTTTTATTGCTGCTATTATCTCCTCCTCTGTTATAGGATAATTCATTCTTTCCTTTTGTTGCTCAGTAATTTTTGTAACTCTTTTGTTATCTAAATATTTTTCTATAAATCCATTCTGCACCTCCTCTTTGGCATATAGTTTAGTGTAGTATTCAAGAAAGGCTTCTTTAATTAATTTCTGTTGAAAAATTTCTTTCCCTCCAATATCAATACTATCAATAATCCATATACTCTGTTTTTTCCTCAGTGTGTAGGCCAACCACCTGCCCAGTTTATTGGCATTGCAGAATGTATTGTGCTTCGCCTATTGTAAATTTGTTGCAACTTGTTCCGCCATAAGCATTTGGAATTGATCTTTCAAAAGTTTTATAACACCATGTATTCTTTCATCTGTTGGGTTTTTAATAAGTAACTGTTCTTTATTCTTTATTTCTGCTTCCAATTCAAGTCTTTTCTTTTGTCGGATCAATCTATGTTTAGAGTTCATATAAATAAGCACCCCTCTCATATAAGCTTTGCTTGCGTCCCACACAATTTCCATTGGAGTGCCTTTATTCAGATTCATTTCAAAAAACTCTTTCAAATACTTTTTAAGTTCTATTATATTTTTTTCATATCTGAACAAGTTTTCATTTAATCTCCAAGAGCGTCTCTCAGTCTTACATGTCTCAATTTCTAGCCACACTGGGCTATGATCAGTCAAAGTTCTTGGCAAAATCTTTGTTCTTTTTGTCCTAACAAGTAAGTCATCTGACAACAAAATGAAATCAATCCTAGAGAAGGATCTATGTCTATCAGAAAAGAAAGTATAATCCAGTTCTTTTGGGTTATGTATTCTCCAAATATCTTTTAATTCCAAGTCTTCTTTCATATCAAAAAAAGTCTGTGGTAGTCTAATCCTTGACTTCGCCAAAGTCTTTTTATCTAATTTAGAATCAATTACTCCATTCCAATCTCCCATAATTAAAATAGATCTATAATCCCATTGTAGTATTTTAGTATGTAGCATTTTGTAAAAATAGTCCTGTTGTTGATTGGGAGCATAAATTCCTATCAAAAGAATTTGACTATTTGCAGAAAGTAGTTCAATTGCTACAAACCTGCCATCTTGATCAGCTTCTATAAGTTTGGCTGTTAATTTTTTATTTACATAAATAACCACACCATTCTTTTTTTGGTTAGTTGAAGATATAAAATGTGTTCCTAATTTGGAATTTTTCAAATAGTTTTGATCTTGAACTGTAATATGCGTTTCTTGTAAACAGATTATATCATTATTAAATTGTTTCAAATATGCAAATACTTTCTTCCTTTTCTGTGTTGCATTCAACCCATTCACATTCCAAGATAAACATTTAATCATCATTATTCTCTTTCTGGAGCAAAGAACAGAATAATCGGATTTCATCCGAAATCTTCAATCCTGCATTCCCCACGGCCCCAGTCTCTTGTATAGTCTTTGCCCCCTTTTCATCTTGTCTTTCCTGCTGTAACTTTTCTTTAAGTTGCTTGGATTTTGCTCGGGTTATACGCTGGTCCTTGACTTCAGCCATCCAAACCGGCTCCAAGATTGGAGAAGGTTCCAGCAAAGGCTCATCCAGGAAACCTCCTTCAGCGCCCTTCAACTCCTCTGATTCCTGCTTAGATTGTTGTTGCGGTTCTTGAAGTTGCTTCTTATCACTCTCCTTAATCTCCAAAACTGTGGATGTACGTGGGGATGGTGTTCTTTCTTTAAGGATATCAGTATAAAATTGCTCCGCCTTCTCCACAGTATTCAAACGGTATCTCTCTCCCTTATATCTCAAAATTATGCCAGTTGGAGCATCCCAACGAAATGGAATCTGATTATTCTGCAGTTCTTTAACAAGAAAGCCAAAGTCTTTTCTGGATTTCAACATCTTAGGTGGAAGCTCTTTGTAAACTGTGATTTTTGACCCTCCCACTTGCACAGAGGTAAGAAAAGATTTTTGCAGGATATCATTTCTTATTGCTCTGTCTGTAAAATATATGACCACATCTCTGGGCAATTGTCTTTGTCTGGCCACCCAGGAATTCACTCTGTAAATTTTGTCTATTTTATAGAAAACCATATCAGGGTTAATTTTTAAAATCACAGCTAAGGCTTCAGCACAGACCTGTCTCAAATCTTGTCTCTCCTCTTCTCTAATTCCTCGAAGCCGTATAGCGAATTCCATTGCCCTGAATTGCATCATAACAATTTCGTTCTCAACTCTCTGCATCTTATCATCAACATCAGAAAATTTATGATCATTATCTTTCATCTTAGCATTAACTTCTGATTTAAATTCATCCACTTTTGACTCAACTTTCATAATAAATCCTGCCAGGCCAGACGCCACATCTGATATTTTTTTGGTCACCTTCTTTTGGTTCTGCTGCATTTCCTGCATAATTTCCTGTTGAGACTTTTGGATTTTATCATCTATTTCCTGCTGAGCTTTTTGAAATTTGTCATCCAGGATTTTTGAAATAAATTCTTTTAAATCTCCCATATCAAAATCTTTTTTCTGAGCTTGTGACTGCGTGTCCTGTTTGCGTGTGGGGGATCCCCCCCCCCGTTTTGCCTTCCTGCTTCTTTGAAGCCATCCTGCCACGTAGGCTAGCTTTTCTGAAGAGGGAGGTTCCTCTTCTTCTGCCACCTCCACAAAACCTTCTAAAAAAGTCCCCCAGATTTAATCAGGGCAAAACTGTGGTGATGCAAAGTCAAGTATTAAAAAGGGAGAGATTTTCCTCTTGTTCCTGTTATTACAGCCGAAGCAACTTTATAGCAACTTATTAACTTTGTAACAAAGCAAGATGACTTCACCAATCCACACTCGCTGATTCGTTTACTCTAATGCTGAGCGCCATATTTTTTCCCAGTCACTTTCACTCATGCAAAAATTTTCCCTTCAAAATAAGAAATCAGCAAAGTGCTAATACTTGCAGTTCCGAGTTTCAGGGTTCAAGTAAATTTCGGCTGCTTGTTTGGGTTATTTCCTTTCTCTATTGAAGTTTCCTGCAGCCGGCTTGTTCTGCGAAAGCAGAGACGTCCCACGCCGCCCGGAGTCTCAGCAGATTGGGAGGGAGCCGCGCCTGTTTCCTCCCCAGAAACAATTCCCTGTGGGGGTTGCAGGGGCTCGACCTGTACCCTGCTGCCTCTTCTTCAAGAATCCTGAGGATTTTGAAGCTTTCAAGCCACTTCACGATCGGGAAGCGGCTCTACAAGCGGCTGGGCTGGCGGTGCTTAAAAAGGCACTGTCGTCGCCGAAGACGAGGAAACCGGAAGCTCCCTTCCCCTCATCTTTAATGGCCTTATGCAAGCTGATAATAATCTTCCTTTCCTGGAAGGCATTTCATCTATGCATTGTTGCCTTTCTAAATGTGATTTGTTTTTATTATCCATGCTTACAGGATAGATGTCTATTTTGTATCAGAAAAGAAGGGATGCTGTTTTAAATGAAATGACTTTTGATCAGAACAGACAACAGTCTTCATTGTATGTAATTTCTCCATCGGACTGCAGTAATTCCAGTTTCCGTTAATGCCCAGTCATAAGTAACTTCTAAACTGCCCTTTTTCAGATTAGAATGTAAATTAGAAAACAAAAGGCTCTGCCTTCTTAGTAGTGGAATAATTTGTAATGTAAAGTGTTAGATCGGCGCAGGAATGGAAGACGCGACCAGCTCGTTACAATGTAACTTTATTAAGATAGAAACAAGACTGGCTGCGCGTTGCCGGAGCTCTCCTTATATTCACTCCGGCAGTCGCAATGGCCCTGACGGTGATTCAAACTTTCCCGCCTGATGGCTGGCAGCCAATCCTGGCGGTTGTCCTTATAAGGACATAACACTCCTCCCCTCTTAGTCCGGAAACAGTCACTGTTCATTAATCAAAGTCACATAGTCACGCAGGTACGTAGGACGCCTCGACACCCTAGCTGACCTGCGCAGTCTCACTTCTTCCTCGTCTCCTGTCTCCTGGTTCCCTCCCCGGAACTGGGCTCGGTTCGGCTGGCGAGTGTGCGGGGTCACCCTCAGCGCCTCCAGCCGGACCGCAGACCTTGGATGGCTGGTTATGATGGTCTTCCTCCTGGCCTGTGGATCTCTCGCCTCGTCGGGGCTGCTCGGTTCCGACCCGGGCGCTGCGGTTCGGCTGCAGTTCGGCACGTTGTCGTCTGGGCAGTGGTTCGGATCGGTGCCCTCGGGTCCGGTCTGCCAGTGGTGGATGGTGTTGGCTCGGGTCGTGCTGTCCGACCTCGCAGGGGTGGCGCAGGTCTCCTTGGCCGGGCTGGAGTTGGCCTACCCCGTCGGGTCGGTGGTGGTCGATCTGGTTGGGATGTCGTTGAGGGACTACCTCCCCAGGTCGGTGGAGGTCTCTCCTGCCGGGGTGGTGCAGGCCTCCCTGGCCGGGTTGTTGGCGGCTTTCCCTTCCCCCTAGTCCCTGGTCTACTGCAGGTTGGTGGCTGGGGTCATCTGAGCTGGGTTGTTGTTGCCAGGTTGTCTTATGTGCTGGGCGGGGGTCCCCCTCGCCGGGGTGTTGTGTGCCACCCTCACCCTTGTGCTGCGGTGTGCCCATCTTGGATGGTCCCCGGTCTACTTGCCTGGAGTGGAGGTCTCCCTGGCAGGGCTGTCGTGGGTTGCCTTCACTGGCGGGGTGCGATGCTTCCACCCTGGGCAGGTCCCGGTCTACTTGTGGGCTGGTTTGGTAGTCCCTCGCCCTGTCGTGCCGGGTGCCCACCTCGCTGGGTTGGTGTTGCCATCCCCCATGCGGCTGGCTCTGGTCTACCGCTCTGGATTGTCGGTGCAATAGCGCCTGGTAGTGTGTTTGGCTGGCCTCGTCGGGGTGGCGGTGGTCTGCCTCGCCGAGGAGAGGTAGGCCTACCTCGTCGGGGTTTTGTCAGCCTACCTCGCAGGGGTGTTGTAGGCCTACCTCGTCGGGGTGTTGCAGGCCTACCTCGTTGGGGTGTTGCAGGCCTACCTCGTCGAGGTGTTGTAGGCCTCCCTCGTCAGGCTGGTTTTCTTGCGCTTCCCCCCACCTTTTCCGGAGCTGGTCGATGTGACGTCTACAGACCTGTCAATCTTCCAGCTCCACGGTGTAGGATTTCGGGCCGGTTGTGCTGTCTATCTTCCCCTTCAGCCACTTAGGAGCGCCGCTGAAATTCAGTGCGAAAACCGAATCCCCCTTGCTGAAGGTGCGAAGCGGGCGGCTGGCTGTTGCGGTCACTTCTGGGTTGTATTGGGGGTGCAGCCGGTCCAATGGTGACCTCAACCTTCTGCCCATCAACAGCTCGGCTGGGCTCTTGTGGGTGGTGGCATGCGGTGTGATGTGCTGGGTGAGGAGGAAGTTGTCTATTCTTTCCTGCCAGTCGCCCGTGCCCATCTTGGTGAGTGCCTCCTTGGTGAGTCTCACCATTCGTTCCATTTGTCCGTTCCCAGCCAGCCTGTATGGGGCGGACAGGGCATGGCGGATGCCCAGTCCTGCCAGGAATGCCTCCATGGCCAGGGATGTGAGTTGGGGGCCGTTGTCGGAGACCAGCACATCCGGTAGTCCATGGGTGGCAAAAAGGCGGCGCAGGGCCCGGATCGTCGCTTCCGTTGTGGTAGATGCCATGGGTACCACCTCGAGCCACTTGGAGAAGGCATCTACGATGATGATGAGGTGGTGCCCTTGCATCGGACCCGTGAAGTCGATATGGATCCTCGACCAGGGGTTGCTGGGGGTCTCCCACTTCGCTGTTTCAGCTTGTGGCGGCGCTGGGCGTACTTCTTGGCACGGGTCACATCTGGAGGCCCATTCTTCGATGTCTCTGTCCAGTGAGGGCCACCAGACATAACTCCGTGCCAGGGCCTTCATGCAGACGATGCCTGGGTGCCCTTTATGCAAAGTCTCTAGCATCCGCCATTGCAGAGTGCTTGGAATCAGCATCCTGTCTCCCCATAGTAAACAGCCCTTCATGGTGGACAGCTCCTTCTGCTTCCTGGCGAATGGGCTGAACTTTTGCTCTGTCTTCTCAGATGGCCACCCCCTGAGGATCCAGGACTTCACTTGGCGGAGTGTGGAGTCCTTTTGGGTGTGGACGGCCACATCTGCGGATGAGACTGGACAGCTGGCGTCGTCATCTATATGGAAAAGGTGGAGCGTGGGGGCTGGGTCTTCTACAGGATCCTTCAATGGGCATCTGCTCAGCGCGTCGGCGTTTCCTATGGCTGTGCCTGGCTGGTGCACGAGCCTGTAGGAGTAGCCGGCTAGGAAGATGGCCCATCTCGTCATCCGCGGGGACATGAAGGTCGGGGTGGGTTGGTCGCCTGCGAGGAGCCCCAGGAGTGGCTTGTGGTTGGTGACTATGGTGAAACTCCTCCCGTAGAGATACTCGTGGAATCGTTTCACTCCTGCAACGATGGCCAAGGCTTCTTTGTCCAGCTGGCTGTAGTTGCGTTCCACGCCGGACATGGTTTTAGAGAAGTATGCTATTGGGGCTTTGGATCCGTTGGGCAGTTCATGGCTGAGGAGTGCCCCCACCCCGTATGGCGACGCATCGCAGGTTAGCTTGATGGGGAGCATCTCATTGTACTGGATGAGGACACTTTTGGAAGTCAAAACTCCCTTTACGGCTCGGAATGCTGCTTCCTCTTCTTGGCCCCACTTCCAGGAAGCCGCTTTCCCCAGCAGGCGGTGGAGTGGCTCAGCAACTGTGGCTTTCTGTTTGAGAAACATGGCATAGAAGTTAAGCAACCCAAGGAATGCCTGAAGCTCCGTTTTGTTTTTTGGGCTCGGAGCTTCATGGATTGCTTTCACTTTTGATTTGGTGGGGTGGATGCCAGTGCTATCTATGAGATAGCCCAGGAACTCGACTTCCTGTACTCCTAGGATTCATTTATCTCTCCTGACTCTCAAGCCCTTGGCCTTGAAGCACTGCAGGACAAGCCTGAGCCTTTCAAGGAGTTGTGCCTGTGACTCTCCGGAGATTAGTACATTGTCAAAATATGGCACCACCCCTGGAACGCCTTGGAGAAGGCGTTCCATCATAGATTGGAAGATGCCGGGGGCAGCGCTGACTCCAAATTGGAGGCGGTTGCATTTGAATGCCCCCCTGTGCGTGACAATTGTTTGTGCCTCCGCCGTTTTTTCGTCCACTGGCAGTTGCTGGTAAGCCTGGGCCAGGTCCAGTTTTGCAAAAATTGTTCCAGTTCCCAGGGAATGCAGCAGATGTTGCACCACTGGGACTGGGTATGCGCTCTGTGCCAACGCCTTGTTGATGGTACAACGATAGTCGGCACAGATGCGCACAGACCCATCATGCTTCAGTGGGGTCACAATGGGGGTCTCCCATGAGGCATGATCAATCGGTTCCAGGACGCCCTGGGCGATCAGCTTATCCAGCTGTTCGTCTACTTTCGGCCGCAGGGCAAAAGGAACCCGGCGGGGCTTCAGCCTAATCAGGGTGATTCCCTTGTCCAGATTAAATGAGATTGGCCTCCCCACAAATTTCCCCACCTTACCATCGAAGACTTCTTTGAACTCTTCAATGAGGTTGTCGAGTTCATCCCTGCGAATTTGATGGATGCCTCCGATGGATAGCCCCAGCGGCTTAAACCACTCCACTCCTAGCAGGTTCAGTCGGCTGTTCTCCACGACTGTGATGGGAAGCTTGCCTTGGAACTTGTTGTAGGAGACTCGGATTTTGGCTCTTCCTAAGACTCCGATGGGGTTTCCCCCAAAGTCGACGAGCTTGGAGTGTAGTGGCTTCAGGTCTCGCTTGCTGATGCTGGGTTGCAGGCGCTTCAGCTGGTGCCAATCCATAATGGAATAGACTGAGCCCGAGTCTACCTCCATTGAGCAGGGTGAACCTTCCACGTGGATGGTCACGTGGAACTTGGTGGCATTGTCTGAGTTTGTGTGGGCGATGGTCATCTGGTGGACCGCTCCGCTCCGGGGAAACTCATCATCTCTGCGTCTGGAAGGGCCAGAGGACCGTTTGGATGATCTCTGGTAATCCTTCCGATTCTCGCGGGGATGGTGGCTGGAGGGCTCTGGGGCTGGTTCCTCGGCTCTGCAGGCTTCAGCGATGTGACCCTTTCTGTTGCAGCATCTGCAGGTCGCATCTCTCCACTTGCAGGTTGCCCTGGCATGGTCCCCTCTGCAGCTGGCACAGCGCTCCCCCTTGTAGCTTCTCTGGGTGGTTTCCCACCTTGGGGGTCTGGATACCTTGTGGACGGTGGACTCCTCCTCCGACTCTGATCCAGCTGTGGAATCCTCGGTTGATGATTGCACTGTTGAGCGAATCTTGTGGATTCCCTTCGCTCTGCTTACTGCGGCAGCCACTTTCTCTGAGATTTCAGATGCGGTGGCTTCCTCGACCCATCCTTGAGCACGAGTTTCTTCCTGCTCAGGAATTTCTTTTGCAGGCCTCTGTCCCTCATGCCAAAAACCACGCGGTCAGCGATGGCGTTGTCCACATGGTCAAACTCACAGCTGGCTGTGATTTGGCGCAGGGTGGCCACGAATTCTTTGATGGTCTCACCTTCCTTCTGGTCCCTCTGGTGGAAGGTGAAACGGTTCGCCACTGGTGTTCCAGTTGGGGCATAGTGGTCTTCCAGGATCTGCAGCAGGTCCGTCCATGGCACTTCTTCGATGTCTCGTGGTGCTACGAGATCGATTGCCATGTCGAGGACTTCGGAGCTGCAGTTGACCAGGAAGATGCCCTTTTTCCGGTCATCATCGGCATCCCTGATGTTGTTGCCTCTCAGGTATTGCCGAAATTTGACCACGTAGGATTTCCACTTGTCCTTTCCTGGGCGGAATGGAGCAAGGGCTGGCAACGTGACTTCAGCGGATGCCATGCCTTCGGAATGCCTACTGTGGTTCAGGTGCCGGAGTCTTGGTCTTGTTGGCTTTGGCGCCACGAGGTTCATCTCTTGGTCCTAGTCCTTCGTTGCCAGTGTTAGATCGGCGCAGGAATGGAAGACGCAACCAGCTCGTTACAATGTAACTTTATTAAGATAGAAACAAGACTGGCTGCGCTCTGCCGGAGCTCTCCTTATATTCGCTCCGGCAGTCGCAACGCCCCTGACAGTGATTCAAACTTTCCCGCCCGATGGCTGGCAGCCAATCCGGGTGGATGTCCTTATAAGGACATAACATAAAGAAAAACAGAAGTCTCTTTCATTGGGGAATAAAAATATTAGGAAGCTAGAGGACAAATTTTGGCACAACTGTACCATTTACAATTATGTCCAGTTGATTTGCCCAGTGGTAATATAGCAAAATAAGTAAATAAAATAAAAAATAAAATTAGAACATTGCAAATTTAAAGAAGAAAAATGAAATAATAGTTTAAAATGGTGTTGGTACCAGAGGCAGCTTTCCCCAGCTTGGTAACCTTGAAGTTGGACTACAATTCCCAGAATTCCAGGAAAGCATAATTCTGACTCTGATGATATTGAGACATGTTAGGATTTGGCTCATTGATATTGACTATGAAGTTATCTGACATCAGAATAACAAAAGTTAGTGGCTGCGAATTCTGGGAGTTATGTCGAAATATAGTATGTGAAATGCAACAATTTTGGGAAGCTGTTAAAGCAATTTTGAAGCTGTTAAATATAAACAACATATGTAAAAATAAATTGTTTTATTGCTTAAAAATCTATTTAAATACTCGTCTTGTACAATTGATGGAAAAAAACTAAACTTTTGACCAGTGGTGGTATTCAAAAATTTTACTACCAGTCCTGTGGATGTGGCTTGTTTGGTGGGCGTGGCTTGGTGATCATGTGACTGGGTGGGCATGGCTTGTCATGTGACTGGGTGGTCGTGGCTAGGTGGTCATGTGACTAGGTGGTCATGGCTAGGTGGTCACGATCCCAGTTCCCCCTACGAGGATTCCCCCATCTGGACCTTTTGCAATCCCCCAAAGGGTCAAAGGAAACCAGATTCCATACAACTCTTAACCATTAAAGCAAACCAAATACAAGTGGTTCTCGCTTAATGGCTGGTTGCTTAGCAAGTGTTCAAATTTACGACTGACCTCCCCAGAGCTACTTGACCTGTTTTTGGAGTTTTGACAGCCATGCATACACACATACACATATTTATGACCAGTTACAACATCCCACACAGTCATGTGACTGAGGTTTTCTATGTTTTTTGCCAGTTTCAACAATTCCTTCTGGTTTCTGGTTAAAAATGCCCATTGGGTAAAATGCACTTGTTTAACAACCACAGTGTTTGCTTAATGACCACAAGGTTCACTTAAACAGTTCTCTCTCTCTCTCTCTCTCTCTCTCTCATCTCTCTTTCTCCCTCTCTGTTTACCATCTCTCTCTTCCTCTCTTCCTCTCTTCCTCTCTCTCATCTCTCTTTCTCCCCCCTCTTTCTCTCTCTCATCTTTCTCCCTCTCTTTCTCTCTCTTATTCTCTCTTATTCTCTCTTTCTCCATCTCTTTCTCTGTTTCTCACCTCTCTCTTTCTGCCCCCCCTCTCTTGTGTGTATGTGTGTGTGTGTGCGTGAGCGCACAAGCCTGATAAGGGACAGAGCCATCACTTCCCTGGCATAGGAAGGGTTTTGAGATTGCGCTGTGGCTTTGAGCTCCAACATCACAACTGCCCCTTCCTCTTCCCCACACTCTTGTTGCGGTCTTGCTCTCTTCTTCCTCCCTCCCCCACGAGTTTGCCATTCCCCTTGCGGCACCTGCAGGGCATGAGACTTTCCGCTCTTCTCTTTCCCGAGGTGCGGGCTTTAACAGAGGGGAAGCAAAAGCAACCAAACAGTCAGCATGATTGGAAAAGTCTGCCTTCTCCACCAATGGCTGACCTTTAATGGCACGTCAGACGGAGAAATGGAACATCCCTTGGATGTGTAGGATAAGCGGTGATGACCCCTCCCCAGCTGTACCGGTTGAGAAATCCCCAACCATGGTAGGGACGGCTCCCCTGCCTGACTATGGCAACCCAGGAGCACCCATTGAGTGGCTGGACTGCAGACACGCCCTAGATTGGCCCAAAGCCTGAGTCCGGTATTATAGCTGAGGAAGAGATGTCCCACAAGCTGAGGGTCCCTACTCACCCCACGTGAGTAAGCCCATAGAACAATTTGGCTACCTGCAAGGCGTGGAGAAGGGACCGGTTCATGGAACACCATTCCCGGTGTTGTGATCTGTGCCCTGCCAAAGGCCAGAGGATGACTGGAAGCTACTAACATCCAAATACTACTGGTGGCTTAGAGAACCGCTTACTTAGGTAAGTAGGGAAGTTGACCATCTATCATTTGGGCAGTGTGGGTGCTGACAAGAGGCCAAATAGTATGGCATCGGAGTAAAGTAACGGAAGCCATAGTAGCGTTCCTCTATGGTTGAACGTGTGAGGAAGGGTGAGACCTCCCACGCTCAAATTGACCACCCACCATGTGACTCTTGGCAAGGCCAACCACTGTTCCTGCCGGAAGGGGCACCTAAGGTAGGCTGAAACCAAACGCCAGCTCAGGCCTGGAAGACCCCTCTTCTAGAAGACGAGAGGGATGGGAGAGCCATCTGAATTTGATTGGCTGGTCTCACCTCTGTTGTTGATGACAGTCAGCACCGGGCAAGTGCTTCCCTAATGGTAGAACCCTAAAGGGGTCCCCAGGCCAACTGCCACTTACCCGTAATCATCGCCAGCCAATGGCAAGCAAGGCCAAGGATGGGTTGTAAATGAGGAAGTGATTGTTGAAGCCACAAACATTTGCACCCTGAGATTGGCCGCGGCCGAGCTCCAGCTGCGTACCTAATATCGCCAACTCCCTGATGTGAAGCCTCCTCAAATTGAGGCGTAGCCCTCCCAAGGGAACTCAGTAAGTGAGGAGGGAAAATGGTGCTGGCCGAGAGGGTGCAACAGGTCAAGTGACTGACCGTGTGCCTTGATGAATTAGCAACCTCCCTCTTGTCCGCAGTGGCTGTTTGTTGCTCATAGGATGGCAGCGGAGTCCCTGACCACTGTATGTAGCCCTGTTCCCTGCCTGGGGATGGTGGTGCCGCCCCTCCCCCCATGGGACCATCTCTAGAGAATGGCCAGGAAGCGAGTCGTTGATGGGGAATCTGCCATCAGTTCCAAAACCACCTGTATACAGAATGGATTGCCTCCTGGAGGTCGTGTATGATCGCAGGCAGGCCATGGCCCAGGTCCTGTAGAGAGTGGACTGAACCAGGAAAAAAGAAGGGCCTGGAGGTCGATGGAACAGAGGCCCTGTCAATATCCACAGACCATGGGAAAACTGGATTGTTTCCGAAGTGGAAGATCAGCACTGACTGGAGGAAACCTGTGGCGGAAGACTATGAAAGTCTCCACAGGAGCCTGTGGTGTAGTTGCCAAGTATGGCCCGTGACACCATGTGTAGCTGTCAGATCTACTATGTTGCAGCCCTGTAGGATTCCTACGGGTGATTGATGAAGGAGTCATGCTTCAGAAGACCAGCTAAACCTGCTTCTCCACTGGGCCCGGCCCCACTACTGTGGGGGCAAAGTCAAGGTCGGTGTGACAAGATCTCCCCAAAAATTCAGAGGCACTACTTATCTGTAGTTAAGGAAGACCAAAGCTGTCAAGGCAGAAAACGTATGTGAAAGGCATGCTGCCTATGCTGCCTAACGCCACCTAGTGGCCCTGAGCCAGGTTGATGAAGGGGGGACACCGGGTCCTGAAGGGAATGTGACCCCACTCATGGTCTTGTCATCTCAGCCGCTGTTGTAGGCGGGCTTAGAACTCACAGCCTAACAAGTGAGTCCTGCCACTCAAGGCTGCCATGCTAGCCGAGGGAATAGTTGTATGAGAAAGGCTTGAGGAAGAGTGGAGCACTGATGACTGGTAGACGGCTACACTTAAAACTAGATCAACTTGCTGCTATGAGTTACTCCCGCTCATATCCTGTTTCCCCAGAACTGTAAGCGTGGGAAACACCCCTCTGCAGTAGCTATGAGGCAGACTAGCTCATAAAGAGCAACTGCTGCTTGCCTCCAATGGCGCCAGACTGCCCACCATGTTATCAGCAGGCAGATTAGTTGACAAGAGACAGCTGACGGAGCAGCTACAAAAAGGCGCCAATATTCCCACCGTTTTACTTTCGAATTTAGAAAGGCTGGCTAGCTCTGTGTTTTCACCGGTAGGGCTCTAATGGCACAAATCGCCTCCACTGCGTTACACCTGAGGAAACTGGCAACCTGGCCACTGTTATCATAGTGCTGGGCGCAGCAGGCGCTTATTTCCTGATACAAGGTGGAGTGGCTCTGAGGGAGCACTCCTGCCATGGCTGTAACTGCGCAGGGTGCTTTCACCGCGCTGCACTACAGTAAAAGGTAGTCTGGCTCACAAGGAGCTCCCCCGCCCAGTAGTCATAGTGCTGGGTGCGTCAGCCGCTCACTTCTGTTACAAGGCAGACCAGCTCTAAGGGAGCTCTCCCACCGCGGCTGTAATGGTGCAGGGCGCTTACGTCATGTTGCGCTCCAGCATAAAGCAGCCTAGCTCGCAAGGAGCTCTCCTGCCACAGTTAATATAGCACTGGTCGCGTCAACCATATACTTTCGGTTACAAGGCAGACTGGCTCAAAGGGAGCTCTCCTGCCACAGCTGCAATGGTGCAGAGTGTTTACGCTGCTTTGTGATCTAGTAGAAGGCAGCCTGGCTCACAAGGAGTTCTCCTGCTACAGTTGTCATAGCACTGGGCGCAGCAGCCATTACCTTCAATTACAAGGTGGACTGGCTCAAAAGTAGCTCTCCCGCCACAGCTATAATGGTGCATGGCGCTTCCGCCGCGTTGTGCTCCAGTAAAAGGCAGCCTGGCTTGCAAGGAGCTCTCCTGCCATAGTTGTATCAGAGCTTACTCTCTGATACAAGGCGGATTGGCTCACAAAGAGCTCTCCCGCCATGGCTGTAAGGGCGCAGGGTGCTTTCGCCACTTTGCGCTCCAGTAGAAGGCAGCCTGGCTCACCAGGAGCTCTCGTGCCGCCGCTCCGATGCCACTGGACATATCAGCCACCTTACCTAATGAGATGGGCAGACTAGCTCATCTGAGCTCTCCTGCCTCAGTTGCTATAGTGCTGAGTGCTGTCGCCACTGTATCCTTGGCGGGTGAGGCAGACCGGCTCAAAGAGCGCTCCTGCTGTGGCAATGATTGCGCTGAGCTCTCCCGTTGTGGCTGTAATGTAGCCTAGCGCTGTTGCTGCCATCCTCCTGTGGAACAAGGCAGCCCGGCTCTCCAAGAGCACTCCTGCCATGGCTAAGATGACGCCGAACTCGGCAACTGCTTTCCATGTGTAAATCAGGCAGACTGCCTCGTCATGAGTGTACCTGCCATGGCTCTTCTAGCGCAAACAGCACTCGCCACAATCAGTGTGTCTGGCCGAACCAGACAGTGACTGAGCCCCTTTCTTCCTTCGCAGACGATTGCCAGGGATTACCCATGACAGGCAAGACCCCCTCCACTAAGCGCGGGCCTGGCAGGTGCCTCGGCTTATCATCAACCCGGCAGGAAGGAGTACCAGCAGACTGGTAGACTCCCCAATCGCTCCACTAGTGATCCCGAGCCTCAGTCGGTAAGGAAAATAAGGACTTTCCATCAATCAGTGAAGAAATTCCAGGAATGGGTGAGCCTCTTTTTCTCAGTCTCAACTTGCTGGAAGACTGAGTCGAACTGGGAAGCACCCAGGCAAGGGAGGCATGACCAAGAAAAATTGACTTGGTCTCCAAGCAGAGAAGCAGAGTATTACCCAATCCTGGATGATTTTCCCCGCCACAATAGAGAATTACAACTTTTCTTATCTGCCAGTATCTTTTTAACCAGTATGCTTCACCTAGTACAGTGATGGCTAACCTTTTTGCCATCACATGCCAAAAGCAGGGGTTGCACAGGGGGGTTGTTCATACGCGTGCCCACGCCCATGATGCAATGCCCCGTGTGCCCCATCCCCCATACATGCACATGTGAACCCCCATCCCCCATGCCCCCCAGGGATGCACACGCAACACTCCATGCTCCCCCGCCCCCATTCATGCACGTGCGACCCCCCATGCTTCCATCCCCCCATGCATGTGTGCGCAACCCCCACCAGCCTGTTTCAGGCCTCCCTGAAGCCTCCTGGGACCTAAAACATGTGTGCATGACCCCAACCGCCCCTGCACATGCACATGGGACCCTCCGCGCATGCACACCCATCTCCCGCCTGCGCCCCACCCCCACACCAGAGACGCAAAGTATCAGCTGGCCGGCGGGAGGCGCATGTGCATGTTTGATAGAGCTGAGCTGGGTGACGGCTCACATGCCAGCAGAGAGGGCTCCATGTGCCATCTGTGGCACGTGTGCCATAGGTTTGCCATCACGGACCTAATACATCTTTAGAGCACCAGTCCAAGACATATGGTACTGGGAAAGAGGAGGTAAAAAACTGTAGCTTCTAGGAGGAATTAGATCAGGAGTGTTAAATTCGGGCCCGTTGCCAAATGTGTCACATGCTGGCCCCACCCCCACCTGGTTTAGCAAAGGGGGAAAAAGTCCCAATACATCATGTGATGACGCGAGTTTGACACCCCTGAATTAGATCAACTTATTTATTAGGTAAAGTAAATAGATAAAGACTAAAGAATTAGTTATATCTGTTCATACAACACAGCCTTTGAATTAATTACAACTGTTTAGATTTACCCAAGCTAGCAGCCATGGTTTACAAACTACAGTGCTGGGTTGGTGTAATGCACTAAGCCACAAAGAAGCATGCCACATAGCTTAGTATAGTACTGAATTCAGTTTGGTTTAGAGTAGAGAATTAAGGAAGCTCTTTGTCACTAATTCCCACTGAAATTAAAAGTATTGATTTCTGAGTAGATTATATTGCTTTATAGCTGCAGTTGTAGCACTGGAAATTAGTCCCATCACAATAAATAAATTATCATAAATGTTTATCCTGGGACCAAGCAATTTAGCATTTACCTTAAAGATAAAAGCAATAGGCAGAATGCCTGATTCATTCATTTGCCTTCATAAATTCCAAGCACCGTTTGATGGCAAGATTTTCTACAGAGTGATTTTATACAAGAATGAGTATCATGTGTTTTCAAAGTTTGCAACATATGTATGGTTAGAGTTGAAACTCACTTCAACTCACTTCAAATGACATCTTTAAACTGATCAGGCCAAAATTCTCCTTTGGCAAATGTAACTCACTGGAAAATGAGAAAAGGCTTTCAATGTTACTACACAGGAGCAAATATTGTATAAGGATTAGGATAAATTCAGATTGCATTCAGGGTATGAGAAAAGTTTTGGGGTTTTTCCCCCTGATTCCAGCATAAACACAAAATATTCCTATTTATAGATAGTTAGATCCAAGGGAAAAATCATTCAGTGACTTTGTTAAAATAACTTTTACAGTATGTTGCAGATTTTAAATTCAGAAATGTTAATGATCTAGGTAAATTGAGATTAGAGTATACCTGGTGGGATCCAGAAGAAGGGCCTTCTCCGTGGTGGCCCCCTTTCTCTGGAACATCATCCCCACAGAGATTAGAATGGCGCCCACTTTAGCACTCTTCCAGAATGGTTCTGCCAGCAGACCTGGGGAACCCAGAGTGGGATGGAACCCATTAAATGGTTTGTGTGAGGTGCTGTCGCTGGGATGGGGGATGATTTTAGTATATTAATTTATTATGTGACTTTTTTTTATTAGTTTTATTGTTTTTACATGGGGTTTTATATTCTGTAGGCCGCCTTGTTGCCATGTGCGAATAGGCGGCAATATAAATTCCCTAAATAAATAAATAAATAATTTCTGCTGCCACAACTCCCTGAAAACATCTAATTTGATCAACAGACTAATAAACAACAGAATACTGGAAAGGTTTTTTTTTTTTTTGCACTATTCTTAGCATTAAAATAATTATTACTAATTCATAACAGATTCTGCCCTCTTCTCTATCTATTTTCTGAGTTATTTGACCATTTCTCAGTTTTTGAACTTTAAGTGATTTAGATTCTTAATTGTGTTATAATTCACTGTTCAAAAATCCAAAATATATTATATACCCCTTTTAATATTCAACTTTCATGTATGTTCTATTATTCTATTTATATTCTATCTATTATACATTCTACTTCAGCTATTCCATTTTCATCATCCAATTGGTGCCCCTGATAAAATATGCTAAAATAAACACATATTACATCACTGCAGGACAAAAACTTAAATTACGAACCACTATAAAACTTTGCAGTTAGTTTGTACAAAGACCCTAGTGGGAGAATTGTAATAACATCTATAATAGTTTAACTGTACAGGTGTCCAAGAACACTTTGTAAGCATAACCTACCATTTGTTATTTTTTATCAGTTTTTAATAATTATATTTTGTTGTTGCTTTGGTGCCCATTGAAGTGAATAGAATCCTATGGTAGCTTGTATGTTAGAAGAAAGCAGCTCACATGTTTCCTGCTATAAAATAATAGAAAAGGTGAAGATATGACTAAATCATAATAAGGAAGCATCTATGGCCTTTCATCACTGATACAGCCAAAGAACATTTAACAGTGGAAGTTTTATTAAACATTTACATGTTTTCATGAAGAACATTGCCTTGAATGAGAAACTCTTATCACTATATAAGCTCGCTTATCAAAAGAAATGTACCAAAGGGCAAAAAAAACCCAAAGTACATAATTTTTTTGTTATTGATAATCAGCAGTAAGAACCAGATAAAAAGAGGTCAGAGTCTCAGAAACAGACTGAGAAATGGCATCCATTTATGTTCATAAGGGAGTAAACCGATCGTCATCTGCTGCTACATAGACTCCATTAATATGCCCAGCTTTTAAATCTAAAGTATGACAGGGAATTCTATTTTCCATTGTTATGGCTGCTTCGTATTTATCATCTAAATTTTCTGTTTTTTCAGCATTCTTGTGTCTGGAAAAGAGAGAGAATAAAATTGCTACTATCAGTAAAATATGAAAAGCATACATCTTTTCAGCCTTAATGTTGCAGATAAATTATCCTTCTATAAATATTACAATATAGTACAGCTTTGGTGTAGTAGTTAAAGGGCTCAGGCTACAAACTGGGAAATTGTGAGTTCAAGTCACTCTTTAAGCACAAAGATAGCCCTTGGGCCAGTTAATCTCGTTCAACTCTAGGGAGGAGGCAATGGCAAAATGTTGCCCAGAAAACTTCACAGCTGTGTCCACCAACTGCTTGGAATCAATACCAAGCTGAGGGCACCAGAAATACCACCACCAAATAGTCATACTTTAAACAAATTTCAATTACAAAGTCCTATCTCAAAAATATTGAACATTCTGTGCCTGCCTCCCCTCAGCCATGTTTCTTTTAAGATGCCACTACCGCTTATTTGAGGAACATTTAGACAGAGGAGAAAATATAGTTTCCTTGTTCCAATGCTTTTGCTATTAAAGGATTCAATAATTTAATTATTTAAAATGCACATGGTAACTCTTGATTTACTGTGATAAACCAGCCTGGGGCTAAACTAGAGGAGTCTCCTTTGGTCTGCCCTGGGATTCTGCTCTTAGGCAAAGATCTAGAGCTCCATAACCCTTAGACAATGGGCAGGTTTGCTGGCTGAATTCTCACTATCCATGTAAACATGTCCCAAATACCTCATCCTCCTGCTATCTCTACAACAGACCCAGTGGTGGGATTCAATTTTTTTTACTACTGGTTCTGTGGGCATGGCTTGGTGGGCGTGGCATGGCTTGGTGGGCATGGCTTGGTGGGCGTGGGCATGGCAGGGGAAGGATATTGTAAAATCTCCATTCCCTCCCCACTCCAGGGGAAGATTACTGCAAAATCCTTATTTCCTCCCGATCAGCTGGGACTCGGGAGGCAGAGAATAGATGGGGGCTGGGCCAGTCAGAGGTAGTATTTACCAGTTCTCCAAACTACTCAAAATTTACGCTACTGGTTCTCCAGAACTGGTCAGAACCTGCTGAATACCACCTCTGAACAGACCCCAAACAACTATCTGACAAGCAAAACCTGCCTGACAACCCTAACCCAGTGGTGAAATTCAATTTTTTTTACTACTGGTTCTGTGGGCATGGCTTGGTGGGCATGGTGTGGCTTGGTGGGTGTAGCTTGGTGGATATGGCAGGGGAAGGATACTGCAAAATCTCCATTCCCACTCCACTCCAGGAGGATACTGCAAAATCTCCATTCCCACCCCACTCCAGGGGAAGAATATTGCAAAATCCCCATTCCCACCCCACTCTAGGGCCAGCCAGAGGTGGCATTTGCTGGTTCTCCAAACTACTCAAAATTTCCGCTACCGGTTCTCCAGAACCTGTCAGAATCTGCTGGATTTCACCCCTAACCTAACCCCTAACCCTAACCTTACCCTAACTTTGGAAAGGCTGCATTGAACACAAATGGCAACACATTTTTACACTTACTTTGCATAATTATATAAAGGAATCGGATTTCTTAGCTAAATAGTGCCTCCATTTAGCATCTCTTTGAGTATCAGAAAATGTGGGGGGGGGGGAATGTCAGGAAATAGCTGTTGCTTTCATAACCTGTCTGGAAATGTTCCACGTAACTAGATTACCACTAAAATCAAAACCCTGGATAACTCCAATATCGCATCTTCCACATTTAGGTGGCTGAGAATGTACCTGTCAGACCAGCCACAGCTAATTCCCTGGGAAAGAACGACCCTTGACTCCATAGGGAAAAGGTACTTTTACTAGAAATGCTGAGTGCAGAGTGAGTGAGGCAAGCTCTGAAGAAAAACTG
The DNA here is from genome assembly GCA_022577455.1 of Arizona elegans. NCBI lineage: Eukaryota > Metazoa > Chordata > Lepidosauria > Squamata > Colubridae > Arizona > Arizona elegans. The sequence continues at coordinate 32,890,997 of JAKOOJ010000006.1, forward strand.
AGAAAATCTTATATTGAAAGCAATCCCCAACCCGTCCCCTGGACTATTGGACAATAGTCCAATCAGGTCCTGTTCTGATGTTTTGGTAACCTGGTGCCTCCAGCATTGTGGTAAATTCCTTTCCCAGGGCCAGCATCCTTGAAGGCGGGAAGATGGCTCGGTTTGGCATTCCTGGTTCCTGTCAGTGTCCATACCAATGGTGAAATTCAAGGTTTTTTTACTGTCGGTTTTATAGGCGTGACTTGGTGGGCATGGTGTGGCTTGGTGGGCGTGGCAGGGGAAGGATACTGCAAAATCTCCACTTTCACCCCACTCCAGGGGGAAGGATATTGCAAAATCTCCATTTCCACCCCACTCTGGGGCCAGCCAGAGGTGGCATTTGCCGGTTCTCCAAACTACTCAAAATTTCTGCTACCAGTTCTCCGAACTACTCAAAATTTCCACTACCAGTTCTCCAGAACCTATCAGAACCTGCTGGATTTCACCTCTGGTCCATACTCTCCAATTTCCCACAACATTCTTTCACACACCCAGCACATTTCCCCTCCCAAATGCCTCCTTCCCCCTGGTTATGGCAGTTGCTAGCGAGCTTCAAAGAAAGTGAAGATAGACAGCTGACAGTACCATTTTTATTTTCTCCAATATAAATCAATATAATTCCAATGATTGCAACTATTTGATACTTCTTCCTAAAATGTAATTATATTTGTGAATCTATATTTGAAGGAGCAAATTAATAATTTCTGGTCTATTTCAGTTTTTAACCTTGAGTACCATTGATTCCTTGACAGACCATACCTTATGATTTATGATATAGCATCAGCAATTTAGAGGAGATATTGAACTCAAAGGTCAAGTACAGCACATTTAAAACCCATAATACATAATGTAACAATCTCAGGATTTACATATCAGTAACATTAACAGCCATAAAACTTTATTGTAAATATCAGGCAAACTCTTGAATGAAGACATTTGCTAAAAGTAAATTACCTTGATTGCAAGGTAGGCTTTATAAAGTCTCACTAATGGAAGCCTTTCTTGCATGTCTCTCAAATGGAAAGCCACACACTCATATATTATTTCTTAACCCACTACAATTAACAGTCTGAATGAATTCCCATCTTTGTTTCTTTGTTTACTTATTTATAGAATTTCTATAACTATCCATCTCAATCAATGATTCTAGGCGGTTTACAGTTATAAAAATACATTATAGTTAAAAATACTAAAAACATCTTAAAACACTAAAAACACCCAGATTAGATATACATAGGAGTAAAGTGGTTGGCCAGTTAGCAACACAGCCAGGAATCGGATCCTTGATACATTTATCACCCCAGGCACAAGAATAGAGCCAGGGATTTTTTAGGGCCTTACAAAAGGCTAACTAACAGGGTTGGGACCATTCTAATCTCTGAAGGGAGGATGTTCCATAGGGCAGGGGCCACTATGGAAAAAGCCTGCCTTCTGATCACTGGCAGCCAACACTCTTTGATGAGATCTGCACCATTTTGCTCAATCTGGTTGGACTGGTAGAGACTCTTGGAAAGAGGCAACCCCGCAGGTTACCACTTTCAGTAGTCAGTTGTTTAGCTTAGTAAATAAAGTTTCTGATATGCCCCAATGTGGCAAAAGCAAAGGTACCTCTTGAGGAAGAGGTTCCAACAAATAGCTCCATTACACAATAGACAACAATTATGTATCCCAACCCTTTTAACCTTCCAGAAGGTCATGGAGACCTGACTCTTCTCCTGGGATTTGGGCTTAATGAGGGTGTTGATCTGAGAGGCTACCATGTTTTCCTGTAAATAAGAGCTATCCCAAAAAATAAGCTGTAGCTTGATTTTTATGTGTGCACCAAATGTAAGTCCCAAAAATAAGCCCCAGTTAAAACCCCGCCCATTCCATCCCACCTTCTGGCTGCATGAGGTGGGGTGAGGCATATGTGTAAAAATCAAGCTAAGGCAGGGGTGAGTGGGTGGAGCTTCCCCACACGCCCCATACCCGCTTACCTTAGGACCACTGCAGCCAGGCCTCCCATGTCCCAACATCTCTCACACTGCTGCCCGAGTTCTTCTGCAGCTGCTTGAAACCGCTCGTGGCCGGACGCCATGTGGCACATTGCACTGATGCCACCGCTCATGGCCAGACACCACATGACACATTGCACCGGTGCCACTGCTCATGCCAGGACACCACATAGTGCATCACACCAGTGCTGCTTCTTGTGTCAAGATGCCATGTGCCATGTTCTGCCAGTGCCACCCCTCGCATGCGCAATGGCTCAACATGCCATGCAGCCTCCTGAGCAACCGGTGGCATGGGCGCAATGAGCCACATGGCATCTGACTGTGAGTGGCTGTGAGTGGCCGCAGAGGTAGTCAGGTAGCGGTGCGATAGGTGTCGGAGCATGGGAGGCCTGGCTGTGGTGGTCCTAAGGTAAGTGGGTAAGACATCCCCCCAAAATAAGACCTGGTGCTTATTTTGGGCCCCAAAACAAAATAAGACAGAGTCTAGTGGAAAGGGTGGAAAGGGTGGTTTGTATTGATTGTTGTGTGCCACCTAATGAGAAGTTCAGTAAATAAATAAATACATAAATAAATGCATTGTGGATGCTCATTCTCTAATGTAGCATCTACTCAAATGTATAATTTACCCTCAGAACATCCAAGTGAAGAGGCTTCACTATATACTCAGAGTTGCCTGAACCGTGAGATAGGCGGCAAATTAATTTTATAAATAAATAAATAAATAAGAGTTATTTATATGCATTGCTTCTCCTGACCCCTTCAGTTCTATATGCACATCAGGCAGTGTTGCTGAATGTATTTCCCTTTCTCCCATCTCGACTTCTGATTAGACCTTTGTGTTTCCCTATATTGCTATTACAAGCACCACCTGTCTCTCTTACTTAGTAGTTTGCCTTCCCTTAAAGCCTACTTGGCACAAAAGATGATAACATACCATGGATCAGCTAGTATTTACATAGAGAAGAGGCATCTGTTAGCCTAACCCTTCATTTATTAAAAAATGGAAAAAAATAAATCAGGAAGCAATAAGCAAAAATATCGTTCATTCCTATTTGTGATTGGGGACTGACCCAAAGCAAGACAACTCAAAATGCTCACCTCTTGCGGTGATAAATCCCAGAAGATACGACTAAAACAATTCCAATCACGACGATGCCAAGAATAACCCCAAATACAATCAGCTAAGTGGGCAGAGGATGCTCAGCTGAAGGAGCTAAAGTTGATGAGATTTCCAAGAACTGCAGAGTGTCATCAGTTAATAAAAAGGCATTGTTGATCCGGTTTCTATTCATTCTTTAAAAAGAATTAGTTTGGCATATTTATAATCAATCAAATCAAATGTAGTCAATAAAAATAACAACTTACGTTGAGCATGTAAAATGGCTGAGGAAGAAATGATTTAACACCAGTTATCATTAATTTCATTTCCAAAATTCATCATTATTATAAATTTTGTGTAATATTGCCTTAAAGTTGGTCCCAAAACATAAACTGATATAATAGAAAACTGTAAGTATTCTGACAGAAATTATTAATTCTCAAATTAAAATTAATATTTTTTTTTTTTGGCTATCAGTTATTTTTTGGGGGGTCAGTTCAAATTGCTGGTTCTGAGTTTAAATCTTCAAAGATCAGAATATTTTTCCACCTTAAAGAAACTATATGTTCATTCCACTTTTTTAGATCTCATAAACATTTAAAATCAGAAAGGCAAGAGTTCAAAATGAGTTTTTCATTTATGGCATCAGGATTTGAATAAATGGCACCCCGAGGAGGCCCTCTCTGTGGGAGCGCACAGGTCAATGGGAGGCCGTCGGTAGCAGCAGGCGGTCTCGAAGATAACTATTTGAAATTTCAGCATGGCAGTAATCTCACACATACTTCCAAATCAATCATAAAATATTTACAGAACAGAAAGATAAAGGTTTTGAAATGGCTTCATAATTTCCAAACTTTAAAATTATTGATAATCTGTGGGGATCTTCTCAAATGCATATACAAGGTGATCTAAAAATATTTCCAGTCCAGAAAAGTTCTACAAGAAATGGTGGTAGGAGAATTCAAAAGCAAAAAATAGAAGGTCTAACTGTAGCTAGCTATAGTAAACATTTAAAAGCTGTTATTTCTGCCAAGGAAAGTGTTACAGAATATTGATTGAAACTTTTGCATCTGTCTTGTTCACTGTTTTCTTATTCTGTTTTGGTAAGCAACTGTTAACAAATACTACATATACATTCAATTTTTATATGCAAAATTTGAATATATATTTAATATTTATTGGAAATTGCTTTAAATTTGTACTAAATAGAATTTGTATCAGTTTCTATTTACCTAGGGATTCCCTGAAGCATACAATATGATCAAGAGTGCCTAAAAGTTTGCATACAATTGTATTTTGTATTCATTAACAATCTGGAATAAAAGCAATCCTACTCACTAATTCTTTAGAAATTAAAGAATTTCTAAAGGGGCCCTCGGTAGTGTTTCCATTTGTGAGGAGCTGTACTCTCCTCTGGCTCTCCTGGAGCAGCTCGCCTCCCTGACGGTGGCTCCTCCTCTTCCAGCATCCGGGCCAGAAGCGGCAGCGTGAGAACTCGCCCCCGGTGGTGGCAGGAGCAGCAGGCAAGGCGGCTGGCCACCCAGCCAGCAAACACTGCCCCACTGTCCTGTGTGCCCGAGCCGGCCAGGTGTTCCAGACCACGGATGTGCGTCGGTGCTGCAGGCTGGAGGGCTGGGGCTGCGCAAGAAGCCCGCTTTGGTGGGGAGGGAGGGAAGCCTTGGCCTGCCTGTTCTTGCCAGTCTGCTCCCCTAGGAAGTGATCGCTGGGATCCCCTCTCCATTTCTTTTTTTTTAAGTTTTTTATTTTTTAGACAAACAAACATTTAATACATCAGTTATCTTTCCCCTGCGACATTTCGGTGTTGTCTTCCAAAGTTCTTTCTTCTTATATGTAGTTGTTATTTCTTCTATCTTGATCCTTATCCAATCCATTATATCAATTCATCATAATATTCTACTCATCACATATTTATACATACTTATATAATTAGTCATTTATATCTTTTCTCCAGCCAATAATAAAAACAATTCCTTATTTTAAAATATTCTGAGTCTTCTCTATCCTTAATCATCAGGGTTAATCTATTCATTTCTACACAATCTAAGATTTTTTTTATTACCTCTTCTTCCAGAGGTATTTTCTCTACTTTCCAATTTTGTGCATAGACAATCCTTGCAGCTGTTATTACATGTATTATCAAATAAACATTTTCCTTGCTAATTTTTTCAGGTAGGATACCCAATAGGAACAACTCTGGTTTAAATTCAATACGTTTCTGTATCATTTCCTCCAGCCAAGTGTTAATTCTACTCCAATAGTTTTTAGCTTCCGGATATGTCCACCACATGTGATAATATGATCCTGGTGTTTGATGACACTTCCAACATTTGGCTGATTTTTCTTTAAATATTTTTGCTAGTTTCTCAGGTGGCATATGCCAACTATAAAACATTTTATATTGATTCTCCTTATATGCAGTGGACATTGTTAATTTATAGTTCCTTTCCCATAGTTGTTGCCATTTTTCCAAATCAATTGAATATCCAAAGTTTCTTCCCCAAACTATCATTGTTTCTTTTACTTGCTCCTCCTCTAATTCAATGCTAAGTAAGAAATTATAAATTTTTTTTATTAGGTTATCATCTGTTCCTGTCAGTATCCTATCCAACTCAGTCTTTTCCATGTAAAAACCATATAATTTAGCATCTTTCTCATATCTTGTTTGTATCTGCATATACATATACCAGTCTGTCTCAATCCCCTGTTCTTCTAGTTCCTATTTCCCTTTCAATTCCCCCTTGTCTGTTAATAAATCCTTATATCTAACAATATTTCCAAAATTGGAAACATTTGGGTGTATTAAAGCTTCCATAGTCGATAACCATGTTGGTATTTTCACATAATACTTATCTCTTACTTTTTCTTACTTACTCTTACTTACATTATGCAATAACAGTGCATAATGTCTACATAATGTCTACGAAAATATGTATGTATCTTATTTCTACCATACCACAAGAAAGCATGCCATCCCAATTGTAAATCATAACCTTCCAATGTTAACAACCTTGTGTTTCTTAGCTCCACCCATTCCTTTAACCATGTCAGTGTTGCTGCCTGGTAGTACAATTCCCAATTTGGTAAACCAACTCCACCTCTCAATCTCGTATCTTGCAGCATTTTTTCTATTTAAAACTTCTAAAGTCAAGATAAACAACAATGGTGAGAGGGGACATCCTTGTCTAGTATCTTTCATTATACTGATCTTTTCTGTCATATCCCTATTTATCATTATCTTAACAAATTGTCTATTATATATTGTTTTATTATGTTTATAAATCTCTCTCCAAAATCCATTCTCTGTAGTTGTTTTATCATTAACTGCCAACTCACATTGTCAAAAGCTTTTAGGGCATCCAAAAACATCAATGCCATCTGTTTTTCCGGATGATTCTCATAATATTCCAAAGTGTTCAAAATCATCCTCATGATTTGTCTTTTTGGTAAAAATCCATTTTGGTCTGGATGTATATATTCTTTTAATGTTTTTTTTTCAATCTGTGTGCCATTATTGACGCAAAAATCTTATAGTCCGCATCTAACAACGAAATTGATCTATAGTTTTTTATCAATTGTAAATCCGTATCTTCTTTAGATATAAGTGTTACATATACCTCTTTCCATGAATCTGGCATTTTAGCCTTCAATAATAAATTATTAAATAAATCCAACATTACATTACTAATCGTCTCTTGTAATGTTTTATTTATCTCTGCTGGTAGACCATCTGATCCTGGTGCTTTTCCACTTTTTTGTCTTTTTATTGCTTCTGTTACTTCCATCATTGTTATTCTTTCCTCTAACATTCCTTTGTATTGTTCTGGTATTTTAGTCAAATCAGATTTTTCCAAATACTTTGATATCTCTTCCTCCGGAATCTTCTCCTGAGAGTAAAGTTGCTCATAATATTCTTGAATTATTTTATTTTTATCTTCAATTCTATATTGTAATTTCCCTTCTCCATCTTGTAAGCATTTTACAGTTTTCTTCTCCCTCTCTCTTTTTAACTTGTATTCTAGCCATCTTCCTGGTTTGTTTGCATTTTCAAAGAAATTCTGTTTAGTTGCTCTCAATTTATTAGCTAAAGCTTCTTGTTCATTTACATTTATTTCATGTTTTTTCAATTCCATCAATTTCTTAGTTTTTTTTTTATTTAAAGTGTCTTTTTGAAACTCTTTTTCCAATTTCCTATAATCCTCTTCTAATTTTACTTGTTTCTGCCATTTCTTTTTTTTTCTTTTTTCCCAAGTACATTATTGCTAGGCCTCTGATATATGCTTTCATTGTATCCCATAAATTTTGAAGTGATGTATCCCTCTCCATTTCTTTGGCACGCGAGCCATTGACAGTTGTTCTTCCGGGCTCCGACACACTGGCCACCTGGTCTTCGTGTGCGCATGCACTCCAGAAACTGGAAGACTAGGTGGCCAGCGCGCATGTGTGCACCAGAAACCAGAAAATCATCTTCCCACTGCACACATGTGCACCGGGCAGCTGCTCTTCTGGTTTCCGGCACTCCCGTATATGTAAAGACCAGCTGGCCAGCACGCCGGAACCCAGAAGAGCAACAGTCGATAGCTCGGGTGCCTGTAGAGATGGCTCTGCGTGCCACTTCCAGCAAGTGTGCCATAGGTTCGCCAATCCGGGCACAGTGAATTATAAATACTTAGAAATGTGGAAGAAATGACAAATACCCTTTAGATAAAGCAGACATAAATTCCCACACCAAGCACTGAAACTGTTCCTGTAGTTCGGTTCAGTTGTGATAGAAGGAAGTCTCTACACTAGATTAACACAGCAATATGCTAATTATATAAGATCTTATTAATTAATCTTTTATGATGGAGATAGGATAATAAGCTTTGATTTCAGAAATCTGTCTGGCTCAAGATGAGTTGAACTGGAGGAAGGTATATTTTGGAATTTTATTAATTTTACTTTCCTTTCTCTCCATAATTGAAACACTGCTTTTAATAAGTTATTATTTACTTCTTAGGTACAGGTAGTCCTCGATTTACAACAGTTCATTTAGTGACCATTCAAAGTTACAAAGGCACTGAAAAAAGTGACATGATCATTTTTCCTGCTTAAGACCATTGCAGCATCTCCATGGTCATGTGATCAAAATTCAGATGCTTGGCAACTGACTCATATTTATGATGGTTGCAGTGTCCTAGGGTGATGTTTTTCCCTTTCAAAGTCAATGATGAAACCAGATTCACTTAACAACTGTGTAACTAACTTAACAACTGCAGTGATTCACTTAACAACTATGGCAAGAAAAGTCGTAAAATGGGGCAAAATTCACTTAACTGTCTCGCTTAGCAATAGAAATTTTGGGCTCAATTGTGGTCATAAGTCAAGGGCTATCTGTATATAGTTTTAAATACAGTAATAGGTATTTCAAAAGAACAGCATACAAGTGATGGACAAAAGCTAAATTCAGGCTGTTAGTACAATGTGCCATTGATGCTGAAACAGATTTGTATTAAATCTGCTTACATAGAATGAATGCTTCAAAGCACAGCCAAAAAAATAAAAGTGCATTCCATTATTCTTTGCATGGACCAATAGGTCAGTAATCTCTTCCCCCATGCCAGTGCACTGCAGTTGCCTCTGAGTTTTTCTATTGAAAACAGTATAATCTTCTCAAAAGCTTAAAAGTTAATCTCTCCCAAACAATGCATTCTCTTTCATTCCCGCATTCGTGTTTATTCAACAAATAGCACTGCATTTCTAAAAGAGAAACCTTTTGTAAAAGCCTAAATTCAACAAGTTAAAACATGTAAATTATAGTAATTTACTTTTGAAGCTTGTAAAGAAAATCACCAGTACATTGTTGCATCGTCTTTGAGTTTATCTGTTGTTACCTGTTGGCTGCCAGCAGAGCTAGCAGCAGAGTCAGACAAAGAGGAGGTTAAGTGAGAGCCTGGGCCAGTTTTGGAACCTTTGGAAGGCTCTGATAAGGAAACAGCATCAGAGACAGAGGCAGAACCAGGGCCTTCCATCCTCCCCAGTTGGAGAGGCTGCTGTCTTCGGGGCCTGAGCTGAGTGAGGGGGAGGAACAGATGGGGGCCATCCCAGATGTGTGTATGTGCAGAGTGGAAAGGAAAGGAGAGCAAAGGAAAACAATAAGCCAGCTGTCAAGGAAAAGCAGATGTGGACACTATTCAGCCCCCACCCCCCTGCTGGGAAATAAATAGTAGGGATTTGGGAGTGGCCAGTTGTCATAGACAACCATTTGCTTTTAAGGTACAGCAAGCAATTCGGATTTCCAGACCAGAACCAGGTCTGTTGGGACTAATTATGTTTGTTTTTTTGTTTATCTATGTGACTGTTCCTACCCTATTTGAAAAGGGGTTTGTTTTTTACTCATGAAGTAAGTGGCTTATCATTACTTGTTAAGGCTGGGTCAGGACATTATCTGGGCTCAGAAGCTAAGCAGTGCCAGACTTGGTTAGAATGTTGGTGGGAGGCCTCCAAGAAATATTGGAGCTTTGAAATGGATTGGAGTCCTCAAATATCCCAGAGGAAGGCAATGACAAGCTATTTTGGTACTGTGGCCAAGAAGATAGCAGGGGCACATCTGCAAAATCATGTCCAGCTCAACCTGAAGGAGATTTTACTTTTTTAAAGGAGTTTGACCATTAACAGACTGCCTATATAAAGTTCATGGTATATAATAATAGGCTATTTTCCTTCCTACTACAGAAAAAATCCAAAACATGATTCTTTAAAAATGAGGTGTGATCAAAGGCTATAAGCGGTTTGGTAGTACAGGTAATTTTTGATTTATGACCCCAGCTGGGACTGGAATTTCTGTTGCTAAGTTATGTAGTTGTTAAATGAGTTGACCACTTTTGTTATGGTTGTTAAGCGAATATGATTTCCCACACTGACTTTGTTTGTTGGAAACCAACTAGGAAAGGCACAAATGGCAATCACATAACCCAGGGACACTGCAATTGTCATAATATATGCCAGTTGTCAAGCACCCAAATTTTAATCACATGATCCCAGGGATGCTGCAAAGGTCATTACGTGAGGACTGGTTACAAATCATTAGCACTATGTCACGGGTAAATGCCTTATTCTTAAATAGAGGAAATGTATGTTCATAGAATATCAAGGGTTAATTTATTCTTCCTTTCTTAATGTATTCATATGTAACCACTCCTACCTCTAACCCCGCCTTATTGATATAAAAGGGGATACATGCTCCTCATCCTGGCTTCTATCTGCAATCATCCAGAGAATATAGAATGCCTACTGTAAATAAATAATACTTTGTTTGAATACTACATTTCTGAATCCTTTATTGAGTCCGATCCTCGAATTATTGCAACAATCTGGTAGCAGAGGATGGTTGGCTGACTCAATAAGAAACAGACATGCCAAAGAAAGAAAACTCCAGAAACAAAAGAGAAAGACCCAACACCAGGGCACACAACAAAGAGATGGAAACAGATCAAGAAATGATCGATGAATCTACAACTGAAATGACAAGAGAACCTGAAAACTCCACCACAGACGAAGAAGAGGTAATCGATGAACCCGATGATCAAGAAGCGAGCGAGACAGAAAACAATACGCTCAGATCAGAAATATTAAGACTGCTGAAGAGCCAAAAGGATGACAAAAATCTCATCGCGAACCTCCAGGACATTATAAAAGATAGCGGAGCAGCGAGAGAAAAACACATCAACACACCGGAACCTAAAGAACACAAAATGGTGAGCAAATTACCTACAGATGAAAACATAACCAAGAGAAAGACTAACGGTCCCGCGCAAAATTTTGAATGGCAGCCATCTTGGTTTAGCCAGCCCGCCAAAATGGCTGGCTCAGAACCAATCAAAGGACAGAATTCAAAATGGCTGGCGCGAAAGACTTTACTCAGCATAAAGAACAAAAAAGAAAAATCCTATTCTTCAGAAGAATCTGATACAGACACCGAAGAAACGTCAACTGAACTACAAATCGAAACAACTATGAAAACACTCTTTGCAGCCTTCGGCCCGAATCTAAAAATCACAAAGAAATCAGCGAAAGTACCAAAGACTGTAAATCAAATAACAAAGAAAGAGCAAACTACACAATTCAAGGACAGAGAAGCAAGCAGACAAGCGTCCCTACTTCCATCCACTCCAACCCGAACGGCAAGAGCGCTAACGCCCGAACCCAGGGGACCTTGCAAGTACTCGCCCACACCGCAAATGATCCCGGGAGCCAGAGGCCTCAACCGAGATGACTACGATGGAAAGAAGCAAGCCCCGATCCCTACCTGGACACCTAAGGCCGAGCCAGAGAGCGAATCATCAGAAGAAGAACACTACGAGGGAGCTACAGTGACGAGAACCTCTCCCGACAGCTTCAGGAACAAAATGAGCAACGCGCATGCGCAAATACATGCAGACGAATGTAGAGACAATGAAGAACAGAGAGAACCCTTCAGACTAATCGCAAGCATACCTACACCATTCTGCAATTATCAGCATTTACAAGATCATGGACAGCCTCCAGTTGTAAGTAATGCAACAAATAACATTGGAAACTTGCCTAGTTATTTTCCAAAATTGAGAATAGACGGTATTAATTTACAGGAATGGAGTCAACAGCTCCAGATTGTTTTCTTAAAAGAGAATTTATTATTTTTCATAACTAACCCTCCCAAAAAACCATGGACTCTAAAATTGGACTGCCTACACCACAGAGCATTCTATTTACTAATATCTAGTATATCTCCTGCTATCTATCATAGTATTAAGCATAATCTGACTGTCTCAGAAATAATTCATTGTATGTTTAAATTGTTTCATAGTGAAAGTGTAGCAACCACAACAAGAATGTCTAAAAATTCTTCTCAGCCAGGATAAAACCTGGAACTACTGTAAGTGAACATTTACTATCACTAAACACAACTAGAGCAGAGCTTCATTTAAGGGGAGAAATAATATCTGATCAGACAATGAAAAGCGTTATCATTAATTCATTAGACTCATCATGGGATAATTACATATCACATTTGGACACAATTAATTTAGGATATCTATCTATAGAGAGTTTATCAAATAGACTAATAGCTGAAGATAATTTGAGAAGAAGCCGCTACAGCACACACAAAGAACATAGACAGACCAAAAGGGTAGTATTTCAAGACAGGCACCAAGAACCAATTGAATGTTATAATTGTGGATCCAAAGAACATTATAGAAGAGATTGTCCAAAATTTCTTAGAGAAAGACAAAACCATGACAATAGAAACAGATACCATAACAGACAATCATCTATTGACAGATACAGGTATAGAAACTCACCAAATTTTAGAGAACGTAGAGGGGGCAGAGATAACTCAAGAGAGAGAAAGTCTGGATCATTAAATGGATTAAATAAGTATACCATAACCAAAAATCAAAACTCAAAAGATAATGCCTGGCTCATTGATTCTGGGGCAACAAATCACACAACACATGATAAGAAAATATTATCTTCCTTCATAGAAGATAAATTTGTAATTAAAGTAGCTAATCAAGAAGAAGTTCAAGTCATTGGAAGAAGAAACGTAAATTTACCCGGTCTAGGGAAAATAGAGGGGGTTTTATTAATACCCAAAATACCCCATAACATTCTTAGTGCAATAAAGTTGAGCAGAGACTCTAACATAAATATAGTGTTCTCAAAGGGAAAAGCAACTCTAGAGAAAAACAAAACAAACTTAGGTAATGTAGTTATCAAAGGATGTCTACCATACTTAGTCACAGAAGAAAGATGGCTACACAACATTGATTCAAACATGGAAAATGACACTAGCATAGAAAATGAAAATGACAGTGACAGTGACAATGAGGAACATGAAACAAATCATAACCATGAAACCACATCTGTTAACGATACACATAATAACAAAAGACCAATAATTGGAAAACCAATCCATGATGAATGTGCACATATATTACACAGAAAATTAGGACATGCTAGTTTTCCTGTAATACAAAAAATGGTTGAACATGCTGAAGGTGTTAAAATAAAAGATTGTAAAAATTATTTGGAATGTTCAGTATGTAAGTCCTCAAAACTCAGAACTAAACCCAGACCAAAAAAGGCAACAAGATCATCAAATCATATCTTTAACCTGGTACATATGGACCTAGTTGGTCCATTGACCCCATCAATTACATACAAAAAACGATACTTTCTTACTATTGTAGATGACTACAGTCGTTATGGATTTGTCTATACTTTAAAACACAAAGAAGAAACATTTCAAAAGTTTAAAGAATTTTATAAACGTGTAGAAACACAACACAATGTAAAAATAAAGCAGATCATGACAGACAGGGGATCTGAATTCATGTCAAAAGAATTGTCAAAACAATTCTGGTCAGAAGCTCTATTATATTCCAATTATACTCTAAACAGAATTTGGTCTAGTGTCATAAATAAAACACCATATGAATTGATATATAATAAAAAACCCAAGATAGCCCACATGCATGTATTTGGAGTTACAGCAGACGTACATATACCAAAACAATTGAGACGTAAGGGGGATAATGTATCTAGAAGGCTCAGATTCATGGGATATGAAACAGGCACCAAGGGATACAGATTTATTGACAATAACAATAAATTCATAATTTTTAGAACAGCTGTATTTCACGAACAGGCCAATTGGTCTAAGATACATTTTAATGAGATATTTCCAACTACAAAACCAGACATTGAAAATCAAGATAAGACAGAAAGAGAAGAACATAACCACAATACACAAAAGAGCAACAATAAAACATGGATAGGAAACTGTCCCAAAATCAAAACAGATTCATTAACAAAAAAGGAAGCAAGATACTTACACGATAACGATAGCAGACCAGAAAGAACAATTAGATGTAACAGGAACCAAGTACCAAATAAATATAAGGATTATATAATGCACATAAATGATGATACATCAACACCCAATACATATGAGGAAGTATTAAAACTCCCCACAGAAGAAAGAAAAAAATGGGAATTAGCCATGGCCAAAGAAATGGACAGTTTGCGAGAACTAAACGTATTCACCCCAACACCAGCCCCAAAAGACAAAACAATTATTGGCACTAAGTGGATATTTAAAATTAAAAATCTGAAAGAAGGCAACACATTATATAAAGCAAGACTAGTTGCACAGGGCTACGATCAAAAGTATCCTGAGGATTATACCGACACATATTCCCCCACTGTAAGGACTGAAAGTGTCAAGACAGCTTTAGTAATAGCATCAGCCCTTAATCTTGAAGTCTTTCAATATGATATACAAACTGCATACCTACATGCAAAACTTGATAAAGAAATATATGTAAGAGCTCCTCATAGCCAAAACACAAATAGGAATGAAACTTGGTTACTAAACAAAAGTTTGTATGGATTAAAGCAATCCGGCAAACACTGGTATGAATGTTTGGTCAACGTTCTCAAGGCTATGAACTTCAATGCCACAACTGCAAATAATTGTTTCTTTGTTAGAAGGGATGGTGATTCAATAGAATTTGTGTTAATTTATGTGGATGACATTTTGTTTATTGGCAAGCATAAAGAAAAAAGGGATACTTTTGTAACAAAATTAAATGAACACTTTTCTTTAAAATCATTAGGGAAAGTAAATAAATATCTTGGAGTTCAAATTAGTAAGACTAAAAAAGGATTTAGATTGTCTCAGAAAGATAAAATTATAGAACTCTTGAACAAATGTAATATGAGTGATGCAAAGCCTTGTGATACTCCAATGCAAGCTGATTTTTTAAGGAACATGAATGAATCATCTCCTGAGTTTACTGATAATACACTTTACAGATCAGTTATTGGTTCCCTTTTGTATATCTCCAATTGGACCAGACCCGATATTGCTCTACCCCTTAATTTATTATCCAGATATGTTAGTAAACCTTTAATGTATCATTGGGAAGCCATTAAATGAGTGCTAAGGTATTTGAAACACAGCTTAGATTTCTGCATACTATTAGAACCCAACGATGTTAAAGAGCCTATTCTCACTTGTTACGCTGATGCAGATTGGGCAGGTGACACTAAGTGCAGGAAAAGCACTTCCGGCTATGTATTCTTTCTTAACAACTGTCCAGTCTACTGGTATACTGGAAAGCAGGATCTTGTAGCTACATCAACGACTGAGGCAGAATATGTTTGTTTATCAAAAGCCTCCAATAATCTTATATGGTTCAATGATTTATTATCAGACGTTTGGAAGAGCCCTTCATTGCCATTTGTTATACATGAAGATAACAAAGCTGCGATAAAGATATCTAGATCAGATGCTATTGGTCAGAGATCTAGACATATAGATATCAAATTCAAACATGTAAGACAATTATCTCAAGATGGATTCATTAAAGCTATTCATTGCGAAACCACAGAACAAATAGCTGATATATTGACTAAGCCTTTGCAATCTAAACAACATAAATATTTAACTTCAAAATTACAAGTTTTATATTGTTCTGAATCTGAATGTAATTACTGTTGTATGTCGAATCAGCATTTAGAGGGGGATTTGTCACGGGTAAATGCCTTATTCTTAAATAGAGGAAATGTATGTTCATAGAATATCAAGGGTTAATTTATTCTTCCTTTCTTAATGTATTCATATGTAACCACTCCTACCTCTAACCCCGCCTTATTGATATAAAAGGGGATACATGCTCCTCATCCTGGCTTCTATCTGCAATCATCCAGAGAATATAGAATGCCTACTGTAAATAAATAATACTTTGTTTGAATACTACATTTCTGAATCCTTTATTGAGTCCGATCCTCGAATTATTGCAACACACTATCATAACATTCAGCAGTTACTCTTAAGTTAAGAATTACCCATAATAGTTTTGGGTTTTTTATTTACCTTAAACTGATTTAAAAAAGAATGCCTTAAAATAAAAACTTATAAAATAAATGCTTCCAGATGGAGTAATACCTCCTAACTGCTGTTAATCAACAATGGTCCTCTACTCTGCCCTTTTCTCTTTACTGCATTTTCAGTAAAATGATACAAGGAGCAGTGGGAAAAGTGGAAAGTTACAATAGAGTGATCCAATTAACTGTACATTTCATAAAATATTGCATTTAATGCCTGATCTGGAAATTGGAACTGGACCTGGACCTGCATTCTAATCTTGTTCAGCCATAATGTGTACTGATTGGAACCTGAGTAGAGTTGGCAGCATGGTTTAGTACAACCCAGGACTATGACAAATCTCAGTGCAGCTCTGAGCATTTTCAGACTGAAGAAAATATGCCAATGTTTCTAACAAAAATAAATACATTTGTTTTGAATAAAGTTGTGGAAATATATAATATATATGTCTGCTATATTACCTTATGGCAGCTTCCACATCATTCCTGGGAATAGTTGCTATATTTGTGAATGAATTTGTGACTACAAACCAAAATGATACCCGACTGGTAACATTGCACAGCAATACATTAGAAATTCTGAGAATTAAAAACAAACAAACATTAATATAGTATGTCTTCCCACAGACTCTCGAGACAACCACCAGGCTGTGAGTTTTAGATGTAACATTATGATCTCACTTT
Organism: Arizona elegans; assembly: GCA_022577455.1. Lineage (NCBI taxonomy): Eukaryota > Metazoa > Chordata > Lepidosauria > Squamata > Colubridae > Arizona > Arizona elegans. The sequence continues at coordinate 32,907,743 of JAKOOJ010000006.1, forward strand.
CAAAGCACAAGCTTTAGAGAGAGTGTTTTATTTTTTATTACCTGCCTCAGCTTTTACACCCTCTTTAGCACTGACCATTCTGGGTGGGGAATTTTGGGAACTGAAGTCCATATAACTACAAAGCGTACCCAGACTGAAAAAGACTGAGCTATTCTAAGGAGAAGTAACCAGTGACCTGGGTAGATGAGCCAGTAGACTCAGCTCTTCCCCAGGTGAATTATCTGAAGTTTCTTTTCCCTTCTGTTGCTAAAATGCTTCTATTTTTTCCCATAAGGTATATGATCAAGGCTAGAACATGTGAATAAGATGTCAAGATTTACATTAGTTAATTGGATAGGAGTCTCCACTGATGCAGATTAATGGAACCAATATCATGTGTTCATCACACCTTGTTCCATTCATAGCATGGTTCTTGTTTAAAGAGTACAGGTAGTCCCTGATTTACAACAGTTCTTTTAGTGACTGTTCAAAGTTATAATGACCCTGAAAAATGTGACTTATGACCATTTTTCACTCTTATGACCCCTGCAGCATCCCCATGGTCACATGATCAAAATTCAGCTGCTTGGCAGCCGACTCATATTTATGACATGATTGCAGTGTTTTGGGGTCATGTGACCCCTTTTGCGACCTTCTGTCAAGCAAAGTCAATAGGGAAACCAGATTCACTTAACAACCTTGTGACTAACTTAACAACTCCAGTGATTCATTTGACAACTATTATAAAAAAGGTTGTAAAATGGGGCAAAACTCACAACAAATGTCTTGCTTAGCAACAAAAATTTTGGGTTCATTGGGGTCATAAATTGAGGACTATCTGTAATTACCTCCAGTATACAAGAGTATATGCTGCTCTTTAGTGACATCTTCTGGCTGATTACCAGCAAAACAAATGGTTTCAATCACAGTTTTTCATTTTTTAAAAAATATATACACAAATTCATAGACCACACATGCATGTACATATATAGATGAACACATATGTGATCTTCATAAAGGTCATAGTGCTAGTCTAAAGTCAGATACATTTGTATTTAATAATAAAGTCATCAGTAATGAAGATACTCGTCTGAGGTCCAAATATATATTATAAATTCATGAGGTTACAAGAGGCATGCTTTTTTATGGTACGGCAAAAATAAGATGCACAGTTATTTCCAAAGACACTATGTAAGAAATGCATTATTATTAATATGGGAGAATGTTAGAGATAAGTATTATTTGAAAATACCAATATGGTTATCTACAATGGAAGCGTTAATACATCCAAATATTAATAATATGGGGACTATTTTTAGATATAAAAATATACTAACAGATAAGGGGGGATTGAAAAAGGAATAAGAAATAGAAAAATAAGGGATTGAAATGGATTGGTATAGACAATTACAAATACAAACAAGATCAGAAAAAGATGCTAAATTATATGGTTTTTACTTGGAAATGACAGAGCTGGATGAGATACTCACAGGAACAGATGAAAAAATGATTAAAAATATATAATTACTAATTAAGTATTAAGCTAGAAGAAGAACAGGTAAAAGAAACAATGATAGCATGGGCTAAGGATTTTGGATATACAATTGAGTTAGACAAATGGCAGCAAATATGGGAAAGAAATTACAAATGTCTACAGCATATAAAGAAAATCAATACAAAATGTTCTATGGATGGCACATGGCACCTGAAAAATTGGCAAAAATGTTTAAAGATAAATGAGCTAAATGCTGGAAATGCCATCAGATACCAGGATCATATTATCATATGTGGTGGACGTGTCTAGAAGCGAGGAATTACTGGATTAAAATTAGAACATGGCTAGAGGAAATGATAAAACAACGTATTGATTTAAAACCTGAACTGTTCCTATTGGGCATTTTACCAGAGAAATATAGCAAAGAGAATACTTACTTGATTATAGATATTGTAATTGCAGCGAGAATTGTATTTGCACAAAATTGGAAAGCACAGAAAATCCCTTTAGAGGGAGAAGTAATTAAGAAAATATTGGAATGTGCAGAAATGAATAGATTAACATTGGTAATTAAAGAAAAGGAAGAATCGGAGTATTTTAAAGTATGGGGACAATTATATCGATGGTTAGAGAAAAGATATATACAAAAATTTAGATAATTGATGAATTAATATAAATATAAGAAATTTGGGAAGAATGATGTAACAATCTAAATGAAAATATAAAGGTATGATAGAAATATGATATGAAAATGATGGAGGAGGGAGTAGAAGACACAAAATATGTACTCAAATGAAACAGTGAATGATTAAGGATGTATTGTTTGTTTGTTTGTATGTATGTTCATTTAAAAAAAATAAAAAACTTTTATTAAAAAAAAGAATAACAACTTCTTTGACCTTTGATTGAGCCTTGTAACTGAGAAAATATAAGCAACATTCATGATTCTCATTACCTGTAGAGGAAGACATCTTAATAGTCATAGTTGATAACACGCAGTAGATCACCTTCCTTAAAGGTGAAGAAAAGCCCTTATTATCAGTTTAGCTAGTCCTGGTTACAGGAACCAGAAGGAAGCAAAGATAACTACTGACCAATATCTACAATAGTACATTGTATTATCAGCCCATTTTATAGTAGCAGATTATTCCTAAAGAAGAAAAGTAAATTACTATTCCTTATACATAATACTTGTCATCTTTTTAGATAATGTTTAATTTGTTTTGATTATGGAGAAGAGAAATTAGCAATTTGCTACTGGTTGGTAAGAATTTCAAATCTTAACACAATGAAAGTCACAGTTTTTGGCTCTGATATTTAAGTTAAATGGAAGTGATATGGGTATCCGTATATGAAAGTGTTCTGTTTAATGGCTAGACTATTCCAGGGGATATTGGAAAGTTCGTCTCAACCACGTGCCTGAGTAGTTCAGTCATTTCCTGAAAATAAATCTTGTGGTCCAGTTCCTAATTGAATGGGACAGCATTAACCACATCTTCATTCTAGAAGATTTACTACCCAAAACTATTAAACTGCTCCCAGGACAGCCAGACTGATGCGATCTGAAGAAAGAATAACATTTTTTAACACCCTATCCATAGAACAGAACATTTTGGGTACCACTATCCTCTAATAGATCCTGAAAAGATTTTACCTGGAACTCAGAAGAGCTCCTGTCAGTTAAAGTAGATAGTTTAAAACAATTAGTCCCTTTTAATAATTTAAACAATACAGTTAAAAGTCGAACAGCAGTAGAAATGCTTGCATCTACTGCTGTATGTCTTTTAACTGTATTGTTTAAAGTAGATAACTCTGACCTACACAGATATATCATCTTCAGAGAATCAAAGAATGTAATGATTGGAAGGGAGCTTGGAGATAATTCAGCCCAAAATCCTGATGCAGAATCAATTATTGGAGTATCTCTGACAGACAGCCTCTGTTTAAGCTCCTTTAATAATGAAGAAGCTATCATTTCCTAAGGCAGTTTGTTCCATTGCTTCACAGCTGTTACTGTTAACAATGTTCTCTGATGTCTGATAGAAATCTTCTTCCTTGCCATTTACACTCATGGCTTCTCGTCCTGTACTCTGGAACAATTCTGAACAAATCTGGCACATCTTCTGACAATCACTTAATATTTGAAGAGAGTGAGTGTATTTCCTAGTCTTTTTCCGACTAAAAGTATTCAGAATTTCCAAAGTATTCCTCAAATCACTGAGGTACTCAAGTTATTTCCAGTCCGCAATGAGGTAGAAGTATGCACATCCAGTTAAGTAAGAATATTTTAAAAATATTGTATATACTTACTGGGTTGTTTCTTGTATCAAATATCTTCTCATTGCATAAGCTAACATTGCTTTAAATAGATATTCTTCAGTAGCATCCCAGCTATACTTAAAAAACAAACAAATCAACTGATTGGTATACACGGAGAGCTAAAAAAAAATACATTTTCCTCCCACAGCCTCTAGGGAAAACAATAAATACTTTTGTCAATTACAGAAATAGTATTACAGTTTAGAGACATATATTTTATCTAGGAATTTCTAAATGTTACATCTTTTATAAATTTTATCAAGTTACTCTATTTCTACAAACTGCTTAGTGTCATTGAAATTATCTCTAATTAATAATAGCTTACTTTTACAGAATAAACTGTTGCAGTATGCTAATCATTGGCTGTCTAAATAGAGCCTGCATTAAAAGCTGCTGGTTTGACCAATGAACAATGGCTTTCAATAATAAAGCAAAATAACAAGCTACAAAACACACTATAAAATTGTACAATTAAAATTAAAATATTTTAAAAACCAGTAATTCTATTGGGCACTATAAAGAGTTTAGAAGGAGGCATATAGTTTGCAGATCACCCAAGATAAGCACAGGTATCGAACTTAGACAATACACCATTTCCAGATTGCTTCAGAGAGAAAGCCTTTGTGGAAATTGTCTCCAAAGAACTATTTACCTGGAACCTATTTTGCTTTCGGCATCTTCATGCTTGTGGGGTGAGGAATATTTTTCTTACTATTGCACAAAGTGGGACCGGTCCTTTGGCCAGATTTGTTTTATGTAGATATGTGACTAAATTTTAAATTCTGCTTCATTTTTAGTTAATAACTGGAGTATAGTATTGTATGTAACTGGGATTTCGAATGAAAACTATAAGCAAACGTGAGAGTAATTAAGATAAAAAAGGGCCTGGTTATCAACATATATCAGAGTTCTGTGCAGTTTTACCACATAACATATGTATTCTGTAGCTAGTGAACAGCAAAATTTCAGACATTTGATACAGAGAAGTATGTTCTTTATTGCTGGAAAAAATACCTGCACACAATTACATTGCATACTACATAATACCAAAATCAATTTATAAAAGGTCAGTCCCAGAGTTTAAATCCTAAACTATTTCTTCCTGCTTCTGAGACAACTAAGTACTTTTTCTGATATAGAGGAAAGAAATCACGTCTATTGAAGCAACGAAGTTTGGACAGATGGTCCAGTAAAATGGCTGCATAGGGGCCCCATACTAATCTGTGTATGTTAACTCTTCCATGCACCTTGTATCATATAAATACAGCAATATATTTATTACATTTTACTGCATTTTTAAATTAATACTAACATGCAAATATATGTTTAATTTTATCGATTTATTTTATTACATTTTTATTCCTGTGAATAGTCATCGGAGGGGCCCCAGTCCACTGCTTCGTAGGGGCCCATAATGCTGTTAAGACAGCCTTGCTCTTATTTAATTTGTACTTATATTTATGTGACTCTTTCTTTTATTCAGTCTTAGATATTCATATCATTGTTCAATTGCAAATATGTGTGCTGAGACTAAATAAAATAACCAAGTCAGGAGCTACACTGGAGGGTTTTGTTTTTTTATATATAAACTATACTTTAGTGAGTATAGTTTCTGAGAACTGAATAGCTACTGTGCAGGACTTGATAAAGAGTACAATATAATTTCTGCTGAAGTTAGAATGTGAACATAAGGCATACCAGCTGTACTAAGGGAGAAGTTGGAGATGCTAGGAAGGCATTAGCTTTTTGTTTAATTGCTGGTTTTTGGTCCAGTTTCCTGTTTAGAAGTGTGATTTAGCTCTACCTATTCTTCATAGGATCAGGAAGGGATCATTAAATATTCTCCATCAAACAAAAGTAGCTTTAAACAGGTTACTAAGGTTTTAAATGACTAGAACTGGCACAAAATTCATTCACTTCAATGGAAATTTGCACAATTTGACATTTGGTGCTATTAATTCAATCATTGTTTGGCACTACTTGGTACTTACCAGTAATTACTCTCCATTTAAGTAACAACAATTATAATAAGTAAATATTAGAAAATGGACAGCTTCGTCTAATGTCTTATTCAGAATCAGAATGCACACTATTTAGGACACTCAGAAAATTTGCTCTTTTAAAGAATATAAGAATGGCATTCATCTTAGCAATGCTAGCCAGATTTCAAAGGAAGACTTTGAAAATTTAGATATTTTTAGACAAGACTTTCTTTTTGTTTTCTCAAGATGAAGCTGTCTCACTAGAACAGGGCTATCAAATTCCCACCCCATGAGCTGGATGCGTCACATGCTGGCCATGGCCACACCCAGTTTAGTGAAGGAGAAAAAAGTCCTGATACATCACGTGACGCTGCCATGACAACGTGAGTTTGACACTCCTGCACTAGAATAAGATAACCTTTATTGTAATTTTTTTTCACTGTGAGCACACTGGCCCACATTAATAATAATAATAATAATAATAATAATAATAATAATAATAATAATAATAATAATAATAATAATAATATTTATTTCTATACCACCTTTCTCCCGAAGGACTCAGGGCGGTGTACAGCCAGTTTAAAAACACAAGACACAACAATAATTAAAAATTAAAATAATTAAATAAATTTGGCTGATTTAAAACTCTAAAAATTAAAATACCCCAATTTAAAATGATTATATTGACAGCCCTGCCTGGCGGAACAACAAGGTCTTCACTGCGCAGCGGAACACCCGGAGGTCGGAGATCTTGCGTATTTCTGGGGGCAGTTCATTCCACAGGGCTGGGGCTCCCACAGAGAAGGCCCTCCCCCTGGGTGTCGCCAGCCGACATAACTTGGCTGATGGCACCCTGAGGAGACCCTCTCTGTGGGAACGGATTGGTCGGTGGGAAGCTATTGGTGGCAGGAGACGGTCTCGAAGGTACCCGGGTCCTATGCCATGGAGCGCTTTAAAGGTGGTAACCAACACCTTGAATCGCACCCGGAAGACCACTGGGAGCCAGTGCAGCTCGCGCAGGAGGGGTGTCACGCGGGCACAACAGGTTGCGCCCATAACCACCCGTGCGGCCACATTCTGGACCAGTTGGAGCCTCCGAGTGCTCTTCAAGGGGAGCCCCATGTAGAGAGCATTACAATAGTCCAGCCGGGAGGTGACAAGGGCATGAGTGACCATGCGCAAGGCGTCCTGGTCCAGAAAGGGCTGCAACTGGCGGATCAGGTGAACCTGATAAAAGGCCCCCCTGGCCACGGCCGTCATGTGCTCTTCTAAAGACAGCCGTGCGTCCAGGAGGACACCCAGATTGCAAGCCCTCTCTGTGGGGGCCAAGGATTCACCCCCAATAGTCAGCGATGGCGTCTGCTGACTATATCGGGACGCCGGCAACCACAGCCACTCGGTCTTGGATGGGTTGAGTCTGAGCCTGTTCCTCCCCATCCAGGCCCGTACGGCCTCCAGCCAGCGAGACATCACATCAAGGGCATCGTTGGGGTGGTCTGGGGTGGAGATGTACAGCTGAGTATCATCAGCGTACAGGTGACACTTCACCCCAAAACCACGGATGATCTCACCCAGAGGCTTCACATAAATGTTGAACAGAAGAGGCGAGAGGACCGACCCTTGTGGCACTCCCCATGCGAGATGCCTCGAGGTCGACCTCTGCCCCCCTGCCAACACGAACTGCGAGCGGCCGGAGAGGAAGGAAGAGAACCACCGCAAAACGGTGCCCCCTACTCCTAACCCTCTCAACCGCTGCAGCATGATACCATGGTCGATGGTATCAAAAGCCGCTGAGAGATCTAATAGGACTAGGACAGAGGAGCAACCCCTGTCCAGGGCCCTCCAGAGATCATCCACCAACGCGACCAATGCCGTTTCTGTGCTGTGCCCCTGCCTGAAGCCTGACTGGTACGGGTCTAGATAGATAGCTTCATCCAGGTGCCTGGGCAGTTGTCGTGCCACCACACTCTCAACAACCTTTGCCACAAAACGAAGGTTGGAGACCGGACGGTAGTTAACTAATTCAGCCGGGTCCAGGGAAGGCTTCTTGAGGAGGGGCCTCACCACCGCCTCTTTCAAGGCAGCGGGAAAGGCACCCTCACTCAGAGAAGCAGTTATAATCCCCTGGAGCCAGCCTCGTGTACCAGGAGCCAGTACCAACCAGGAGGGACACGGGTCCAATAAACATGTGGCGGCACTAATCCTACCCAGAACCCTGTCCACATCCTCGGGAGCCACAGGATCAAACTCCTCCCAGATAATATTCTCAAGACCTGCCCTCGTCTCCTCCCCCGGACTCGCCCAGTCAGAGTCCAAGCCTTCCCGAATCCGAGCGACTTTATCGTGCAGGAATTGCACAAAATCCTCAGCTCGACCCTGCAAGGGATCCTCCCGCACTCCCCCCCGAAGGGAGTGGGTCACCCTAAACAGGGCGGCTCTCTGCAGATGCGATAAGAGCGGAAAAATGGTTAGATTTTGCCGCTTTTATCGCCACTAGGTAGGTCTTGATATAAGACCTCACCTGTGTCCGGTCGGAATCAGAATGACTAGTCCTCCAAATGCTCTCTAGGCGTCTTTTCCGATGCTTCATCTCTCTCAGCTCCTCAGAGAACCAAGGAGCCAATTGAGATCGGCATCGGGTCAGAGGCCGCAAAGGCACGACACGATCCAAAGCTCCGGCGGCCGCACTCTCCCAGGCGGCTACCAGCTCTTCAGTCGAGTCGTGTGTCAGGGTCTCAGGAAATGGCCCAAACTCCGTCAGGAACCTTTCAGGATCCATCAGGCGCCTGGGACGGAACCATTTAGTCGGTTCCGTCTCCCTGCGGCGGGGGGAAGCGGTAGGAAAGTCCAAGTGGAGGAGCGAATGATCTGTCCATGACAAGGGTTTAATGTCTAAGTCCCCTCTACCAAGATCATTCAACCACTGACCAGAGATGAAAATCAAGTCCAGAGTGTGTCCTCCTATGTGAGTTGGGCCTTGAACTAACTGGGTCAGGTCCATGGCTGTCATGGAAGCCATGAACTCCCGAGCCACTTCTGACGTCTCACCCGCGGATGGAAGGTTGAAATCCCCCATGACAATAAGTCTGGGGGTATCCACCGCCACCCCGGCGATGACGTCGAGTAGCTCGGGTAGGGTCGCTGCCACGTGGCAGGGAGCCAGGTACGCAGTCAGCAAACCCATCTGCACCCCACGGCCCCACTTCACAAAGAGGGACTCACATCTGGCTATCTGAGGAACAGTGGTCTCCCTCGGACAAAGACTCTCCCTAATAATCACCGCCACTCCCCCACCCCTTCCCTGGGCCCTTGGCTGATGAAATGCACGAAAACCTGGTGGGCACATTTCACCGAGGGGGACCCCCCCTCTTGGCCCAACCAGGTCTCCGTAATACCTGCCAGGTCCGCACCCCCCTCTAAAATAAGATCACAAATGAGGGGGGCTTTATTGACGACCGACCTGGCATTACATAACATCAGCTGTGGACCCTGGGCCTGAGACTGCACTGCACAACCCAGGCCATGAGATGCGCATTGGGGACCGGAGTGCGCAATTGCTCGTAAACAGCGTATGCGCACCCCTAGCGCATGATATGGTCCCCTGCGCCCGTCATACCTGCCCCTCCCACTCATTATTTCAATTGCATTGCCCTTCTTGTTATCCCCCTGCTCCCCGGATAAATTTTCTTTCCTGACCCCTCTGCTGCAGCCAATCAACCTGTCACCCCGCTCAGTAGCTATCTGGACCCCCCCCAGGTCCACTTTCACAACCCCCTCCCTTTCTCCCGGGTCCCCTTAAACTTTTCTTTAAAAATTTAAATAAAAAAACCCCTCAACTCCCTCTTCGCTGCATGCCATCTCTCGGGATTCCAAAATCCGTCATCAAGATAGGCCCTCGATAGCGTGGAGGGCCAGGCCTGCGAGAGGGGGGAGTCTCGCAGCACAAGGAGTTCAGCAGCCGAGTGCATCAAGAACCGGGAAGGGTGAAATATCCTCTGGCTGAGGTTCTATAGAATAGTCTAATCGTCCTAGGGCATGGAGAGGCAGCAACTCAAGACATGGAAAAACTGGATTCCACTGTCCTCTCACGACAGTGGAAGAAGTCTCGTGCAATTTCGACAAAACTCAGAAGGTGATCTCTCCAGGCCATCCTCTCATGATGGCTAGCCAAGATGGAATTGGCTATGGAGAGATTCGATAGTCTATCCGCTCTGGTAGGGGAAACGGCAGTTGAACCGGACTCCCTCAGAATCCATATCAGAATTGTCCATTCTCCACACCTTCAAGGGCATAGGTGGAATAGAGCCAGTCTAGAAGGCAGAATAGTAAACCCGGGGAACTGATGACACATGGAAAGCAATGAAGGGAGATGGCTTGCAAGGCAGAAAGTAGTTGGGGTGGTGACCATAATAAGGCCTATACAGGCCAACAAGGAAACGGGGGAAGGGGGGAATGGCCTGAGGCAGCCCAAGGCCAACCCTCAGCCGTCTTCCAACCTCTCCCACTCCCCAGGTCTTCCAGGTCTTCCAGCATTTTATACCCCCAGTCTACAGCCCCAGTCTCCAATGGGGCCTCCGGATTCCTGCAAACAAAGTGAGACAGCAAAAATAGGCCGCCCCCTAGCAGGTCCAGGATTTCAGGATAGAAGCCAGCAGCCTCTCACCATAGCGTCCTCTTCGGTAGCAGCTAGCTGCCGCCCCTCGCCTCCGCCATCGTCCAGCGGCCGCCGACCGCCCCGCGCCCACTGCTGGCGCTGGTGCCGCTTCCACCATGGCTTCTACCATACTCCCGGGTCCCCAGGAGCCTCAGAAAGCCCCGGAGAGGCCAGGAATCCAGGGGAGCCACTGCATTGCCGCTGCCGCTGCCGCCACCACCGCAGAGCTGCTGCCACCGTCGGTCCATGCCGGAGGCTGAGAAAAGCGCCGCCAGTCAATCGCCACCGACGTCACCCCGCGGAGCCTTCAGCAGCCGTTTTTTCCCTCGACCCGATGTTCCGGAGGGAAGAAAACCCCTCAATGGGTCGGGGAAAGGTTCCTCTCTCAAGGACTGGGGGCCGTGATGAACAATCGCCCCAGGAACCTCCCGAAAATGCCAGGAATCACCCCCATCTGCCGGGAGCGTTTCATTTTCATTAAAAATGAAATTGTTGCCTAGAAGAAAGTATATATCTACCCATACACATATATAGCACAGATATACACATGCTATATACACACATGTGTGTGTATGTGTTTATAGCATGTGTATATATGTTCTGCCCCAGCTATGGACCCCAAAGAACACAGCACACACAAAATTTGTACAAAACTTAAATTTACTAAAATAACTCAGTCTTTTCCAAACAAAGGCTGTTAATAAACTTTCTTAACAGCCTACAAGAAACCAAAGATAAAGTAATCACAATCTTACTAAGGTTGGCAGAAAGCCCAGAAGCAATTTGCAGAGAATCCAGACACGAAGGAGAATGAACTTAAATAGGCTAAGGGAATGGCCAATTAGCCCCAAGCCTTATTCTCGAGGAGACCTCCTCCTGAGGAGCCACTCCTGCCTTTTGGCAGCTCTGCGCGCCTGTGCATCGAGAAGAGGCTCCTCCTCTTCACTTAAAGGAGCTTCTGGAGGTTCTAAAGGCCTTGGCTGAATCCTTGCCTCTGTCACCAGATCTTCTCCAGCCTTCTCATTGTCTGACTCGAGTGCCAGCTGCACAGGCTGCTGGTGCAGCACCACACCAGCCTCCTCACTGTCAGAATCAGCTACAATCCGCACAGGCCTCTGATGGGCCACAACAATATACATATACACATACATATACATATCATTCAAGACAATGACAAATCTGCATACAGACGGAAGGTTGAACAACTAGCCTTGTGATGTGATCGGAACAATCTTGAACTAAACATACTCAAAACTATAGAAATGAAGATAGATTTTAGAAGAAACCCTCTTATTCTACCACCTCTTACAATACTAGGCAACACAGTATCAACAGTAGAGACCGTCAAGTTTCTAGGTTCTATCATATCTCAAGACTTAAAATGGACACCTAACATCAAAAACGTCATAAAAAAAGCACAACAAAGAATGTTCTTTCTGTGCCAACTCAGAAAGCTCAGACTGCCCAAGGAGCTGCTGATACAGTTCTACAGAGGAATTATTAAGTCTGTCATCTGCACCTCTATAACTGACTGGTTTGGCTCTGCAACCAAACAAGACAGACACAGACTTCAACACATAATTAGAACTGCAGAAAAAACAATTGCTACCAAACTGCCTTCCATTGAGGACCTGTACACTGCACAAGTCTGGTGGCTCAGCAGACTGGTGGCTCAGCAGACTGATAGTATTGTGATTAACATCAGCTGTCTGCAATTACTGTAAGTTCGAATCTCACCAGGCTCAAGGTTGACTCAGCCTTCCATCCTTTCTAAGGTAGGTAAATTGAAGACCCAGTTTGTGGGGGCAATAAGCTGACTTTGTATAAATATACAAAAGTATGAAGGCTATTGCTTAATGCATTGTAAGCCGCCCTGAGTCTCCGGAGAAGGGCGGCATATAAATCAAATTAAATAATAATAATAATAATAATAATAATAATAATAATAATAATAATAATAACCCCTCCGAGGAGCTCTACCTTGTCGTGGTGGAGGGGCTTGCATGCTCTAGTGATCCTAAGGGCTATGCTGAACAGGTGCAACCATATCAGACAGACCTTAGGTGAAGGGCCAGACAAAATCTCCTCCACAACCCATTCAAACATGGTGAATACAGAAAAAATGAAATTTATGCCGGCTGAACCATCACCCGGATTAACAAGGGTTCCGTTGGATGCTATGGCTCCTGGGCATTCTACGCAAAATGAGTTACAGGGCTCAACTCCCTCTGCTAGGCAACCAGGGCATGGAGCTGACAAGCTACTGGAAGAAAAACCCAAAAAGCGAAAAATCTGGACCAGGGAAGAAAACACCTCTATTATGGAAGCTTACTATCAGTCTGAGCCAGCAAAACATGGATTTCAAAAAAGAATGTATCAGATTTGGAAGATGAACCATATGGACTGTGACACCAGTGAACAAAAGTTAATGAACCAACGACGTGTAATCCTAAACCACAAATTTTTCACTGCAGAAGAATTAATAGCAATAGAAGAGAAAGCAATTAATGGTCTGAGTACAACAACAAAGAAGAGTAACATCAAGAATGATTTCCAGACGCAAAAGCAAATTGAGGAAGAAAAGGAAGAAGAGGATACTGAAATGGATGAAGATAAAGAACAAGGAAGCACTAAAGAACAAACACCAACAGATAGTGCTCAATTAGCTGGAAAAATAAAGCACCAAATGGAAGATGCTGAAAGAACACGTTTGCCAAAGCTGAACCAAGTGAACCGGAAAGAATTGAGAAATGTACTAAAAAAGGTCAATGAGGCTGTGCAAACTATTCGAACCACTATATTAGCTGAAACAAACCAACTGATATATGCAGCAGCCATCATAACCACCAAAGAACTGGGGTTGAAAATACAAAAGAACCAAAGAGGCAAGAAGGGGAAGCCTAAGTGGAAAATTCAGTTAGAATTGAAGATCAAAAAAGTACATGGAGATTTGAGCAACTTGAAGAACCTAAGGCAAGGTCAGCTAAAGAACAAGCAGGTCAAAAGCAGCCTGGAAGCAAGATACGATCTGAGGAATAAGGAGATTGCGGTAGTAATTGAAGAGCTGAAGCAGAGGGTTGTTGCCATCGCTGAAAAGATTAAAAGGTACGAAAACCGAGTAACTCAGTTCAAGGAAAACTCACAGTTCAGAGCAAATCAGCACCAGTTTTATAAAAGTTTAGAAAATGGAAACGGAGTAACAACAAATGAAAAGCCTGATAAAGAGAAAGCTCTGAAATTCTGGAAGAATTTATGGGAAAACAACAAGAAGCACAACAGAAATGCAAAATGGATCAAACAAGTTGAGGACTCTATTAAAGTACATAAAATGGAAGACATGAAAATAACAAAAGCAATGGTGCAAAGACAGTCAAGAAAAGTGAAGAACTGGAGTGTACCTGGACCGGATGAGCTGCATGGCTTCCGGTTAAAGGCACTTACAAGTCTGCACAAAAGATTGGCAACCCAGATGAACCAAATCCTAAAAACACCTGAAAATGATGAATGGATGACAACTGGAAGGACATTTTTGATCCAAAAAGATAAAGAAAAAGGAAAAGATCCTGGAAACTATAGGCCAATCACCTGTTTGCCAACAACATACAAGCTTCTTACTGGTATCATTGCAAATCAAATCTATGGATACCTGGAAAGAAATAACTTGCTTCCTGTAGAACAGAAAGATGCTGCAAAAACTCAAGAGGAACAAAGGATCAATTGCTGATCGACAAGCTAATCCTAAAGAACTCAAAGAAAAGACGAAGCAACCTGTTCATGGCTTGGATAGACTATAAGAAAGCATTTGATTCAGTTCCCCATAGCTGGATGAAGAAATGCCTGGAAATATTAGGCATCAGTAGCAACATACAAAAATTCATGGAATCTTCAATGAACCTCTGGAAAACGAAACTTATGGCTAATGAAGAAGAACTGGGTGAAGTTGAAATTAAACGAGGCATTTTCCAGGGCGATTCCCTTTCACCCCTGTGAAGCATACTCTCAATGCTACCACTGACAATCATTTTGAAGAAGATGAACTGTGGATACAAACTTGCAAAGAAAGGACTGAAAATCTCGCACTTGATGTACATGGATGATTTGAAGCTGTTTGGTAAAACAAAAGCTGAACTGAATTTATTAATTGAAAACACAAAAGAATTCAGCCAAGACATTGGTATGCAGTTTGGAATTGACAAATGTGCAACAACAGCAACCAAGGCAGGCAAAATCATAGAAGAGGATGGAATAGAACTAGAGAATGAAGAAATGATAAAGGCAGTAAAATCAGAAGAAGGCTACAAGTACTTGGGGATTTTAGAAGCCTCTGACTTAATGCATAATAAAGTCAAGGAATTAACTTCAGCCAAGTACATTCGGCGAATTCATAAGATATTAATGTCCAAATTGAGTGGAGGAAACATCATAAAAGCCATAAATACCTGGGCTATACCTGTGATTAGATACTCTGCAGGAATAATTGACTGGACCCAGATGGAGTTAGACAATTTGGACAGAAAAACAAGGAAGCTTATGACAATGAATCATGCCTTGCACCCTAAAAGTGATGTTGACCGATTATATTTACCAAGAGCAGAGGGTGGTTGAGGACTCCTACAAGTAAAGCAGACTGTGGAAGAAGAAAAATGCAGCTTGAATGATTACATCCAGAAAAGTGAAGAACCAATGATTAAGGAAGTAAATAAAGGAGGCCTTTTAAAGACAACTAAAACAAAAGCAGAATATAAGAAAGAAGTAACTGAGCAACGAGCTGAAAATTGGAAACACAAAGCTCTGCATGGCCAATACTTGAAAAGTATTGAAGGCAAAGCTGACCAGAAACTAACTTGGAACTGGATAAGATCAGGAGTACTGAAAAAAGAAACAGAAAGCTTTATTTTGGCAGCTCAAGAACAAGCTCTAGCCACAAACTGCATGAAGGCAAAAATTCAACATGTTACCACCAACAGCAAATGCCGCCTCTGCAATGAGAAAGATGAGACAGTCGACCACCTGATCAGTGGGTGCAGCAAAATTTCACAAACTGACTACCTACAATGCCATGACCGTGTTGCTAAGATCATTCACTGGAAATTGTGCCAGAAGTTTGGATTTGAGTACAGCAAAAACCACTGGGAACATCAGGTTGAGAAAGTTTTAGAGAATGAGAAACTCAAGATCTTGTGGGACTTTAGGATTCAGACTGATAGGCACTTGGTCCACAACACACCTGACATAACAATAGTTGAAAAGAAAAAAGTATGGTTCATTGACATTTCAATACCTGGTGATGCACGAATTGAAGATAAGCAGCAAGAAAAAATCACAAAGTACCGGGATTTGCAAATTGAAGTTGAGCGACTGTGGAAAAAGAAATCGTGTGTTGTCCCGATTGTAACTGGAGCCCTTGGAACAATACCCAAAGGGCTACCCCGCTATTTAGAAATTCTAAATTTGCCGGACTTGAACATTTTGACTCTACAAAAAACCACCTTACTCGGAACAGCTTACATCCTCCGACGATACCTTAACAGTTCCTAGGTCCTTGGTTAGGACTCGAGCTGCTGAGCTATTAACCAGCCTCAAAGGCTGTGAATCTCACTAAAGATTAACTAATAATAATAATAATAATAATAATAATAATAATAATAATAATAAAAAAAAATTTAAAAAAATAGTCGAAAAGAGGGCTGAGAAAATATCTACAGACCCCTCACATCCTGGACATAAATTGTTTCAACTTCTACCCTCAAAAGGATGCTCTAGGGCATTGTACACCAGAACAACTACTAGACACAAGGACAGTTTTTTTCCCCATGCCATCACTCTGCTAAGCAACTAATTCCCACAACACTGTCAAACTATTTAGTAAGGCTGTATTACTATTATTCTTCTCATCTTTCCTATTACCTATCTCCTTTTCTACTTATGACTATAACTTTGTTGCTTGTATCTTTACAATTTATATTGTTTTATTTAGTTTCCTAGCATGATTTATGCTGATTGCTTATTTAGTATCCTATAACTATTACTAAGTGTTGTATCTTATGATTTATGATGAATGCATTTTTATGATGACTATGATTTATCATTTACAGCTTTTATGTACACTGAGAGCTTATGCACCAAAGACAAATTCTTTGTATGTTCCATTACGCTTGGCCAATAAAGAATTCTATATAAATATTAATCACTGCTCATTTTGAATACATAGTGGAAAGAGGAAAGTTGAGAGTTCACAAGTTTGATGCTAAATGGAACAAAACTGGGACTGAATCTGGATGTTCTGCTTCGGGTACCATGAAGCCTCCTCCCAGAAGGTAACAAGGAAAACAAGTTATGAAGAGGATGTGTAGTGTCCCAGACAATCCTGCAGACCCTGCTCAAGCATCGCTTATATGCTATGTCCTGGATAGAAGGAAGTGAACTACCAATAATCTGCCATCTTCACGACTCTCTGCACTGCCTTCCTGTCTGAAGCAGTAATGCTTCCAAACCAGACAGTAATGCAATATGACAGGATGCTCTTGATCTTCCCTCTATAGAAAGTGGTAAGGACAGAGGTAGGAAGCCGTACTTTTCTGATGCGACCCAGAAAATACAGACGCTGCTGTGCCTGTTTCACCAGTGTCTCACTGTTAAGTGACCAAGCTAGCCTACTCATTAGCTGCACACCCAGAAACTTGATGTTGCTAACCACCTCCAAAGGTGAATCTTTAATACACAGAGGTGTGTGGCTGTGCCTTTATTTTCTGAAATTGACAATGATCTCTTTAGTCTTTCCTACATTTAAAATGAGGCTGTTTTTGTTACACCAATTCAGCAAACCCTCTACTTCTTTGCAGTAAGCACCCTCTGTTAAGAATATTCTTGGCTCATAACCGATGTTGTAGGTTATTGAGCAGAGTACCCTTTGAGTAAACGCATGAAAAGCGACTGGGAGTGGTTGTGAACAATCACAGTTAACATACTGTTAGAATCTATGTTAAAATTTGTTCCTTTTATATTTTGAATTTTTACTTTTAAAAGATGTAATGAGAAATTGTGAATGGAGCTTGTTAAAGGAATGTAAGCGTGGTAACCATCTATGACCGGATCGAGACTCTGTTCTCGAAAGTTATATTTTATGTTTATGTTTGAAAAAAATAAAAAAAATATTTACAAAAAAAAATCACAGTTAACATACAAACACACTGAGTTGTTGTAGTCTTTTACTTTTAGAAAAAGTAAAGCAAAGTTCAAAAACAATCCAAGTCATACACAGATAAGACGAGAGTTAAAAGATCAATCCAAGGATATTTCAAGTACAAAGTCTTCTTACCAGTTGTAGTTATACACAATAAAACAGTTCTTCTTGAGTTTCAAAACAGGACCAAGTTCAATATCAAATATTCAATAAATAGTAGAAAGCAACATGTAGCTATGATCAAACAGTGATCAATGCAGAGAGATCAGGTAGAGAGTTACAGCAAATAAGCAGGTAAAATGGTGTAGTATCCACACAAGCCATGATCCTGACTTCCCTTAAGTACATCGGCTACAGAGCTTAGCCAATCAGGATACAGGATGATGCAATACAGTCTTAAAGCAATATAATACATTTCTGACTGCAAACATACATTGTTGGTTTATATATTGCCTGACCAACAAGTTAGACAAATAACCATTTCCTAACAACCTCATTGTCATTTTGAATAAGGCCCACTACTGTTGTATCATCCACATACTTCAAAATATAGTTGGTGGCAAATCTAGCACAAAAGTCATGGATCAACAGGGTGAACAACAGAGGATTTAGGACACAGTCCTGAGGAGAACCTGTGCTCAAGAAAACGATGTTATAAATATTAGTCCCAATTTACAAATTAATAAGAAAATCAAGAATCCGGTTGCACAAAAGAGTATTAAAGCCTAAAAGGCCGAGTTTGTGTACTAGATGCTGAGGAATGATTGTATTAAATGCTGAACTGAAGTCGACAGCATTTGCATATGAGTGTTTCTTTCCTCTAAGTGTGCCAAGCTCAAATGGAGAACAGAAGCAAACATATCGTCTGTAGAGCGATTTGGACAGTAAACGAACTGAAGAGTCAAATGCTGGAGGGAGGCTGGATACAATAATATCCTTTATCAGCCTCTCAAAACATTTCATTACGATGGATGTAAGTGCAACTTACACTAGTTATTTTATGAAAAATTTCCTTAAATGGTAGATGTAAATATTTCACTTACTGCATTTTCTTTTAGAGCTGTTTTGATACTAAGCCGTACTTTGAAAGCATTCTGTGCATCTATTACAAGGAAAAAGAATAAAATGAAACATACAATTCACATTTCCTTATGCAGATGATTTGTATTTTTCAGTAGATCACAGCATACATCTGTTACATTTCATTGTACTTCAGAATATACTTCACTTAAAAATTTTAAGGTTCCAAGTAATTTGTTTACAATATAAATGCAAAAGAAGGAAGTCTGTAAGTTATTCACCATGGGGTAATCACAGGCTACTTACATAGATTTCAGTTCTAAAAGGTTCATAGAACATAGAACAATAGGGTTGGAAGTGACCTTTAGTCTAACCCCCTGCTCAAGCAGGAGAGCTAAAACCATTCTAGACAAATGGCTGTCCAGTCTCTTCTTGAAAATCTCCAGTGATGGAGCAACCACAACTTCTAGAGGTAAGCCATTCCATTAATTAACTGTCAAGAAATTTCTCCTTATTTCTAGGTTAGAGTTCACTTTAATGATCTTCTACCTGTTACTTCTTGTTCTGTCCTCAAGTACTTTGGAGAATAGGTCAACCCTTCTTCTCTGTAACAATCCCTTAAAAACCAGAAGACTGTTATCATATCAGTTTTAGTCTTTCTCTTCGTTATACTAGACATACCTAGTTCCCTCATATATCCTCATTCATCATATGGTTTAACCCCCTGACCCCTTTTCTCTGCACTCTTTCTAGGATTTATACTCTAGACTAAATATAATATACACTAAATTCTTTTAGCCTTTATTGAATAATTAGCATCAAAGAGGCCATAAAGGGATACCCCAACAGGATTTTAATAGTTTGTTTATCCTAAAAAAATTAATAGTTGTTCTAAAAAACTAATCAAATTATTTTTATAGCCAAAATTTGTGTGTTACTCAAACATAATATTCACACATCTGCAGTCTGAATTTTCTAAATGTTACAATTTTTTATGCAAATTGAACATGAAGGATGAACCATAGAAGGAAATCTTACCTGGTTGGCAAAGCTCAGTATAAGCAGTATAAGTTGCCCAGGCAGATGCAAGTAGCAACCTCCCTAGTAACAGTTTCTTAACCGTCTTTGTGCTAGCATCCTTCAGTTGGGAAAACTTCAGGCAAAAAGAGAAAAAACAGCCCCTGTAATACTGTCTTAAGCTTTCTGTGATTTGGGATTAAGCAATTGCAGCCGAAATAGGAAGCAATCAAGTTTAAGGATTAATAATTAACCCACACTACTTATTTTAGAAAAAAAAAACAGTTATAGAAAGCAATGTCCTCTTCCAGATACATCTTTTGTCTGTTAAGAGTTATATTTAATTTTTATTTATTTATTACTTTGTTCTTTGTATGCATATTGTGTGCTCAATCATACTTGGCCAATAAAGAATATTCTATTCAATTTCTCAGAACACTTTGCATAATTTTTACTAATTGAAATTGAATTTACTAATTTTACTCTTTTCAGTGGTAAAACAGTATTCCTCTCTTTTTTTCTCATAAACACACCCATGTGCACAATCTTTTCCTATGTTAGTTAAAATCCAGCTTTTCTGTTTTAATGAAATGGTGCTCTATAACATGCAGGAACTTATGTTGTGAATCATAATATCTATCAAATGAAAAAAATAGCTTTGCAAAGTACATTAAAAAGCAAAAAAGCAAAACGCTTTTATAGAAAATCGGACTCTTCCATCTCCTTACTTTCCAATATTCACCCTAACTTTAAAAATATTGTTTACTTAGAAAGAATTACAGTTGTTGGCACTATTCAGCACTGGGATATCATATATCATATCTATTGAAAAACCATAATGCTGTATTAGAAAACATTTAATTTATGTCACAAAGTCAGTGGTATACAACAGGATTGCACAATCTTTGTTGCAGCTGAGAAACATTATTTTTGAGAAGTGTATCAAAAACCAAACAGAAGTGAATGGCAATAGTACAAAAAACCTCTACTCTTGATTTAATATGAATGAAATCAGATTACATTATTATATATAGCTAATAAAATTATTGCTTACATATTTAACATAACTTCCCCTTTCTGTTGAAGACTGCAAAAATTATAATTTGGTTTGTAAATTAAAACAAGTATCTAATAGCAAGTGGTGAATCATATGTATAAAATAAGAGTTTTATACAATTTTACAACTTTTTGCATCGACTTTTGTGTTTACTCTTAGCTTTTATCCTCCCGGTCCTTCTCTTTATTTTTAAATATTCATAATTAATTGTTTTGTTAGCAAGATCATTATTTACATTTATATCCAGTATGTTAATATCAAATTTCACTTTATATTCTTATTTGTTAATTTGATTTCTGTTTTCCAACCATGTATAAAACCTATTCCACACTTTATAATAATCCGAGTCTTCTCTTTCTTTGATCTCCATCGTTAATTTATCCATTTTGGCGCATTCAAGGATTTTCTTTATTATTGTTGTAAAATTGTATATATCTGTTGTTAGTATTGTATTTTAACGTCTGATGTGCGTGTGTTTTTGTTTTTTGTTTTTGTCTCTTGATTTCTTTTGCTATTGTATGTTTGGTTTTAAAATGTAAAATACTCAATTTTTTTAAAAAAAGAGTTTTATAGATTGAGAACAAGCCCCTCAATTATTAACAGTGTTTTGTAATATATAGTAAGCTGCACCATATATTGAAGTAGTATTTGCAAAATATAAACTATGCCCTGACTTTTGGCAATGTCAAGGCAGTGATTTTTTTCTAATTTTCTAGCCATCAGACATATTTGTAGCTCATACTAATCTTAGAATTAGATGTCCCCTGTTTCTGAGTTTTTTTTCTTACAATCGAAGGAAAACTTTAGTGTGAAAATCTGCTAAACTGAAAAGTTTTTTTAAAAAAATCAATTAATGTACACTTATTCATGCAAAATAGGTTATATAATCACTCTTCATTTCACTGGTTGTCTCTGATCCGGTTAGTAATGGTTGCTAAATGATTTATAACTGTTTTATAATAATATCTAAGTCCTTTATGAAGTGAAATATACTACTAGACTTTAATATTTTAAAATACACAGTGATGAGTTTTCTTACTATATGAAAGCATACAAATTTTGTTTTGAAGTTAAGGTATTGTGTAAATCCGTTGCTGATTTAAAACTATGACTTATTAGTTAGTATGTCATGTGAAACTAAGCAATTGCAGTTTTTATTCAATAAATCATACTAAAGCCATAACTGGATATAATGTATGAATTGACTCATAGTACTAATATGGATATTTAATCAAAAGTCTTTCTACATCCCTTCATAAGGCTTTAGAATTTGAAGACCCAGGACTGTAAAAAGTGTACTGTCATACAAGTTAATCAACAGCTCCAGTATGACTTAAAATAGCTGTTGTCTTTGACAAATTATCTGTTTCAAATTGTGAGGGAGTTAATCACAGCAGTTTTGCACTAAAAATTAACTTTCCTTGGAGAAAAAGTATAAATGAATTACCAATACTGTTCACTCACAGAAATAGAACCAAAGATTTTTGGAAACCTTGCCTGTCATTAAAGTGACTAGAAAGGTGTAGATAGTGTCAAACATAAAATAACATTATAATTTAGTGAACACCAGGGGTGAAATGCTCCCGGTTCGGACCGGCTCGGGCAAGTAGGTAGCGATGATGGCCGGTGGTTCGGAGAACCGGTAGCGATGGCAACCCAAGGCTCCGCCCACCCGCCCAGTCGTTGTTACTTCCTTCTCCCTCTCCAGTGCCTTCCCCCAAACAGGCCAAGGGAAAAAGGGCTAAGAGTTCTAAACATGTAAAGCCCTCTAAGCCTGCCAAGCCAGATAAAGATGCCAACGTAGGCACAATGCATTGGAGAAGCACTTTGCTAAGGCAAGACAACAATCTCAAGTCTCTTGAGGAGCCACTTCATGAGGTTTTATGCCATGAGGCCCATTGTGACCCTTTGGTCCCACATAATGAAGAAAATCTGGCTAGTGAATTGGGGGAGATTATCCCATCTACTTCTCAAGGGTTTCCACGGTCTGCCTCTAATCAGCCCCTCGTTAGCACTAGATCTAGTTCATCTAGCATGGCTAGCCACTATTCTCAGTCTTCTAGGCTTGTGCCTGAAGCTACCTTTACACCCACGGCAGCAGGCTTCCGTCCTGAGGAGGGTACTGCCTTTGGACAACCAGTTGATTTTCAGTCCTTTTTAATCAAGCCATGTCCCATATGTTTCAAAGTGGTGCTTTGGTTTCCAAGGTTGCTAGATTGGTGGCAGGCGAGGACGCTGTCCTGATCGTACCTGCAATTTGCAACTGCCTGCAGAAAGGTGCTCTGAAAGCCCCAGGGAAGTACATATTGCTTGAATTAAATTACTTTTCTTATTAAAAAAAAAACACAAAAAAAAACATATAGACATATATATATTAAGATTTATATTGCTAATATTCAATCATTTCTATAGAATTGATTAGTGTCTATCTACAATTGATTAGTAAATAAATTATGATTCATTGGGGTGATTGATCATGGATGACAGGGAGGAAGTTGCTCTTTCTTCTGATATGGACAGTAGTCCCTCTCCCTCCCCAGTACTTTCCCCTAAACAGCTCAGGGGGAAGAAGTCTAAGACTTCCAGACAGGGGAAGTCCTCCAAACCTGCTACAGCAGATAAGGATGCCCAAAGGAGGCACAAGGCATTAGAACAGCAGTTTGCTTTTACTTCTAGAGAACCGATAGTAAAAAAATGCTTAAAAAGTTTTTTAAAAAGTTCCAACGATCAGCTGAGCGATGTGTGATCGTGGGAACTTTTTTTTTTTTTTAAGCATTTTTTTTCTACCGGTTCCAGAGAAACAAAGTGCTCGGCTGCTTCCCCTTTTCACTCACCCCGAGCTTCCTGCTGTGGATTTTCATGCCTTGCTTCACATGCCCGGGATTGTCGCCCTCGTCGTCTTCCTCCTCCTCCTCCTCTCCAAGTGGAAAAATGCCAGGAGCAAGTGCAAAAAGAAGCGCTTGCTGGCTCCTGACGTTTTTCCATTTGTAAGGAAGCTTTCGTGAAGGCAAGTCTGACTTCCTGTTCTGCTCGCTAAAAGCCTTATCAGTACTGCTGTGCACGCAGCTTGTGTGTGTGTGTGTCTTTTTGCTCCTGGTCTTTCGCAGCAGCCTGTGCCTGCTGTCCCATTCCCAGCCGGCTGAACCAGAGTTGGGGAATTCACCCCTTCAATCCACTCCTGCCTTCATTCCTCTTTTCTTTGGAGGCCAACCTGAAGGAGCCTCAAGTCATTCAAAAGGTCTTTTAAAGCCTGTGTGTGTGTGTGTGTGTGTGTGCGCGCTGCACTGAATGTTGGTGTGGAGGCAGGGAGGGAAATGACCCCTCCAATCCATCCCCACCTTCATTCAAAGATCTTTTAAAGCATGTGTGTGTGTGTGTGTGTGTGTGTGTGTGTCTTTGCTCCTGGTCTTCGCAGCAGCCCATGCCCGACATCCACACATACATACCCAAGCCGCACGCACAGCGGTACTGGTGAGATTTTTAGTGCAGGAAGCTAGATTTGCCTTCACAAGCGAAAGCTTCCTTACAAATGGAAAAATGCCAGGAGCAAGCAAGCGCTTCTTTTTGCACTTGCTCCTGGCATTTTTCCACTTGGAGAGGAGGAGGAAGAAGACGGCAAGGGTGACAATCCCGGGCGCGTAAAGCAAAGCATGAAAATCCTTGTCTTTCTGGTCTATCATTGTTATCATGTAAATATCTTGCCTCCTTTTGTGTTAATGAATCTATTTTGATTTTGGGACAGTTTCCTATCCACATTTTGGTATTGTCCTTTTGTGTATTACAAGTTTGTTCTTCTCATTTTGTTTTATCTTGTGTTTTAATATTAGGCCTTGTTATTGGGAGTATTTCATTGAGATGTATTTTTGACCAATTGGTTTGTTCGTAAAATACAGCGGTCCTAGAGACTACGAATTTGTTATTATTGTCAATAAATCTATATCCTTTTGTACCTGTTTCATAACCCATGAATCTAAGCCTTCTGGACACATTATCTCCCTTACGCCTTAATTGTTTCGGTATATGTACATCTGCTGTAACTCGAAACACATGCATGTGGGCTATCTTAGGTTTTTTACTATACATCAGTTCGTATGGTGTTTTGTTTATGACGCTAGACCAAAGTCGGTTGAGTGTATAATTGGAATATAATAGGGCCTCTGACCAGAAATGCTTACCTAACCCTGCATCCTCTAAAGTACATCTAATCATGGTTTGTAGTGTCGAGTTTCGACATTCTACTACTCCATTTTGAAAAGCAGAGAAAGGACTAGAGGTGAAATGTAACATTCCCTTTGATTTTAGCCAATGAGAGAATTCCCTTGACATGAATTCAGACCCTCTGTCTGTCATGATTTGTTTGATTTGTATGTGATGTTGTGTCTCCACACGTTTATAAAATTCTTTAAATTTTTGAAATGTTTCATCCTTATGTCTTAAGGTGTAGACAAAGCCATAACAACTGAAGTCGTCTACAATAGTGAGGAAATATCGTTTTTTGTATGTAATTGATGGAGTTAATGGGCCAACTAGATCCATATGCACTAGATTAAAAATATGATTTGATGATCTTGTTGCCTTTTTGGGTCTGGGCTTGGTTCTCAGTTTTGAAGACTTACATACTGAACATTCCAGGTAATTTTTACAGTCTTTTATTTCAGCATGTTCAATCATTTTTTGTATTACAGGAAAACTGGCATGTCCTAATTTTCTATGTAATATGTGTGCACATTCATCATGAATTGGCTTTCCAATTATGGGTTTTTTGTTTGTGTATGTGTTGTTGTCAGATGTAGTTTCATCATCATGTTCTGATTCATGTTCTTCATTGTCACTATATCATTTTCTGTTTCTGTGCTAGTGTTAGTTTCTACGTTTGAATTAATGTTGTGTAACCATTTTTCTTCTGTAATTAAGTATGGTAGTTCTCATTTGGTAATTATATTACCTATGTTTATTCTGTTTTTCTCTAGAGTTACTTTTCCCTTTGAGAATATTATATTTATGTTAGAGTCCCTGCTTAGCTTTATTGCACTGAGGATGTTGTGAGGTATTTTGGGTATCAATAGTACCCCCTCTATTTTCCCTAGACTGGGTAATTCTACATTTCCCCTTCCAATAACTTGAACTTCCTCTTGGTTTGCTACTTTAATTACAAATTTATCTTCGACGAAGGAAGATAATATTTTCTTATCGTGTGTTGTGTGATTTGTTGCTCCGGAATCAATGAGCCAAGCATTGTCCTTTGAATCTTGATTTTTGATTATTGTGTGTTTATCTATTCCGTACAATGATCTGGACTTCCTGTCCCTTGAGTTATCTCTGCCCCCTCTATGTTCTCTAAAGTTTGGTGAATTTCTGTGTCTATATCTGTCAATGGATGATTGTCTATCGTGATATCTGTTTCTTGTGTCATGTCTTTGTCTCTCCCTAGGAGGTTTTGGACAGTCTCTCCTATAATGTTCTTTAGACCCACAGTTATAACACTCTATTGTGTCCTGATGCCTGTCTTGGAATACTACCCTTTTGATCTATGCTCTTTATGTCTACTGTAGCGACTTCTTCTCAAATTATCTTCAGCAATTAATCTGTTTGATAAACTCTCTATAGACAGATAGCCTAAGTTAATTGTATCTAAATGTCATATGAAGTAGTCCCATGATGAGTCTAATGAATTAATAATAACACTTTTCATTGTCTGGTCAGATATTATTTCTCCCCTTAAATGAAGTTCTGCTCTAGTTGAGTTTAGTAATAGTAAATGTTCACTTATAGTAGTCCCAGGTTTTATCCTGGCTGAGAAAAAGTTTTTAGACATTCTAGTTGTGGTTGCCACACTTTCACTATGAAACAGTTTAAACATACAATGAATTATTTCTGAGACAGTTAGGTTATGCTTAATACTATGATAAATAGCAGGTGAGATACTAGAGATTAGTAAATAAAATGCTCTGTGATGTAGGCAGTCCAATTTTAGTGTCCATGTTTTTTTAGGAGGGTTAGTTATGAAAAACAATAAATTTTCTTTTAAGAAGACAACCTGGAGTTGCTGACTCCATTCCTGTAAGTTAACACCGTCTATTCTCAATTTTGGAAAATCATTAGGCAAATTTCCAATGTTATTTGTTGCATTACTTACAGCTGGAGGCTGTCCATGGTCCTGTATGTGTTGATAATTGCAGAATGGTGTAGGGATACTCGCGACTAGCCTGAACGGTTCCCTCTGTTCTTTTTTATCTCTATGTTCGTCTGGGCGTATTTGCGCATGCGCGTAGATCATTTCGTTCCTGAAGCTGCCGGGGGAGGTTCTCGCTGCTGCAGCTCCCTCGCAGTGCTCTTCTTCCGAAGATTCGCTCTCTGGCTCGACTTTAGGTGTCCAGGTGTGGATCGGGGTTTGCTTCTTCTCATCGTGGTCATCTCGGTTGAGGTCTCTGGCTCCCGGAAGCGTCTGAGGTGTGGGCGAGTACTTGCAAGGCTCTCTGGGTTCGGGCATTAGCGTTCTCGTCGGTCGTGCCGGAGTGGATAGATGTTGAGACGCTTGCGTGCTTGCTTCTGTATCTTTGCTTTTGGATTGTGCAGTTTGTCTTTTCTTTGTTATTTGGTTGACTGTCTTTGGTACTTTCGTTGATTTCTTTGAGATTTTTAGATTCGGGCCGAAGGCTGCGAAGAGTGTTTTCATAGCTGTTTCTATTTGTAGTTCGGTTGATGTTTCTTTGGTGTCTGTATCGGATTCTTCTGATGAGTAGAATTTTTCTTTTTTATTTCTTAAGCTGTGTAGAGTTTTTCGTGCCAGCCATTTTGAACCCTGCTTTCTGATTGGTTCTGGGTCAGTCATTTTGGTGGGCTGGCAAATCCAAGATGGCTGCCATTCAAAATTTTGCGTGGGATCGCTAGTCTTTCTTTTAGTTATATTTTCATCTATGGGTAATTCGCTTACCATTTTGTGGTCTTTTGGTTCTGGTGCGTTGATGTGGTTTTCTCTCGCTGTTCCGCTATCTTTTATGATGTCTTGGAGGTTCGCGATGAGATTTTTGTCGTCTTTTTGGCTTTTCAGCAGTCTTAGTATTTCTAATCTGAGCGTGTTGTTTTCTGTCTCGCTCGCTTCTTGGTCGCTGGGTTCATTGATTACCTCTTCGTCGTCCGTAGTGAGGTTTTCAGATTCTTTTGTCATTTTTATTGTAGATTCATCGATCATTTCTTGATCTGTTTCCATTTCTTTGTTGTGTGCCCTGGTGTTGGGTCTTTCTCTTTTGTTTCTGGAGTTTTCTTTCTTTGGCATGTCTGTTTCTTATTGAGTCAGCTAACCATCCTCTGCTACCAGATTGTTGCCGTAATTCGAGGATCAGACTCAATAATGAATTCAAACTTTTTATATTCAAATAGAAGATTGTTTATTCACAGAAGGCATTCTATATTCACAGAGTGATTGCAGATAGAAGCAAGGAGAATGAGTGTGCATCATCTTTTATACCAGAGAGGAGGGATTAGAAGTGGGGAGTGGTTAGTGAGGAATACATTAGAAAGGAGAGAATAAGTTAACTCTTGACATTCCATGGATATATGTTTCTTTCATTCAAGAATGAGGCATTTACACATGACAATCCTCAACAGGAAGCTCGGAGTGAGTGAAAAGGGGGAGCAGCCGAGCAATTTGTTTCTCTCTCTCCCCACCCCCCGTCATCTCCCAGACTGGGTGGCCAAGGTAGAAAGGCTTGCAATCTTTGGGACTAGAAGGCATTGGATCTGGCTTGGCGAGGGGCGTCAGGCTGGTCAGGTGCTGATCATTGGAAACTTTTTTTTTTACTTTTTAAAGCATTTTTTACTAGTTAAAAATGCTTTAAAAAATAAAAAAAAAAGGCCACACCTACCCAGTCACATGACTACCACCAAGCTACCCCCCCAAGCCACGCCCACAGAACCGGTGGCAAAAAAAAATTAGATTTCACCCTTGGTGAACACTAGTATCTGAAATGGAATCTAAACTTTGTATCCAATAGATAATATTGCAGCAAGTATAGCTTGTTACCTGCTAATTCTATAATTAATGCACTAGTAAAGAATTTCAAGCTTACTTATACATACACATTTTTACATTTCTTTTGGCTACCTTTCTTACAAAATATCTGTGACCTCTGATGAAATAATGAAAAAAAAAAGAGTTCCAATGAAGATTCATGGTGAAACAGATGTCCCTGAAGGAGTGGGACACCATTGTGGCGGAGATCACTGGACACACAATGAATTCTGGCCAGTGAAGCCTCTCCAGAAAAAAGAGAAATTATGAGCTCACCCATTTGTACTTTGAAGGTTGCACAGTAAAGATTACAGTTAAAGGAGAAGAACATTTAAATTTGATTTACTAATACAGAGTGGAGCCAAATGCTTTAATCATAAGTTGTATTGAAGCATGTCTATGAACAATAGACCTGGAAATTAATTTTTAAAATGTCAACCGTTATAGATAGATTGTATTTATAAGATTTTGTGGGAAAGGATCAGGTTTACTGGACAAGACTGAGACTGATTTGAAATGGATTTCAAAATGACAAGCTACAAGAATGATATAGAAAAAGATGCTGTGCTTATAGATATGAAATTGGCTGATGTCTAAATAATTAATATCGCTTCTCGGCCTTTTGGCTAAGATCATGTGTACTGTAATAATTAAAAGAGATATGGGAATAACAAACCAAAAGAGTGACCTAAATAACTTTCTTATATTGGATTTAAAAAAGAAACTTGTTTTGAAGGATTTTAGAATATAATAGAATAACAGAGTTGGAAGGGACCTTGGAGGTCTTCTAGTCCAACCCCCTGCTTAGGCAGGAAACCCTTACATCACTTCAGACAAATTGTTATCTAATCTCTTCTTATAAACTTCCAGTGTTGGAGCATTTACAACTTCTGGAGGCAAGTTGTTCCACTGATTAATTGTTAACTGTCAGGAAATTTCTTCTTAGTTCTAAGTTGCTTCTCTCCTTGAATAGTTTCCACCCACTGCTTCTTGTTCTACCCTCAGGTGCTTTGGAGAATAGTTTGACTCCCTCTTCTTTGTGGCAACCCCTGAGATATTGGAACACTGCTATCATGTCACCCCTAGTCATCCTTTTCATAAGACTAGACATATCCAGTTCCAACAATCGTTCTTTATATGTTTTATCCTCAAGTCCCCTAATCATCTTTGTTGCTCTTCTGTGCACTCTTTCTAGATTCTCAACATCTTTTTTACTTTTGTGGTGACCAAAATTGGATGCAGTGTTTCAAGTGTGGCCAAGTGTGGAAGTAGGCATTATAAAGTGGTATTAACACTTCACGTGATCTTGATTCTATCCCTCTGTTTATGCAGCCTAGATCTGTGTTGGCTTTTTTGGCAGCTGCAGCACACTGCTGGCTCATATTTAAGTGATTGTCCACTAAGACTCCAAGATCTTCTCTTGTGAGGAGACACAAAGAAAGAAATGAAAAGAAATCTAATTATAGAACAGAATTTGAAGGGATTAAAGATCAAGTTTGTTCAAAGTTGAAGGAATATAAAGTTGGTTTATTTCATCAAAGTGAAAATAGATATGCCTGTGATGGCAAACCTATCATGGCACGCGTGCCAGAGGTGGCACGCAGCGCCCTCTCAGTGGGCACTGAGCTGTTGCCCCAGTTCAGCTCCGCCATGCATGCATGCGTGCCTCCCACCAGCCAGCTGGTCTCTGCCGTGCATGCGCGAGAGGTGGGTGAATGTGGGGGGCACGCACATATGCATGGGCGTGGGCCATGGGCTGGGGGGCTGCGTGCACATGCGGGGGGATTGGGCACATGTGGGGGATGGGCGCATGTGGGGGGGCCACACATGCATTGGATTTTGGGGGTTCGGGTGCGCACACGCTTTGGACATTCAATCCGGAAAATGTTAGCCATCACTGAGATATGCTGAGCAGGACTGAATAACTAGGCTTTAGAGATCTCTTTATAGATTAGAGATGAGGTATGGGAGGTAGAGATTATTTACATTTTAAACAGAAGGTGGTATTACTAAAATACAGTAGTTTCTCCTTCTTTCCTTTATTCTTCTTTTTCGCTTTTTTCTGCACTTTCTATTTTTTTTATTCTTTTGTTTTGTACTAATATTTATCCTTTTAACTATAATGTTAAAATATTATAGTTAAATAATAGAAATTTAACTATTAAATATTATAAAAATAATCCTTACAAAATAACATCAATCCCTCCCACCCATAAAATAGGAAATATTGCATTTTGTTCTAGAAGCTTTGGGTAAACATGGTGCCACGGGTATAGTCAGTAAAATCATTTGATATAATTTGTTTCCCATAATTACTTTTTAATAAAATACAGGCAATCAATCCATAAATGGATTGTGGAGACATCGGAAAACAGCAGCTGGAAGGTGAGATGGAGGAGAGGAGACTGTGTAGCTTCCCTGGACTCCCTCTGGACTCTCCTTCCCCCTGGATTCCCCTGGATCTCTTTGAACTGTCTTCTATATGAAATAATCAGTTGGAGCTAAACCCTGGTCTGAGAGCCCAAGAGTTGGCAGCTGCAGCTCTGAATGATGCCATGGATCTTCTGATGGAGGCAGAACTGAGAGAAGAAACAAGCTTCCCAGGCCTTTGTTGGCAGCTGGGCCTACTCATGTGGTCACTAATGGTGTGGAGAGTGGCAGGCTGCCATTGGGATTTTTTGAGGCTTAACTGGTGAGTGGGACTTTAGGACTATGTCAACTTCAGGAGACATCGTAGGACTACACAGCTGCTACAATATCTAATGCAGTATAGCAGGCCTTCTGGCTACTCCTCCAATTACTTTTTGCAATCTTCTGAATGTTCTGTAATCGGGCCTGGGAAGGTTGCTTGGAAAATTCTGGGGCTGGAAGAGAAAATTGGGTGAGAGGTGAGTGTGTTGTTCCCTCTCCCCTAGTTGAGAGCTGGGGGAGGAGGAATGGCTCCCTGCTTGATGGGTGAGAGCGACTGGGCAGGGTGTTGTTTGTGCATTGAGTGGATGTATTATGAGTGCGTTGGGAGATAAGGGGGTGCTGGATATGACCCCTCTGCGGCAGTGAGGAAGGGGTGGTATGAGTTTGAGGGAACTGAGACCAAGTGCTATAGTGCCTGTAAGGCTCAACTTGCCCCCGATGGTTTGTCAGTTGGAGAAGGTTTTCCCTTTTTTAAGGAAGAATGTTAGTGATGGGGGATGGAATGGTTTTCAGGGAAGGCAGAGGAGGGTGGTCTATTTCAGTGGAGTCAGATAACAGGAGATATGAGAGGCGGGGCGGGGGACAAGTACAGGGAATACGATCTTGGTGTTTAGTACTGTGTTCTGCCCCCTTGCACTCACTTCATTTCCCTGGTCATCAGATCTGTGGTGGCCCTGGTCTTAGATGGTTGCTTTTAAATGTCAGATCAGCCTGCAATAAAGCTAGCCTTATTGCCGATTTGATCCTTGAAGAAAAGGCTAATCTGGCTTGTATAACTAAGATTGGCCCAGAGGGAGGTGTTCTCCTCTTAGAAATGTGCCCAGTGGGTTATTGAGCATGGCACCAGTGTAGACCTCAGGGCCGGGAAGGGGGTGTGGCTGTTGTTATCAGAGAATCTCTAGCAGCCTCCAGGGGCACTGCTCCACAAGTGCCCGGCTGTGAGATCCTTTTTCTTAGGTTGGGCTCAAAGGATCAGGTGGGATTGCTGCTGCTGTACCAGCCTCCCTGCTGTGTGGCAGTTTCCCTATCCGGGCTCTTGGACCTCGCCACAGAGTTGGCAGTGATATTCCCCAAGCTTATAGTTCTGGAGGACTTCAACCTGCCATTCCTGTGGGCAGGGTCAGAAGTAGCCTAAGATTTCATGGAAACCATGACTTCCATGGGTCTGTCCCAGGTCATCCAGGGCCCGACTAGGAATAGTGGTCACACACCCGATTTGTTGTTCTTGTTAGAGCAGTGCACGGGTGAAATCCAGAAGGTTCTGACAGGTTCTGGAGAACCGGTAGCGGAAATTTTGAGTAGTTTGAAGAACTGGCAAATGCCACCTCTGGCTGGCCCCAGAGTGGAGTGGGAATGGAGATTTTGCAATATCCTTCTCCTGGAGTGGGGTGGGAATGGAGATTTTGCAGTATCCTTCCCCAGCCACGCCCACCAAGCCACGCCCATGGAACCGGTAGTAAAAAAAAATTGGATTTCA
Organism: Arizona elegans; assembly: GCA_022577455.1. Lineage (NCBI taxonomy): Eukaryota > Metazoa > Chordata > Lepidosauria > Squamata > Colubridae > Arizona > Arizona elegans. The sequence continues at coordinate 32,940,631 of JAKOOJ010000006.1, forward strand.
CCACTGGAGCAATGCCTATGTGACCTGGAATTGGTGGACTTGTCCTTGGTTCTCCCGTCATGGTTGGATCACAATCTGTTGGCAATGAGTTTTTCAAGAGCTGTAGCCCCCCCACCCCACAGGGAGGCCTGACCTATTAAATTGGTCTGCCCTTGTCAACTAATGGACCCTGATGGGTTCCAGAAAGAGCTGGGGATTATAACTGCAGATTTGCTGTGCAGTCCAGCCGTCTTAGTTTTAGTCACTATTTGGAATAGGAAGGTGACTAAGGCTCTGGATAGATGTACACATGCAACCTCTCCTTACCCGTAGACCTTTCTGCCCTCCATGGTATACAGAGGAACTGAGAGGGATGTAATGGATGAAGAGACATCTACAGCGCTGATGGTGGAAGACAAGGGATGAACTGGATCGAACATGGGTAAGAGCTGCTATTAAAGCGTACCTTGTGGCAATTTGTGCAGCGAAGTGTAAATACTTCTCTGCACTAATTGCATCTGCAGATAATCACCCAGTGACCCTCTTTAAGGTGAGCCTTCTCCTTCTGGGGAAGGAGGAGATTGAGGTCCAGCTGAAGGGGCATGTTGAGGAATTTGCATATTTTCTGGAAGACAAAATTGCTCGACTTCATGCTCAGTTAGGTGTCAGCATGGTTGCTGGTCCAGTAGAAGCCCTGAGACAGGTTCTTGCCCTGTTATCTGGGAACGGTTTGACCCTGTCGCTCCTGAGGAAGTGGACAGGATCTTAGGGAGTATGCACACAAGCATCTGTGTGTTTAGACCCAAGTCCTTCCTGGCTTGTGAAATCTTCCCAGGAGGTGACAGGCGGGTAGACTCTGGTGGTGATTAATGCATCCCTAGGAGGGGGTAGTACCCCAGTAGTTTAAGGAGGCTGTGGTCCACCCTCTTCTTAAGAAGCCTGGATTCCACCCTGTTCGATAATTTCCAAACTGTCTCCAATCTTCCCTTTTTGGGGAAGGTTATTGAAAAGGTGGTTGCACAGCAGCTCAAGGTTTTTGGATGAAATGGATTATCTAGACCCCCTACCAGGATTCAGGCCTAGATATGGGACAGAAATGGCACTGGTTGCGCTTTTGGATGATCTCTGGTGGGAGCAGGATGGGATAGTGCATCCATCCTTGCTCTACTTGACCTCTTGGCGGCTTTATTTATTTTATTTATTTATTTATTTATTTATTTATTTATTTATTTATTTATTTATTTATCTATTTATTTTTCATATTTGTATACCGCCCTACTCCCGAAGGACTCAGGGCGGTGAACAGCCATAATAAATACAAATACATATAGAAGTTAAAAACTATTAAAAAAAAGATTAAGTAATTTGGCTCAAAGTTTAAAACATCCAAATTTATCTAAAAGAGGTCTAAAACCCGATTTAAAAGCCAATTTAAAAGCCAATTAAAAAGGGAGAGTTAGGCCAGACCAGCTTGTTGGAATAGAAAAGTTTTCAGGGCATGGCGGAATATGCGTAAGTCTTGGATGTTTCGTAACTCCGGGGGAAGCCCGTTCCAGATGGTAGGTGCCCCCACAGAAAAGGCTCTCCCCCTGGGGGCCGTCAGTCGACATTGTTTGGCTGACGGCACCCTGAGGAGTCCCTCTCTATGGGAGCGAACTGGTCGGTGAGAGACTATTGGTGGCAGGAGGCGGTCTCGTAAGTACCCTGGTCCTGAGCCATGGAGCGCTCTAAAGATAGTAACCAAAACCTTGAAGCGCACCCGGAAGACCACCGGGAGCCAGTGCAGCTCGCGCAGGAGGGGGGTTACATGAGAGCGCCACATTGCTCCCATCACCACCCGCGCGGCCGCATTCTGGACCAGTTGGAGCCTCCGGGTGCTTCTCAAGGGGAGCCCCATGTAGAGAGCATTACAGTAATCCAGGCGTGAGGTGACAAGGGCGTGAGTGACCGTGCATAACGAGTCCCGATCCAGAAAGGGACGCAACTGGCGAATCAGGTGAACCTGATAAAAAGTCCTCCTGGCCACGGCCGTCATATGCTCTTCTAAAGACAGCCGCGAGTCCAGGAGGATGCCCAAGTTGCGAACCCAATCTGTGGGGGCCAACGACTCGCCCCCAATAGTCAGAGATGGCGCCAATTGACTATATCAGGACGAGGGAAACCACAGCCACTCAGTCTTGGATGGGTTGAGTCTGAGTTTGTTCCTCCCCATCCAGATCCGTACGGCCTCCAGGCACCGGGACATCACCTCGAGGGCATCATTGGGGTGGTCTGGGGTGGAGATGTACAGCTGGGTGTCATCAGCGTACTGATGGTACTTCACCCCAAAACCATGGATGATCTCACCCAGCGGCTTCACGTAAATGTTGAATAGAAGGGGCGAGAGGACCGATCCTTGTGGCACCCCACATATAAGGGGCCTCGGGGTCGACCTCTGCCCCCCTGTCAACACTAGACTGCGACCGGTCAGAGAGAAAGGAGAACCACTGTAGAACAGTGCCCCCCACCCCCAACCCTTCCAACCGATATCATGATCGATGGTATCAAAAGCCGCTGAGAGGTCTAATAGGACCAATAATAGGACTAATAGGCTTTCAATACCGTCGGCCATGGTATTCTTCTGGTGTGGCTTTGGGGGATGGGAGTGAGAGGCCCTGTCCTATCTTGGTTCATTCCTTCCTCTGCAGCTGCTCTCAGTCAGTGTTGATAGGAGGGGAAAGATCCAGCCCTCGGCCACTGCTTTGCGGGGTTCCGCAGGGCCCAGTACTCTCTCTGCTCCTATTCAACATTTATATGAAGCTGTTGGGTGAGATCATCTGTCACCATGGACTGAGGTATCATCAATACGCTGATGATACTCAGCTGAATGTCTCAGCATGTGGTGAGTTAAGCGATGCTGTGTCCTCCCTCTTGCAGTGCCTGGAGGCTGTTAGGGGCTGGATGGGGAGCAGCGGATTGAAACTGAACCCTGGCAAGACTGAGTGGGTCTGGGTTTTGGGTTCTTTGGCCCAGGGAGAATTGCCACCTTTGGTCTTTGATGTGGTGGTACTACCCCAAACAGACCCTGTACATAATCTGGATTCTCCTGGACTTGCGACTCCTGCTTGAAGAGCATGTGGTGGTTGTGGCCAGGAGGGCCTTTGCGCAATTGAAAGTTGTCCACCAATTACACTCTTTTCTGGACTGAAAATCACTATTCACGGTCACTCATGCCCTAGTCACTTCCTGTCTTGACTATTGCAACCCTCTCTACATGAGGCTGCCCTTGAAGAGCACACAGAAGTTCCAGTTGGTGCAAAATGCAGTGGCCCACATGGTTTTGTGCAAACCTCAGCTCCTGCGGTAGCTGAATTGGTTGCCAATTTGCTTCCAGGTGCAATTCAAGGTGCTGGTTGTCACCTTTAAAGCTTTTATGGCTTGAGATCAAGTTCTGTGAGGGACCATCTCCTGCCAGTCACATCTACCCAACCCACCAGAGCAGTGAGGCAAGGAATGTTGCAGGTCCCATTCCCTAGGGAGATATACCTGATGGGACCCAGAAGAAGGGCCTTCTCCATGCTGGTTTCCTTCTCTGGAACATCATTCTTCCAGAGATTAGAATGGCCCCCACTCTAACACTCTTTCGGAAGGCGCTGAAGACCTGGTTCTACCAGCGGTCCTGGGGAATGCAAAACAGGATGGAGCCCATTAAATGGCTCGTGTGATGTGTTGTCGCCAGGGCAGGGGGCTACTTTATTTTATTACATTATTTTATAAATTTTTATATGATTATTCTCTTTTATTAGTTTTATTGTTTTATATATGAGGTTTTTATATTTCTGTAAACTGCCTTGAGTCGCCATGTGTGAATAGGTGGCAATATAAATTTTCTATAAAATATTAAATAAATAAATGAATGAATGAATGAATACATACATACATACATAATAAATAAGTAAGTAAGTAAATAGCACTTTCTTTATTCCTTGCCAGAAACAGCCAGGAGCAGCAGGGTGCAGCTGGTCTAGTCTCAGCTCATAATTGGCAATTCCTGGCAGAAAAAAGAAAGTCAGCTAAACTGTCTGGCCTGTTTTTGTCAACAAGCAAGGTATAAGGTGTGTTTTTGCAATGCTTGATAATGTGCAGTTATCTAATTTTGACAGTAGTGTCACAACACAGACATATAAAAGTAGGGCCTATAACCTAATATGAGCTCAGAGCAGTCATACTTTGTTCTGCTTTGCTGTGGAGATCCTATGCAGCTCCTTGCATGAACCATTCAACTGCTTCCAGAGATTAGAGATAAATGCATTTGCCGAACAGGTAGTCCTCGACTTACAACAGTTCATTTAGTGATCATTCAAAGTATCAACGACATTGAAAAAAGTGACATGACCATTTTTCACACTTGCAACACTCTGTTGCAGCATCCCCATAGTCTTATTATTTATTGTCCACATCCAGCTTGAGTATCCAAATAAAAGTCCAGGCTCATTTTCTTTTCTGAAAAACTTACTGGTTTATTGAATACATAACATGGGAAGGCTTAAGGTACACTAATTCTAAGTTTCTTAGGCCCCAGCACATAGTATTAATCAATTTCCCCAATCCCCTAGGTTTCCATGTAGACCAAGTAAACAAGGTCCCGTTATTATGGGAACTATCTGTCTCACTTGCACGCCTGCTAAATTCTTCTTGAAAGTTTCCCGTTTCTCACAAACTTCAGTGGAGCTGTAGAAGTTTCGTTTTCCCTAGTTAACCCTCTTGTAACCAACACCTCCTCCCCCACTTCCTCTAATGACAAGTTGAGACGATGAGATACGTAGATGCCAATATTTTATTCTTGACCTTTATATTCAGATGCTTGACAACTGGTTGATATTTATGATGGTTGTAGTGTCCTGGAGTCATGTGACTATCTTTTGCGACCTTCTGACGAGCAATCAAAGGGGAAGCCAGATTCACTTAACAACCATGTTACTCATTTAACAACTGCAGTGTTCATTTAACAAATGTGGCAAGAAAAGTCGTTAAATGGGTCAAAACTCACTTAACTGATTTCTCATTTAGCAACATAAATTCTGGCTCAATTGTGGTTGTAAATTGAGGACTACCTGTATATACTTTGCTCTCTCTCGAATCTGCAATAGAGGTGCCTTGCCTTGGATGGAATCTGAAAGCAAACCACTTCAGATGTCAGAATTCTTCTGATTTGCCATTACATTTCAATTACAAGATATGAGATGTACATTAACAATGTAATGCCATCCAAAGAGGGTTTTTTCTTTTTCTTTAATGTGCTTCTTTATTCTTTCCTTCTTTGTAGAGATTACAAATCCCTTTCTTTTTCTGGAAACCAGCCACTTTTTTCAGTGGTTGTAATTTTGAACGGTTACTAAATGAACTGTTGTTCATTCGAGGACTACCTGTATTGTTAAATTGAGCTCTGAAATGTGAAAACTTCTTACTTTCATTTTGAACTCAGACCGAAAGCGTCTGTTAAGGATATTGAGCAGCCTTTAGTCTAGCGATGCCTTCAGTCTAACATTTTTATCACTATGGTCCAGTACTTTCCTCGAGTCCTCCGCTCACCTCGCTTTGTTCCGGACTCTTGCCAGAATTATAAAGAACACTTTACGGAAGAGAACTTGCGTCACGTCCGACTATCTCTCGTCACGTGATGATTCTGGAGACTCTAATATGGCGGCGTCCGTGTGCCCGCCGCCTGCGCCAGTTAAGGGGATGGTGAAATTGAGGTAAGAATGGGTTAGTTGTGTGTTTTGGTTCAGTTGCTAGGTTGAGAGTTGTCTTGTCTTGCTTTGGAGGTGATGTCTTGGTAGTACCGTTTCTTATTCTGAGCTCTCTGTTGTCACTTGTTGCTCTTGGATGATCGGAGTAATCTTTCCTCTGTCATCGAGAAACGGAGGAACTGTAATCCTGAATTCGTGGCGGTTAACGGAGTAAGAATAAAGTGGACTAATTTTGCAGGAGACAGCTAGCAAACTGTAATGCCAAAGATCTCGTGAGAGATGCAGCAAGTGGCTTGCAGAGAATATAAATATGGTTTAGATAACGTGAACTTTGAATGTCAGACTGCATGGGAAAAGCTGCAAACAGACTGATGTAATTAATAAAGGAAAGGAGGGGCGTATGTGCGATATAAATAGATTATGACATCACTTAGGGATGGAGAATAATAAACTAAAAACTAATAGTAAGCCTTCTGTGTGTACATTATTCAGTACTAATATGTCCCTCTACAGAAAAATAGAGGAGTAGCAAATTTTAAAAATTGGGACAATATGAGTATTTTTTATAAAACACTGCATCTCAATTCCCAAAACTATTACAGTGTCAGACATTAACAAAAGTCCCTCTTTCCCCAAATTCAAAATTATGAGGTTTAAAAAAGCACTAGTTTAGGTGCTTAATTAAGTTGGAGAGGAGATATTTCTCTGAAAGACTCCTTTCTACAAGAATACTTTGGTTAGAGCTTTGCAATTTATTGCTATTTGATTGGGGGTGGGGGTGGGGGTGGGTGGGAGAGAGAATAGAGAAAAACCTGAACAATGAAATCATCTGAACTTTCATAAGTTCATGTGTTAAATGTTTGGAACCAAGTTATTGAAGGATCAGGATTGCATTGTGACATTGCCATATACACATAATCCTTTTTTTATCATTGTGTCTGGATGACACTCTTCAGGGTTGAGTCTATTCTGGCAAAACAACCATTAATTTAGCAGGTTGTGTGAGCTAGCCTAGGCCACAATTCTAAGCCATAACAGTGTTTACTTGTTGAAGGTATATTTGTGAATTTAAATATTGCCTCTTGGTCCTTCTCTCTTGAGTTGTCACTTCTAGATTTAGTTAAACATTTTTGACATGATCAATATAGAGCTATAGGATGTTTCTTCAGTATTGTTTTTAATTGGGCATCTGTATCTGTGGTTTTTGTTGGAAAATTGGGAATTCAATTGTTTCCTTAGGATCCTTTTTTGGAATGCAAGTTTACAGTGGGGATGAGTGGGAAGGGTTTGATCTGAACGAGCATCCTAGTAGCAAGGCTAAATTTCTTATGTTTCTATTTCACCCTATGATCAGTCTTATCTAAATAGTCATCATTAATGTCAATTTTGCATTGCTGTCCTTGACTTATGACCACAACTGTTGCTAAGTGAGACATTTGTTAAGTGAGTTTTGTTCCAGTTTACAACCTTTCTTGCCTCATTTGTTAAGTGAATCACTGCAATTTTTAAGTTAGTAACATGGTTGTTAAGTGAATCTGGCTTCCCCATTGACTTTGCTTGTTAGAAGGTCACAAAAGGTGGTCACTTGACCCCAGGTCAGTGCAATCTTCATAAATATGAATCAGTAGTCAAGCATCTGAATTTTGATAACATAACCATGGGGATGCTGCAATAGTTATAAGTGAGAAAAAGGCTCATAAGTCATTTTTTTCAGTGTTGTTGTAACTTCGAATTGTCACTAAATGAATTGTTGTAGGTCAAGGACTGCCTGTAATTTTAAGCCTCTTACCCCTTTCTAATATATATTCTAAATGAGCCTTCATGTCTGGTTTGAAACAACAGCTTAGAAGAAAAAATTACATTGGTCACCTCGATCCCCACAATGGATAAATGGCTGCAAAAACTGATGGAGTTAGCAGAGATGTCTAAATTGACTGTGCTGATCAAGGAAAAAAACACAAATAGTTTTATTTCTACTTAGAAACTGCTTCTGAACTTTGTGCTTGAGGTGGAAAAAAATGAAACATTGATTTTGAATTTTACCAATTATATAGATTTGTTGTTATAGAAATGGCTAGTTAATACGATTATTTAAAAGTAAAAAGTTGGGGGTCGATGTTAATATCTTATTCTACTGCAAAGGGAGTCAGAAGTCAATGCCTTTCCCCCCTCTTCCTCCCCTCACTTTCTTTTCCCTTTCCCTTTCCCTTTCCCCCTTTCCCCCTTTCCTTTCCCTATTTTCCCAGTATTTACTTTTGTATTCTCTTTGTACGCTTTATTAACTATTAACTATTTAACTATTAAGACAAAAAAAGAAGAAAAAATATATCCACATATCACTTGCTCTGAATTTATGTCCAAATTCAGAATTTGGTGCTGACAGCAAAACCCAGATATATGCAGATTATATTCTTCTGTTCCCAGGAGAATCTGAAAAAAAAAATAGTGCTGGATCTGGCCCTCAGCTTTGTATACTAGCAAAAGGACCCAAAACAAAACATATTCTAGGCTGAAATCTATGCTTACATTATTTCTTTTTTCTTTGGTATTTTAATATTTGATATCTTTAATAATTAAGAATGGAGTATATTTACCAGAAGTAAATTCTACAAAAGTTAGTTTTATTTCTAAAATATTAATCAGAATCCACAGAAATTCCACTGAGTTCAATGATTAATAAGTAGTAAGAGAAATAGAATTGTAGCAAAATATATTTAAAATATTATATATTTAGGATCTGAGAATCTTAGTATTTTATCAGTTATCAAAATAAAAGAAAAACTATTTAATCTTCAGCCACAAAAGGTATAGAGCTCTTTTGAAGAAAGAGAAGCGGAAGAAAAGGAGACAATCTCTAGCAAGACTGAGAGATTCAGGTAAAAGAAAATATATTCTGATAATGAAAAAACAAATACAAATATTTTTTCCCACTGTGAATTATGTTCTAGTGATCGGAGAGGGTTGTCAATTTCCACAGTTTTGAAAGAGTGTGTGTGTGTGTGTGTGTGTGTACACATATATGTGTAGGCATATGTGTAGTGTGTAGACATTTATGTGGCGTGTGTAGACATTTATGTCGTGTGTGTGTGTGTGTGTGTGTGTGTGTGTGTGTGTGAGAGAGAGAGAGAGAGAGAGAGAGAGAGAGAGAGAGAGAGAAGGAGGGAGGGAGGGAGAGAGAGAGAGAAATAACTTTGAGATTACAAAAGATTGGCTATGTAGGCAGTAGTAGTAAGCTACTGCTGATGATTTGATTAAATAGTACTAGTAAAATAGGTTATTAATTATTAAGAGTTTGAGTTCTTACATACAATCTGTACAAAATAGTCGATGGACAAAATTGAAATATAAGCAGACTTGAGGAAACCTCAATATTTCTTGGGGAAAAGGAATGTTTGGAATAGTTTTAGAATATTTGTGTGGAAAGGTTTATCCTAAAAGAGCAACATTCCCTTAATCCTGTTTCTTTGGTATATAAAATTGAATCTTAATTGCTTTCATTTTGATGAAATGACTATATTATTTAGGTTACTGTAGTGCTTGGCCCTCCAATGAGGTTTGGGAGTCTAGTTGCATCCATGATTACAGAAACATAAAATTAATTGAATTAGGTCATTCAGGCCATTTGGACCAATCCTCTATTTAAGGTCTTATTTATTTATATTTTATTTAACTATTTATATACTATAGACTCTGGACAGCATATGACAAAAGGATCCTGGAGTATCTAATCCAAATTAAAACAACACAATTACTAAATGGTTCCTTATAGGTATTTGTGATGGTCAAAGACCCATTGAACAGGCTATTAAGAGCTGTGGTGGTACAGTGGTTAGAATGCAGTACTGCAGGCTGCTGCTGCTGGCTGCTGGCTGCTGGCTGCCTGCATTTCAGCAGTTTGAGTCTTACCGGCTCAAGGTTGACTCAGCCTTCCATCCTTCTGAGGTTGGTAAAATAAGGACCCAGATTGTTGAGAGCAATATGCTGACACTGTAAACCGCTTAGAGAGGGCTGTAAAGCACTGTAAAGCGGTATATAAATCTAATTGCTATTGTTATTTTCAGGGCCTTCTGAAGTAGGAGAAGGATAGGAGCTGTGTATATCTTTTGTGTCAAGGGATTATTACCAAAAGAACTTGATTGATGTATCTCTTACTTTTTCTTGGGAATGGGCATATTAGATCCACTGTAGATATTTGGAACAGTCAGGCATGCTTGGTAAACAGTACCTGATGTAACCCAGCAGTATGCTATTCAGAGCTTTATATGTTCAGCCAGCACTTTGAACTGGATCCATAAGTTTATTGAAAACCAATATAGCACTCTTAAGATGAATGTAACTGTAATGTAGTTAGCTTCCCCTAGTAGCCATCTGGCTGTTGCATTCTAATCCCCTACAGAGCACAATTTGCTATAAATTAATTTAAAGCTTCTCCAGAAAATGTCCATCTTTTTCTAGACATAGGAGAATCTACTACCTTTTTTGGAAATTAGTTGTATTGTCAGAAATATTATAGGAACAAGAAACAGAATTGACTTTCTATAATTGAAATGGATTAATATTTATTTAAATAATGTGGAATGCACTAATCTGCCTCTTAACCAAAGATGAGCAATTGGAATTGTGTATCTAATTCTTTTTCTTTATAGAAAATGCAAATAAAGATGAACCAATTTATGAAAAAGAACTGAATGAAGAAGAGCAAGAACTTGAAGATGAAAGGTGAATAAACAAATTTAACCTATAAACAGGCAGCTCAAATTTCTGCATGCTTACTTATATTCATTAACCTTCTATCTAGGTATATAACTTGAAAGACAAGTGTATACAGTGCATTCAGAAAGTATTCAAACCCCTTTCATTTTTGTCAATTTTGTTTTGCTGCAGCCTGATTCTACAGTTGTTGAAATTCATTTTTTTCTCATTAATCTACTTAATACTCCATAATGACAAAATGAAAACAGAATGTCTGAAAATTTATCAAAAAGAAAAAAACTAAAATATCACATTGGCATAAGTATTCAGACCCCTTCATTCAGTACTTTGTTGAAGCACCTTTTGCAGCAATTATAGCCTCGAGTCTTTTGGGGTATGATGCACAAGCATTATGTATGTGGATTGAGGGCTTTTTTTGCCATTCTTCCTTGCAAATCCTCTCAAGGTTGGATGGTGACCATCTGTGGACAGCCATTTTCAGGTCCCTTCCCCAATTGTTCAATAGAGTTCAAGTCAGGGCTCTGGCTGGGCTACTCTAGGACATTCACAAAGTTTTCCCTAAGTCACTCCTGTGTTTCTTGGCTGTGTGCTTAGGATCATTGTCATGTTGGAAAGTGAACCTTCAGTCCAGTCCGAGGTCCTGAGTGCCGTGGAACAGATTTTCATTGAGGATATCCCTGTACTTTGCTCCATTCAGGTTTCCCTCCAGTCTCTCAATCTCTGCTGCTGAAAAACACCTCAACAGCATGATGTTGTCCCCACCATGCTTCACTATTGGAATCACATTGGGCAGGTGATGAGTTGTGCCTGGTTTCCTCTAGACATAATGTTTAGAATTGAGGCCAAACAGTTCAATCTTGGTTTTATCAGACCAGGGAATCTTGTCCCTCACAGTCTGAGAGTCTTTCAGGTGGTTTTTTGCAAACTCCAAATGGGCTTTTGTGTGGTTTGCACTGAGAAGAGGCTTCCATCTAACCACTCTGCCATAAAGCCCAGATCTCCACACAGGATCTCTGGAACTTCTGTCAGAGTGACCATTGGGTTCTTGGTCACTCTCTTACTAAGGCTCTTCTTCCCCAATTACTCAGTTTGACTGGGTGACTACTCTTGGAAGAGTTCTGGTTGTGCCAAACTTTTTCCATTTGAGAATTTTGGAGGCCACTGTGCTCTTAAGAACTTCAGTGTGGCAGATATTTTATTGTAGCCTTCCCCAGATCTGTGCCTTGTAATAATCGTATCTTTGAGTGCTGCAGGCAGTTCCTTTGACTTCATGGCTTTTGCTCTGCTACAGCATGCATTGTCAGTTGTGGGACCTTCTGTAGAAAGGTGTGTGCCTTTCCAAATCATGTCCAATCAATTTAATTTACCACAGGTCAACTCCATTCAAGATGTAGAAACATGTCAGCAATTATCAAGAGAAATGGGAGGCACCAGAGCTAAATTTCAAGTGTTGTCTGAATACTTACAGTCAGGTTCAGAAATATTGGGACATTGACACAATTCTAACATCTTTGGCTCTATACACCACCACAATGGAGTTGGAATGAAACAAACACAATGTGCTTTAACTGCAGACTGTCAGCTTTAATTTGAGGGTATGTACATCTAACTCAGGTGAATGGTGTAGGACTTACAGCAGTTTGCATATGTGCCCCCCACTTGTTAAGGGACTAAAGGTAATGGGACAATTGGCTTCTCAGCTGTTCCATGGCCAGGTGTGTGATATTCCCTCATTACCCCAATTACAATGTGCAGATAAAAGGCCCAGAGTTCATTTCAAGTGTGCTATTTGCATTTGGAATCTGTTGCTGTCAACTCTCAAATTGAGATCCAAAGAGCTGTCACTATCAGTGAAGCAAGCCATCATTAGGCTGAAGAAACAAAACAAACCCATCATAGAGATAGCAAGAACATTAGGCATGGCCAAAACAACTGTTTGAAACATTCTCAAAAAGAAGGAACGCACCGGTGAGCTCAGCAACACCAAAAGACCCGGGAGACCACAGAAAACAACTGTGGTGGATGACCGAAGAATTCTTTCCCTGGTGAAGAAAACACCCTTCACAACAGTTGGCCAGATCAAGAACACTCTCCAGGAGGTAGGTGTATGTGTGTCAAAGTCAACAATCAAGAGAAGACTTCACCAGAGTGAATACAGAGGGTTCACCACAAGATGTAAACCATTGGTGAGCCTCAAAAACAAGATGGCCAGATTAGAGTTTGCCAAACAACATCTAACAAAGCCTTCACAGTTCTGGAACAAGATTCTATGGACAGATGAGACCAAGATCAACTTGTACCAGAGTGATGGGAAGAGAAGAATATGGACAAGGAAAGGAACTGCTCATGATCCTAAGCATACCACCTCATCAGTGAAGCATGATGGTGGTAGTGTCATGGTGTGGTCATGTATGGCTGCCAATGGAACTGGTTCTATTGTATTTATTGATGATGTGACTGCTAACAAAAGCAGCAGGATGAATTCTGAAGTGTTTCGGGCAATATTATCTGCTCACATTCAGCCAAATGCTGCAGAACTCATTGTTCGGCGCTTCACAGTGCAGATGGACAATGACCCAAAGCATTGGGCCAAAAGCAACCAAACAGTTTTTGAAGGGACAAAAGTGGAATGTTATGCAATGGCCAAGTCAATCACCTGACCTAAATCCCATTGAGCATGCATTTCACTTGCTGAAGACAAAACTGAATGGAAAATGTCCCAAGAACAAGCAGGAACTGAAGACAGTTGCAGTAGAGGCCTGGCAGAGCATCACCAGGGATGAAACCCAGCGTCTGGTGATGTCTATGTGTTCCAGACTTCAGGCTGTGATTGACTGCAAAGGATTTGCAACCAAGTATTAAGAAGGGAAAGTTTGATTTTTGATTATTCTGTCCCATTACCTGTGGTCCCTTAACAAGTGGGAGGCACATATGCAAACTGCTGTAAGTCCTACACCGTTCACCTGAGTTGGATGTAGATACCCTCAAATTAAAGCTGACAGTCTGCAGTTAAAGCACATTGTGTTTGTTTCATTCCAACTCCATTGTGGTGGTGTATAGAGCCAAGGATGTTAGAATTGTGTCAATGTCCCAATATTTCTGGACCTGACTGTATGCTAATGTGATATTTGAATTTCTTTCTTTTTAATAAATTTTTAGGCATTTCTAAAATTCTGTTTTCATTTTGTCATTACGGGGTACAGAGTGCAAATTAATGAGAAAAAAATGAATTTCAACAACTGTAAAATCAGGCTACAGCATAACAAAATTGACAAAAGTGAAGGGGGTCTGAATACTTTCTGAATGCACTGTAAATAGCAAAGTGTGTAAACAATTTAATACATGTAGAACATTCTCTTATTTTCTCTATCTTTAATTGATTACTCTCTAATAATTACTATATAAGCTGCTGAACTTGTCTTCTGATAAACTTTATATATAAAAGGTATACGGTATATAAAGTTTATATACAGTACACCTTCTTGGTCTTAATCATAGAGTTCAAGTCAGGGCTCTGGCTTGGAAATATGCCTCATGGGTTTAGTAGAAGTTACTCCCTAACAGGCAGCCTCATTGGTGACATGTTAATTTTCATCAGTTAATTTAAAGAAGGAATAGCAAATAGAATTGTTTAAAATGAGACAAACTCTTTGATTCACTGTTAACCTATTATATTGGAAGGCAAAGGCTTCATGAAGAATGGTTGCTAAGAGAAGAAAAGGCTCAAGAAGCTTTCAAGATCAGGAAGGAAAGAGAAGAGGCAGCCAGAAAACGTCAGGAGGAAGAAGAGGTATAGTGTACCTTTTGAAACAGTGAAATAGACTCCTAAAATTAACTTTTGAATCTTCAAACATCATTAATGCCTTTATTTCAAAAAAGAGAGCAACACTCAAATTGTCATGAACTAATATTGATAATGCAGCACTATATTTGGAAGAGATGCTAAATAAATAACAAAGGGAGCAGTTATGTTATTTGTGATTTAAGTTGCATAGACATAAATTAAGTTTGGTTGATTACAATAAAATATGGTCAGTCTTTATTGAAGCTATTTTGTAAAACTATAGTTATATTTCTGTGAGAAGCCCTTAAACGTATTTAATTTTATTTATTTAAAACATTTATATAGCCACCCTTCTTATATCAAACTTCGAGTGTTTCCCAATCAGCAAGTAAAACAACACCAATTTAAAAATAGCATAACATATACCTATTAAAACCATAAACATTAAAAACTTAGCATCAAAGTTATGTTTCCAACATCATTAAATCATCATTAAATGTATTATTTTGTTATGTTGCTCCATTGCTTTCTCTTCAATAATGCTTCTTTTTATCTTTTATAAATAAAGCAAACATAATTGGTGGGTGTTGTAAAATTATGAGAATTTCCATGTAATCAAAACAACATGATAGCATATCTGACAGGTAGAAAAATAAAGAACAAATGGAGACCAACCCAGCCCTCCAAAAGAAGGAGGACAGTTCTCTGTTATAAAGAGTGGAAGGAAAACAAAATATAAGAATGTTTGATGGGTTTTTTTTCTGTGTATGGCTGCTTCCATCATTGGAGATGCCAAATGTTTTGTTTATGGCTTCTCTTTTCTTTTTCCTTCTTATGATCTTACCTATTTGATTTCTTCTGTGTTGGCTTTTTGGCTCATCCTTGCCTATGGAATAAGCTGACAATTAATTTAAGCAACTTCTGTGAAGCAAGAAATCCAAAAACTACAAATGAGTAAGGTTTACTGAAGACTATAGGAATCTGGAATCTAAGTATATCAGCTACTTTAGTAGCTCAAAAATAAGCCCTTGAAACAGGACTCCAATTTTTTTTTTCATTTTGTTTTTCTTTCCGCTGTTTGTAAGACATTGGGTGGGCTGTCATGTTTTTATTGTTGCAGCTGTAAGATTTGCTATTGTGTTATTTTTCTCTACAGTAGCTATGTGAGAAAAGTAACTCACAAAATTTATCCACATTGAAAAATTAAATAAATTTGAATTGGTTCATTGGTTAACAACCAGACACCTAATTAATTTCAAGGAAACAATATTAATTTAATACGATGCAACGATATTTGTACACATTAATTTGAAATGAATTTTCTAGATAATAAATGGTTTATTCTTTTTTTTAGCAAAAAATAAAAGAAGAATGGAAAAAACAACAACAGAAAGAACAAGAGGAGGAAGACCGAAAACAACAAATGAAGAGAGAAAGAGAGGTGATTCCTGCTCTAGGAGGATAAATCCCATGCATATCCTCTCATTGTACTCATGTTATAAGAGTCCTAAGTTACTTCAGTGAGATATCAGATTTTTAAACAGAGAGTTTGAGTTGGAGAGTGCCAAACAGTTTGTTCAAAGAAATCTCATTTGGAATATGTCATATGACTAACTATTGTCCAAGAAACAGTCTGATTCCTGGGTAGTAATGTTTCAAAGGGAGAATATAAGACACCAGAGATGGCAGCCAGAGAAGACAGGGAAAGCAGGAAAGGATGATTGGGTGGCAGTTGGACCAGTGTAGTATATTGCGTAAGCACAGCAATGGCAGCTGATGGTAAGTAGGGGCTGGACACTGGTAATGTTGGTGGTTGGGCAGGTCAGTGGGATATGCTGCTGAATGGGGGGGAGAGGGGACTGTGTATACTGACCATTCCATAAAATCCCTCCAGTTTCCTGTGGTTTTGTTTTGGCTAGTTTTGGCCAACAATAACCTAAGCTTTGTATCAGCCAAACTGCAGCTCTACAGAATGGGGGTTTGGCAGAACTTCTTGAATGCTGTGTTTCTTTTGAGTTCAAAATATAGCACATTGATGATTCTGTCTTACTAATTCTAAATTAGATCATTATGTAAACTATTAAACTAATACTTCTGAGTGTAAAGGGACGGGCTTGCACTGTAATTCAGTGTTAAATTGGAAAGAATACAGAATAATGGCCAACTTTACCCTTCAGACCTCTCAAATATATATAGTATCCTTTTTGTACATTTGCTTCATCTTGCTACAGCTGGCAATTATAAGTTTTCTGAGGCATAAAGAAAGAAAAATCACAAATTTGCAGTACCCTTTCCTTGATCAATGGTTGTGACCAAGCTACCAGCTCTATTCCTATATTGGCAAATGAAGAAACTCCATGGCTTTTGGTACAAAAAGCAGGCTTCTTACTAAGAGAATGTAGATGTAGGAAAATTATATGTCAGTTATGTAAACTTTATTTAAAGTTGTAGCAAATAAAGATTAATCTTGTTTAAAGTTTTTAACATGGAATTATACTGCTGCGATTCCTTAACTTTTTTTTTCACTTAAAGATGTTGCAGCTCATCTTTACCTGGTTTATTCATCAAGACGTATCTTTTTCTATAGCTTGTTAAATGGGGGAAGAAACATAATACAAAGGTTTATTTTTATAGGTTATACTTTATAGAATCTTTGAAAGTAAAAAATGAATATGTCTATTGCTCAAATTTTGGCAAAAAATTGAGATTTGTCATTTTATATTGATATTTAATACTTAGAAAGAGGAGCTTGGGTTATAGAAATAATTGAAGTACAGAATTCTTCATTAAAAACTTGGTGCTATAAAGACATATCTGCCTTCAATATCATTTTAATTCCAAGAAGTGTCCTGGATCCCAAATGAGTCATATAAGCTTTCTTAGAAAATAAAAGCTAGTGCTGTTTCAGAGTGTGGCCACAAAAGGTAAGAAGTGCTGGAAGGTGTGGTAGGGAGCTTATGTCTTCCATGGCAGCTCTTTTGTGAATGAGCAACATTTCCAAGTGGCCATTTTTCCTGAACACGCACAACATAATCCAAGTATGCCCACAAACCCTGAAAGGTTAGACCTACTATTTATCTATAAAAGCTGAGCTGGAATAAATAAACCTGATATTAATGTGAACAAGTATTGGACTCAGTGTGAATATGGTCACTGAGGAATCATAATTGAATGATTTTGAGTATCACTGGTTACAACTGAAATTCTGATATATAATGAGAAATCAGAAGCTGTTGATTAATTCTTAATTACCCTTAGTGCTTATGGTTGTGGCTTTTTTTAAATACACTTAACACTAGTACTCAACTTTATTTTGCAACTCTAAGCTTTGCTATTCAGACATTATTTGCTCAGTTAAAAGTGCAGCAATCAATGCAGCAAGTGAAGTTGAGCATATTTGACCTTGTAATTACCATTGAGAAAGTTGAATATAAATCAGTGTTTCTGGTACATAATTTGCAGAGTTTTTGATACAATAACATTCTGATACTTGTTCCCTATAATATACCTATATTAGAAAGGAAACCAGTCTCATCCAAATTCAAAAGATGGATGCAAAGAACACATAATATATTTAACTCATTGCAGAATTATATTGCTAACTTGCAAAACTAAAAAGTCAGAATATCTTCTACACTTCCTTTATAATGTTTAGGGCTGTGTTTTGTTGACAAAGGGAATGTGAGTAGATATGGAGGAAATTATTTAAAATATAATTTAAATGCTTTATCTCTGTGTGTGTACAGTATGTTGTATGAGTGTGTACATACATGAATACATAGAATAATATGTAAGCCTTCTCTCAGTTGAATTAAGTAAAGCAATACTTAAAGCTGAGCATTTTGATCTTAACTAAACAAATCAGATGTCAGGATTCAAAGTTTTTACTAGTTCTGTATTTGCACCATTTGTAGGACGCCGTGCAGAAGATGTTGGATCAGGCTGAAAGTCAGGTATGTTTAGAGCAGGGACACAGAGCATTTTAGCTAACGAGAAATATAGTTTGTAATTAATAATTTGGATAGGCAAAGGACTACTGCAAATGCAGGGATACCATCAAATGTGTGATACTAGAATTTCTGTGGTGGATTTTTGTGAGATAAGAGAATTAGTAGTTTGTTTGTTGTTGATGTGTTAACCTGATTTTAACATTAGACCTTGAAAACTTACAACTCTGTTTTCTTTTGTGGAAAGTTATATCTCTTTTTCAAGATGTGTTGGTACTAAAATTTAGTAGCTTAATCTGGACACTGGGAAAAGGCATTGGGGAACATATGTGGGTTGCCCAGTCCTGCTTTAGAGATAATATAAAATGGAACAGTGATACATATTTAATTATGCTTTGTATCAGCTTTTTATATTGCTGCCTATCAGCTATTTAATGCAAATACCTTTCATAAATAATAAGATGCATAAATATTTGTTCAAAAGCATGCAAATGCAAGTAGATAAATGGGTACCATTTTGATGGGAAGGTAGCGTTCTGGGCACCTCGGTGTAAAATCATGCTGGCCACTTGACTACAGAAGTGTCTTCAGAAAACTCTGGCTCCTGGGCTAAAAACAGAGATGGGCAGCACCCTAGAGTTGGACACAACTGAAACCTTTACCTTTATTTGGAACAGTGCAGATATTAGTTGAAATGCTTTGTGAAAGCATAAACATATTTTAGTGCTGTTATGTATGTCAATATAAATGAAGGAACAAGAAAAATTAATTACATATTACCTAATTCATAGGGGCACATTTTGGATAGCTTTATTTGATCTAAAGATATCTCTTCAGAAAGTAATATCAGCAATGTCATAAATTCATCAGTAAGTGATAATGTCTTTTAATAGGGAATTATGTTTCTGAATATTTTGTAACATTAAATATGATTGTTTAAAACTGTGTGGAATGTAATGAAATTGTCAGCCCCACCTCTGTTTAGTGATGAAATTTTATTTTCCCTTTATTTAATAAAGTTAATGATGTTTTTATAGAAAAGCTGATTTATTAAGTAAATGTACTCATCAGAATGCATTTATAAACTTTATTTTGTTTTATTATAATGGTATTGTTTTTGAAAAAAAAAACACAGCCGGAAAATGTGGCTACTACTTGGCATAATCCTGAGCCCCCAGAGAATATAGGCACCGAGAAAGATCGTGCTAATTGCCCTTTCTATATTAAAACTGGAGCATGCAGATTTGGAGACAGGTAATTCAATCCTAATTGAATAATTAAAATAACTAGTAATGGTTTTTTCTGCAATATTAATTAATACATTAAACATTTTGGCTTATATCCGAAGGATGAAATTTACTCACTGAAAGAGATGAATATCCACCATGGCAGCTATTGCAGTGTTTTAATAATTGATGAGCAAGCTTCTTCACCTGGAAAAGTGATTAATTTCTCCTCCCCCCACCCCCACCCCCTTTTGTGTTCATCTCCAGATTAGCTTTCAACTTCTGGAGAAACATGGGAAACTGATTTGGGTGTCATGCACATCATTGAATGGGTAGTTCTGCTCAAGAAGGAGCTCATTTTGTGTATGAAATAAATGTGGGATATAAAGTTACTGTTGCTGTGCAGTTTATATGAACAAGAAAGGTGGCGTGGTTGATTAATTGATTAATTTCAAGAATTTTATTCTGTTATTCAGTAACAATAAATTTTAGTATTTTGGTTAATGGAAAATGCCCTCAGAACAGTTAAATTGTGAATAAGTAGCTCTGCTTTGCAGGAAAGATTTTAATCTAATAAATTCCTTTTAATGGTATAATCTGACACTCCTAATATTATTTTTCTTTGGATACGTTAGTGAAAAGGCTTCAGTACTGAGTCCTTAGGATAATAAATTCTCATGCAAAATCTATGACAACGTATTTTTAGACCTCTGCCATATTTGTGGCAGGTGATCTCAGCCTCAAGCCACACCTCAGGGAAATATGGGTGAGACACCATATTTGAATGGTACATCTAAGAATGAGAAAAATGTATTCAATTTTCAATATACAATTAACTATATTCTCTTATTTTTTTGTGTTAATCAGAAATATTGTGACAAAATTATTCCTATTAATATTTGTTTTGGAACTTATACAGGTCTGCTCATTCTTTGTCTTTTCTGGCTGAAGGCAAGAGTCAGGATATTGCATAAAGTAAAAGGAATTGACCCATACATTATTAACTGACATTTTTAATAGTGAGTTGCATGAATCTAAATGTAGTTCAGGATACTTTTTATAGACAAAAATAAAACCTGTATCCTGAAAGAAAAAACATCATTTAAATGAATGCATTTGAAATGCGCCACATATGTTCTTTTTACATCTTTTGACTGGCCAATCTCTCATCATAAACTTGCGTTCTTGAAGACACTTTGGAAATGGGCAGCATGTAACATAGCACTTCAGATAAATCAGAGAAATAATTTATGAAGTAATGTCTTTTCTTTCCATTTCCTATCACAAGTGAAAGAAGATTTTGTTTGTCTGAAGCTTCTGTGTATGCTACAAGAATTGGGGAGTAATTTGAGGATGACTAATAATAACTGGAGAGTTATTTAAATCAATGGGTGGGAATCCATAAGTATATATTTAATAATCAAAAATTAAAATGTCAGATGCTCCAAGAATGGCTTTAAAGTAAGTGATAAATGTTGCTAACATTTATATTTCAATAGGCTTAATGTTCTGGTGAAACATGTCATACATGATCAGAATTTTAGTAGGTTCAGTGCCTTTTTCTTTTTAATTGTAGGTGTTCTCGGAAACATCATTATCCAAGCTCTAGTCAGACCCTTCTTATCAGGGGAATGTTTGTTACCTTTGGGATGGAACAGTGTAAGAGAGATGACTATGACACAGATGCAAGTCTAGAATACAGTGAGGAGGAAATTTATCAGCAGTTCGTAGATTTCTATGAAGACGTACTTCCTGAGTTCAAAAATGTGGGGAAGGTTATACAGTTCAAGGTATGAAAAGATTTAGTTTGGTATTTTCTGCATGCCTTAGTTGTGAATTTATAAATGTAGAATTGTGGAAAATGTAGGACCTCAGTCTTGTGTGAAAGAAGTGGGGAGGCAGAATAAGTTCGTATGTTGGTTATAAGTGAGTTTATGTGCTTTTTCTTGCTGAAAAAGATCTGACAAGTGATGCCCCTAAGCCAAACGAGTGGGAAAAAAATGATGATCCTCTGGTCAGTTTATAAGTGGAAAATAAGGAAGTATTTTTTGTCTCCTTTTCTGCCCTTCTATGTAGCCTTAGCATATTATTTTCCTTAATGTCTTCTTTGATCCCAACTCTCATTGTCAGGTTGGTATAACTTGGACACATAAGGAACATTTATATTCTGACTCTATTCCAGCAAGAAAGGAGCTAATGACCCAGTTGGTCTTAGGTCAAGAAGATTTAGCTGAATGCCAAAGCAAGTTCAAGTACCTGTTGAACTTTTGAGGAATGTAGCAAAATGCTAATTTTAACAGTGAATTAGATACCGTTTTGAATTTTACAAGTTTACCATCTACCTATGAAACAGCTGTTTGCTTACTAAGATAAGCACACAACCAGCTTATAGCTCTTTGAATAGGATGATGAAATTAATGTTTTGCTGCTGTAAATAGTGTACCTTGTAAAAATGTATTATTGTGTAATCCCTTGTTCAGTTCTAAGACCTGACAATCTAATTCCCAATACAGTATGTGCAGGATTAAAGTTTAATATAAACACAAAGAAACCGTATTTACAAAATTAAGGGAAATGCTATGAGGATTAGTTTTTTCCAGATATAGTTTGAATGATGTTTTATCTTTTACATAGGTGAGCTGTAACTTTGAACCTCATCTTCGAGGAAATGTGTATGTTCAATATCAGTCGTAAGTATTTAACAATAAACAATTTAACTTAATAAAGATCTTACAAAAAGCTTTAAGGCAAAGCGTTAATGGGTTGTGACCAAGGGAACTATATTTCAGCATGTCAGTGGCCCCTTTTGAGCATTAATTTCCTATAACTCTGGCCTGTTTTATAAAAGATCTGCAGTGGATTATGTGAAAGGGAGTTTCCTCACAAAACCAGAAACCGTTCCTTTTTAAGATTTCCTATCACACAAACAATTTTAATCATATTCTGATCCTTCCTATTAAAAATTAGGTTAAGATAATTCAGTGCCCATTTGCTTTGACCTGCACAGGTAATCCTTGATTTACAACCAGTCACTTAGAAGTTATAACGGACCCTGAAAAAGATATTTATGACCTGGATTTAAAGTTCCGAGCCCATCCCCCCAACTCTCCAGAACTTGGGCACTCAGCAACCTACCCACATTTACATGTTTGTATCCTAGGGTTACATGCCATGATTCACACTTTTGCATTTATTTCTGGTTTCTAGCAAACACTGCCTCATAGTGAACAATGGGTTTACCTTACAACTGTAGTGTTCATGAGTGCTGTTTGCTCAACAAATGTTACAAAAAAGTTATAAAATTGGACAGTCGCATGGTGACTTACATAACAACTGTCACGTTATGACCATAACTGCAGGTGATAAGTCGATGACTACTTGTGTAGGACGAGTGATATTAAGATGTTTTCTGCTTGCTTTGCAGTATCTCTTGTTTTAATGCTTCTAGTTTCATGACAGTCTAGCAATATGTTCTCAATTTGATTTTTAAAGAGAACAAGAATGTCAGGAAGCTCTCAGTTTATTCAATGGTCGGTGGTATGCAGGGCGGCAGCTGCAGTGTGAGTTTTGTCCAGTAACAAGGTGGAAAACAGCTATTTGCGGTAAGTCAGTGAAACTCTTGATAGTTTCTGTCTTTATGATGGAGGTTTGTTTTGCACTTTTGCAGTGAGGCTGCCTAAAAATATTTCCAAACCGAGTAGGAAGTGATGAAATACAACTTTATGCTGCTATAGCACTTATAGGTTTCCATCCAGCAGATTGCTGAGGTCATGCCATAATCTTCCATTGATGGGCTCTCTAGGTCTAAATTGGCATGTTTCTTTAGGACTCGTAATTTAGTATGACAAAATGCATGTTTAGCTACTGCTGTATTATTGAATGTACTGGAGAAATATCTCTCAGACATATGCAGAGTTATGTATGGGATATTCTGGAAAAAGCTAAAATTTTTGAAAACACCTTTGCCTAAATATTTCTGTTCATTGGTTGATATGGATGGTGAACCATGCACAAAGCCTTTTTAGATACTGTAATATTTTGCAGACATAGATAAATGACAGAGTGTACTGAATGGAAACATAATCTTGATTTCAGATTTGATAACTTTTAAAATAAATTCTTTTTCAGGTCTGTTTGAAAGGCAAAAGTGTCCAAGAGGGAAGCATTGTAACTTTCTTCACGTATTCAAAAATCCAAATAATGAATTCTGGGAAGCCAACAGAGATATTCACATTTCCACTGACTGGGCTAAAGAGGCAAGTAAAAACTCTGAAAGGAGAAATAGATTGGGGTACTATGAAGAACATTATAGCAGATCAAGAAGAAGGAACAGTCAAAGTCCCAATTATTCATACAATAAGAGAAATGGAGAATCTGAAAGAAAAAAATCTCATCATAAGCATAAGAAAAGTCATGTTTCTGAGAAATTGGGCAGTCGTGGAAGGCAACGGTCACACAGTAATAAAAAGAAAAGACGGAATCGCAACAGGAGCCTGACATGTAGTCGTAGTAGAAGTCCATCTCCTACAAGAAATAGAGGCAGAAAGACATCTAGTAGCAAAGGAAGGAATAGCTAAACTTGCTGGAGAATTACTTTTAAGACTTGGATGTGTTTTGAAAAATATTATCTATAGTTCTGTTAGATCAATTGTACATTGTTGTGCCCTAAAATAAAGCTGTTATTCACTACCCTACCTTAAAAGTTTTGCAATAAATTATAAGAAAAAAAATGACACACATTCCCTGGGACTTGTTTAATTAACATGCTGTGGAAAGTGGATGTTCTTTTTTTTAATTCTTTAGCTAAAATAAGTATTGTGTTGTAATTTAAACAACTGAAGTAACAAAAATCTTTGGCTTACATTTCATTTATAAATAAGTCTTACTGCATTAAATAAGTCTACTATACTTTCACATTTGTCCGAAGGTACATTTTTGATTATATTTCCATTCAGCGGTCTCCATACTACCAAAAAAAAAAAAAAAAGCCCCTAAGAAAACAGTACTTTGCTAGAATCACCAGCATCCAGTATTAGCATGCCTTCTCCATCCTGCTACTTTCTAAATGTGATAGTATATCTGACTGAGTTGGCCGTGGCAATTGTCAGACTGCTGTGGAGTATTAAATTTGTGAAAAGCTTTGTTCTCTATGGCACCATTGCATAAAATGATTAATTTAGAAGTCAAGAATTTGGTCATATAGTGTGTCATTTAAAACACCTTTTTTATCATATTAAATAAGCTCAAATTGAGCTCAATTTATATCTCTAGCTTGGGGATTTCCTGGTGGTTTCCCATCCAATTTTATTCAGCCATTTTAGGATTAGCCAAGGTCAGCTTGTTGCCACCTGCTGTGACCTGAACACAGGTAATATAAATATGCCTCTATAAGAGCATCTTCCATGCATAGCTGTTGATCTTAACATTTTTCCTAATTTGGCATGCTATTCAAGTTCCTTGTCCTATAGTATTTTTTGCATATTTGTGGATTACAGTGGATAACCTTTCTACTTCACAGCTTTAATTTTAATAGAGCTGTGCAGTGTTTGCAGCATGCTTCTCAAATCATTTTTGAAGCACTCTACTCTTTCAAAAAAACTAGATTTTTTGAAACTTATGAATCATCACATCCCCAAAATGTTGAATTCCTTTTTGTTAAGGGAGCAGATATGAAATTTGCCTCAGATTTAGTAACTCCACCTATAGTAAAACTACTCCTTACAAAGCAACTACAATTTCATATATTGCAACATTTTTTCTAAATAAATATACTTCAGTCTATCATAGGACTATAAAACTAGAAAATGTAGAAAACCAGAACGTGGTATTATAAGATTTAACAAACTTTATTATAATACATAGACTTTACGATTTGCACCTTTTTTCTTGACTGCCTCATTCTTCTGCATTTAAATCCTTTATCAGTTAAGATGCTTTTGTGACTTGTAGCTTACAAAAATTTATAGTAAAATTTCAAAAGATGCTACAAAAGTCATGTTTGGCTACCATAGACTAACATGGGTCTCAGTTGGCAATTTTGTACTTTAGTTTTCATTAACTGGTATCAGTAAGTTTAACATTACTTTATTTCCAAATATGTAAAGCTGTATCATACATTTAGAGTACATATATTTATCATTGCAAATGGCTACAGATTACTTCCATGCACTCGCATAACAGAAATGAGCTGACGTTTAGCAGCCCCATTACTTTTTAAAGAAATTGGCTGTTAACTCATTGCTACAATGATTTATATGTTTTAATAACTTACCTTTAAAAGAAGCTAATATTGGTATAAAGTAGTCCATTTATACAAACATTCCATAAGTTTTTGAATACACAGACACAGTACTGGAGTAAAAATGGACATTTATTACAACTAAACCAGTGAGATACTACACAGTTTACCTTACATCACAATGCTTTTTTAAACAAACACACAAGGCAACAGTGCAGACCTTAAACATGGTTTTAATGCACAAAAAATGTTTTTGACATTTTAAAATGTCAATTCCACCCTATTTCAACCTCACACATAGCAAATCGACTTTTCTAATGCCATGCAAACTTCATTCTTCCAGTTCCCATTAAGTTAAACATAGGACTCCAATGTATGTATTTCATGTAATCTTTACTAATTCCATAGCGCTTCTATTGGACTCAGTATATTTCTGATGTAGCACATTAATGCATTACAATATTTGAGAATATCAATTATAGCAAATTGACCCACCAGAAGGCAATTTAGTAGTTACATTATTGAAGAGGTCTACATATGAGAAAGTACACACACACACAAACATATGTAAAGCAACCTACTTCCAGAAATAAAATGCTCTGAACGAAGTTTGCTTCAAACGTATTACAGGATACTTAGCAAAATGCACATGAGGATAAACAAAATATGGCTTTGTAATATCCATGCAGTCTTATCCTATGCATATTTAGAAGTCCTATTTTGTTTTGATATGTACTACACCATAAAAATGTGCATATGCATACCATGGCAGCCAGAATTGTGAACAAGCTGAGGAAAGGCATGGTGTAAGGTTTGCTTCTCTGCTGTGTTCACAATGCACTATGATTAAATCTAGAATCTAAAGTGGAATATTAATGGGCAGCTACAATTAGTAATATAACTGTTCAGATTGACTTCAAACAGAAGATAATACTGGTAACAAGTAGATATTTTCTAATAATTCATTTTTGTCAAGTGTGTTTCAATATCTGAATTTATCCTTTTGAAAAGACCTTCAGTACTTACGCTTATAAAAACTAACACACTTTATATAACTTCAATTTACATTCCCTTTGCAAAGTATTAATTTAAGTTAGAATTTCATTCCAAGAAATTTTTACGTTGTTTATAACTGAATTTTTAGAAATGAATCTGCCATGACAGCTTATAATAGTTTGACTTGAATCAAACTAGATCTTGATATAATTCTTTGGTATAAATAAAACAGCTGTAAATATGGTACTTGTTAATCTTCTGTGACAACCGAAAATGACTTAATAAAAGTCTTTGGCTATACAAAGCCAAGTTAACACATTTCACATTACCACATGTAATAGTTTTCAGCATGTAACACAAATTACAGTATTGGATACATTGTTTTGGCAAAGTAATTCACAAAAAATAATTATTGAAATTGTCATCTATGACTCAATATTTTAAAACTAATGTGGCTTAAATTGCTGTAAAATCCCCTTCCCCAATTTTAAAACATTTAAAAACTTTGCTCCCTTTCTAAACTTTATAATAAATAGATTTTTTTTCTCATAGACCTGAAGATAAGTAGCTTAGCTGAACAATAATACTGACAAATAGCATCATAACATCATTAGCTAACATTACATGGCGGCAGTGAAGATTTACATTTATATGGGACACTGTAAAGACACCAGAAAAGATTTATGTCAGTCCAATCTCTTCAAGAACACTACGAGGGGTCTCTGCTTCCTGTGGAGAAAAAAAGAGAATTAACGGGTGTTTTTTGTTTTTGCCAAGCTAGGTATATCATATTTAAGAAGTAAATGAATTTCAGTAAGTTACATCTCACCTTTTTTTAATAAACTGTATTTGACACACTTCCCAATGCCTGCAATTCTTTCCTCCTTTCTTTAGTCAACTGAATAGACTGGAAACAGTTTCTATTATGTGAAATGCTTATGGTTCATAAAGAAGACAACCTACATAAAGTTGAACAACTCCCACAGGCACTAGCCACTTTGATAAGTGTGAATGTTTGATCTGATTAAAGAATTCAACCAAAGTAATAGTATTTGAAATAAAAATTGTAAATATTTAACAAATATGGATAAAATATTTAGAAAATAATTGTAAAGGCCAATTAAAATGGTATTTTTGCTAATGAAGTTAATAATCAATGTTTTAAATGTTCAATTTCAAATAAAACATTAAAGCAAGTTATGTTTTCTTTATAATATACCAATGTACTCAAAAGCACAGTCAGTAATACTTGTATAAAGCACTTACTTTAGCATCCTAAAAAGGTATAGCCAAAAAGAAAGAAAATCAGAATTTTAGCAATATTTCCATATAAGTGCAACAAGTAAGAACATGAGAGCCCGTTTAGTCTAGTGGTTAAGACACCAGGCTAGAAACACCATGAGTTCAAGTCCTGCCTTAGCCATGAAAGCCAGCAGGGTGACTTTGGGCCAGTCACCCTCTCTTAGTCCAACTCACCTCACAGTTGTTGTGGGAAAAATATGAAGTGGAGATGTGTTGGATATGTTTGCCACCTTGAATTATTTAAAAAATAGTAAGGGTGGGATATAATAAATAAAACAATTAAAATTCTGAATTCCCAAAAGGAAGGCACTATTGTAACACCTCTGAATTGTGTTAGTAACTAGCAGCAAGTGCTCTATTTAGATATTATTCTGTGCTGACATATATAAATTTGATATATAGGATTGGATTTTGTTATGAAAAATAAGTTTTATTAGATTCATCATTCTGAAGATTCATCATTCAGCAGATTTACTACCAGGGAATGCACCCTCATTCATTATGCAAACTTCCAAAAACAAGATTGGCTTAGAGGACAGACAGACTCCCACAATGGTTCCCTTTCAAGAAGGTTGCTACTTAATTTTGCAATTTCTCATGAAAGTTAGAGCTGTAATCCAATAAATGAAATAGCTGGATTTCACCTGCACTAATAGATCTCTTTATGTGAAGTCTAAGTCAAGTTGAATATTTACTATGGCCATAGGCCAGCATAATATAACAAAGATATACTATTTTTATCTAATAAGAACCTGCATACCCTTATTATTGTATGTGTTTTTGTATCATAGTAGTATTTTTTAAAATTGTGTTTTACACTTTTAATAATGTACTATGAGCAATGATACAGCATACCCTCAACAAGTCTTAATCTCAAATATTACTTGGGAAAAGTAGCTGTACCATTCAAGGGGTATAAAATAGCTCTTTGGGAATGTGCAAATCAGAATTAAGGTAAATTCCACAAATATGAATTATTTCACAGCAAAGAAATGGAGGGGAAAAAAGCCAGTCACATGAGAAGTGCATGCAATAGTTTATTACAGTCATGCCCAAAAAAATTCACAGTAATTTACAAGCATGCAGCTACATAAAGGTGCAACAATACTGCACCACCATCAGCACTCCATTTGCAGCAGTTTGAAGAGCCAGTCATTAAAAGAATGCAAAGCAGCATTTACCATGTACATTCACAGAAGCAATACCATATACATTCACAGAGAGGGAGAGGGAGATCTGCAATATAAATGCTTCTTGCATGCTTCCCAGATGTAATGGGAAGTAACATTAATCCCATGTTTGAAACAACGATTCTTTCTAGTATGCTGTATCTATATTTGATTATATTGCAGAAACCATTTTCTTTTTTACTGCCATTTTGAAAGTCTAACTTTGTAACAACAGTCATGTCTCTCTTTTTATTATGACTTTTTGTTTTAGAATAAAATCAGGAAGGTTTTTAGTCATATACTTTGGTAGTGGCTTCTGTACATTTATGAACATTTTTATTGCTATTGTAACATTTGGATCAGCTCCATAGATGCATTAAAGATATCCATATAAATCTACTCTAAAATACTGAAATTAATGAAAGACTGCATGCAGAAGAAAAAATACCTTATGCACACTTTAGAGAATGCAAGATCAATGTACTTATTTTTTAAATGTATTTAGCAGTGAAACAAATTTGTTTAATATACATGTATCACAATTTGTGGCCTTCAGGGTTGTTTTTCATGATAAGTTTAGAAGGCGCTATTTAGAAAACAGTTTGTTTAGTGGGATAAAGTGTATAAGTTAACATCAGTGGATTTCTATGTGAAAGCTGCATAAATTAGATTTATATACATTTTGACAATACTGTACCCATGGGGTTGAATATTTAAATGATAAAGTGAGGCTAAGCAAAATATTTTACATGCTATGTCAAGTGCTAATGAGATAATTTAAATATTTTAACATGAAAATTACAGCATGCTGACAAAACATATGAAGAAAAACAAACATTGCAAATGGAAGGACAAGGAAAAATACAAAGAGCAAAAACAAAACACACAACTGTGATATACACTAGTTTGTTCAAGATGATTGGATTCACCAAGCTGAGGAAAAGCGTTCTGCCATGAGAAAACCAGTTCTAGCGTCTCTCTGTGTACATGATGAATGAAGTCATTTAGTATACTGGGACATTAAAGTATTCATGACGTGGCTATAAAAGAAATGTATATTTTTTTATAAACAGTACAGAAATTAACACGCATATAATAATACAAATGGATTTATATTACTTCCATTCTTCTCTATTCTGATCTTTTACAATTATGTAATAATAATGTTTGAGGTTTAAGAAAATATATTTTATTGTACTGGATGATATTTAATACCCTGGGTGGTTTGCTTTAAACTAAGTTTGTAATGATGATGTGTACAGTTAGTTCCAGACATCCATCATTTTTTGCACAGCAGTATGTTTAATTACAGAAAATAGAATGCATATGCAATTTGCACTTTGAACAAGCTATTTGAAAGTTGTTTCTGATGTTGTATCAAATAATATTCAATCGTATAATTACTGAATTTTATGGCAATGTATGTAAACTACAATTAATTTATGTCTAAGTTTTATTTTTCTTTATGGTGCAATTATAAATCATGTCTTTAAGGGTTGCAATCATAAAAATAAACTCATTCTTTTTAGCTGTTTTAAAACTACCTGTATTAACATTCCAGGCCAGCTAGCTGTTAATCCAACCACCCAGGGATGGAGAACTGGCATCATTAATTTCCTACATTTTTTCGTACTTATCTTAAGAGCAAAAATAATACACCATTCATAAAGCTAGTTCTATAAACAACTATAGAGACTATAATTTTTCTGTATATAAGAATGTGCAGGCTTTCAAGCATAATAATCAATATATAATGATAACTATGAATATTTCTATAAGTCTTTCAGAAATATAGGTTCCCCTGAAAATAATGAAATGGAAAGTATTCCTAAAACAGATATCCTAAGATTAATTCATTCAATGGAGAACATTTTATAAATTTCCATGTTAACTTGGCAAAGTACATTTTCCCAGACATCATATGAACATAAATATTCAATTATTTTTGTCCTCCCCAACACATTGTGATTAATATATCCAAACTCATAAAATTAAATACTCTCCACATGCCTAATTTGCATATGTGCAGTCTTCTCCACATTCTTTCAATACTTATAAACTGGTATAGCAGAAATACATTTTTCCTCCAGTTTAACTGGTTGACCTAATAACTACATCACCTTAATATGGATTTTCACTTCATGGACGCTTGGGTTTTTAACTAAAAGTAGTTAAATAACACCATTTGGTGGTTAATGTATTTATTTACATTATTCTTAATTTGTTTTATGAAAATATAAAAAGTTATATTGTGTTTCCCCAAAAATAAGACCCTGTCTTATATTTTTTTGAACCCTGAAATAAGCGCTTGGCCTTATTGCCATGCGCTCAAAATTGGGCTTATTATAAGGGTATGTCTTATTTGGGGGAAACAGGGTAGGTGAAACCTTTCTATGGAAAGGTTCAGAAGTGAAAATAAATTATCTGCATCTTGTATAGACAAAATCGAACAATTCTCAATTTTATTCTCTGGGGAAAAGAGGAAGGAGCATTAGATATGTTTACCAGCTTGTATTATTTATTAAAATAATAAAGGTGGAGATTATATATAATAAATATAAACAATATAAACATATATAAAATATATAAACAATAAAAATAGGATTTGAAAAAAAGTTTTTTTTTTTTTTGAGTCTGTAGTCAGAACAAGGGAAGCTGCCATTTGAAAATATTCCATGGGGCATGGCGAACTGAAGACAACTCTGCAAGAGAATAGCCCATGACCACAGTGCAAAAAGGAGCCAATTGCTCCCCAAACTCCTCTCTGGATTAAGGAGAGAATTTGGGATGCCCAGAGTGTATTAACAGCCTTCAGAAGGACAAGTTTTATTACATTAAGTGCTCTTCCTTTAAACCTCAGACATAGAAGATTCATGTAAATTTAAGAACTTAAAAACTTTGTTATTTGAAAATAAGTAGCAAAAACATAATTAGAATGCTAATTTTGGAAAGATTTTAAATGAACTTAGGGTCCATCATCGTCTTTTAACGACCCCATAATCCCTTGCGGGGTGAAGTCTAGGCAACTGAATGGAGCTAGCAGAGTGTTTTAACGGCTGGATGCCCTTCCTGTCAACCAATGGGAAGTTTTGTTCAGCAGATATATTGTCAGTGTGCCCAGAGAGAAATATCTGCCTTCAAAGTCACTGCCTCCTGATTGTGAGGTGAGAGCTCTACCTCTAGGCCACCGCACCACTCCTACTTAGGGTCCATCTTAACTGAAAATAAGATTATGAAATAATTATAAGAATATTCCTATAGTTTGTTTAAAATCCTATTAAAAATATATGAAGATTTTGAATTTTAAGTGCAAGTAATCTTTCCCTCGGAAAATTTTGTGGATTGGGAAAAAGCGTGAAAAAAGGAGATCTTGAAGGTTAGTTACTGGAGGAGGCAACTAGAAAGGTTCTAATTAAAGGAGACGACCTTCTGTTACAGAATAGAGAGAAGTATTTTAACTCTGGAGAAATTCAAGGATATTTGGCAACAATATTCAGAATTTTCTTTTCAGATTGTCCAATAGTATAAAATGGATTCAAAAAGGGAGATAGAAGAGGATGCAATGGAGAACCAGGATGTTTTGGATATTGGTTTAAAAATGACAGGGTATAAGAATGATCTAACGAGATAGGTGGCACATACATATCGGTACATATATACATACATAAAATATTGACAAACATGTTATACGGAATTTGCCAAAGAAACCAATTGATATTTTAATAGCTAAAGGGACACACAAATAATAAATCAAAATGGTGATTTATTGGATGTATAGATTCCAACTCAGAAAAGTAACTTGGACAAGTTTTCTTATTTTTGGACTTACAAAACATATGTGTAGGAGTATCCAAGAAAAGATAGAATGAAAAGAAATAAGCTTTTGAGACATTCCTCAAGACTTTTAAAACTAAAAAGATTTATAAAGTTGGCTTATAGGTAGTCATTCCTGAGAAAATTGTTTAACCAACTGAAACCTTCTTATGACAACCCACTGCTAAGAGCTTTTTCCATAACCAAGCCATTTGCTGCTTTTACTTAGAAGCTATGAAATTTTACAATAAATCACAAGAATTACTCTATTGACCATTTTGAAAAATGGGATCAGAATGGACAGCTACCCCCTCTAGTGCTTGAATCAAAGCAAGAGAACAACGAGCTTGTCTTGAATTCCCATTGTTCTTACAGTCAGAATATTCAAACATTTTGCATTTTATTCTGATGGAATTCTTCAATTATTCCGACTGTTTTTTTTTCCAGAAGTCCAGTTGCCTCCTGAAAAAGCACCTTTGGGACAACCATGACTTGGATGACAGAGAATCTCCATAGACATTTAGCTATACACTTTGGTATGAACACCCTTCTAATGCTGTGGGAGTATGAACGGATTTCCAGGAAAAAAATTGCAGAATAAAGGAACCATTTGCACTTCAATTTGAGATGCAGACAACACAGACTCATCTTTAACACCTACGTCTGTCTTCACTGAAGGGACACAGGGCAGAAAACATCCTGCAGCCAAGAAGGCTCCACACCCATTTGCACTATCATTATTTTATTTCAGAACTTTCAGAGAGAGATTCTAAATTGTCAAGAATTCCTTAGTGATCTCTGTTTTGCTTTTCAGATCTGTTCCAAACCAACATAGAATTAGTGGACAAGATAAAAACAATAAGAATTATGAGAGGAAGTTATCATAATTCCAGGAGTTCAAGATATTGTAGAAAGAGAAATTAAGAGTGCAATTAATACATGCACAAAGCTTAAATTAGTATTAGGGAGCAACCCATGGTCAGAAATCCTGAGGCCAAAGGATCTGCAGGACTGCTCCAAGAACATTTGCACACTATTCTGATTATGGCAAGGAGAGGGCCTAGTTCCTCTATTCCTACTTTGCTTCAGTTGTCAGATAAATAAAAAAAGGAGTGGCAACTAAAGAAATTGGCTATCATGACTAAATTATCTCTTCAGAACCAGATCTATTAAATCTGAGTGTCCTGAAGGAACTTATGGATATCATTTTGGAACATATATGATTTTAAAGAAATCATGGAGGATAGACATAATGCCAGAGGATTGGGAAGGTTAAATTGTTTTCAAGAAGAGATTGGACTGCTATTTGTCAAAAACAGTTTAGGGTCTCCTGCTCGGGCGGGGGGGTTGGACGAGATGATCTACAAGGTCCCTTCCAACTCTGTTAATCTGTCTGTCTGTCTATCAAATATCTTTAAAAAGATAATTGGCAAGTAGAGACCTGACAGCTTGATAACGGTACAGGGCAAAAGTGAGACACAGATTATTCAGCAGTTGGTTTGTAAGCAGGAACAAGTTTAATTAGAATAAATCATGCTATACCATCCTGATGAATGTCTTGACTTTTTCCTTCTTTTTTTTTAAGAGTGACCTATTCAATTGCCATAGAGACATAGCGGACACAGTATACCCTGCCTTTAGAAAACTATTCAACAAAGACTTCCATGAGATTCTAGTAGAGAATTATAAGAAAGAGATAAAATGTGATCAGGACATCCTATGATTATAAACAGTACCACCAATGGTCATTCTTAGCCCAATTCACCTCATAAGAGTTGTTTTTGAGAGGAAAATAGAAGGAGAAAGGAGTTATTAGGTATGTTTACCATCTTGAGTTATTTATTAAAAAATAATAAAGGCAGGATAAATAAATAAAACAAATATAGAGCTAGCTGAAAACTACATCATATTACACTACTGACTTCACATTAAGATGGAAACAAGTATCAAGCAGCATATTACAAAGCTCCAATCTACCCCAATTTGTTCCACATATATAAAAGTGCTTGAATGAAGGATTAGAACATATCACATGTGTAGATGAAGCAAAGTTAGGACACATAACAAACAGATGATAATATTAATAAGATTCAAAAGGTAGAAACAATGAGTGGAAACCAGCAAAATACATTCAATCAGAAAACTGCAAAACCCTACATTTGGGCAGAAAAAAGATGCAGTTTTATTCTTAATGAAATACCTCAAATTTCTATGTACTATATATAATGAATACAAATAACTACAAATATTAGAAGTTAATAGAGTTAAAGGTCTTATTTTAAACCTGAAGAAACTAATTTCATAATCTCTCCTTCATTAGAAATGTAGGGTAAGAGGTGAAGATACTGTCAACATCTAAGCAAGTATTGTGTAGGGGACTATGTCAAAATGTGGGATAAATAATACACTTTCAGAGACAGTTGAATTCTACAGATCATATTCTGCAAATCAACTTGTTTGGAGCAATTGAGAAATATCTATAGAAAGGCATGGTTTTTATAACCCTCAAGATGATGGGAGTGAATCTGTATCCAAAATAAAGGTAGTCCTTGACTTACAACAGTTCATTTAGTGACCGTTCGAAGTTACATCACTGAAAAAAGTGACTTATGACTGTTTTTCACACTTATGACCATTATAGCATCCCCATGGTCACGTGATTTACATTCGGATGCTTCACAACTGACTTATAGTTATGATGGTTGCATAGTCACATGATTGCCTTTTGTGACCTTCTGACAAGCGAAGTCAATGAAGAAACCAGATTCACTTAACAACCACGTCACTAATTTAACAACTGCAGTGATTCACTTAACGAATGTGGCCAGAAAAGTTGGGGCAAAAGAAAATGGGGCAAAACTCACTTAACAAATGTCTCATTTAGCAACATACATTTTGGGCTCAATTATGGCGGTAAGTTGAGGACTACCTGTAACTAATTCCATGGTCAATTAGAAGACTTGCATCACCATGAATTGAGTTTTGCATTCTTAATTTCATCAAGCATGCGGTCCTAGAACACTTGTAGTTAATTTTATATCTATGTTGAGAAAAAAAGCTTAAAAAGCCTATTTAATTATATTCTTACAAAAACCATGTGTGAAAAAAATATAAAACAGCTGTGAATAAGGTGTGGTTACTTGTTTTCTTGTTATTCTTTGTTAATCAAACAAATAATTCTATACCTTAATGCCAATCCATGACTAATAAATTTTAGTTATCTACAATACTACACTGTTTTAATAAAATAATATCACGAAGTCGATTAAAATTTTCTTAATAAAAATAAATAATTCTACATATTAAGCTCAGTTATCGTGGACAGAAGTTAAATTACCCATTATAAATGTATAAACTCAGTAGGAAAAATGTAAAAAGTAATTATTATGAGGGGTGTAGAAAACAATGATTTCAAAATAAGATTTTAATATTACCAGAAGACTTCCAATGCCGTTCTGACCTTACTGGAAGTATTCTAAGTTTAAAAAGGAAGCCATGCTGCTTTCATTTTAAACGAAGGCATTTATCCAACAAGAAATTGAAATACTTCCATCCATTCCTGACAAATATGCCTTGATGATACTTGGAAAAATATGAGAAATAGAAAACAGAATAATCAATTTTCTTTTCACAGTATAGGTGACAATGTCTACTTCAAATTCTTTGTTGAATTAATAGTGGGAGGCATTTCTCTTGCTTATATTGCTCATGTCCTTTTGTTTAAATTTTATTGACGTTATCTTTCAACACATGTATCCTTGGAAATTTAATATGGGAGATTAAAAAGAAGCAAAATATTTTAGGGTGCAGAAACTTTACAAGGATTTCTCCTGATCTGAACAGAACTGAGAATCTTTTTGTCCATTTTATAAATATATAAGGTAATGTTTTAACAAAATGAAATGACTGTTAAAATTGTCCTTAACCTTATCTTTAATTTTAAAACATAACCTATACCCCAGAATCTTGATGAAATATTAAATCACTATGAGACCAACACTGCTGATAGTATTGAGGCAAACGTCATGATGTAACATGCTGATCACATTTAAGACTCCCTTTTTACATACTATCAGTCCACAATTAAATCAATATTAATTTTAAAATGACATTGATTTCTATGAAGAAAAGCACTTTTTATTAAATCAGTTAAAATTATACTTATAAAATTGTAATTATTTACGTTTAGTCAAATTGTGTATTTAAACATGCATGTTTACGAGGCAGTCACAGTAAATCATAATTACACATATCAGTACATAATCTATTATGTCAATTTATTGTTTTTGATGGAGAGTCAAATGTTTAGAGCACTTGCTATCAACATTTTTAAAGTTTTGTCTTATTTCAACTTCAGAAAAGGTATTTCCGAACCTTCAGAAGCTTGAGAATTTTACATGAAAGATGCTATTCATATTAGTATAATCATGCAGCCTTGTATCGAAGCCATTATGGTTGATTAAAGAGCATTTTTGTAAAGTTCTATAATTTAAGCCTATTTATAAACATGCTTATTTGATGGTTATAATTTCTGCTTTCTCAGCATTTTAAATGCAGGACTGAATATGGTTAGTTTTAATTAATGCATTTAAGCCACATTATTTAAGAGGAACATAAATTCATTAAAAATAAATAAAATACATTAAAATATTTTTTAGATAATTATTTTTCCTCATGCACCCTTTTTTTATGGAATATGGGATTTAAAAGTGGCAATTACACAATTACATTTTAAGAAATTCAGATTTTGAAATAAATTGGGACAAGTATATCCTTTTTCCTTAAGACAAATATTTATCTCAGCAATTCACTCATGTATTAATTGTAAGATACTGCAGCTTTTTTCATTTACATACTAAACTATATTTAACACTTATCTTTTTCCTGCTGCAAGTCATGATAGATACTGTATTCCAGAAAATAATTTAAACTACTTGATCAGACCAGTGATCTGTTTATTGGCTAAGGTGGGGATCTTTTAAGCCTTTTCAGCATACAAAAACCATTAACATCACTAGAACAAAACCATGCACCACACAATTCAAAATTGATGCCGTTAGTATGAAAAATAAAGATAGAACACCCAAAGCAAATATCCATTCTGTCAAGCAAATATGACAAAGAATAAGTCCATTACTCGTCACTTTCTCTTCCTCTTCTTGCTTAACAGGCAAGGGTTCTTTTACACGTGCAAACCTCTGCAAAGCACTAATGTAATCCATGCCACCAAAAGGTAAATTTGGTAGTTACCAATTGTACAGGTAGGGGCCAAAGCGCTAAGGCTTTAGATTGTTCTTAATCATAAGATATCCTCAGACAAACCTCCCCAGTCTTCATTCTGGCTCTATAAACAAAATTAAGCACAATTGAAAATTTTATAGTGCATTTTGCATGTTTGTGTAAAGATAATCAACTTCACATAGGTTTATGGATATTAATATTCTTTAGGTTTTTCTACATGAGTATTATCAAGTACAAAGCTAGTGAAAATATGAAGAAAATGAATATATTACACAGATACACCTCACTTTTACCTTATGATATGCAGTGAGTCTTCACTTTTCCAGAGGGTTGCCAAATTCCTAATTAGGATACTGATTTTCAGAATAGTAAGAGAATTGCTTATAAAAGCTATAGGAAATGTAGCAGTAGTGGGGACATCTTTCTTTTTCATTGCCTACCCTATTCACATATAAAAAGGTGATGGGTAAGAGAATTTTTTTTAAAGTAAGAGAAGATTGAATCCTCCTACTCCCTTTCAGACAATCCTAATAGAGGTAGTCCTTGATTTACAACCATTTGTTTAATAATGGTTTGTAGCTATTATGGTCTTGGGAAAAGCGCCTTAAAAACTCCTCCTTAAAGTTATGACGATCGCACTACCTCCATTATCTGATCAAAATTCAGGCACTTGGCAATTGGCTCGCATTTATAATTGTTGCAGTGTCTTGATTGCAATTTGCGACCTTCGCAGCTGGCTTCCAATAGAAAAATCAACTCAAGAAGCTGGATTCGCTTAACAACCACATGGTTCACTTAATAATTATGTGGTTTGCTTAACAACTGTAGTTTAATGACCACAGTAAAAGTGGTTGTAAAATCAGGTCCACTCCCATGATGATTTGTTTAATGACTACATCTCTTAACAATCAAAATTCCAGTCCCAATCATAGTGATATGTTGGGAACTTCCTGCAATGGATCCAGAAACATAAAAAGTGCAGTTCCAATTGTGGGGTGGGGATGGGGGAAAACCCAATTAAGCTGCAAGAAAATAAAAAGTTCAGCATCGTTCTTCCACAAGCTTCTTTTAAGATCCTCTTCAAACTGTTTCTATACTCATATGCAGGTTCTGCTCCAATTACTTATCAACTACTGTATAAATATCTATCAGCACTGTATCTAAATTTACTTTAAGAAACTACAATGTAAAACACGAGAAATAATGGAAAGAAACAGATTTAGCATACTTTAAAAATTCTGTGACTTAAGTTGAAACACCAAACATCTAAGGGTGGTGAAAGTTTTAAAATTTAAAACCAAACTTTGTAATTTAGATGATATAGTTTTTCTTCATAAAGAATTTTCTGCATTTTGAATGAGGTTCAGTGATGTACAACTTCTCCGAAAATCAGGTACTATCAGAATGCCCAATTAATTGATTTTAAATAGAAATTCAGCATATATATTAATAAAGCAGCGTTTACATACGTAAGGTTGATTTTATATCACTACTATATCAATTGTATGTAGCTATCAGAGTGATAGAAATAAGATGAGAAAACTATGACAACATACACAAGTACAACTCAACCACTAATATAGACATTTCTTCTCAATTACCTAGTTAGTTTTCTGTAACTAGAATAACTAGTATGGGAGAGTGATAAAGTCACAATTTTATATGGACCAATCTAGTGACATTAGATGTAACATTATTACATAAGATATAATAATATGGCACAGTACTGTGTTTCCTCCATTTGTTTAGGTAACTAATCATATATAGGACTTTGACTAAAACTATTTTTACTGAATCAAATATATTTTTATTTGATTTAGGTTTCGCAACCTGTATCACTAGTGACTTGAATAGTAGTAACAGTCTATAATGTGTATACAAAACATTTT
The DNA here is from genome assembly GCA_022577455.1 of Arizona elegans. NCBI lineage: Eukaryota > Metazoa > Chordata > Lepidosauria > Squamata > Colubridae > Arizona > Arizona elegans. The sequence continues at coordinate 32,980,657 of JAKOOJ010000006.1, forward strand.
AACGTCTAGAATGCCTGTGTTTATTGCTTGCACTTCTTTCCTCGGATGTATTAGTCTTGTAGGAATAACTAAGCAAGTTAAGAGTTACTTTCCTAAGCTGTTGTTTCTTCATATATTTTCAGCTCTTTATTATGACTCTAATTCAGCTTTTCTCACAAAAAACAATTAGTGTGTCAGAATCAGATATTCATTAGTATTTTAAATAGAGCCATCTTAATGGATTGTCTTGCATTCACAAATCATTCCTACATTTGAGCAGAATTTCACCTTGTGGGTAAACATGGCATTATAAAAAATTCCTGCTTCTGCAACCTGCAGACCTGGCAAAAAAACCCAGTAACCAATGATATACCAATTTAACAAAATTAAGTTGCTGTGAAAAAGGTTCTTCATTTCAAGATCATATTAAAGAAGTACTTATTAAGGATGATAACATTTTAAAATTAATTTCATTATATTATTAATAATGATGATAATAATAATGCCCAAATAAGAAAAAAATTGTCCTTAATTTATACTTACACTTCATTGATGAGCATTTAAGTTTTATCCCTGTAATTAAGTGATGAGCAATGAAGTCCATTAAACAGTGTCAAAAAACAAATAATCTTTCTTAAATTCTTAAGAGGAAAGATTATACAGTATTAATGAAAAATATGAGATAAGCAAATTGTTGGGAAATGCCCAGGCAGGCAGAGAAGAAGATTCAAAGGGGGGGTGGGGGATTAGCCTTGAATTGTTGCGTAGCTGTAAGAGATCTGATCCTCCACTTCCAAGCTCCATGGGAATTTATCTACTGTATTACCAAAGAAAGGCAAGCATTCCTGTATTTTGGCAGAATTCAATGAAGTAGTTAATTGAACTCTACACATGTGGCTCTGGTTGCTTGTGCCTGACACAAATCTGTCTTTGCCTAATTTTGCATAAATAGTCTTTTATTTTACTAAAGAGGTCACTGAATATAAGGCACATATTATTTACATAAGCAAAGTAATAAAATGTATTAAGTAGAGATCAAGCTAAATACTTACTGAACTTTTATTTTTTTATTTTCTACTCACCTAACCCCTTATTAATATAGTAGAAATCCAACAGATATTATATTTCAAGACTACAAGGGAAGTTTGTGGTTACAAATACATTCCAGATGAAAAAAGAATATGTATTATTCAGAAACTCTTAGGTATATAAATGAATTCAGTGACCATTTTATTACTTTAAAAACATCTTGAGCAGATGCATGTACAATTAATATCTGTGAGAACAGAACAGGAACAGGAGTTACAGATTTGTCATGGGTTTTACATACAAAACATTTTGAATATTTTTCTTCTACAAAGACTTTTAAAAGGAATAGTAGTATAGTTTATTGAATAGCCCGAAGGCCTTTTCAAACAATACAGAAAAGAAAAAGGGAAAAAGATAAAACAGTTACAAAAATAGCAATCTAAAAATATATGATAGATGACATTAAAATTTTACAATATCAAATTTCAATAGCTAAGTTGCCAAGACTAGAAGACTAGATAACCCAAATAGGATAGCTCCTCTCTAACTGAGCTCATCTTTCTTACAATCGATAAAATTTTCCTTGATATAACTGGCTCGTATTGCCGTCAACCTTTTAAGGTATCGAGTGATCGCTCTTACCAGGGGAGGAGAGTCAGCCCTCAACAGAAATGCTAATTTTTGGCTTATATTCCAGTGGGGAAATTTATTTATAATTGGGGACAGATATTGATTTCTAACTTCCTGATAGAGACTACATTCGAATATTATATGCGTCGTGTCCTCCACGACGTTTACCCCACATATGCATATTCTTTTGTCATACGGGATTTTCCGATAACGGCCGAATCTAACGTTAGTATCTAGAAGTTCGAATCTAAACTTAACAAATAACTGTCTCTCCACTGATGGCATTTCTAAATATAAATACTTTTCCAGGGTGAAAGTTGTTTTAACTGCTGTCAGCAGTTTAAGGGAATGATTAGTTGAAAGGGTTGCCATATCCATTTGCCCATGTATATCTTTAATCCGTTGTTTAACTTGGTTCAGTGTGTCACACAACGGGAACCCTACGCCATATCGGTTCAATATTTCTGACAGCCGGGTTAGCCAGGAATACCTTTGAGGATTTGAAATCTGCTGTTCCTCTAGACATATTTTAGGGAGTCTGCTGGCATCCATCTGGGTCATTTTTAGCCAGTAGGCTACCGCCCTAGTGATTGTATAGGTGTACAGTGAGAAATGTCCCAATTCAGCTCTGACGGCTGCAGCTGAAGTGGAATTGTTTACCCCAAGCATCCTCCTTAACAGATTATTTTGAGTTCTCTCTAATATGGGGGCCTCTGTAAGACCCCAAATTTCAGCACCATAGAGCATGATCGGAACAAGTTTAGCCTGAAAGACTTTACGAAGAGGTAAAATGGAGGTTGGTTGGATTCGTTTACTTAATTTAGATACAAGGCTTGCTCCTGCTCTAACCTTTTGAGAAAGGTATTGATGGTGCGGAGTCCAACCTCCTGCACTGGAAAAAATAATTCCGAGATAAGTATATTGGGTAACTTGTTCATTTTTTGTGTCGTTAATTTGCCAATTGTGCTTTTTATTCTTGTTGCCAAAGACTAAAACTTTTGATTTAGCTACATTTATAGTCAAGTGGTTTGCAGTACAGTAACGTGTGAGCTTGTCAAGAAGTCTCTTCATTCCTATTTGGGTTCTAGAAAACAACACTAAGTCATCGGCATACATTAATACGTTAATAAATCTAGAGCCTATTTGGGGGCTGTGTGTCATAAGATCATCCAGCTACACTGGGATATCATTTATATAAAGGTTAAAAAGAGTAGGGCCCAGCAGGCAGCCCTGCCTCACTCCTCTAGTTGTCGGTATGCTGTTTGTTGAGGCCCCATTTGCTGCATATCTGACTCTAATTGCCATATTAGTATAGAGAATCCTGATCAACAAAATAAGTCTGGGGTCCATCCCCATAACTTGTAGTTTCCTCCACAAATGGTTCCTATCTATAGAATCAAAAGCAGCAGTAAGATCAATAAAGGTGGTATACAGCTTTTTCCCCTGGGTCTTGTATTTATTAATTAAGTGGGAAAGGACAAAACAATTGTCTACCTGATCTAAAACCTGCCTGCTCATTTGCCAGAATTTCCTTATCCAAGCACCAGTCCTCTATTTTATTTAGGAGATGCTTCGTATACATTTTTGAAATTATATTAAGAAGACTGATGGGTCGGTAGTTGGATGGGGCGGCTCTGTCACCTTTCTTAAAAATTGGAAAAACTATAGCTAACCTCCACCCTTCAGGGATTATCCCTACTTTATCGATATAAGTAAACAGTGCTACCAGCACCGGTACCCAAAAGTCAATGTTGAACCTAAAGAGTTCAGGAGGCAACAAGTCCTCTCTAGGGGCCTTCCCGGCCTTTAAGGATTGAATTATATGCTTAACTTCGGTAGAGGTAACTGGTGTCCATTCCGGACATTTCCTTAATTCTTGCTGGAGGATATCCAATTGCAAGACATTTGTTGTATTGTTACCATCAAATAAAGCAAGATAGTGCTTCTCCCATTTTACTGCTGATATATCAGTGTCCATAAATGGGGAACGTTGTTTTAATATACCGGCTATCTTATGCCAAAAGATGGTAGGGAATTGGGATTTCGCTGCTATTTCTACCTCTTTCCACATCCTGGTGTTATAGCTACTTTTCTTGTTTTTCAGGAGGGATTTGTATGCTCTCCTGAGTTGAACTATATTTGAATAATCACCATCCTGTCTGGATTGGTTAACTTTCTTAACTGCGGCTCTTAGATTTGACCTCAAGTTATGACAATCATCATCAAACCACTTTCTAGAGATCCCATCTACTTTTCTATCATTCTGGATCATTAAGTTCCTAAGAGTAGACGTTAGCTCTGTATAAGCTGGCATTGGGGTGTTGTCTCCGGGCTTAGATTGGGAGATTTCCCTTGCTAGGTGTCTGGCTTCGTCTGAGCCCAAATAAGTGGTAACAGATTTGACATCAAGTCTGTGCCAATATAACCTTTTATAGTTATAAACCCGGGCGTTTGCTAAGGTGTCAATTTCCTCTCTTGAATGAGGCCTAACTTCTGAAGAGAGTGAAACCAGAGCCGTGATTGGAAAGTGGTCATTTTCCTCTCTAAATATAGCTCTTACTTCTGAAAAATGGTGTACTAAACTAGAGGAAGTGCAGATATAATCGATAGAGGTTGAGGTTTTGTTGGATGAGAAAGTATAGGGATATATATACCCATCACTCGAGCCGCTTAGTACTTGCATATCATTCATAAACAGGAGGGAAATTAACCTCTGGGCATATTTATTGGTCCTCTTGTCCATTGAGGACCAAGTGAACTCATTATAAAAGTATTCAGTTGGTACCAGGCCTCGGTTAGCATAGCTCTTCATTGAGGGACCTAGTCTTGCATTAGTATCTCCAGCTAATATAATTTTTGCTTGGGGAAAGCGTCCCTTTAAGGTAGCTAATACTGAGTCTAATTCATCCCACAAATCCCTTCCTAGAAGGTGGAATGAAAAAGGAGCGATATATACATTGATTAAGATTAAGTCCATCCCCCTGTACGTACATCTAATAGGCAGAATATATTGGAATTGAGGATCTAAAGAAATTTCTTCACCCTTCCATCCCGTATCCCTTTTGACCAACGTGGTTAAGCCCCCAATTGCCCTCCCTCTTAAATTGACTTTGCCTGCTGGTTTATGCCATGAGGCAAAACCCGGTAAGCTGATCTGTGGATCATTAGTAGTCAGCCAGGTTTCTTGAAGGAGGATAAGATGATGTGTTGAAATCAATTTTATAAAATCCATCCGGTTTGCAATGCCTTTCCAGCCCGCTATATACCAGGACAGGAGGGAAAGGCTGGGGATATAAGGTACCCTAGTTGTTGGCCATTTGTTGTCTAGTCAATCACCTCGAGGCACTACTCCTTGTGTCTCTTCCTCCACCCTTTTGGTGGAGGGGTCCGGAATTACTACCACCGCCTTCTCTGGAGTGCCAAAGGAGTCAAAAGTGGCCTCTGTTTGTTACGGAAGTGCCTCCTCCGTTCTTAAAGAAGATGAGACAGGTGAGGGCAGTTGCACTGTTGGGGGAGGGTGAACTTCTGCCACTACATTCATAGTCTTTGTTTCTTTGAAAAGACTTTTGCCTTCCCTTATATCCCGCTGGACGGACTTTACGACTTTAGGCCTTGTCTGCATGTGCTTTCCCCGTTCTTCTGACTTGGATGGCCTTCTCGTTGAACTGCAGGCTTCTGCTAGCGAAGATCTTAATAAGTCAAATTCAATTAACATTGACCTTTGCTCCTTTGGAGACAAGGAGACAAATTCGCTGATTATAACATCCTCTGGCTTGTCAGTGCTTGCCTTCATATATGGGACCTCCCTGATCTGGCCTGCCTCCATAGTGTCTCCGGATTCTGGAGGAAAGACCCTGGAGGTAGCAGAGTGGTTCCTAGGTACCATTTTTGATGTTTGGTTAAATCCTTGTAAAAGCGGTTTAATAGGCCCACTCGAGAAGACTCTTGTAGGAATGACTTCAAATCTGAGCAGGGATCCTTTTCTTTTCATTACAGCATTCGGTATAGTATTGCTGTCAAAATGCAGTATTAGTCGGACACAATTGCTATGCTGGGGAAGTTTTTCATATCTGAGTAGGTCTATTAATAAAGGATCAGATTTCAATAGCTGTGCAAGTGAGAGGATTATCCTTTCCTTTGAAGTCCATCGTCCTCTATTGCATGGGATTTTCCTTATCCTTAAAGCGATTTGTTTCTTTAACAACCTTCTTCCTTGATGAGGGTTAGCATCAGTACTTGCAATGCTTTGTTGTTTGGGTTGAGGTCTTACACCCTTCCATTCTCTCCGCGCGCCAGGACGGTGTGCAATCTCACCCTCCTTAGCTGCAGAGTGAGGGCCATTTAAGAATTGGAAGATCCTCTCGATGTCTCTTTTGATCGATGTCAGTAAGTCATATATTGAATCTACTGCGTGCGCAGTTAACATACTCTGAGTACAGACCATCTCTCTGAGGTCTGAATATGTCGGAACTTCTTTTAAGCAGCTAGAAGTAGGTGGGGGGATAGAGCTTGAAAAATCACCCATTCTAGCAGGCAAGTTTGAATCTGAAATCCGGGAAGAAAACTCCCCTTCTGTATCTCCCTCTCCCAGTGATACAGTCGACAGAGACAAAGTTCGAAGTTCAGATTGGGGTTCTGGATTACACCTCTCCATAAAGTCATCCAATTTAAGCTGTTTAAGAGGCTTGGAGTAATTAAGTTCCGTCATAGATTCTGGGGAGAGAGAACAAGCTCTCTGCCTCTTACTTTTCATTCCCATTCTGGTAGGCAGTTGATCCAGCTTCTCCCAGCGGAATTAAATATCGCAATAATTTATCCTCCCTCAGCCATCGTAGTTAAAGTAGGCCTTAATGATGGTCTCAGCTGAGGCACCACAGAGATAACTGTTATAGAGATAACTACTGTAACGCTCTCTACATGGGGCTCCCCCTGAGGAGCACCCGGAGGCTCCAGCTGGTGCAGAATGCGGCCACGCGGGTGATTATGGGAGCGACGTGGCTGCTACCGATAACCTCCCACCGGCCAATACGCTCTCACAGAGAGGGCCTCCTTGGGGTGCCGTCGGTCAGGCAATGTCGGCTGGCGGCCCCCAGGGGGCGAGCCTTCTCTGTGGGGGCACCCGCCCTGTGGAATGAGCTGCCTCCTGGAATACGATTGATCCCGGACCTCCGGACCTTCCGTAAAGCCCTGAAGATGTTTTTATTTCATCAAGCCGGCCTAGCCTAAATGGTTTTTAATTGGGATTTTAAATTTTATGGATTTGGGGTTTTAAATTGGGTAGCCAATGATTTAATTCTTTTAATTATCTTAACTTTTGTATTTGTATGTTTTTTTTAATTTTGGCTGTTCACCGCTCTGAGTCCCTCTGGGAGAAGAGCGGTATACAAATTAAATAAATAAATAAATAAAATAAATAAAAACCAATCTCCTTTCCAAACAACGGCTTGTCTTTTACTCCTACTTCTTTGCTATCATCTATTTTCAGAATTGTTTAAATTGTTTAAATTATTTCACAGGAAAATATGTGGGGGAAGCAGACTAAAAGCTGATAGGGTTTCATTAAAGGCAGTCCTACCGGGAGCGTCTGCAGCCAGTTCCTTACTGTACTCGTTCCAAAAACAAACAGCTCAAAATCCCCTCTGAAGTTAGGGGCCTCCAGTGAGGTTTGTCAACAAGTCCGATAATCCGAATTTCAGGCCTTGCGAGGAGGAGTCACGGGAGTAGCCTAGGCCAGGAATGCAGGTTGTAGTGTTGTTAAAATATGTCTAAAACAAACAGTAGCCACACTATATGTGCTTTGTAAGAGTCCGGTATAGATTAAAAATAGATTAAAAATGAGTTAAAAATATAAAAATACTTTAAAATGTTAAAAAAAGAAAAACCTAATTTGCTTTTGGGAGAGCTCCTTACAGCCGTTCCAAAAGGAATATAATATATAGTATGGTTATTTAGTTTACTTCATTAAATTTCCTTCTATTATAGTTAGCATATCACACAATCTGCCTTATCACATAATCTTTCTAAATCACTGAGCTATAGAAGTAGGGATTTCCTTGGGAATTTTGTAACAATTCCTGACCTCCTGTCCTTTCCTTGATTATCCTCAGGACAATAACATTCTTCAAGTTATCTTGAACATCTTCCCTGAAGCAGACAAACATGCAAATTTTCTCTCTTTTTTCCTGCCAATATCTGTGATAGGCCACTATGTTAGTAACTTTGTCATTAATGTCTAAATATTTTGAATAAGTAAAGCTTTCGAATAATCAGCTCCTTCTAGAACAGCTAATTTCCAAGAAAGCTACATTTTATCAGCAAATATAACTAGATGTATTTCCCTTAAATATAAGAATTTCAACTGATAAATATAGGGACAGAATGTGATGAGGGATCAGAATAAAATAAATACATATATTAAAATATTCCATGTAATGGCAAAAAAAACCCCAATTGTTTCTATTTACATAGCAAGCCAAGCACAATTTCCCTAAAGCAACATAGAAAAATTGACTTTGCTGACATGACAGAGCTATACTCAAAACTCATTTTATCACAATATATTAAGTATTACTGTAATTTAAAGAGTATAGGTATGAAAGAATGATGAAAAAGGCATTATTTACTGCTCTGTCACCAAACTTGGATAAACAGGAATAGAATAGAATAGAATAGAATAGAATAGAATAGAATAGAATAGAATAGAATAGAATAGAATAGAATAGAATTCTTTATTGGCCAAGTGTGATTGGACACACAATGAATTTGTCTTGGTGCATACGCTCTCAGTGTACATAAAAGAAAAGATACATTCGTCAAGAATCATAAGGTACAACACTTAATGATAGTCATAGGGAACAAATAAGCAATCAATCATATTAGGAAACAGTCAATATAAATCTTAAGGATACTAGCAATAAGGTTACAGTCATACAGTCATAAGTAGGAGGAGATGGGTGATATTTATTTAGGAAACACATTTCCTAAATTAATAAGAAATAAAGAAATATATTTCAGCTACTACTAATCCAAGTTCAAATTTCAAATCACTTCAGGGCAAGGGGTTTTAAGTACTACAGGTCAGAAAAAGGTGAAGTTATGGACTAATTAGCAGATCAGATATAGTTTCAATCCTTAATCTAGTTCTAAGACTAGTATTAAAACTATTTGATAAACACTTACTACTCATCAAATTACATTAGCTATAGCAAAATGACTTTTAAAAAAAACTTAACAATAATAATGACCACAAGTATTTTAAAAAGAATCTGATTTTTGGATTTCAACAATGAGAAAAGTAAAGAGGAATACAAGTATGACAACATTATTTAATCATTCAATTAAAAAGGCAAAATGTAAGTTGAACAGAAAAGTGGCTAGATCCATATGAATACAACTGTGTAGCAGCATAAAATATATAAAAAATAAAAACATTATATGGTAAAAGTGATGAAAAGCTTTTCTGCAACTTGGAAGAAATTGAACAAAATAATGTGTATCAGCCCAGCATGCTGGTGTGCTTTAATAAAGAAACAAAAATTGTATACCTCTTGTAATAGATCTGCCTGTTCAATGGCTTTAAGAACATTTTTCTTGGAGGTCTCTTGAACTTCTCCTCCCAGGAGGAATTCATCCAAAATAAAATAAGCCTTCTCAAAATTAAAGATGATATCAAGTTCACAGACCTACAAAACATTAAAAAAGAAAGATGCAATGCCCAAACAGGACTTCTCTGCAACCATCAATGGAATGCTTTCCTTCAGAAGTATGGATGACCACCACCTGTGCAACACTGTTGGCATTTTGCAAACTAGCCAAACTATTTTGTCCCCGTGCATTCAATCCTTGAATTAGCTTATTCATTGGCTCATTGATTAGCAATGTATTCATTATTAATTCATTAGTTTATTAATTTATTGATTATATCTATTTGATATTTACTGATGTTATCTTAATAGTAATACAGGTAGTCCTCAACTTACTTACTTACTTACTTACTTATTTATTTATTTATTATTATATTTCTATACCGCCTTTCTCCCGTAGGACTCAAGGTGGTGTACAGTCAAGAAAAATATAGATACACAAACATCATAAAATTGCTAATTAAGATTATTATTATAACATAGTTTGGCCCAATTAAATAGAACCTAAAATTAACTTATAATTGAGCCCGAATTTCTGTTGCTAAGTGAAACATTTGTTAAATGAGTTTTTGCAGTTGGTAAATTAAGTAACACACTTGTTAAGTGAAACTGGTTTCCCCATTGACTTTGCTTGTCAGAAGATCGCAAAAGGTATGAACCAGTTGCCAAGCATCTGGATTTTGATCACATGACCATGGGGATCCTGCAATGGTTGTAAGTGTGAAAAATGGTCATAAGTCACTTTTTTCAGGGACATTGTAACTTTGAATGGTCACTAAATGAACTGTTGTAAATCAAGGACTACCCGTGTTGCATTTTTAATTTGACTGTTAATCTGATTAGCATCTCCAAGATCTTAGGTAGCCTACAGCCTACATTAGGGGTCTCAAACCCACTCGCATCACGGGCTGTATTGTGATGTATCGCGATATTTTTTGCCTTTGCTGGGGTAAGTGTGGCCTGTGTGTGCTGTATCTGGCCCGAGGGCCACCAGTCTCACAGGCCTGGTCTATATAAATAATTTTTTGTATTATCAATTTTGGACAAAATAAAGAGAGAAAATTATGAATATGTATAAGAAGCATTTTAAAGACAACATGCAAAATAACTATGAACTAATCCTCTTTGCAAAAAAGTCGCTTATTAATTGTTCTATAAACCCTGACAATCTTTGTTAGCCACAAGGCATAATTAAAAGCATTCATAATGAAAAACGTTCATCTTACTCTGCTCACAAGCTCCATGGCTATCTAATTTTTTTAAAAAATTAAATAAAAAGGTTAAATAAAGAGTTGCAAAGCAAGGCACCAGTCTGTAACAGATTTGTCGTAATCTCTTTGAATATAGAGTATGCTGGGGTAAAGAATTTGAGATTTGGAGGGAGCTACTTCCATTAAATTGGTAAATTGGTGATTTGTAGCTGCTCATACTCATTATGACTACATTTTGGAAACCGGCTATTTTTTCAACGTACACACTGCATATTTTCAAATTTCAAAATTTCAATTTTCTGCCATGAAAATATAGAAAAATATTTCATCCCTACAACAGAGATTTCCCTGAAGAATTCAGAACAGTATTTTGTCCAGTTTGTTCCTCTCACACCAGGTAATCACTACTTTTTATGCTGTTTTATGGAAAATGATTTTATTGATGGGCTTTATTCAACTGTGAGACAGAAATCTTTCTGCTACTTCCTTTTTCCACTGAGAACCAATGAAACTACCTCTGAGACTTTTAAAAAGTAGAAAAAAATACAGGAAATAACTTACACTTCCAAAATATTTATCAAGTAATTCTACATAACGATGAATTATTTCCAAGGTTATTAACTCATTATCCTGATCTTCAATGGCACAGCAGAAATAGAGGCTTGCGTATCTGTAAGACACATATTTAATTTAGCAGGGATATAACAGACTTTTGTAGTCTTAACTACATTTAGAAACAGTTTAACAAAAATATTCAATCTTGGCTTCCGGTTTCCCTGTCTTCGGCGACGACGGTGCCTTTTGAAGCACCACCAGCCCAGCCGCTTGTAGAGCCGCTTCGCAATCGAGAAGCGGCTTGAAAACTTCAAAATCCTCAGGATCCTTGGAGGAGAGGCAGCAGGGCACAGGTCGAGCCCCTGTAACCCCCCAGGGAATTGTTTCTGGGGAGGAAACAGGCGCGGCTCCCTTCCAACCTGCTGAGACTCCGGGTGGCGTGGGACGTTTCTGCTTTCACAGAATAAGCCGGCTGCAGGAAACTTCAAAAGAGAAAGGAAATAACCTAAACAAATAGCGGAAATCTACTTGAACCCTGAAACTCGGAACTGCAAGTATTAGCACTGTTGATTTCTTAATTTGAAGGGAAAAAAAATTTGAATGAGTGAAAGTGACTTGAAAAAATATGGCGCTCAGCATTAGAGTGAACGAATCAGCGAGTGTGGATTGGTGAAGTCATCTTGCTTTGTTACAAAGTTAATAAGTTGCTACAAAGTTGCTTCGGTTGCAACAACAGAAACAAGAGAAAAATTTCTCCCTTTTTAATACTTGACTTTGCATCACCACAGTTTTGTTTTGATTAAATCTGGGGGACTTTTTTAGAAGGCTTTGTGGAGGTGGGAGAGGAAAAGGAACTTCCCTCTTCAGAAAAACTAGCTTACGTGGCAGGATGGCCTCAAAGAAGCAGGAAGGCAAACCACCAGGGGGGGGATCCCCCACACGCAAACATGAAACGCAGATTTCTCATGCCCAACAGTTACAAACTCAGAAAAAAGATTTTGATATGGGAGATTTAAAAGAATTTATTTCAAAAATTTTGGATGATAAATTTCAAAAAGCCCAACAGGAAATAGATGATAAACTTCAAAAGTCTCAACAGGAAATTATGCAGGAAATGAAACAGAACCAAAATAAGGTGACCAAAAAAATATCAGATGTGGCGTCTGGCCTGGCAGAATTTATTATTAAAGTTGATTCAAAAGTGGATGAATTTAAATCAGAAGTCAATGTTAAGATGAAAGATAATGATCACAGATTTTTTGATGTTGATGATAAAATGCAGAGAGTTGAAAATGAAATTGTTATGATGCAATTCAGGGCAATGGAATTCACTATACGGCTTCGAGGAATTAGAGAAGAGGACAGACAGGATTTGAGACAGGTCTGTGCTGAGGCCTTGGCTGTGATTCTAAAAATTAATCCTGATATGGTTTTTTACAAAATAGATAAAATTTACAGAGTGAATTCCTGGCTGGCCAGACAAAGACAATTGCCTAGAGATGTGGTCATATATTTTACGGATAGAGCAATAAGAAATGATATCCTGCAAAAATCTTTTCATACCTCTGTGCAAGTGGGAGGTTCGCAAATTACAGTCTACAAAGAGGTACCACCTAAAACGTTGAAATCCAGAAAAGACTTTGGCTTTCTTGTTAAAGAATTGCAAAACAATCAGATACCATTTCTGTGGGATGCTCCAACTGGTATAATTCTGAGATATAAGGGAGAGAGATATCGTTTGAATACTGTGGAGAAGGCGGAGCAAAATTTTACACTAACATCTTTAAAGAAAGAACACCATCTCCACGTACATCTACAGTTCTGGAGATTAAGGCGAGTGATAAGAAGCAACTTCAAGAACCGCAAGAACACTCTAAGCAGGAATCAGAGGAATTGAAGGGCGCTGAAGGAGGTTTTTTGGATGAGCCTTTGTTGGAATCTTCTCCAATTTTGGAGCCGGTTTGGATGGCTGAAGTTAAGGATCAGCGTATAACCCGAGCAAAATCCAAGCAACTTAAAGAAAAACAACAACAGGAAAGACAAGATAAAAAGGGAGCTAAGAGTACTATACAAGAGACTGGAGACATGGGGAATGCAGGATCGAAGATTCCGGATGACATCCAGTTATTCTGCTCTTTGCTCCAGAAAGATAATAATGATGATTAAATGCTTATCTTGGAATGTGAATGGGTTGAACGCAGCACAGAAAAGGAAGAAAGTATTTGCATATTTGAAACAATTTAATAATGATATAATTTGTTTACAAGAAACGCATATTACAGTTCAAGATCAAAACTATTTGAAAAATTCCAAATTAGGAACACACTTTATATCCTCAACTAACCAAAAAAAGAATGGTGTGGTTATTTATGTAAATAAAAAATTAATAGTCAAACTTATAGAAGCCGATCAAGATGGTAAGTTTGTAGCAATTGAACTACTTTCAGCAAATGGCCCAATTCTTTTGATTGGAATTTATGCTCCCAATCAACAACAGGACCACTTCTACAAAATGCTACATACTAAAATACTACAATGGGATTATAGATCTATTTTAATTATGGGAGACTGGAATGGAGTAATTGATTCTAAATTAGACAAAAAGACTTTGGCGAAGTCAAGGATTAGACTACCACAGACTTTTTTTGATATGAAAGAAGACCTGGAAATAAAAGATATTTGGAGAATACACAATCCAAAAGAACTGGATTATACTTTCTTTTCTGATAGACATAGATCCTTCTCTAGGATTGATTTCATTTTGTTGTCAGATGATTTACTTGTCAGGACAAAAAGAACAAAGATTTTGCCAAGAACTTTGACTGACCATAGCCCAGTATGGATAGAAATTGAGATAAGTAAGACTGAGAGACGCTCTTGGAGATTAAATGAAAACTTGTTCAGATATGAAAAAAATATAATAGAACTTAAAAAGTATTTGAAAGAGTTTTTTGAAATGAATCTGAATAAAGGCACTCCAATGGAAATTGTGTGGGATGCAAGCAAAGCTTATATGAGAGGGGTGCTTATTTATATGAACTCTAAACACAGATTGATCCGACAAAAGAAAAGACTTGAATTGGAAGCAGAAATAAAGAATAAAGAACAATTACTTATTAAAAACCCAACAGATGAAAGAATACGTGGTGTTATAAAACTTTTGAAAGATCAATTCCAAATGCTTATGGCGGAACAAGTTGCAACAAATTTACAATATGCGAAGCACAATACATTCTGCAATGCCAATAAACTGGGCAGGTGGTTGGCCTACACACTGAGGAAAAAACAGAGTATACGGATTATTGATAGTATCGATATTGGAGGGAAAGAAATTTTTCAACAGAAATTAATTAAAAAAGCTTTTCTCGACTACTACACTAAATTATATGCTAAAGAGGAGGTGCAGAATGGACTTATAGAAAAATATTTAGACAACAAAAGAATTATAAAAATTACTGACCAACAAAAGGAAAGAATGAATTATCCTATAACAGAGGAGGAGATAATAGCAGCAATTAAACAACTAAAAACAGCCAAAGCTCCTGTAACGGATGGTCTGACTGCAGTGTACTATAAAACTTTGCAGGCAGAAATGGTGGAACAACTCGGAGACTTATTTTGTAATATACAACAAGGGGGAAAAATACCCCCATCATGGACAACAGCTTATATTTCTTTGATACCAAAAGAGCAAGCAGGTCCTAAAAAAACCGGAGAATTACAGACCAATATCTCTTTTGAATACGGATTATAAAATTTATGCAAAAGTATTAGCCAACAGATTGATGCCAGTAATTCAAAAGGTGATTCATGATGATCAAGCGGGATTTATCGAGGGTAGATATATGAAGGACAATGTAAGGCAAGTAATAGATTTATTGGAATATCTTGAGAAGAATAAACAGATCCCTGCAGTGCTGGTTTTCTTGGATGCAGAGAAGGCCTTTGATAGAGTGGATTGGAATTTTCTATTAAAGACTTTAAAAAAGATGGACTTTGGGGACCAATTTATACAGGCGGTTTCAGCAATTTATCAAGAGCAAAAGGCACAGATTATTATCAATGGAAGTTTGACAACAGAGTTTAAAATCTAAAAAGGAACAAGACAGGGATGTCCGTTGTCCCCACTTCTATTCATTTTAACATTAGAAGTCTTGTTAAATACAATACGGGACTCTAATATCTTGAAAGGTATAACGATAAGGCAAGAGGACTATAGAATAAAGGCATTCGCAGATGATCTGGTTGTTACCCTAACACATCCAATGGAATCAATAATCCAGATGAAGGACATTATACAAGACTATGGTAAAGTTTCAGGTTTTAGATTGAACCAGAAAAAAACAAAGATGATAGTCAAAAATATGACTCAAGATCGTAAACACGAGCTTGAAAGAAGGGCAGGTTTTGAGATTGTACCAAAGGTAAAATATCTAGGAGTTCAGGTTGCAGAATCAAACACAAAATTGTTTCAAAATAACTATGAGGTATTGTGGCGAGAGGTGCAGAAAGATATGGAGACTTGGAAAAAACTGCAGCTGTCTCTACTTGGAAGAATAGCAGCAATTAAGATGAATATTTTGCCAAGATTTCTTTTTTTGTTTCAAATGATTCCGGTGCTTAATAGTGATAAACAACTGAAATTGTGGCAAACTGGAGTGAATAAGTTTGTCTGGAACGAGAAAAAGCTGAGAGTGAAAATGAAAATTATGCAAGATGTTCCAGAAAGGGGAGGTCTTAAACTTCCAAACCTACAGTTATGTTATGATGCAGCAGCTTTGACTTTAACAAGTGATTGGTTTGGAGGAAAAAAGACTGGAATATTGAACGCAGAAAGTTTTGATTTGGAATTTGGATGGCATGCCTACTTATTTTATGACAACAAAGTGGATAAAGTATTTAAAAGCCATATACTTAGAGATTCTTTGTAGAGAGTTTGGAAGAAGCACCGACTCAAATGGGATTATAAAATACCGCTATGGCTGGATCTTGGTCATACTTTGTGGAATACAAATATAATGTCACTCGGGGGGTTTTTATATAAAGAGGTTCTTTTTACAGATGCGGGCAGATGGCAGCTGAAGACATTATAGACATTGTTGGCTGAAGGGATTAATTTAACTTGGTTACAATATAATCAATTGCAATTGAGATGGAAAGAGGACCAAAAAACTGGTATTATGATGCATGAGGAAGAATTGGTTAGACACATAAAAGAGAAAGGTCCAATGCATATTAAAAGACTTTATAATGTTTTGTTAGAAAGGGATTCAGAAACTGAATTAGTTAAAGATTGTATGATTAAGTGGGCACAAAATTTTAAGGAACCAGTGATGTTGGAAACATGGGGAAAAATTTGGGTTCAGAATGTTAAATTTACACAGTCGCAGAATCTGAGGGAAAATTTTTATAAAATGTTTTATAGATGGCATTTAGACCCCAAAAAATTGTCATGTATGTACCCTAATGTTCAGCCTAAATGTTGGAGATGTGATTGTTCAGATGCTACATATTATCATGTTTGGTGGACCTGTAAGAAAGTCAAGGCTTTTCGGATAAAAATCTGGTGGGTCATGCAGAATGTTTTGAAGAAAAAAATTCAATTTTCTCCACAATTGTTTTTATTGGGTATAGTTAAGGGTTTTACATTGGGTGAAACAAAATTGATATTGTACATGATAACAGCAGCAAGATTGTTGATAGGTAAATACTGGAAAAATGAAGCATTGCCCACGATCGAGGAATGGACTTTGAAGATGGCCAGTTTTGCAGAGATGGCGAAGATTTCAGCATATTTAAAAGATTGTTCACAAGAGACTTATAAATGGGAATGGAAAAAGTGGATAGATTATGTTCAGAACAAATATCAAACTAGGAAGTATCAAATAGCTTTTATTTGAAAATGTTATATTAAGATAGAAATATTTTAAGGTAATGATGAAAATTTATTTGAAAATGTTATATTAAGATAGAAATATTGTAATGTAATGAAGGGGGAGGGAGGGGTTCAAGTTTTATATACAAAGGAGGGTTTTTCCTTTTACCTGATATGAGCATATTGTGTGGAAGTCTGGGGGAGAGGGGAGGGTTAGGGTGGGTTAGGGAGGTTGGGAAGTTTGGGGTGGGTTGAGGGGGGGAAAAAGGGGTGAAAATGTAATTGTAAAACTTTTGCAATAAAAAAAAATATTCAATCTTTAAAATATAATTAAAATGTCACATTTGTAGACATTGACAATAAAACATTAGCGTTAGTGTGTAAAAGTAAACCTAAGGGAACTATGAGCTAAGAAAATGAGAAAAAATGCTTTTAAAATCCCTTTTCTTCGCTTTCTTTAAATATTGGTTGTGAAGTATGGTTGGTTGTTAAGAACAAGACAGTTTGTTGAAAAATAAAAGTTTTTGATCTCTTCTAGAGAGACAAGTATTTATTCTCACCATAATTTAAATTATCAGGTAGCTTTTTTGTAAGATGGACAGTAATACAAATTTGATTAATAAATATATCTTACAAAGGGGATTCTACTGTGCCCAGCAACTGATGGCCAAATGAAAACAATAAATGATGGAAAAGCACATTAATCAATTACAGTACAATTTGCTGTTTCTACTTATAACTCAAACTACAAAAAAGGCAGGTTCAGATGGTTAAAGCTAGAAGAAAAAAGGAACAAAAGGGAAAGGTAGTTATGACATCAAGAAAAGCAGGCATAAAAGTGAGACATTAAAAAGTTGCATAATTGTTAAGAATTTTCAAAAGGGGTCAATTATGCTACTCTAACCCATTGGGGAGAACAAAGGGAATCAAAGACAAGGGCAGCGGTGCTATTCCTTTTCTACCGTATTCCTTGGTGGTGCCCACAATAGTGCCCATAAGCCCAAGAAAGAGTTTGCACCACAATGTTGTTTTTTTCTCCAAAAAGTTATGAGGTAATTCCTCCTATGTTTTCAGGAACACTCAATTTCATTGTTCCTGTACCTGCTCTTTGAGTCTGACTTTGAGAACAAGTGTGTTTAACATTTCTAAAAATTTTAAACTGCATTAAAATTTGTCTTCAACACAGACCAAAAAGTATATGGTGTGTAAATACCAGACTCATATAAACATGATCACCCGGTCAAACTGAGCAATCGGGGAGAATGGCCTTAATAAGAGAAGTGACCAAGAACCTGATAGTCACTCTAACTGAACTCCAGAGATCCTGTGTGGAGATGTGAGAGTTCTAGAAGGACAACCATCACTGCAGCCATTCATCAATTTGGGCTTTATGGAAGAGTGGCTAGATGAAAGCCCACCTGAACAAACTCTTAAGTAGGCTTTCGTGTGTTTTGCATTGTCAGTTGTGATGCCTTCTGTAGAGAGGTGTGTGACTTTCCAAATCATGTCCAATCAATTTAGTTTACCACAGGTCAATGCCATTCAAGGTGTAGAAACATGTCAGCAACAAACAAGAGAAATGGGAGGCACTAGAACTAAATTTCACATGTTGTTGCAAAGGGTCTGAATACTTATACCAATGTGATATTTCAGTTGTTTATTTTTAATAAATTTACAGATATTTCTAAAATTCTGTTTTTACTTCATCATTATGGAGTACTGAATGTATTTCAACAACTATAGAATCAAGCTGCAGTACAACAAAATTGATAAAAATGAAGGAGTCTGAATACTTTCTGAATGCACTGTAGTTAGCTAGGTATTTTACATAATTCTCATATTATGTTCCACTGACTATTTAATTATTATACTGTTTTTGGGTCTGCGAAACACTTTGACCATCACTGAAAAAACATAAATAATTGAGTTCTTTATTTCCTATGAAAATATGGCTACTGCATGACAATAAACAGAAAAAAATATTGCCATTCCATTTTCAAAATGCATCCATTCCTTGACTGGGCAAAAAAATAAGGTATTTATAATTTTAGTAAGTAATTAAATATTATGCTTGAATTCTTTGGGGAAATTGCCACAAAACGTCTTTGATTAGAGATTACATTTTACTTTTCTACATCACTCCAGGTGGTCCTTATATTGAATACAGCCTTAATAAATTGTGCAAAACTTGGTACAAGAAATGATGTCAGGTACTAAGATTTGGGAGCAGTTTCAAAATTCAAATCATGAAGAATTGGTGTCAGACAAATTTTCAGTTAAAGATATAAATGCAGTATTATAATGACAATCTGTGAAAAATGTATGTACAGTATAGAAAATTTCTATGGTAGTTTGCACTTTCTTTAAAACCAGTGTTTCTGATACATGCTAATTGTTCCTGTGCAGTTGTGGTAGTTGAGGTTTGGTGAGTTGTGGCAGTTGTAGTAGTTGCACTTTGTGGTAGTTGAGATGACTCTGTTGGATTCATATCACAAAATGCAAAATTCAAACTGAATTTTATTTCCATTTTCCAATTCTGAAGTTGAATTTAAATTTAAAAAATAGAAAACATTATTTCATCGTTCACACTATGGTCTTCATTGTTATTTAATGTGCAAAAGAATAATTTTCTCCATTTTGGGTGGACTTTCTATATTTGATGAGATTAGATTCTAGCTTGAAGCAAATTTTTAATTAAACCACAGCGAATAAACATCTTTTGAAACCTGTATTGCAGCTGAATACAGAACTATTTTACATAGTGCAGTGTACCAGTGTGATACAGTTCTAAGAACCTGAAAAGGTGGGAGATCCATCCATCCATCCATCCATCCATCCATCTCATGCACACAGATACATATACAAAATAATTTCATATTTTTTCAGTACATTTTAAAATGTATCACATGCCCATTTATTAGCATTTTAGGCATGAATTAAATAAAAGGCATTTCCTATAAGAAAATAAATCATTTGTTTTTCTGATCCCAAATAGTTTTCTCTGATATGTGATAAAACAATACAACCTTTTATAGACAATCTTCAAATCTCTCCATTCCAGGAAGCTGCACATTTTCGGTTTACGGGCTAAGACCGTTTGAACAAGTTCTCTTGTGATTTTCTTCTTTTCTTTGTCAGATAATGGGACATACCATTTTTGAAGTCTCAGTTTTCCCTGGCGACTAAAAAGCAACATAAACTGCATCTGTTGAATTAAATAGAATATTTCATGTTAGCCTTTCTCCCACATTGTATACAAGTAGTCCTGAACTTACAAGTTTATTTAGTGACTTATGACTGTTTTTCACACTTATGACCGTTGCAGCATTCCCATGGGCATGAGATCAAAGTTTGAATGTTTGGCAAGTGGTTCATATTTATGACGGTTGCAGTGTCCCGGGGACATGTGATCACCTTTTGTGACCTTCTGACAAGCAAAGTCAATGGGGAAGCCAGATTCACTTAACAACCATGTTACTAACTTCACAACTGCAGTGATTCATTTAACAACTGTGGCAAGAAAAGTTGTAAAATGGAGCAAAACTCACTTAACAAATGTCTCATTTAGCAATATAAATTTTGGGCTCAACTGTGGTTGTAAGTCGAGGACTATCTGTAATTGTGCTTTATGTCTAAGCCAGCTTTCTTAAACTGTTTTTTTCAATTAAACTTTAAAATAGTACACTTCTCAAATTTTGTGCTGCATATTGCAATACTGTTTGCTCCAATCTAATATCCTTCAGGTGGTAGAGCCACAATTCTCACAATCTTAAATCAACAGTAGCACATTATACAAGATGTTCAGTAGGTTCAAAACTAGGATATGCCTCTGTATTTAAAAACCAAGTGTATATAATAAATATCATAGTAATGAGTATTCAAAAATAATGAACTAGTTTTATAAGTGCCCAAAGAATTTAAGAATATTCTAAGCTACTATTTAATTATTCTTTTTCATCTTTGCCAGTACTGTTTTATATTCCTGGAATTTATTCTTTAATGTTAGAAAGTTTTTCTGCTAGAAAAATCTATCATTTCATTTAAGTGTTTCCAATATTGAGGTCTCTACTATCAATGCAGTTGCAGGTGCACAAAATATTAAACACAATCTATTCAAAGTCCTGAATATCAAAGTATCTTAAATTATGTGTGGTATTCCTCTTGCATATTTCAAAACTGCACAGAAAAAAAAATCTTAGGCAGAATCACCACCTCAGCCTAAGTGCAATATAAAGTACAATCTATACAGCCTTTTAACTGATTAACTCAGAAAAAATGAGGAAATGGGTATATATGGTTAAAAATGTAGTGTCACATTTTGCAATTAGGTAGTATTTGAAGATGAGTTTTTATTTCAATAGAAACTTATCTATTTTGATGCCAGCAATTATAGCACAATGATGAGACACATATTCAGTGCTTTTTTAAAAAACCAGTAGCTATAGTTTAATGAAACAATATGAGTGAGAAGTGTTTTATTTCCTTTGGCTACCCTACCAGGAATTTTTTTTTTTTGCCACTAATATAGTCTATTGTAAAAGAGCTATTCTGAGACAACAATTATTTTTCTATAAAAAGATGATTCAATATATTGAAATTGAATTAGTAGATGAGGAAGCACTATAGATCCAGCTCAGCCACATTGAGCCACTATTATTGAAATTACAATGATCAGTCACAGAATAAGCTAAAATTGGGATTCAAGTCTTTTTTGCAATGAAGAGAGATTACTGTATGGAATATTTTTAACACTGAAATAAAAAGTATTATATAGAAAAAGTCCTTCCTTCAAAATAGTCACTTTTATTATAATTAATCATATCTTTGTAACCCGTTTTTGTGAGGACTAGTTATGCCCATTCAATACTGTTTTCCCTTACTGCAAATCATAGCTTTAATCAAAATAATCTGCATATTAGAACAAAACTCCCTAGGACATATTTTTTTTTCTTTTTTTCATAAGACTGGGAAACTGGGAAAACCCCTAAATAATAAGCATCCATGCTCCAATGGTTTACTTGACCTCATTTTTGTCTAAGTTGACTTTAAAGTTATCTTGCCAGCTTGTATCATTAGGGAGAAGTTGAAAGAAAAGTGGAGCAGAGAGGCTACTATAATATTCCCTAAATGGGGTCTCTAGATCATTTCATTTATCCAGAATCACCACTAATTTTATTGTTTCTGCAGTTCCACGGAAGAATTTTATTCTCAACTGATTTGCCTATTTTGCAAAATAGCAAAAAAGAAAAAATAATAACTGGCCCACAGCCAGATAACCCTTCTGTTTTCCTACCATGTTTATATTGCCTCCTTCTTCCGGAAGAAAAATTGTTGCTCAAAAGACAAAGCCGCTATATAAAGACTTTATGATGTGTAATATCAGAGCAGCGCGTTGGGAAACACCGTCATTAGCACTTCTGTTTTATATAGAAGCTGTACTTGGAAGAGTTCTGCTCACGGCACCCGTCACTGTTTATTTTAAATCTGATTAGGTAAAGGGATGGTTTAACGAACTAACTGCCCCCTTCACACATCCACTCAGAAAGATACACGTAAGTTTAGCGGCAGACAGATCCAGCTTAAAGAGGAGGAAGCGGAGTGCACTCTCGAATACTTCGGCTAATAAAAGAACAATCAGGTGGATCCTCAGGATTTCGAGAGAGAGAAGCCAAGAGGAGATCGTCTTTCCGTTTGACCACCCAGTAAAGCGCACCGAGTACCGCGCGAGGGGCGAGCGCAGCGGTGTCACTCCTCCTTCCGCCAACAGCACGAGAGGTCACGCGGGTGCCAGCAACGGGGCCCAATCCCTCAAGCTGGAGCCGGTTTTGGCACACACGCGCAGAGTCCGGCACAACCCCCTCTCGAATTACACCTCCAATTGTAGGGGGCGAGCGTTCACGCGCAAACACGCACGGATCCGCACAAGGGACGAGGAGAGGCAGAGAGCTCCAGCCGCGCAGCTGTCCCAGTCACCCATCCCAACCTAAACCGTTTTTTTCGTGTACCTCCACGCGACTTCAGAGGTGCCGCCGCCAACCGCCGCACTCCCGGCTCAACTTGCCCCATGCTTACCGTTATCCCAGAAGCGTTGGCAGGCGCGCGCACGGCTGAGGGAGAAAAAAAAAAGAAGGAATCCCCTCAGACCTCGCTAGAGCAGACACAGCCGACAACCTCCCACCCGAACCACTGGGCAAAGAAGCGGGACTGCTAGCGGCAAGGAGCCCGAGAGGCGGGGCCGAAAGAGAAGACGCGAGGGAGGGATACAGCCCAATTCTAACCGTCGAACTTCATTCGCTCTTCCGAGCAGAGTCTATCCTGTCGAGAAAAAGAGGAGGAGAAAGGATTCCCAGGGTAGCCAATCCCTGAACAGAAAATGTACGCGATAAGATAGAATGGATAAGAATCGGCGCTGGTACTACCCGAAAGATACAGCAGCTTGGCAGGAGGGAGAGGAACCAATCAGAACAAGAAGTAAACGTAGCTTTTTATATAGCCAATCAGAAGACATCAGGGAGTGATGTTAGCCAATCAGAGGCCAATTGGGGGGCCTCTCTTTTTACTCATCCGGGAACAAACCGATACATCGATGACTAGAATAAAATGGGCATGCGCCCCTACGTTGCTGATAGCGACGTTTCGCTTGTCATTCTTAAGCTAGGTTTTCCCAACACGTAGTCTCTCTTCTTTCTTTTGTGCGCAGATTTTTAAGCAAGTCAGGGAAATTGGAATATTGTTACAAAAACAGCTACCCAGCATAAATTGGGAGGAGACTGGCAAGCGATTTTACGTGGCCTATGGCTATCCAATTGTAGCTAATCTAGGCAGTTGTGCAGGGAAATTATTTTTGCTATGTGCAACCAATTATTACATGCAATTAGTTGCAGGAGAATATACAAGATAAATGGCAAGGAAACGAAGAAGGTAATGGTGGATATTCTATTCCAGAAGAGTGTTGTCAATTTCCCCAAGAGCAGGGCAGGCTCAAATGGTTTGTTTATTACTAGGAAATAATTAGTTTGTATGAGAAACACATTTTGGATACATTTTTTGTTGTGAACAACAAAGATGTAGGAAAGACCAGTAACAGGTTTATTTCAAGTGGTAGATGCTGGAAGGATGAAAATTATTGAGTGGGATATAAAGACTACCCATCTGTTTTATGTGTAAAATACTATTGTTAGGTATGGTGGAAGATCCTTCACAAGTCTTGAATTAAAATCCTACTCTCTCTCTCTCTCTCTCTCTCTCTCTCTCTCTCTCTCTCTCTCTCTCTCTCTCTCTCCAAAGTAGTTTTTAAAAACCTTTCTACAAAGGTGTGTGTTTCACATTACCATTTCTACAAAAGCATAGTATTTTTCCTTTCTTCCAACTCTAAAGCTGATCTAATGGATATCTTCTC
Organism: Arizona elegans; assembly: GCA_022577455.1. Classification (NCBI taxonomy): domain Eukaryota; kingdom Metazoa; phylum Chordata; class Lepidosauria; order Squamata; family Colubridae; genus Arizona; species Arizona elegans. The sequence goes on from JAKOOJ010000006.1 coordinate 33,004,978, forward strand.
TAAAAGCAATGGAGCAGCTGTAGATAGATTACAGATAAGTGCTCTCAAACAGCAGGCTGGTTTGTGCAGGATGGAGTACCTTCAGATCAGAACATACTCTGTGTCTCAGAGTAAATACATGCATTTGTAATATTAGAAAGATGCATTAAAATAAATACCTTTTACCAGTACCGTTTCAAATATACTGTGTAATTGTATTTATATAATTTATTACTTTATTCTTTTAATAAGTTTGGATGAGTACTTTAAAACGGCTAAAAATTTTAAATAGAATTTTCATCTGTGCTATTGCAAAAACAAAATAGAAGGCTTCTCAATTTATCACACAACTAAGTGAAAAACAAAGCATGACATTAACTATATCTGAAAATAAATGAATTGAATTTATTAATTTATTTAAAATTATCAAAAAGGGATTTAAATTGCCCCAATTATAGGTCAGAATGGAAATTTAGGTAATTGATTCATAACCGTCATAAATAGTTTCTTCCACTGAGTGAAATAATTTATTTAACATATATAGTATACTGTAACTGACATGAAGCCTAGCTATCGTATTTTTCGGACTATAAGCACCTAGGTTTAGAGAAGGAAAACAAGAAAAAAAATAGTTTTTGGCCTCTGTGCGTCCCGTTTTTACCCTCCTTGGCATCCAGAAGCACTCTGCAGTCCCATTTTTGCCCCCTCTGGCATACAAAAGCACTCTGCCCATTTCTGACCTCCGGTGGCTTCTGCAGGTCCCGTTTTTGCCCTCCCTGGCGTTGGGGAGGCTGAAAATGGGGTGTGCAGAGGGTTTGGGAGGCCAAAAACGAGCCCGTTTTTAGCCTGCAGAGTGCTTCTGGACTTCATATATTTAATCAGAAAACAATTGATAAGAGATGGTATTAAGAAACAAATGTGGATATTTGATCCAGGATGAATCACTGTTAATTCTTGAGATGATCTAGGATAATTAAGAATCCATGGTAAATTTTCTATGAGTTGATTACAAAAACAGTTTGCTAATGGAAGGTTTTGTCATTATTATTATTATTATTGTTGTTGTTGTTGTTGTTTTTCCTGTTAACTATTTTGTCATTAATATAGTATATTGAGGACAGGTAAATAATTTGTAAATAGAATTAGTAGTTTAAAATTTTGGGGGGCTGTTTCACAAGGGGTGGGAAACTAATATTGTCATTATATATTAAGGAGCATTCAACTGGAGCAGGGGTGTCAAACTCAAGGCCCAGGGGACAGATCCAGCCCATGGGGTGCTTAGATCTGGCCCGCCTGGCTGCCCTGGAAACAACAAAGGATCAGCCCATGGTGCCTCTGCCAGCAAAAACAGAGCTTGGGAGGACCTCCCAGGCCCTGTTTTCGGCCCCAACGGCTTCCTGCAGCCCTTTTCCAGCAAAAAGGGAGCTCCATTTTTGCTGGCAGAGGGCTGCAGGATGCCACTGAAAACGGGCCCAGGAGCACGTGCAGCCCACCCGAACTCTGTTTTCACTGGCAGAGGGCTCCAGGAGGCCATCGTGGCTGAAAATGGAGCTCAGGAGCCCATTTTCTCTGGCAGAGTGCTCAGGCCACCACAGGTGCCCCCGACTGAGTAACGTCAAGCTGGTGTAGGAAGTTAGCACCCACCCCTCTCCTAGAAGAATGAAATATTTTAGGAAATATTAAAAAGGCAGAATATTTTGTTTCCCTAGATGAGAAAAGGAGAAACATGTTTTTAAAAACAAGGCAGCTTCCTGCAGCTCCCTGCCCCCCCCCCCCCTTCAGCTCCAGGGTGATGGGATTAAGGCATGGGCCTCAGGCAGGGGTGGGTTCTAAAATTTTTTACTACCGGTTCTGTGGGCATAGCTTATTTTATGGGCGTGACTTGATGGTCATGTGACTGGGTAGACATGGCCAACTCAATGTCACTCACGTCAAGGGGTGCCTCGCCTAGCCCCTCCCCTCCCAACCATTCCTTGTCACACCCAGCCTCAACATATCTATAGTTCTGTAAAAATGTTGTTCACATTTTTTCAACTTTATTATCTACATACTATAGATGCACTTTCATGGACCACTGAAAGGAGGAAATGTCTCACATGCTTTGTCCAAGAGTGTGATAGGCAACAGGCTTTTAAGGGGCTGCCAGAAAGAAGGTGGGGGGGCAATGTATTTTGCAAAGCACCAGAAGGCAAAACGAAGCAATGGATGGAAACTGAACAAAGAGAGAACCAACCTAAAACTAAGGAGAAACTTCATGAGCCAATATAGGTGCAGAAATATTTCAGTCATAATTTCACATACAAAATAGCCATTTGTGTAATACAACCTGCATATTGTTCAAAACAGTCATAAGTATTATCATGGCTGATGTTTGACAGCAAGCCTAAAAGTTAAAGATTACAAGAGTGCTTCTTTCTCTGTATGTATACAAAACATCACATACCAGGAATAGCATATTAAGATGGACTTATGCAGTGGTGGGTTTCAAAATTTTTTACTACTGGTTCTGTGGGTGTGGCTTGGTGCGTGTGGTGTGGCATGGCGAGCGTGACGGGAAGGATACTGTAAAATCCCCATTCCCTCCCCACTCCAGGGGAAGGTTACTGCAAAATCCCCATTCCCTCCCCACCCCACTAACCTGCTCTTGGAAGGAATCAAACTCCCCCCTCTTCATTTCCCCAAATAAAATATTACTCATAAGAAAAGCAAGGAAAAATCAAGCTGCTAACAAGGAACCTGCCTGATACTCATTCCACATTCCTGCCAGCTGCATAAAGGAAACTTTATAGGAAGAAAACAGCTTAGAGATAATAGAAAGTGGAAGCCGGAAGTTCATCTCCATTTACAAGCAGGCAGAAAACTCATTCAAGACAGGATATTTCACAATGGAAATCGCCCAAACCTTTTTAGAAACAAAGCCCATGTTGCACAAACCCCAAAACTTCAAAAACATAGAACCATATAAGAATCCCTCCTCTTATCCAGTTTGTTGTTCAGCTGACCCAGAAATGAACTGCTGAATGTCACTTCGCTTCTGCAAGCAAAAACCTCCTTCCAGCAGCTGCTTCTTGGCTTGTCAATTTAAAGCGATGGCGTCTTTTATTTATTTATTTTCCCCTGGCTGAGAAGGAGTCCTGATTTTTTCCTTCTAGCCAATCAGTTGGGAGGCTTCTTGGCTTCTCAATTTAAAGTGACAGTGTCTTGTTTTTTTTCTCTTCTTTTTCAAGTGAGCCCTGATTTTTTCCTTCTAGCCGATCAGCTGGGAGTCGGGAGGCAGCGAATAGATTGGGGGCAGGGCCAGGCAGAGGTGGTATTTACTAGTTCTCCAAACTACTCAAAATTTCCACTACCAATTCACAAGAACCGGGGAGAACCGGTAGCAACCCACCACTGCCCTCAGGACATGATAGGATTAGCTCTCTACCCATCTCACCACATGGCACCTGGGAAGATTACATCACCCAGCAAGGCTCAACCAAGCCTGGGACTCAGGACAGCCTACAGAGTTTCCCCTGCATGGCCCCATGGGAGTCTGACCACCAATCAGAATACAAGCTCAAATTCAAACGGGTATAAAACTCAGGCACTCTTGGCATCTCTTCCCTTTTTTTCTTCACCCAACATCATCAAGCCATGTGATCTTGTCCACCATTAAGAGCCATCTTTCCAAGCAGTCTCTTATGTTTCCAGTGCCTTTCTCCCCACTTGGAACTGAACCCAGATGGACATTTCTTCCAACCCTGGCCATGTTCACACTGGCCACACCCATCTCGGCACCTGAGGTCAAACAACCCTGATGCGGCCCTCAATGAAATCGAGTTTGACACCCCTGAACTAGAGGGAACAATATGTGTATATGTACCCTGTTTTCCCCAAAATAAGACATCCCCTGATAATAAGCCCAATCGGGCTTTTGAGCACATGTGCTAAAATAAGCCTCCCCCTGAAAATAAGCCCTCCTCAAAAATATTAAATGCAGAGCTGAAAATCAGGTAAGATGGCAAGAGAGCCCCATCTTGCTTCACACGCCCCAAAATAATAAGACCTTCCTGAAAATAAGGCCAAGCACTTATTTCGGGGTTCAAAAAAATATAAAACGGTCTTATTTTGGGGGAAACACAGTATTAGTTTTTTAAAATGTACTTTTTAATGTTTTGTTTTGTGTTTTTTCTTTGGTTTTTTTTTAAAATTGGTATTTTGTATTTTAACTTTTTTTGAATATGTGTGGTAGGGATCCAACAATCATTCTGTTGTTTTTATCAAAGTTAGCAAGCTACCATGTCGGATATGAGTTTATACAGTTCTTAATAGATCACAGTAACTTGAATATGCACCTACAGACACAAAAATGCAGAAGAAGCTGTTTTACAACTGATAAAAAGGAACCAGAGTAACATCCTGAAGAAAATATAGTAACACCCCTGCACATTACTATAGAAATGGGAGGTGATAGTGTGTGTTGTTAAACACACTATTGAGAGTATTGCAGTTCTTTGGAGCATATTATTGCTATATGAATATGGGCCCATAATATGGTAACATGATCCAGCTAACAGAAAGCAAGTATTCTAAATTATGTGTGCATAAGTAAAAGTAATTACATAACAATATAAAAGTCACCCAGGTATGTTCAGCAGGTATGGCAATTAATATATTTAATTCACAGTGTAAGCATAAGTTCTCTAAAAGCAAACATTCACTCCTTAATGGGAACACTGGAGATTATTTTAAAAGGACTAGATCCAATACTTTCAAGTCTATGCAGCAATCTAGAATGATGAAATATGTAGCAAAAATATTTTTTTTAATCACCTCTGTAACCATTTTACACTTGTCAATGGTTGTATTGTGAGGAAATTGAAATTGAATGTTGGAGGAGCTTCTTACTTGACACCTTGGAGTAGTGAAAATGGAGGCAAGTTTTCTTAGCTAGGAATAGACTAAGATAGTGGTTCTCTATCTGTGGTTTGGAGAACCTTTGGGGGTCTTGATTTCATCACGGGGTCTACAAAAGCTTGAAGAAATGTTATGATTTAAATCTCGAGTTAAGCCTCAGTGGTCCATGGCCACAAAAAGTATTTAAAGGGGATCTGTGGTGAAGAAAAGGTTGCAAACCGCTGGATTAAGAAATGAAACAGTTTGCGTTAAATTGCTTAAATTGCCAGCCTATCCAAAGGCTGCCCAAAACAATATTATTTCATCCATGGAACTGGCCTGTCTTGCCATAGCAAAGAATTTCCGCTTATTGCAAGACATTTATTGTCACAACCATTTTAGTTGTGAATGCATATTCAGAGTGCTCAGAAATGTTTTCAGGGGCTTCAACACTGTTACGCATGCCATAGATACATTAAAATAATCTTTTGTGGCAACAGATATTCCAGAACAAAAATGAACACAGACTAGTAAAAAGTTGCAAACATTTTGGGAAAAAATGGAATAATATACTATATAACATCAGGCTTTTATGATCCATCTACTAATGGATTGGCTGAAAGTTTTGCTCAAAGTCTCAAGAATGCCACGTGAAGAATTCCTGAAGAAAACATTAAATAAAAAATTGTAAAATTTTCAATTTGCATATTGTAACAATAGTGATTGCAATAGGAAATCAAATATCAGTGGTGATGTTTTTAGGTCATATTTTATGTTCAAGTTTAGTCTACTCAACTCTAATTTGAGGGTGTTCAAGATAAACATCTGAAAAAAAAATTACCCACAATGAAACAGGACACCTGTTCATTATACAAAGTGTACTAGCAAGAGAGTTCACAGGAAATATAAATGGACAATGAAAAGGATGCTCATATTGGATATTATTCCTGATAACATTTGGAGAGAACACACCAACCATTTGATGAGAACAAATTTATAAAAAGAAGAATAATGCTTGGAGAATAATGTCATTCCTGTAATTCCAGCGCTAGCTCTGTTAGTACCTTCCCTCTAAGTAAATTAAGGTGACCAGATTTTAACATTGGTAAAGCAGAACACCCACCATTTTGTGGGCGTGGCTTGGAGGTCATGTGACTGGGTGGGTGTGGCTAGCTGGTCATGTGACTGGATGGCCATGGCTATGTGTATAGAAAAAAGTCATTTCTGACAGATCCTCGCACTTTTGACTGGTCCTCACACTTATGACCATCCTCACATTTATGCCCGTGCAGCATTCTTAACAACCATGTCACTCATTTCACAACTGCTTCTCTTCACCATGGTGATAAGATAGGGCAAAAAACGTAAAATGTGAGGACAGTCGTAAGTTTGAGGACTGGTCAAAAGTGCGAGGACCAGTCAAAAATAACTTTTTCAGCCCTCTGAGTAGTCCATATGCATAAAAGGATACAGCAATAGAGAGGGATGAAGGAAGGGAAGGGAAATTAGAGTAGGAGTGAGGGTAAGAGAGTGAGGAAGAGAGGAGGAGAAGGAGAAAGGAAGAGGAAGTAGGGAGGAGAAGAAGGAGGGAAGAGAAAGTAAGGAAAGAAAAGAGAGAGGTGGTAGGTTTGAGGAGAAAGATTGCTGTACCAAAAAAAAGATGAAAGGGAAGAAAGCCAACCCCAAACAAATATAAAGATATTAAGATAAAGAATGAATTGTTAAACTTTAAAGAATAAAAGAGAACAAATATGAATAAATAGCAATAATTAGAAACACACATACAAACATACAATGTATTTTCTTTGAACAGAATATTTGGCCGGTTCACAAATTTAAACAGTGTTTAGTCATTTCAATTAAATTTACAATTTCTATCTTTCCTTTTTGTCATATTTATTCCTCATCTATTTTTTTAAAAAAACCAATATTACCCTTTATCTTCATCTCTAATCTTAATCAAATTCAATTTTTCCCTTCTATTCTATATTATACCCCTTCCCATTGTCATCTATTTTTATATCCATCCTCACATTGGTTAATTATGTAATTATGTAATACAGTTGTTTAATACAAATTCAACATTTTAATATAAATCGATTAGTTATATAATTATCTTTTTGTATATTAATCAATATGAACATGAATATTCCAATTATTTCCATGCAATCCAATTTCTTACAAATCAATTATATTTACCAATAATAATAAACCAAATAATTTCCCCCATATATTCCTCGAAACCACAACTTAACCATTTCTGCTTTCAACATAATATACAATTAATAGTATCTCAATTATTACAATTCCCTAGTTAAATAGAGCTTTTTTTCTTTTGTGTTTTAAAATCTTGAACTCTTTTGCCCTAAATTTCCCATTGTTTGCAGTTTTGCACCTACCTTTTTTGGTGAGGAAAAAGAAAAAGAAATCTCTCTCTGCCTCATTTTGCCACGTTGCAGCAAAGACTCTGCTTTACTTTCAGTTTTGCTCTTTCAGCATAGTTAGAGGAAAAAAATCTCCAGCACTCTGCAGCTAGCAACTACAGAGCCCTGAGCAAAACAGCTGAGAGCAAATCAGCTGAGATTCGGGAAGCTGATCTAATCAACTTGTGCTAATTAACCTATGCTGAAGCTTTAACGGGCTGTTTTTTTCTATTTTTGCAGACATCAGTCTACTCATTTGTTGTTGTTTTTTTAACACTGATCAGCTGTAGGACGACCCTTTGAAGCCCCGCAGCAAGAGTTTAAACAGTTTTTTTCCCTCTAGCCATCAGCTGGGACTCAGGAGGCAGCCAGGAGCAACCCACCACTGCACAGTTTCCTAGCTTGTCGTGCATTCTTTCCAAAAATCGGGACTTTTTTAAAACACCGCGGGACAAATTGCTCAAAAGCAGGACTGTCCCGCCAAAAGCGGGACGTCTGGTCACCTTAAAATAAACACACAAATAGTGTCAGATAGACTTAAGCATTTTTGGCCTTATTGACAGATATGCTCCCATAAAAACCACAATCACACCTAGATTTTAAACAGAGATCTGTATTTTATTAAGTATTATGTTATTGTCTTTACTGATTGATTAAATATGACAGTCATTTTGTGTAATTAGAAAGTTACCTTATAAAGTTTACATATTCATTGAAGTGTTAGTTCTAGATGTTACTGATATTGCTGTCTTTCATCCTCTTCCTCCTTGTTTGTTTCAGTAAATCAAGCAGCAGTAAAAGATAAACCTAAATCCTGCCTCTATTGTATTTTTGTTCAGTAGAAAGAAACAACAAAAAGGCTGAGCGCTTCCCACTTTTCCTATATTAAAACTTTCCATACTCTGGCTAATTTCTTGCAATATACCCAGTCTTCCTTCCCTATAGTCCTGCTGGAACATAATCTGAACAAAGGCTTGTCCAGACATACACCTGCGACTGACCTGGTCATGGTTCAGCTTTATTTTAAGCAGAAACATATATGTATCCCTTAGCATGCATGCAATAAGGTCATCCCTGTCACTGATTATTCAGATATCTTATCTACATTACTAAAATCTGTCTTTGTCGCCAAACACAGAAATTAAAGGAATTTATAGAAATGCAGAGTTTAAAAGTCTTAACATCCCAAAGCCACATTCCAACTGATTTAATTACAATGTTTAAACTTTATTAAAGTTATAAGAATATTGCAATAATTGTTCTTGTACTTTCTTCTGAAACATATAATAGGAATATGCAGAGGAATTTAAACTTGAAATGTTTTGATGTTTTCAATTGTGTTTTAAACAAACAACATGTTTTGTGGGATTTCTTTCAAATACAAACCAAATATTGAAGTGAAACTGCTCAGGTTTTTTATGCTGTTTTAGGCAAAATGACTGGAAATTATCTAGCCTCTTGCAATCTTGTCTCTAATATTTTTCTGGCTTTGGGTGGGTAGCTGTCTTGAAGTGGATCATTGGAGCAAATCAGATATTTTATTTATTTATTTATTTATTTATTTATTTATTTATTTATTTATTTATTATTGAATTTCTATACCGCCCTTCTCCCTGAGGACTCAGGGCGGTGTACAGCCAAAATTAAAAAAACATGCAGGACAAATATTAAAAAACAATTAAAAGATATATAAATTTGGCCCAATTAAAACTCATTACCAATTAAAACGTTTAAAACATTTAAAACAGTTAAAAATTTCATCTTAAGCCAGCCCGGCTTGTTTAAATAAATGGGTTTTAAAGGCACGACGGAAGGCACTGAGGTCCTGGATTCTCCTTATCTTTGGGGGGAGCTGATTCCAGAGGGTAGGTGCCCCCACAGAGAAGGCTCTCCCCCTGGGGGTCCCCAGCCTACACTGTCTGGCTGATGGCACCCTGAGGAGGCCCTCTCTGTGGGAGCGCACGTGTCGATGGGAGGTCGTCGGTAGCAGCAGGCGGTCTCGCAGATAGCTAGGCCCGATGCCATGGAGCGCTTTGAAGGTGATAACCAGCACCTTGAAGCGCACCCGGAAGACCACCAGGAGCCAGTGCAGCTCACGCAGGAGCGGTGTTACATGGGAGCGCCATGCTGCTCCCATCACTACCCGCGCTGCTGCGTTCTGGACCAGCTGGAGCCTCCGGGTGCTCCTCAAGGGGAGCCCCATGTAGAGAGCATTGCAGTAGTCAAGGCGAGAGGTGACGAGGGCGTGAGTGACTGTGCACAGGGAATCCCGATCAAGAAAGGGCCGCAACTGGCGAATCAGGCGAACCTGACAAAAGGTCCCCCTGGTTACAGCTGTCAGATGTTCCTCCAAGGACAGCTGCGTATCCAGGAGGACTCCCAGATTGCGAGCCCTCTCTGTGGGGGCCAATGACTCACCCCCAATAGTCAGTGATGGAGTCAACTGACTATATCGGGATGCCGGGAGCCACAGCCACTCAGTCTTGGAAGGGTTGAGCTTGAGCCTGTTCCTCCCCATCCAGACCCGTACAGCCTCCAGGCACTGGGACATCACTTCAAGGGCATCGTTGGGGTGGCCTGGGGTGGAGATGTACAGCTGGGTGTCATCAGCGTACTGGTGGTATCTCACCCCAAAGCCACGGATGATCTCACCCAGCGGCTTCACATAAATGTTGAACAGAAGGGGCTAGAGGACCGACCCCTGCGGCACTCCACAAATGAGAGGCCTCGAGGTTGACCTCTGCCCCCCTGCCAACACAAACTGCGACCGGTCAGAGAGAAAGGAGGAGAACCACCGCAACACGGTGCCTCCCACCCCCAACTCTTCCAGCCGGTGCAGCATGATACCATGGTCGATGGTATCAAAAGCCGCTGAGAGGTCTAACAGGACCAGAACAGAGGAACAACCCTTTAAGACACACATGACATAGCAAGGGAGCTTTTGGGATTTGATTCTTTCATTCATTGTGCCATTGCCTGACTGCATGGAAGGTAACCTGCTACTGCTGAGTATTGTTTGTTTTTGAAAGATTTCTATGAGGAAGACACATAAGTCTATGTGTGGGTTTGGCCTTCAGAAGAATAGTAGATGAAGTGCTAATGTAATATTGGCTTGATTTGCCTATTGAATTCAAATGAAATGCATATTATCTGTTATTTTAGTGATTCAGAATGACTTTATAAATCAGCAAACCTTCCTTTTCAAATAAATTTTGAAAGCTCTACAATCAACACTACCACAGCGCATGTACAAAGCACATTTAGTTACCTAAGTTTAGCAAGCCATTAAGTTGATGTCTTTTTTTTCCAAAAGGTCTGCTATCCTGATAGCTTCTTTAGTTTGGTTGGCTGCTTGAAAATTGCTACTTTTGGACTTCAAATGCATTTGAAAACTAAAAAAGATCATGTTGAAAAAGAATGATCGGTTGATTGGGTTACTGAAGTTTGGGATCTCATCACTGCACTCTGTGTATTCTCTTCCACATTTTTGTTTGTAGAGATTCATGTAAAACTATAAGTCAGTTACAGTACCAAGCTTAGGAGTGGGTGTGCATTCTTTTCATGCTAATGAGGTCTATTTGTAGTTGGCTGACAAACCGTACCCAATGAGTAGTCTTTAATGGCACTACATCTACCTGGAGAGAAGTAAGCAGTGGGTACCACAAGGCTCCATCTTAGGCCCACTACTCTTCAATATCTTCATAAATGACTTAGATGAGGGAATAAAAGGGGAACTCGTCAAATTTGCAGTGACCAAAAGGAAGCTGAGTGCTGGGGGAAAGCATCGACCAAGCCTCCCCCCTGGGCTGGACCTTTCCGAGTGGAGGAGGTCAGGAGCCTGGAAGATTCATCAAGATCCAGATGGTCCATTGGAGTCAGAAAGAAGGAAGACTGGGAAGGAAGAACTAAAGGGGTGACCATCATCTGAGGTGGCCAATGGTGAGAAAGGCAACTGGAGCTGGAAGAGCTTGAGATGAGGACGAGGAAGGTGGAGAATCTGGTCATGCCAACCTACTGATGAAGCAAGTCATGCAGTTCATGATGAAGACATGTGAGCCACAGGCTATGGCTGTCACTAGCGAAGCCTAGCAGACCTAGGAGGAAGAAGTTGGGGGACGAGTGTTGCACTAGACACTATGGCGGGGGATGCAGTGACCCCAGTGGTTGTTGCAGCTGCCACAGGCATAGTACCAAGGGGATCTCTCAGGTCTGCTGACCCTTGAGGGGCCCACAGCCTGTTGGATGTGACATTCCACAATGAATGCACCAGAACTGAGAAACTTTGATCATTTCATGATGGCCCTTCATTGGCATTTCGAAGACCCCCTAGCTAACTGCAGAATGAGGGACCACATCAAAACTATGTACCAAGGCCACAGGGTGGTGGCAGAATACACTTTATCCTGGCCAAAGAGGTGGAAATCGACCAAGCATGCAATAAGTACTGCACAGCCCAAACATGGAAGAAATTACTCCTAGAAAAGAGACAGTGAAGCCACACAACCTGTAGCCATGTTCCACTGTCTGCTTGAAGTGTGGCCAGGAGGAGCACCAAGCAGCAGAATGCAAAGCCAACTGCCCAAACAAAAAAACCCCGTGCAGGAAGAAAAGTTGTTCTTTGGTCCAAAAAGGGGACCAAACAAAAAGACCCCTCCTGGTCCTACAGGAAAGGCCACCAAAGCACTGCAACAGGCCAAGGAAATGGCACTGAAGGGAGTGGAGGTCATCAAGCTCATCCCATCACCAAAATGAGATGAGGGAACTCTGACTCCACCAGCCAATGGCCATGGGCTAACTGAGCTGGTAAGTGGCCCAGTCACACCAGGGATGCTACCCATTGAGCTAAGCCTCCAAGCCTCGGGGCTAAAAGCCACCTTAAGGGCCTTGCTAGACTCAGGCTGTACCAGTTGCCTGGTTAACCCACCCCTGGTTGAGAAGTTGGGTTTCCACTTGAAACTCCTGAAAGTCCCTATTACATTTTTCCAGCTAGATGAGGGCATCCCAGCGATGTTCGTCATCAAAGCCATAAAAATGTGAATGGGGGCTCATGTAGAGACTTTAAGTTTCATAGTGGCCCCAGGGATGGAATGGCCCCTGGTGTTAGGGCTGCTGTGGCTAAAAAAGTGGAATCCTTATGTAAACTGGAGAAAGGGACTGCTAAAAAATCTGAATGAATTGCCCTCCCCGAGAGCAAGAGGTAATCCGGAAGGCTACATCTGCCCAGCTGAAATTGGGGCAGTAGTGCAGAGGCAGGGAAAGGACCTCCCTGCTATCCCCAAAGAATATCGGGACTTAAGAGAGGTGTTCAGTAAAAAAGGGTTCAGATAACTTCCCCCTCACCAACTGACAGACTGTGCCATAGAGATCCTACTCGGGGATAAATTGCTTAAGTTGAAGATGTATTCAATGACCCTAAGAAAGTTAGATGAACTGTGGGTGTTCATTGACAAAAATCTGGCCCGTGGGTTCATTCAACTGGCCCGACCATGGATAGCAGCCCCAGTTCTGTTTTGGGAAAACAAGGACAGGATGCTTTGTCTATATGTGGATTATATGGGGCTAAATGCTGTTTGGTTGGAAAATGTCTATCCCCTATCCCTGATGAAGGACATGCTAGCCCATCTGGCCAAAGGCAAAATATTCACTAAGCTGAACCTGTGAGATGCCTACTATTGTGTGAGAATGAGGGAAGGGGATGAGGGGAAAACGGCATTAAACTGCCCTTTGGAATGCTTTAGAATCCTCCCTTTTGGCCTCCGGGTTGCCCCAGCAGTGTTCATGCAGTTGATAAATGAGGTCTTACATGAGCACCTGTATTTATTTATTTATTTATTTATTTATTTATTTATTTATTTATTTATTTATTTATTTATTATATTTCTATACCGCCTTTCTCCTGTAGGACTCAAGGCGGTGTACAGTCAAGAAAAATATAGATACACAAACATCATAAAATTGCTAATTAAAATTATTATTATAACATAGTTTGGCCCAATTAAATAGAACCTAACATTAGATAACATTTTAAAAACATTCACATGTTCATATGTTTAGCCCCGCTTGTTGGAACATCAGGGTTTTGAGGGCATGGCGGAAAGCACGGAAATCAGGGATATTTCGTATCTCAGGGGGCAGTTCATTCCAAAGGGTTGGAGCTCTCACAGAGAAGGGCCTCCCACTGGGAGTCGCCAGTTGGCATAATTTGACTGACGGTACCCTGAGTAGTCCCTCCCTGAGAACGAACTGGTCGGTGGGAGGCTATTGGTGGCAAAAGACGGTCTTGTAGGTACCCAGGTCCTAAGCCATGGAGTGCTTTAAAGGTGATAACTAACATCTTGAATCGCACCCGGAAGACCACCGGGAGCCAGTGCAGCTCGCGTAGGAGAGGTGTTACATAGGCACAACGAGCTGCACCCATAATCACCCGCGCGGCTACATTCTGGACCAGTTGGATCTTCCGGGTGCTTTTCAAGGGGAGCCCCATGTAGAGAGCATTACAATAGTCCATATGGGAGGTGACTAGGTCATGAGTGACCATGCGCAAGGCGTTCCGATTCAGAAAGGGACGCAACTGGCGGATCAGGCGAACCAGATAAAAGGCACCTTTGGCCACGGCCGTCAAATGATCTTCTAAAGATAGCCGTGAATCTAGGAGGACACCCAAGTTGTGGGCCCTCTCTGTGGGGAGCAAGATCTCATCCCCAATTGTCAGTGATGGTACCAGCTGACTATACCGGGACGCCGGAAGCCACAGCCACTCAGTCTTGGAGGGGTTGAGTCTGAGCTTGTTTCTCCCCATCCAGATCTGCATGGCCTCCAGGCAACAGGACATCATAGCAAGGGCATCATTGGGGTGGTCTGGGGTGGAGATGTATAGCCGTGTGTCATCAGCATACTGATGAACACTCACCCCGAAACCACGGATGATCTCGCCTAGCGGTTTTACATAAATGTTGAACAGAAGGGGTGAGAGGACTGACCCTTGCGGCACCCCACAAATAAGGTGCCTCGAGGTCGACCTCTGCCCCCCTGCCAACACAAACTGTGAACAGTCAGAGAGGAAGGAGGAGAACCACCGAAGCACGGTGCCCCCTATTCCTAACCCCTCCAGCCGGTGCAGTAAGATACCATGGTCAATGGTATCAAAAGCCGCTGAGAGATCTAATAGGACCAGGATAGAGGAGCAACCTCTGTCCCGAGCCCTCCAGAGATCATCCACCAACGCGACCAATGCCGTTTCCGTGCTGTCTCATGACCTGAAGCCCGACTGGAATGGATCCAGATAGACAACTTCATCCAGGTATCGGGGTAGATGTCGCGCCACCACACTCTCAACAACCTTCACAACAAAGCGAAGATTGGAGACTGGACGATAATTTGATAATATAGCCGGGTCCAGGGAAGGCTTCTTGAGGAGGGGCTTCACAAAAGACACCCTCACTCAGAGAAGCATTTATAATCCCCTGGAGCCAGCCTCGTGTAACCTCCTGGGAGGCCAGTACCAACCAGGAGGGACACGGGTCCAATAAACATGTGGCAGCGTTAAGATTGCCCAGAATCCTGTCCACGTCCTCAGGAGCCACAGAGTCAAACTCTTCCCAGATAACGCTCTCAAGACCTACCCCCATCTCCTCCCTGGATCTACCCAATTGGAGTCCAGGCCTTCCCAAATCTGAGCGACTTTATCATGCAGGAATTGTACAAAATCCTCAGCTCGACCCTTTAAAGGATCTTTCCGTACCCCCACCTGAAGTAGGGAGCGGGTCACCCTAAACAGCGCGGCTGGGCGGTTCTCTGCAGATGCAATAAGAGCGGAGAAGTAGGTAGACTTCATCGCTCTTATCGCCACTAGGTAGGTCTTAATATAAGATCTCACCTGTGTTCGGTCAGATTCAGATCGGCTTGTCCTCCAATTGCTCTCCAGGCGTCTTTTCCGACGCTTCATCTCTCTCAGCTCCTCGGAAAACCAAGGAGCTAGACGAGATCGGCATCGGGTCAGAGACCGCAAAGGCATGACGTGGTCCAAGGCCCCAGTAGCTGCCCTGTCCCAGGCGACCACCAGGTCCTCAGTCAAGTCATGAGCCAGAGTCTCAAGAAATGGCCCAAGCTCCATCAGGAACCTTTCGGGGTCCATCAGGTGCTTGGGATGGAACCATTTGGTTGGTTCCATCTCCCTGCGGTGGGTGGAAGTGACTTGAAAGTCCATGTGAAGGAGAGAATGATCAGACCATGACAAGGGCTTGATAAAGGGATACTGGTATATTTGAATGATATTTTAATTGGTACTTGGTACTGACCAGGGACTTAGCTCAAGTCACCACCCCCAAATTAATGGGGACGTGTGAATGTGTGAACTCAGTATTGGAACAGTATCTTAGGTGTTATATCAATTATCAGCAGGATAATTGGACTGATTTGTTGTCTTTTGCTGAAGTAGTGTATAATCATTCTCTTCACAGTAGCATAGGTTTAGTCCTTTTAGAGTGGCTACAGGACAAGACTTTAACCCAAAGCTTGAACTACCCCTTAATGATCTGCTGATATCATTGCTGAAAGAGTGAGTCACCCAATTGCGAAATACATGGCCAGCGGTAAGCATAGAGTGACCCTTCAATATTTAGTGGCCTGGAAAGATTTCTCAACTGCTCAGAATGAATGGGTTGACCATTGTCATGTTACAGCTCTAAACTTTTAAAATGCTTCCATAATCAGTATCCTGACGAACCCAAATGACATTTCTCCTGTTTTATGTTTCTTCTCTCCCTGTTTGTTTTGTTTTTCTTCTCCAGGACTAACATCGCTGTTCAAGGGGGCATCATGTCAGGTCCACATCATGTCCTGCCATTCTGTTGGAAGCGGGAGGAGAGGATAGCTTGTTGGCATTTTTTCACATGCTTTTGCTTCATGGGCTTTTTCAGATTTTTCCTGACTTTACTGCAACCACACTCTCTCAGTAAAAGTACTTTTGATTCAACTGAATGGAATCAAGAGTCTTACTTTCCTGAGGGACCAGCTGGGACAGGTCCTTACATCAAGTTCTTCCCAAGAATGTAATGCAATGTGTCAGTTAATATGCAGATCCAAGTAGTGTGGCCTTTTGCAATTGACAAATGGAAATTTTGTCAATGCACAAATATTTCACTTCATGAAGCGCTGCATTTTAGCTGAAAGAGAAATGTATTTTCTTTTAAATTGTAACTTATATAACATGATTTTTACAATTGTTCAGATATCTATGTTACTATAATGGTAGATAACCCCACTTAAAAATATCTACGGATAAGTAGCAAGTTACAAGAATACTTCGGATATTTTCTGAAGGTGAAGCCATTATCTTTAGTATGGAAAAGAACATAAACTGGAAAAGCTTGCTTTAATACATCGTATACTAGTGTGTAAATTCTATACATGATCTGAAATTAGTGACATGATTTTTGTGAAGAATAGAATAGAATAGAATAGAATAGAATAGAATAGAATAGAATAGAATAGAATAGAATAGAATTCTTTATTGGCCAAGTGTGATTGGACTCACAAGGAATTTGTCTTTGGTGCATATGCTCTCAGTGTACATAAAAAGACAAGAATCAAGTCAAGAATCACAAGGCACAACACCCAGTAATAGTCATACGGTACAATAAGGAATCAAATCATACTAGGAAACAATATCAATATAAATTGCAAGGATACAAGCAACAAAGTTACAGTTATGCAGTCACAAGTGGGAGGAGATGGGTGACAGGAACGATGAGAAGACCAATCGCAATAGTAATGCAGTCTAATCTGAATAGTTTGACAGTGTTGAGGGAATTTTTTGTTTAGCAGAGTTCAGGGAAAAAACTGTTCTTGTATCTAGTTGTCTTGGTATGAAGTGCTCTATAGCGTCATTTTGAGGGTAGGAGTTGAAACAATTTATGTCCAGGATGCGACGGGTCTGTAAATATTTTCACAGCCCTCTTTTTGACTCGTGCAGTATACAGGTCCTCAATGGAAGGCAGGTTGGTAGTCATTGTTTTTTCTGCAGTTCTAATTATCCTCTGAAGTCTGTGTCTGTCTTGTTGGGTTGCAGAACCAAACCAGACAGTTATAGTGTCAGCTCCGGCATGCCAGCTGGCCCGGAGCTGCCATTCGGAGGGGAGGCAGTCACCGCTCTCCCTGCCCATCATGAAGTGTTCTGGATGACTGCCCAGGAAGGATCCTCCTGTAAAGGCTGAAGGGCAGTAAAGCTGACTGACAGCGAAGGAAGAGGACCAGTCCTCCTTAAAAAGTTACTGGCAGCAGGGGAGGAAGAAAGGAAAAGCTGGACTTAAGGCAGATGCTGGTGTCTTCCCCTGCTCATTTCAGGGTCATGTGGGAGGGAGCTACATGCGTGAGTGGGTGGGTGGTGCTTATAGTTTATTTATTTCTTTTTTAAAAAATAAATTTTATTAAAGATAAAAAAGATAAAATGTCATATCAAGTATATACAAAATACAAAATACATTTATATTAATCCACATACCATTACTTACTCACAACTAAAGATGAAAAAAATAAAAGAAACAAAATGAGTAAAAGAAAAGAAAAAAATGTAGAAAGTGACTTGTCACTTTATCACATATCTTATTGAGGGTGCATATTTATTGATATTATTGTCTTTCAGAATTTTACATTTACTCTCCTTTTTTTTTTTTTTGAGTTATCCAATTGTACCATCTATTCCATACCGTGTAATATTTTGAGTCTGCCTTGTCTTTTAACTCAAATGTTAATTTGTCCATCTCCACACAATTGTAAATTTTTTGGATTATTAGTTGATCCGCTGGTAATTGATCCATTTTCCAATATTGCGCTAATGCCAATCTGGCTACCGTAATTATATGTAATATTAAATATTTTGTTTCTTTCCTATGGTTTTCTTTGATCATGCCTAATAGAAAAATTTCTGGTTTCAACTCTATTTCCTCTGCTGTTATTTCTATTAGTTTTTAATTTGTTGTTAGTTTAATTCTGTTGTTTTTAATTTCTCGCCATGTACAGATTAATGAGTGTCTTAATATAGGGTTACTGAAATATTTTTATGTTTTGTTCCCAGTGTTCCATTAGAAGGCCTGCCACCCCATCAACAAATCATGTCCTTCTAATTTTAATAGTCTTTGTTTTTCCAAATTTTCCCATTCTCTAATCCATGTTAGACTTATTGCTTTATAGTATGTTTCCCATGCTGGCAATCCAAATCCACCTCTAGTTTTATCGTCCTGCAAAATACTTAATTTGATACTTGGTTTTTTCCCTTCCCAGACCAATTTTGTAGTTATTCTATTCAAATTGTTAAAAAAAAAAATTACCCAATTTTACCGGGATTGTTTGAAATAAATAAAGGAGTCTTGGCAGTATGTTCATTTTTATCGCTGCAATCCTCCCTAATAGCGATAATTTCAATTTCCCCCATTTTTCTAAATCTTCATTTATTTTTTGAACTAAAATTCCATAATTGTTCTCCTTTATGGTTGCACATCTGGCTGTCAAATTTATACCTAAATATTTCACCTTTTTTACCACCTGTAATCCTAATTGATTAACTAATTCTTCTATTTGTTTTGCTGATATATTTTTCGTTAACATTTTAGACTTATCGTTCTTAATTTTTAAACCCGCTACTTTTCCAAATTCCTCTATCTCTTTTATTAAAATTGGTCGTTTTTAATGGTTTCTCTATGAAGAATACAAGGTCATCCTCAAATGCTTGGACCTTGTATTCTTCTCATTTTACATTTCGTCCTTTTATTCTTTTATTTGACCTAATTCTTATAAGTAGATTTTCCAATGTTAACATGAAAAGTAAAGGTGAAAGTGGACATCCCTGCCGTACTCCCTTATTTATTTCAAAGAATTTAGTAGAGTCTCCATTTACTAATATACTTGCTTTTTGTTTCGTATATATAGAGGCTATCATTTTTTCAAATCTCTCCCCGAATTTCATGTTTTTTATTTGCTGAATCATAAATTGCCAATTAACCTGATCGAAAGCTTTTTGTGCATCCAGAAACACCAGTGCTACCTCCCTCTCTGAATGCACCTCATAGTATTCTAATTACTGTTCTTATATTGTTTTTTATTTGCCTCATTGGTAAAAAGTGCTTTGATCTGGGTGTATTCTATAATTCAATAATTTTTTCATCCTGTTTGCCATTATATTCATGAAGATTTTGTAATCAGTGTTTAATAGAGAGATCAGTTAATAATTTTTTATTTGTGTTATATCTGCTCTTCCTTCAGTATCAGCGAAATGTATGCCTCCCTCCATGAGTCTGGTAGCTTTGTCTCTGTCAATGCCTCATTACACATTTCTAGTAGAATCATATTCAATGTTTCTCCTAGTCCTTTATAAAATTCAATTGGTAAACCATCTGTCCCTGGGGTTTTATTATTTTTTTGCTTCTTAATCGCTTCCTTTAGCTCTTCTATGGTAATATCCCTATTTAGTATCTCTTTTTCTTCCTCTGTTAATGGTGGCATTCCCTCCCCACTCAAATATTGATTTATTTCTTCGGCTGTCACATTATCTTGCTTGTAAAGTTTTTGAAAAAATTGAGTTACTATCTCCTTTTTCTTTTCTATACTCAGTTGCATTTTACCCTTTTTGTCCTATAATTGTTGGATTATTCTTTTCTCCCTTTCTTTTCTCAATCGATAAGCCAACCACCTCCCTGGTTTATTCGCGTGCTCAAAATGGTTCTGTTTTATATATTTCAATGCCATTACATATTTTTCCTGTTCTAATATATTCAATTTATGTTTAGCTGCTATCCATTTACCTCTAATTTGCTCGTCCCCTGGGTTATCTTTTAATTTTCCTTCCCAATTTTTAATCTCTTCTTGTAGATTATTATATTCTTTTTCCCTCTCCTTTTTTTGTTTTACATTATAAGCTACTGTTAATCCTCTCACGTAAGCTTTCATTGTGTCCCATAAATTCTTCAGGGAGGTGTGTTGTTTTGTGTTATCTTTAAAAAACCACTTTAATTCCTTTTCCATTTTTTCAATATATTCCTTTTTCTTCAATATCTGTGTGTTCATCATCCATCTACTCTTTTTCCTATGTTGTCCTTTCCATATCAACATTACTGGATTATGGTCAGCCCAATTGTTTGACATTATTTCTACTGTTTCTACCTCTTGTATAAGAATTTTAGTTATCCATGCCATGTCTATTCTAGACCAGGACTTATGAGGATTAGAATAATATGTAAAATTCTTTACCTTAGGGTTATAAAATCTCCAACTATCTACCAAATTTAGTTCTTCTACTAGATCCATAAAAGTTCTAGGCAGCACATTTTTCTTTTTTTTTATTACTCTGATCACTTCTATAATCCTTTTTTGCATCTACAATTGTGTTGAAATCGCCAATCAAACATACAGTTCATACTCCATTTTCTGTTCTATTATTTTTTCATGTACTTTTCTATAAAATTCTGTTTGTCCACTATTTGGTGCATATATGATCACCAATAGAATATTTTTATATTTAAATTTTACCTCTATCATCAATATTCTTCCTACTGAGTCTGCATAATTCAAATTACTCTCTATTCCTTCCTTGATATACACCACTATTCCTCTTTTCTTTTCTTCTGCTAGTGTTACAAATGCTTTACCTAATTTTTTGTATTGTAAGTATTTTTCATCCTGTTTTCTTATGTGTACCTCTTGGAGGCACACAATATCCATTTTTTGTTTTACTACTTTTCTAAAAATTTGATGTCGTTTGGCTGGAGAATTAAGACCATTTACATTTAATGATAAATTTTTAAAATTTTGTTCCATTCCTTAGTGATTGTCCTATACATTTTTTCTTATTACTTCCTGTCTTTTCTCTTAGCTCTTGTTCTCACTCCTTCTTCCTCTTGGATTTCTCCTTCTTCCTCTTTGTCTCCCTTCTCTAATACTTTTTCTTGTTCTTCTTGTCTCTGTTTCTCTTTAATTCTCCGTTCCGACTCCTCCCTGTTGCTGTTTACTCCTTCTATGCCCAACACTTCGTCGTGTAAATTTTGTGCTTTATTTTGTGAGTCCACTTTTATTTTTTTCCCCTGCCATGACACGAGCATTCCTTCCAGTATTATCCATCTAAACGGTATATGCCGCTTATTTAATAATGTGGCTAGGAACCAATATTCCTTTCTCAATTCCCTTATTCTCTTAGGGACTCGCTTTAACGTAATTATTTCCTTGCTTCTGTAAAACATAGGTTCATTTTTCGTTATTTTATAAACAATGTCTCTTACTTTTCGTCGCACAAATTTTACGTGAACCTCCCTTGGTAATTTATATTGTCGGGCATAGTTTGTGTGGACTCTATAAACTTCGTCCAACTCGTTTATTATTTCATCCTTATCTCTTTGGAGAGCCTCCACGATCACTTCCGCCATCACTAATGTTAGAACCTCCTCTCTATCTTCAACCACATTCTGAAAGCACAAGTAGAATGCAGCCCTCTCCATCTCCAGATGTGCCATAGTGTTTTCTTTATTTAGTCCCATCATTTTCTGATCCAATGACTCCAATTTTTCTTCTGTCTGCTCTGTTCTCTTTTCTATAGCTATTATTCGTTGATCATTATTTTGTATAATTTCTTGTATTGAGTCCATCTTTTCATCTATTTTTTGAATGTCACTTTTTACTTCTCTTTTAATCTCATCCATATCCCTCCTTGTTTCTTCATGGTTCTTTGTCATACATTCCTGCATTTTGATCATGGTCTCTTGGATTGTTATAAGTGTAGCCTGCATAGTTGGCATGTTTAAAGTGGGAGGTTGTTTTTCTGATGGGAACATTCCTTCTATTGTCCTCTGTGCTGCAGTGGAAGCCGATGGTCTGATCAATGTCAAGGTAGATTTCTTTCCCGTTTTCACTGTAGTTGTGGTGGTACTAGTCATTTCCTTTAATATTCTATACTGTTCTCCTAAAATTCTATCTTCTCCCAAATCACCATCCACTTTACTATTCAACTTCTTTTCCTTCCCTCCCTTCTCTATCCTCTTAATATAATACTAACTTAATAAGAATCTATTACAAAGAGAAATTCATAAATACCTTAATTAGTAATCTAATTACTAAAATTCTTATATAATTACTAAATACTAATACTAATCAATTAAGAAGATCTAATATTAACTTTAAATATTTGCTTTAAATAATCAATGAGCTAATAAAAGGAAGAGGTACAGAAAGGAGAGAGAGAAAAAATAGAAAAAAGGAGAGAGAAGGTACAACAATAAGTAATTAATAGGTAATTGATAATAATTTGCTATTAATTAATTATAAGTATGAAAATTCCTCTATAGATGAATAAATATATCAATATGTAAGTTCTATATATATGTAGATAGTTGATAATCTTTTGCTATTAATTAATTATAAATACAAAAATTCCTCTATAAATAGATAAATAAATATATCAATATGTAGGTTATATATAAAAGTTCACAGTATTTCCGATTTTTGTGTGTTTTAAAAAGTTCAGATATAGTTCAAATATAGTCTTTCTTTCACAATTTTAATTTTCACTCAAAAATAATCAAAATGGCTATCTCTAATCAGCACTGTCACTCTTATGCGTCTTTTACTTTTTGCTAATCCACCTTTCTTCTTCCGTTGGAGCAGCTAAAATGGGGATAGGAACAGAACCTCGTATTCAGTTCACTTCTCTTTCCCAGCTTCCTGAAACACCCGGTTTCCTTGATCTTCTCTATTCCACTCCTCTGGTGTTTTTCTGCTGGTCTGAAATTCGCTCTTTTCACTTTTGCTCTCCTCATTATTTGCCGCCCATTCATGCTCTGAGCCTTTCTTTCCTGCCCGCTGCTCCTCTGAAATCCAAGCTCTTCTTCTCCAATTATCCAAAAAAAAAAGTTTAAAGCCTTTATTTTCTGCTCTCACCACTGATTCTCGGACCGTACTCACTCTCTGCTTCCCATTGTTCTCAATCGGGGCATCAGGCCTCTGAGTCAGCCATATCGGCTACCTTCTTCTATGTTTGGATCAAGGGTCCTTCTTGGTGTGGCGGGAGACTGCACTTCTCCACGCCTCCTCTGAAGATTCCCCTCTTTTCTGCCAGTCCCACCAGGACCAATCCTCACCCTTAAAGGGCACCAAAACGCTAGAAAATCGGCACTGGGAACGGAGCAATTTTCCCCGTGCTGCCTTGACCCCACGTCACCGCCGGAAGTCGGTGCTTATAGTTTAAAAGGTGATGGGGAGCACAGGCGGTTGCCCTAACAAGAAGTTCCTTTTGTGATTTATTTATTTATTTATTTATTTATTTATTTTAAATTTATATACCGCCCTTCTCCCTGAGGACTCAGGGCGGTGTACAGCCAGAATTAAAAAACATGAAATACAAATATTAAAAACAATTAAAATATATATAAATTTGGCCCAAAATTAAAAATACAAACCAATTAATACATTTAAAATTTCTTCTTAATCCAGCCCGGCTTGCTGGAAAAAGTGGGTTTTAAGGCCACGGCGGAAGGCGCTAAGGTCTTGGATTCTCCTTATCTCTGGGGGCAACTGATTCCAGAGGGAAGGTGCCCCCACAGAGAAGGCCCTCCCCCTGGGGGTCACCAGCCTGCATTGATTGGCTGATGGCACCCTGAGGAGGCCCTCTCTGTGGGAGCGCATGGGACGATGGGAGGTCATTGGTAGGAGCAGGCGGTCTCGAAGATAGCTAGGCCCGATGCCATGGAGCGCTTTAAAGGTGATAACCAGCACCTTGAAGCACACCCGGAAGACCACTGGGAGCCAGTGCAGCTCGCGCAGGAGCGGTGTTACATGGGAGCGCCATGCTGCTCCCATCACTACCCACGCTGCTGCGTTCTGGACCAGTTGGAGCCTTCGGGTGCTCTTCAAGGGGAGCCCCATGTAGAGAGTGTTGCAGTAGTCAAGGCGAGAGGTGACGAGGGCATGAGTGACTGTGCACAGGGAATCCTGATCAAGAAAGGGCCGCAACTGGCGAATCAGGCGAACCTGACAAAAGGTCCCCCTGGTTACAGTTGTCAGATATTCATCCAAGGACAGCTGCCTATCCAGGAGGACTCCCAGATTGCGAGCCCCTTCTGTGGGGGCCAAAGACTCTCCCCCAATAGTCAGTGATGGAGTCAAGTGACTATATCGGGATGCCGGGAGCCACAGCCACTCAGTCTTGGAAGGGTTGAGCTTGAGCCTGTTCCTCCCCATCCAGATCCGCACAGCCTCCAGGCACTGGGACATCACTTCAAGGGCATCATTGGGGTGGCCTGGGGTGGAGACGTACAGCTGGGTGTCATCAGCGTACTGGTGGTATCTCACCCCAAAGCCACGGATGATCTCGCCCAGCGGCTTTACATAAATGTTGAACAGAAGGGGCGAGAGGACCGATCCCTGCGGCACTCCACAGATGAGAGGCCTCGAGGTCGACCTCTGCCCCCCTGCCAACACAAACTGCGACCAGTCGGAGAGAAAGGAGGAGAACCACCACAACACGGTGCCTCCCACCCCCAACTCTTCCAGCCTGTGCAGCATGATATCATGGTCGATGGTATCAAAAGCCGCTGAGAGATCTAACAGGACCAGAACAGAGGAGCAACCCCTGTCCCGAGCCCTCCAGAGATCATCAACCAACGCGACCAATGCCGTTTCTGTGCTGTGCCCAGACCTGAAACCCGACTGGAACGGATCTAGATAAGATGTTTCCTCCAGGAATTGTGGGAACTGTCGCGCGACCACACTCTCAACAACCTTCACCATAAAGCGAAGGTTGGAGACAGGACGATAGTTGGCCAATATTGCCGGATCCAGGGACGGCTTCTTGAGGAGAGGCCTCACCACCGCCTCTTTCAAGGCAGTAGGAAAGTGGCCCTCACTCAGCGAAGCGTTGATAACACCCTGGAGCCAGCCTCGTGTAACCTCCCGGGAAGCCAGTACCAACCAGGAGGGACACTGGTCCAGTAAACATGTGGCCGCACTAAGTCTCCCCAAAATCCTGTCCACATCATCGGGAGTCACAGCGTCAAACTCCTCCCAGATAACATTCTCAAGACTATTCCTCATCACTCTGCCCTGATCTACCCAGTCAGAGTCCAAATCCCGCCGGATCTGAGTGATTTTGTCATACAGATATTGTCCAAAATCCTCCGCCCTGCTTTCCAAGGGATCCTCCCGCACTCCTGGATGGAGCAGGGAGCGGGTCACCCTAAACAGGGCGGCCGGATGATTCCCTGATGACGCAATAGAGGCGGAAAAGTAATTAAACTTTGCCGTCTTTATCACCACTAGGTAGGTCTTAATATGCGACCTTACCAGTGTTCGATCAGACTTAGCGAGACTGGCCCTCCAACCGCTCTTCAGGCGTCTTTTCCGGCACTTCATTTCCCTCAGCTCCTCGGTGAACCAAGGAGCCGCACGGGATCGGCACCGGGTCAGAGGCCGCAAAGGCACGACTCGATCCAAGGCCCCACCAGCCGCCCGATCCCAGGCGGCTACCAGATCCTCGGCCGAGTCATGTGCTAGAACCTCAGGAAATGGCCCAAGCTCCATCTGGAACCTCTCAGGATCCATCAGGCGCCTGGGGCGGATCCATCTAATTGGATCCGCCTCCCTGCGGCGGGGGGCAGTGGTTCGAAGATCCAGGCGAAGAAGTGAGTGGTCTGTCCATGACAAGGGTTCCATATCTATATCCCCAATAACAAGACCACTCAACCACTGGCCAGAGACAGAAATCAGATCCAGAGTGTGACCTCCCCTGTGAATAGGGCCATGAACTAACTGGGTCAGGTCCATGGCCATCATGGAAGCCATGAACTCCCGAGCCACCTCAGACATTTCACCACCGGATGGCAAGTTGAAATCACCCATGACTAAAAGCCTGGGTGTATCTACTGCCACCGTGGCTATCACGTCGAGTAGCTCAGGTAGGGCTGTTGCCACGCGGCAGGGAGCCAGGTACGTAAGCAACAAGCCCATCTGAACCCCATGACCCCACCTCACAAGGAGGGACTCACATCCGGCTATCTGAGGCACAGTGGTCTCCCTCGGACCCAGATCCTCGTTAATAATAACCGCCACCCCCCCGCCCCTCCCCTGGGCCCTCGGCTGATGGAATGTCAGTACATGCCAAAAAAGAAGTAAAAGCAGGCAGCAACAAACCAGGTTTGTATTTGGCTGTGTTTCTTTCTTTTTCTTTTTGTTTGGAACCTGACAGATAGAGGTGCTGATGACAGACGCAATAGTTCCTCTATAGAACTGTATCAGCAACTCCTTGGACAATTAGAGCTTCCTGAGTTGGCGCAGAAAGAACATTCTTTGTTATGCTTTTCTGATGATGTTTTTGATATTAGATGTCCATTTTAGGTCTTGAGATATGATAGAACCTAGAAATGTGTAGGTCTCTACTGTTGATATTGTGTTGTCTAGTATTGTAAGAGGTGGTAGTATGGGAGGGTTTCTCCTAAAGTCTACCACCATTTCTATGGTTTTCAGTGTGTTCAGTTCCAGATTGTTCTGGTCACACCACAAGGCTAGTTGTTCAACCTCCCATCTATATGCAGATTCATCGTTGTCTCGAATGAGACCAATCAATGTTTTATCATCTGCAAACTTCAGTCGTTTAACAGATGGAACATTTGTTGACAGTTGCAAAACAAAATGGCAGCTCAGAGCTGAAACTCTGAGGCTAGGAGGGAGATGTTTTGACATTTTCAAGAGTGTGGGGGTCAATTAACTATCCACAGACCCCCCCTCCCAGCAAGCTGAGGTATTTTCGGCTCAATAGAGCTGTGGATGGAGCCCAAGGATAAAACCCGAGCCGAGCCCGAAGATCAGCTGTTTGTCGGTAAAAAGACTGAGGGCGGTGCGGAGGATGGCAACATCAAAGCCTGGCTGTCACGACTGGGTCAACCACTGAGTCTAATACAGCTGATGAAATGGTTGGCGAGACGGTGGCAACAGCGACTCCCGATAGGGTGTTGATAATGATGCCTGGGCTAATAGGCGCTGCACGTAGCAACACGGTGGCGATGATGTCTACGGCAAGGGGGGTTACCACAATGGCGAGGGGAATGGCGCTAATGGCAGTGATGGCGACGGCAACACCAGGAGGCTGCAAGGAAGCCCTCGTTGTTAATAGAGGAGGGCAATGCTGAAAAGGCTATAAATGTTAGGATCCCTTCAACCTCTAGGGATCTGTTGCACTCCTCTTTCTTGAAACCCTGAGGACTTATTAAACTAATTGAACTAAGTAGCCTGAGCAAGGTGATGGATAGGGATTGAAGATTACAAACTGGAGATGATGACTTACTCTACCCCTCAACTGTCCCTCTCTCCTTTATCAGATCTAGGTCTATTACAACCACTCAGCGTTAACTTGCAATCTTAGATCGATCTGCAGCTTTATTTACCACCTATTCCCCAAGATTACCCTGATTATTTAACCCTAAATACTTTGTCCAGTGGCTGCCTTACTTTTTTGATCTAATCCTCGGCCATCGCTGGTATCAGGACTGGAGGAGATACAGACATCGAGAGTCTTGGATTATGGGGAGATAGACCACCTTCTCTTTGTTTGTTTCAAATGGTTTGGTCGCTGTGAGAGGACAACCCTTTGAGACCTCTACCCCCACCTCCTTTGGATGGACTTACTACAACCACAAGACTTCCCATCATCGTGAGAGGGCGATGATGTTCCGATGTAATGACATTTGTAACATACTGGTCTTCCTTTAACATCTATTTCCTCCCTTATTTTAAATTACCTGTCTTAACCATCTCTAACACTCTTAGAAGAAAATGATCCTTCATCTCCTTCAACTCGCTCCTATCTTTGATGTATTCAACTGCGGAGCTCCTTGCACTGCGAGATTCCCCCCTCTCGCATGTCTGGCCCTCTCAGTTATCGAGGGCCGCCCTTGAGGACGGGTTTTGGAACCCCGAGAGGTGGTTTGCAAAAAACCGACGGCTTTGGGGGTTTTTAGATAAATCTTTAAGTTCTATTTTAAGGGGTTCTGGGAGGGATTGTGGGAATGGATCTGGGGGATCCATAGTCAGCTGGTACCATCACTGACAATAGGGGATGAGATCTTGCTCCCCACAGAGAGGGCCCGCAACTTGGGTGTCCTCCTGGATTCACGGCTATCTTTAGAAGATCATTTGACGGCTGTGGCCAGGGGTGCCTTTTATCAGGTTCGCCTGATCCGCCAGTTGCATCCCTTTCTGGATCGGGACGCCTTGCACATGGTCACTCATGCCCTAGTTACCTCCCGTATGGACTACTGTAATGCTCTCTACATGGGGCTCCCCTTGAAAAGCACCTGGAGACTCCAACTGGTCCAGAATGTAGCCACGCAGGTGATTATGGGTGCAGCTCATTACGCCCATGTAACACCTCTCCTACGTGAGCTGCACTGGCTCCCGGTGTTCTTCCAGGTGCGATTCAAGGTGTTAGTTATCACCTATAAAGCGCTCCATGGCTTAGGACCTGGCTACCTATGAGACAGTCTTTTGCCACCAATAGCCTCCCACCGACCAGTTTGTTCTCACAGGGAGGGACTACTCAGGGTACCATCAGTCAAATTATGCTGACTGGCGACTCCCAGTGGGAGGGCCTTCTCTGTGAGGGCTCCAAACCTTTGGAATGAACTGCCCCCGGAGATACGGAATATCCCTGATCTCCGTGCTTTCCGCCGTGCCCTCAAGACCCTGATGTTCCAACAGGTGGGGCTAAACATATGAACATGTGAATGATTTTTTAAATGTTATCTAATTCTGGGTTTTATTTAATTGACCAAACTAAGTAATAATTTTAATTAGCAATTTTGTGATGTTTGTGTGTCTATATTTTTCTTGTCTGTACACCACCTTGAGTCCTGCGGGAGAAAGGCGGTATAGAAATATAATAAATAAATAAATAATAAAATTGAGATGCTGTCATTGGTATATAGAAAGAAGAAAAGTGGAGAAAGCACACATCCTTGGGGCGGGGTATGCTAATTGTACAGGTATCTGATGTGATTTTGCTTAGCTTCACCTGCTGCTTTCTGTCATGTTAGGAAGCCTGTGATCCACTTACAAGTATTTTTAGGTACTGCTAGCTGATTTAATTTAGTTAGAAGAATGTCCGGCATGATGGTATTGAATGCTGAACTAAAGTCTACAAAGATTACCCTTGCGTAGGTCTTTGGAGATTCAAGATGTTGTAGGATGTAGTGCAGAACCATATTAACAGCATCATCTGTTGATCTATTTGCTCGGTATGCAAATTGCAGGGGGTCTAACAGCAGATCCGTGATGGTTTTCAGGTGAGATATCATTAGCCTTTCAAAGATTTTCATAACTACAGATGTTAGAGCAACTGATCTGTAGTCATTCAGTTCCTTGATGGTGGGCTTCTTCGGCACTGGGATGATAGTGGAGCGTTTGAAGCAAGAAGGAACATGGCACATCTCTAGGGACTTATTGAAGATTTGGGTGAAGATGGGGGCCAATTGGTCAGCACAGACTTTTAAGCAAGAAAGAGTTATATTGTCTGGACCTGGTGCTTTTCCTGGCTTTTGTCTGTGAAATAGATCTTGCACTTCCTTTTCTGTGATCACCAAGGGTTGTGAACCCAATGGGATGGGGTCAGTTGCAGGAGGTTTGGCTGTTGTTGGTGTGTCTGAAAAAGAACCACTTCACAAATAATAATCTAGTTACTATTTCATGCTTCAATGCTAATGCCAAGATCAATACTAGACAATAGCAACAATCGCTAAATACAAGAGAACCAGTACAAAAAGCATAGGTATATGCCAAGGACAGGTTACAGACTCCATTACTCTCATCCACTTAAAATGCAATCAGGTATGAAAAGTCTTTATGGTTAAAAATATCAGTTCAAATATGTCTGTTCAAGAGGTCATTAAAAGATACTTAAACTATTGTCAGAAATGAGACTTCTTGATATACAGTGTTATAGAAGCAGCAGAATTAAATAATGAGAGACCAATGTATGCAATGTGTTTCTAAGGTTATCTGCACCAACCATAGCAGATCTTGTATTTAATCATTGTTCAGAAATGTAATATTCAGTTACAGTATATGACAATATATGTAGTAAAGAGGGTCAAATATTCCATAAGCAGAGCTATAAATTTGGGGAGTTGAAATGCAAAATTGGAGGCAGCCCCCTGCATTTTCAAGACAGAACTGAAATACTAGGGGGAAAAAATACAAGCTATTACAGCACTGGCAATTATAAACTCATATTAAAAAATACAGCTAGTGACCAGAATCAGGATTCTGATGACTGAAAATGCTCTGTAATGAGATTATATGAAAATTGAGGTTTCTGGAGCAGGAGATATAAACAATAGCAGGCCATCAGCCAACATTAGCTAACAGAGAAATTCTGTAGGTGAGAGTTACTGCTCCAGATCTGAATGCAAAATATGTAAATCAGTTGGATTTTCACTGATTGTGATTGTATGATGATGAAATCTGTATGTAGTACAACATAGATGTTTGATGTCCTTTAAAAGGCATTTTCTGAGGAAAACAGTGTTAAATGTTTTTGTAAAAAAAGACATTTAAATTATGAGAAAGCTGCCTGCTATTGGCTATATAAAGCCATAGGGAAAAATCAACACCTATTGAGGATTAGTATACTCAGACTTACACTTGATAATGGGCATTTTACAGAATAGTTGTATGCTAAGCAATTTATTTTATTTTCCTACATTTCTTGTTCAGTATCTCATTTGCGCTAGGGAAAAGGTGGGATTCAACCAGTTCCAGTGGTGGGTTGCTCCCAGTTCGCCCCGGTTCGGGCGAACCAGTAGTGGCGGCAACAGGAGGCTCCAACCACCCATCCAGACATCATCAAAAACACTCTGCGCATGCACAAAAGTGCCTGCATGCTACCGATAGCAAACTGGTAGCCCTGGGATTTGAATCCCACCACTGGCCAGTTCACACCAGTTCAAGCAAACCGGTTGTTAACTTTTTCCACAGTTCGGAGAACTGGCTAATCCCACCACTGGCTGGCCCTATCCCACTCCTCCCCTCCCTTCCCAGGAGTCCCAGCCCCTCCCCTCCACTTTGCCTACCTTGGCTGGTGCCTAAAATCACACCCATGGCATAGCTGCTGCTGCTCTCTAGCTCCCTCCTTCACTTGCTTTGACCACATGGCCCCCATGGCCCAGCTCCCTGCCTGGTGAGCCTTCCTTCGCTGATCTCCGTTCCTTGCCCAGCTGCCTCTCACGCAGCCCAGCTCCCTGCCTATTTGGTGAGCCTTCCTTCGCTGATCTCCGTTCCTTGCCCAGCTGCCTCTCATGCAGCCCAGCTCCCTGCCTATTTGGTGAGCCTTCCTTTGTTGATCTCTGCAGCCCCCCATGTTTTATTTTTATTTATTTATTTTATTTTATTAAATTTCTATACCGCCCTTCTCCCGAAGGATTCAGGGCGGTGAACAGCCAGAAGATAAAACACAGGAAATACAAGATCTAAAATAAATTAAAACAAATTAAATAATTTAGGCTGAATTTTAAAATACCCCATAATTAAACAGATTAAAATTTATGTTTAAAATTTAAATTTAAAAGAGGAGATGATTTAGGCTAGGCCAGCTTGATGAAATAAAAACGTTTTAAGCACGCGATGGATGGTGTGAAGATCCGGGATCCTCCGTATCTCCGGGGGGAGCTCGTTCCAGATCGTAGGTGCCCCCACAGAGAAGGCTCTCCCCCTAGGAGCCGCCAGTCGACATTGTTTGGCCGACGGCACCCAGAGGAACCCCTCTCTATGGGAGCGTACTGGCTGGTGGGAGGCTATTGGTGGTAGCAGGCGGTCCCATAGATAACCAGGTCCTAAGCCATGGAGCGCTTTAAAGGTGGTAACCAAAACCTTGAAGCGCACTCGGAAGACCACCGGGAGCCAGTGCAGCTCACGAAGGAGAGGTGTTACATGGGAGCTCCATGTTGCTCCCATAACCACCCGCGCGGCCGCACTCTGCGCCAGTTGGAGCCTCCGAGTGCACCTCAAGGGGAGCCCCATGTAGAGAGCGTTACAATAGTCCAGACAAGAGGTGACGAGGGCATGAGT
This sequence comes from Arizona elegans, assembly GCA_022577455.1. NCBI lineage: Eukaryota > Metazoa > Chordata > Lepidosauria > Squamata > Colubridae > Arizona > Arizona elegans. The sequence continues at coordinate 33,037,344 of JAKOOJ010000006.1, forward strand.
GACTGTGTGTAGGGAGTCCCGATCTAGAAAGGGACGCAACTGGCGGATCAGGCAAACCTGATGAAAAATCCTCCCGGTCATGGCCATCAAGTGCTCTTCTAAAGACAGCCATGAATCCAGGAGGATGCCCAAGTTGCGAGCCCTTTCCGTGGGGGCCAATGATTCACCCCCAATAGTCAGTGATGGCACCAGCTGACTATATTGGGACGTCAGAAACCACAGCCACTCAGTCTTGGATGGGTTGAGCCTGAGCCTGTTCCTCCCCATCCAGATCCGTACAGCCTCCAGGCACCGGGACATCACTTCAAGGGCATCGTTGGGGTGGTCCGGGGTGGAGATGTACAGCTGGGTGTCGTCAGTGTACTGATAGTACTTCACCCCAAAACCACGGATGATCTTGCCCAGCGGCTTTACATAAATGTTGAACAAAAGGGGCAAGAGGACCAATCCCTGTGGCACCCCACATATGAGGGGCCTCGGGGTTGACCTCTGCCCCCCTGTCAACACAGACTGCGACCGGTCGGAGAGAAAGGAGGAGAACCACCGTAATACAGTGCCTCCCACCCCCAACTTTTCCAACCGGTGCAGCATGATACCATGGTATCAAAAGACGCTGAGAGATCTAACAGGACCAAGACAGAGGAGCAACCCCTGTCCCGAGCCCTCCAGAGATCATCAACCAACCGACCAATGCCGTTTCCGTGCTGTACCCAGGCCTGAAACCCGACTGGAATGGATCTAGATATGACGTTTCATCCAGGTACTGGGTAAGCTGTCGCGCAACCACACTCTCAACAACCTTCGCAACGAAGCGAAGGTTGGAGACTGGACGATAATTAGCCAATACTGCCGGGTCCAGGGAAGGCTTCTTGAGGAGAGGCCTCACCACCGCCTCCTTCAAGGCGGCAGGGAAGGTACCATCACCCAATGAAGCATTTATAATCCCCTGGAGCCAGCCTCGCGTCACCTCCCAGGAAGCCAGTATTAACCAGGAGGGACACAGGTCCAACAAACATGTGGTCACGTTCAGTCTACCGAGAATCCTGTCCACGTCATCTGGGGTCACAGGATCAAACTCGTCCCAGATAACATTCTCAAGACCTGCCTCCGTCACCCTCGCTGGACCTACCCAGTCAGAGTCCAGACCTTCCCGAATCTGAGTGATTTTGTCATGCAGATATTGAACAAAATCCTTGGCTCTTCCCTCCAAGGGATCCCTGGTGGAGCAGGGAGCAGGTCACCCTAAACAGGGCGGCCGGGCGATTATCTGATGATGCAATAAGAGCAGCAAAATGGGTACATTTTGCTGCTTTTATCGCCACTAGGTAATTCTTAATATGAGATCTTACCAGTGTCCGGTCTGATTCAGAAAGACTAGCCCTCCAAATACTCTCTAGGCGTCTTTTCCGGCGCTTCATCTCCCTCAGCTCCTCGGTAAACCAAGGAGCCAGGTGAGAACGGTGCCGGGTCAGAGGCCGCAAAGGCACGACTCGATCCAGAGCTCCAGCGGCCGCTCTATCCCAGGCGGCCACTAGGTCTCCAGCCGAGGCGTGTGCAAGATCCTCGGAGATTGGCCCAACCTCCATCTGGAACCTATCGGGTTCCATCAGGCACCTGGGGCGGTACCATCTTACCGGTTCCACCTCCCTGCGGCACGGTACCGCGGGGTACCATGTGGCCCAGGCACTCACAAGGCAGGTGAGCCTTTGCACAGCAAAGCAGTCTGCCTTCATCACGGTAAATTTGCACTCAAGACAACCCTTGCCTCATGCCCCTTTGGGCTTGGAGCTGTAAACTGCATCTAGAAAGCACTGCAGTGGAAACAAGGAGCCGGGGCTGATTCTCTGGCACCTCATGTCTTGCTAGGTCTTACTGCCCGACAGTCAGTGTTTTTAAAAGATTTTTGCAGCAGGAAATGGCGGGTGTCTCCTTCCGGTCTTCGTTGGTGCAACTGGACATGACTCGGTCACTCAGGGAGTGGCCTGCTCTCCATCCCGAGACACTGGCCAGCTGCCATTGCTGCCTCCTTCTCATTGCCTGTGGGGAGGATGAACTCTCAGCAGAGGGACTTCAGGGTGCACAATCTACCCCTCAAGCTCCCCATGCCTGAACCAAGTGAGCTGGGGAAAGATTCACCATTCTGCTGATGAGTGCGGACCAAGTAGGCTTTTTGATTTTCTGCCCCCGCCCATCCAATCCAATGCGGTGCAGACAGCCCAATGGAGGTGGAAAACAAGGGTTTCCATCAGCGCTTCTCTTTTTTTCCTCCTAGCCTCCTTTTGCCAGCATGCGCCAGGTAGGCTCGGCAGGCAGTCACAATCTTTAGATGGGCTTTTATTTTATTAGTCCAGGGGGGCTTGGAATGGTATGTAGGAAATCGCCCTGTCTCTGCAGCATCCATTGTTGGCCAGCGGGCAGGCAATAAGGAGGAGGCAGCAGCAGTGGTCAGCCAATGTCTCAGGGTGGAGAGCAAGTGACTCCCCGAGTGACCATGTCGTGGCCAGCTGCATCAACAAAGACCGGAAGTAGCCACCTGCCGTTTCCTACTGCAAAAATCTTTTTAAAAACCCTGACTGTTGAGCAGCGAGACCCAGCAAGAGACCCCTCTGGAGAATCAGCCCCGGCTGCTTCTCTCCACTGCAATGCTTCCTAGAATCACCACTGCTGCTTCGGCCCACCTGCACCACCCCACCTTGCTGTGAGTGATGTCGAGTAGGCCATGCCCATTCAGTCACATGGCCCACCCAGCCACGCCCACCCAGCCAGTCATTAGGAAAAACCGGTTGTTAAATTACTTGAATCCCACCACTGTCTTAGGGATACATTTAGTAAGACACATTAAGGAAATTGTTAGGATATGGTTTGAGCCTAACAATTTGTCCCGGCAATATATGTGTTCTGTGACTTTAATATGAATATGTATTGTGTGACTTTAAAGTTTTCCTGATGATTCATTGTAATGCTGAGTCATGCTGTAATTAGTTGTGAACGTATTTAAGAAAGGTACTGTAACATATTCAGTTGATGATAAGCTACCATAGTGTGTGGAGTTGCAACCATTATGCTATCATCGTTTGATGGATCTGCTACCATCGTGGTTTGTGAACCAGAGTGAGTTGTTATTCTAACCAACTACTGTTTGTGTGGTAAGAAGATTTTGTATCACTGGACTGATTTAACTGGCAAAGACTTGGATTGACTTAAAGACTATGAGATTGTTTTTCCACTATAAAGTAAACTTTTGATAAACCAATTTGCACATCTCTTATTCATTGCTCTCAGCAACGTTTCTCTGTGCTCTACACTCTGGTGGTTGGTAACACAACAATATCCTTAACATTGGTTATGGGCCCAGAGCCAACCAGAACTAACTAGGATTGTTAAGAGTTCAACTGAGAGTTAACGTGAATAGTACAAACTGTGTTTGTGATAAACAATCCAAGTGAAGATGGCACTAGAACAAGCAGAAAATTTTACCATGATAACCCGGCTGGATGGAACAAACTATGTAACCTGGTCTGCAAAATGTACTCTGCTTTTGCATAGAAAAGGACTGTGGGACATAGTTAATTATCAACCGAATGTAACAGCATGGAATCCTGCTGATGAGGAAGTTGTGAAGATATTAGCCAAGTTTAACAGAGACAATGAATGAGCTCTTTGCATTATTGGACTAACACTGGATGACCAGCAGCTTGTCCATATTCGTGGTGAAGTGTCTGCTGCTAGGTGTTGGACCAAGTTGAAGAGACTCTATGTTCATGACTCTGTGGGTGCTCATATTTATCTCACACAGAGATTATTTAAACAACATCTTCTTAAAGGTGGAGATATGATGGCTCATTTGGAATCCACGACCAGAATTTTCCAGGAGCTGCATGAAAAGGAACTTGTTTTCTCAGAACTACAACAAGTTTACATAATTCTTTCTTCATTGAACGATAGTTTTGACGACTATGTTTCTTCATTAGAGGTTTTGTCCAGAGATGAACTGACATTGGCTGGCATAACCGGTAAGTTATTGGAAGAATCCAAAAGAAGACAAGAAAGGGATCAGTTGAGAGTGCAACAACCAATAGAAGAAAAAATGTATTCAACTGCCTATTTTGTAAAACGTTGTTTTGCTTGTGGGGCTAAAGGGCATATAGCTAAGTATTGTAAGAATAAGAAAATGTCTGTTAGGGACAATACTAGACCCAAGAAGGGTTGTAATTTAGCTATATCCAGTTCAACTACTGATGTTAAACTAGCAAATGGCTGGAAGGTTAAGGTAGCTGGAGAGGGTGTTGCTCGTTGGTCATTTAGTAATGAACCATTGCCTATGTTATATATTCCTGGGTTAAAATTCAATTTATTATCGGTTAAATCATTATTGCAATTTGGGTTTACAGTAACATTTAAAACTGATAAGTGTTTTATTGAGAAAGATGGCAAGGTTGTTACTGCAAGTTTAGAAAATGATTTATTTATTTTAAGGAATAACCCAGTATTGGTGGCTAAGTCTAAGTCTGTTTATAAGAATGTTAAACCACATGATGAATGTATTCATCTGTTACACCGGAGACTTGGGCATTTAAATTTCAGGACGTTAAAGAAAACAGTTCAGTTATCTGAAGGGATAAAACTACAAGCATGTAGTAAATATCTGAATTGCAATGCCTGCAAAAAAGTAACACCAGCAAACTGTGTTAATGGTATTAAAACCAAAAAGCCATTAGAGGTAGCGTTTGTAGACCTAATTAGACCCAAAAAACCCAGCATAGGAGGGTGCCTGCTATATTCTAAGCATAGTAGACCATTATTCAAGATACAGATTCTGTTATCTTATGAAAACAAAAAGTGAAACATTCCAGCATATTAACAACTGGCTGCGTTTTGTGGAAAGGAAACAGAAATTTAAGGTTAAATGCTTAGTGACTGATAATGGTACAGAATTTACCAACCAAAGCTTGGAAAAGTTTTTGCAGGATGCAGGGATCCAGCATAAACGGTCTGCTCCGTACAGACCACAACGCAATTCGTATATCGAGAGAAGAGGTCAAACATTACAAGCCATGACTAGAACTATGTTGGCAGATTCTGGTTTGCCTGAAAATTTATGGGGTGAGGCTGTTATGTATGCTAACCATGTGTTAAACAACGTGGTTCATTCCTCTAAGGGTGAAATACCATTCACCTTATGGCATGGGAGGAAACCAAATCTTAGTTACTTACACACATTTGGAGCCCAAGCTTGGGTACATATTCCATCTAGTTTAAGGAGAAAGGATCAACAGAGAGCCAGAAAAATGTGTTTCGTTGGCTATGAATCAAATCATAGGTCTTTTAGATTTTGGGCACAGGGAACTACTAGTGTTTACTGTAGTGCAAGTGCTAAATTTCTAGAGCACAAAGGTTGGGATAAACTAGAGTGTGCAGATTATAGACATGATAATAATACTGTTAGTATAGAGCATCATATTCCTGATGATATTCCTGAGGATTTAGATGATGTAAAATCCTCTATCAAGGACGAAGAACAGGAAGTAGGTTTAGAGGAGGTAGTTTTAGGGGAGGAGTCAGATGAACAATCTGCTATAAGTCCTATATTACCTAGGAGATCAACTAGGGAAAGGCATCCACCTGATCGATATAAAGCAACCATAGTTTGCCAGGTTAACATAGAATCTTCAAGTTATGAGGATATCAAGCTTTATCCTGAAAAGGAGCAGAATGCTTGGAAGGAGGCAATGAGTAAGGAAATTAATTCTTTAACTCAGTTAGGTGTTTACGAAACTGTGAAATTGCCACCTGGTGAAAAATTAATAGGTTGTAGATGGGTTTACAAAATTAAGAAAAGCATAGATGGGACAGTAACCCATGAAGCTCACCTTGTAGCTCAAGGTTTTTCTCAGACCGAAAACGACTTTGATGAGGTTTTTGCTCCTAGTTTACGAGCTAGTACTTTAAGAACAATGCTAGTGTGGGTGGCTAAGTATAAATATAGTATTAACCATATAGATGTAGAGACAGCATACTTGCATGCTCCATTGAGACACACCATCTATATGAGGAAGCCTTTAGGAGTTGAAGCACAAAACCATACTGATTGTTGAAAGTTAAATAAAAGCCTTTATGGTTTGAGACAATCAGGGTTTGAGTGGAACCAATGTATAGTTAAAGAGCTAAATAAGATCGGTTTTCATGAAGGTGTAGCCGACAAGTGTCTCTTTAAAAGAGAAAATAATGGGGACTTCCGGTTTGCTGTTTGTCGCCGCCAGACGTTCTTTCGGGATCGTCAACCCCATCGCCTGTAAGAGCCGCCTTCACAACGGAATGGCGGCTCGAACAAACTCTGTTTCCATGAGGAAACGGAGATAGAGCCGGCTGGGGTGGGTAGAGCTCTCTGCACAATCCCAAAAGTTCTTCTTTTACGGAGCGGAAGAGACTCCCCATATCCCCAGCCGATGCTCCGGGCTTTGGGAGACCTCTGCTACATGCAGAGCTAGGTGGCAAAAGCAAGCCTGCAAATTTAATAAATTAATTAAAGAAGACATGAGCTGGACCTGCGATCCTGAAGCGCAAGTATTTTACTTATTTTTTTAAAAGCTATTTAAGCTATTTAAGAAAGAAAAAGGAAAAAAGATTTTTAAAATGGCGACTGCCGCGGCTTGAAGAGAGGCTGAAAGGGAAAGTCCTTCCGTTTTCCATTACTACAAAGTAGCGGAATAAATATCTTTGGCTACAATTGAAGACAAAACTTCACTCTCGTGTTTTTCTTCTTTTTCTCTTCTCCTGGAGATCTGATATTGATCTTGGTTGGAAAGAAGCTTTTTTTTTTCTTTTCTAATAAAGCTTGTCTGGGCGGAAATATGGCATTGAGACTTATCAAGTCAGACAAACAGTCAGCGGGGGGGGGATTCCCCCATTAACAAATTACATGAACAAGTTCTAACTCTCCAGTCTCAGAAACCTGATTTTAACATAATAGAATTCCTCTTAGAGGAGATTGTAAGAAGGGATGAGATTGTGAATCAGCATCTGGAAAAATTTAAGCAGGAAATTAAAGAATTGGTGAAATCTAAGTTTGACTTTTTGGAGTGAAAGATTTTAAAAACGGCTAACGGTTTATCAGAATTTATGATTCAATTGGATGCAAATACTAAGTTATTAGAGTCTAAAATGGAAGAAACCGAGGATAATTTGGACAATAGAATTCAAAAAATTGAAAAGGATTTGACAAATACTCAAGATAATAGTCTAGAAGAAAAACCTAAAATGGAGGCTGATCAAAAGACTGGTAATGTAGAAAATGTGCAACAGAGGATTGAAAGAGAAGTTTTAATGATGCAACATAATTTTACTGAATATGCGATTAGACTGAGAGGTTTGCAGGAAAATAACAGAGATGATTTAAGGAAAATATCTTCTGAAATTCTGGCTGGGATTTTAAAGGTTCAACTTGACGAAGTGTTTTGTAGGATCGATAGAGTTTATAGAATAAACTCCTGGTTTGCAAAGCAAAGGCAATTGCCTAGAGATGTGGTGATCTATTTTACAGATAAAGAAATTAGGAATAATATTGTGCAAAATTCCTTCAATTCTACTTTGCAATTGTATGGGAGAAAGATTTGGATTTTTAAAGAGCTCCCGCCTAAGATGTTAACGGAAAGGAAGAAATTTGGTTTTCTGGTGACTGAGTTAAAAAAAAGAAATATCCTATTTAGGTGGGATGTCCCAGTTGGTATAATATTGAGATATCAAGGAGAAAGATATCAACTAAATACTGTTGAAAAAGCGGAAGAATTTTATCAAAAAATTTTGAAAATGAATTCAACATCTTTAGGCACAATACAGGATAAGCAAAAGGAGTTGGAAATAAAGGGTAAACATCAAATTACAGAGGTTGCAGTAGATAAATTGTCTTCGGATTCTTTGGATACCCCAGCTGGATTGTCTACAAATATGAGAGAAGTGGTATCTGACTTTAACGTGATGAATCATCAAGTCAAAGACAAGTATGGAAACCAATCAGCTGACATACAAGTGGTGAAAAAGAAATATGAGATACAAAAACAAACCCAACAAGATCAACTTATAAAGCAGAATGAAAACCGATCAATTGACATACAACTTGTAGAAAGGAAATCAGGATGGAAATTAAACCCACAAAAAAAAAAAGAAAAGAAAAGAAATAGGTCTCACAAAAATAGTAATTTCTAAACCAAGCAACAGTGAAGCCAGTGATTTTAAAAAATGAATGAATATGTGAAAAGATAGTGGAGGCGAAGCATTGGTTAATATTATCCTGAGGACAGTGACAGATCTCTGCAATGCCGTAATTTTGGGATGTGAAAAGAGCCTTACATTGCTGGACTTGAATTATCTACTTTGGATTCCTTTCATGTATTGATAACTATATTATAACTATCCTGAGCTACAAGGCAAGAGAGCTACGCTGGGGCATGCAGAAGATCTGGTTGTTACCCACTAGGATGATGGGAATTAATAATCCTGATGAAAGCCACAATTACAACTATATGGAATATAATCATGTCACTCGGGTGGTTGTTTTTACTTTTATATATATATGAGGATATTCATTACCAATGGGGGCAGATGATGATTGAAGATTTTGAACAAACTGTTGCACCAGGATACTATGTTACCCTATTATGGATGATGGACTTAACAATCCAGTGGAAAGACATTACAGAAGATATTATATGGATTATAAATTTAAAGTTATTGTCTTTTTTTATATATATATATATATATAATGGAATGTGTGTATATATATATATATATATATATATATATATATATATATATATATATATATATATATATATATAAGCAGAGTGGGCAGTGGATTAAAGATATTGAGGAAGAATTAGTTAGACACATAAAAGAGAAAGGCCCAATGCATATTAAAAGACTTTATAATGTTTTGTTAGAAAGGGATTCAGAATCTGAGCTAGTTAAAGACTGCATGATTAAGTGGGCACAAAATTTTGAGGAACCAGTGATGTTGGAAACATGGGAAAAAATTTGGGTTCAGAATGTTAAATTTACACAGTCGCAGAATCTGAGGGAAAATTTTTATAAAATGTTTTACAGATGGCATCTAGACCCCAAAAAATTGTCGTGTATGTACCCTAATGTGCAGCCTAAATGTTGGAGATGTGATTGCCTAGATGCTACATATTATCATGTTTGGTGGACCTGTAAGAAAGTTAAGGCTTTTTGGATAAAAATTTGGTGGGTTATGCAGAATGTTTTGAAGAAAAAAATTCAATTTTCTCCACAACTGTTTTTATTGGGTATAGTTAAGGGTTTTACATCGGGTGAAACAAAATTGATATTGTATATGATAACTGCAGCAAGATTGTTGATAGGTAAATGCTGGAAAAATGAAGCGCTGCCTACGATTGAGGAATGGACTTTGAAGATGGCCAGTTTTGCAGAGATGGCGAAGATTTCAGCATATTTAAAAGATTGTTCTCAAGAGACTTATGAATGGGAATGGAAGAAGTGGATAAATTATGTTCAGCATAAATACCAAACTAGGAAGTACCAAATAGCTTTTATTTGAAAATGTTATATCAAGATAGAAATATTTTAAGGTTGAGGATGAAAATTTGTTAGAAGATGTTATATTAAGACAGAAATATTTTTAAGGTTGAGGGTGAAAATTTGTTAGAAAATGCTATATCAAGATAGAAATATCTTTAAGGTAATCAGGATGAAAATTTATTTGAAAATGTTATACTAAGATAGAAATATTAATGTTAATGTAAGGAAGATGAAAATTTGTAAGGGGGAGGGAAGGGTTCAAGTTTTATATACAAAGGAGGGTTTTTTCCTTTTATCTGACATGAGTATACTAGGAAGTCTGGGGGGAGGGGAGGGTTAGGGTGGGTTAGGGAGGTTGGGAAGATTGGGGGGGTTGCGGGGGGGGGGGAAAGGGGTGAAAATGTAACTGTAAAACTTTTGCAATAAAAAAAAAGATATTTAGAATTGTAGTGCATGGTAATTTTGTAGGAAACTGGGTGGGAATAGGTTAGTTTAATGATTGATTAGTTTAAGTAAAGGGATGTTTAAGTGATATATCTAGGGGAGTGGAGGAAATGGATAGAGTTGAATAAATGTTGAATTAGGACGTAGAGGGAAGGCTGCTTTGAAATGTTATATTAATATATACAAAAGATTAAATGTTAAAGTAGGATCTATTATATAGTTTTAAAGCGAAAGGTTGTTTTGATATGTTGTAATAATATATAGATATAAGTTTGGAGGAGAAAAAGGGCAGATTATTGTTAAAATGAGAGTTATAATAATATTATGCTAAATTAGATGTTATCATACAATGTTATAGTAGAATGTCTTTTTTTTTCTTTCTTTTTTTGAAATGTATGGTAAATGGGGGAAATAATAATATTAATAATATTTTTCGTAAGTAAGGGTCAGTATTTAGAGGAGGGAGTAAGGGAATGGTAAAATATTATGTAATCAGTTATGAATTAGGTTTTTGTTGTGAAGAAGTCACAGGGGGGGATGGGTGGTGAGGGGGGGCTAGGGAGGAGGTGGGGAGAAAAAAAGGGGGGGAAATTTGCATTTGAAAACTTTTTCAATAAAAAAAAAAGAGAAAATAATAATGGGTTAGTATCATTTTTGTTATTGTTTACAGATGATATAGCCATAATAACTAAAACTGATATGGAAGCCATTGATATTGTTAAACAGTTACAAACCAAATTTAAGATCAGAAATTTAGGAAATATTAGGCATTATTTGGGTCTAGATATCAATCAAACAGCTAGAGTTTATAAAATATCTCAATCTAGCAAAATAAGCCAAATGTTGAAACGTTATGGCATGGAGCTATGTAAGCCAGCTAAAACGCCTATGGCACAGGATTTTCAACAAGGAGAAATCCAAAGTCCTAAAGGAGATCTACCAGTCTCTTATAGGTAGTCTATCTTATATAAGCAATTGGTCGAGACCTGATATTTCATTTGGAGTAAACCAATTAACGAGATATAATGCAGAGCCAACTGATAGGCATTGGCAGGCCGCAAAGCGTATATTAAGGTATCTGAAAATGACGATGCATTATGCATTGTATCTAGAACCTAACAATGATTTAGTATTGAGCGCATATGCTGATGCCAGTTTTGCTACTGATTTGACCACTAGAAAGTCCACATCGGGTATAGCTATCATGTTAGACAATTGTTTGATTGGCTGGAAATCAATTCGTCAAAAACATATTAGTCTATCTACTATGGAGGCAGAATTCTCATGTTTGTCACTGGTTTGTACTGATCTGATTTATTACAAACAACTAATGATGGATATTGGTTTAAAGATGGATTATCCAATTGTAATACATGAGGACAACAAAGCTGCTATAAAAATGGCAACAAATTTAACAGTTAAAACTAGATCTAAGTATACTGACATTCGGTATCTGAATGTTCGTCAGTGTATCCAAAGCCACATAGTTAAGTTGGAATATTGTGTGTCGGAAAACAATATAGCTGATAATTTTACCAAAGCCCAAGATGCTATAAAACATAAAACCGGTTGTGAAAGCTATGGATTAAGAATCTAAACTGTATATATTTACATGTCCAAAGGGGAGAATGTTAGGATATGGTTTGAGCCTAACAATTTGTCCCGGCAATATATGTGTTCTGTGACTTTAATATGAATATGTATTGTGTGACTTTAAAGTTTTCCTGATGATTCATTGTAATGCTGAGTCATGCTGTAATTAGTTGTGAACGTATTTAAGAAAGGTACTGTAACATATTCAGTTGATGATAAGCTACCATAGTGTGTGGAGTTGCAACCATTATGCTATCATCGTTTGATGGATCTGCTACCATCGTGGTTTGTGAACTAGAGTGAATTTGTTATTCTAACCAACTACTGTTTGTGTGGTAAGAAGATTTTGTATCACTGGACTGATTTAACTGGCAAAGACTTGGATTGATTTAAAGACTATGAGATTGTTTTTCCACTATAAAGTAAACTTTTGATAAACCAATTTGCACATCTCTTATTCATTGCTCTCAGCAACATTTCTCTGTGCTCTACACTCTGCTGGTTGGTAACACAACAACAATATCCTTAACAGAAATGATATTGCTTTTTCTACAATATGAAACTGCCTTGTGCTTCTAATCCTGACCCACACATTATTAGTGGAATGAAGCCAGAGAAAACTATTATCCAAAATATGGGAAGAAAGTAATTCAGAATAAGGGCTTATCCTTTGTCAATGGCCTCCATTCCCTTAAAATGGCTTTGTGTACTGATCTTAGGATCCTTATTGTGAGTTCATGAATGAATTACTTTGATTTATTTTGGCAGCCTTTGGGGCAGTATAATTATGTGGAAGCAAGAACAACCAGTCATTTGTGCAGAGTAAGAAAGTCATTAGGAAGCATCTTTTAGTCAGTTGGGTTTGGCTAAGAAAACAATAAATGAGAACTTTTGTGTCTGTTAAAAGTTTAAAAGGAAGCAAAGTGTTCTTTGCATTGGTTTAATAAATGATTATAATAAATTTAAATTTATGAAATAGAAAAATAGTACAAATACATTAGAAAAAATACCACAGACCTGATCACTTTGGCCATTCCCAATCTGGTGCCCGCAAGTAGTATTAAAATATTACTCTCATCCAGGGGTGCAATCTAAAATTTGTTACTACCGGTTCTGTGGGCATGGCTTGGTGGGGGGGGGGTAAATGTGACTGTGTGGGCATGGTCAACTTTTTTTTTTTTTACTTTTAAAAGCATTTTTTCTACAACCTTAAGAAAAAAATGCTTTTAGAAGCCTCTGATGATCAGGCAAGTCAGCTGGGATCGCCAGAGGTTTTTAAAGGCATTTTTTTCCCCTACAACCTCTACGGCCGAAGGGGTTGCAGAAAAAAATGCTTTGAAAAGCCTCTGACGATCCCCAGCTGAGCCGCGCGATCATTAGGGGCTTTTTTTTTCTTTTAAAAGCATTTTTTCGGCCGAAGAGGTTGTAGAAAAAATGCTTTTAAAAGTTAAAAAAAACCAGCCTCTGATGATCGTGCGGCTCAGCTGGGCATGTGGGGGGGGGGGGGCAGGGATTTTTGCTACTGGTTCTCCGAACCACCCACCACCATCACTACCGGATCAGGCGATCCGGTCCAAACCAGGAGCATTTCACCCCTGCTCTCATCTTAATCTGAATACTTGATGCCATTGTTATGACTTTGTATTAGGGAGTGGGGTTGAGGGGTACCCTGGACCATGAACCAGCTCATGAGCAAACACACTGGGACTGAAATAAATCTGACAGAGGCGTCTTGTGTAAAAATATAATTTACTTTAAAACATTTAAAAAGCACTATGTCTTTAAAAAAGCACATTAGTAACAAAGTCTTATCTTGGTTATGTGAAGCCAGGCTATCTCCCTAGATTCCTCTCCACAATACCGAAACAGTTCACAAGAGAAAAAAGCTAACATGGCAATAAGCAGCTTCGGTGTCGATTTATCATCGAGGTAGTAGAAGGGCGGCAGCATAAACTTTACAGCTAAAAAAGTCACCTGAAGAAAAAACAATTTCAAACAGCAAACGTAGCTTGAAGCTTGTGGGAGGAAGAATGTCCAGCTGCAGCAGTCCTGATGATGGCTTTGTTCCTCAATATATACTACTTTGAAGAAGACTGAGTTACTGTGTTTGAGATTGACTCTTTGAAGAATCAGTTTCTACTCAAGTCTTTCATCCAACTAGAATTGTTATCAGAGGTTTTCAATGGCCAGTGAGAGAAACGAGTTCTGCAGTGTGCATTTGGTATATCTAATGTCCATGACACCACTAGCAGAACTTCTGTGTTATTCCAAAATAAACAACAGATACAGCTTTTTATATAAAGTTCTTGAACTAGATGACACAATTGAGTATAAAACCTGAAAAAGTCATTGTAAGGATTTGTTACACTTTTCAAATGATAATTTTGTCAACCAAGATTAGGCAAAGTACTGTAGTTCAGAAGTCCTCCATTGTTATCTTTTCTATCCCACACACTCTTGACAATATATAGATTTTATCCTCTTCCTCTGTGAATATTTTTATCTTCATAGCTGCTCACCATCTATGCACCTGATCATGAAAAACCTGCCAGATGAAGCTGTTTTTCATCTCTCTGTATAGACAACTGCCATTGATGTTGCAAAAATCTGGCTTAAAAAAGGAAAGTATTCATAAAATGATTGGCTTATATTTCTTTTGTTGGAGAAAATAATATTTTTTAATATGGTGACAGCTGCCTAATGTTGGCAGATATTCAAGATGACAGTTTATCTTAAGGTTTATTTGTTTTTTGGTAGTTATAGCATAATAAACAGATCTCTTTCATCTGTATGTAAGCCTACACATGGTATAAAATATATTTACTGATGTTGGGATTTTAAAATAAATTTTGTAGGTGAAGGATTTTCTGGAAAAAAAACACTTAATTACCCATTGTTCCCTTGCTTTCTATAAAGGGCAAAAATTAATACTAGAAGTAGTTTTGACACAATATTGCTTAAATGCTTCTGTGGCTTAGAACTCAGCACAATAACCATACATTAATTGACATTGCTTTGCTCAGGTAAAAGGTAAGCATAGTGTATGTGTCATTCCTCACAAAGTAATTAGATTTATTTACAATATTTGTGGGCCATCTTTGAGAGTCAAGGCCTCCTGTGGCATTTTTAACATTTATATTCATATACACAAAAACTCCCTCCCCTACTCAAGGCTATGATAACCAACAGCTTTAAGTCAAAGATCCCTGAAGGGAAAGAGAGGAAGGAAGGTGGACATAACTTGTCCTTTGCCTGTCTACACCTATTTATCTGTGAAAAGGCTCCATAAAGTTTTGGATCGATTTGTTTATGAATAACATTTATTACTTTTTTTTACAGTTGTTTGCAGTAGATGCAGTGGCTCAGTGGTTAAAGATGCTGAGCTTGTCAGCTGGAAAGCTAACAGGTTTGAGACCCAAGTGCCATGTGACGGAGTGAGCTCCTGTTACTTGCGCCAGCTCCTGCCCACCTAGCAGTTTGAAAGTATGCAAATGCAAGTAGATAAATAGGTACCACTCCGGTGGGAAGATAACAGCACTTTGTGTTGTCATGCTGGCCACATAACTAAGGAAATGTGTTCAGATAACACTGGCTCAATGACCTTTTTTTTTTTTTAATTTGATCTTGAGACGGACATGAGCACTGCCCCCTAAAGTCGAAAATGACTGGACAAGGGAAACCATTACATTTACCTTTATGGTTGTTTGGGAAAGTTAAAACAAAAACCTGAAAAATGACAAGCCATTTCTATCTTGTCAAGAAAGCCATATGAATGTATTTGTTTAGTCTCTTAAGAAATGTACTCATTGGGCATCTTTATCTTTCATATTGTTTGATAGCTAACAATAACCATTGGAGGAATGGTTATCCTGAAAGATGGTCATTTATTTATTCAAATTTTAGTCTGCCTGACTCCTTAGTGACTCTAGGTGACTTGCAATTAAAAGAAACCGAAAAAGAAAAAGTAAAAAAACAAAAACAAAAAACCTAATATGGGTGACCTCAGACCAGTCATTCTCTTTCAATCCAAGGAAGAAAGCAGTGATCAACCACTTCCAAAATCTTGCCAAAGAAACTCTAGGAACTTGTCCAGACAGTTTCTGAGAATCAGACACAATTAAATGGAAATTTAAAAAAATAGCTGTTTATAACTGCTGGGGAAAACAAGTGATACAAACAGCAAAAGAGATCTGACACTGGCATAATTCTGCAAACATATATTCGCAAACCCTGTTCTCTGATACATTACACTAACTCACAAAGAGAATGAGCTGGGTTTGCAGGTATGCTAAACCACAGTAAACCAAGATGAACAATAATAAATCTTGATAGAATCTCTAGCAAGACTGACGTGAGGTGATAAAAGAAGACCAAGTTTAGAGTCTTTACATGTAGGAAGTGACACAGGGCTGACTTCTCTCAGAATCCCTGACTGTTGTCAGTCAGTCAGTCAGTCAGTCAGTCAGTCAGTCTGTTGAGATTATTGTAATATAGGTTACTGACAATAAAGCTTTTGCTTGAGACTATTCATATGTGATTCTGATTTCATATGCATTACAAATAACACAATAAGTCCAATACAGGTCTAATACCTTAAAGTCCATATGCTGTTAGGACACATATAGAAAAAATTCAGCTTATATAATTACATTATCATGTTCATTTTGTCATTTGTCCCTTACTATGGACAGCCATAGGGGAACATATGTTAAACTTAATTGGTACTCAGATACTAGTGTCTATTAATTACTAAAACTAGGCTAGCTCAGCCAGTGTCCCTTTGACTCATCTTCATGCAGATAGACAATAGAAAACTTGTATTAGCTGACTGACTGATTTGCATTTCAGAGCTAGAATGGATTATTCAGAAACAATTGAGATACATAACAATTAACCCCATCAAAACCACTGTCACATCTCCAATGTATCAAGCTTGTTGCAGGATGCTGATTAGAGTGAACAAAATAGTGACTATACATTTCTGTTATTTTCCATTTCCTAGAAGGAGAAACAAACAGCATAATTTCTAATTATTTGTGACAGTAGCATAAAACCAAGCCATTAAGAAATTTCTGTTTAATAAATAATAAAGTTATCCAATTATTATATGCCTTTTTAAATTCATAGGCAGGCTTGAAAACACCATTAATATAATAATAATGTGTTTTGAGACTAAAACTATAAATACCAATTTTTATTGTGGTAATTAAAGAAAGCACCCTGTCACAATTTCCGCTAAACCATCTATGTTACTTTTTAGTAGGGTACTGAGTGACGATTTAATCTCTTTTTACTAAATGTATTTCCTTTTAAATTGCTAGTAGTGTGATAATCTGATGCCATCTTGTGGTTCACATTGTCAACATCCAATCACTAACTACTCTTGCTATTTGGTTTATGGTACTAGATTTTAGAGTTTCATATTTTAATCCACAAAAGAACAGAAAGATTGGATGGGATCTAGCTCAATTCTCAACTCAGTCTAAATATCTACTATTGTGATATCCCTGATAGCCGGCCCAACCCTGTTGAAACACCTCCAACAAATAAGAGTGCATCATCTCCCAAGACAGTCTTGCTCCATTGGTACTGATATTGTTAGGTTTTTTTCTTGTTCAACTGAAAGCTAATTTCTTGGCATTTAAAATTGTTCTTACTTGTCTTGTTCATAATATATAATGAACTCCCTTTGAATGAAAAAAACCCTCAAATTCAATGGAACAATGCTGGTAAGAAACACTAGTCTGATAAGAAAAATGTGCATTCCAGGACAGATGTAAAATTGATGTCGGTAGTCCAGAACAGAAAACCAAAATCATAAATACTAATACTACTTTTATTAGTAAGATTACAGAAACAGAATCTTGCAAATCTGAAAGCACTTCCTACCTTCCCTGCCTTTACTTTCCAGGAAGGTCAATTCTGAGATGCTTTCTCAGTTTATATTTCTGGTTTGGACTCAGATTTCATTTATCTGATAGTTGTCTAGGCTACAGATCATCCTCTGTCTCTCAAGGTTATTCTGACATTTAGAGACATAGCAATCAGAACTCAGTCAGTTCAAACAGATATGAAGAGAAATCTGTTTTGCTTGAAGAAGCAATTTTGTGAGCAGGGGATAGCTCCTTATTTTGAAGTTAAGATAAATTTTTAGAGTGTATAAACTACCACTATTAATGTCCACAATAGCTATTGATTTATTAGGTTATTTTAGTTGCTGATCATCACTGTCAGCTTTATTAACATTATTATTAGTTGTTTGTTCTATGGCTTGAAGCTTAATTGGGATTTCTCCTTTTTTCAGTAAAAGCAGAAAATTTTCCTCCATATTTTTGGACAAATGCCTGGAAATCATTTTCAGTAAATCCAGATTGTTCTTTATGGATGGAACCCAACTGCTCAAACATTGAGGTGACAGTTTGATCTGTAAGAAGGCTTTTTTTTTTTTGCCACAAATTTAGTTTCTGACAGTAAATCTAAATTTATTGGTGCAATTAAAATTCTCAGGGTTTCTTAGTATTAAAGTGAAAAGCAATGTGTCAGGGTTCCAAGGAACACCCCAAACAAAATAAAACTCTGAGGCCTGAGGTTCCTCAAAGTTCCAATTTATTAGAGATGTCATGTTGGCACATCTGGGAAAACCCGAATCTGAAAGCTTCCAGGTTTTCTCCACCCAGCTAACAGTTCACAGCCCTGCCCCACACCCACAAGTTCATCACATTGTCCAATCAACTCTTCACACTCAACTGGATACAATCTTTTGGCAGTCTCCATCAGACGCAGGCAAAAGTCCTTGAATACGGAATGTTATGACTAATTTTCTACCACTCCAACAACAACTCCCTCCCAACTTCCCCAGCTAAAATATGTGGCAGTTAAGAAGCAAAAAAGAAAATTGTCTTCCAAAATTGACAGGCTTCCCCACCTCAGGAAAGGAACGCATCCTGGGACAAGACTGAAGCCAGGGGTTAACACAATTAGCATATTAACCACCTTCCCCCCGCCCCCAGGAGGACCCTTAGCCTTATCAGGGAATTTATCAAGAAATTGCCTAACTAAGGTGTCTGCTTGAACTTCCCAATTCTTCACCCATGTGGCTTCAGTTAAGGGGTATCCCTTCCAATGAACCAAATATTGCAAACGTCCCCTCTGCAATCTAGAGTCCAAAATCTTCTTCACCTCATAATGAGTCTCACCCTGCACCACAATCGACTTTGGGGGAGCAGCAGGTTGAAGTCTCAATTTAGATCCCACAGCAGGCTTTAACAGGCTGCAATGGAAAACAGGATGAATTTTTCCCAGTATGCGGGGGAGATTTAACTGTACAGTCACTGGGTTAATCACTTTCACTATGGGGAAGGGACCTAAATATTTCGGTCCTAACTTCTTACTCTTCAAACTCAAACATATGTATTTGGTGGAAAGATACACATGATCTCCCACCCAAAAGGGGGGTTGGAGAAATCGGTGTTTGTCTGCTTGCTTTTTGTATGCTTTGGCCGCTTCATTCAGGGCTTTTTTGGTATTCTCCCAGCCTTTCTTTAATGACTCCATCTATTCATTCAGAGTCATGGAAGAAGGCTGTTCTCTCGGCAGTTCTGGCATAGGGACAAATTCCATATGCTGCTTGTAATCTGAAAAGGTGTCAGTCCTGTACTACTATGCACCACATTATTGTAAGCCACTTCTGCGAAAGGAAGCAAGTCAGCCCAATTATCTTGCTGGTAATCCACATAATATCTGATGTATTGTTCCACCATGGCATTAGTGCATTCCGCAGCTCCGTTTGTACTCGGATGGAAAGCTGAGCTAAGCCCCTGAGATGACCCAATGGACCTCAGGAACTCCTTCCAGAACATAGCGGTGAACTGAACTCCTTGATCGGAGATCACCCGTTGTGGAACTCCATGCAGCTGGTAGATCAGTTTGACAAACATCTTGGCTAATCTCTTAGCCGAGGGAAGTCCAGAATAAGGAATAAAATGGGCCTGTTTGGAGAACAGGTCTATGACAGTCCATATTACAGTATTTCCACCACTTTCCGGGAGCTCTACTATAAAGTCCATAGCTATTTCTTCCCATGGGCGGCTGGGCTCAGCTACCTTTTGAAGCAAACCGGGAGGCTTCCCGGTCTTGTCTTATTGCTGTCACATGTGGCACAACTTTTTACATAGTCCTCCACATCAGCTTTCATCTTTGGCTACCAAAACTGCTGTCTAATCAGCTGAAGGGTCTTTAGAAATCCAAAGTGACCAGCCAATCGAGAACCATGGCTATGCTGGAGCACCAGGAATCTCATGCTGTTGAGAACGTAAATTTTTGAACCTTTCCAAGCTAGTCTATCACGGTTCGTCAAAGTGTCTTGATTGTCAGCTAGCCATGGATCAGTAGATAGTGCTGCCTTCAAGTCAGCAGTTAGCTTCCCATTGATGGGATCAGTCTGCCTGATGGTCTGATGGTCTGTGAGTTTTTTTGACACATATGCGCAAGGAAGCAGCCATCCTTGGTGGTCTTCCTGGAGGAGCACTGCTGCCACTACAACGTCGCTGGTGTCAGCCTGGACAATAAATTGCCTATCTGGGTCTGGGTGCTGAAGGATGGGCTCCTCTGCAAACAGCTGTTTCAAGCTTTCAAATGCTCTTTGACAGCTTAGCGTCCAGGCTAACAGCTGTGTTGTCTGCGGCTTTGCGGGGGACGATCCTGTCTTTAGCAGATTGGTAAGCAGCAGAGCCACTTTTGCAAAGGCTGGGATGAATTGCCGGTAGAAGTTAGCAAACCCCAGGAAACTTTGCAGCTGTTTTCTGGTGTGAGGAGGCTGCCAGTCAAGTATGGCTTGCACTTTCCCGGGATCCATCTCTATGCCTTCATTCGACATTTGGTAGCCCAGGTAGTCCAGAGAAGTTTTGCAAAACTCACATTTGATAGCTTCGCATAAAGTTTTGGGGCTAACAGTTTCTTTAGTACTTGTCGGACTAGTTTCACATGTTCTTCTAATGTCTCACTGAATATGAGAATGTCGTTCATGTAGACTAAAACCCCCTTGTATAAATGTTCATGCAGCACTTTGTTAATCAATTGCATGAATAAAGCAGGAGCTCCTTGGAGACCAAAGGGCATGACTTTGAATTGGAAGCTACCTAATGGGCAGTTGAAAGCAGTCTTCCATTCATCCCCTTCCTTTATGAGCACCCTGTAGTAAGCTTCTCTCAAGCCAAGTTTAGTAAACACTTTGCCTTTTGAAAGATAATTCAGTAGGTCTTTCATGAGGGAAAGGGGGTAGGTGTTTTCCACGCATACCACATTTATTTCACGAAAATCCATGCAGAACCTCATCCCCCCATCTTTCTTTTCCTTAAACAGCACCGGGGCGGCTACTCTGGATTTTGCAGGTTGGATGAACCCTCGGGCTAGGTTAGTATCAATGTACTTCCTCAGCTCAGCCATCTCTTTTGGGGTCATTGAGTACATCTTTGGTTTAGGGAGTTTGGGCCCGGGCTCGATCTCAATCGCACAGTCAGTGTGGCAATGGGCAGGAAGGATGTTGCATTCCTCCTCACTGAATGCTTCAGCCAGGTCCCTGTATTCCTTGGGGACCTGGAGAGTCCCAGTAGGCCGTCATGGCCACCTCTAATTGGTGGGGCCCCTAAGGGTTCGTATCAGTGGGTTCAGCTTCAGAAGGGATGGGCCGCAAGGTCCCCACCCCATCATGACTTTTCTTTTTTTTGTGTGAATTTTTTTAATTATTTTTTAACAACAAAAACATAAAATACATCTTTTAAGAACGGAGCTTTATTTGTGGTATTTGGCTTTACATATCATCACAGCGGTGAGGTTGACATATGCCCAACTCTGGAAAAACCAGAATATCCCAACAGAAGAGGCTATTATTAAAAAAATCTTAGACTGTGCGGAAGCGGATACATTAACCAAAAAATTAAAGGAGAGAGAGCAATCACAAGGAGGTTTAGTATGGGATAAATTTTATAAATGGCTAGAAAAGAGGAAAGTAAATCCCATTTTAGAGGAGGAATGATATCTATTGAGAAACCTATCCTATATAAGATAAGTGAGGTCGGACAGACCTAATTGATATATTAAGACATGTAAATTGTTTTGTCTTCCCCAGATTATAATGTAGAGATACAGTACCGAATATTTGTGTATTAAGGTACTGCAAAGAAACAAGGAAGTATGTATGTTTATTGTTTTGGGTTTTTTTGTGTTATCTTTTTATGATGTGTTGTTTCTATGTTTTTTAACGAAAAATGTAAATAAAGGTTATTTAAAAAAAAAAAAACAAAGACTTGAACTTGCCTGAAATTAAATCAAGCCCTACATCACTTAACCCAATGTATCAGATTAAATTGTTATTGAATTATTTTTGGTATATATACTACATTGTCTTATGTAATTTAGTTATAGTGTAGTTTACACTATGCACTTACAGAGCTAGTTTACTGTTTTTCTTTGAAATAAATATCCAAAAACATTTAACCTAAAAGAAAAAAAAAAGAACGGAGCTTTGATCCGGTCATGAATAGATACAATCGCTTATCTCTCTTTGTCAAGCTCTTTTCCCAAATCTCCACCATTACATCTTTTAAAGCAAAAACCAATACAATTTTTTTTCACAATTATGATATCTTAGTCTAAACATTTACCTTACTGTTGTATCACCACAAATCTTAATTTCCAAATAACACAACTCAATATTTAATTACAAATATTATCCTTAAATTCTATCTATATACCCATAACCTAGGACCCATTACAATAAATCTTAAAATCCTAATATCTTTTAATTTATATCTATATTTCTTAATCTTATCACACATTACACTCTTCGTTTTACTCAGAGTCATTTCATTATTACAATCTTATCATCTTCATTTTACTATTCATTATTACCATCAATTCCATTTATTTATTTTAACTATTTATTTTAACTATTTATCTCTTGATCATCTTCTTTTGGCTGTTTTCCAGCATATTCATTTATTATTTGGCTGTTTCCCAGCATATTCATGTTATTTGGCTGTTTCCCAGCATATTCATATTATTTGGCTGTTTCCCAGCATATTCATATTTGTTGGCTGTTCCCAGCATATTCGTCATTATTTTACTATCGCACCCAGGAAAAACAAAACAAAACATCTCCATCTATTGTTTTGGCTGTTTTCCAGCATATTCATTTATTATTTAGCTGTTTCCAGCATATTCATTAAGCATATTAATATACTTAATTTTACTGTTTATCTCTGTGTAATCCCCTATTTTGTTTAACCTTCCATCTATACTTTAGTTATTCATTTTTAATCATATTGTCATTCTTAGTTTTGTCTACAGTTTAACATTGAGACTTAATTCTTACATCAAACACATCCCCATAAAAATCAATAAAATTTCTTGGATTCTTCTCATATTCATATTTATTCTTATTTTTCAATACTATCCATCTTTATTTTTCTATTTTAATCACATTGTTTTATTATCCACCCTTGTGTATCTATAAACATCTCCTTTTTATAATTAATATTCATCTAAACATTACATTTTAATTTTTAATCAAACTATTTTTATATTCTTTTTTCCCCAACCATGTATATTTTATTTCTTCAGTTTCTTATCTAACTATATATATTCCATTTCAAATTCAGTGTTCCCAAATTTAATTCTCTGTGTGTCATTTTAGTTCTTTTTGTTACTTCTGTTCCGTACAAAGTACATCAACTTTCCTTCTTTTATTCCTACGCCATTTTCTTTTGCTCCTGCGCCAATTAGTAACAATTATAAAAGTTCCGTTGTATTTCCTCTTTCTTTCCACCGAAGAAGCCGTCTGAAGACAAAGAAAAAACCTCCAGCACCAAAATCCCAAGGCTATTATTTGTAATTTCAAAGTGTTCCAAAACAAACAGCAAGTTACGGTGTTTCTTTTTACAGGAGAAAGTGTATCTCTGCAATCCACACTTTCCCTTAGTCATTCCAGTATCCATTTTGTTGCAATTATGAAACAGTCCAATTTAACAGTCCAATTTAAGTCTCTTCTTCTCTTATGTTTTAAAAGTGTTGAATCCCCAACTTTTTCTTTTTTTCTTTTCTCAAAATCTAATTTAAATTTAAGAATTTTTTCCAGTCTTCTCAGCATGTCTCAATGTTTCATTATTCCAATTAAATCTGTACCAACATAAATCTCCTAGCGGGTCTTTCTCTCCTGAAATTACTTTTCAAAATCTTCTATGCCCCTCAAATCCACAGTCACTGTTTTAAGGCTAGGGGTCTTACAAGTAAAAATCATTGCTCTAGCATTGTTTCCAGCCTGGATTGGTGTCACTCACCTGGCTTCAAAGAGCTTCATTTTTTTCCTCTTTCCTCCAGCTCATCTCTTAGTTCGGTTTGTCTCAGCTTCATGGCAGCCGCCATGGCTGCCGCCCCCCACTGCCAACTCACAGAGAGTTCCCTCCAACCTCCGAGGAACTTGCCCGTTGTTCTTGGTTGTCCAAGGCGCCTCTCTTCCTACCCTGTCCCTGCAGGATGGTTCTGGTCCGAAGACCCATTGGCGGCGGTTTGGCAGTCAGGTTTTTCGTGGGACTCCTCAGAGCCCGCTATTTTCCTGATTGTCTTGCCGCAACGTCAAATCGGAAGTCAGGCGGTTCTAACTTCTTGATCAATGGCTTCTTTAAAATAATGCAGAAGTATTCTGTCTGGCCAATGTCCAAGGTTCCCCGTGACCCATCTAAAGTCCCATACAAAGTCCTTTATGGGTCAATTTCCTTGACTCATCACCTTTATCTTGGTTTCACTCTAATTGATTCGGTCTCTGTCTTTGAATCTGGCCCGGAGCAGCTCAACAAAACCTTCAGCATCATTTAATTCAGCAACCCCCTCATTATGCAGCTGGGCTATCCAGTCAGCAGCATCTCCCTCATTCATCCCCTCTGAGATCACAGATACTAAGTCGTGATCTGTTTCGTATTGCTTTCCATACTGATCTATATGAGCCTATATGGCTGAGGAAATACACCAGTTAGGTAGGTTTACCATCAAACATCACTCTAAACCATAGTGGCGGGGTCCTTGCTGGCAGAATCGCCACGGCGACTGGAGGTGGGGCAGGGACCTGTTGGGGTGCTGCAGTGGGTGGCAGGGTGAATGCGGGTGGCTGAACTGGAATGTGGTGGCAGCACTGCTGGCTGCTGGATCAGACCCAACGGCAGTGCTGGGATCATCGGGGCAAATTGGGCCCATGGTGATCCTGTAAGAGGGGGGGCAAATGGCACTGGCATCCACTGGCATTGGACCCACCCCTGGCCATGATAAAATCCCCAGCCTGGGGGGATAAATTCCGCAGGGGGTAGCATGAAGGCAGGTTGACGAGGTCTGGATATAGGACGACATCCAGATGATCATTCTTTTGGTCCCATCTCCAGAGTTGGATCAGGCTGGCAACTTTTCCCGGAATCCATCTCCCTGGACCAAGCACCTAGGCTTTGCATCGCCTTTGCAGCTTCAAGGACTCGTACCATGCCTTCAGAAGGAGAATACCTGGTCTTGATAAACCTTCCAGTATGTGCTCCCATGGCTCCCTCTGCAATCTCCTCTCTCCCTTCCATCTTCACTGAGTCTTCGCACCACCCAAGCTTTAGGTTGGTGCTGGGGCTCAGCACCCCATTTAGTCCCCTTTCGGGGTGCTGCTTAGTTATTTAGGAGATTTCGGTTAATGTCAGGGTTCCAAGGAACACCCCCAATGAAATAAAGCTCTGAGGCCTGAGGTTCCTCAAAGTTCCAATTTATTAGAGATGTCATGTTGGCACATCTGGGAAAACCCAAATTTGAAAGCTTCCAGGTTTTCTCCACCCAGCTAATAGTTCACAGCCCTGTCCTAAACCCACAAGTTCATCACATTGTCCAATCAACTCTTCACACTCAACTGGATACAATCTTCCGGCAGTCTCCATCAGATGCAGACAAAAATCCTTGAATACGGAATGTTGTTATGACTAACTTTCTACCACTCCAACAACAACCCCCTCCCAACTTTCCCAGCTAAAACATGTGGCAGTTAAGAAGCAAAAAAGAAAATTGTCTTCCAAAACTGACACAATAGACTTTGGGGTAATCTCTTCTTTCAATTTCATACCAACTTATGATGGCTGATTTGGATGTGGTTCCCATCTTCAAGAAAGGGGGCGGGGGAATCAGACCCAGAAAACTATAGACCAATCAGTCTAACATCAATACCTGGGAAGATCCTGGAAAAGATAATAATAATAAAAAAAAATCTGCAAACAACTACAAACAAATAAACTAGTATAAACTAATATAACTAGTACACAGCATGGGTTTGTTAAAAATAGATCATGCCTTTCATCTGGATTATTGATTCCATCGGCTGTGCTAGGGTAACAACCAGATCATCTGCAAATGCCCTTATTCTGTAATCCTCCTGCCTTATCACTATACCTTTCAAGTTATTCGAATCCCGTATTATATTCAGCAAGACTTCTAGTGTTAAAATAAATAACAGTGGGGATAACGGACAGCCTTGTCTGGTTCCTTTTTCAATATTAAACTCTGATGTCAAACTTCCATTAATAATAATCTGTGCCTTTTGCTCTTGGTAGATTGCTGAAACCACCTGTATAAATTGGTCTCCAAATCCCATTTTTTTAAAAGTCTTAAGTAGAAAATTCCAGTCCACTCTATCAATTTGGAATTTGGATGGCATGCTTACTTATTTTATGATAATAAAGTGGATAAAGTATTTAAAAGCCATATATTCAGAGATTCTTTGATGAGAGTATGGAAGAAGCACCGACTCAAATGGGATTACAAAATACCGTTATGGCTGGATCTTGGTCATATCATGTGGAATACAAATATAATGTCACTCGGGGGGTTTTTATACAAAGAGGTTCTTTTTACAGATGCGGGCAGATGGCAGCTGAAGACACTACAGACACTGTTGGCTGAAGGGATTAATTTAACTTGGCTACAATATAATCAATTGCAATTGAGATGGAAAGAGGACCAAAGAACTGGTATTATGTTGCACGAGGAAGAATTGGTTAGACATATAAAAGAGAAAGGTCCAATGCATATTAAAAGACTTTATAATGTTTTGTTAGAAAGGGATTCAGAAACTGAATTAGTTAAAGATTGTATGATTAAGTGGGCACAAAATTTTGAAGAACCAGTGATGTTGGAAACATGGGAAAAAATCTGGGTTCAGAATGTTAAATTTACACAGTCGCAGAATTTGAGGGAAAATTTTTACAAAATGTTTTATAGATGGCATTTAGATCCTAAGAAATTGTCGTGTATGTACCTTAATGTTCAGCCAAAATGTTGGAGGTGTGATTGTATAGATGCTACATATTATCATATTTGGTGGACTTGTAAGAAAGTTAAGGCTTTTTGGATAAAAATCTGGTGGGTCATGCAGAATGTTTTAAAGAAAAAAATCCAATTTTCTCCACAATTGCTTTTATTGGGTATAGTTAAGGGTTTTACAGTGGATGAAACAAAGTTGATTTTGTATATGATTACAGCAGCGAGATTGTTGATAGGTAAATATTGGAAAAATGAAGCTCTGCCCACTGTAGAAGAATGGATTTTGAAGATGGCCAGTTTCGCGGAGATGGCGAAGATTTCAGCATACTTAAAAGATCGCTCACAAGAGACTTATGAATGTGGATGGAAAAAGTGGATAGATTATGTGCAGAACAAATATCAAACTAGGAAGTATCAAATAGCTTTTCATTGATAGTATTATATTATATTAAGATAGAAATAGTTGAACTATGTGAAGATGAAAAATGATATGGGGGTTGGGGGGGTTCAAGGTTTTTATATAGGGGATAATGATATTCTATGGAAGTCCGGGGAGAGGGGAGGGTTAGGGGGGTTTGGGAGGGTGGGTTGGGGAGTTTGGGGTGGGTTAGGGGGGTGAAAATGGGGTGAAAATGTAATTGTAAAACTTTTATAATAAAAAAAAATAGATCATGCCAAGCCAATCATTTCATTCTTTGATAAGGTGGCTAAATTAGTACATCAGCAAAATGTGTGGACATAGTATACTGTACTTAGATTTCAGTAAAGCATTTGACAAAGTAGACTACAACCTACTTCTTGGTAACCTAGAAAAATGTGGGAGAGGCAACATCACCACCAGATGGATTTGTAGCTGGCTGACAAACTGTACTCAACAAGTAGGCCTTAATGGTACTACATCTACATGGAGGGAAGTAAGCAGTGGGGTACCACAAGGCTCCCTCTTAGGCCCAGTACTCTTCAACATCTTCCTAAATGACTTAGATGAGGGAATAGAAGGGGAACTCATCAAATTTGCAGGTAACACTAAGCTGGTAGGAATAGCAAACACTCAGAAGACAAGCTCGGGATCAAAAAAGATCTTGAAAAACTTGGACCCGATCCAACAAAATGAATTTTAATGTGGAGAAAAGCAAAGTCTTACATTTAGGCAGGAAAAGTCAAGGGTATAAATACAGATTAGGCGAGACCTGGCTCAAAAACAGTAACTGAGAGTCCTAGTGGATGATCACTTGAATATGAGCCAGCAGTGTGTGGCAGCAGCCAAAAAACCCAGTACAATCCTGGGTTGTATAAACAGAAGCATAGAATAAAAATCATGTGAAGTATTAGTACTGCTTTATAAAGGCATAATAAGACCACACCTGGAATACTGCAACCAGTTTTGGTCACCACACTACAAAAAAGATGTTGAGACTTTGGAAAAAGTTCAGAGAAGAGCAACTAAGATGATCAAAGGCCTGGAGAGTAAAACATATGAGGAACAGTTGCAGGATTTGGGTTTGGCTAATCTAGCAAAAAGAAGAATTAGGGGTGACATGATAGCAGTATTCCAATATTTGAGGGCTGCCACAAAGAAGAAGGGGTCAAATTATTCTCCAAAGCATCAGAGGGAAGGACAAGAAAAAATAGTTGAAAACTAATCAAAGAGAGAATCAACCTGGAATTAAGGAGAAACTTTCTAACAGCAAGGACAATTAACCAGTGGAATAGCTTGCCTTCCGAAATCATGGGTACTTCATCACTGGAGGTTTTTAAGAAGAGATTGGACAGCCACTTGTCTGAAATGGTATAGGGCCGTGTTGGCGAACCTATGGCATGCGTGCTGGAAGTGGCACAGGGAGCCATCTCCTGTTGCTCTTCTGGGTTCTGCCATGCAAGCCACCTGGCATTCATTATGCACCTGAGCGCCCGAAACCAGAAGAGCAGCCACCCATTGCACATGCGCGGCTCAAGAAGATGATCTTCCTGTTTCAGAAATGTGCATGTGCATCGGCCACTTGGTCTCCTTGTTTCTGCTGCCTATGCGTGTGCAAAGACTGGCAATGGCTGGCCCGCTGTCTCCGGCATTCCTCCTGTGCAGCTCTGCACTGCAAAGGGAAAGGCAAGAGCGACTGGTCAGCTTGGGCGCTCAGGGGAGTAGGGCTGCACTTTTGGTCTGCAAGGTATGGCCAGGAGGAGGAGGAGGAGGCACTCCCACCGTGTAATGTAAGAGTGGCTGGCAGGGTTGGGAGCCAGCCCGACCGGGGCAAGCCAGTTTACAATCCCCAAGAGGGACGGGTTGCATGGACTGGGCGGCAAGCCCACACATTGGTGCTCGCGTGGAGGGTGGCAGATTGTGGCTCCACTGGTGTTGCCGGGGCAAAAGTGTGCAGCCCCCACTTGGGTGTTGCTGGAGTGTACTTTTGGCTTGCAAGGTGTGGCCAGGAAGAAGCACTACCACTGCCATGTAAGGTAAAAGCACCAAGGCTGAGAGGAGAAACTTGGGAGCAGCAGTCCTGGGGGGTCTTTACTGCCACCGCTGCTGCCGTGAAACATATGGGCGTCTCTCCAGTTGTCTCGCTGTGGGTGCCAGACGAGAGGCAGGCAGCAGCCAAAGCCATATGTGTGAGCGATCGGGGAGCTCCTCTCCTCTTACATGGATGCTTGGAGGGTTGGGATTATGCATTTCCCCACTCCTGGGGTGGGGGAATTGGTGAGCCAAATGTTTTTCCAAGGGAAAAGATAACAGACTGTTATCAGATAACAGTAACAGACTGTCAGATCTCTGGCTTTCTTGCCTTGATCCTTTCCCCTCCTCCTCAAGTGAAGCTGCTGCTCTGATCCATTGGCTGAAACTGGGTTGTGTGACCTGATTCAGCTCTGAGTGTTTATCCTGCCTCACTAGGATCGAGGGAAGAAAGATGGAGCTCCGGCAGTCTATTACTCTGTTAAAAGTTTTTCTCCTCTTCCTCAAGCGAAGAGTATGTGGGGGGCGGGGAATCTGGAAGAAGGGATAAAGTTTGTGTGATCGACAGGTAAATCCCATTATCGTTTTAAAGAGACAAAGACCAAAATAATCCTGGAACAGAGTTTATTCTTTGCAAAGGGCCTTTCTCTCTGAAGTAGAGAAAGACAGAAATAAAACGATTTACACGAGTTTTTATAGTCTTCAGGAACATCAGAATACACGTCAATAAAGTACCTTGGGAATCAGTTTCAGATCTTACATAACATCTTATATAACATATGTAGTACATAATTCTGTTATGTCCTTATAAGGACATCCGCCCTGATTGGCTGCTAGCCATCGGGCGGGAGATTTGAATCGCTGGCAAGGGGCGGTGCGTCTGCCGGGAGCGAATATAAGGAGAGCTCTGGCAGCACACCGGCAGTCTTGCTACTGTTTCTGTTCTTAATAAAAGTTACTTATGTAATGAGCTGGTCACGTCTTCCATTCCTGCGCCGATCTAACACTGGCGACGAAGGACTAGAGAGAAGAAACGAACCTCACGGCACCAAGCCAACAAGACCAAGACTCCGGCACCTGAAACTACAGTAGGCATTTCCAAAGGCATGGCATCCGCTGAAATCACTTTGCCAGCCCTTGCTCCTTTCCGCCCAGGGAAGGACAAGTGGAAATCCTACGTAGTGAAATTCCGGCAATACCTGAGAGGCAACAACATCAGGGATGCCGATGATGACCGGAAAAAGGGCATTTTCCTGGCCAACTGCGGCTCCGAGGTCCTCGATATGGCAATCGATCTCGTAGCACCACGAGACATCGAAGAAGTGCCATGGGCAGACCTGCTGCAAATCCTGGAAGACCACTATGCCCCAACAGGAACACCGGTGGCGAACCGTTTCACCTTCCATCAGAGGGACCAGATGGAAGGTGAGACTATCAAGGAATTCGTGGCCGCCCTACGCCAGATCGCAGCCAGCTGTGAGTTCGACCACGTGGACAATGCCATCGCTGACCGCGTGGTTTTCGGCATGAGGGACAGAGGCCTGCAGAAGAAATTCCTGAGCAGGAAGAAACTCGTGCTCAAGGATGTGGTGGAGGAAGCCACCGCATCCGAAATCTCGGAGAAAGCAGCTGCCGCAGTAAGCAGAGCAAAGGGAACCCACAAGATTCGCTCCACAGTGCAATCATCAACAGAGGATTCCACAGCTGGATCTGAGTCGGAGGGGGAGTCCACCGTACACAAAGTATCCAGACCCCCAAGGCAGGAAACCGCCCAACGGAGCTACAAGGGGGAGCGCTGCGCCAGCTGCAGAGGGGACCATGCCAGGGTGACCTGCAAGTGGAGAGATGCGACCTGCCGATGCTGCAACAGAAGGGGTCACATCGCCGAAGCTTGCAGAGCCGAGGAACCAGCCCCAGAGCCCTCCAGCCACCGTCCCCGCGAGAATCAGAAGGAGTACCAGAGATCATCCAAACGGTCCTCTGGCCCTTTTCCAGACGCAGAGACGACGAGTTTCCCCGGAGTGGAGCGGTCCACCAGACGACCATCGCACACACGACTTCAGACAATGCCACCAAGTTCCACGTGACCATCCACGTGGAAGGAGCACCCTGCAACATGGAGGTAGACTCTGGCTCAGTCTACTCCATCATGGATTGGCAGCAGCTGAAGCGCCTGCATCCCAGCATCACCAAGCGAGAGCTGAAGCCACTATACTCCAAGCTCATCAACTTTGGGGGAAACCCCATCGGAGTGTTAGGAAGAGCCTACATCCGAGTCACCTACAAAGAGTTCGAAGGCAAGCTCCCCATCACCGTCATGAAGGACAGCCGACCGAACCTGCTAGGAGTGGAGTGGTTCAAGCCGCTGGGGCTTTCAATCGAAGGCATCAACCAAATTCGCAGGGACGAACTCGACAACCTCATCGAAGAGTTCAAGGAAGTCTTTGATGGTAAGCTGGGGAAATTTGTGGGGAGGCCAATCTCTTTCAATCTGGACAAGGGAATCACCCCAATTAGGCTCAAGCCCGCCGAGTTCCGTTTGCCCTGCGGCCCAAAGTAGACGAGCAGCTGGATAAGCTGATCGCCCAGGGCGTCCTGGAACCGATCGATCATGCTTCATGGGAGACCCCCATAGTGACCCCACTGAAGCATGATGGGTCTGTGCGCATCTGCGCCGACTACCGTTGTACCATCAACAAGGCGTTGGCACAGAGCGCATACCCAGTCCCAGTGGTGCAATACCTGCTGCATTCCCTGGGATCTGGATCAATTTTCGCGAAACTGGACCTGGCCCAGGCTTACCAGCAACTGCCAGTAGACGAAAAAACGGCGGAGGCTCAAACAATTGTCACGCACAGGGGGGCATTCAAATGTAACCGCCTCCAATTTGGAGTCAGCGCTGCCCCCGGCATCTTCCAATCCATGATGGAACGCCTTCTCCAAGGCGTTCCAGGGGTGGTGCCTTACTTCGACGATGTGCTCATCTCCGGTGACTCAAGAACTCAACTCCTTGAAAGGCTCAGGCTTGTCCTGCAGCGATTCAAGGCCAAGGGCTTGAGGGTCAGGCGGGACAAGTGCATCATAGGAGTACAGGAAGTCGAGTTCCTGGGCTACCTCATTGATAGCACAGGCACCCACCCCACCAAATCAAAAGTGGAAGCAATCCATGAGGCTCCAAGCCCAAAAAACAAAACGGAGCTTCAGGTTTTCCTTGGGTTGCTCAACTTCTACGCCATTTTCTTAAAACAGAAAGCCACAGTTGCTGAGCCGCTCCACCGCCTGCTGGGGAAAGCGGCTTCCTGGAAGTGGGGCCAGGAAGAGGAAGCAGCGTTCCGGGCCATCAAAGGACTATTGACGTCCAAAAGCGTCCTCATCCAATACAGCGAGACACTGCCCATCAAGCTGACTTGTGATGCGTCTCCATACGGGGTGGGGGCAGTCCTCAGCCATGAACTGCCCAACGGCACGGAAGCCCCAATTGCCTACTTCTCTAAGACAATGTCCGGCGCGGAGCGTAACTACAGTCAGCTGGACAAAGAAGCCCTGGCCATCGTGGCTGGAGTGAAGCGCTTCCACGAATACCTCTACGGAAGACGTTTCACCATAGTCACCGACCACAAGCCACTCCTGGGACTCCTCGCAGGCGACCAACCCACCCCGACCTTCATGTCCCCACGGATGATGAGATGGGCCATCTTCCTAGCCGGCTACTCCTATAGGCTCGTGCACCAGCCAGGCACAGCCATAGGAAACGCCGACGCGCTCAGCAGATGCCCGTCGAGGAATCCAGTCGAAGACCTAGCCCCCACGCTCCATCTACTCCATATAGATGACGACGCCAGCTGTCCTGTGTCATCCGCAGACGTGGCCGTCCACACCCAAAAGGATCCCACACTCCGCCAAGTGAAGTCCTGGATCCTCAGAGGGTGGCCATTGGAAAAGCCAGAGGAGAAATTCAGCCCGTTCGCCCAGGAAACAAAAGGAGCTGTCCACCATAAAAGGCTGTCTGCTATGGGGAGACAGGGTGCTGATTCCAAGCACTCTGCAACGGCGGACGCTAGAAACGCTGCACAAAGGGCATCCGGGCATC
This sequence comes from Arizona elegans, assembly GCA_022577455.1. Taxonomy (NCBI): domain Eukaryota; kingdom Metazoa; phylum Chordata; class Lepidosauria; order Squamata; family Colubridae; genus Arizona; species Arizona elegans. Next base: position 33,070,805 of record JAKOOJ010000006.1, read on the forward strand.
GTCCGCATGAAGGCCCTGGCACGGAGTGGCCCTCCATGGACAAAGACATTGAGCAATGGGTCTCCAGATGCGACCCGTGCCAAGAAGTTCGCCCAGCGCCGCCGCAATCCGAAGTCGCGAAGTGGGAGACCCCCAGCAACCCCTGGTCGAGGATCCACATTGACTTCGCGGGTCCGATGCAAGGGCGACACCTCCTCATCGTGGTAGATGCCTTCTCCAAGTGGCTCGAGGTGGTGCCCATGGCATCTACCACAACTGAAGCGACGATCCGAGCCCTGCGCCGTCTGTTCGCCACACATGGACTACCGGACGTGCTGGTCTCGGACAACGGCCCCCAGCTCACATCCCTGACCATGGAGTCCTTCCTGGCAGGACTGGGCATCCGCCACGCCCTGTCCGCCCCTTACAGGCCGGCCGGAAACGAACAAGCAGAACGCATGGTCAGACTGACCAAAGAAGCCCTCATCAAGATGGGCCCGGGAGACTGGCAAGAATGCATAGACAACTTCCTCCTCACCCAGCACATCACGCCACATGCCACCACCCACAAGAGCCCCGCCGAACTGATGATGGGCAGAAGGTTGAGGTCACCATTGGACCGGCTGCACCCCCAATACAGCCCGGAAGTGACCGCAACCGCTAGCCGCCCGCTTCGCGCCTTCAGCAACGGAGATTCAGTTTTCGCGCTGAATTTCAACGGCTCTCCCAAGTGGCTGAAGGGGAAGATTGCCAGCACAACCGGCCCCAAATCCTACACCGTCGAGTTGGAAGATGGACAGGTCTGTAGACGGCACATCGACCAACTCCGAAAAAGGTGGGGGGGCACACGAAAACCAGCCGGACGAGGGAGGCCTACAACACCCCAACGAGGTAGGCCTCCAACACCCCGGCGAGGTAGACCTACCACACCCAGAGGAGGTAGGCCTACAACACCCCGGCGAGGTAGGCCTACGACACCCCAACGAGGTAGGCCTACCACACCCCTGCGAGGCAGAACAGCGCCATTCCGACGAGGTCGGCCCAGCCCACTACCAGGTACTGTCACGTCGGCAGTCCAGTGAGGTAGACCGGGGCCAACCGCACGGGGGATGGCAACACCAACCCAGCCAGGTGGGCACCCGGCACAACAGGGCCAGGGAACACCAACCCAGCCCGCAAGTAGACCGGGACCTGCCCAGAGGAGGAGCAGCGCACCCAACCAGTGACGGCAGCCATCACCAGCCCAGCCAGGGAGATCGCAGTTCCAGGCGAGTAGACCGGGACCCAGCCAAGACGGGCACCCCACTACCCATGGGCGAGGGTGGCACACGACTCCCCGGCGAGAGGGACCCCCGCCCATCGCAGAAGACAACCTGGAAACAACAACCCAACCAGGAGGACCCCAGGCACCACCTGACGGTAGACCAGGGACTAGGGGGAAGGGAAAGCCGACAACAACCCGGCCAGGGAGACCTACACCACCCCGGCAGGGGAGACCTCCGCCGCCCCACAGAGGTAGCCCCGCAACAACATCCCGACCAGGTCGATCACCGCCAACCAGATGGGGGAGACCTACGCCAGCCCAACCAAGGGGACCAACGCCACCCCTGCGAGGTCGGACAGCACAACGCAAGCCAGCACCACCCGCAGACGGCGGACCAGGCCCGAGGGCACCGAACGGAACCACCACCCGAACGGCAGCAAGCCGGACCGCGACCGAACCACAGCGCCCGGGGAACCAGGGAGGAGCAAGCAATGGACTTACCGAGACTTAAATGCTCTTCCCGGGTCGAAACCGAGCAACCGAGACGAGGCAATAGATCCACAGGCCAGGAGGAAGACCATCAGAACCAGCCATCCAAGGTCTGCGGTCCGGCCGGAGGCGCTGGGGGTGACCCCGCTCACTCAACAGCCGAACCAAGCCCGGTTCCGGAGAAGGAACCAGGAGACGAAAGAGCCCTGTCCGTCCAGGCCGGAGACAGAGAAGAAGTGGGACTGCGCAGGTCAGCTAGGGTGCCGAGGCGTCCTACGTACCTGCGCGATTACGTGACTTTTGTGGACGAGATTGACAGTTCGGACTAAGGGGGGAGGAATGTTATGTCCTTATAAGGACATCCGCCCTGATTGGCTGCTAGCCATCGGGCGGGAGATTTGAATCCCTGGCAAGGGGCGGTGCGTCTGCCGGGAGCGAATATAAGGAGAGCTCTGGCAGCACACCGGCAGTCTTGCTACTGTTTCTGTTCTTAATAAAAGTTACTTATGTAACGAGCTGGTCACGTCTTCCATTCCTGTGCCGATCTAACAAATTCCACCCTGGAAATTCCCCCAATTCCCAACAGAAATACCCCTCAAAAACATCAATTGCGTACTTCCTTTAATTAATCAGGGCAAGTTGACCCAAGAGCATATTAAACACTTTCTCAAGAACACAACTTCCTCAAGAACACAGGAAACATACAATTCCTTTCTCATGTTCTTAAATGTCAGCTAAATTATATAATCAGGTTATACAAGGTAAAACAAAGCCTTAACATGATTTTAAAATGGCGTAACTCAGGTTATGCTTTTACAGGAATAATTCTTATTTTTCTCACAGTTAGCTTATTTAAAGAGGAAACGCTTCTGGTGTGAACGTCACACCCCCTGGAAGGCTTGGTCGCTCTCTTAGAGTGGGCTGCCTGCAAACAGTTGAGATAATTTTGAAGATTTTCGAAGCCTATCCTTCAGTAGCTTTTGAGTTTGGAAAAACGGTTAACAGAGTAAAAGCTACGGCTTTCTTGCTCGATCCTTTCCCCTCCTCCTCAGGCAAAGCTGCTGCTCTAATCCATTGTCTAAAACTGGGTTGTGTGAACCGATCCACCTCCGAGTGTTTACCCTGCCTCACTAGGGGTAAACTAAGAGTGGCTGGCAGGGTTGGGAGAAAGAAGGGAGAAGGGAGAGAGTTTGGATCGGTTTCCTGCCCCCCCCTCCAGCCCTCCCGTCTTTTCCTCTGCTTGAGAAATGGCTGCGAGAGGGCTTGTTTAGCTGGCTCAGATAGGATTAGGTACCAGACTGGGGGAAGCCGCAGTGAATTCTAGGCTGGCAGTCTGGCTGGGGGGAGGGTGGGTGAGAGAGCAAGACAACCTCTCGTGTTTCGGTGGCATGGGGCTCTGAAAGTGCAAAAGAGAACAGCCGTCGAGAGAAAGGTTTTTCGGCAAGCTATGCAGAGCCGCCTTTTACTTCCAGCAACTGGAGGAAGGTGCTTTTCTTGGCAGCATGGCTGGACGTTGCCCAGAGTGCAAGGCTGGCAAGCCGTTTGAGCCGGCAAAGTTTACTACAGGAGGCTTTCCAGGCAAAAATGGGCCGGGGGTGTATGAAGCGCATGTGCAGGGCGCGCACATGCACAATGCAGAAGCGCATGTGCAATGCGGGGGTGCGTGTGCACATGCACAATGCAGGGCGCATGCGCAGGAGTGGGGGTGTGCGCGCATGTGCAGGGGGAGTTCGCATTGCATTATGGGTGCTGGCACGCACGCACGCTGTTGCACGCGCGCGCACACACTTCTGGCACACAACAAGAAAAAGGTTCGCCATCACTGGTATAGGGTCTCCTGGTTGAGCAGGGGGCTGGACTAGAAGACCTCCAAGGTCCCTTCCAGATTCTGTTCTGTTCTGTTCTGTTCTGTTCTGTTCTACTCTACTCTACTCTACTCTACTGTACTCTACTCTACTCTATTCTTTTCAGAGTACATTTGTCAATCCCAGCACAAAGTACCTACGAATATTCACAGCTGATCAATATTGACTTCTTACTTAGCTAAAGAGAGATGACTTATCTATTAGTTAAATTATTACCAAAAAAGATATCCTATTGCTGCCTAACTTTGATTACTTGTATGATCAGATCGGTAGAGCAGAAGGAAAGCATGAAATAGAAAAATTAACACTTAATCAATCATTTTATTAAATAATATTTGAGACAATGCTGTGATAGCTAGTGCTATAATAATCAATTAACAACCAGGTGGCCATTTATTTATTTATTTATTTATTTATTTATTTATTTATTTATTTATTTAATTTGTATACCGCCCTTCTCCCAGAAGGGACTCAGGGCGGTGAACAGCCAAAATTAAAAAACATACAAATACAAAAGTTAAGATAATTAAAAAGAATTAAATCACTAGCTTCCCAACTTAAAACCCCCAAATCCATAAAATTTAAAATCCCAATTTAAAAACCATTTAGGCTAGGCTGGCTTGATGGAATAAAAACTTCTTCAGGGCTTTACGGAGGTCCGGGATCAATCGTATTCCAGGAGGCAGCTCATTCCACAGGGTGGGTGCCCCCACAGAGAAGGCTCTCCCCCTGGGGGCCGCCAGCCGACATTGTCTGACCGATGGCACCCTGAGGAGGCCCTCTCTGTGAGAGTGTATTGGCTGGTGGGAGGTTATCGGTAGCAGCAGGCGGTCTCGCAAATACCCTGGCCCTAAGCCATGGAGTGCTTTAAAGATGAGAACCAACACCTTAAAGCGCACCCGGAAGACCACCGGGAGCCAATGCAGCTCGCACAGGAGAGGTGTTACGTGGGAGCGCCACGTCGCTCCCACAATCACCTGCGCGGCCGCATTCTGCACCAGCTGGAGCCGCCAGTTGCTCCTCAGGGGGAGCCCCATGTAGAGAGCGTTGCAGTAGTCCAGGCATGATGTGACCAAGGCATGAGTGACTGTGCACAAGGAGTCCCGATCCAGAAAGGGGCTCAACTGGCGTATCAGGTGAACCTGATAAAAAGCCCCCCTGGCCACGGCCGTCATATGCTCTTCTAAAGACAGCCGTGTGTCCAGGAGGATGCCCAAGTTGTGAGCTCCCTCTGTGGGGGTCAGTGACTCACCCCCAATAGCCAGCCCTGGCACCAGCTGGCTATACCGGGACGCCGGCATCCACAGCCACTCAGTCTTGGAAGGGTTGAGCCGAAGCCTGTTCCTCCCCATCCAGACCCGCACGGCCTCCAGACACTGGGACATCACTTTGAGGGCATCATTGGGGTGGTCTGGGGTGGAGATGTACAGCTGAGTATCATCAGCGTACAGATGGCATCGCACCACAAAACCACGGATGATCTCACCCAGCGGCTTCACATAAATGTTGTTACATTTATAGCTGGCTGGAGAATTCTGGGAGTTGAAGTTCACAAGTCTTAAAGCTGCCAAGTTTGAAGACCTCTGTTCTAGTCCAACCCCCTGTTCAGGCAGGAAAACTGAGGATGCCAAATCTGAGTGGAGGGCCTGGGAAAGGTGTCAGAATAATACTTAGAAGGGACCTTGGAGGGGACCCTATACCATTTCAGAGAAATGGCTATCCAGTCTCTTCTTGAAAACCTCCAGGGTTGGAGCGCCCAGAACTTTTGAAGACAAGCAGTTCCATTGGTTAATTGTTCTCACTGTCAGGAAATTTCTCCTTAGTTTTAGGTTGCTTCTCTCTTTGTTCAGTTTCCAGTCATTGCTTCTTGTTTTGTCTTCTGCTGTTTTGGAAAATACATTGCCCCCACTTTTTTCTGGCAGCCCTTTAACAGCCTGTTACCTATCACACTCTTGGGCAAAGCATGTGAGCCATTTCCTCCTTTCAGTGGTCCATGAAAGTACATCTATAGTATGTAGATGCAGATAATAAAGTCAAAAAAGTGAATAACATTTTACAGAACTATAAATACATTGAGGCCAGAGGTGACAAGGAGTAGCTGGGAGGGGAGGGGCTGGGCAAAGCGCCCCTTGACATGAATGATGTCGAGTTGGCCATGACCACCTAGTCACATGACCACCCGGCCATGCCCACCCAATCACATGATCACCCAGCCACACCCACCAAGCCCACAGAACTGTTTGTTAAAAAATTTGAATCCCACCACTGCCTCTTTCCATGAATCTGGCATTTTAGCCTTCAATAATAAGTCAATAAATAAGTACAACATTACATTACTAATCACGTCTTGTAGTGTTTTGTACAGTTCAGCTGGTAAACCATCCGGTCCTGGTACTTTTCCACTTTTTTGTCTTTTTATTGCTTCTGTTAATTCCATCATTGTTATTCTTTCTTCTAGCATTCCTTTATATTGTTCTAATATTTTAATTAAATCTGATTTTTCCAGGGAACTTTGTATCTCCTCCTCAGAGACCTTCTCTTGATAGTAAAGTTTTTCATAATATTCTTGAATTACTTTCTTTTTTTCTTCAGTTCTATATTGTAATTTCCCTTCTCCATCTTGTCAATATTTTATAGTTTTTTTCTCCTTCTCTTTTCTTAATTTATATGCTAGCCATCTTCCTGGTTTATTTGCATTTTCAAATAAATTCTGCTTTGATGCTCTCAATTGGTTTGCTAATGATTCTTGTTCATTTAGAGTTATTTCATGTTTCTTCAATTCCATCAATTTCTTATTTTTTTTATTTTGAAGATCTTTCTGGAACTCTTTTTCCAGGCTTTTATATTCTTCTTCCAATCTTGCTTGCTTCTGTCGTTTCTTTTTGTTCTTTTTTCCCAAGTATGTTATTGCCAGACTTCTGATATATGCTTTCATTGTATCCCATACATTCTGAAGTGATGTATCCTCCTTTTTGTTTATTTTAAAGAATATTTCCAATTCTTTTTCCACAAATTTCTGAAACTCTTTTTCATTTAATATTGTTGTATTCAAAGTCCATCTTGTCTTTTTCTTTTGCCCTTTCCATATTATTGTCATTGGGCTATGTTCTGCCCAGATATTTGAGTCAATATTTACTTCTTGCACTGCTTCTATAAGTCCAGTTGACAGCCATATCATATCCTTGACCACGATAAGTGTCTATTTGAATAAAAAGTATATTGGCTCTCTTTCAAGTGTTTTTGTCTCCAAATGTCCTGAACACTTAGTTCTTCTATCATTGTAAAAAGGAATTTTGGTATCTTTTAGATTTTTTATTTATCTTCACTGTTTTGTAATCCAAATCTGCATCTGTTACAGCATTGAAAGCACCCATTATACATATATTTTCATAATCTAGTTCTATAATTTTCCTGTGTAATCACCGATAGAATTCTTCCTGTTTTTCATTTGGTGCATATAATGCTATCAAAAGTATTTGTTTAAAGTTCATTTTTATTTCCATCATCAAAATCCTGCCTTCCTCGTCTTCAAAAATTAATTTAGGTTCTAATTTTTCTTTAATATACAATACCAACCTCTTTTACTTTATTGTATCAGTGATGTAAATAGAACTCCTAATTTTGGGTATTGTAATAATTTTAAATGTTTTCTAATATGAACTTCTTGTAGACATATAATAGCCATCTTCAAGCTGTTTAATTTACTCAATATTCTATTTCTTTTTATCACCACATTCAGTCCATTTACATTTAAGGATATTGCTTTTATTTCTTCTTCCATATTTACTTGTTACTAGTTACTTGTTACTAGTTTTTAATTTCATCACCCTAGTCTCTCTTTGTTCCAATGGGTCTTTAGATCTCGCCCCTTCTCTTAGGGCCCTTTCCTCTCTTGCTTTTTCATCTTCATCCTTTTCTTCATCCTTTTGTAACACCTACAGCTCCCAAATCTTCTTCCAATGGTCCACAAAATTGTTGATAAAATAATTTCGCTTTCCCAATCGAATCAAGTCTGTGTCTTTGTTTTTGCCATGTCACCATAATTCCTTCAGGTATTAACCATCTAAAGCTCACTCCTTTGGATATTAAGAATTTCATTAGAAATTGGTATTCTCTCTTCAGATCTCTAACTCTTCTAGGTATTTGTCGTAAAATCACAAGTTCTTTATCCTTGTGTTTCAGTGCTGTGAACCTTGCTGCTTGTAGTATCTCTGTTTTCATTGCCCTTTTTGTAAATCGTTCATGCACTTCTCTTGGTAATTTATTCCTTATTGCATATCTGGTATATACTCAACGCTTTTAAAGATCTCATTTAAAATCTTTTCCTTGGATTGTTCCAAGGCTTCAGCCAAAATCTCTGCAATTACCTCTGGTAAATTTTCTCCTTTTTCTTCTTCTATATTTTGGAATCTTAAATAGAATTCAGAACGTTCCATCTCCAACAGGATAATTGTTCTCTTTTGTGATTTGTCTGTTAAAACCAAATTTTCTTTTAATTCCTCAACATTTTTCTCTGTCATTTCTGCTTTTTCTTCTACTTTCTGGATTCTGTCCTTGTTCTTTCCCATCATTTCTTTCATTTCTTTTAATTCCTGTTTTATATAATCATGAAGTGATTGCATAAAATTTCATAGTTCCATCATCTCTGAAGTTTTCTGTGTTTCTGTTACTGATGTTTCTTGATGCTGGATGCAAATGAGCTGTAAATTTCTTCATTTCCACTTTTCCAAATAGTTTATAATCCACTTGTGGTTTGGTTATAGTTCAAATATCTAATTCAACCAATGATTGAATTAGCAAAAATAGAATAAAATAGCATAAAATAAAATAAAAAAGGTCTCAAACCATCTCCACCCTTCAAAGATGTAAAGAAAAATAAAAAGTAACAAGCTGAGGGGGGGGGAGAAAGAAAAATGATCCAACTGTCTCAAAAAAAAGTAAAAAAAAGTTTTAAAATCAAAATCAAAAATCAAAGTCCATGGGAAAATCACTTTGGCAAAAAAAGGAAAAAAAGATTAAAATGTTAAGAAAATTTCTTCTGACTCTTCAAGTCTTAATCCACAGAATACAATACTTAAAAAACCAATTCCATTAAGTTTAATAAAAAATCTGTAACCAAAGAGAGAGAAAAAATAAAAAGACAAGCTAAAGGCGCTTTTTTTAAGTTCTCAAAGCAAAGCTAATCAGCCTCCCCCCCAAAAAAATAAAAAGTTACAATCCACAAGGCCGAGAGAGAAAAAAAAAATTCCAAAGCAAGTTTAGAGTCTAATCTTCACTCTCCACAGCTGTTCTATTATCTTCTTGTCAAAATGTCAAGGTCAGTTATTTGCTAGGTTTTCTTCAAAATACATATGTCTTTCTTTTGCTTTTTCATCTGCCACTAGATGGCACTGCAGGTTAACTTTTCATCTCAGCTCAGTACTTTCGATACTTTCACTTCTTTAAACAAAGTATCATTTAAGCAATCAGCATTGTAACAGTCCATTAAAAAAAAAAGTGTATTCCATTCAGTTCATTCAAAACCTCAATATCCAATTGTTTTTATAGTCTTCAAGTCTTCTTTTTTCTTTTTTTTCAATAAAAATTTAATAAAAATGTAATAGGCTTTCAGTCGTGCATTCCTTGCCGCCCAAATTTCCAGATGTGAGTGCAGGTACACACCCGCGCCCACTCCTCACTCTTAGCCAATCTTCTCCACCCTATAGATCTTCCAGATAAATTAAAGAGAAACTTTCTAAACAATCAAATCAAATCGACCTCACCTCGATGTCACAGGCTGGTTCTTCACTTTCTCTTTTGTTGCAGCCACCCCAGCTTCTTAGTGACTTCTAAGTCACTTTCCCTAAGTGTCCGATTGGAGGAGCTTCTTCCGGTCTTTCCAGGGAGTTTGCAATCTCCCTGAGTTGACCGGTACGTGCTCCTTTTGTTGGTCATCTCTACAGGACGACTTAGGTCACAGAAGACCCTTGGACAGTGGGGATATCGATGAATCTTTGGGAGCCACCAAAGAGTCCATCATCCCACTGCAATGCTGGCCACGCCTTCTCCAGCGAGGATTGTATTTGTGCAAAGATGGAAAGCAGAGAATATCCCTTCAGAAGGAGAAGTAATCAAGAAAATTTTAGACTGTGCAGAAATGAATAGATTGACTTTGATAATTAAAGAAAGAGAGGATACGGAATATTTTAAGAACTTTACCATTGGTTAGAGAAGAGATATAGATAAATGTATTAATAGTAAACAGGAGAATGTTATAATTGAATTGTGGGGAGAATGTTGTAACAAAGGAATGGAAAATATTAAGAAAGGATGAAGATAGGAAGATCAAGGAGAAACCCTAAGCATTGCAGCGATACTGGTTGGGGAATAGCGAAGCTCTGTGAGCTTCGTGAAAACCCAAACTGACAAACTCGGGGGGGTCTTTGGACCAATCCATCTTGTAAGGACAGGGGAGAGAGAGAGGAGCACCTTGGAAGACCAAGAGGAATAGGCAAGTTTCCTCGAAAGGTCAGAGGCAGCTCTTTGACCTGATGGCGGGGCAGCGGCCATTGAAACAGCTGCTACCAGCTGGGGCAACCAGATTAAGAATTGAGCAGGAGCAGTGATGAAACAGAGTATTGTTACCAAATGAGTGATTGGCCAACTCATAGGTAAGAAGAAATTTTTTTAAAAACTTTAAAAGAGGTCCCAACCTGAAATAAGTGGTTAATTGGCATCCGGGAATTTAAATTGAAGGGGGAAAAAATTAAAAAGGAACTTTAAGAAGGAAAGCCCTAAAAGGAGAACTAACCACCTAGATTTAAATTGGACTTGGAAGAAATTAAGAATAATATAAAGAAAAGGAAATTGAGAGAAAGCATTTATTTAATAAAAAAAGGAACTAATTGGAGAACAAGAAGCACTACTTTTGTGGATTTGCAATTGATACTTTTGCCTGGGGACTTGTGGATTGGAGAGAGTCATCTGCTGGTGGAAAAGAAATATTGCACTTAAATCAGTGTGAGAAGCCACATGAGGAGTATTTGTTTAAACAGTTGCACTAAGATTACAGAAAGAAGTTAAAAGAATAAAATCTCGAACTGGGAAGGCTTAAAGGACTATCTGAAATTGGATATTATTTGGAAAGAAGAAAGAAAAGAAAAAAGAAATCAAATGGACTTGAATTTGAACTATATAATAAGTTAAAATAAAAACTATTTTTTCTTAAACTGAAATTATGGAAAATTGGGAGTATGAGTATGAGGTGTTGAGGGAGATGTTGTAAAAGGTGTGAGAAGCATTTAAGGGAAACAAAGAAGTGGAAGATTGGATAGAATATAAAAAGAAAGGAAGAGAAAAGATAAATGAGAAGCAAGAATATAATGTTGGAAAGAAAATAATTGAAGGAAAAATATAGATGATCACACTGAGATTAACAGTGATAAAATAAAAATAGATGGGGGGAATATCTCTCAAAAAGAAGAAAAGAGAAGGAAATGGGAAAAGAGTAAGGGGGAGAACTAAAAGGGTAATAAAGTTAAAAATTAGAGAAAAGATGCAGGAAGGAGGATACAATAAACACAAAAAGAAGAAGAGGAAGAAAAAAATAAGTGAATGGGAGAAAGGGGAGAAAATATTAAGAAGTGGAAATCAGGAGAGCTTAAAAGAAAATGGTTAAAAGGGGAAAGAAAAAAAATGTAGTAGAAAGGAATCAAAGCAGTAATATGTTGATTTAAGGGAATGGCATTAGTAGTAAAAGTTGTATGTAAGAAATAAACTGAAATAAATATATAGATTACTGTAAAAGGGAATGCTTAATTGAAATTAAGACATAAAATTGAAATGAAAGTAAAGAAATGTGTGCTAAAGATTGAAAAAACAAAGGAAATTGAAAGTAAGAAATGAAATTGAAATGTTAAATAAATGATGTAAGAAAATTTTGTAAGTAGACAAGCAGATACAGAATGGTTTATATGTAAAAATAGTTGGAAGTAATTGAAATATTAGGAAAAGAGAAAAATAATTATTGAAATGGAAATAAGAGGTGGAAAGTTAATTAAGTTGAAAGATTTTAAGCTAAATATGAAATAAGTTGAAATACAATGTTAAGAATTTTAAAATATGATGGGAATTTTGAGGAATATATGCAATAAAGGGAGAGAAAAACGGGGATGCCTGGACACCATAAAAAAATAAGCACTGAAATTGAAAATGAATACAGCAATAGAGAGAGACATAAGAAGGAGTAGGGAGATCAAAGGAAGAGAGAATGAGAGAGAGGAACAGAAGAAAAGGAAGAGGAGAGGAATTTAATTTAGAGAGGAACTCTAAATTAGAAGTTTCTAAATTAGAAAGTTCTAAATTAGAAAGAGAAAAATAATAATAACAAAAAGGAAAAGAACTTTCACTAAGTGTAGCCAAAAGGAGGTTTAGAAAAAATAACTCAAAAGAAATGCAATATATCTATATCTTGAAAAATGTCTTATTAAGGTACTCAGTCCAGTCTCTCTCTTCCAATTATAAATAGTTATTTCCTTGCTTCACTTTCATTTCCAACGGGTGTATAATCAGCTCAAAACTTTCACTTACCACTTCCGGACGGGGGGAAAGAGTAACAATTCTCTCCCTCCTACTCTCTGGAGTCTCCCTTCTTTGCAAAAATATTTTGGTGAATTTAGTTTAGGTTCTGGGTAGAAATTAGGCAATCCTTACCCCAATCTGATACACTGATTCTTTTCCACTTTTCTTCATGATTGCTTGTTCCAGCTGTCAGAGATCTGGTTAAGCCATTAATGACCGTCTTCTTCTCCACCTGTCAGGAAGATTTTCCTGTATCCAGCAAAGTGGACCGCCATCCACTTGCAATCTATGGGAGCAATTCCTTTCCTGTCACCCCTACAAGGTGAAGTTTGGCTCCGAAGACCCTCCAGGCAGGCAGAAATCAGTTGGGCTTCATGGAGCCCCCCCCTAGCCACAGCTGTCCTGCTCCAATGACAAACTGGAAGTTCTGGGGATATTTCTTCATAACCAAACAAAAGTGTATTTTCTGTGCAATTCATACCCCTTGCTCCCTGGATCTGGATGTCACAAAGCAAAGCCCACATTTTGTAATTATCTCCCATGCTTTGTTTTGACTGGCAGAGTTCTGCAGGAGGCTGAGTTCTGTCATTCCCCTGGCCATGCCCCTAGCCACGCCTACCCAGCCATGCCCACCTAGCCGGTCATTAGGGCAGAGAACTGGTTGTTAAATTATTTGAATCCCACCACTGCTGCTATGACAGTTAAGCATATTATTAAAGTGAACTATCTGGCAAATAACTTCTACTTTGCCTTTATGTTTTCAGCACTATATACTGCAATCATGTTTCTTTAAAAACTAGACAGAACATTTCAGAGCAAAATATCCTCAACTTTTTTTCTGTTCCTATATTTATGTATTGTACAGGCATTCTTAAATTCACAATCTATAACTACACAAACACATAAAGAAAACAATAGGTCAATATGTATAGCATAATAGTAAAGCAAATGTGTTTGTTGAATTACACTGCGGAGCAACTGCCATCTAAAACAGGATTTTCTCTGATGTGGAGTGATGTAATCAGCTAATAGTAAGTGGGAAGGAGTGAGGTAGCTCACATGGTTAGAACACTGGTTGACAATCAGTAAGCCCATGTTTAAAACCTGAGTGCTGCTAAGTGATGGGGTGATTTCCTGTCATTCACTTCAGCTCCTGCCCACTTAGCAGTTTGAAAGCATGCAAACATGAGTAGATAAATAGATACCACTGTGGTGGGCACATTAACAGGAAGGAGCCCCCAACCAGGCATTCCCCAGGCAATGGTGATATCGCTGGCTAATGCTTTCACCCTGGATGCATCTCAGTGCTTCCGACCTGAAAGCAGCAGCATGGTAAGTAGGACATAATTGTATTATAGTAAGCAGGCTGTATGGATGAATCCTCAGACTTATTTCCACAATTACAGGAAATTACAGACAATTGATCTGGGCTCCTTGGATGAAAAGCAGGATGAACTTAATCAACAAGTTAGAATAATTGAAAGAATAGAATACTAATGAAATATTCATTAGTATATATAATTTTCCTAGTCTTGGGTGTTCTAGCAACTTTCTGTGTTGTTTATGTTTATTGAAATCATTTTATTTCTTGCTCCATCCTCGTTCTTATTTGTTCATTGTTATTAGTTTTCTTGTATTTCTTGTTACTATTTGTGTTTTTCCCCTCGCTCCCTCCCTCTCTATTCATTCCCTTTCCAATCTTCTCTTTTCCTCTTGTTCTCCTTCAATTTCTTCCGTTACATTGTCTTCCTGCCTTTTACTCTCTGATTCCTCCCTGCTTTCTTGATCTTCTTCCAAGGCAAAATGATGTTCAAAAAATTCCTGGGCCTTGTCCAAAGTATCCATCTTAAATTTCTTCTCTTGCCGAGAGATTAAGATACCCTCCGGTATCAGTCATCGAAACATAACTTTATATTTGTTTAATTGTGATGTGAGAAAATTATAATTTTTCCTCTGGTCTCTTACTCATCTTGGAATTTGTTTGAGTGTTATTATCTCCTTTCCTTTATATAGTATTGCCTCATCTCTCATTTTTTTTTGTAGATTTCTTCCTTTATCGTTTTTTTGGTGAATCTAACATGCCCTTTCTTTGGCAATTTGTGCCTGCGTGCATAATTTGTGTGCACTCTGTAAACCTCACTGATGTCCCTTCATATAGAGTGTGTTGCTTCTGCCAGGATTTCTGCCATTATCTCTCCTAAATCTTCATCTTTATTTTCTGTGATATTCTGGAATCTATGGTAAAATGATGCTTTCTCCATTTCCAGATACACAATCGATTCTTCTAGTTCCCTACTAGTTGACATCTGTTTTTGTTCTGTTTTTGTTCAAATGTCTCTATTTTCTTATCTGTTTGTTCCATTTTTAATTCCACTTTTTGGATCCTTTGCTCATTCCTAAAAATATTCTATTGGATTTTTTCTATTTTATCATCCATTTTTAAAATATTGTCCTTTATTTTTCCCACATCAGATCTAAGGTCCTCATGATTTCTTTTTGTTTCCTCATGGTTATTCGCAACGGTTTCTTGTGTCTTGTTCATTGCCTCCTGGATCATTGCCAACACTGATTGAATATTTTGTATACTGGAAATGGAGCCTGCTTTATCTTTATCTGCTCCCAGCATGCTTTCTATCGACCTTTGCTGTGCTGGAGATGCTGTACGAGATACCTGATTTGAGGTTGTTTTCTTATTTATTTTGGTTTGTGCTTGTCATTTTTACTATTTGCTGCAACTTATTCCAAATTTTCATACAATAACTTACTTCTATTTCTTAAGTTTGTTACCTATAAGAGTCACTTAAATAGTTTTTAAATTTAACCTAAATAGTGCAATTCCTTAAATATCAAGATATATGTATAATACTATCACTATATCTGTATAAATATGTTTATCACTCTATAAGGCTTTATATTTTACTATATATATTCTATATCCCTCTATATACTTATTTAGGACTCTATAAATTTTTACTCTTATATACATTTATGAAAGAGAAGAAAAATGAGGAAAAATGATAAAACTCTAAAAATTCATTAATTTGTTAATAGTATAGTTAGCACTGTATATGTAATCAAATATAAAAGTAAGTAGATATGACTAACAATTACTTAGTATTCAAAATCAATAATCCATCTTATCTCAATTGTTAACAATTAATAATGAATAATCAACAGTTACTACTGATTAATTCTAATTAGAACAGTCAAATATTTATCATTAATCACTTGGTTTATGTATATATGTTTTGTTATTCTTCTTCCATACAGTCCTCTCTCACTCTTGCATCATTCTCTGTTCAGTCCTTTTTTTTCTCCCTTGTCTGTTGTTTAACCTCCACTTTGATTCTCTTCAAATATAGTTTTTACTGCCACTCTCCAAAAATGTCCAAGTATTCAATTTCAACAATTTTAGATAAAAAGTTCCAAACTCGTTATTTTCCAACTCTGCTTTGTCTATATTTCTGTTAAATCCACCACTTCTCCAATCACCACTCCAGTTCCACCACTCATTATCTCTTTTCCAATCTTTAAAGCCTTCTGTCAGTTTCACAGTCCTGGTCCAATGCCCCATCTTCTAGAAGATCTATTTATTTTATAGTCAACACCTCTCTCAAAACTCAAAATATATCCATTGGAATTTTCTTCCTTCTCTCACCCGATCTCTCACCTTTCGTGCAGTCACTGCCTGTCAAAGTTCTTTCTTCCGCTCCTCTTCCTTTTCATTGCCGTGTTTATTTGGCTGAATTTCTGCCACTGGTTTTGGAGTCTCAATCTCTCTGCTCCCCCATTCCACAATATAACTGTACCTCCCTTTTTAAAAAAAGTCTCTTCACGTACCATTGCAAGCTGTTGGTTCAATTTTCGCTTCCAACTGTCAGCGCTTCGAGGCAGCCAAAATGGCTGGTTTTGTTCCCCACCAGAATTAAGAGGTTTCTCCTGAACCTTCAGGACAATTGCTTTCCCCCCTGAGGTCCTTGAAGATTCCTCTTTTTTCTATCAATCTCTCCGGATTGATAGTGCCTATTTAGGTTTCCTGGCTGGGAATATTTGAGCTACAAGAATGGAGCCCCATTCTCTTGCTCCATGACGCTGACATCACCGCCGGACATCACGATTGTTATCATGAATAGAAGAATATGGGAAGGTAGCAGGACTCAAAATTAATAGGCAAAAAACAAAGGCACTATTGGAAAACATTACAAAACAACAAGAGAAAGAATTAGAAGACAGAATGGGTATACAAATGTCAAAAAAAATAAAATATTTAGGAATATGGCTAACAAATAAAGGATCATCGATTAGAGAAGACAATTACAACAAATTAACAAGACATATAAAGAAAGATCTAGAAATCTGGAGCAAACTACAGTTATCATTTCTAGGGAAGATAGCCTCAATCAAAATGAATATGCTATGAAGAATGCTATTTTTATTTCAAGTGATACCTATAAAATTGGGGAAGAATTTTTAAAAAGATTTTAATAAACTTATAGCGAATTACATTTGGCAGGGGAAGAAAGCAAGGATCAAAATAAAACATTTACAAGACACTAGGGAGAGAGGAGGATTAGCAATCCCAGACTGGGAAACCTATTATAAAGCAACTTCATTGATGTGGATTAAGGATTGGATAGAACTGAAAAACAAAAGAATATTGTCAATATTCTACAAAGAGGATGGCATGCTTTCCTGTGAGAGGGAAAAAGTAGACAGCACGGATATTTTCAAGGACATTTGATCAGGGAAGCACTGCTACAGACATGGCAGGGGATAAAAAAAGAACCATTATGATAAAATTCCGGAATGGTTATTCACTATGGAGGCACAAATTTACCCAAATGCTTTAGATATTAGTAAAATGAAAACTTGCAAAGATCTGTTGAATAATCAAGGGGAATTAAGAACAAAACAAGAATTGAAAGAATTGGGTACAGACATTGATTGGTGGCCCTATATGCAAATAAAATCTAGATACAAGACAGATTTGGCACAATTTGGATTTCAAAAGAGAACATATGAATTAGATAAAATTCTCCATGGAACAAGGGACAAATTGATAAAAAAAAAACCTATAACTATTTATTAAGATACAAATTGGAAGAAGTGATAGTCAAAGAAAATATGATAATTTGGGTGAAAAAATTTGGATACAATATCGAATTAGATAAATGGGAGAAAATATGGAATATAAATTATAAACTAACAATGTCTGTACCCTATAAAGAAAATATATATAAAATGTTTTATAGATGGCATCTCCCACCTGCACCTGCATTTCCAACATAGCTGGGAGGTATTTGGAAACACCTGCCAGATTGGCAAAGATGTTTCCAAATACCTTCCTGCTATGTTGGAAATGTAAACATCAAAAAAGAACTTATTATCACATGTGGTGGTCCTGACATAAGGCAAAACAATTTTGGCAAATAATTAAAACACAAATAGAAGAAATTATAAATCAACAAATAGAAATGAGGCTGTAAACTTTCCTACTGGGAATAATCACTGCATCATATGAAAAAGAAATAAGATACTTAATCATTCACATAATTATAGCAGCACAAATAGTTTTCGCCCCAAACTGGAAAAACAATGACATACCATCAGAAGACAAGGTGATTAGAAAAATTATGGAGTGTGCAGAAATGGATAAACTCACAAAGGAGATACAAGAAAAAGATGAAACAGAATATTACTTAGTCTGGGAGAAATGGTATAAATGGTTGGAGGAGAAGGGGAGAAATGGGGGGGGACAAAAGAAAACTGAACAATGGTTAAATTAGGTGGAGGAATATGGAAACAAATGGGAAGATATAAACATTGTGGAAAGGAAATTAGGTACCTGTTTATGTTAAATGTAAATAAAATATTTAGATTAAGAGAATATATTATAACAATATATATATAATATACTAGAAATATATGTATAAAAGATATATTAATATAAGAAAGAGAAAATGTATAAATATGGATTATTGATGCGAAGATGTTGAAAAGAAGATGTAAATATCTGTTTTTGTTTGTTTTTAAAAGAAAGAATAGAATAGGATAGGATAGGATAGGATAGGATAGGATAGGATAGAATAGAATCTGGAAGGAACCTTGGAGGTCTTCCAGTCTAGCCCCCTGCTCAAGCAGGAGAACCAACAACATCTCAGATAAGTGACTGTCCAATCTCTTCTTAAAAACCTCCAGTGATGGAGCACCCATGATTTCTGAGAGCAAGTTGTTTCACTGGTTAATTGTCCTCATTGTTAGGAAGTTTCTCCTTAATTCCAGGTTGCTTCTCTCTTTGTTTAGTTTCCAACTATTATTTCTTGTCCTGTCCTTTGGTGGTTTGGAGAATAATTTGACTCCCTCTTCTTTGTGGCAGCCCCTCAAATACTGGGATACTCCTATCATGTCACCCAGTGGTGGGTTTAATTTTTTTTTACTACCGGTTCCGTGGGTGTGGCTTGGTGGTCGTGGCATGTCTTGGTGGGTGTGGCAGGGGAAGGATACTTAAAATCTCCATTTCGTCCTGCTCAGCTGGAACTTGGGAGGCAGAGAATAGATGGGGGTGGAGCCAGTCAGAATTTTTACTACCATTTCTCTGAACTACTCAAAATTTCCACTACCGGTTCTCCATAACTAGTCAGAACCTACTGAAACCCATCTCTGATGTCACCCCCCTAGTCTTCTTTTCTTTAGACTAGCCAGACCCAAAACCTGCAGCCGTTCTTCATATGGTTTAGTCCAGGGGTGAAACCTAAAATTTGTTACTACTGGTTCTGTGGGTGTGGTTTGGTGGGAGGGTGTAATGTGACTGGGTGGACGTGGCCAACTTTTTTTTTTTAGTTTGAAAAGCATTTTTCTACAACCTTAAGAGGTTGCAGAAAAAAATGCTTTTAGAAGCCTCTGACGATCAGGCAAGTCAGCTGGGATCGCCAGAGGCTTTTAAAGGCATTTTTTCCCTACAATCTCTTTGGCCGAAGGGGTTGCAGAAAAAAATGCTTTGAAAAGCCTCTGATGATCCCAGCTGAGCCACACAATCATCAGAGGCTTTTTTTTTTTTACTTTTAAAAGCATTTTTTCGGCCGAACAGGTTGTAATAGGGAGTAATTGGAGTTACAGAAACAGGAACATAAATCACTAACACAAATTAACAATGACTCATAAAGATAGATATATGAGTAAGATCAAACAGGGAAGAGTCAAAACACAAATAAGAACATACATTACTGTTGTTTATTTGACAATATATATTTGACAAAATGTATATTTGAAATCTTTGTTTACATGTTTTGTTCTGTATGTTTTGTTGTCACTAGTTCTGTTTTGTTTGTACTTTTAAACAAATAAAAATTTATTTAATTAAAAAAAAAAGAAAAAGAAAAATGCTTTTAAAAGTAAAAAAAACAGCCCCTGATGATAGCGCGGCTCAGCTGGGCATGGGGGGGGGATTTTTGCTACCAGTTCTCCGAACCACCTGCCGCCATCGCTACCAGATTGGGCAATCCGGTCCGAACTGGGAGCATTTCACCCCTGGTTTAGTCTCCAGGTCTTTGATCATCTTAGTTGCTCTTCTCTTAACTTTTTCCAAAGTCTCAACATCTTTTAGGTACTATGGTGACCAAAATTGGTTGCAATATTCCAGGTGTGGTCTTACTAAAGTTTTGTAAAGTGGCACTGATACTTCACGTGATCTTGATTCTATGCCTCTGTTTATACAATGCAGGATTTTATTAGCCTTTTTGGCTGCTGCTGCACATTGCTGGCTCATATTCAAGTGATCATCCACTAGGACTCCAAGGTTCCTCTCACACTGTTTTGAGCCAGGTCTCACCTAAATGTAAAACTTTGCTTTTCTCCCCATTTCGTTGGATAGGGCCAGGGGTGGGTTTTACTTACTTTTTCTACACATTTACTTTACTGTTTTTGAGCCAGGTCTTGCCTAATCTAAGCTTTCAAAAGGCTCTGACGATCCCAGATGAGTTGCCTGATTGTCAGAGGTTTTTAAAAGTATTTTTTTACAACCTCTTCGGCAGAAGAGGTTGTAGAAAAAATAGTTTTAAAAGTAAAAAACAAAATTGGCCATGCCCACTCAGTCACATGCCCACCACCACCAAGCCACGCCCACAGAACTGGTAGTAAGAAATTTTACATTTCAGCACTGGGCCCATTGTTTGAGTTCTTTTTTGATCCTCAGCTTGTCTTCTGGTGTGTTGGCTATTTCTGCCAGTTTAGTATCATCTGCAAATTTGATGAGTTCCCCTTCTATTCCTTCATTTATAAGTCATTTATAAAGATATTGAAGAGTACTGGGCCTAAGACTGAGCTTTGTGGTACCCCACTACTTACTTCTCTCCATGTGGATATAGTACCATTAAGGACTACTCATTGAGTACGGTTTGTCAGCCAGCTACAAATCCTACTGATGGTGATGTTGTCTATTTCACATTTTTCTAGCTTACCAAGAAGTAGCTTGTGGTCTACTTTGTCAAATGTCTCACTGAAATCTAAGTATACTATGTCCAAAGCATTTCGCTGGTCTACTAATTTAGTCACTTTATAAAAGTATGAAATAAGATTGGTTTGGCATGATCTCTTTTTAACAAACCCGTGCTGACTACTAGTTATACGTTTGGTGGCTATATGGACAAACATTCTCTGTCTTGATCTTTCCGAGCCTGCTGCTCTTCCAGAAGTAATTGGTGTTCCAATTATATGTTAACACAGGGGTATGAAATTGGATTTCTTCGTGGGCTGGGTCAGCATTGTAGTTCTCCTCTGTGGGCCAGCAGGGGAGCGGAAATGGGACGGATGCTTCCTGCAGCACCCTGCCGGCCAAAATGGGTCAGGGTCCGTTTTTGGCCTGAATTACCTCCTGCAGCACTTTACTGGTCAAAAAGAGGCCATGTGGAAGCCCCACAAGGCCCCCATGTGGCCCATTTTTTGGCCTCCCCAGCCTCCAGCAGCACTCTGCCAGCCAAAAACAGACCTTGCAGAGGCCCCATGAGGCCCCCGCACAGCCCATATTGGCCTCCCTGGCTTCCAGAAGCACTCTGCCAGTCCAAAATGGGCCATACGGAAGCTGCATGTATCCCATTTTGGCCAGCAGAGGCACAGCAGGTTGGTTCTTTGATATTTCCAGGATGGCCCTGTGGGCTGGATTTAAGCACCCTGCGGGCCGGATCCAGCCTGCAGGCCTTGAGTTTGACACCCCTGTGTTAACACAAGGAACTTCTCTTTCAACATGACAATCTTAATAATTTATTTATTTATTTATTTATAATGCAATTTATATGCCGCCCTATCTCCAAGGACTCAGGGCGGCTCACAACGGTATTGAGGAATACTTTGCTTTTTTGCACCTTCAGTCTGGCCATTTTGTCTCCAAATCTATGATGAATATTTATTGCTTTTCTCCAATAAATCAAAGAGTAATTTCTGACCACATACCCAAGCTTGTCTTATGTTTCAGTTATGTCCATACAATTTTCTTGGCAATTATTCAGAAGTTATTTACCCTTCCCTTCTTTCAGTTTTATTCTAGAGTTTATTCTCCTAAGTAGGTTGGCTTCCCTGACACCTGCAGAGCCCTATTTGTTCACATTCTCATATGGATTTAGCTTCACTCTTCTTTTGATTTTGCCAGCAAGAATATGCTTACTAAGAGCTTCTATCTGTGTCATGCTCAAGGGTATTAAAACTTCCTCCCATGTTTAGGAGCAAATTTTCTAGGAAAGTCTCAAAATGGGAGACTTCAGTAAATGCATAAACGTTTTTTATTGTATACTTGAAATCAAGTTATTGTTCTCCAAGGAAGGGGAATATCATTTCCAATATTCCAAATGTGCTGATATAATTTCTTTTACTCAATCTAAAAACCATTTCCTGCTGGAAAAAAGGTGATTTGGAATGAGAAAAAGTATATGTGTCTACCACTAAATATATTTCAGTGGCAATGAAAAGTATTCTCTTTTCCTCTGCTGGAAGAGTCAGAGGCCTGAAACAAAGATGTCACCCTAATTATTTTAATTCAGGGATAATGTGGAAGTAATGTGGAAGTCACCAACTATTTTACATGATTGATTATTTATTTATTTATTTATTCATTTATTTATTTATTTATTTATTATTCAAATTTCTATACCACTCTTCTCCTTTCGGACTCAGGGCGGTGAACAGCCAAAATAAAAACATCTATACATAACATTACAGTTAAAAATAGAGTTAAAATAATTTATAAATTTGGCCCGTAATTTAAAACTTGTCAGTTTAAAATCAATATTAAAATTTTAAAACTAACCCTAAAATCAAGACAGACCGGCTAACTGAAAAAAATAAGTTTTAGGGCCCGACAAAAAGTCCGGAGGTCGGAGATCACTCGTATCTCTGGGGGTAGATTGTTCCATAGGGTAGGTGCCACCACAGAGAAGGCTCTCCTCCAGGGGGTCACCAGCCGGCATTGTCTGGCTGACGGCACCCTGAGGAGGCCTTCTCTGTGGGAACGAACCGGCCGGTGGGAGGCTATTGGTGGCAGAAGGCGGTCCCGTAAGTATCCTGGCCCTAAGCCATGGAGCGCTTTAAAGGTGATCACCAACACCTTGAAGCGCACCTGGAAGTCCACTGGAAGCCAATGCAGCTCGCGCAGGAGAGGAGTCACATGGGAGCGCCCCGTCGCTCCCATAATCCCCCGCGTGGCCGCATTCTGCACCAGTTGGAGCCTCTGGGTATACCCCAAGGGGAGCCCCATGTAGAGAGCGTTACAATAGTCCAGACGAGAGGTGACGAGTGCTGTTCAACATAAATGTTCAACAGGAGGGGCGAGAGGACTGACCCTTGTGGCACCCCACAAACAAGGCGCCTTGGGTTCGACCGCTGCCCCCCTGTCAACACGGATTGCGACCGGTCGGAGAGATAGGAGGAGAACCACCGCAAAACGGTGCCCCCCACTCCCAGTCCCTCCAGCCGGTGCAACATGATACCATGGTCGATGGTATCAAAAGCCGCTGAGAGGTCTAATAGGACTAGAATAGAGGAATAACCCCTATCCCGGGCCCTCCAGAGATCATCCACCAACGCGACCAATGCCGTTTCCGTGCTGTACCCAGGTCTGAAGCCGGAGTGGAGCAGATCCAGATAGACAGCTTCATCCAGGTACTGGGGAAGCTGTCGCGCCACCACACTTTCAACAACCTTTGCAATAAAGCGAAGGTTGGAGACTGGACGATAGTTAGCCAAAACAGCCGGATCCAGGGATGGCTTCTTGAGGAGAGGCCTCACCACCGCCTCTTTCAAGGCGGCCGGTAGGACACCCTCACTCAAAGAAGCATTGATAATCCCCTGGAGCCAGCCTCGTGTAACCTCCCGGGAAGCCAGCACCAACTAGGAGGGACCCGGGTCCAATAAACATGTGGTCGCGTTCAGCCGTCCCAAGATCCTGTCCACGTCCTCGGGAGCCACGGGATCGAACTCCTCCCAGATAACACTCTCAAGGCCTGCCTCAGTCATCTCGTCTGAACTAACCCAGTCGGCAGCCATGTCTTCCCAAATCTGAGTTATTTTATCATCCAGATACTGTACAAAATCCTCAGCTCGGCCTTGCAAGGGGTCCTCCCGCGCTTCCAGATGAAGAAGTGAGCGGGTCACCCTAAACAGGGCGGCTGGGCAGTTATCTGATGACATGATAAGAGTGGCAAAATAGATAGATTTCGCCGCTTTTATCGCCACTAGGTAGGTCTTAATATGAGACCTTACCAGTGTCAAGTCAGATTCGGAACGACTGGCCCTCCAACCGCTCTCTAGGCATCTTTTCCGGCGCTTCATCTCCCTCAGCTCCTCGGAGAACCAAGGAGCTAAGTGAGTTCGGTGCTGGGTCAGAGGCTGCAAAGGCACGACCCGGTCCAAAGCCCCGGCAGCCGCCCTATCCCAGGCGGCGACCAGGTCATCAGCCGAGTCACGAGCTAGAGTCTCAGGAAATGGCCCAAGCTCCATTTGGAACCTATCAGGGTCCATCAGGCGCCTGGGGTGGAACCACCTGGTCAGCTCCGCCTCCCTGCAACAGGGTACGGCGGTCAGAAAGTCAAGTCGAAGGAGCGAGTGGTCAGACCATGACAAGGGTTCAATATCTACATCCCCTATATCAAGGCCACTCAACCACTGACCAGAGATAAAAACTAAGTCCAGAGTGTGTCCCCCGCATATGAGTAGGGCCGTGAATTACTTGGGTCAGGTCCATGGCCGTCATGGAAGCCATGAACTCCCGAGCTACCTCAGATGTTTCACCGATGGATGGCAGGTTGAAATCCCCCATGACCACAAGTCTGGGGGTATCAGCCGCCACCTCGGCTATAACATTGAGGAGTTTGGGAAGGGTCATTGCCACATGGGAGGGAGCCAGGTACATGATCAACAGACCCATCTGCACCCCACGACCCCACTTCACAAAAAGGGACTCACATCCGGCTATCTGAGGTACAGTGGTCTCCCTCGGATCAAGACCTTCTCTTAGAATGACCGCCACTCCCCTGCCCCTGCCCTGAGCTCTTGGCTGATGAAATGCATGGAAGCCTGATGGGCACATCTCCACGAGGGGAACTCCCCACTCATGGCCCAACCAGGTCTCCGTGATACCTGCCAGGTCCGCTCTCCCCTCCTGAATAAGATCACAAATGAGGGGGGCTTTATTTACTATGGACCTGGTATTACACAACATCAGCCGGTGACTCGAGCCCTGAGACTCTAAGCAGCCTGGGGAACGGGAAGAGCTAAGGGGACCAGGGCACGCAATCAATTATATGTCCATTGATTATATGGGTTAGAATTTATGGGTGCTCTAGTGTACATCAGTAGATGGGAATTCAAACTAAAATTAGAATTATTTATGCATTTTGATAAATGATGTCTCTTTCACACATGCTTAAATAAACATTCATATGTACATTCACACATATACCCCCCTATTCTTTTTATAAACAATGGTTTCTCTCTGAAGATGGGAGCTGAGATTTAAAATTAAGATCCCTTTCTCCATGCATAAGACAATGAGGAAAGACATAATCTGCTGTGCATGGAAATAAAATTTGGTCATTTATATGTGGATAATGAAAATTAATTAAGCCAATTATTATCATAGAAGAATAAACATATGTTATAAGCCCAAGATTCTATATCTATAAAAAGTACATTAAGTGAAAAGAAAATAGATTTTGTTATTCATACTTAGTCATATTTTTCAAAAGAAGACAAGTTGGCTTTGACATGAAAAAGACACCTCTTCTAGAGTGTCAAACCTGCCTAAATTAGCATCTCCAAATGATTACATGCAATAAATGCCATATATTTTGTTTCAACTCATCCTTAAACTATAATAATTCCTATCAATAGTGCTTTCAAGAAAAAAAGTCAAAACCTGCAAGATGATAGACAAGCTTCAGGATCCAAGTCCTGTTGCTTTGTATGATATGCATACCATCTTACTTGTTTGGATCTTCGGATATCACTGAAACCCATATTTTTTCAATGGTAGGTTCTTGTTGCCAGAGAGGAATCTTTGATTTTAACTAGACTTGCTAAACTTTCTTTTCAGAAAGCAATAACCAGCTAAGAAGAAAACCTCCAAAAGCCAGAAATCAGCCAAGGTGGAAAGTTTCCAAATAACAGAGGCTACAGGGGAAAAAAATAAGTCAGAGTACAAATAAGATCTGCATTCAAGTAGTCAGTCCCAAAGTCCAAGATACATGGTTTTAGTCACAGAATCATACAGGGCAAAAACATTTTTTTAGCAATGTGATAGCTCTGATGACAAACTTTCCTAGACTTCAAGACTCCATCCTTCCAGTTAGATTCCATTTAAACTAGTAAGATTCCAGAATGCTAATCTTCTGGAGACCAATAGCATCTTCAGAGTAGACTATTACTTCCAAGAAGCTTTTCTCTGCAGCTTTGCATTTCTGCACTATTTATCCTCCTGGCTCTTGATTTGCTGTTGTTATCACTGTCATCAACTGTGGGGTGGAGGGCGGGATTCTATTTGGGATTTTAGGAGATGCTAATGGTGTTGTACTTACTCTTCATGGTCTTAGCTCCTTGCCTTCATTAATCTCCAAGGCTGCCCTTAACTCTCTTTGTGGGGGTTCATGACTGATAGAAAGACTTGTTGAAAATCTAGACTTTGCTTTGGTCTCATCAAATTATATTGCCCTATTGGTGAGTTTTAATAGATAGGTAATTTATTTATTTATTTATTGGTATTTTTTTTAAATTTTTTAAGACAAACAAACATTTAATACATCAATCCTCCCTTCCCTGTGAGACCTTGGTGTTATCTTCTAGGCTTCTTCTCCATCTTCCATAAGTTTCTTCTATCTTCATATTCATCCAAACCATTCTAACATTTCATTTCTAAATCAATATTATAATCATCATTTGTACACAATTATAGTATCAGTCATTTATATCTCTTTTCCAACCAACTATAAAAATAATTCCATGTTTTAAAATATTCTGATTCCTCCTTATCTTTAATCATCAAAGTTAATCTATTCATTTCTGCACAGTCTAAAATTTTTTTATTACTTCTTCTTCCAACAGTATTTTCTCTGATTTCCAATTTTGAGCATACACAATTCTTGCAGCTGTTATTACATGTATAATCAAATATACATTTTCCTAATTTTTTCTGGAAAGATACGCAGTAGGAACAACTCTGGTTTAAATTCAATACGTTGTTGTATCATTTCTTCCAGCCAGATTTTAATCTTGTATCAGTAATTTTTTGCTTCAGGACAAGTCCACCACATATGGTAATAAGATCCTGATGTTTGATGACATTTCCAGCACTTAGCTGATTTATCTTTAAATATTTTTGCTAACTTCTCCGGTGGAATATGCCATCTATAAAACATTTTATATTGATTTGCCTTATATGCTGTGGACATTGTTAATTTATAGTTCCTTTCCCATAGTTGTTGCCATTTTTTAAACTCAATTGGATAACCAAAATTTTTACCCCAGGCTATCATCGTTTCTTTTACTTGCTCCTCCTCCAATTCAATATACAACAAAAAATTATAAAATGTTTTTATTAAGTTTTCCTCTGTTCCCATGAGTATCTTATCCAGTTCAGTCTTTTCCATATAAAAACCATATAGTTTAGCATCTTTTTTATATCTTGATCTTATCTGCATATACATGTACCAATCTATCTTAATTTCTTGTTGTTCCAATTCTTGTTTCTCTGTCAGTTCCCCCTTATCTGTTAATAACTCATTATATCTAACAATATTTCCAGAATTAAAGACATTTGGGTATATCAAAGCTTCCGTTATTGATAACCATGTTGGTATTTTCACATAAAATTTATCTCTAACCTTCTCCCATACCAATAACAATGCATTTCTTATATAATGTCTATGAAAGTATGTGTGTATCTTACGTCTACCATGCCATAAAAAGGCATGCCATCCCAGTTGTAAATCATGCCCTTCCAGTGTTAACAACCTTGTATTTCTTAATTCAATCCATTCTTTCAACCATGTCAATACTGCTGCTTGATAATATAATTCCCAATTTGGTAAACCAAATCCCCCTCGTAATCTCATGTCTTGCAACATTCTTAAACTTATTCTTATTTTTTTCCTTTGCCATATAAATTTCCTCATGATCTTATTAAGATATTGAAAGTAAGTCTTTTCAATTTTTATTGGCACAGTTTGGAATAAAAATAATAGTCTTGGTAATATATTCATCTTTATCAGTGCAATCCGACCCATAAGTGATAGTTGAAGATTCTTCCATTTTTCCAAGTCTTTTTCAATTTGTTGCTTTAACTTGTAGTAGTTTTCTTCTTTTATTGTTACACATTTTGAAGTTAAGTATACTCCCAAGTATTTCACTTTTTTCACCATTTGTATGTCTAAATTTTCTTTTATCTCTCTATTTTATTTTTCTGTTGTATTCTTCACCAAATTTTTTGTTTTGTCTTTGCTTATTTTCAAACCAGATACTTTTCCATAACCTTCTATCTGTTCTAGTAACTTAGGGCCTGTTATTTGCGGTTCCTCTATAATAAAAACTAAGTCATCGGCAAACATTTGTAATTTATATTCTTCTTTTTTGACTTTCATTCCTTTTATCTCATCACTCCATGTAATGTTCCTGTTTAAAACTTCTAGAGTCAAAATAAACAACAATGGTGATAAAGGGCATCCTTGCCTGGTGCCCTTCATTATATTAATGTTTCCTGTCATTTCTCCATTGATCATTATCTGTACATCATTAACTGTACAAAGCACTACAAGAAGCGATTAGTAATGTAATGTTGGACTTATTTAATAACTTATTATTGAAGACTAAAATGCCAGATTCATGGAAAGAAGCATATGTGACACTCATACCTAAAGACGGTACAGATTTACAATTGATTAAAAATTAGAGACCGATCTCACTATTAAATGTAGATTACAAGATTTTTGCTTCAATAATGGCAAACAGGTTGAAAAAGCCACTAAACGAATATATCCACAGTGATCAAAATGGATTCTTACCAAAAAAGGCAAATTAGAGATAACATGAGGATGATTTTGAATACCTTGGAATATTATGAGACTCATCCAGAAAAACAAATGGCGTTGATGTTTCTAGATGCACAAAAAGCTTTTGATAATGTGAACTGGCAGTTTACGATAAAGCAATTACAGAGAATGGATTTTGGGGAGAGATTCATAAACACTATAAGAACAATATATGACAGATAGGTAATTTATGAATTTGTGTTTGCAGGACATATACATAGAGGAAGGAGAAAGGAAATTATAATAATTTAGGTTTTGAAACAGGGATTACATTTCCTGTTTCAAAGCCTTGGCCATATCTGCAATATGCAAAGGTAAGATTCCATATGACCTTTAAGCTACTGAAAGTATTTTTAACTAAAACAAATATCACTTGAGCTGTAGTTATTTTTGTCCAGACTTTTCTGGACAAAATAGAAATAGAAACTGATGCTAATGAAAATTAATTTTTAAAATATGGTTTTGATGTTGTAGGATACCAAGCCAGTAGTAAGCATGCTAAAAGAACAAACTGAACTACATAAATAATGAAAATTATTTTACTGATGAATTGAAAAACACTAAACATAATTTCTGTAATGAACTGTATTAAAAAAAAAAACCATTGGAAGTCCAGGACCCATAGTAAAATACAATCCTAATTCTAGGAAAAAGAGGAACCAAGACCTGAAAAATGGGATCCTTATTTTTGCAGAAGTTAGGGCAGTTGTTTGGTTGGCTCTTGATTCTCCTTTAGGGGCTCTGTCCCTAATGGAGTGCAGCAACTCCAAAAGACAACATAAGTCATTTCAACAACAGTCGCACAGGATTATGATTCAAATGTCTAATACAAATGCCAATATTCAATTTCAGCTTTCTCAGTAGAAGTATGAAAATTTTGTGCCCCAAACAGATCTACTAAAAATGTATCTTAATTCCTTCCCATTCTATGGAGGTGATGAGTTCAAGTCAGCCTGGCAGAAGGAAGGGTGAACGCAAAGTAAACTCAGAATAACAGGTACAATCAAATACTTGTATCTCACTCATCAGTTATTACTTATTCACACTCTTCCATGAAACTGAATTTAACAACAGCAACAAGATCCATATAAGTAGAAATACCTATATGGGATTAAAAATCTTATCAAATTCAGAGCATATAACAACATAATACATCACCTTTCATTTTAAGAGTAGAAAATGAATGGATGGATGGATGGATGTAGTTTGCCATTGCCTCTTTCCTAGGGATGAAAGAGAAGGAAAGAGTTACGCAGCTAGCTCCATGTTTTAGGTGAAACTAGAATTCACAAGGGTCTAGGACTTTTCGGCTTGAACCCTTCTCCTTGCCTGTTTCACCTCAAGTTTTCACCTCTGGGTTATTAGCCATAAACTTTTCTCCTCAGCTGGCCCTCCCCCAGTCTTTTGCCCCAGCACAATGGCCACAGCCACTCCCTCCCAGGTGCTTCGCCGCAGCCCATACACATAAGGAGGTTTCATCCTAGGTTTTTCGACACCTGGGACAGTTAGAGCTCAATAAATCAGCTAGAGGGGGAAGGAAGGAAGGAACAGCCTTGGTGAAATAGGAGGGAGAAGGCGGGAGAAGAGGGGGATTTCTGGCTTTTTTTTTCGAGAGAAGGAAGAACCCTTTTCAGGCCAGGTATCCAAATCGATAACTAATGACAATGAATAATTTACGGCATTGATTCCCACCCCCCAAAAAGGAGGGAGATGTTGGCAAACATCCCATTCAAGATTTAGAAAGGAAGAAAAGGAAACTGTAAAAGTGCTCTGTTCCCACCCCTGCCCATTCCCCCAGTTCAAAGGGAAGCACTCCTGGTTTGTTTGTAGAGTTGCCAGGTCTGCTTCCCAAAAATAGCGGACAAGCGGGGGGGTTTAAGTAGTAAAAAAATAAAAAAAATTAACAATTAAATTATATATTTTCTTACAAACATTTTAACACGTATTAAAATAATCACTTCAAAACTTTACTTAAAATTCAAAACATCAAATGTATTATAATAATATGTAAAATATTAAATTACATTTTACTTTGCTGTCGTGTGTATTTTTTATTTGACTGCACAGCTTTGATCAATTCTTTGTGTTTAAGGAATAATTCTTTAATTTCAGTAAAACGTTGAGAAATATTTAAAAAATATACAAAGTTCACTTCAAACTGATACAAGCAGTCGGTTACAGTCATCAGTCCACAAATTTCCCATGACTCTTAAAATTCGTTCAATGTTTGCATTTGATACCGGAATTGATGCACAATACTGGAACAGTTTCAGTAAACTCAGAGCTGGCTCTTTCTTGAAAAAGTACGTCCACTTATCAAGGGATGAATCGCCCTGCAGATGAACATAAACTTCTTCTAAGGCAGAAATTTCATCGAAGAGAGTGTTGGGTGGAAGTTCTTCTCGCCATGGTGATAATAACCAGATGTTTGTCATTTATTCTAAAGTTGGAGGATTATTGCGATCAATTAGATTGAAACAACTTAGCGTCTCATATACTGAATCGGTGAAATTATACCACTTTTCAGGTATGCAATGGCTCTTTGATACACGTTGATGGCTTCTTTCTTGAACTTTTGCACAACATTCTCAGGCAAATGTTTTTTACATAAGGCAAATAAAACTTTCATTCCAAAAAACTGCTCATCGTATTTTTTTTGCAAAGAATCACGCATCTTACACATGATAATGTGAAGATCACATACAAGAATTTTCTTGCTTTCCAGTTTCAGTAGGGTGTCTTGCATTATTGACATGAAGAAGTGCGTGAAATATAAATACAATTCTGAAATTGTTGGTTCATCGTCCTTTGCGAGTTCATTTTCCTGATCCGAAATAAGGTTCCAGATAACCTTATGGCACTCATCAGATCCAAGAGAAATAAAATACAATTTTAGAGGTATCCAGATTAAAAGAAATCTTTCGACTGCTTTAAACAAACTTAACCAACGTGTTGGAACATGGCGCAAAATTTCATGGAATTCTGACTCGCAAAACTCAAAAAATGATTTCAACTCTTCTCGTTTCTTCGCAGAATTCAAAAATTCGGCAAAAACCTTCAGCATTACATTTTCGATATCAATAGATAATTGCTTTAATGCATTTTTTATGCTGTTGTGTAAAATGTGATTATTGCAATGAGCATTCAATCTTTGTCTCATTCTAATTTATGAAAAAAAAGACAAAACACGATTCTCCTATCCTTATTCTCTTAGACTGTACAGCTTTAGATTACGTACCATTTCATCATAAAGCTTTTGAATAAAAAAAATGTCCACTATTTTGTGAAAAAAAAATAGTGAACATAATGTGAAAAAAGTGGACTGTCCGCTCAAATAGTGGACACCAGGCAACCCTATTTGTTTGTTTGGGGGTTTTTTGGCAAGGGGAATTGTTAGTTGCAATTAATTTCTTAACCAAAAGCAACAGATAGTAGTGCTTCAGTTTGTTTGTTTGTTCTTTTCCTCCTGAGACGTTTGTGCAGATTTCAGGAGGGGGTGGATATGGTGTGTGTGTGTGTTACAACTTGACATACCAACCATCTTCTAGCCCAATAAAAGATTTCTAAGAATCGGTAGGAATTCTTACACGCTAAGAAAACCCATTAAGGCGTAAACTTTCACTGCCCAGACATGGGTGGATTAATTAACTGGTGCTTTAGTTGATTCTTCAGCAGACAAAACTGTGAATCTGTGGATGCAAGTTAAGATTTAATTTTAACTCTGTTGCTTACCTCTGTATGGAGCAGGAGGGGAAATGAGGATAAATTGACATATGCCTCCAATCAATTGCATCCTTCCTGCATTAAGATCTAAATCCTTCATAAATCCTTTTCCTTCCACCCTGTTTCCTCCAGGAATTAGCAAGTAACTACCTCAAACTACCAGAGCAATCCACACACCTTTTGTGCTGTTAAAAGGGGACCAAATAGGTGGCCAATTAGGAATGAATCTGTCTGTTGCAGGAAGATGTAAAATTTAAGTTAGGGTATATGACTGAGTTTTACAATATCGTTAGATTATATGACTAGAGTAATTAGAATACTAAGAACTAAGACTTTAGTGAGTATAAGAAAGGACGCAGAATCATCTCATACTTTGTAGAACTTGCACAAGGTGGGGTTGGCCAGTCTGGGGCTGGAGGTCCCCTGTTGTGGGGCCCCTGCCAGTTAGGGTTGAAAGGAGAAGGTAAGCCAGTTGAATCTGCTCAGGAGCAAACAGGCACACAGGCACACACACACATACACACACACACTATTTGTTATAACCAAATCTTTGTTTTTTCCGACATGAATGAAAGATTTTATTTTTGTCTCAGTTGAAATTAATTGTGCTTGTTTCTGCCCATTTCCCCAATTTTTCAAGATGCTCTTGAATCTTGATATTGCCCTCTAAGGCATTTGCTATCTCTCATATATTTATTATATATTTATTATCTACAAATATGATAATTACTTCTTTCTAACCTCTCATTCTAGACAGTTATAAATATTTTGAACAACACAGGATCTAACCTTGGTGATATGCCACTTGACATTTTCCCTCAACACAACACACAGCCATCCTTTGCGTCTATCAGATCTTTGATAGCTGCTTTATCTGAAAGGGATTGTTCCTAAACATGAATCTTTCCAAGTTCTCATTAGGAAGTGCTACTATCTGTTGCTTTTGGTTAAGAAATTAATTGCAACTAACTCTTCCCCTTGCAAAAAAAAAAAAAAAAAAAAAAAAAATCAAACAAACGAGGAGTGCTTCCCTTTGAACTTGGGGATCGGGCAGGGGTGGAAATGGAGCGCTTTTACAATTTTACAATTTCCTTTTTTTCCTTTCTAAATCTTGAATGGAATGTTTGCCAACATCTCCCCCCTTTTTTGGGGTGGGAATCAATGCCGTAAATTATTCATTGTATTAGTTATCGATTTGGATATCTGGCCTGAAAAGGGTTCTTCCTTCTCTCGAAAAAAAAGCCAGAGGTGGAAGTCCCCCCCTTCTCCCGCCTTCTCCCTCCTTTTTCACCAAGGCTGTTCCTTCCTTCCTTCCCCCTCTAGCTGATTTGTTGGGCCCTAACTGTCCTAGGTATCGAAAAATCTAGGACAAAACCTTCTTATGTGTATGGGCTGCAGTGAAGCACCTGGGAGGGAGTGGCTGTGGTCATTGTGCTGTGGCAAAAGACTGGGGGAAGGCCAGCTGAGGAGAAAAGTTTGTGGCTAATAACCCAGGGGCGAAAACCCTGAGGTGAAACAGGCAAGCAGAAGAGTTCAAGCCAAAAAGTCCCATTCTGATTCACAGCAACCCAGTTTCTTGCCTACCTACTACACCAGACTGGCTCTGTCATAATATATCTCACAATATCTTAAAGAAGCTAACATTACAGATACTTTGGAGCAGTGGTGAAATTCACTTTTTTTTACTACTGATTCTGTGGGCATGGCTTGGCGGGCGTGGCATGGTGGTCATGTGAGTGGCTGGGCATGGCCAACTCAATGTCACTCCCACCCAGTCACATGACCCCCCCCAGCCATGCCTACCCAGGTTTTGTGGCCCCCGGTGTTTTCTGTGGGAAATGGATCATGTGACTGGGTGGGCATGGCCAGCTTGATTGGTCTCACCCTTAGGAAATTTCTCCTTAGTCCAACTCACAATAAAATAGCACAATAAAATAGCACTGTTCCAATATTTAGAATAGAATAGAATAACAGAGTTGGAAAGGACCTTGGTGGTCTTCTAGCCCAACCTCCCGCTTAGGCAGGAAACCCTACACCACTTCAGACAAATGATTATACAATCTCTTCTTAAAAATTTCCAGTGTTGGAGCATTTACAACTTCTGGAGGCAAGTTGTTCCACTGATTAATAATTCTGTCAGGAAATTTGAGGGGCTCCTATAAAAATGAGGGAGTCAATCTATTTTCCAAAGCACCAAAAGGCACAACAAGAAACAATGGATGGAAACTAACAAAAGAGAGAAGCAACCTAGGACTAAGGAATTTCCTACGGATGAG
This sequence comes from Arizona elegans, assembly GCA_022577455.1. NCBI lineage: Eukaryota > Metazoa > Chordata > Lepidosauria > Squamata > Colubridae > Arizona > Arizona elegans. The sequence goes on from JAKOOJ010000006.1 coordinate 33,105,522, forward strand.
ACCAGTCAACCAATGGAATAGCTTGCCATCACTAGAGGCTTTCAAAAAGATTGAGAGAAGTACATCCCAAAAGGACAGTGCCAGGAACCACTAAAACAATGCAGAAAACTTAAAACAGCCATTCCCCTTTTTAAAAAAAGTTAACCCCAAAGCAAATGCAGCAGCTGAGAGGGAAACTAAGAGCAGCTGCTCAGGCTAATTGAAAGCCTGGGCATGCTGCCAAAAGCCATTAACCCTTCCAACTCTATTATTCTATGTTCTCTATGTTCTAAATTGGGTGCTTCACAGCAGAAGCAATACAGCTGGCTGGACCACATATGCATTAAATTCAGGGCCTGTATGATCAAGCTGCATCATTGTCCCCACCTGTATCTTTCCCCCCAAGAAGAAACAAGAAGTAGCCAACACTGCAGCAGCTATAAAAGGTCTTCGGAAACTCCAGGGAGTATCAGCTGATCACAGAACCAAGTTTTATTGGGTTTTTTTTTCTTTTCTCCTCTCCCACCTTCACCCACATCTTTTTTTTTTTTTTTTTGGAACAGAGTGTTGGTCGTTTCTTATCTTATACAATTAGTCAAATTCAAATACATCTTACTCAATTACAATTTTTGTCAATATCGTCTTCCCCCCTTTCCTTTTTTTTTGAATATATCTCAGTATTTCTATACTTGCATACATAAAGACATTCTTCATTTATCCCTAAATTCTAACTTTACTATTTGTACATATTTGTCCTCTTATATTCTTAAACAATTCATTCTTTTTCTTAATATATTTATATTTGTTTGTTCAGAGCTGCCGTTCTTCCACTTCATCTTTTTTTATTGTACAGCAATCTTTCTCCTCAAACGTAGCCTCTCCCTCTTGTCTTTCCAACTTTCTTTCCCCACCTTCTTCTTCTCTTCTCTACTTCCCCTTCCCTTCTCCTTCTCCTCCTCTCTTCCTCCCTGTCTTACCTTCTCTCCTACTCTGCTTTCCCTTCCCTTCCTTCCTCCTTACTCTTCCGTCCCTCTCTCTCCTTTCTCCTCCCTTCCAATTCCTTCATCTCTCTCTCTATTGCTGTATTCATTTTCAGTTTAATGTTTTCCATTGTGGAGTTGAGGCAACCCTGATCCCTTATCTTTTTAATTATTAACAATATATTTCATCTTGTTCTCTTTTTTCCTTCAAATCTTTACTCAAACAATTTTCTAATCTCTTATCTTTTTTTACTTTTACCAATATATTTTTTCTGCTTTACTTCTTGCAAGTATAACATTTAAATAAGAGCCTTGATGGTACAGTGGTTTAATGCACCCTGTTATTAACACAGCTGCCTGCAATTTCTGCTGGTTCGAATCTCTCCAAGGCTCAAGGTTGACTCAGCCTTCCATCCTTTCTAAGGTAGGTGAAATGAGGACCCAGTTTGTGGGGGCAATAAGCTGACTTTGTATAAAATATACAAAAGAATGAAGTCTATTGCTTAACGCATTGTAAGCCGCCCTGAGTCTCCGGAGAAGGGCGGCATATAAATCAAATTAAAAAAATAAATAAATAAAATAAAAATAAATCATTTTTATCATTTCAATTTCATTCAGTTTTACATCCAATTTCAATCATTAAATATATTTCTCAAAACATCTTAACAATAAATTTCCACTTATTCAAATATATATTTATAAAGTGCATCTTAATCCTTTCTCATTTTACCCAATCCAATTAGTTCATAAAATATCTTAATTTGTCTTCTTTTCTCTTTTTAATTATGTTTCAAATAAATAGTTTGAAATATTCCAAATATTACATTTCCCCCAACTGGTTTATTCATATTGTTAAAACTTATCATTCTATAAACCTCCAATATTATTGAGTATGTGACATTTATTACAGTTTTCCCTTTGTTTCTACTTTTCTTTTCCTTTTTCGTATCTTTTCATTATTAATATTTTGTATCTTAAAATTGTGAAATCTTTGCCCTTTATTTCCCATTATTTTCCATCCCTTTTCCCTCTTTCTTATATTTCCACTGTAAATCCTAGTGTAATCATTTATATTTTTAATATTTTTCCTTCTCCTCCACCCTCTTTTCCTTCTTTGCCTTTTGTTTTCCCTTCTTCCTTTCTTTTGAATTTTAAAATTCTGCACTCTCCTTATCTGCCCTATATTTCCTATTATTTCTCCTTTCTCTTTTCTTTTTTGTATCTTTTCATTGTTAATCCCAGTATGCTTATTTTGTATTTTAAAATCATAAAATCTTTTATTTTGTCCTTTCTTATTATTTTCCATCTCTTTTCCATCTTTCTTATCTTTCCACTGTAAATCTCAGTGTAATCATTTAAGTTTTTTATATTTTTCCTGTTCCACCCTCTTTTCCTTCTTTGTTTCTTTTCTTTTTGTCCATACTTAATATTACAATTGTTTAATTTTTCAGTCAGTCTCTTTGTCTTTGTCTTCTTCATTATCCTTCTCTCTTTCTTGTTTCTCATTAGTCATTTCCTTTTCATCTTCACTGCATTCTAGCTCTGTCTTTGCCTCCTCAGATTTCGATTTTCCATGCAAATTTATAATCATTTCCTTTATTTCCAAACACATCGTCTTTATCAGTTCATTAAGTTCCTGTTCCATTTTATTCTTTCCGGGTTGAATTATTTCAGTTTTAAGTCGCATTGAGGTCCCTCTTTTATAATCATCAAAGTTTATCTTTTTCTGGGCAAAACATATCCTCCTTAGTTCTCGCCAGTTATCTTTTTAAAAGTTCAAGGTTTCATTTCCTCAAAGGTTTTTTCAAAGTAAACAATTCCATGTCATGCTCTTCCTTCTCCTGCAGATGTCTCTCTTAATCCACAGTTCCACTCCACTAATTAACAAATCGCCATTTTATTTGTAATCCACATCCATGTTTATTGAGTTATAAAAGAGAAAAAAAAACCAATTTTCACCTCTTCTTTCACTTTTATATACCACCAATCAGTTTATAATCCAATCCAAATTGAATCCAAGTTCCAGATTTACATTTCCATTTGTCAATCACTTTTAATTCTTTATTCGGGTTTTTCTATGGCGTGCTTGTCATTCTCACTTTCTCTTTCCATCCGCCATCTCTCCCCGCCGCTATTTAGCTGCAATTTCCATGCCAGGGTAATTTTAGTAATAGTTTAGTACTTAAAAATATTTAGAATTTTCTTTTTATTGTCTGTGGGTTAGCCAATCACTCACCCAACACCAGCACTCTGTCCAAATCTTCCCTCCTACACATCGCTTGCTCCAGAGGCTCCAGCTTCATGGCGATTCACTCTGATCGCTGCGCCCGTCACGGGCTCGGAGTGAGTTTCTTGGGCTATCCAAGGGACTTGCCTGTCCCTCTTCAGACACTGAGCTGTCTCTCTTTCTTCACTGTCCCTATGATCTGTCCCCGTCCTCACACACACACAAATACAGCCAGCCGAGGGTTAAGGAAACACTTTGGAACGCACCCAGGTCTTATCTCCCACTTGGCAGCGATAGACACACCGTCTGCCAAGTGACTTTATTTTCACAGTAAAACAGAAAGATAAATACTCAAGAGTCCAAATGTCCGACACTATAAATCTTTCTCTCAGCAGTTCCGGACGAGGCTTTAGTGACTATCCAAGGTTTGCTTTTGTTCGTCACAAGGATCCCTGACGACCACCCTCTATTATATAGTCTCTGGGGTGTGGTCCAGTGACTCAGTTCTAATCCCTAGCACGCCTCCTAAGCTGCTGCAATCGTTTATCACGCCTTCGGAGGCGTGCGTCCAGGAATGATGTTTCTTCGTCACTCTGATCCGAATCAACTGTCTCCCTGCTGATCTCCTCTCCCTCGGCCGGCACCTGAGACAATGCCAGAGGGGAGGGGCCTGGAGAGGGAGGCCTGGCTGACTCCTCTTCCTCATGCTCAGAGCTTTCTTCTTCCAATGGGACAGGCTCAGAGGGCGGGGCCACAACACCCTATAGGACATCTTCAGTCTGAAGGCTGAATCCGGAAGCGGCGTGGCGTGACTGGCTGGGAAAATGCAGGGCTCTGACGAGCTTGGCAAAAGCCAGCCAAATGAACCTGATCACAGAAGTGTTACTTAATACTCTTTATAATGAAAATGTTTGTAATCTTGTCCTTCTTCCTGAAGGGAAGAGGTTAATCCCATCCCTAGATGGGTGATTGATGGGTTTCCCTGCCCTAATCCTGTCAGTTTCTGTTGTTCTGTTGTTTATTGACTTATTCAATTTTATTTATTGATTAGCCCTTTGGGCCATATCAAGTGCAGAATTACAAAGACAAATCATTACAAAGGTTTGGTAAAACAAGTTAAGTAAGATTGGAATAACTCGCAATTAAAATACAATTAGAATAAAATACGATCTAAAATAAAATCGGGATAAAATACAATAATTTAAAGTACCATTTAAATATAATTAAAATTATATTATAATGTCGCCCCTGCATCTACCCAATCAGTGTTAACTGCTATTAAAATTACATTGTTAGATCAAGTGGTCATTCTTACAATCTACCGCATTTTGCTGCACCAACTTTGTCCTCCTTCCCATCAACTTTACCACAAATTTAGCAATCCATTTTACCAACTGCAAGTTGGAACCTAACAAACAATATCGCAAAAAGTGCTCTTTAGACTTAGGGTGCTAGTATAAAAGATCCTGCCCAGTTGATGTTCCCTCAGGTCTGAATATAGGGGGCAATCAAAAATTACGTGGGACGTTGTTTCGACTTCCCCCGTCCCACATAGACAGACCCTTTCCCTTACAGGAATACCCTTATATCTACCCCAGAGCATATTTGTTCCAAATTGGTCCAACCTCAATTTTGTAAAGAATCTTCTCAGGATGGGAAACAAAGGCACAGCTAAATATTTTTCTATTTTGAAAATTTGTTTATTGGCTGATAACCAGGGGCAAACTTTTACTGCTGTTCACCTGTGCAATATCTGATTGGGCACTTATGTCCTTAAATCTCTGTGCAATCCAGTTTCGGATCTGCCTATAGTCGTACTGCTGCCAATTTAAAGGGATACCAGAGCTAGATACCTGCTTCAGAACTATTGATAACCAGTTATTTTTATTACTTGAGATAATCTGCTCCATTAGCGCTAATTTTGGTAACCTCCCTTCCTCCATCTCGATTATTCTCAACCAATAATAAACAGTCTTCAACAAGGCCCTAGTGCCAGTCGCATGGACTCCTGTTTCTGCCCTTACTACACATGCTGGGGTTCTGGGGGACACTGCCAAAATTCTCCTCAGGAACTTATTTTGAGGGGTTTCCAGCCCAGGCAGCTTAACTGACCCCCATATTTCTGCCCCATAGGTAAGTACTGGTTCGATTTTCGCCTGGAAGACCTTTAGCACTGGGATTAATGAAGATGGAGTTTTCTCTAAAATAAGTTTGTTTAATTGAGCCATCCGAGCCATGGCCTTCCGAGCTCCGGCTTTTACCTGCTTATTCCATTTGCCATTTGTCTGAAATACTAGCCCTAAATAGGTAAATGACTGAACTTGTTCTATTCTTCTGTCATTTTAAACCCATCTCCTTATATTTTGTTGACTGCTAAATATCATTACCTTTGATTTCTCTATATTAATTGTCAGGCGATTTTTTATACAATATGCTGCCAACCTCCCAAGTGACCTTCGTAGCCCCACCTGTGAGGCCGACAACAAAATTATATCATCAGCATATAACAAGCAATTGACCTGTCTTGTTCCTATACTAGGCCCATGGAGTGATGTATCTTCCAGACATTTTGGGAGGTCATTTAAATATAAATTAAAAAGTGTTGGGGCTAAAATGCAACCTTGTCTGATGCCCTTTTTTAATGGGATTGCATTTGTTACCGATCCTGACCTATTCACTCGAACTCTTACTTGGGTTTCCGTGTATAACAGTTGAATTAAATATAACAATTTCTTTTCTATTCCCATAGCCTCTAATTTATCCCATAAGATTTTTCTATCAATTGTATCAAAGGCTGCCTTCAAATCTATGAATGACACATACAGAGGTTTTTTCCAAGACTTAAACTTTGTTATTAGATGGTCCAGCGCAAAACAATTATCCATAGTAGATCTTCCGCTCCTGAAACCTGACTGCTCTTCAGCTAAAATGTTATTTCTCATTATCCAGTCCTCTAATTTATGAAGCAAGTACTTAGCATAAATTTTTGCTGAAATATCGATTAGACTAATTAATCGAAAATTATCTGGGTTATCTCTAGAGCCTTTTTTATGTAAGGGGATAATTATTGATGAACGCCAACTAGCAGGAATTTGCCCTGTTCTATTGATAAAAGTAAAGAGACCCGCCAGGACGGGCGCCCACCAGGCTATGTTATCTTTAAATAACGAAGCCGGGAGCGCATCCTGTCCTGGAGCTTTGTTTGTCTTCAGGGAGGAGATTAAACTCCTCACCTCCGTGATTGACACGTCTTCCCACTGCGGTAGGGCTTCATATTCCTGTATCAAGCTCGGAGAGGATATAAGCTCATTGGAGCTATCCGCTGCTGCTGGCATGGCCAAATGCTTCTCCCATCTTTCTGCACTAATGTTTGGGTCACTTATTAGTTTTCTATCTCTAATAATTTTTGAGACCTCCAACCAGAATAGTGTGGGTGAGGCCAGCTTTGCTGCCTGTTCTAGACCAGCCCATAAGTTGTTAATATAGGAGGCCTTTTTTCTCTTCAGTAGCTGCTTATATTTCTGCCTTATGGTAATATAATCCTTCTGTAGTTTCATGTTTGGGCTGCTTAAGTATCTCCTAAGTGATTTCCTAAGCTGTTTTTTTCTTTTCCTTACAGTCATTGTCAAACCATGTTGAGTTACTAGAATCAGACTGGCCCATTGGCTTGGTAGTCATGGAAAAATGCTTCAATTTATGGCATATTTCCGCAAAACAAACTATAGGCTCTTGTTCACCTGTACTGTTTGCGCATATATGTGCTAAGGCTTCCATACATGGTGAAATCATGAATTCAGTCACTGCTTTGCTATCAACCCTCTTCCATGTTAATCTTCTTTCTTGGGCTATTTCTAAGTTGAGGCCTATTTGTTGGATTGTTTGATTCCTTTTCCTTAAATCTGAAGGGATTGCCAGGGACGTCGCAATCGGAAGGTGATCACTTTCTGGCCTTGGTAACATCAAGACCGAAGTTGCCCCTGCTACTAGGCTGTGAGAGACACAAAAATAATCAATAGAACTACATGCCTTGGGGCCAAAAAAAGTTATGGGGTACCTTCTGAGCTCCGAGTACTGGCCTGCAATTTGGAGGTTACAGTGTTAGAAATTTCCCCCCATCTTTGTTCTTTTTCCTGTCTTGGGAGACCCATGATTGTTGGTTATGTAAATATCCCTCTGGAATTGTACCGTTTTCAATAAAAGGTTCCAATGAGGGACCCACACGTGCATTAAAGTCTCCTGCCAAAATTAGAGGTGTTTTTGTGAATTTTTTCCGTATATCTAATATTTTTACCTCTAGAGCCTCCCACAAATCCCCCATTGCTGGGATGACGTACACATTTGCAAATATCATTGACTTCCCTTCATATGCCAAATGGATTGCTTGAAAAAATAGAGGGCCATCCTCCAAGCATATCTCATTTCCCTTCCATCCCAGTTCGGCTTTTACCAAGATGCCCAATCCTCCAGAGGCTCTTCCTTTTTTAGCTACTCTCTTTGCTGACAATTGCCAAATATTAAACCCGGGGAGCTCAATTGGGGTCTCATCGCTGCTAACCCATGTCTCCTGCAAGGCAATTACATGGTATCTATTTAAAAATTTAATACAGTCATCTGTGCACCAACTTCCTCTCCATCCTGCCACATTCCAAGAGAGGAAGTGCACTCTTTAAGGACGTGGTTGCTCGCTATTTCCTAGTCAGGCTTCTTGGATAATCTCTCCTACCCCTCCTCCCTCATTTACACACACACACACATTTAATCGCCTGAGTTCAATAGAAGTCTGTTTGGGCGTCATTGCACTGCCTGTTACTTTTGGACTTGCAGGTCCATGGGCTCTATTAATCTCTGCCTCCATGGTAAATGATTTTGCATGAGGCACCGCGTTTCTGTCGTTTCTTGGTATCATCTTTGCCACTAAGAGGGATTGGGGGATTCCTTCCTGGGTGCCTTCCATCTCCGATGTTTGTCCCACAACACTTTGTGTTATCAAATCTACTGTCTCTGGTACCTTGTGCTGAATAGACGTGGACATCAGGCTTCCTGGGTTTATAGGCTGCTGACTCTCCAGAGCTGCATCATGCCTTGAAGGGGGTAGAGCTATCGATGTTAAAGGAGTGGCAGAGAAAATAGTCTGCTTCAGCAGCTTCCTCGTCTCTTTAAGTTTTTTAAGTACTTCTTGCTGCTCCATTTGTGAAAGTGAGGAAAAAGTTTCCAAACAGGCAGAATCGAATGTCTCATCTTGTACCAAGCCAATTGAAGGAAGTTTCACTTCAGCTGGGTCCAAAACCCTAACTGACATTTCCTCTGTAACGCTAAATCTCCTCCCTACCTCGGCCAGCCTGCTTTCCCTATTCAGTCCACTTTCCCAAACAGCTGTCCCATGCACTGCCACACTCTCCCTAGGGGCTCTCTGAATTAGCGGGATGACCTCACCACTAGAAAAAACTCGGGTAGGTAGAATTTGATAATAAGCCAAGAATCCTCTCATTCGCATAAGCAGGCTTGGGAAGAGCTGTTGTTTGAACTTAAAAAGAATTCTGGAATAATTATCATGTTGTGGAAAATGTTCATATGCTGCCAAATCTACTGCCCCCTTGTCACACCGAGTAAGCTGTGACAAAGAGGTCACTATCTGTCTTTTTGAAGACCATCTACCTGCATTTATCTCAGAATTATATATATTCAATACAATCTGCTCCTTCAATAATCGCCTGTTTCCCCCCCCCCACTCCTGTACCGTGGGATTTCAAGTCCAACCAGCTCACCATCTCTTGATTTTTTTCCATGCTTACAGTCAATATATTGTCCGCTTGTTCTTTCCCTCGGTTGCACCATCTGGCTGGGTCGTTCTGTCTGACAGCCAGTTGAACATACCTGCGGCTTTTTCGTCTGTGACGCAGCAATAAAATTGATCACAGTGTCCAACTTTAAACGCACCTCTGCAAATTGTTCAAAAATGGCCAAGACTGTCTGAGAAGTGAGCATACTGTGTCGGCTAATGAAATCCCTTGTACTAACATTTAGCTGGTTTTCAAGTCCTAAAGCTAATTCACTATGGTTGTAAAACTCCGACTCTAAGCCTTTGTCTCAGCCTGGAGCCGATTCACCTAAAGTTGCTGAGTCATTTGTCATCAAATTACGCAGAGGGGTTCGCAAGCTTCCCAGCTGACTTCCTGATTGATTCTCCTCTGCCTGCAATTCCCACTCCAGGGGGGAATCCCCAAACAATGCCAAAACATCACGGCTAACCGGCAGGGAAAGGGGGGAGGATGCACAACCCACTGTTGAGTGCAAAGGCTGGCAAAATCCATCAATCTTCTATTGCTTTTGAGAGTTGGTTCTACCTTCCTTACTGTTTGGAGAGCAATATGCCATCTTTCTTTTCTTCCCCTTGGGAGAGGCCATCCGGACTCCAGTCAAACACAGCTGCAAAGGTTCTTCCCGGGGGCAAATCAGTTGCTATATGAATAAGCCACAGTCAAGATCTTACGTTGTCTGAGCACTGGATGGCTGCCATGGATCATGTTTATTGACTTGATTCAGCATGTATCAGCTGCATTCCAGCTGCAACTTTTAAGTGGAGCTATTAACTGAAGGGAGAGAGAGAGGGAAAAAAACCTCTCTTGCACTTTATTTTTAACTGGTTCTCCAAACTGCCTAAGCAATTTACTAATTGCTTAATTCAGGCAAACCAGTGAGAACCGGCTGGATTTCACCTGTGCTTTGGAGGTTGCTAAAGCATCCAGGTCATTGTCAGCCCCTCAAGTTGCACTTCGTTCAGGGCTGACATAGAGAAGAAGAAGGACTTCGAACCTTGACAGTCATATTGTTTAGTAAATACATGCTTCAGTTGTTAAGTGTAAGTTTAAAGCAAGTCAAATTCAAGATTGTTACCTATTAATGAGCAAATATGACAGGAAGAAAAATATTTTAAAAATGTAAAAGAGGAAATGAAGATCCTGGTTTAATAGACAGTACCTTAACATCTGCCAAGACTTCAGACTTTTTACACATTTGCTTTCCAAATGGGCCCGGAGAGGAAAGTAATCATAACATGCCTCATTCCAGAAAACATAGTTCTTAAAATAAAACCAAATGATAATGTTGAAAATCTGATTGGATAAAGCCATCATGCTCATAAGTTTACCACAGTTTAATAAAAAAATATTCTAGGGCTTTTGCCTATCATAAAAACAATCTTATTAACTTATCTGTCTGTATGAAATATATAATGGGAATTAAGAAGTCCAGTGAAGTGCTAACTGAACATCTGTCCATTGCTCTGGAGAACAGACACTGCAAAATGGATAGTTTACAGTTACAAAAGCAGTTTCAGTTCAGAATGTATTTATATCTGATCTTTTCATTTTAAAATTGGAGCCTAAAGGGATGACTTGGTGTAGACATCAGCTTCCCAAAGACATGCACATACATACTGTACATACAAACCTTTCCATACAACTTGATTTTGTTAACTTGCTTAAAAAATTTATTTCAAATATTTATGTCAACTGAATGCTATTCAACTGATTATGATCATTGGGAAGCTAGATCTTGAAGAATCAAAAATTGTTGTAATGATTGGTGAAAGAAACATCAATAATGTTCACTATATTGATGACTCCTCTCAGTGAAGATCTGGAACATCTGATCAAGAAAATGAAAGAAGAAAGTGAGAATTTTGGTTTCTTTCTGAAAATCAAAAAGACTAAGCTCATGACCACTACAAAGAATGAAACATTGAAATAGAAATTGATGATGGAGAGATAGAATGCGTGGAAAAATTCACTTTCCTGGGATCGCAAATAGCTCAAAGCTGTGAATGCAGCAGAGAAATAAAATGGCAGATTACATGATTGCACAGCAATGATGAAACATGAGTTGGATATGGAAAAGCAAGGACATCAGCCTGGCAATCAAATGTAGGTTAGTCTGCTCTATTGTGTTCTCCATAGTTGCCTATAGTTCTGAAAGTTGAACCAAAAAAAGCTAGACAAGAAGAAAATTGACTTATTTGAGCTGTGGTACTGGAGAAGGCTCCTGAGTATTCCTTGGACAGCAAAGGTGACCAACAAACAAGTACTAGGGTACATAACACCAGACATGTCACTAGAAGGCAAAATCACAAAACTGTGCCTCCCTTATTTTGGCTATGTCATGAGAAGAGTTCACTGGAGAAAGCAATTATGTTTGGAAGAGGAAGACTGTTAATACTGTACTGAATTCTTCTTCTAGTGTTGCTTATATGGTCTCTGAAAAAGTTTTTGATGGCAAACATCATAAGGTGTCTCTTCGTCAATTTGAATGTTAATTTTAAACTAATCTCTATTTTCCCTAAAAACTAACTGAAGAAAAAATAATGAAGTCTAGGCACATCAGATAACAAAGCATCATTTTCCAGGTACTCTGTGCAACAGTTTCCTTATGTTGTGTTTGATGAGTATTCGTAACCCTTGCATGGAAGACAAGAAACTGAACGAAAAAATACATACAGTGGAGAATGTCACTGACATTATACTGTATGCTTGGTATTGTACACTTGGCAATAAAGACTCTAAATCATTCAACAACATTAACTGTAAGTTCCAGTACATCTGGAAGGTGTTAGTATGGGGAAGGCTAATATAAACCATATCTAATACGTAATAATTTTTCTAAATGATATTAAGAAAGAAGCAAATCTAATTTCAACTGGGAATTTGTTCAAAAGAATGGGCACTGTCATTGAGAAGTGTCTCCTAGTCTCAGCTCCTTTACTTCTCAGAATCTCAGATTCTGTTGGAAGGACCCCATTGGCCAGGACAGTTTTAGCAGGAGAATGTTGTTTGCAGGGCCTGTTTACAGGTATTATGTGCTCCTAGCAACAAGTGCCATTAAGTACATTGGCTATATTCTGAACTGTTAACAGTTTCCAGGTAATCTTTAAAGAGATCCCTGGATAGAACACAGGGTTCTCAAGTGTGTGAGTATAAGAAAACAAGCTAAATACATGATGTTTCTGTTTACAGATAAAAACAGTCAAATTTGTCCAAATTTGGAACTTTCCAAATTTATCAAACTGTTAATATTGCCACCTGAGATATCTGATTGGGAAAATGATTATGACATGGGTGAAAGAGGATATCAGAGGCATCTCAGGGAGGGAAAGCAAATGTGTTGTTGTTGTTTTTTTAATTTGGGCATATTTTTATATTATGAAGGGATTTCTGTGGTATGGAAAGTTACATTAGAGGTACTGTTATAAAGTAGATTTAATAGATTTCTTTCTCTTGTAATTCCTTTGGTTTACTATTTTTTCTGCATTTTGCTTAGCATTGCTCTCCCTCTCTATTGCCGAAAAAGAAAAATAGCATGAAGGGTATTCTGTATATTGAATAGTAATTTGATTTTGTCTAGGGCTGTTATACTGGGGCTAGAAAATTCAATGACCCTTAGATGGCAACAAACAGTTACAAGTATGCTGTGTCTTTATTGCCATCTAGTGGTCATTTAGATTTCTGCAGCCTAGATATGGTACTACTAATTTTGTTCTTAAGTACCAGAACTAGATAGTTGCTCTCATGGCCTGTGACTTTTCTTAAACGGTTAAGTAGAAAATGAGTTTTTGAAATGTTAACCCAATCTTAGTTTTTGATCATTTAATTGCAACCAACAAAATGCCATTAAATTATACTGTGAAATCTAGTAAATATTTTACAACTTGCTTAACGTTTTTAAAAATGAATCTTCAAGAGCAATGTAATTTAACTTAAATGAAAGATCCAGTATGCCATAACACAAGGATTAAAACAAATTGCTTAAATAAGGAATAAGATGTTATTTTAACCTCTATAGTTGTACATATATAATATGTTGATAGGATATTATTTAGTGGCTTCTCTCACATATCCAGGCATCTGTACAGATATAGACTGATAAATGTATTCCTATTTCACCCAACCAGAACAGAAAAACACTTTGAAATCAAGAATAATTCCAATGGAACACAGTGTAAGTTTGGCCCCTTTTCTGTCATGAAAAACTTAAATGCTTCCATTATGCTTTCCTATTCTGCCAAGCAACTATTTAATGCCCTGGACAGAACATTATACTGATTGTGCAAAGGGTTCACAGGGACATAATGAACACTTTCATAATCACTCTTCCTTTTTGCCATTCTGAGACTGTTGTTTCTTTCAAAAAAAAGGTTCCAAATTTCTTGGGTATACTAATTTTCAGAAGGAAAACATAGAAGGTTTGGCTTTTTGTATTAGTAACTAGCCCCAGTCTTCCCAGGAAGGTTGGGTGGCTAATAAACTATAACAAAATGCCATTAGGAAAAATGCCTGTGCTGCTTTATAAGGGGTTATATTAACAGCCCGGTCTCTGTCATGCCATTCATGGATAAAGTCTCAGCAGGAAAGTATGTTCTACTATGGCCAATAGAATTCTGGGCTCATATTGTGTCTAACTGCTTTAGTCCACAGCCCTCAGTGTTTCAAATATTATTGTACTCTCTCTTCATGGTTCATAAGTTTGTATAAACTGTTATAGAAATATACTACCACTGCATTTATAGGCACCGTAGTAGGTTCTAGGATTTCAGAGCTTATTCTGAGCAAGAATAGATGAAAGGAAAATACATTTGACAATGCAGGTGTATGTAATACACAGAGATTTTGTCACCTGCCTACCAAACTGATTTTTCTTATAAACATAAAAACAACTAATACAGAAGCAGTGATCATAAAGGAAGTTGACTACTTTTAGAATAGGCTTCATAATGTTCTTTGGGGCTGTCTGAAGTCCACTTTGTACTTGAAACTTAATGAATGTTCAGGCTTCAAGGACATGTTTAAACAGGGTAACAGCTCATTCAGTGAGGTGTTTTATACTTTATACAGTTGCCCCAAAGGAATTCTTTATTCAAAATTTAACAAATACCTGTGCAACATAAAAATTAAAGTCCTGGGTATATCTGAGAGAAGAAACTTGTAAGTCTCCCAATATTGCTGAATTATAGCTCCAAATGTCCTTCACTATTGGCAGAAACGACTGTCTGAAGGGGACATATTAGGACCACTGTGCAGTGAATTTGAGAAGTATGTGGAGGTCCACCAATCCACTTGCAACCCTTGGGAGTTTAATTCTTGTTTAGATTTTAATTTTCCCTGTATGTTCAGCAAATCCTTATATATTAATTTTTTCGCAGGGTTATAGAGTTTGGGGTATGTCAATGCTTTTAGGGGTGCTATCCAGCACGGTGTTTTAGTATAATATTTTTTACTAACTTTTTCCCAAATTCAAATCAAAATATTTCTTATTTAATGTCGGCTGAACCATTTGCTTTGTGGGGTATTATCACGCCAAAGTGCCATATGCCAACCCTGTTGTAGGTCAAAACCTTCTATTTTAAGAAGACGGCTACTACCTAAAGTAATCCATTCTTTTACCCAGGCTAATAAAGCAGCTGAGTAGTAAATCTCCCAACATGGTAAACCTAGGCCTCCTCTTTCTTTTATCTCTTGCGTCATCTTTTTTTTAAAACCGTGGCTTCTTCCCCTGCCAGATAAATTTGGTTATTATTTGGTTTAACGCCATGAAAAAATTTTTGGGTAAATTCGTTGGGGCGGTTTGAAACAAAAAATTAAACTTCAGTAAAACGTAGGATTTTACTGTTATTACTCGTCCTAGGAGTGAGAGTTGTATTTTACCCCATTTGTCTAAATCTTTTCTTGTTTGAATTAATAGTTTATTATAATTGTCCTCCTGTATGCTCAAACATCTGCCAGTTAGCCAAATTCCCAAATATTTAACTTTGTTAACTACTTTTAATCCAGTCATTTCCTGTAGGCCTTTCTTAACTTCTTCTAAAATGTTCTTAGTTAATATATTTGTTTTCTTTTTGTTAATTAATAAACCTGCTACCGCCCCAAATTCCTCAATTGTCTCTAATAGATATAAACAAGATTCTATGGGCTCTTCCAAGATAAAAACCATATCATCTGTGAAGGCCTGTGTTTTATATACCTGTTGTCCAATTCTAAGTCCTTTTATTCTTTCTTCATTCCTTATTTTACATGGACCTATTTACAGATCCAATCTAAATAGAAAAAATATTTAATATAATATAAAAAAGATAGAGATAGGAAAGGTATTAATGGTGAGTTACAAGAATTAGACAAAATCCTGATAGGCCAAGAAAAAGGCATGATTTCGAAAACTTATAAATTGCTGATGAGAATAGAGATAGGTGAGGAGATAATTAAGGATACAATGATTGCCTGGGGGAAAAATGTTGGGTATTCAATCCATTTAGAAAAATGGCAAGAGATTTGATGGGGGAATATGAAATTAGTAGTGTCTACGGCTTACAAAGAAAACATCTACAAGATGATATACAGGTGGCATCTTCCCCCCGATAGACTAGCTAAAATGTTCACTGGACAGTCGGCTGAATGCTAGAAATGTGGATTTGAGCATGGCACTTATTACCATCAGTGGTGGACATGTTTATGTTTATGTTTTGTTTACATGCCCGAAAGCAGTAAAATTTTTGGGAAAAATAAAAAAAATGGCTTAATGAGATTTTAAATCAAAAGATTGAATGGCGACCAGAGATATACCTGCTTGGCTCCAAGCTGGAAAATATTAAAAGAGACTCATGGTATCTTGCATTACACATTATCACAGTGGCGAGATTGGCGTACACTCAATTTTGGAAAAATCAAAATACCCCATCAGAGGAGGCAATTATAAAGAAGATTTTAGAATGTGCGGAAGCAGATAAATTGACTAAAAAACTAAAAAACAGAGACCAAACACAAACATGTTTATCTTGGGAAAAAATTTATATGTGGTTAGAGAAGAGAAAATTATAACCCAAACTAGATGAGGAATTGTATCTATTGAGAAACTTATACTATACAAGTAAAGTGAGGTCGGATAGACCTAATTGATGTGTAAAGGTACACAAGTTGTTCTGTCTTCTCCAGAATATAATATAGATATACAGTACCGAATATTAGATTATTAAGGTACTAATAATATTAGATTATTAAGGTATAGGTATGCTTGTTTTTTTTTTTGTTGTTGTGTTGTCTTCTTTGTTATTTATATGATGTGTTGTCTTTTTTTTAAATGGAAAATGTAAATAAAGATTTTTTTTTAAAAAAAAAAGAGAGAGAGAAATATCTGGAGGGTCAGAAGATACTCCCTGGTGTCACTATTGTTGAACTGAAACTAATATAGGATAATCACCAGTTTGCTCAGATCTTTTTCTCTAGTCAGTTGGAAGCAAACAAAATAGAGAGAATTTTGGTGAGTTCATTATTAATTAATAAGCAAGATAAAATTTCAGAACGCCATGAACTGCTATCAGAAATTGCCTTTGTGAAACATCACAACTTGATTCTTTTCAAATAGAGAAATAAAAGAAACCTCATTAGAAAAATAAAGTGCAGAGAGTTTGCCTCCCTGAGAATTAATAATGATTATTTTATTTGGATCTGTTTTAATGTCCCTGCAAACTAAAGACTTTAGTTTAAAGACCCCCCCATCTTTACAAATGCAGAAGAGTTTCTAACATAGGAAGAAGCAACTTCCTCTGAACAATGGATAAACAAAAAAAAATGGAAGAGACGCTGGAGGTGAAAAAGGAGTAAGCGAGTGGGAATTTTGAATAGACTAAGGAAAAGTGGGATAAAACCTCCCTCCCTTCACCCTTTTTGACTAATTTACTCTCACTTGCTAATAAGATGGATGAAATACTTCTTTTAAATAGATGAAATTCTTATTTTTATAACTCAGCAGCTAACTCTGCTTCACTGCTTACAACTCTGCTTCACTGAAACCTGGCTAAATGAGTCAATTGATGATAGCAGCCTGCATATCCCAGGGTTTCAGATACAGAGGGCAGACAGAATTGCGGAAAAATCTGGTAAAAAGAAGGGAGGAGGAGAGTTCTCATTTCTCCTAATTGCTGTGTATGTTTCTCCACAAGCTTGTGTAAACAATGCATTATGAACTCTAGCTGATCATGTTATGTGGGCTGAAGTTAAATACCCAGATTCACTTCTGATTATTTTAGGAGATTTCAACAAATGTAACTTAAGGAAAGAGCTACCAAAATATTTTCAGCCTGTCAATTGTCTCACTAGAGGCAAGAATACTCTAGATCCGTGATGGCGAACCTATGGTATGTGTGCCACAGGTGGCATGCATAGCCATATCAGTGGGCATGCCAGCTCAGCTCTGGCGCGCATGCGTGCACTGGCCAGCTGATTTTTGGACCTTCTGGGCCCACCAGAAGTAGGGAAATAGGCTGTTGCCTGCCTCTCGAGGGCCTGGGGGGGAAGGCCCATTTTTCTTTCTCACCTGGCTCCAGATCCTCTCTATGCATCTGGGAAGGGTGAAAACAGCTTTTCCGACTCCCTCAGAGGCCCTCCAGAGGCCTGAAACGGCCCATTTCCAAACTCCTGGTGGGACAGGAAGTGACTTTTTTGCTGTCCCCAGCCTCCAGAGACTCCTAGAGAGGCTCTAGAGGCTGGGAACAGCAAAAAATGTCACTTACAGACAGGGCTGGATTTTCCTATAGGCTAACTAGGCTTCAGCCTAGGGCCTCAAGATCAAGAGGGGCCTACACAGTGGTGGGATTCTGGGGATTCTAGGGGGTTCGGCCGAACCCTTTGTTAAATTGCTGGCTCGCCTGCCCCTCCTCCCACCTGCACGGCGCCAGCCTACCGTAGCCAGGGGTAGGCAATTGTGGCTCTTTTACAACCTGTGGACTTCAACTTCCAGAATTCCTGAGACAGCTTGGCTGTCTCAGGAATTCTGGGAGTTGAAGGCCACAGGTTGTAAAAGAGCCACAATTGCCCACCCCTTCCCTAGCCTGAGTTCCGCTGCCTGGGATCCACGTGGGCTGCCACATGGTTCCCCACCGGCTCCGGACGCAAGAGAGCAGGATGGAGAAAGCAGCTTCCACGCCTTCACTCACCCTCACTCTCTGCTCTGTTGGATCGCCGGCTGTTCGCTTACCCCGTCCACTCCCCATCGATTGCTGCCTCTGATGGCTAGAGGAAAAAAAACTTCAAATTCTTGCCGCGGGACTTCAAAGGGCCACCCTAGAGCCAGTGGTGCAGCCGAACCCTTTATTAAATTGCTGGCTTGCCCCGCCCCTCCGCACCACTATTTATTGCCAATAAATAGTGGTGGGCGAGGGGCGGGGGAGCCAGCAATTTAACAAAGGGTTCGGTGTTTTTTTTTGTAATTTTATTAGCCCACGGAGCTTCAGCATAGGCTAATTGGCCTTCCGGCTCTCAGCTGATTTGTCTCAGCAGTTTTGCTCAGGGCTCTTCTGCTTCCTTGCAAAGAGTGCTGATTTTTTCCCCCTAGCTATGCTGAGAAACGAAACTGAAACTGCTTTGCTGTTGCTGCAAGGTTGGAAAATTAGGCAGGCAGAATTCTTTTCTTTTTCCTCACCAAAAAAAGGTAGGTGCAAACAATGGGAAATTTAGGGAAAAAGAGGAGAGTTCAGGATTTTAAAACACAAAAGAAAAAAAGCTCTATTTAACTAGGGAATTGTAATAATTGAGATACTAGTAATTGTATATTTCTGAAAGCAGAAATGGTTAAGTTGTGGTTTGGAGGAATATATGGGGAAAATTATTTGGTTTATTATTATTGGTAAGTATAATTAATTGATTTGTAAAAAATTGGATTGCATGGAAATAATTGGAATATTCATGTTCATATTGATTAATATACAAAAAAGGTAGTTATATAACTAATTGATTTATATTAAAATGTTGAATTTGTATTAAACATAATTATTACATAATTAACCAATGTGAGGATGGATATAAAAATAGATGACAATGGGAAGGGGTATAATATAGAATAGAAGGGAAAAATTGAATTTGATTAAGATTAGAGATGAGGATGAAGGGTAATATTGGTTTTTTACAAAAATAGATGAGGAATAAATATGGTAAAAAGGAAATATAGAAATTGTAAATTTAATTGAAATGACTAAACACTGTTTAAATTTGTGAACCGGCCAAATACTCTGTTCAAAGAAAATACATTGTATGTTTGTATGTGTGTTTCTAATTATTGTTATTTATTCCTATTTGTTCTCTTTTATTCTTTAAAGTTTAACAATTCATTCTTTATCTTAATATTTTTATATTTGTTTGGGGTTGGCTTTCTTCCCTTTCATCTTTTTTATTGTACAGCAATCTTTCTCCTCAAACCTACCACCTCTCTCTTTTCTTTCCTTCTTACTTTCTCTTCCTCCCCCTCTTCTTCTCCTCCCTACTTCCTCTTCCTTTCTCCTTCTCCTCCTCTCTTCCTCCCTCTCTTACCCTCACTCCTATTCTAATTTCCCTTCCCTTCCTTCATCCCTCTCTATTGCTGTATCCTTTTATGCATATGAACTACTCAGAGGGCTGAAAAAGTTATTTCTGACTGGTCCTCGCACTTTTGGCCAGTCCTCGAACTTACGACTGTCCTCACATTTTACGTTTTTGCCCTATCTTGTCACCATGGTGAAGAGAAGCAGTTGTGAAATGAGTGACATGGTTGTTAAGAATGCTACAATGGGCATAAATGATGACCAGTCATAAGTGCGAAGACCGGTCAAAAGTGCGAGGACCTGTCAGAAATCACTTTTTTCAGCCCTCTGGGTAATCCTTTTGTGCATATGGACTACTCAGAGGGCTGAAAAAGTTATTTTTGACTGGTCCTCGCACTTTTGACCAGTCCTCGAACTTACGACTGTCCTCACATTTTACGTTTTTGCCCTATCTTGTCACCATGGTGAAGAGAAGCAGTTGTGAAATGAGTGACATGGTTGTTAAGAAAGCTGCACAGGCATAAATGTGAGGATGGTCATAAGTGTGAGGACCAGTCCTCAGCCCTCTGAGTAGTCCCTATGCAGATAGCCACGCCCACCCGGTCACATGACGAGCTGCCAACGCCTACACAGTCATGTAACCAGCTAGCCACGCCCACCCAGTCACATGATTGCCAAGCCACACCCCCAACTAAGCCACGCCCACAGAACCTGTTGTTAAAAAAATTGAATCCCACCAGTGGTGAAAGGGCCTCATAAGTGGAATAGCCTAGGGCCTCTTTTCATCTAAATCCAGCCCAGCTTACAGACAACACCATGAAACCAACAATTAAATCAGTGAGGACTTGGACTGAGGAGGCAAAGTTAAGCTACAGGCTTACCTTGACTTCATTGATTGGAATGTTTTTGAAGATATGTCTGCAGACTTGGATGAACTCACAGATACTGTAACATCATATGCCAGTTTTTGTGAAGACCTATGTGTGCTGACCAGAAACCTGTGAATATACAGTAACAATAAACCTTGGTTCACAGCTAAACTTAAGCAGCTACAGTCAGGTCCAGAAATATTGGGACATCGACACAATTCTAACATCTTTGGCTCTATACACCATCACAATGGAGTTGGAATGAAACAAATACAATGTGCGTTAACTGCAGGCTGTCAGCTTTAATTTGAGGGTATGTACATCCAACTCAGGTGAACAGTGTAGGACTTACAGCAGTTTGCATATGTGCCTCCCACTTGTTAAGGGACTAAAAGTAATGGGACAGAATAATAATCATAAATCAAACTTTCCCTTCTTAATACTTGGTTGCAAATCCTTTGCAGTCAATCACAGCCTGAAGTCTGGAACGCATAGACATCACCAGACACTGGGTTTCATCCCTGGTGATGCTCTGCCAGGCCTCTACTGCAACTGTCTTCAGTTCCTGCTTGTTCTTGGGGCATTTTCCCTTCAGTTTTGTCTTCAGCAAGTGAAATGCATGCTCAATGGGATTCAGGTCAGGTGATTGACTTGGCCATTGCATAACATTCCACTTCTGTCCATTCAAAAACTCTTTGGTTGTTTTTGCAGTATGCTTTGGGTCATTGTCCATCTGCACTGTGAAGCGCCGTCCAATGAGTTCTGCAGCATTTGGCTGAATGTGAGCAGATAATATTGCCCGAAACACTTCAGAATTCATCCTGCTGCTTTTGTCAGCAGTCACATCATCAATAAATACAAGAGAACCAGTTCCATTGGCAGCCACACATGCCCACGCCATGACACTACCACCACCATGCTTCACTGATGAGGTGGTATGCTTAGGATCATAAGCAGTTCCTTTCCTTCTCCATATTCTTCTCTTCCCATCACTCTGGTACAAGTTGATCTTGGTCTCATCTGTCCATAGGATCTTGTTCCAGAACTGTGAAGGCTTTGTTAGATGTTGTTTAGCAAACTCTAATCTGGCCTTCCTGTTTTTGAAGCTCACCAATGGTTTACATCTTGTGGTGAACCCTCTGTATTCATTCTGGTGAAGTCTTCTCTTGATTGTTGACTTTGACACACATCCACCTACCTACTGGAGAATGTTCTTGATCTGGCCAACTGTTGTGAAGGGTGTTTTCTTCACCAGGGAAAGAATTCTTCGGTCATCCACCACACTTGTTTTCCATGGTCTCCCGGGTCTTTTGGTGTTACTGAGCTCACGGGTGTGTTCCTTCTTTTTGAGAATGTTTCAAACAGTTGTTTTGGCCATGCCTAATGTTCTTGCTATCTCTCTGATGGGTTTGTTTTGTTTCTTCAGCCTAATGATGGCTTGCTTCACTGATAGTGACAGCTCTTTGGATCTCATCTTGAGAGTTGACAGCAACAGATTCCAAATGCAAATAGCACACTTGAAATGAACTCTGGGCCTTTTATCTGCACATTGTAATTGGGGTAATAAGGGAATATCACACACCTGGCCATGGAACAGCTGAGAAGCCAATTGTCCCATTACTTTTGGTCCCTTAACAAGTGGCAGGCACATATACAAACTGCTGTAAGTCCTACACGGTTCACCTGAGATGGATGTACATACCCTCAAATTAAAGCTGACAGTCTGCAGTTAACGCACATTGTGTTTGTTTCATTCCAACTTCATTGTGGTGGTGTCTAGAGCCAAAGATGTTAGAATTGTGTCGATGTCCCAATATTTCTGGACCTGACTGTATATCGTACCAAAGAGGAAGCCTACAGAAAAGGCAAAAGAATGCTGTACAATCAGGTCAGAAATGTATTAACAAGGGAGATCAGAGCAACAAAAAGAAGCTACTCTAAAAAGCTAAGTTCTTAACAAATGAACCAGCAAAACTCTTAAAAATATCACCAGTTACAGCAAACCTTCTTCCCATGCTGAAGGAAATCAACAACTGGCAGATGACCAGAATATGTTTCACTGTAGGTTTGAGAGAAAACTACTGCAACCTATTTCCACAATCCCTGTCTCAGACACACCAACAACAGCCAAGCCTCCTACAATTGACCCCTTCCCATTGGGCCCATCACCTCTGGTGATTACAGAAAATGAGGTGCAAGGTCTATTTCACAGACAAAAGCCAGGAAAAGCACCAGGCCCAGACAAGATAACTCCTTCTTGCTTAAAAGCCTGTGCTGACCAACTGGCTCCCATCTTCACCCAAATCTTTAATAAATCACTAGAAATGTGCTATGTTCCTTCTTGCTTCAAACAATCTACTATCATCCCAGTGGCAAAGAAACCCTCCATCAAGGAACTGAATGACTTCAGACCGGTTGCTCTAACATTTGTAGTTATGAAAACATTTGAAAGGCTAGTATTGGCCCACTCAGTGGTGAAATCCTCTGCAAGTTGCCACTGGTTCACTGCACGTGCATGCACGGTGCACGCCAAATACATGCTGCATGCACATGCTCAGTGCACCCCAAATGCATGCTGCACATGCATGCATGCACAGTGCGCACCAAACACGTGCTTTGCATGGAAAAAGGAGGCTTAAGAAGGTAAGTAAAACAGCGAAGGGGGTGGAACAGCTGTGCCACACGATTTAGGATTTCCTGCTTTCTAGTGAATATAAATTGTGCGGCACAGCTGATCATCAGACATACTGGTTCAGAGTAACTTTTTTTTTTACTACCGGTTTGCCCAAACTGGTGCGAACTGGTAGCATTTCACCCCTGGGCCCACTTGAAAACCATCACAGATCTGCTGTTAGAACCTTTGCAATTTGCCTACTGAGCAAATAGATCGACAGATAATGATGTCCCCCTCGTAGAAATGTGCCCACCAGGTTTCCGCGCATTTCATCAGCCAAGGGCCCAGGGTAGGGGTGGGGGGGGGTGGCGGTTATTGTAAAGGAAGGTCTTGATCCTAGGGAGGCCACTGTACTTCAGATAGCCGGTTGTGAGTCTCTCCTTGTGAAGTGGGGCGATGGGAGGCAGATGGGCCTGCTGGTTATGTACCTGGCTCCTTGCTGCGTGTCAGCGACCCTGCCCGAACTCCTCAATGTTATAGCCGGGGTGGTGGTTGATACCCCCAGGCTTTTAGTCATGGGGGATTTCAACCTGCCGTCCATCGGTGAAGCATCTGAGGTGGCTCGGGAGTTCATGGCTTCCATGACGGCCATGGACCTGACCCAGTTAATTCAGGGCCTCACTCACATAGGAGGAAACATGCCTGACTTGGTTTTCGTCTCTGGTCAGTGGTTGAATGGCTTAGATACAGGGGATATAGTTATTGAACCCTTGTCATGGTCAGACCATTCTCTCCTTAGACTTGACTTCCTGACCGCTATGCCCCACCGCAGGGAGGCGGAACCGATCAGGTGGTTCCGCCCCAGGCGCCTGATGGATCCTGATAGGTTCCGAATGGAGCTTGGGCCATTTCCTGAGACTCTGGCGCGTGACTCGACGGAAGACCTGGTGGCCGCCTGGGATAGGGCGGCCGCTGGTGCTTTAGATCGGGTCGTGCCTTTGCGGCCTCTGACCTGGCGCCGAATCTGCCCAGCTCCTTGGTTCTCTGAGGAGCTGAGGGGGATGAAACGCTGGAAAAGTCGCCTAGAGAGTAGTTGGAGGGCCAGTCACTCCGAATCTGACCGTACACTAGTGAGGTCTTATATCAAGACCTACTTAGTGGCGATAAAGGCGGTGAAGTGTAATTACTTTTCCGCTCTTATCGCGTCGGCAGAAAATCGCCCAGCTGCCTTGTTTAGGGTGACTCGCTCCCTTCTCCATCTGGGAGCGCGGGAAGACCCCTTGCAAGGTCGTGCTGAGGATTTTGCGCATTATCTGCACGATAAAGTCACTCAAATTCGGGAAGGCTTGGACTCTGACTGGGTAGGTACAGGCGGGTTGTCCGAGGTCTGTCTTGAGACGGTTATCTGGGATGAGTTTGACCCTGTGACTCCCGAGGACGTGGACAGGATGCTGGGGAGGTTGAACGCAACCACATGTTTATTGGACCCGTGTCCCTCCTAGTTGGTGCTGGCTACCCGGGAGGTTACGCGAGGCTGGCTCCAGAGGATTATAAATGCTTCCTTGAGTGAGGGGTTCTTACCTCCCGCCTTGAAAGAGGCGGTGGTGAGGCCCCTCCTCAAGAAGCCCTCTCTGGACCCAGCTGTTTTAGCAAACTATCGTCCAGTTTCCAACCTTCGCTTCTTGGCGAAGGTTGTTGAGAGTGTGGTTGCGCGACAGCTCCCGCAGTACCTGGATGAAACCGTCTATCTAGATCCGTTCCAGTCCGGCTTCAGGCCCGGGTACAGCACGGAAACGGCATTGGTCGCATTGGTTGATGATCTCTGGAGGGCTCGGGACAGAGGTTGCTCCTCTGTTCTGGTCCTATTAGACCTCTCAGCGGCTTTTGATACCATCAACCATGGTATCATGCTGCGCCGGTTGGAGGGGTTGGGAGTGGGAGGCACTGTTTTACGGTGGTTCTCCTCCTATCTCTCCGACCGGTCGCAGTCTGTGTTGGCTGGAGGGCAGAGGTCGACCTCAAGGCACTTGGTTTGTGGGGTGCCACAAGGGTCGGTCCTCTCGCCTCTCCTGTTCAACATTTATGTGAAGCCGCTGGGTGAGATCATCTGTGGTTTTGGGGTGCAGTGCCAGCTGTACGCTGATGACACCCAGCTGTACATCTCCACCCCAGACCACCCCAACGATGCCCTTGAAGTGATGTCCCGGTGCCTGGAGGCGGTGCGGGTCTGGATGGGGAGGAACAGGCTCCAACTCAATCCCTCCAAGACTGAGTGGCTGTGGCTGCTGGCGTCCCGATATAGTCAGCTGGTGCCATCGCTGACTATCGGGGGCGAGACATTGGCCCCCACGGAGAGGGCGCGTAACTTGGGTGTCCTCCTGGACGCACGGCTGTCTTTAGAAGAGCATATGACGGCCGTGGCCAGGGGGGCTTTCTATCAGGTTCACCTGATACGCCAATTGCGCCCCTTTCTGGATCGGGACTCCCTATGCACGGTCACTCATGCCCTCGTTACTTCCCGCCTCGACTACTGCAACGCTCTCTACATGGGGCTCCCCTTGAGGAGCACTCGGAGGCTCCAACTGGTGCAGAATGCGGCCACGCGGGTACTTATGGGGGCGACATGGCGCTTCCACGTGACATCTCTCCTGCGCGAGCTGCATTGGCTTCCAGTGGTCTTCCGAGTGCGCTTCAAGGTGTTGGTTCTCATCTTCAAAGCGCTCCATGGCTTAGGACCCAGTTATCTACGAGACCACCTTCTGCCTCCGATAACCTCCCACCGGCCAACACGCTCCCACAGAGAGGGTCTCCTCGGGGTGCCGTCTGTCAGGCAATGTTGGCTGGTGACCCCCCGGGGAAGAGCCTTCTCTGTGGGGGCACCTGCCCTCTGGAATGAGCTACCCCCAGGGATACAACTAATCCCGGACCTCCGGACCTTCCGCCGGGCCCTGAAAACTTTTTTATTTCAGCAAGCCGGGCTGGGTTAAAACTTTTTAATTGGGTGAATTTTATGGGTAACGGGGTTTTAAATTGGAGAAGCCTAAGATAATTTAATTTTGTTTTAATGTATTTTAATATTTGTATTGTGTGTTTTTAATTCTGGCTGTTCACCGCCCTGAGTCCTTCGGGAGAGGGGGCGGTATAAAAATTTAATATAATAATAATAATAATAATAATAATAATAATAATAATAATAATAATAATAATAATGTTAATATGACTCTGTACTACATCCTACAACATCTTGAATCTCCAAAAACCTATGCAAGGGTCCTCTTTATAGACTTCAGTCCATCATTCCAGATATTCTTCTAACTAAACTAAATCAGCTAGCTGTACCTGTCCACACTTGTAAATGGATCATAAGCTTTCTAACAGACAGGAAGCAACAGGTGAAGCGAGGAAAAATCACATCAGATACCTGTACAATTAGCACAGGAGCCCCCCAGGCCCTCTTCTCTCTATACACCAATGACTGCATATCAAAAGATCCCTCTGTTAAAGTACTGAAGTTTGCAGTTGATACAACAGTGATTGATCTCATTCGAGACAATGATGAATCTGCATCACAGACAGGAGGTTGAACAATTAGCCTTGTGGTGCAACAATCTTGAACTACACACATGCAGAACTGTAGAAATGGTGGTAAATTTTAGGAAAAACCCTCCTATACTACCACCTCTTACAATACTAGACAACACAGTATCAACATTAGAGACCTTCAAGTTGCTAGGTTCTATCATATCTCAAGACTTAAAATGGACACCTAACATAAAAAACGTCATCAAAAAAGC
Organism: Arizona elegans; assembly: GCA_022577455.1. Taxonomy (NCBI): domain Eukaryota; kingdom Metazoa; phylum Chordata; class Lepidosauria; order Squamata; family Colubridae; genus Arizona; species Arizona elegans. The sequence continues at coordinate 33,132,318 of JAKOOJ010000006.1, forward strand.
ACAACAAAGAATGTTCTTTCTGCATCAACTCAGAAAGCTCAAACTGCCCAAAGAGCTGCTGATTCAATTCTACAGAGGAATTATTGAGGCTGTCATCTGCACCTTTATAACTGTCTGGTTTGGCTCTGCAACCAAACAAGACAGACACAGACTTCAACGGATAATTAGAACTGCACGAAAAACAATTGCTACCAACTGCCTTCCACTGGGGACCTGTATACTTCACGAGTCAAAAAGAGAGCTGAGAAAATATCTACAAACCCCTCACATCCTGGACATAAATTGTTTGAACTTCTACCCTCAAAACAACATTATAGGGCACTGCACACCAGAACAATTAGACAGAAGGACAGTTTTTCCTGGAATGCCATCACTCAGCTAAACAACCAATTCCCACAACACTCTCAAACCATTTACTAAGACTGTATTACTATTATTCTTCTCATCCTATCTCCTCCCACATATGACTCCCACGTATGACTATTTCCTCCCACGTATGACTATAACCATGTTGCTTGTATTTTTATGATTTATATTATTCTGTTTGTTTCCTATTATAATACAATACAATACAATCAGTCAGACAGTGTTACTTTTCTACACAGATTAGATCAATTCATCCTTTATGTTTCATAGTTCCAAATTCATATATGTATCTTAAAATTTGCATTAACTTTCATCTATTTTTATTCGATTATCAATCCACTTGTACCAATCATCCCACACCGTATAGTATTCTTTTTCATTTAGTTCTAATGTTAATTTGTTCATTTCGGCACATTCTAAAACTTTTTGAATAATGAGTTCCTCTAGTGGTGTATCCTTTCCTTTCCAATATTGGGCATATGCTATTCTCGCTGCAGTGAGTATATGTATAATTAAATCTCTTCTTTTGAAGATATTTCAATCAATTGAATTGATTCAATTGAATTGATACCTGAAACATTTCTCCTAGGAATACTAAAGACTAAATATGGGGAAAAAAAGAAGATATATCCTTTTTTTCCCCTTTTATGTACACTGAGAGCATATGCACCAAAGTCAAATTCCTTGTGTGTCCAATCACACTTGACCAATAAAGAATTCTATTTTATTCTATTCTAAGACAGGAACATATGAATCCCTCCCCATACACTCTTTCAAAATTGCCAATAATTCGTGATCCATGTTACCATAAATCACAAATGCCTTTTTTCATTTGCTAGTACTGACTGAAATACAACCATAAGTAATATAGAAAACAACAACCTGTAACACCTGAGCCATGGTGTGGTTAGAGTGCAGTACTGCAGGCTATTTTTGCCACCTGCTGGCTGCCTGCAATTTGGCAGTTCAAATCTCACCAGGCTCATGGTTGACTCAACCTTCCATCCTTCCAAGGTGGGTAAAATGAGGACCCAAATGGTTGGGGGCAATATGCTGATTCTAAGCCACTTAGAGAGGGCTGTAAAGCACTGTGAAGTGGTATATGTGGGGATCTGTGGAGAGGATCAATGGGAAATATGTGATATCCTACATCCCATGATGTGACTAGTAAAGTCATGACACATATACCATTCTTGTGGTTTCTAATAGATATTGTAGAAAACAAGCACAGGTCTTTTATCATAATAATAATAATGAATGAAAAACAGTGAGGTCCATATGAGACCATGGTAGCATTTTCTGACTCCTCTTACTTTACCTGCAGACACTGCTGAAATCAAGGTAGTTTTGCAAAAAGTTAAATATAAATGAAATTTAAAATAGTGGTTTATTAAAGTGCATTTTTTAAAATCACATGCAACCTATCAAGCTAGGTGTCTATGGAGATTCACACTCATCCACGTCATGGTTGAAGATGTTTTGCTTCTCATCCAAGCTTGGATTCATCTCCTAAGCCTTTTTTTCCCCTTCCATTTTATAAATATTGGGTTGTGATCTGCCCATTCATTTACTCCTATCTCTATTTTCTCCACCCCTGTCCTAATATCCGCAGTCATCCAAGCCATATCGATTCTAGACCAGGATTGGTATGGGTGGGAGTAATATGTGTATTGATTCTCTAATTCATGTGTTTTTCTCCAAACATCTCTCAAATTTAATTCAGCGGCCAAATTAAATAATTCTTTTGGAAGTGTTTCTTTCTTTTTCTTATTTTTTTTACCGCTTTTGTAATCTTTTTTGGCATCTACTATAGCGTTATAATCTCTGATTAGGCAGATATCTTCATATTCTAATTCTAATATTTTTTTGTGTATTCCTTTGAAAAATTCCTGTTGATTTTTGTTAGGGGCATATATTACTACTAATAATGATTTTTTTCTTTTCTACTTCTAACTCGACCATCACCGTTCTTCCTTCCTTGTCTGCATATATTAATTTCAATTCTATCCTTTCTTTTACATAGACCGCTACTCCTCTCTTTCTCTCTCTCTCTCTTTTTTTTTTGTATCAGCGATGTATATAATTTTCCTAATTTTGGGTTTTCCATTATTGTTTGGTATCCTTTTTTGATGTGTACCTCCTGGAGGTATATCACATCTGCTTCTGATTTTCGTAATTTTGTAAATGTTTGTGTTCTTTTCTTCAGTGCAGTTAATCCATTTATGTTTACCGAGAGAAGTTTGATTGCCTCTTCCATTGCCTAATGTTGCTGTTTTTTGGTGTATCTTGTCTCCATCCGTCTTTTTGCTTTCGTACCTTCTTTTTCCTCTCGTTCTTTTTCTTGACTCTTTCTTACTTCTTTCTCTTACTCCACATCTTCTATTTGCTCTTCCTCTTGACTTCTACTTTCTGTTTCTTCTTTACTTTCCTGTTCCTCTTCTTGTGTAAAGTGTAAGTTAAAGAATTATCTTGCTTTCTCTAATGTGTCTACTTTATATTTTTTGTCTCGCCATGTGATTAAGACCCCGTCCGGTGTTAGCCATCTAAACATTATTTTATATCTGATCAATTGAGTTGTTAAGAACTGATATTTTTGGTGTTGGTTTCTAATTCTTCGAGGTATTTGTTTTAGAATTATGATTTCCTTACCCTTGTATGTCAAAATTTCTTCTCTTGACTTTCTGTATACTTCATCTCTAATTGTTTGTTTTGAGAATCTAACATGCACTTCCTTCGCGAGACGATGTCTTCTTATGTAATTAGTATGTACCCGATATATTTCGTCCAAATGCCTTTTTATTTCTGATTTGTCTCTTTGTATTATTTCTGACACTATCCTTGCCATTTTTTCTCCCAAATCTTCATCTTTTTCTTCTATTATATTTTGAAAGCGCAAGAAGTATGAAGCTTTCTCCATCTTAAGCATCGCTATTGAGTCAGACAGTTCCTTATTTAGCTGAAATGCTTTTTGCTCCATTGCCTCCACTTTTGTCTCTACTTGGTCTATTTTTGTTTCTGCTTTTTTTAATTCTTTGTTCGTTTTCTGTTATCTTCCTCTCCTGCTGTGCTTCCCCTTTAATCGCCGCCACTTGTTAGTCCATCCTTTTCGCACCCACCTCACTCCGTGCTTCTCCGTGTTTTACGATTTCTCCTTCTGGGTCTATTTCTGCCACTCAAAACTGCTGTCTTCACTCTTTGCTTCCCTCTAGGCAGCTGCCATCGCTCCTATCCACCTTAAAGGATGACTTTCTCTCCACCAGCTTTAAAGGGGTTTTTCCTTTATCCTCCCTAGCGATAGCGCGTTGCCCGGGGGCTTTGGAACTTCCCCTTTTATTTCCCGATCCCTACAGGTTTGAGAATGCCCTGTAAGAGTTTCTAACACAGAATTTTTGGGTTCCAGAAATGGCGCCCCGTTTCTTCACCCTCTCCACGATGACGTCACCGCTGGAAGCCATATCAGGTTTCTTTGTTCAGTTTTCAGCAGTGGGAAACAATAAACAAATACTTTGTAGTATTCCAAAACATCAATTATTATTCTCATATTATTTTTTATTTGTCTTTTTGGCAGAAAGCCGTTCTGATCAGAATGGATATATTCGTTTATTACTTTTTTAGTCTTTCCGCAATAATCAATGTGAATAATTTGTAATCTACATTTACTAACAATATTGGTCTATAATTTTTTTTTTATTGTAAAAGTTTTACAATTACATTTTCACCCCATTTTCACCCCCCTAACCCTCCCCAAACTCCCCAACCCACCCTCCCAAACCCCCCCTGACCCTCCCCTCCCCCCAGACTTCCATAGAATATCATTATCCCCTATACAAAAACCTTAAACCCCCCCAACCCCCATGTCATTTTTCATCTTCACATAGTTCGACTATTTCTATTTAATATAATATAATACTATCAATGAAAAGCTATTTGATACTTCTTGGTTTGGTATTTGTTCTGCACATAATCTATCCACTTTTTCCATCCACATTCATAAGTCTCTTGTGAGCGATCTTTTAAGTATGCTGAAATCTTCGCCATCTCCGCAAAGCTAGCCATCTTCAAAATCCATTCTTCTACGGTGGGCAGAGCTTCATTTTTCCAATATTTACCTATCAACAATCTCGCTGCTGTAATCATATACAAAATCAACTTTATTTCATCCACTGTAAAACCCTCAACTATACCCAATAAAAGCAATTGTGGAGAAAATTGGATTTTTTTCTTTAAAACATTCTGCATGACCCACCAAATTTTTATCCAAAAAGCCTTCACTTTCTTACAAGTCCACCAAATATGATAATATGTAGCATCTAAACAATCACACCTCCAACATTTTGGCTGAACATTAGGGTACATACACGACAATTTCTTAGGATCTAAATGCCATCTATAAAACATTTTGTAAAAATTTTCCCTCAAGTTCTGCGACTGTGTAAATTTAACATTCTGAACCCAAATTTTTTCCCATGTTTCCAACATCACTGGTTCTTCAAAATTTTGTGCCCACTTAATCATACAATCTTTAACTAATTCAGTTTCTGAATCCCTTTCTAACAAAACATTATAAAGCCTTTTAATATGCATTGGACCTTTCTCTTTTATATGTCTAACCAATTCTTCCTCATGCACCATAATACCAGTTCTTTGGTCCTCTTTCCATCTCAATTGCAATTGATTGTATTGTAACCAAGTTAAATTAATCCCTTCAGCCAACAGTGTCTGTAATGTCTTCAGCTGCCATCTGCCCGCATCTGTAAAAAGAACCTCTTTGTATAAAACCCCCCCGAGTGACATTATATTTGTATTCCACAAAATATGACCAAGATCCAGCCATAACGGTATTTTATAATCCCATTTGAGTCGGTGCTTCTTCCAAACTCTCAGCAAAGAGTCTCTAAGTATATGGCTTTTAAATACTTTATCCACTTTGCTATCATAAAATAAATAAGCATGCCATCCAAATTCCAAATCAAAACTTTCTGCGTTTAGTATTCCAGTCTTTTTTCCTCCAAACCAATCACTTGTTAAAGTCAAAGCTGCTGCATCATAATATAACTGTAGGTTTGGAAGTTTAAGACCTCCCCTTTCTGGAACATCTTGCATAATTTTCAATTTTACTCTTGGTTTTTTCTCGTTCCAGACAAACTTGTTCACTCCAGTTTGCCATATTTTTAGTTGTTTATCACTTTTAAGCACCGGAATCATTTGAAACAAAAAAAGAAATCTTGGCAAAATGTTCATCTTAACTGCTGCTATTCTTCCAAGTAAAGACAGCTGCAGTTTTTTCCAAGTCTCCATGTCTTTTTGCACCTCTCGCCACAACACCTCATAATTATTTTGAAACAATTTCATATTTGATTCTGCAACCTGAACTCCTAGATATTTTACCTTTGGTACAATCTCAAAACCTGCCCTCTTTCAAGCTTGTGTTTACGATCTTGTGTCATATTTTTGACTATTATCTTAGTTTTTTTCTGGTTCAGATTAAAACCTGAAACTTTACCATAGTCTTGTATAATGTCCTTCATCTGGATTATTGATTCCATTGGCTGTGTTAGGGTAACAACCAGATCATCTGCAAATGCCTTTATTCTGTAATCCTCTTGCCTTATCGTTATACCTTTCAAGATATTAGAGTCCCTTATTGTATTTAGCAAGACTTCTAGTGTTAAAATAAACAACAATGGGGACAACGGGCATCCCTGTCTTGTTCCTTTTTCGATTTTAAACTCTGATGTCAGACTTCCATTAATAATAATCTGTGCCTTTTGCTCTTGATAGATTGCTGAAACCGCCTGTATAAATTGATCTCCAAATCCCATTTTTTTTAAAGTCTTTAGTAGAAAATTCCAATCCACTCTATCGAAGGCCTTCTCCGCATCCAAAAAAACCAGCACTGCAGAGATCTGTTTATTCTTCTCAAGATATTCCAGTAAATCTATAACTTGCCTTACATTGTCCTTCATGTATCTACCCTCTATAAACCCAGCTTGGTCGTCATTAATCACCTCTTGAATTACTGGCATCAGTCTGTTGGCTAATACTTTTGCATAAATTTTATAGTCATTATTTAGAAGAGATATCGGTCTATAATTTTCCGGTTTTTTGGGACCTGCTTGTTCTTTTGGTATCAAAGTAATATATGCTGATTTCCATGATGGGGGTATTTTACCCCCTTGTTGTATATTACAAAATAAGTCTCTAAGTTGTTCCACCATTTCTGCTTGTAAAGTTTTATAATACACTGCTGTCAATCCATCTGTTCCAGGAGCTTTAGCTGTTTTCAATTGTTTAATTGCTGCAATTATTTCCTCAACTGTTATAGGATAAGTCATTCTTTCTTTTTGTTGGCCAGTAATTTTTGGGACTCTTTTCTCTTCTAGATATTTTTCTATAAGTCCATTCTGTATGTCATCTTTAGCATATAATTTAACGTAGTAATCTACAAAGGCTTCTTTAATCAGTTTTTGTTGGAAAATTTCTTTCCCCCCAGTGTCAATACTCTCAATAGTCCGTATACTCTGCTTTTTCCTTAAAGTATAAGCCAACCATCTCCCTGGTTTGTTGGCATTACAAAACGTATTATGCTTCGCATATTGTAGATTTGTTGCAGCTTGTTCCGCCAAAAGCATTTGAAACTGATCTTTCAAAAGTTTTATAGCACCACGTATTCTTTCATCTGTTGGGTTTTTAATAAGTAACTGTTCCATATTCTTTATTTCTGCTTCCAGTTCGAGTCTTTTCCTTTGTCGATTCTGTTTATGTTTGAAGTTCATATGAATAAGTACCCCTCTCATATAAGCTTTGCTCGCGTCCCATACTATTTCAATTGGGGTACCCTTATTCAAATTCATTTCAAAAAATTCTTTCATCTGTTTTTTAAGTTCTATTATATTTTTTTCATATCTGAACAAATTTTCATTTAGTCTCCATGACCTTCTCTCAGACTTTCCCATCTCGATTTCTATCCATACAGAGCTATGATCAGTTAAAGTTCTTGGAAATATCTTTGTTCTTTTTGTTTTAATAAGTAAATCATCTGATAACAAGATAAAGTCAATCCTGGAGAAAGATCTGTGTCTATCAGAGAAAAAAGTATAGTCCAGTTCTTTTGGGTTATATATTCTCCAGATATCCTTTAATTCCAAATCTTCTTTCATATCAAAAAAAGTCTGTGGCAGTCTGATCCTTGATTTCGCCAAACTTTTTTTTTATATTGGTCTATAATTTTTGATTTGTGATTGGTCTGTCTCCTCTTTTGGAATAAGGGTAATAATGGCTTCCATCCAAGAATTGGCTATTTTGGCCTTCAAAAGTGCATCATTAAATGCTTCGAGTATAATTTCATCTAGTGGTTGTTGACAAGACTTATAAAATTCTGCCGGGATGCCATTTGGAGCTGGAGTTTTATTATTTTTCTGTTTTTTTCCTTACCTCTATTAATTCAATCATACTAATTGGCCTATTCAATATTTCCCTGTGTGTCTCTTCTATTTCCTTTAAATCTGATTTATTTAAATATTGTTTAATGTCTTCTTCGAATATCTCCTCTTGCTCATATAGCTTTTGAAAAAAAATTGCTATATTTTTTTTATCCTCCTTTCTATAATGCATCTCTCCTTTCTCATCTTGTAATTGGTGTATCGTTCTTCTCTTTTTTTTTTCAACTTATATGCCAACCAGGGTCCTGTTTTATTCGCACATTCAAAATAGTTTTGCTTTGCTGACCTAATTTTCCGTGCTATCTCTATTTTATTTATTTATTTATTTATTTATTTATTTATTTATTTATTTATTTATTTATTTTATTTCTATACTGCCCTTCTCCCGAAGGACTCAGGGCGGTGTACAGTCTGATTAAAAGCACAAAGACAGATAAAATTTAAAAATAATTTAATTATTTAAAAATAATTAAAATTATTAAATTTTATTTGTGTGGTCAAATTAATTTTATGTTTTATCAAATTTAATTTTCCTTTAGTCATTTTATTTTGAGGATCCTTCTGTAGGTCAGATTTGCATTCTTTAAGCTCTTTTAACAGGTTGTCTCGTTCTTGTTGCTTGTTTTTATTTTTCTTCATCATATACGCAGTTGTTAGACCTCTTATGTATGCTTTTGCCATGTCCCATAAATTTTGAAGAGAAGTTTCCTCTTTTGTGATTATCCTGAAGAATATGTTCATTTCTTTTTCAATCATCTGAGTGTATTCTTTGTCTTTTAATATTTCTTTATTCATCATCCATCTTTTTCTTGTCCGTTGTCCTTTCCATATTACTTTTACTGGGTTATGATCTGCCCACATATTTGTCATTATTTCCACTTCTTCTACATCTTTTCTAAACTCTGTCGTCATCCATGCCATGTCTATTCTAGACCATGATTGGTGTGGATTAGAATAGAATGTGTATTGTTTTTTCTCTTTATTTACCTCCCTCCATGTATCATGAAGACATAGTTCCTGTATCATCTCTTTAAATGTATCTGGAAGTGTCATTTTCTTGGTTTTATTGTTCTTATTACTCTGGTAGTTTTTTTTCACGTCCATAATTGTGTTGAAGTCACCTATTATGCAGATGTTTTTGTATTCTAATTCTTTTACTTTGTCATGTATCTTTTTATAGAATTCATTTTGGTTATTATTTGGTGCATAAGTTGAAATCAATAATATTGTTTTTTTTGTTCTGTTTGTATTTCAATCATTAAGATCCTTCCAGCCTCATCTGTGTGTATTTGTTTTGTTTTCAAATGTTTTTTGATATAAACTGCTATTCCTCGCTTTTTTTGTTCTGCTAATGAAGTATATAGATTTCCTAGTCTTGGGTTCTCTAGCATCTTTCTATGTTGTTTCTTAATGTGTACTTCCTGCAAATTTAGGATATTCATCTCCAATCTTTGTAACTTTGTAAATGTTTGCATTCTTTTGGCTCGTGCATTTAAACCGTTTATGTTTATTGAAATCATTTTTATTTCTTGCTCCATCTTCGTTCTTATTTGTTCGTTGTCCTTAGTCTTCTTGTATTCCTTGTTACTATTTGTGTTTTTTCCCTCGCTCCCTCTCTCTCTATTCGTTCTCTTTCCAATCTTCTCTTTTCCTCTTGTTCTCCTTCAGTTTCTTCCGTAACATATTCTTCCTGGCTTTTACTCTCTGATTCCTCTCTGGTCTCTTACTCATCTTGGAATTTGTTTGAGTGTTATTATCTCCTTTCCTTTATACAATATTGCCTCATCTCTCATTTTTTAATAGATTTCTTCCTTTATTGTTTTTTAGTAAATCTAACGTGCACTTCCTTTGGCAATTTGTGCCTACGTGCATAATTTGTGTGCACTCTATAGACCTCATCAATGTCCCTTCATATATCCTCCTTATCTCTTTGTGTTGTTTCTGCCAGGATTTCTGCCATTATCTCTCTTAAATTTTCATCCTTATTTTTCGTAATATTCTGGAACCTAAGATAAAATGATGCCTTCTCCATTTCCAGATGCACAATCGATTCTTCTAGTTCCCTACTGGTTGACATCTGTTTTTGTTCCAACGTCTCTATTTTCTTATCTGTTTTTATTCTACTTTTTGGATCCTTTGCTCATTTCTAGAGATGTTCTATTGTATTTTTTCTATTTTATCATCCATTTTTTAAATATTGTCTTTTATTTCTCCCACATCAGATTTAAGGTCCTCATGATTTCATTTTGTTTCCTCGTGATTATTCGCAATGGATTCTTGTGTCTTGTTCATTGCCTCCTGGATCTTTGCCAACACTGATTGAATATTTTGTATACTGGAAATGGAGCCTGTCTTTTCTTTATCTACTCCGAGCATGCTTTCTACCGACCTTTGCTGTGCTGGGGATGCTGTAAGAGATGCCTGATTTGAGATTGTTTTCTTATTTATTTTGGTTATCGTTGTGCCTGTACTTGTCATTTTTACTATTTGCTGCAAGTTCTTCCAAATTTTCATACAATGACTTACTTTTAATATCCTTAAATTTGTTACCTATAAGGGTCACTTAAATAGTTTTTAAATTTAACCTAAATAGTGCAATTCCTTAAATGTCAATCTATATTTATAATATTATGACTATAGCTGTATAAATACATTTATCACTTTACAAGACTATATATTTTACTATATATATATTCTATGTCCCTCTATGTATTTATTTAGGACTCTATAAATTTTAACACATATATACATTTATGAAAGAGAAGGAAAATGAGGAAAATGAGGGAAAACGATTTTAAAACTCTAAAAATTCATTAATTTGTTAACAGTATAGTTAGTGCTATATATGTAATCAAATATGAAGATAGGTAAATATAATTAGCAGTTACTTAAGGTTAATATTCAACATCAATAATCCAATTTATCTCAATCATTAACCATAAATTACCAATTAATAATCAACAATTACTATTAATTAATTCTAATTAGAATAATCAAATATCATTAATCACTTGGTCTATATATATATATATTGATGTTCTTCTTCCATACAGTCCTCTCTCACTCTTGCATCATTCTCTGCTCAGTCCTCTGTTCAGTCCTTTTTTTTCTCCTTTGTCTGCTGCTTAGCCTCCACTTCAACTCTCTTCAAATATAGTTTTTACTGCCACTTTCCAAAAATGTCCAAATATCCAATTTCAACAATTTTAGATAAAAAGTTTCAAGTTTATTATTTTTGTTATTTTTCAACTCTGCTCCATCTATATTTCCATTAGAACCGCCACTTCTCCAATCACCAGTCCAGTTCCACCATTCGTTATCTCTTTTCTGATCTTTAAAGCCTTCCGTCAATCTCATAATCCTGGTCCAATGCACCATCGTCTAGAAAATCTGTATTTTATAGTCAACACCTCTCTCAAGCCTCGAAATATATCTGTTGGAGTTTTCTTCCTCCTCTCACCCACTCTCTCACCTTTCACGCAGTCACTACCTGTCAAAGTTCCTTCTTCCACTCCTCTCCCTTTTCGTCGCCACATTTATCTGGCTGAAAATCTGTCACTGATTTTGGAGCCTCGATCTCTCTGCTCTTCCCTTCCACGATATAATTGTACCTCACTTTTTTTTAAAAAAGGCTCTTCTCATACCGTTGCGATCTGTTGATTCAATTTTCGCTTCCTACTCCTCAGCTGTCAGCACTTCGGGCCAGCCAAAATGGCTGGTTTTTTCCCCACCAGAATTAAGAGGTTTCTCCTGAACCTTCGGGATAATTGCTTTTTCTCCTGAGGTCCTTGAAGACCTCTTTTTTCTATCAATCTCTCCGGGATCAATAGTGCCTAATTCGGCTTCCTGGCTGGGAATATTGGAGCTACAAGAACGGAGCCCCGTTCTCTCGCTCCAGGCACACTGACGTCACCCTTTTTTTCCAAACCTTTTTTTTTCTTGCTTACCTCTTTGAAATCTTGGTGCGTCTTGTACACTGGTGCGTCTTATAGTCTGAGAAATATGGTACATTTTTAAATGTTATTTCTGTGTTGGGAGAATGAGAAACTTTATATATTGTGTTGAATTGCACATACAGTTTGTAACCCATGAAAAAGAGAGATGATATAGATGTATATTTAATAATGTGATATGAGTTTAATGAATACTTTTACAATATGGTACAATATGGGAAGGAAAATTAATTTTAATGTGTAGATCTATTATCACAGGATTTTATTATCAAGACAGAATATTTTACCACCTATTAAGTTGTCTGAATTATCACCTATTGAAATGACTGAATTATCAACCAACTACCAAGGTTTTGCACTGTCCTTTTGTCTAAATGTTCATTTTGCATACTGTATGTTCTGAGAGATATATTGGTCCAGCGTCTTCCTCCTATTCCATCCATTTCATCCCATCAAATCCATAACAGTGAAAACTCAGTAATCAACAACAAAAGCACTTAACAATCCACAGAAGTCATTTAAAAAGGAAAAGAAAAACACAACTAGAACAAAACAGGGACCAGCAGAAGCACAAATTATTCATTTGTTAAATTTTTGCTGGGAGAATATTATCTTTACCTTAGAGGCAGATAGAAGAATATTGCCTTCACTTGGTGCTTGAAAAGAAAAGATAATTGGCACCAGTGAGTAGCCTGGAAAGATAGACTCAATTCATTAGGCAGTGGCTGCTTTGTTTACTTGTTTTTTATAAACATCAGAAAAATGAGTTGGCCTGTTCAGCATGAGTGTTACTGTCATGTATCTCTTCTTCATAAGGCATAAAAAGCAGCAGGTTGTTGTAAGAAAGAACATTAAAAAATGGACTAGTATTTCAACTGATTCTCAGATTCATTCCACAAAATCACAGAAAATCAATTAGTAGTACAATATTGTGGTAAGAAAATACAAAAACTATTTTATTTTAAAATATTCTCACATTGTACAGATAGTACTCTATTTATGACCAGTCATTTAAAAATCATTCAAACTTATGAAAGATTTGAAAAAGGTTATTTACAACCTGTCCACACATTATGGCTACTGTACCACCCCTGTGGTCACATGGTTGTGTTTCACAACCAGCTCACATTACAACCAGTTGCAGTGTTCCAAAGTCACTGCTGCTTTCCAGCAAAAGCACCCATTGAAAAAGTAGGATTTAGATTTATAACCACATGATTTGCTTAACAACCATTATAAGAACAGTCATAAATAGAGTCAGGTCATGTAGTAACTTGATATATAAAATTCTGGGTTCCATTTGTAGTTGTAAATTGAAGACTTAAAATTATGATTACTGTTGAATTAAATCTACATCCTCTCTTTTTAACTACAATTCACTCTTACATATTTTGGATCAAAAGTTGTACTTTTTGAATAATGGAATGAATTTCTATTTAAAGTAAGGAACAACTGCAATTATTGCCTGAATTCTTAGAACACAAAATTTTGTGATTTATTGAGAAAACATTGTCAACTCAATACTGTATGGTGCTGTCCTTGTTATTAGGGGAAAGGAAGACCCTGCAATGGTCCAATAAAGTTTAGGGCACTTGATTTATTTTTAAGATGTCCAACAAGAATTTAAACATCAAGTCCTTGAATATTTACTAGCCATTAAGTGACATTGGCATGAATGCAAAATAAAACTTATATATTTTTTTGCATTTATTCATACACACACACACACACAAAATTCTTTCTTTTCAGTATTTTTTAAAAGCTCCAGGATAAGTAATCAGTACATTATATGGCTATAAGGCAAAAAGTTGCTCCATTGCTATCATTGGGGAGATGGTAGTAAGAACACAATATTCTGTTTCATTTTTTCCCCAGGTGATGTTGTACAAATATCTAAATAGAATAGATTAGACAACATCATCACTAGATGGATTTGTAGCTGGCTGACAAACCATACTCAAAGAGTAGTTGTTAAAGGTACTACATCTACATGGAGAGAAGTAAGTAGTTGGGTACCACAAGGCTCTATCTTAGACCCAGTACTCTTCAATATCTTCATAAATGATTTAGATGAATAGAATAGAAAGGGAACTGATCAAATTTGCAGATGACACTAAACTGGTGTCTATCACTATCAGGAATAGCCAACACCCCTTAAGACAAGCTCAGGATCCAAAAAGACCTTGACAAATTTGAACAATGGGTCTTATCCAACGAAGTGAATTTTAATGTGGAGAAAAGCAAAGTCTTACATTTAGGCAGGAAAAATCAAGGGTATAAGTCGGTGGTGAAATCTAAAATTTGTTACTACTGGTTCTGTGGGCGTGGCTTGGTGGGGCGGGTAATGTGATTGGGTGGGCATGGCCATTTTTTTTGTTTACTTTTAAAACCATTTTTTCTACAACCTCTTTGGCAAAGAGGTTGTTTAAAAAATGCTTTCAAAAGGCTCTGATGATCCCAGCTGAGTTGCCTGATCAGCAGAGGCTTTTTTTCTTTTAAATGCCTCTGATGATCAGGCAACTCAGCTTGGATTGTCAGAGGCTTTTGAAAGGAAAAAAAAGGCTATTTTTCTTTTAAATGCCTCTGACGATCCAAGCTGACTTGCCTGATCGTCAGAGGCATTTTTTCTTTTAAAAGCCTCTGATGAGCCAAGCTGAGTTGCCTGATTGTCAGAGGCATTTAAAAGAAAAAAAGCCTCTGCAGATCAGGCAACTCAGCTGGGATTGTCAGAGCCTTTTGAAAGCATTTTTTCTACAACCTTTGAAGAAGTTGTAGAAAAAATGCTTTTAAAAGCCTTTGACAATACCAGCTGAGCCGCGCGATCATCAGAGGCTTTTTTTTTTTACTTTTAAAAGCACTTTTTTTGGCTGAAGAGGTTGTAGAAAAAATGCTTTTAAAAGTAAAAAAAAGCCTCTGATGATTGTGCGGCTCAGCTGGGCATGGGGGGGGGGGCAGGGATTTTTGCTACTGGTTCTCCAAACCACCTGCCTCCATCGCTACCAGATCGGGTGATCCAGTCCGAACTGGGAGCATTTCACCCCTGGTATAAGTACAGATTAGGTGATACCTGTCTCAAAATCAGTAACTGTGAGAGGGACCTTGGAGTTCTGCTGGATGATCATTTGAATATGAGTCAGCAGTATGCAGCTGCCGCCAAAAAAGCTAATGCCATCCTGGGTTGTATAAACAGAGACATAGAATCAAAATCATCTGAAGCATTAGTACCACTTTATAAAACCCTAGTAAGACCACACCTGGAATATTGCAACCAATTTTGGTCACCATACTACAAAAAAGAGGTTGAGACTTTGGAAAAAGTTTAGAGAAGAACAACTAAGATGATCAAAGGCCCGGAGACTAAAATATATGATGAATGGCTGCAGGTTTGGATTTGGCTAGTCTAAAGAAAAGAAGAATTTGTCAGAGTTTCTTGCAAAAATCAAATCCAGAAGCACACACAGATAACTGATTCAGCTAGATTCATTAACTTCTTTATATAAACAATAATACATGAAGTAAATTTACAATACCAACAGCAGATTCACAGTTTCATTTCAGATCAGAACAGCAGACAAGTTCAGACACACTGGTTTCAGTTTCTCTTTACAGACTCAGAAGCTTCAGACTAAGACATGCCCTGGCTCCAGTCTGTCTCAGCTCCCAATTGGCTGATTTAGTTGCTATGCCTATTCATTGGCTGACTTGTTACCATGTCTTCCCAGTCATGAATATTCTAACACTCCTCCCTTCATGACTGGAATAGACATAATCAAATTACCTTAATATTCTTCAGATACCTGTATTTGAAGACCCACATTCACAGTTTCCTTCAAATACCAGACAACCCTTTTTCTGTGATACATCCTTTGCAATGAAACAAAGATCGTTCACAAATGCTAATAGTTGACAATCCCACCTTTTAACTTTCCAGTGTATATGCAACCATCAGCCTTACAACTCTTGAACCCAAGACCCTTCAATGGAGTATCTAGACAGATATTCCAATTCCTGGCTGACTGCTTCAGCCCATAAATGGCCTTGTTCAATTTATACACCGTGTTAGGCTTTTTACTTTCATATCCTGGTGCTTGAACCATGTAAATTTCTTCCTCTTAATTCTGCATCGAGGAATGCAGTTTTTATGTCAAAATGCCATTTTTTTTATTGAAAAAGTTTTTCAAGTACAAATTTCCCCCCTTTTTCCCCCCTCCTCCCTAACCCCCTCCCCCTCCCCTCCCCCTGTGACTTCTTCATAATAAAACCCAAATTCATAACAGATTATATAATACTTTACCATCCCCTTACTCCATCCCCATATACTGACCCTTTATTTCTAATAAAATTATCATATCCCCCTTATACTATACATTTCAAAATGACATTCTACTATAACATTATATAATAACTCCTAATTTAGCATAATAATAAATCAAATCTTTTATGTATATTAATCTAACATTTCAAAACAACCTTCCGCTATAAAACTATATAATAAATCCTAATTTAACATTTATTCAGTTCATAGTCTACCCATTTCCTTCACCCTCATCGTTATATCTCTTAACTCAAATCTTTTACATATATTCATATCTAAACATAATATCCCTTTTCTTAAACTAAACAATCAATAAACTAACCTGTCTCCACCCACTTTCCTACAAGACTACCATACCATCTTAATATCTTTATTCTTCTGCCCACTCCCCTAAAAAATATTCCCTTATGTAAATAAAATCCTCTTAAAAAGACTTTAGGCTTGTAATCCATATAATATCTTCTGTAATGTCATTCAGCTGGATTGTAAACTCCATCACCCATGTTAGGGTAACATCACATCCTAATTCCAACAGTATGTTCGGTATCCTCAGTTACCATCTGCCCCCATCAATAGCAAATATCTTCATATTAAAAAAACAACAACAACAATCACCCGAGTGACTTTATATTTGTATTCCATATAGTGTCTGTAGAGGTGTCTTTTATCCAAATTATTAATTCCAACCAACATAATAGTGTAACAACCAGATCTTCTGCGTGCCCCAATCCCATAACTCTCTTGCCTTGTAACTCAGCATAAACATAGTATATTTATCAAAGAATCCGAAAAAAAAAAGATAGTTCCAATCCATTCAATTTAAGGCCCTTTTCACATCCCAAAAGTACAGCACTGCAGAGGTCTGTCACTCTCCTCAGGATAAAATAAACCAATACTTTGCCAATTATCTTTTCATATATTCAATCATCTCTTAAATAACTGGCATTACACTGTTGTTTAGTTTAAAAGTTTTTATTTTTGTGAGACCTGCTTCTTCTTTTCTTGACTTTTTGTGGGTTGGATCTCCATCCTGAATTCCTTTTTGTAAATTGTATATCGACTATTTGGTTTTCATGCTGATCTATAACTTGATCTTGTTGGTTTTGCTTTTGAGGCTTAAATCTTTCTAGTTCTATAAATTGTATATCAACTGATTGATTTCCATGCTGGTTTTTGATTTGATAAGTCGTTACATTAGAATCCGGAACCGCCTCTCTTGTATTAAATAGTCCAGCTGAGACCTCTGAAAGAGAATCCAAAAGCGGCTCATCTGTAGAGACCTCTGTAACTTGTTGTTTCTTCATTACTTCCATCTCCTTCTGCTTTTCTTGAATTTCTATCTCTTGTTGATTTTGCTTTTTAAGGACCTTGTAGTAAAATTCTTTCGCTTTTTCAACAGTATTTAACTGATATCTTTCTCCTTGATATCTCAATATTATACCCACTGGAACATCCCACCTGAATAAAATATTTTGTTGTTTTAGCTCAGTCACCAAGAGTCCAAATTTCTTTCTATTTTTTAACATCTTAGGCGGCAGTTCTTTATATATCCAGATTTTTCTCCCATACAGTTGTGGAGTAGAATTAAAGGATTTTTGGACAATATCATTTCTTATTCTTTTATCTGTAAAGTAAATCACCACATCTCTAGGCAATTGCCTTTGCTTTGCAATCCAAGAATTTACTCTATAGGCCTTGTCAATTTTACAAGATACCTCCTCAGGATGAACCTTTAAAATCCCAGCCAGAACTTGAGCAGATATTTTTCTTAGATCATCTCTGTTATTTTCCTGTAACCCTCTCATTCTGACCGCAAATTCTGTGAGCCTATATTGCATCATTACAACTTCTCTTTCAATCCCTTGCTTTATATCTTCTGCATTGTAAGTCTCGTGACCAGCTTCCTTTTTAGACTTTACTTCTGAACTATTGTCTTGAATATTTATCAAATCATTTTCAATTCTTTGTATTTTATTGTCCAAATTATAAATCTTATCATCAACTTCCTCCATTTTAGACTCTAATAATTTGATATTTGTATCCATCTTTATAACAACTTCTGAAAAAGCATTAGTCACTGTTACAATCTTTCGTTGCAGATTATCATACTTTAGTTGTATCATTTCTTTAATTTCCTGCCTTAATTTTTCAAATTTCTGGTTCACATTCTCATAATATTTTGCCATTTCCTCCTGAAGAAATTCTTTTAAATTAAAACCATTCTGCAAAGTCTGTAGGCTCAGAGCTTGTTCAGATAATTGTGGATGGGGGAGCACCCCCCCACTGCTTATCTGTCAGGCTTCATTAACTTTAATGCCATCCTGCCACACAAAAAAGCTCTTTTTTAAAAAGAAAACTTTTCCCCAACAAGATCAAATACAGATCTCCAAGAAAAAAGAAACTTAAAATGGATATTTTCCTTCTAGTCTAGCCGGCACTGTATATTTTGCTACTGTGTAGCTTATTACGGAAGGACTTTCACTTTCGGCTTTCTTCTTCTCAAGCCTCAGCAGTCGCCATTTTAAACTTATTTTTTCCGTTCAAATAGAAACACTTGTAAAATCATTAAAAATACTTGCGATTAGGGTCCCAGGTACAAATCTCGCTCTCTTCAATTAAACCATCTGTTATTTTATTAATTGATCCAGTCCCGGCGCCTAGCTCTGCAAAAAAAAGCAGAGTCCTCCCGAAGCCCGGAGCATCGGTGAGGGAAAATAGGGAGCCCCGCTCTGCTCGTCCCCAAGAGCAAAAAAAAAAACTCTGGGGACTTCGCAGAGGGCTCTACCTGCCCTCGCCTGCTCTGACTCACATTTCCATCAGGAAATGGAGTTTTTCGAGCTGCCTTTCAGATGTAAAGGCAGCTCTTTACAGGCAACGGGGCTGGCGGTCACGGAGGACCGTCTGGCGGCGACGGAAACCAGACAGGAAGTCACAAAATGCCAAATTTTATGGCCATGTGCTGCTGCCAATGCTAGTGCGTGTCTGATGCTTTCCCTCTTTACTATAGGCACGAATACCACATCATAGTGCACATTTTTCATCTGTGCCACTAATCTTGCTTTATATTGTATCTCATTATTGGCCAGTACTTTCTTCTTGTATACCCACTTGCATCCTACAGCTTTGCTACCCTGTGGCAAAGTTGTAGATGTGAACACATTATGTTCACCCATGGATTTCATTTCTTTGTCCATGGCTTCTTTCCACTTTACTTCTTCAATTTTAGGCAATGCCAACACTTCCTTATAGTTTCTTGGCTCATACCATACATTATATACCTTTACTTTACTAGCAGAATACCTGTCAGGTGGAATCCTCTTGTTCCATTGCTCTGACCTGCGTGGCATTGACTGCTCCTGTGTTTCAACCCTCTCTTGCTTCATATCTTTTTCAGCTTCTCCTCCCTGAACACTGACACAGTCACTAAGTGGATCACCATCACTAAGTGGATCATTTCATAAATTTGCATCAATTCTGTTCCAATTGTGCTCTGCAAAACTAGCCAACCTGGAAATCACTATTCTTTTGCTCCCATCACTAAAACAATAGCTTTTTGAGCCTGGCTCATAGCCCATAAACCTGAGCTTTCTAGCCTTTGGTTGTCCTTTTCTTCTAATTGCTTTTTGAATATGCACCTATGTATTACTTCCAAAAACTTTTAAATGAGCCAGAGATGTTTTTCTCCCATATAGCACTGTGTATGGAGTATCATTAATAGAGGAACTCCACAGCCTATTAATTAAATAGTTAGCAGTTAACATGGCTTAACCCCAATATGACCTGCTCAGACCAGAATCCTCCAGCAGTGAGTCCTTCATGGTTTGTAAGACTCCATTTCGCCTCTCAACAACACCATTCTCAGCTGCTGTGTACAGATTTGTGCATCTATGTTTTATTCCCAACTGTCCCAACCACTGTTGAAAACTTGTTGACATGAATTCTGAAACTCTGTCAGTTTGCAGCTGTCATACCTGTTGTTTATACCTTCTTTCCACAAAGCTTACCTATTGCTTAAATTTCTGTAGAACCTCCGTTTTACTCTTTAGTAAATAGCAGAACCCAAACCTGCTGTAGTCATCTACAATGACCAGCACATACTTTGCTCCTCCCAAACTGGATTGCATTGGGCCCACCAAATCTGCATGTACCAGCTCTAAAGCTCTTGTTGTCTGCCTTGTGCTACACTGGCTTACTGGAAATGCTTTGGACTTTGATGACTTGTATATTGCACAGTCGAAATATGCCTTACATCCCTTTAAATTTAATCCTTCTGCAAACTGTTGCATTCATTGCACAGCTCTGAAGCTGGCATGGCGAAGCTTTTTGTGCAAGAGATGAACACATGAATCATGTGGTGCTTCATTTCCAAATATTTGGGCACATTGAACCTTTTGTTCCTGCAACACATAAATATTATCCTCTTTTATGCCCTGTGCACATACATTCCCATTTCTCTTTATGAGACATCTCCCATTTGTAAATGTGGTCTCAAATCCTTGCCTGTCTAAACTAGAGACACTCAGCAAATTATGCTCCATTTCAGGCACACATAATACATCATTAAACCTAGTTTCCAAATATGGAATTTGCACACTGCCTCTTCCAATGACTTTAGCCTTCTGGCCATTTGCCAAGGCTACTGAATTTCCAGCAGCTGAATCCAACCTGTAAAACAATTTAGAATTATTAACAATTGTTTGACTTGCCCTACTGTCAATCAACCATTTGTCTTTGCTATTGTAACAGCTAACTTTTGCAACAGCAACTTGTCCATCTTGCAAATAATTTCTTCTTTGCAAACAGCTTTTCCTTCATTTATTGGTTCAATTTGCAAACAGTCTTTCTTTAAATGTGTTTTTTCACCACAAATAAAGCACATCTATTGTTGCTGGGCTGTAATCTGATCTCTTCCCTGCAGCTAGCCAGTCTGTGGAATTTTCCACTCTTTTCACTCTGCTCTTTGGGCCCCCACCTCAGGAATTCCTCCTCGTGGCTTTTTCTATAATGACGTTTCTGCTCCTCAGCAATCAAACAAGCCTTTAAAGCCTCCAAACGCAACTCCTGCTCTGGTTTGCATTCAAATACTGCAGAAACAATGTCCCAAGTTTCATCAAGATGGTTTAACTCTAGCAACAACTTTTTGGACTCAGGAAACTGCATCCCAAGCTGTTCTAACTCAACAAATAAAGTTTGCATTTGTACAAAATGCTGTTCCACAGATTCTTCTGGTTGCAAATGGGCTCTGTATAATTTTCTTGATAATTGAACAATATTGCATGCTGACACACTCACATGCACATTTCTTAATTTCAGCCAGACTTCATTTACAGTCTTTAAATCAGCTACATTGATAAACTGTTCATCTTCCCAACTCAAGATGATATAAGCCATTGCTTTATCATGCTGCCTCTGCTCTGCAGCTGTAAATGGCACCTGTGGTGGATTAACAACACTATCCCAGAGCTCCTTAGCCTTCAGGAAACATTCCATCTTTGCAGACTAATCAATATGGTTCTTCTGTCCCAAACGAGGCACAGAGCTCTCCTTAAATTCAACAGCAGCCATTCTGTAAGCATTCACAGCTTAATTACAATGCAGTCTTCTGTGTGCTCTGGGCTCATAACCTGTCAGAGTTTCTTGCAAAAATCAAATCCAGAAGCACACACAGATAACTGATTCAGCTGGATTCATTAACTTCTTTATATACACAATAATACATGAAGTAAGTTTACAATACCAACAGCACATTCACAGTTTCATTTCAGCTCAGATCAACAGACAAGTTCACACACACTAGTTTCAGTTTCTCTTTACAGACTCAGAAGCTACAGACTAAAACATGCCCTGCAGTAGTGAAATCCAATTTTTTTTACTACTGGTTCTGTGAGCATGGCTTGGTGGGCATGGTGTGGCTTGGTGGGCATGGCTTAGTGGGCGTGGCAGGGGAAGGATACTGCAAAATCTCCATTCCCACCCAGCTCCATGGGAAGGATACTGCAAAATGTCCATTCCCACCCGACTCCAGGGGAAGGATACTGCAAAATCTCCATTCCCACCCCACTCTGGGGCCAGCCAGAGGTGGTATTTGCCGGTTCTCTGAACTACTCAAAATTCCCACTACCAGTTCTCCAGAACCTGTCAGAACCTGCTGGATTGCACTCCTGACGCTCTGACTCCAGTCTATCTCAGCTCCCAATTGGCTGACTTAGTTGCTAGGCCTATTCATTTACTGACCTTTTTACCATGTCTTCCCAGTCATGAATATTCTAACAGAATTAGGGGTGACATGATAGCAGTATTCCAGTATTTGAGCGGCTGCTACACAGAAGAGGGGGTCAAATTATTCTCCAAAGCACCGAGGGCAGGACAAAAAACAATGGTTGGATTGGAAACTAATCAAAGAGAGAAGCAACCTGGAATTAAGGAGAAACTTCCTAACAGTGAGGACAATTAACCAGTGGAACAGCTTGCTTTCAGAAATCATGTGTGCTCCAACACTGGAGGTTTTTAAGAGAAGACTGGATGGTCACTTGTCTGAAGTGGTGTAGGTTCTCCTGCTTGAGGAGGGGGCTGGACTAGAAGACCTCCAATGTCCCTTCCAGCTCATTTTATTCTAAAATTACATGTTTTCACAATTACAAGAGAGTATTACAAAAACTATAAAACATAAAGAAAATTTTTGATTACTATGGGCTTGTATAGATAGTCCTCAATTTACAGCAGTTCATTTAGTGACCGTTTGAAGTTACAACAACACTGAAAAATGTGACATGATCATTTTTCACACGACCATTGTAGCATTCCTATAGTCACATTATCAAAATTTAGATCCTTGACAACTGACTCATAATTATGACAGTTGCAGTGTCCTGGGGTAATTTTTCCATCTTTTGACAAACAAAGTCAATGGGGAAATCAGATTCACTTAACAAATGTGTTACTAACAAGTACAGTAATTGACTTAACAATTGTGGCAAGAAAGATCATAAAATGGGACAAAATTCACTTAACAAAGTTTTCACAGTGATTAGAATGCAGTATTGCCAGCTAACTCAGCTCACTGCCAGGAATTTGATCCTCAACAGCTCAAGGTTGACTCAGCCTTCCAGCCTTTTGAGGTCAGTACAATGAGCACCCAGATTGGGGGCAATATGCTGACTCTGTAAGCCAGTTAGAGAAGGCTGTAAGGCATTATGGAGCAGTGTAAGTTCTTTTTCAGGAGGCAACTGGACTGTTTTCTTTTTCTTTGAAGCTCAGCTGGGCATGGGGGGGGGGAGGCAGGGATTTTTGCTATCAGTTCTCTGAACCACCCGCCTCCATCGCTATTGGATTGGGCGATCCGGTCCGAACTGGGAGCATTTCACCCCTGGGGCGCTCTCATCTTTTCTTAAATATTCAAACAATGAACAGCCCTCTATAAAACTCTTGAACCTAGTTGTTTAAAGTTTGAACTGTGTGAACCAATTTAAAATGTGCTAACTAATCCATGGGGTTTGCAAAAGTAAAATATGGCACAGTTGTTGAAATTGTGCCATGTTTTGGTTTTGCAACTTCTCTGGATTAAGCCACCTCATTTTAAATTGGTACATACACAATTCAAATTTCAAACAACTAGGTTCAAGAGTTTTATAGAAGGTTGTTCACTGTTTGAATGTTTAAGAAAAGATGAGAGCGTCCAGGGGTGAAATGCTCCCAGTTCGGACCGGATCGCCCAATCCGGTAGCGATGGAGGCGGGTGGTTCAGAGAACTGGTAGCAAAAATCCCTGCCTCCCCCCATGCCCAGCTGAGCTGCACAATCATCAGAGGCTTTATTTTTTTAATTTTTAGAAGCATTTTTTCTACAACCTCTTCAGCAGAAAAATGCTTTTAAAAGTAAAAAAAAAGCCTCTGATGATCGTGCAGCTCAGCTGGAATCGTCAAATGCTTTTAAAAGCCTCTGATGATCCCAGCTGAGTTGCCTGATCAGCAGAGGCTTTTTTTTCTTTTAAAAGCCTCTGACGATCCAAGATGAGTTGCCTAATCAGCAGAGGCTTTTTTTCTTTTAAATGCTTCTGATGATCCAAGCTGTGTTGCCTGATTGGCAGAGGCTTTTAAAAGAAAAAAAGCCTCTGCCGATCAGGCAACTCAGCTGGGATCTTCAGAGCCTTTTGAAAGCATTTTTTTAGAGGTTGTAGAAAAATAGTTTTAAAAGTAAAAAAAAAAAATTGGCCACGCCCACAGAACCGGTAGTAACAAATTTTAGATTTCACCACTGGAGCGCCCTATATTCCATATGATTTTAAAATAAATAAGTATGTATATGAAAAATAACAAAAAGATATATTTGGAACATTACAGAAATAACCCTTGTATATTTTTAAAAAGAATATATTATCTTTTAAGCAATAAATTCCACATTGTTACTTTTCTCATGGAAAGAGAAAGTAGAGCAGGTTGCTTTCTTAATAATTTGTTTAAAAAGGTAAAAGCAATTCCAATTTAGTCAAACATATCTGGAAAATATTTCTACATTAGAGACTTGCCAATACACCGATTCTTATAATTTTCATCCCTCCTGAATCACAGCATTCAAAGCAATTATTTTGAACTTTCAAAGGATGCTAATGAAGATACTATAAATAAACAAGATCATATTTTCCACTATTTCTGTATTCTGTATTAATGCACAGGCAAAGGCATAATAAAAACTCTATCTAATCTTGAATTTTATTTTCTATAGGACTGACATGAATTTCATGGCATTGTTGAGAAAGCTTTATATAGTAACAACCAATATACAGTGCTAAACCTAAGTAAGTATCCGCCTTATCTGGTAGACTTCAGGAAACAAGATACAATAAGATAAGCCTACTTTATTGTAAAGAGTAACCTTACTTTAATATCACATGAGAGGTTGGGCATTTCATTCAGCCTGTGTAAAAATGTTTCAGAAGAGGGTCTTTGCACAACATCTCTTTGATTTTAATTAAAGATGCCTACATTTTTCAGGTTTTTTTCATGAGCCTAAAAAACATGGTGGTGGTGCTTTTGGGAAGCTGTTTTTTGAAATAAATGATAAATTTAAAGTTTTGACACTTTTTTTGGGCATATGAAAACTTTAAAATAATTTAACTATTTTAAATACTTACGGAGAGATACTATTCTTGTACCATATCCAAAGTGTTTCTGAATTGTTTCCAAAGTGCACAAATCAAAGCATAGAAAGGTGAAAAACTAGAAATAATCCTTTAAAACAGTCTAAATCTCTTAACTGTATGTTTTTGAGAGCATATAGAAGGATAAAATGGAAAAAAAACCCACCTAAACTTCAAACTCTTAGTCTATCTCAGTGAGGGGTAATTAAAGGCTGCCATTTACCACTAGGTTCCTGTAATTAGGAGGGATCTTTAGAAGAATGGCCTTTTTGATTACGGTAGCTTTAGCCATTTGTTCTCTTAGACTCCATACTGATAAATTTGACTGAATGGTTCAACATTTCTAAGTAATCTCTACCTCACCCAAGATATCTATGATTAATAGGAGCTGAATATCAATAAAATAGGAGTAGACCAGGGGTGAAATGCTCCCAGTTCGGACCAGATCACCCGATATGGTAGTGATGACAGCAGGTGGTTCGGAGAACCAGTAGCAAAAATCCCTACCCCCTCCCATACCCAGCTGAGCCATGCAATCATCAGAGGCTTTTTTTAATTTTTAAAAGCATTTTTTCTACAACCTCTTCAACCAAAAAAATGCTTTTAAAAGTAAAAAAAAAAGCCTCCGATGATCGCACGACTCAGCTGGGATCGGCAGAGGCTTTTAAAAGCATTTTTTCTACAACTTCTTTGGCCAAAGAGGTTGTAGAAAAAATGTTTTTAAAAGAAAAAAAGCCTCTGCCAATCAGGCAACTCAGCTGGGATCGTCAGAGGCTTTTAAAAGCATTTTTTAACAACCTCTTCAGTTGAAGAGGTTGTAGAAAAAATACTTTTAAAAATAAAAAAAAAAGTTTACCACGCCCACCCAGTCACATTACCCTGCACACACACCAAGCCACGTCCACAGTAACAAATTTTAGATTTCACCACTGGAGTAGACGTATGTTCTCTACTCACTTTCAGTCTGACTTTTTATCTAGTTTTAGTTTTAGTTTTATTTGTTTGTTTGTTTGTTTGTTTTAATTTGTATACTGCCCTTCTCCAACAGGACTCAGGGCGGTGAACAGCCAGAATAAAACAGAACATACAAAATTTAAAAACAGTTTAAAAATAATTAAATATTTTTGGCCACAATTTAAAACTACCCAATTAAAATCAATTAAATTTAACCAAAAACTGTGGGATCAAGCCAGCCCGGCTAGGTGAAATAAATAAATTTTCAGGGCCCGACGAAAAGTCCGGAGGTCTGGTATTGTACATATCTCTGGGGGGAGGTTGTTCCAGAGGGCGGGCGCTGCCACAGAGAAGGCTCTCCCCCGGGGGTCGCCAGCCGACACTGTCTGGTGGACGGCACCCTGAGGAGGCCCTCTCTGTGGGAGCATACTGGCCAGTGAGAGGCTATTGGTGGCAGAAGACGGTCTCATAAATACCCCGGCCCTAAGCCATGGAGCGCTTTAAAGGTGGTCACCAACACCTTGAAGTGCTCCCGGAAGACCACCGGGAGCCAGTGCAGTTCGTGCAGGAGAGGTGTCACATGGGAGCGCCCCATCGCTCCCATAATCCCCCGCGCGGCCACATTCTGGACCAGCTGGAGCCTCTGGGTGCACCCCAGGGGGAGCCCCATGTAGAGAGCATTGCAGTAGTCCAGGCGGGAGGTGACGAGTGCCTGAGTGACCGTGCGTAGGGAGTCCCGATCTAGAAAGGGATGCAACTGGTATATCAGGCGAACCTGATAAAAAGCCCCCCTGGCCACGGCCGTCATATGCTCTTCTAAAGACAGCCGTGCATCCAGGAGGACACCCAAGTTGTGAGCCCTCAGCTGGCTATATCGGGATGCCGGAAGCCACAGCCACTCGGTCTTGGAAGGGTTGAGTCGGAGCCTGTTTCTACCCATCCAGGTCTGCACAGCCTCCAGGCATTCGGACATCACTTCAAGGGCATCGTTGGGGTGGCCTGGGGTGGAGATGTACAGCTGGGTGTCATCAGCGTACTGATGGAACTCCACTCCGAAGCCACGGATGATCTCACCCAATGTGAGCAGAAGGGGCGAGAGGACCGACCCTTGTGGCACCCCACAAGCAAGGCGCCTCAGGGTCGACCGCTCCCCCCTGTCAACACAGATTGTGACTGATCATAGAGGTAGGAGGAGAACCACCACAAAACGGTGTCCCCCACCCCCCCTCCAATCGGCGCAACATGATACCATGGCCGATAGTATCAAAAGCCGCTGAGAGATCTAATAGGACCAGGATAGAGGAACAACCCCTATCCCAAGCCCTCCAGAGATCATCCACCAACGCGACCAATGCCGTTTCCGTGCTGTGCCCAGGCCTGAAGCCGGACTGGAGCGGATCTAGATAGACAGCTTCATCCAGGTACTGTGGCAGCTGCCGCGCCACCACACTCTCAACAACCTTCACAATAAAGCTAAGGTTGGAGACTGGATGATAGTTAGCCAAAATAGCCGGATCCAGAGAGGGCTTCTTGAGGAGGGGCCTCACCACCACCTCTTTCAAGGTGGCCGGCAGGACACCCTCTCTCAAGGAAGCGTTAATAATCCTCTGGAGCCAGCCTCGTGTAACTTCCTGGGAAGCCAGCACCAACCAGGAGGGCCACGAGTCCAATAAACATGTGGTCGCATTCAGCCATCTCAGAATCCTGTCCACGTCCTCGGGAGCCACAGGATCGAACTCCTCCCAGATAACGCTCTCAAGACCTGCCTCAATCATCCCGTCTGGACATACCCAGTCAGTGGCCAGCCCTTCCCGAATCTGAGCGATTTTATCATGCAGATACTGCACAAAATCCTCAGCTCGACCTTGCAAGGGTTCATCCCACGCTCCCAGATGGAGGAGGGAGCGGGTCACCCTAAACAGGGCGGCTGGGCAATTATCTGATGATGCAATAAGAGTGGAAAAATAGCTAGATTTTGCCACTTTTATCGCCACTAGGTAGGCCTTAATTTGAGACCTCACCAGTGTTCGGTCAGATTCGGAATGGCTGGTCCTCCAACTGCTCTCCAGGCGTCTTTTCTGGCGCTTCATCTCCCTCAGCTCCTCGAAGAACCAAGGAACTAGTTGAGTTCGGTGCCGGGTCAGAGGCCGCAAAGGCACGACTTGGTCCAAGGCCCCGGCGGCCGCACTATCCCAGGCGGCCATCAGGTCCTCAGCCGAGTCATGAGCCAGAGTCCCAGGGATTGGCCCAAGCTCCATCTGGAACCTATCAGGATCCATCAGGCGCCTGGGGCAGAACCACCTAGTCAGTTCCCTGCGGCGGGGTTTAGCAGTTAGAAAGTCTAGTCGAAGGAGTGAGTGGTCAGATCATGACAAGGGTTCGATGACTATATCCCCTATATCAAGGCCACTTGACCACTGACCAGAGATAAAAATTAAGTCCAGAGTGTGCCCACCTATGTGAGTGGGGCCATGAATTAACTGAGTCAGGTCCATGGCCGTCATGGAAGCCATGAATTCCCGGGCCACCTCAGACGTTTTGCCGATGGATGGCAGGTTAAAATCCCCCATGACCAAAAGCCTGGGGGTATCAACCGCCACCCCGGCTATGACATTGAGCAGCTCGGGCAGGGCCGTTGCCACATGGCAGGGAGCCAGATATGTGATCAACAAGCCCATCTGCACCCTATGACCCCACTTCACAAAAAGGGACTTGCATCCGGCTATCTGAGGTACAGTGGTCTCCCTCGGATCCAGACCTTCCTTTATAATAACCGCCACCCCCCGCCCCTACCCTGAGCCCTTGGCTCATGGAATGCACGGAAGCCTGGTGGGCACATATCCACGAGGGGAACTCCCCCCTCCTGGCCCAACCAGGTCTCCGTAATGCCCGCTAGGTCCGCTCCCCCCTCCTGAATAAGATCGTGGATGAGGGGGGCTTTATTAACAATGGACCTGGCATTGCACAACATCAGCCTAAGGCTCTGGCCCTGAGAAACTGGACAGCCTGGGGAACGAGAAAAGCATTGGGGACCGGAGTGCACAATCGCTCTAAGATAGCGAGTGCGCACTCCCCAAACATGATGTGGCCCCCTGCTTCCGCCATATCTGCCCCTCCCACTCACTATGCTGATGGGACAGCCCTCTATAAATTGCACTCCAACCCCGTCCCCGACCTCCGGTTCTGCATCCCTAGTGTCGCAGCCCTCCGCAGAGGCTGGTCTTGAACTCGGTGGATTTCCCTCAAAACCCACCCTAATCCCCCCCAAACCCCTTAAAATTTTGGTTAAAAACCCACTTAAAAACCCACTTTAAAAACCCCTCAAACTCTTCTTTGCCGCATGCCATTTCTTGGGGCTCCAAAGCCCGTCATCAAGATAGACCCTCGATAACGAGGAGGGCCAGACCTGCGAGAGGGGGGAATCTCGCAGAGCATGGAGTTCATTCACCGAATACATCTGAACATCAAGGGGAGGAAATGACCCATGGCCAATAACCAGGGAACAGTTTTGATGTTATCACAGTCAGAAGGAGTGAAATGCCGGACTTCAATAGAGCTCCAGTGGAACACATGGGACCTCACTGCCCTCTCACGGCAATGGCGGGAGTAAAATGCTGTTCGATCCAGTAGGGGGTGACCCAGCCCCCCTCTCACGGCAGCTGGTCAACCTCGATCATCCGAAAAGCCGGAATTGAAACAGCAGCTGTAGACCCACTCCACCAAGACTTGTATCCCCAGATGTAACCCTCCATTCAGTAGAGGGAAAATGGGATCAGGTCAGTCCTCATAGTCCGAAACAGGCTCAAACTGCGGAGATCATAATAGTCATAACTCCAGGGAAGTCAAGATGACACCTAAACCAGGAGATAATTGTCCAGCAAGCACGAGCAGTATGGCATCGCCAATAGGCTTAGTCCCTCAAAGAGCCTTAGCAGGCTTCAGGGAAATGGGAGGTAAAAAGGAGAGCAGAGGCAACAAAATGCCACAGGGGAAAACCCCTCAGTCATGGTCCAGCTCTCCCCAGCCCCACCCAAATCTTCCTTATGGGCATACTGCCCACCTCACCCAGCCTCCAGAAATCCTCATGAAGGTCTCTGGGACGACCAAGGGGCCAACAACGCCCCACGATCACCCAGGAGGTCCAATGTAACAAGTGAGCAGCTGCTATAAACATCTCCAACGCTCCTACACACCGACTCTGGTGACTCCTTCCTCATCCCGGCAGCCGCCATTTCCATGCTGCCAGCATTGCCGCCGCCGCCAGCCTCCTCCCTTTAATTATGAAGATTGTAAAAGAAGTGTCCCTAATTAAAGATTATTCTGTTCTTAAATATCACAGATTAGACCAGCCCTTCCCAATCTGGTAGGCATCAGAAGTATTAAGAGTTCATTTTTCAAACTCCTAATCATCATGGCCTAAAACTGTAAAATCCATCTGTAAGAAAATAAAGGCAGTCCTTGATGACCAATGGGAGCATTGAGCCCAAAATGTATGTTGCTAAGTGAGACAGTTAAGTGAATTTTGTACATTTTATGACATTTCTTGCCACAGTGGTTAAGTGAATCACTGCAGTAGTTAAGTTAGTAATACAGTTGTTAAGCAAGTCTGGCTTCCCCATTGACTTTGCTTGTCAGAAGGTTGCAAAAGGTGATCACATAACCCAGGGACAGTGTCTATGGAGATTCTCAGTCATCCAGGTCCTTGTTGTCCTGATTATCAGAGCTGAAGAAGCTTCTTGGATGAGAAGCAAAACGTCTTCAAAGAAAAACCAGAAAGTCCAGTTGCCTCTTGAAAAAGCACCTTTGGACCAGGGACAGTGCAATCATCATAAATATATGGTAATTGCTAAACATACAAATTTTGATTGATTGATTATTTATTTATTTTGTCGCATTTCTATGCCGCCCAACTCCCAAGGGACTCATGTGATCATGTGACTGTAGGGATACTGTACCGATCATAAATGTGAAAAATGGCCATAAGTCACTTTTTTCAATACCGTTGTAATTTCAAACATCACTAATGAACTGGTGAAACTTGTGGACTACCTGTAGAGCCAATAAAATAGAAAATGGTATCTTTGCGTTGTTTTGACTGAAGCTTATTTTGAATATCTGGAAGAAGTGTGAAGGGCAAAGGAAGAGCCCTGAAAACAAATACATGGACAGATATCCTTCTGTTTTGATTAAAGGAGTTAAATGCACCCTTTTGTTTCACTCTAAAGGCAATTCTCAACTCTAAATGTGCCTTTCAATTTAATACAAACCTGAGTATTTATAAATCCAGAGTTTCTAGTCTCACATATCTAATGAAAACACTATTTTTCCTTATCTTGAGTCACTAAATATGAACATAATATTTTGGGGAAGCTTTAATATTTAATATAATAATTTTGCAATAAGGACTTTATTTTTATTAGAGGATTCCACCCAGTGGTGGGCTGCTACCGGTTCGGACCGGTTCGGGTGAACCAATTGTTACAATTCTGCACAGTTCGGCAAACCAGCAAATCCCACCATTGGCTGGTCCCGCCCGTCCTGCTCCGCTCTGCCGTGCTCTGCCCCACACTCCACCCCTCCCTATGTCACCTTGAACCTGCTAGTCATGCCTACAGTTGCGTCCATCTACTCTCAGGCTTGCTCGCCCAGACCATGGGGCCCAGACCACGCTGATCTCCATGCCTCACCTGCTTGCCTGCCTTCACCATGGCTTACCACACTGGCCACATGGCCCAACTGATCTCCATGCCTCACCTGCTCTGCTCACCATGGCTGCCTGCGAAGGTAAGCCACCTTTCGGGCTTGGCTCTCTCAATCCTTCTGCCCACATGCCGCCCGCTCTCTCTTTGCCTTGGGTTGGGGAATGCACCAATCCCTGGCTCTGGCATTCCCAGGGGTCTCTGCCTGCATGCCACCCACTCACCCTTCACTTTGGGTTGGGGGATGTGCCAGTCCCTGGCTCTGACCTTCCCGGGGCCTCCACTCACATGCCACCTCTGCCTCAAGCTACAGCCCCCTGGGCCAAAGCAATTTATCTGGCCTGCGGCCTGCCACACTCAACCAAAGGGTCATGGGTGGGTGCAGCGCAGGCACAGGGGAGTGCAGGGGGCCCCAAATGGACACTTACCTGTGACCATGCGGAAAGTGCTGCAGCAGAGAGAAGCAGCCGGTTTCAATCTCCAGTGTCGTTGTCAAGTTTCAGCTGCTTCTTCAGGCCCTTGGTGTTGGGCGAGCCACGGTTGCTCATGGAGCCTCTCCACATGCCCTCCGAGTCGGCGGCTGCTTCTCTCTGCCACTGCTATTGCTGAGAGAGCACACAGCACAGCGAGTAGCATTGATGAGCCACTACTTTCCTTGAAGTCCCATCTGCGGAAAGCGCTGTGGTGGAGAGAATAATGCTTCTCTCTGCCACAGCGCTTTCTGCAGATGAGACTTTGAGGAAAGTGGTGGCTGATGGCTTCTACATTTCACTGTGCTATGTGCTCTCCCAGCAAGAGCAGTGGCAGAGAGAAGGAGCCTCTGACCCGGAGAGCACATGGAGGGACTTTGCGAGCAACCAAGTCTCCCCCAACACCAAAGGCCTGAAGAAGCAGCTGAAACTTGACAATGACACTGGAGATTGAAACTGGTTGCTTCTCTCCACTGCAGTGCTTTCTGCATGGGACTTCTTACAGGTAGGTGTCCTAAACCGATTCAGCCCCCTGTGCCCATGCTGCCCCCGCATGACTCTTTGTCTGAGCACAGCAGGCCACAGGCTGGATAAATTGCTTTGGCCTAGGGAGTGCATAGCTTGAGGCCAGAGGCAGCATGCGGGCAGAGCCCCGGGGAAGGCCAGAGCCAGCATCTCTCTCCGTCATAGCGCTTTCTGGGGATGGGACTTTGAGGAAAGCGGCTGCTACATTTCGCTATGCTGTGCACTCTCCCAGCAAGAGCAGCAGCAGAGAGAAGCATCCACCCACCTGGAGAGCACGTGGACGCCGCCACATGCTCTCCAGGTCAGTGCTTCTCTCTGCCACTATTGTGGCCCGCTGTTGCCTCTCGTCTTGCACAATACAGCAAAATGTAGCCCTGCTTTCCCAGCAAGAGCTCTTCTTCTGTTCCTGTGGCAAGGGCTTACCATATCCATATGGCTGTCAGGGAGGGGAGGAGGTCCAGGCCAGCTAACCTAGGCTGTCTGTATCCCAGGCTTGCTTGAATCCTCAGTGATGTGTGACACTTGTATTCGAGTTGACCATGCCCACCCAGTCTCATGCCCACCCAGCCACACCCACCAGCCAGCCAGCCATGCCCAGCCACACCCACCCAGCCAGTCATTAGGGCAGAGAACTGGTTGTTAAAAAATTAAATATATATTCCCTTTATTATACTGTTCTGGTAGTATCCCCAGCAGAAATATTTCTAGTTTCAGTTCCATGTGTTGTTTTATCATTTTTTCTAGCCAAGTATGTATTTTAGTCCAATATTTTTTTGCCTTTGGGCATGTCCACCACATATGATAATATGTACCTGGTATCTGATTATACTTTCAACATTTAGCTGATAAGTTTTGAAACATCTTTGCTAATCTCGCTGGTGGTAAATGCCATCTATAAAACATTTTGTATAGATTTTCCTTATAAGCCATTGACATAGTTAATTTACAGTTTCTATCCCACAGTTTTTAACCCTAACCCTATAAACTTTTGAAATAATTACTATAACAGAATATACCAACATGTTGATAGGGTTGGGTTCCGCACCAAGAGAAGCTGCTGTGAGCAAGTTCTGACTCTCATGTCATATATTGAAGCTTTTTTCCAAAAAGGACTAAAACTTCCATGGACTGCATCTTATGACTTGGTGTGGCTTGATGATTTGATGCTCAAGGTGAAGAAAACTATTCTATGTCTAAAAGTAACAAGCCTTCTGGAGAACATGTTTTAAAAACTAATACTTCAAGGTCACTATAGGAGACACCACTAGTAATTCTTTTTCTACTAAGAATGGCTTGCCACAGGGATCAGTTCTAGCCCCACTTCTATTTAATTTACTGTACTATTCCATAAATAATGCAAAAATGATTGTGTACATCTTAATCAGTTTCTTTCCAACCACTTCCAGGACAAACATGTAGTACTGACCATCCAAACAAGTAGTACCTTCCACCATATACAATGATGTATCATTTAATGTGATGAAAATTAATTTTTGCAATTTTTTTCAGTGAGAGATTCTAAAAATATGTGTTTTTACACCAAGAATTCAAATCTGCTGTAACTTTTGCAATTGCACAACATTTAGCTTGGTATGGTAAATCCACATCGGATCTGGAATGTGTGGGAGTAGGAACACAGACGAGAAGCCAAACTTCAACCAGCAATGTTTATTGCAGATAATGACTCAGTAAAACCAACATGCAATTTCTGGCTGATAGCCCCTTTTAAAGGAAAACTATCAGCCTTTAACCAATAACATTAAAATATGTCCTGCACCTGCGTGGCAGAAGAAAAGTTTCTGCTCATGCCTGCGCGGACATAACACTCCTTCCCTCTTCCTCGGGGAAACTTTGTATACCACAAACATAATCATCCAGATACATTGGTCTATGGCGGCTTCGCATCGACTGGAGGCTCTCCTGTATTTCTGTCGGACCCTCACACATCGACTGCATTCTCCATGATTCTTCAACTACATCAGATGGGGGGCCCCTCTGAACATATCCCTCAGTTGGAGATAGGGAAAAGCGAGATGAGCTCCGTGGCAATGGACCCTCAATAACAGGTGTTTCATTCTGCGCTGGCCTCAGCCCTTCAGATACCCTTTCACTGCATTGTTGTCCCTCTCGCTCTTCTGGATTCCCATCCAGGTTTATTTCTTCCAGCTCCCTACGGCTGTCCCCCTCACTCAGCTCTGAAGCTGATCGATATGTCGGCACCACAGGCGCCTATCCTTGAGCTCCACCCAGTATGAACGGGGACCCGTAACATCGGTAATCTGTGCCAGCACCCATATGGGTTGACCAGTATAATTCTGGGCATATAGTAGATCACCTTGCTCAAAGGTTCTGACTGTACTTTCCCAATCTGTGAGGGTTTCTGTTGAATAATCGGGGTGTATTCTATCTAAATTTGTTCTCAGCTGGTGACCCATAAGTAATTCAGCTGGGTTCTTTCCGGTGGCTACATAGGGAGTGACATGTTGGTTGAGCAAATACTTATCATGTTTCTCTTGATAGTCCCCTGGATCTATTCGAGTCAAGGCCTCTTTCGTCGTTCGCACCATTCATTCTGCCTGCCTGTTACTCGCGGGGTGAAATGGCATGACCAGGGCATGACGTATTCCTCAGTTTACTAGGAATACCTTGAATGCTGTTGCCGTAAATTGCGGCTCATTGTCTGATACTAACACATCCGGCAACCCATATGTCGCAAATATTTTGTTTAATACTCTCACAACAGCGTCTATTGTGGTTGACCTCATTATGGCCACCTCCAGCCATTTGGAATAGGCATCCACAACAATTAGGAAGGACAGTCCCTTTATCGGCCCCGCAAAATTGAGATGTATTCTAGACCAGGGGCCTTTTGGTGTTTCCCAGTCCCATCGTGGTGCTGCAGGAAGTGCCGGTCTCGATTCCTGGCATGCTTGACACAACGCCACCCACTCCGCAATATCTCTATCTATATTTGGACACCACAGATAACTACGGGCCAACGCCTTCATCCTTACAATTCTGGGGTGGCCTTTGTGTAGAGTCTCTAATAATGATTTCCTTAGCCTTGAGGGTATCACTACCCGATTCCCCCACAATAGGCAACCCTTCTGCATTGAAAGGTCGTATTGCCTTGCCTGGAATGGCTTAAACTCTACACTCCCTGTCTCTTTAGGCCATCCCCTCCACACCCAGTTTAACACTTGCATGATCATTCGGTCTTGTCTCGACTGGGTTGCCACTTCTGCGGCCATAACAGGAATGGACGGCATGGTCTCAATCAGCAGTACTGATGCTGCTGGAATTGGATCCTCCACTAGATTAGGTAGCAGACATCGGCTTAGGCCATTCTATGCTGGGTCAATGTATAAGTCGATAACTATATGCTGCTAAGAACTCTGTCCAATGCGTCATTCTTGGGGACAGGACCTGTGGTGTTTGCCAGTCCCCCGCAATTAGTCCCAAAAGTGGCTTATAATCTGTCACTAAATCAAATCTCCTTCCATAAACATATTCGTGAAATCTCTTAATTCCAGCCACCGCAGCCAATGCTTCTTTATCAAGTTGGCTGTAGTTTCTCTCGGCAGATGATAATGTCCTGGAAAAGAAAGCCTCACCATTGTCTGGAAGGCAATGACTCAAAACTCCCCCGACTCCAAATGGGGATGCATCACACATCAGGACTAATGGCAGACATTCATTAAACTGAACTAAGACGCTATCCAAGGAAATTAATTTTTTTACCCCCACAAATGCAGCTGCTTCTCTGCGCCCCCATACCCATGGCACCTTTTTCCCCAATAGTCGATGTAGTAGTTCAGCAACAGATGCCTTTTGTCACAAAAACACACTATAGAAATTGAGGAGCCCTAAAAAGGCCTGGAGTTCCATCTTATTCCTTGGTGCAGACTGTATCGCTTGTACTTTCTCCTTGGTGGGGCACAATCCGGATGCATTGACCAGGTATTCCAGGAACTCGACTTGATTTACTGCTACTTTACACTTTCTTCCTTTACCTTTAGTCCAGCCTCTTGAAATCTTTGTAGTGTCAGCGTTTCAATCTGGCATAGAGAGCAGAGGAGAGCGAGAGATAAACTCTGAAACTTTTGCCTGCCAGATCCTTTTGAAGTCGGGTTGTCGTGGAAATGAGGGGAGGGGGCACATTCCTGGGAGATGACGAGAAAAGGCGTCTGAAGAATGACTTGGAAGATAGCCAATGAGAAGCAGAGATTTGGGGATCGGAAAGGGAGGAATTGGGGGGCAAAAGGTCAGTCTTCTCCATGTGGAGTCATGATCTGGTGGCTGTGCTCAATTAAAGAAAGATTTCCTTAAAGATTGGCAGTTTGGAAATTCATTTAATTTTGAGATAGCATCGCAGTCTGACATGTAGTTTCTTTATCTGAATGTCATAGTCGTTCAAATAATTCTATTTTATTGGTAATGGAGATGAGCATGTCATTAAAATAGGGCACAACTCCAGGGATGCCATATAACAAATGTTCCATCAGGCTTTGAAACAACCCTGGGGCCACACCCACCCCAAACTGTAGGCAGTGACAATGGAATGCCCCCCGATGCGTTATGATTGTTTGGGCTTCGGCAGTGGTGTCATCTACAGGGAGCTGCTGATATGCTTGGGCAAGATCTAACTTTGTGAAGATCTTAACACCCCCCCCCCCCCACGAATGTAACAAGTGCTGCACCACTGGTAACGGATAAGCATTATGTTGAAGAGCCCTATTCAACGTACATTTATAATCCATGCAAATTTGGACCGACCCATCTGGTTTCACTGGTATCACAATAGGGGTCTCCCACTTGGCGTGGTCCACCAGTTCCAGTACACTTTGCTGAATCAATTTATCTAGTTGTTCGTCAATTTTGGGCTTTAGTGCAAATGGCACCCTCCTTAGTTTCATTGTTATTGGTGCCACCTTGGGGTCCAAACTGAAGGATATCGGGGTACCCCTATATTGTCCCAACTTTCCATCAAACACATTGGCAAATTCTTTACTCAACTTTCTGGTGGTTTCTCCGTGGATTTTATAAACCCTGGTAATCTCTAACTCCAATGTTGCAAACCAATCCAGTCCCAGGAGGTTAGGCAGTGCACCTTCAACAACAACCAATTTAAGTGGCCCGGAAAAGTCCTTATATTCTATGTGGAACATTCCACTACCCTTAATGGGGATGTTATTTCCTTGATAATCTCTCAAACAAATACGACTACGCATAAGCTTCCACTTGTGTGCCATCCATGTGGCACCAATTTCTGTAGAGTCTGCCAGGATACAAATGTTGTTGCTGACTCTGTATCCACTTCCATCCAGCAGGGAGATCCCACAATAAGGACAGTAATGTAAATTTTACTACTTCCCGGAATCCCAGTTTGATTGCTGAATGAGAAGCATCCATGTTAATAGTAAAACAGTCGTCCTCTGGAGTTCTTAGCCTCGGTGGGCCACGCTTTCCCCCCATTTCGAATTGAAGTCTTTCCAGTTGGGGGGGCAAGCAGTGCAGCATGGCAAACTTTTGCTAGGTGACCCTTCTTCCCACACGGTCTACAAATGGTGTTTTTATGGTGACACATAGCTCTCAGATGGTTTCCACCACACCCTATACATGAGGAGAACAACTTTCGATCTTCTGTCCATCTACGGTCCTTGCTAGCCGCTCTCAACCAATGGACATCATCATGATTATTTCCCTCATCTTCAGTGTCTTTCCGTAATTCCACCTCTCCCCGATGGATGTTTTTCCCCCTTCTAGCCGCCAGGGAGCTGCCCGACTTCTGTATCTCTTCCGTCGATCTATTTGATGTTTCGGTGGCTTGCGCCTCCTCTACTGCTATCTGTAGCATTAATGTTGGTTTTGTCAATAATCGTCTCTGTAACCGAACATCCTGAACCCCACAGCCCAATCTGTCTCGAAGGTTGCTAAATTTGTAATAGATAGCTGCTTTCCTGAGGGCTGCCATATAACAACTGATAGACTCACCCTCTGCCTGGTTCCTATAGTAAAAAGCATGTCTTCTAGCAATGCAAGATGGTTGAGGAGCATAATATTCCCTCAATTTGCTTAATAATATGTCTCAAGGAACTGTATGCAGGGGTTGGGGTGCAATGAGGGCCCTCGCCATCTCAACCACTTCTTTTCCACAAATGCTCAAAAAAAGTGCTCGTTTACGATTGTTTGTGATATTTGTATAGTCATTAGCTTCCAATATACAGTCAAAAAGGATTAGATAAGAATCCCATGTCTGTGTTTCAGGATCAAACGGAACAAACTGTGGTGAGTTAGCCATTCTCTTTCCAAAACAAACAGTCTCCACTCATGCGTGCCTCTTTTATCATTGGCTCAGGGCCAGCAATTCTTCCTTCGTCTCCAATAGAATGTGTCAGAGTAGGAACACAGATGAGAAGCCAAACTTCAACCAGCAATGTTTATTGCAGATAATGACTCAGTAAAACCAACATGCAATTTCCGGCTGATAGCCCCTTTTAAAGGAAAACTATCAGCCTTTAACAATAACATTAAAATATGTCCCGCATCTGCATGGCAGAAGAAAAGTTTCTGCTCATGCCTGCGCGGACATAACAGGAACATATACCCTACAAAAGTCTCTTGTAACACAAATACTGTTAACATTATCTTCTCAAAATTACATCTTGTGCTACAAAAGTTAAAGTTTTTTCCTGCATGAATCTTATCTAGCTAAGCAAAAATAATCCATGCAACCATAAACTAACATCAAAAAGCAACTGTCAGAGTTACAAAAATGTTTAATCGAGTTTAATCAAATCTTGTCTTGATTTGTTCTGTGACATCAGCCACCAACTCGCTTCCTGATATAACCCTCACATTTCTCACGTGTATAAACATTGCTTGCTGCTTCTTTGACCTATTTCACACACTCTCTATTGATTGGACATGACAGAGCCACTCTGGTACTTGCATTGGTTTGTCAATGAACTTCTTTATTTCCGCTGTAGTCAGCTTGCACGTCAAAGGTGGTTCATATCATCTTCAGACCAGTCAATCAGCTCCAGCATAGCAACATTTTATAGAAGTTTTATTAATTTTCTATTTTTAATTAATTTTCTATTAGCAACATTTGTTATTGCTAATCTATCTAAGTTTCACAGTGAAAGTATCTTTGACATCTA
Organism: Arizona elegans; assembly: GCA_022577455.1. NCBI lineage: Eukaryota > Metazoa > Chordata > Lepidosauria > Squamata > Colubridae > Arizona > Arizona elegans. Next base: position 33,172,340 of record JAKOOJ010000006.1, read on the forward strand.
GCTTTCTTCTACCAAGAGATATGTTTTTGGCTTGATCCCAGCTCTCTTGGATCTTGTTCAAGATTGTTACTTGTGAACTTACAACAGGGGTCACAAAAGAACTGTTCGCTCATTCCCACTTTTCAAGCACTTTTGGATATATGTATCTTGCAAGACTGGTTGCTGGGTAGTTTCTAGTATCATTACTACTTTGTTCTCTTAAGAGTAGGCCATATCTGAGAATATTTCACAGTGTTGGGAGTTCAGAAGGCAACAGGTCTCTGCCACCCAATTAGTTGGTCATATGAGTGAATATTCTCAGATTTGTTCTTTTTTTCAGAAACCATTACAGATCAGTTATCACACTCACAGGAAATGAGGCCAGCAGTATTAATACATTCAGACAAAATAATACTTCACAGAGGAAGACAGCTGAACCTGTGAAAAGAAACAATCAAAATGATAAAAAGTTGTGATATTCATGTAGTTATTTACCAAGCACATCTAAATTATATTAAAGTAACCAAAATATCTTTACAATCCCCAAGGCATGTCACAACATTTGATCAACCTTAATGTTTTGAAATTGAAAGTTGAAAAATTTGACATGCCCTAAACAATGATAATTATAGGAAACTACTACAGATGAATCAGATGTGGATTATATTTTAGTGGGAGAAATGATTGAATAATTGTGGGGTGAGTAGCTGGAAATTCTAAAATTTCTAAAACTATGTGACATAATATTCAAGCTACCCTGGAGTTTACTTTTGCCTACAGGCAATTTTTTATCATTTTAGACTTTTTTTTAAATCCATCAATTTGAAGCTGAGTTTGGATCTATGATAGGTTAAAGTACTTTTGCCAAGCAGATGTTTCAACCACAACTGTTTTTGAATCTCAACAAATAACATCTTCAAGTCTTGGTGGAGTAGGTTCACAGCTATTGTCTCAACTCCAGTTCTTGGACGATCGTGGTTGACCAGCCGCCGTGAGAAGGGGGGCTGGGTCACCCTTTACCGGTTCGAAACAGCATTCTTACTCCTGCCATTGCCGTGAGAGGGCAATGAGGTCCAATGTGTCCCATTGGAATTCTGTTGAAGCCTGGCACTCACTCCTCTTGACTGTGATAACATCAAATTGTCCCCTGGCTATTGGCCATGGACTATCATCTCCCCTTGATGTCCAGATGTATTCGGTGAACGACCTTCGTGCCCTGCGAGATTCCCCCCTCTCGCAGGTTTGGCCCTCTTCGTTATCGAGGGCCTATCTTGATGACGGGCGTTGGAGCCCCAAGAGATGGCATGCAGCAAAGAAGAGTTTGAGGGGTTTTTTAAGTGGGTTTTTAGTGGGTTTTTAACAAAAATTTTAAGGGGTTCGGGGGGGATTAGGGTGGGTTCTGGGGGAAATCCACCGGGTTCAAGACCAGCCTTAGCAAAGGGCTGCGACATTAGGGATGTAGAACCAGAGGTCGGGGAGGGGGTTGGAGTTCGATTTGAAGAGGGCTGTTCCATCAGCATAGTGAGTGGGAGGGGCAGATATGGCGGAAGCTGGGGACCACATCATGTTCAGGGAATGCGCACTCGCTATCTTAGAGCGATTGCACACTCCGGTCCCCAATGCTTTTCTTGTTCCCCAGGTTGTCCAGATTCTCAGGGCCAGAGTCTTCGGCTGATGTTATGCAACGCCAGGTCCGTTGTTTTTTTTTTTTGTTTTTTTTTTTATTGAAAAAGTTTTCAAATACAAGTTTTCCCCCTTTCCCCCCCCTCTTCCCTAACCCCCCCCTCTCCACCCATCCCCCCCTGTGACTTCTTCACAACAATAGGCTATTTCATAACTAGTTACATACATAATATCTTTCCTTTCCCTTACTCCCTCCTCAGAATACTGACCCTTAGCATATTATTCTTATAACTCCCATTTTTACGATAATCTGCCCTTTTTCTCCTCCCCTAAACTTATAGTATATTATTACAATTTAACATTTAATCTTTTATATATATTAATAATATAACATTTTAAGGCGGCCTTCTCCCTACATCCAAATTTAACATTTATTCAGTTCTATCCAATTCCTCCACTCCCCAAACTAACCTATTTCAACCCTTCAATTCCTGCAAGATCATGCAATACAATTCTAAATATAATCCACTGCCCACTATGCTAAAATATACACATATCTATATATGCATTCCATTTTATAAAAAAAAAAAAAAAAGACAATAACTTTAAATTTATAATCCATATACTATCTTCTTTGGTGTCTTTCCACTGGATTGTTAATTCCATCACCCATAATAGGGTAAAGTAACATGCTGGTGCAACAGTTTGTTCAAAGTCTTCAATCATCTTCTTCCCCCATCAGTAGTAGATATCCTTGCATCTATATAAAAGTAAAAACAACCACCCGAGTGACATTATAATTATATCCATATGGTTATAGTTGTGGTATTCATCAGGATTGTTAATTCCCATCATCCTAATGAGTAACATCCAGATCTTCTGCATGCCCCGGCGTAACTCTCCTGCCTTGTAACTCAAAATAATTATAATATATTTACCAAAAAAAAAAAAAAATCCAGAGTAGATGATTCAAATCCAACAAGGTGAGGCTCTTTTCACATCCCAAAATCACGGCATTACAGAGCTCTGCCACAATCCTCAGGATAGTATTAAACAATTGTTCGCCTCCACTATCTTTTCAAATATTCATTCATTTTTTAAAGTCCCTGGCTTCACTGTTGCATGGTTTAGAAACTGCTGTTTCTATGAGATCTATTTCTTTTCTTTTTCTTTTGCGGGTTGAATTTCCATCCTCGTTTCTTGCCTACCAATTGTGTGTCGGCTGGTCGATTTTCATTCTGCTTTATGGGTTGTTCTTGTTGGGTTAGTTTTATCATCTCATCTTTCTTCTCCGTCACTTGTATGTCAACTGATTGATTTGCGCACTTGTCTGTGACTTGATGGTTCATCAGCTTGGTGTCGGATGACACTACTCTCTTATTTATAGACAGACCAGCTGGGGTATCCAGGGAATCCAAAAACAATTTATCTGCCACAGTCTCTGTAATTTAATATTTTCCTTTTGTTTCCAACTCCTTTTGCTTATCCTGTATTATGCCTAAAGGTGTTAAATTCATTTTTAAAATTTTTTGATAAAAATCTTCCGCTTTTTCAACAGTGTTCAATTGATATCTTACTCCTTGATATCTCAATATTAAACCAACTGGCATGTCCCACCTGAATAGGATATTTCTTTTTTTTAACTCAGTCACTAGAAAGCCAAATTTCTTCCTCTCCATTAGCATTTTAATCGGGAGCTCCTTAAAAATCCAAATCTTTCTTCCATGAAATTGCAAAGTAGAATTAAAAGAGTTCTGCACAATATTATTCCTAATTTCTTTATCTGTAAAATAGATCACCACATCTCTAGGCAATTGCCTTTGCTTTGCCAACCAGGAGTTAATTCTGTAAATTCTATCAATCCTGCAAAACACTTCATCAGGTTGAACCTTTAAAATCCCAGCCAGAATTTCAGAAGATATTTTCCTTAAGTCATCTCTATTATTTTCCTGCAGGCCTCTCAGTCTAATTGCGTATTCTGTAAAATTATATTGAATCATTAAAACTTCTCTTTCAATCCTCTGTTGCACATTTTCTCCATTACCAGTCTTTTGGTCAACCTCCATTTTAGATTTGTCTTCTGGACTATTATCCTGAATGTTTACCAAATCCTTTTTAATTTTTTGAATCTTGTCATCCAAATTCTCCTCCGTTTCCTTCATTTTAGACTCTAATAATTTAGTCTTTGCGTCCACCCGAATCAGAAAATCTGATAAACCATTAGCTGATTTTAAAATCTTTCGATTCAAAAAGTCAAACTTTGATTTCACCAATTCACCAATTTCTTTAATTTCCTGCTTAAATTTTTCAAGTTGCTGGTTCACAATCTCATCCCTTCTTACAATCTCTTCAAGGAGAAATTCTATTATATTAAAATCAGGTTTCTGACACTGGAGAGTTACAATTTGTTGGTGCAGTTTCTTTTTTTTTTTATTGAAAAAGTTTTCAAATACAAGTTTTTCCCCCTTCCCCCCCCCTCTTCCCTAACCCCCCCTCACCACCCATCCCCCCCGTGACTTCTTCACAACAATAGGCTATTTCATAACTAATTACATACATAATATCTTCCCTTTCCCTTACTCCCTCCTCAGAATACTGACCCTCAGCATATTATTCTTATAACTCCCATTTTTACGATAATCTGCCCTTTTTCTCCTCCCCTAAACTTATAGTGTATTATTACAATTTAACATTTAATCTTTTATATATATTAATATAACATTTTAAAGCAGCCTTCTCCCTACATCCAAATTTAACGTTTATTCAGTTCTATCCAATTCCTCCACTCCCCTAAATATATGACTTAAGGATCCTTTTTCTTAGACTAATCAATCAGTAAACTAACCTATTTCAACCCTTCAATTCCTACAAAATCATGCAATACAATTCTAAATATAACCCACTGCCCACTTTACTAAAATATACACATATCTATATATGCATTCCATTTTATATATATATATATATATATATAAAAAAGACAATAACTTTAAATTTATAATCCATATAATATCTTCTTTGATGTCTTTCCACTGGATCGTTGAATCCATCACCCATAATAGGGTAAAATAACATGCTGGTGCAACAGTTTGTTCAAAATCTTCAATCATCTTCTGCCCCCATCAGTAGTAGATATCCTCGTATATATATAAAAGTAAAAACAACCACCCGAGTGACATTATAATTATATCCATATAGTTATAGTTGTGGTATTCATCAGGATTGTTGATTCCCATCATCCTAATGGGTAACAACCAGATCTTCTGCATGCCCCAGCGTGACTCTCTTGCCTTGTAACTCAAAATAATCATAATATATTCACCAGTAAAAGAAATCCAGAGTAGATAATTCAAATCCAACAAGGTAAGGCTCTTTTCACATCCCAAAATCACGGCATTACAGAGATCTGCCACAATCCTCAGGATAGTATTAAACAATTGTTCGCCTCCACTATCTTTTCAGATGTTCATTCATTTTTTAAAGTCCCTGGCTTCACTGTTGCTTGGTTTAGAAATTGCTATTTCTATGAGATCTATTTCTTTTCTTTTTCTTTTGCGGGTTGAATTTCCACCCTTGTTTCGTGCCTACCAATTGTGTATCGGCTGATCGATTTTCATTTTGCTTTGTGAGTTGGTCTTGTTGGGTTAGTTTTATCATCTCATCTTTCTTCTCCATCACTTGTATATCAACGGGTTGATTTGCGCACTTGTCTGTGACTTGATGGTTCATCACATTGGAGTCGGATGACACTGCTCTCTTATTTATAGACAGTCCAGCTGGGGTATCCAGAGAGTCCAAAGACAACTTATCCACCACAGCCTCTGTAATTTGGTATTTTCTTTTTGTTTCCAACTCCTTTTGCTTATCCTGTATTATGCCTAAAGATGTTAAATTCATTTTTAAAATTTTTTGATAAAATTCTTCCGCTTTTTCAACAGTGTTCAGTTGATATCTTACTCCTTGGTGTCTCAATATTAAACCAATTGGGGCATTCCACCTAAATAGGATATTTCTTTTTTTTAACTCAGTCACTAGAAAGCCAAATTTCTTCCTCTCCATTAACATCTTAGTCGGGAGCTCCTTAAAAATCCAAATCTTTCTTCCATGAAATTGCAAAGTAGAATTAAAAGAGTTCTGCACAATATTATTCCTAATTTCTTTATCTGTAAAATAGATCACCACATCTCTAGGCAATTGCCTTTGCTTTGCCAACCAGGAGTTTATTCTGTAAATTCTATCAATCCTGCAATACACTTCATCAGGTTGAACCTTTAAAATCCCAGCCAGAATTTCAGAAGATATTTTCCTTAAGTCATCTCTATTATTTTCCTGCAGACCTCTCAGTCTAATTGCATATTCTGTAAAATTATATTGAATCATTAAAACTTCTCTTTCAATCCTCTGTTGCACATTTTCTTCATTACCAGTCTTTTGGTCAACCTCCATTTTAGGTTTGTCTTCTGAGCTATTATCCTGAATGTTTACCAAATCCTTTTTAATTTTTTGAATCATGTCATCCAAATTCTCCTCAGTTTCCTTCATTTTAGACTCTAATAATTTAGTCTTTGCATCCACCCGAATCAGAAAGTCTGATAAACCATTAGCTGTTTTTAAAATCTTTCGATTCAAAAAGTCAAACTTTGATTTCACCAGTTCACCAATTTCTTTAATTTCCTGCTTAAATTTTTCGAGTTGCTGGTTCACAATCTCATCCCTTCTTACAATCTCTTCAAGAATAAATTCTATTATATTAAAATCAGGTTTCTGACACTGGAGAGTTAAAACTTGTTGGTGTAATTTATTAATGGGGGAGATTCCCCCCCCCCCTGTTTGTCTAGCTGTGTGAGTCCCGGTGCCATTTCCCACACAGACAAGATTTAGCAAAAAAGAGAGAAAAAATAGAAAACGGAAGGACTTTCCCTTAAAAAAAAAAAACTTCTTTTCAATCAACAGCAAGAGAAGGCACAGGAGCGAGGTTTTATCTACAAATGTAGCCAGTGATATTTATTCCGCTACATTGTAGTAATAAGAAACGGAAGGACTTTCCCTTTCAGCCCTTCTCCAGCCACGGCAGACGCCATTTTAAAAGGCTCTTTTTCCCCCTTTCCTCTCCTCTTTTCTCTTAAATAGTTTTTTAAAGGGTAAAATACTTGCGATTCAGTATTAAGGGTCCAGCTCGCCTTTTCTTTGAGTATTCTGTTAAATTCGCAGGCTTGCTCTTGACGCCTGGCTCTGCATAAGCAGAGGTCTCCCAAAGCCCGGAGCAGCGGCAGGGGATATGGGGCTTCTCATCCACTACGTTCCAAAAGTAAAAAAAAAACTTTTGGGACTCTGCAGAGAGTTCTACCCACCCCTGCCGGCTCTATCTCCGTTTCCTCTTGGAAACGGAGTTTTTTCGAGCCGCCATTCCGCTGTGAAGGCGGCTCTGACAGGCAATGGAAGCTGACGATCCCAAAGGAATGTCTGGTGGCGGCCAGCAGCAAACTGGAAGTCTTGCCAGGTCCGTTGTTAACAAAGCCCCCCTCATTCACGATCTTATTCAGGAGGGGGAGGCGGACCTGGCGGGCATAACGGAGACCTGGTTGAGCCAGGAGGGGGGAGTTCCCCTCGTGGATATGTGCCCACCAGGCTTCCGTGCATTTCATCAGCCGAGGGCTCAGGGCAGGGGCGGGGGGGTGGCGGTTATTATAAAGGAAGGTCTGGATCCGAGGGAGACCACTGTTCCACAGATAGCCGGATGTGAGTCCCTCTTTGTGAAGTGGGGTCGTGGAGTACAGATGGGCTTGTTGGTCACGTACCTGGCTCCCTGCCACGTGGCAACAGCCCTGCCCAAGCTGCTTGACGTTATAGCCGAGGTGGCAGTGGACACCCCCAGACTTGTCATCATGGGGGATTTCAACCTGCCATCTATCGGTGAGACGTCTGAAGTGGCTCGAGAGGTCATGGCTTCCATGACGGCCTTGGACCTTACTCAGTTAATTCACGACCCCACTCACATAGGGGGACACACTCTGGACTTAGTTTTTGTCTCTGGTCAGTGGTTGAGTGGCCTTGAAATATAGCCATCAAACCCTTGTCATGGTCTGACCACTCGCTCCTTCGACTGGACTTCCTAACCGCTGCACCCCGCCGCAGGGAGGCGGAACCGACCAGATGATTCCACCCCAGGCGCCTGATGGACCCCGATAGGTTCCAGATGGAGCTTGGGCCATTTCCTGAGACTCTGGCTCATGACTCGGCTGAGGACCTGGTGGCCACCTGGGATAGTGCGGCTGCCGGGGCCTTGGACCGTGTTGTGCCTTTGCGGCCTCTGACCCGGCACCGAACTCACCTAGCTCCTTGGTTCTCTGAGGAGCTTAGGGAGATGAAGCGCCAGAAAAGACGCCTGGAGAGTAGTTGGAGGACCAGCCGCTCCGAATCCGACCGAACACTGGTGAGGTCTCACATTAAGACCTACCTAGTGGCGATAAAAGCGGCGAAATCTAGTTATTTTGCCGCTCTTATCGCGTCATCAGATAATCGCCCGGCCGCCCTGTTTAGGGTGACCCACTCCCTCCTCCATCTGGAGGTGCGGGATGACCCCTTGCAGGGCCGAGCTGAGGACTTTGTGCAATATCTGTATGACAAAATCGCTCAGATTCGGGAAGGGCTGGCCTCTGACTGGGTATGTCCGGACGGGATGACTGAGGCAGGTCTTGAGAGTGTTATCTGGGGGGAGTTCGATCCTGTGGCTCCCGAGGACATGGACAGGATCCTGGGACGGCTGAACGCAACCACATGTTTATTGGACCCGTGCCCCTCCTGGCTGGTACTGGCTTCCTGGGAGGTGACACGAGGCTGGCTCCAGAAGATTGTTAACGCTTCTTTGAGTGAGGGGGTCCTGCCGGCCGCTTTGAAAGAAGCGGTTGTGAGGCCCCTCCTCAAGAAGCCTTCTCTGGATCCGGCTATTTTGGCTAACTATCGTCCAGTCTCCAACCTTCGCTTTGTTGCGAAGGTTGTTGAGAGTGTGGTTGCGCAACAGCTTCCCCGGTACCTGGATGAAGCTGTCTATCTAGACCCGCTTCAGTCCAGCTTCCGGCCTGGGCACAGCACGGAAACGGCATTGGTCGCGTTGGTGGATGATCTCTGGAGGGCTCGGGATAGGGGTTGTTCCTCTATCCTGGTCCTGTTAGACCTTTCAGCGGCTTTTGATACCATCGACCATGGTATCATGTTGCACCGGTTGGCGGGGCTGGGGGTGGGGGGCACCGTTCTGCGGTGGTTCTCCTCCTACCTCTCTGACCGGTCGCAATCCGTGTTGACAGGGGGGCAGCGGTCGACCCCGAGACACCTTGCTTGTGGGGTGCCACAGGGGTCGGTCCTCTCGCCCCTTCTGTTCAACATTTATGTAAAGCCGCTGGGTGAGATCATCCGTGGCTTCGGGGTGGAGTTCCATCAGTACGCTGACGACACCCAGCTGTACATCTCCACCCCAGGCCACCCCAACGATGCCCTTGAAGTGATGTCCCAGTGCCTGGAGGCCGTGTGGGCCTGGATGGGGAGAAACAGGCTCCGACTCAACCCCTCCAAGACCGAGTGGCTGTGGCTTCCGGCGTCCCGATATAGCCAGCTGACACCATCGCTGGCTATTGGGGGCGAATCACTCGCTCCCACGGAGAGGGCTCGTAACTTGGGCGTCCTCCTGGATGCACGGCTGTCGTTAGAAGATCATATGACGGCCGTGGCCAGGGGGGCTTTTTATCAGGTTCGCCTGATACGCCAGTTGCGCCCCTTTCTAGATCGGGACTCCCTACGCATGGTCACTCAGGCACTCGTCACTTCCCGCCTGGACTACTGCAATGCTCTCTACATGGGGCTCCCCCTGGGGTGCACCCGGAGGCTCCAGCTGGTCCAGAACGCGGCCGCGCGGGGGATTATGGGGGCGACGAGGCGCTCCCATGTAACACCTCTCCTGCGAGAGCTGCACTGGCTCCCGGTGGTCTTCCGGGTGCGCTTCAAGGTGTTGGTAACCACCTTTAAAGCGCTCCATGGCTCAGGGCCGGGGTACTTACGAGACCGCCTTCTGCCACCAATAGCCTCCCACCAGCCAGTACGCTCGCACAGAGTGGGCCTCCTCAGGGTGCCGTCCGCCAGACAATGTCGGCTGGCGACCCCCAGGGGGAGAGCCTTCTCTGTGGCAGCGCCTACCCTCTGGAACAACCTCCCCCCAGAGATACGTACAATAACAGACCTCCGGATTTTTCGTCGGGCCCTGAAAACCCATTTATTTCAACTAGCTGGGCTGGCTTGAGTGAATTTTAAATCGTTTTTAAATTGGGGTTCTTTTAATTTTCGGCCAAATATTTAATTATTTTAAACTGCTTTTAAATTTTGTATATATTGTTTTTTACTTTGGCTGTTCACCGCCCTGAGTCCTATTCTGGAGAAGGGCGGTATAGAAATTTAAATAATAAATAAATAAATAAATAAACATCTAAGCTTACTAATGCTGTGCCATGTGCAGCCTTTGGTGATCTTTTCAGAAGATGGAAAACATGTTGTGCAAGGCTGATATTTGAGAAATGATTGATGATGCATTTGGGTGGTTTAAAAAGAGCTGTAATGACTTTCTCAAAAGTCAAAAGACTTATAAAGCCATTCCAAACATTCATTATTGTGTTTATGGATACAAGTATAGTTGAATGTACAATCTATCTTAGTATTAATATACTCTTCAATGAAATATTTTCTATAACAAATTAAAGGCATCAGTAAAAATAAATACTATTTAATTAATTTGAAGTCTCTTTTAATGTGATAATAACATTGTAATCAATAATTATGAAAGTCATTGGGAGTATTTTTTAACCTAGTATTTACTTCATTTTTTATTTGTTGGAAGTTTGCAAAATATAAACAGAGTACCAAAAATACACTATTTTAAAGTTTAGAGTACTCTGAGTCCTAGATTAATATCAGTTCTACAATAAAATCAGGTGAATTATCTCAGGAATTAATTAGTGAATTTTATTTCTGTTCTTGGCCATAATATGAGACAGCCCATTCCCATTTGGAAAGCAAAATTAACATTCTATACAACATAAAACTGCAGAATATAACCACATTAAAAATCAAGCAAGCATCTTGAACTCACAAAAATGTGTCATTTTGAGGTTCAGATCAACTTCTGTTTTGCATTAAAAAATGGAAAGAAATGGGAAACAATTTGTCACTTAGGACTTTTTTTTTTTTTTTTTTTTTTTTTTGCATTGTAGCCTTATGCTACTTGACTCCACTATAAATTAGCTGGAAATTAAATCTATGTTAGAATTCTGCATTAGAAATCCCTTTCTGGATTTTAACCTTTTTCTCTGTTTTAGCCATTGTAATTGTCTGGTCTTCTGTCCTGACTGTGATTAACCATTGCCTTTGCTTTTTTACTTGCCCCACCCATACTAGAAAATGATATATTTTCAGGGCATGCAGTTTCCATTGATAGACTATTTTTTATGAGCTGCTGTATGCTGATTCCCCTTGTAGTTGATACTTTCCTTCCCTAGCTCCTCTTTTTACCATTCTTATTATTCCCTGACCTAGAAGAACATGGCAGAATTTCTGTCAGTTTCATCTGGTTTAAAACAATGGAAATGTCCACTGTTAAATTGGCAAAAGAAATTTAAAGGCCCACTGATGAAATGAAGGGAAAAATAGCAAGTTCACCAAATGAGGTCCCTTCAGGAGTGAGCAGGCAACACAGAAGCTCAGTGTTGGAGAACAAAATGGCCTTGAGGGCATTGGTCAATCAGCATAGGGGATGGAGAATTCCTGTCACAGTGCAGAAAAGTGCCAGTTGGAGTGGAAATGTTTATTTACAGTGCATTGAAGCACAACAGAAAACCTGAACCGAATTGCTTATGTCAGGAAAATCACCTACTAAGTGGGCAAACACTATTCCAATAAACCTATTGAATCAGAAAACACTACTTTTGATATATAGTAGGAAAATGATGGAGGTTGCCTTCTTGGAGGGCTGAGGTTTGATAGAGGACAACAGTGTGCATGCCTACCTTCAAGCAACACTCATGCTGAGGCAGCTTAGGCATCCTTACTAATAATATGCATTTCAGTAAAAGGAATTTTTGTGATTGGCCAGACTTCAATTATTTTTTGAACTGAATTAAATCACCCATGGCAGCCTTTATTGACTTGGTTCTTTTTGTAAATGCACATATTTACATTGGAAAATGTAGTATAGCAGGAAAAACAATGTGTCTATGCCATTGCTGGGGAACATGAACAGGTTGATACTATTATAGTCATCTTATTTATTGCCTTCGCATAGGTATTTGATTGCCATTGGTGAAAACAAAATGATGGATTATATTAGGATTGTGCACTATTAAAGTGCAATTTAATTTGAATTTATTCAGATAGATCCATTAGAATTACACCTGAATCTAAGTTAGATTATTCTGAAGTGGTTTGTACTCACTTCAAATGGAGGCCTTCAGAAGATTATTTACCACAGAGGCAGCATGTTGACACACACCATCTTTCTGCAAGAACTGATGCCATCCTTATTGCTGCTCATTTATGAGGTGGTAATGACACAAAAGAGCCATTTTGGTGTAGTGGGTGGGACATCAGATGAAAAACTGGGAAACTGTGAGTTCTAAGCCTATCTTAGATACAAAGCCAACTGGGAGTCCATGGACCAGTCACTCTCCCTCAGACCTAGGGATGAGGCAAGTTCTGAAAAAAAAACTTGCCACGAAAACCTGACCAGGCAGTCACCAGGAGTCAACACTGACTTGAAGGCATTGCCCCCCAAAGATGCAAGAAGTGAACCACTTAATTTAAACTGGAAACAGTTTAACATTTAATTAACATGTTGTTATAGCCAATACAATATAGATAGATTATAGGCTTGGAGTAAAGGAGAAGACAGAGAAATACTTCCCGTTTTCTAAAATAATATTAAAAACTGTGTTCCTAGATCCCACAATCTCCACCAAACCATTATTTCTGGAAAACAAAACTAACAAACTCCAATGAATTCTAGAAAAACTCCGTATTGCATTATTTCAACATTCCTCCTAAAGCACTTTGAAATTCCTGCTAATGTAATTCACTGTCCATTGAAGATAAAGCTGCCTGCGTTAAAGCTACAACCTCTTCTCCCCATACTGAAATTTTCATGGTATGGAAATCTTGGGAAGTTTGAGGAGGCTAATATTTACTGAAAAATTAACTTACTCATGTCATGAGAAATAATAACATGTTTCTTTGCAGTATGTTAAATTCCTTTATGTTCCAGGTCAGAGTTGTATCCAAACTGGTGTTAATACATTGTTTTGCTTTAATGACATAGCCCTGCAGTTCCTCAATTTTACCAATTTGTTGTTTAAATTGCATCTGTGATATGTGTATATTTCTACTGTTGGGAGGAAAATGCCTCCCAATGAGGATTCTTCCAGCTGGGAAACAACGCTTTGAAGAATAAATGGAATAGCAAAGCAAAGCTGCCGGAAAGAAGTCTTTTAATGGCAAGAAACCAAGACGAGTGACATTCAGCAAAGTTTCTTGGCTAGCTAGAGTGATTGACATCCAAACATGAGTTTATATATTCTTTCTGAGTCTTTCAGCTTAACACATGCCCTTGATAATTAAATCCTGTATTTGGTGATGTATTAATTCTATTTCTATTGGGAACATTTTCTTAGTTTGACTTTGTCTGGAAGGAAAAAAAAGGTTTATTTCTGTTGAAAATAGAAATGGAGTTGGGAAATTTGACTAGTTCCTGTGTCTTGTTTATTTAACAAAAGATGGTAATTGGTTTAATAAGATATTGCTACTGGGTTACGTGTTTGGCTACTTTGTTGCTACATTCTGATGGTTTTGTGAGTCTTTCTGATTAGCCCTCTGGCTGTCAGTTCTGGAAATGAGTCAGACAAGGCTAGTGTTTTAGTTGAAAGGATTTAAACGGTTGTGATTTAATCATTTGTATTTGATTTATTTGTATTATGTTTGAATTATTTACTGCCTCATAGTTTCTTCTTCTATCTGGAGAGAGGGGCCTTTCTTCACTACAAAAAGAGAGACTTTAAAATCCTCTTGAGAACAATCAGGTTTTGGGCTAAAGATTCCATGGAAAGAAATTTACATCAAGACCTTTTGTCCTAAAACCAACATTACTGAGAACCAGGGCAGAATATAAATGCCAACATAAATTGTAACTTTAAGGGTGAATGTGGCAGTAATAAAATGTGCATTTGTGACCAAATGGATAAAGCATCATTGGCCAATGGTTTCCTTTTGATTTCCTGGTCCGTGTTTTTTTAAAATTCAATTTCTGCTGACATTGCCTTAACTGAACTTTTGAGATGAGATTAAAATCTAACTGCAAGAAAATTGCCTGTTTTGCTGCTCCATGTGCTCCCTACCAGTCCTCCAAATTTTTCAGTTCTGATTGTCACTTTCCACACATGGAAAGAAAGAAAGAAGATTCTCATTTCTGTGCTTCCCTTTTTTGCTTCACTGGGGCATTTTTAAAAAGAGCTTGAATGACCTGGGTTTTGAAAGGGTAATTGCAAAAAATATTCTTTCTACCCAGAAAAAAACAAAACTCCATTTCCTCTTTCTACTTTATTGTCACTTACCAGTAAAACAGAGGTGATGCTTTTGCTTTGGAGAGTTCATGGGGGTTTTGGATGATGTGGAGTCCTCAGACAAATGAAACCTAATTTTTTGCATCTGTTATCATCTGAGAAAAATAATTCAAGTTTTCCGGATATCTGAATTTTTTTCTGATTTAATTTTGGAGGAGGTCTTATTACTGCTTTTTTTAGTACTTGCTTACCACCTGCAATTTCTAGAAATATTTCTATCTGTAATGCAATCCTGAGAGAAATAATTTCAGAAGTAATCCTTTCTGGGACACCAGTTGTAGTAATTGTAGTAAATTCTGCCTTCCCCCAAGCAACACTGGCCAAATAAACAGATGTGAAATTCAGCTTGTTTGCTGGACAGCACTTATGTCCTATTCACTGGGATTTACTCCTTCATAAATTGCTGGATTCTGATTCTCATCATTTCTGGCCATACTAGATGGAGCTGATAAAAACTAGAGTTTAATAATATTAGAAAAATCAGTTTTCCTTCCACGATTATATATCATTTGCATTATTCAACTGAATACACAGAGCCTTTCCCTAACTCACATTTCTAAAATAAACCATAAACTATTTTTTCTTTCTCTTTTCCCCTAAACCAAAGGCAAAAGTCTGGAGCTTTTTTCACAAATGTATCCTACAGAGAAACATTAGAACAAAAATATTCCAAACAGATTCTGACTCTATTTGGGGGCAATGATGAACTTGTCCAGTAGGTGGCTGGCATGCCCCAAAAAACAGGGAAGAAATTTCCTACATCTATTAAATATCCATTGAAGGAAGCTTGCAATATTATGTGAAGTAAAGCAAGCAGTGCTGACGTCCCAGAGATCCTGCCTCTAGCATTTGTGTGTTTAAAAGAGCTGCTCCTTACTTTTGCTGTAAACACAATCTACAAATGCAGGCTGAAAAGACAAGGCAGGCAGCAATGACCAATTGTTCTTGCAAAATGTGATATATATATTTTGGCAGTGAAAGCTGCATAGATCTTGGACCTGGATAGCTTTGCATCGATGGCATCTTTTGCTCTTGACAAACTAGGAAAATATTTATTCACCATTCTAACTAACTGACAAAGAGAACAGTTTTGGAAATGAAACTAGGTTGACACTTGCTCATTTGAATAAGCTTATTTATTATGAGTGTCTTTCATGATAAGCAATATCACATATAACCACTTCTATCAATAGTTATTGAGGAGGAAGGCAAACAACTCAAAACAATTTGCTCGTGCTTTTTCCTTTTAGACTGAACATCCATTTCCTAGCCAAATCCCAAGAATGGCCGAGGACTGCATTTTTCTAGATACAGAACTCAGTGACTTAATTCTTTGTAATGTCTCTACTGATCAACATACAAATTTCTCTTTCTCGGGTGAGGACTTGTTTTATTACAGATTCCTATATGCAATTCCAGCTATTTATGGGATCATCATTTTGATTGGGCTAATTGGCAATATCACCCTGATTAAAATCTTTTGTACAGTAAAGTCCATGAGAAATGTCCCCAATTTGTTCATTTCCAGTCTGGCTTTTGGAGACTTGCTTCTTTTGATCACCTGTGTTCCTGTGGATGCCAGCAGATATTTGTCTCCTGAATGGCTTTTTGGTCGAGTTGGATGTAAACTTATTTCTTTTATCCAGCTTACTTCAGTGGGGGTGTCAGTCTTCACCCTCATGGCTCTTTCTGCAGACAGGTAAGTGCCTTTTTGAACATCTCTTGAGATTCAGTCGTATTGTCTGAAGGCAAACCTTGGTTGCAATTTTAACATGGCTGAAATGTAATCAAGAAAAAGATTATGACTAATTTATAATGAGAAGCCAAGAAAATCATGCTTAGTATCACTTAAAGCTACATATGAAACATGGTAAGATAGTTAACTTTCCAAGGGGGATGGCTGTGATATCTTTTAACTTCAGTAATCTATTTTTGTGCTGAATCATTATTATAATGAAATTTGATACAAGTTTATTCAAAGTAAATTCTTTGAATTCAATGGGATTTACATACCTAAATGTATAGATTTAGAGTTGCTGCTTTAAACTGCTTTTAACATTTGAAATCAATGCAAATAACTTTTAACACTTGATAGGCCTACAGGTGGAATATTATTTACTCATTTTGTTTTTTAATTAAAAATTCAAGAAATATTCTAAGCTTATTTGTAATATTTAAAATGTTTTGTATTGAAAAAATAAGGTTTCCTAGTGATAAATCTACTTAAGATAATTTACAATTAACACATTTCTAGTTTGTATTTCTTTGTGATGAATTGAGGTAAAACACATGTTCAGAACCCATATTAATTTATTTTTCTGCAAACCTTAGGAGTTTAATGAAACACCTTAATTATCACAGAAGGAACAGCTTTATTTGGTGCTAAATTCTTTTGCTTCAATTATTTAGAATAATACAGAACAAAAGAGAGCTTTGCAGAGATTTTTTAAATTAATAAATTCCTTAAGATAAGGAATTTGTTCCTGAAGAACAAAAATAATCTATATTAACCAATTCACTAGGCATCTACTTGTATTGTGAGCCGCCCTGGATCTTCGGAGAGGGGCGGCATATAAATTGAATAAATAAATAAATAAATAAAAAGGAAATGAATAGTCTGTCTAATAATTTTCCCATTTAGTTTTATATATACATTCATTGCTTAAATAAGCTAATTTCTTCTAAAAGGAATTAGATGCAACCATTAAAAAGTACCTCTTCACAATTAAATTTATTTTGGTTTAAAATTATGTCTAAAATCTAGAATTCTTTGTCCAAAACAAATATGACAAAGAATTGACATCTGGCATAATTTCAAAGTAAATTATATGATTATTTTCGGGGTGGGTTTGCTTTCTAGGCATTTAGAGAAGAAAAGTGAAAAGAACAGCCATAGGTGTTCTTTTTAGAAAAGTTGTCTTAAAAAATAACTCCATGGGCAAGTTATTGTTATCTAAAAATATGAAAAACAGTCACACCTAGCTAACTGGCAATAGGCAGCTTCAAATATGCATAATAAGTCTCTGAGTGGCTTCTACAAATATGATGATCGTGTAGTAACATGAATTTCCCATGGTCCCAACAGAAGATGAGGTATAACAGCACCCCTTATAGAAAATAATAAATGTATGCATGGATTTTCAATAACTTGCAAAAATGCTGTATAGAAATGTATAAAATTAATATTTAATATTGATATATGAGGAACACAGTCCAAATATGAAGGAAAAACAAATACACTTATTTTTATTGAAATAACAGCCTTATATTCTTCAACCACTTAACCAAAAAACAGTGTAATAGAGTTGCAAGGGAGGCCTAGGAAGTCTTCTAGTCCAATCCCCTACTCAAACAAAAGACCTATATCATTTCAGACAAATGGCTGTCCAGTCTCTTCTTAAAAATCTCCAGTGATGGAGCACCCACAACTTCTAGAGGCAAGTTGTTTCACTGGTTAATTGTTCTCACTCTCAAGAAATTTCTCCTTAGTTCTAGGTTAGGTTTCCTTGATTAGTTCAAGGAATTAGTTCTTAATTTAAAAGTTCTTAATTTAGTCACTTTGCTAAAGTATGCAATAAGATTTGTTTGGCATGGTTTGTTTTTGACAAATCCATATTGGATTCTTAGTTTCCTTAGAGCTATGAAGTGGAACTGATACATAGGGCTCCTTTAGATAGACTGAATATCTATCGATATATGGAAGTCAGGGATCTTCTGATTAAGCTTCTCCAATAGGATGCCTTTCAGACTAAAACATATTTTACTGGTAGTCCTCAACTTACAATTGAACAGTGACTGTTCAAAGTTACAATGGCACTGAAAAAGGGACTGATGACCATTTTTCAAATTTATGACCATTGTAGCATCCCCATTGTCACATGATCGAAATTTGGATATTTGACAACTGGCATGTATTTATGATAGTTGCAGTATCTTGGGGTCATGGAATTGCCTTTTGTGACCTTCTGACAAGCACAGTCAATGGGGAAGCCAGATACATTTAACAACTGTGTTATTAGCTTAATAACTGCAGTGATTCACATAAAAACTGTGGCAAGAAAAGTCTTAAAATGGAACAAAATTCCCTTAACAATTGTCTTGCTTACCAAGAGAAATTCTGGCTCAATTGTGGTCATAAGACAAGGATTACCTGTATTTATTTGTTTGTTTATTTATTAAACAAATTTATATAGCTGCCCAATTCTGGTGACTTCAGGTGGCTTACAAACCTTCCATTCTTTCTCTCTATAGGATATCTGACTGGGGATGATGGGAGTAATACCCATATGGAAAGCACCTATGTCTCCTGTTTATCCAATGTTTGTCTTATTATCATTGTAATGAGCTTGAATTCAGTTATTTAGCTGGAGCCATATTCTCTTGCCCAGGGAATATCCTGGGTTGGGCATTGTGTGCAAGGCAGCTACTAAGAAAGAAATTAGGAGTAATCTGAACTTTGTGGTTGCCTCCGCTCCAGGATGGGCCACATGCCAATTCAGAAGGCTTTAATGGATAATGTCATGTCCTGCATAACTTTAGCATGCTGGAAAGGTGATCTCCACTGAGGTTTTTTTCCCTCTGCCTAAAAAGCAGTGTTTAGCTGGCATAACTGGAGCAATCCAGTCCATCTGCTGAACTACCTTTTATCTTAGATAAATGCCCCTGTACCAGTTGACTGGTGTATGCTCTATGGCTCTTGGCCTTCAATGGCTGTTTTGTACTGGGCTGTCTGCCAGGAAAAGCTGGACTTTGTAATTTAAGTGAGAAGAAGAACTGTAAATATGTTCTGGCTTTTTGTTTGTTTTTAACCTGTCCTCAAAAGACACCCCCAGATCGGGGAAGTAATTGCTGCTTGCTTTTCTTGTGTGCAGAGGAGGAGAAAAGGAGCACATTGGGAGCTAGGTGAATCCAAAAAAAAAAAGTGGGTATCACAGTAGCCAAAATGATGGAAGGAAATGAAATATGTGAAAGGATTTCTTAAGACAACTTCATTTCCAGTTGGTCTACACAGAGGAGACACAGAAGCCCTTAGTTTTCTGCACATTCTGACCTTCTCTGTAGGCTGATTTCAAATGTATTTATTAACTTGGAAAGGCATCTTAGTCAACTTAAAGGGATTTATGAAGAGAATTTAGCCTTCTGTTTCCAGAAATTCAGCATCACTGAAAGTACTAGCTTTAACAATGAAAAGGAGTTCTGGCAAAACTGTACTAAAAGTTGATAGTCCAGGATCTCATACTGAAAGCAAAATTCCCTTGAGTCTGTACTCTAAACTGCTGTTCATAAACTGTTGCCACTAGAGAATCAGAACTAAGAATACAGTTCAGAAAGTTTTCAAAAGAAAATGCTCTATAAAATTAAAAAGAAGATAAATAATTATAAATGACAGCATTGATGAAGGTGGTAGTTGAAAATATCAGACATTATTGTATAAGAGAATAAAATGGCTATTATATGCATATAATAATGTTATCTACACTTTGGACAAAAAAAAGAAATGAAAAACTGGATTTGAATTAACATAATCATACATTTATTTTTAATTGTGGAATTATTTTTCAAGAATTTCAAAAATAAAATGGGGAAGAGATGTGCTATAGATGTGTTTATGACAACCCTTTTGCAAATTCCTCACTGAATATATAAAGAGTTACAGACTGTGCATTAAATCATATTTTTATGCATAGATCATACTAGAGGGACTCAAACAAATGAGGACAGAATATGCAAACAATAACCGCCACTTCAAAATAAAAAATATTGAATTATTTTGCAAGCAAAGAAGCAAGCAAGAAAAATAACATTATTCATATATTAATATGCTTAATAAAAAGTCTAATATTAAAAACTCAGTGTTCAACATAAATAAGCTTGTAATTAAAAGGGAATTTAACTCTGGGAATTAAAAAAAATGATGATAAACAAAAACAAGAAGTATGATTAAACTTAACCTTGCCATCTGGATAGAAATGGTGCAGAGAACAATATCCATGTGTCCTTAACATTTCCCTAATTATTAAGGGAAACACAAGCATTCTTGCACATTAAAATCAGCAAGATTGCAAGGTCCCAGACACAAGGTTATTGAATGATCATGGGTGATTCACTTAATCACCACAGCAGAACTGACAAAAGGCAAAAAGGCACTGCCACATGTTTCACTTAACAAATCTATTGCTTAATAACTGAGTTTATTTATTTATCAAATTTATAATCTCACAATACATGACTCTGAGAGGCTTAGAACCACTGAATCACATCAAATTTAAAAAACAGGCAATACAAAAATATAAAATCCAGATTAAAATAAAAACTATAAAAACAAATATACCAACCCTTGGAAACGGGAGGAAAGAATGGGTACCTAGCAATGGAGCCATCTGAATATATCTCTGATTCCCTGGGAGCCCCAGGCCTGATTACACATCTAGGTATTGAGGGCCTTCTGGAGTATGGATGGAACTAATCTAATTTGGGGAATGGAATAATATTCCATAAAAAAGGTGCCATGGCAGAGAAGGCATGTCTCTGGAGAGTCCCAAATGTAGGTTCCTAGCCAATGGTACTCATAGCATGCCTACTCTGACGGATCTAATGGGGTGAGCTATTGTACCCAGGGAGACGCAGTCCCTCAGATATCCCAGTTCCATGCCATGCAGGGCTTTAAAGGTCAAAATCAGTACCTTGAATTAGTTCTGGAAGCAAACTAGCAAACTGCAGAGCAGAAGGATAACGTGTGCTGTTCTAGGATTGCACATAATTGCCCACATCATTGCATTCTGTACCAGCTGAGGCTTCTAGATACTATTCAAGGACAAAATCTTGTACAGCAATTTGCAGTAGCCCAATCTGGAGGTGATCCAGGAACAGTAGTTGCCAGTCCTAGTTGTGGTTGTTAACAAGGATTGTATATCACTGTTGAGCTGTCAGCAAAATGTGAGCAGCCCCTGTCCTCAGATTCACAATCTAAAAAAATATGCAGGAATGAAGGTGGGAGAGAATGAAATACTTGATATACAATAATCACACAATCATTTTTATATTGTGCTATTGCCCTGTACTCACTTCCTATTGAAAGTCTGTAAAACTTATCATTTATATATTTATATTACTAATATTGTACTTTTCTTCTGAGAGCACAATGTAGTATATCTAGTATCTTGACATGGTATTGCCAGTATCTAAGTATGGCATATCCTATTATGCCAGGTGATAGAGAAAAAGGAAGAAAAAAGCAAGGCATTTAAGGGAGGGGGTGAATGGTACTACTTAATGCTTTTGGAAGAGAGTAACTTTCTAATTCAGTGATTTGGGTCTAGGCTATGAATGTACAGTGGTGAGCAAGGGAAATATTCCTTGAAAGGATAAAAACAGGGATTACTGTTACAAGGATTATGTCTGTAGTCTTGGCAGGATTAGTTTGAGATGGATTCCCTGACTCTCGAGGAACACCTTCAGCTGCGTCTATGAGGTATTTCCGGTTCCTGTCATATGTAGATATATACCTGTAATGATGGCTTGTTGGGGGTTCCTCTTCTACTTATGATTAAACCTACCTGAAACATGGTATCAGAAGTCTGAATCCATGTCTTCCGGATACATTTGAAGCATACTTCTGAAAGCTAAGCAGGTGGAAGTATGGCAGCTGCTAACAGTATACCTCTGCCTGAGCCTATGAGGGTGAGTGGAGATTGCGGCAGCAATTGGAATAAGTTCAGGGCAGAGTTCGAAGATTATGCCTTAGCTACAGGCTTGGAAGAGAAGTCGGCAGCAGTTCAAGCTGCCACATTAAGGAGATTGATGGGCAGTGAATGCCTCCATATCTACAGACACACCTTAACCCTTTCTGTGGAACAAGAAAGAGATACCAAAGTTATTCTAGATGCTTTAGAGACTTATTTCAGACCTCTCAAAAATGTAATTTTTGAAAGATACATATTTGGCAGCTGTAAGCAAAAAGAAGGTGAAATGATAGATAAATTTGTCCCACGCTTAAAGGAAAAAGCAGCCAGTTGTGACTATGGCCCCTTAAGGAATGAGCTCATTCAGGACAAAATAGTTTTGGGCATTACTAGTGAAAGCACATGCCGCCATCTCTTGAGGGAGCATAATTTAAGCCTACAAGCAGCAATTGAAATGTGTCAGACTATAGAACTTACTGACAAATGGCTGAGAGTCCTAGAGCGGGGTAAGGATTGTGTTAATAGAGTCTCTAAACAAAAGCCAAGTATGATGAATTATCAATACTATAATTTTAAATTATTGGGATTTTTTAATTGTCTTAGGCTAAATTATTTAATCTGGTTTTAATTATATCTTTTAACTTTTGTATTTATGTATTTTATTTTGTGCCTATTCACCGCCCTGAGTCCTTCGGGAGTAGGGCGGTATATAAATCTAATAAAAGAAAGAAAGAAAGAAAGAAAGAAAGAAAGAAAGAAAGAAAGAAAGAAAGAAAGAAAGAAAGAAAGAATACAAATATCAGAATAGATTCAACTGGAAGTGTCACGGCAAGACAGTCGGGGATTAGCAGGCTATCATGAGCCCTGCGAAATCCAGGGCTGACGAACCTCTGCAGGGGGGTCTTTGGATAAGATCTGTCCTGCAGGGACAGAGAAGAAAGAGAGGCAACTCAGAAGACCAAGAGGAACAGGCAAGTTCCTCAGAGGTCGGAGGTTTTTCTCTCTGACTTTGCAGCGGGGGGGGGGGGGGGGGGGCATTACGGCCAGTAAACTGGGGCAACCGGATTAAGCAATGGGCAGGAGCAGAGAATTGAACAGAATATTGAAGCCAGGTGAGTGATATTTAACTCAAAGGCAGAAAGAAAGAAAAAAAGACTTTTAAAATAACTGTAAAGTCCTGGAGCTATAATAGCAGCTAATAGGTGTGAAGGACGGAAGAAGATGATTAAGGCGGAAGTTATAAAATGATAAAACCCGACTAGAAGTTTGTTTTGGATTTAAGTAATTGGAGAACTTTAAAAAAAAAATCAGAAGAATTAAGAACCCAAAAAAGGTTCCAGAAAAGTTACGGCTGAAGAGACAAGCGGTCAAGGCAAGATATGACAACTCAACTAGAGATTTGCCAGAATTGAAGATCAGATAACGGGTTTGGATGAGACTGCTGCCTGGAGATTGAACAGGTCGCTGGAAAATGGGTAGTTGCTTACACCAAGTGGCTCCACGTTCCTATTTAGTGGATGTTGAAGGAACTTTGTATTGTTGCAATCGGGTAGACTTGCATGTAGCTGAGCGACCAGACTTTACATATCCTGTGGACAGGTCAGACATACCTGGTATTACCATGCCACATTTACCCATGGACAATGAGGACTGCACAGGGATGGGGTCTCAGATTAATGTTGATGAGAGCTTGGAACAAATGGGTATACCCGATAGCACTCGAGTGCCGGAAACTCCAGTAAGCGGCGAGAAGAGCTCAGCAGTTTCAGTGAGGTTGGAGAAGCCCATAGTGCAAAGAGAGCCAGCTGGCACAAGAGGGCCAGTTGTTACTCGCAGCAACCAATGTTAGCGACCACCTGACAGACTCAACTTGTAGAAAGTGTTGATATTGTTTTTTTTCTACAATTTAACAGACTCAATTTGTACAAAGTGTTGATATTGTTCCCTTTTACAATTTGAACTCTTTTGTAATGTTTCATAATGTTTTAATATGTGATAGTTGTGTTAATATGAAAAGGGTAGATGATACAGTTGCTTGCATTGGAACTTTGCATGTTTCACAATGTTTTATAATGTTTTAATATGTGATAGTTGTGTTAATATGAAGGGAAGATGTTACAGTTGCTTGCATCAGAATGTTACATGTTTCACAATGTAGTGTTTGTAGTGTTTTAGTAATACAGTGTTTTATATCATTTTAATGTATATATGTGATGCTTATAGAGTTAGTGAGGTTTTTTAATGTTTTAAAATGTGATAGTTGTATTAATGAAAAAGGGAAGATGTTACAAGGGTTATGTCTGCAGTCTTGGCAGGCTTAGTTTGAGATGTATTCCCTGAGTCTCGAGGAGCTGCCTTCAGCTGCACCTGTGAGGTATTTCCGGTTCCTGTCATATGTAGATATATACATGTAATGATGGCTTGTTGGGAGTTCTTCTTCTACTTATGATTAAAGCTACCTGAAACAATTACCTGTTGAGGAGAGAGGCAGGATGCCAGAAATCAGTTACCTCTCTTCTCCTATCAATAGAAAATCAGTGTTGAAAGTGCCTGTTTGGTAGTGTACACACAGAACAGAATCAATATTGTGAAGCTGTAAAAACGTCTAGGAGTTTGCCTTTTCAGACATTTCTCAATTTGATTACTTCCTGCTTCGATGCTACTTTATTGACTTCATTTTCAAAGCACTATTGAGTGCTTTTAAGGTTTCCATTGCAAAACTGCTATCTATGGAGAACTTATGGACATGCAGCAGCTAGATTATGATGTGCCAAAGCAGCTACTACAAGAAATTACAGGATGAGCCTACAATTGGTGAAAACAAAAATTAATCTGTACTTCCAACAAAAGGCCAACATCCAATGAAGGAGCAAAGGATTTTAGAAACAAACCACTGGCTTAAAAACTGGTGTCATCAACAGAACTTTGGCTTCCTAGACCATGATCTGCATTACTATATGGAGGGCTACTGGCAAGGGATGGGGTGAATCTCACAAGAACTGGAAAGAATATATTCAAAAAACAACTGGCTCATCTTATCAAAGGGGCTTTAAACTAAAATTGAGGTGGGAGGGGAGCCAATCTTCATGACCTTTAGAACCTAATTCCAAGCAGTGGTGGGCTGCTACCAGTTCGGACCAGTTCAGGCCAACCAATTATTATGATTATGCGCAGTTCGGCGAACTAGCAAATTCCAGCACTGGCTGGCTCCGCCCATCCCGCCATGCTCTGCCACACTCCGCCGCACTCTGCCCCATGCTCCGCCCCACTCTATATCACTTTGCACCTGCCTTGGCCGGTGGCTAGTCATGTCTGCGGCCATGCCCATCTACTCTCTGGCTTACTCACCCAGACCATGTGGCTGAGACCACGCTGATCTCTGCGCCTCACATGCTTGTCTGCCTTTGCCACGGCCTACTATGCCAGTCATGTGGCCCAACTGATCTCTGCACCTTGCAGCCCTCCCCTGCTTGCCTGTCTTCACTGGGCCTACCACACCAGCCATGTGGCCCAACTGATCTCCGCGTCTCACCCGCTCTGCTCACCATGGCTGCCTGTGAAGGTAAGCCACCTTTCGGGCCTGGCTTTCACCATACTTCCACCAGCATGCCATCCACTTGCCCTTCACCTCGGGTTGGGGCCCAGCTGGGGACATGCCAGTCTCTGGCTCTGGCCTTCCCCAGGGCCTCCACCCACATGCCACCCACTCGCCCTTTGCCTTGAGTCAGGGGATGTGCCAGTCCCTGGCTTTGGCTTTCCTCAGGGCCTCTGCCTGCATGCCACCTCTGGCCTCAAGCTACAGCCTCCCAGGCCAAAGCAATTTATCTGGCCTGTGGCCTGCTGTGTTCAGCTGAATGGTTGCAGGGACAGCGGAGGCGCGGGGCAGTGGTGAAATCTGAACTGGTTTACTTCCAGTTTGCTGGCTGCGTATGTGTATGCAGTGCATGCCAAAGGAGGCATGGTGTAATTAGAACAGCGCATGGGGGGGTGATCAGCTGTGGCGTGCTATCTTCTTTTTTTTACTTTTAAAAATAAATTTGCCCAAATAGGTTGTAAAAAAAGTGCTTTTAAAAGTAAAAAAAAAAAAAAAAGCTCTGATGATTGGGCAGCTCAGCTATGATTGTCGGAGCCTTTTTTAAAAAACTTTTAAAAGCATTTTTTACAATCTATTTGGCCGAATAGGTTGTTAAAAAATGCTTTTAAAAGAAGCACCAAGCGGGCAACCGGGCAATTGGGTGGGCATTGACTGGGGAGGGGGACAGGGATTTTTGCTACCAGTTCTCCGAACCATCCACCACCATAGCTACCGGATCAACTGATCCAGTCCAAACCGGGACCATTTCACCCCAGTGCAGGGGGGTTCAAGGGGTCCCAAATGGCAGAGAGAATAAAGCTTCTCTCCGCTGCAGCACTTTTCACGGATGGGACTTTAAGGAAAGCGGCAGCTCATTGCTGCTACATTTTGCTGTGCTGTGCACTCTCTCAGCAAGAGCAGAGGTGGAGAGAAGCAGCCACTGACCTGGAGAGCATGTGGAGCAGCTCTGCAAGTTACTGAGGCTCACCCAACACCAAGGGCCGGAAGAAGCAGCTGAAATTGATGATGACGCTGGAGATTGAACCCAGCTGCTTCTCACCATTGTAGCACTCTCCGCATGGTCACAGATAAGTGTACATTTGGGACCCCATGCGCCCCTCTGTGCCTGCGCTTCTCCCATACGACCCTTCAGCTGAGCGCGGCAGGCCACAGGCCAGATAAATTGCTTTGGCCTGGTGGGCTGTAGATTGAGGCCTGAGGCGGCATGTGGGCAAAGGTCCCAGGGAAGGCCAGAACCAGGGAAGGCAAGAGCCAGCATCTTCTCTACACCACAGTGCTTTCCATATGGGACTTCTTACAGGTAAGTGTCCCAAACTGCTTCGGCCTTCCTGCTCCCGCGCTGCCCCTCATGACCCTTTGGCCAAGTGCTGCAGGCCACAGGCTAGATAAATTGCTTTGGCCTGAAGGGGCTGAAGCTTGAGGCCAGAGGCGGCATGTGGGCTGAGGCCCTGGGTAAGGCCAGAGCCAGCATCTTCTCTCTGTTGCAGCGCTTTCCATGGATGGGACTTCGAGGAAAGAGGCTGCTACATTTTGCTGTGCTGCGTGCTCTCTCAGCAAGAGCAGCAGTGGAGAGAAGCAGCCACTGACCTGGAGAGCATGTGGATGTCACCACATGCTCTCCGGATCAGCGGCTGCTTCTCTCCACTGCTGCTGTTGCCTCTCATCTTACACAGCACAGTGAAATGTAGCCTCACTTTCCCAGCAAGAGCTCTTCTGGTCCTGTGGCAAGGACTTACTGTATCCATATAGCTGTCAGGGAGGGGAGGGGGTCCAGGCCAGCTAACCTAGGCTGTCTGTGTCCCAGGCTTGTTTGAATTACCAGTGATGAATCATGATGTGTGACCCTTATATTCAAGTTGGCTTTGCCCACCCAGCCATGTGACCACCCAGCCATGCCCACCCGGTCACATGACCACTCAGTCATGTGACTGCCCAGCCATGCCCAGCCACACCCAGCCACGCCCACCCAGCCAGTCATTAGGGCAGGGAACCAGTTGTTAAAAATTTTGCAGCCCACCACTGGTAACAGGTAGTAGAGAGAAAGCAGAACTGCTTAACTAATTTTTTGCATCAGTCTTCACACGAAAAAAAATTATAGTCCAACCTACCAAAAACATATCTTGTTAAAGACAGACTAGAAATAAAATAAAATAAGCAAGAAAATGATAAGAGAACATCTGTCTCACCATGATGAAGATAAATCACTGGGACCTGATGGATTACATACCAGAAGAAGCTGGCAGATGTTATCTCAGGTCCATTGTATCATATCTTTAAAAAATCTTGGAGCACTAGAGAACTACCAGATTTTCTAGTGAAGAATGATTCTAGTGAAGAAGATTGGATGTGGTTCAGGGGTGAAATCTAAAATTTTTTGCTACTGGTTCTGTGGATGTGGGTTAATTAGTGGGTGGGGCTTGGTGGTAAGGTGACTGGGAGGGCATGGCTTGTTGGTCAGGTGGGCATGGCCAAGTCACTGTCACTTCTTTGCCCTTTTTTAACCTACAAAACACAACACAACACAACTGGCTTACCCACAATATAAAAGTAGCTGTGCTAGACCCAAAATGGCCCTGCAACAAGCAGGAACCTCACACAGCCACAAAAAGCCCAAAAAACCAACTTTCACACTTTACACACATACAACACAACACAACACAACTGGCTCATCCACAATGTAAAAATAGCTGTGCTAGACCCAAATGGCCCATGCAACAAGCAGGAACCTCACACAGCCACAAAAAGCCCAAAAAACCAACTTTCACACTTTACACACACAAAATTCCACATACAGCTTCATGAGATTTTGTGTGTTTGTGTAGTTAGAGTGAAACACTACAGAAACACACTAAATCTCAGAAAGCTGGGGGGCAGGGATTTTTGCTATCAGTTCTCCGAACTGCCCGCCGCCATTGCTACCTACTTGCCTGAGCCGGTCCGAGCTGAGAGGATTTTACCCCTGATGTGGTTCCCATCTTCAAAAAAAGGAAAAAAACAGACCCAGGAAATTACAAACCAATCAGCCTAACCTCAATACCTGGGGAGATATTGGTAATAATAATAATAATAATAATAATAATAATAATAATAATAATAATAATAATAATAATAATAAAAAAAACAGATTTGTGAATATCTAGAAACAAATAAAGTTATAACTAGAACCCAGCACGGGTTTGTTAAAAACAGACCATGCGGGGCTTCCGGTGGCACCGTAGACATTGGAAGATGTTCCTTTGGGAGCGCCAGCCCCGGATCGCGTTAAAACTGCTAGGACAGCGCAAATCAGCTGTCTAGCGGTTTGGATACTTTCCCCTCGGGAAAAGCGGGGGGAAGGTGAGCAGCCGGGCGAAGGTAGAGCTCCCCAAGACCCCCAGGAACAATTCTGGGGCTCGAATGGTGAGAGCTCCCTAGAAGCCTGACAGAGCTCTGGATCCAGGACGCTTCTGCTTTAAGCAGAACAAGACGCCACAACCACCCCTGCAACAATTTCTTAAAAAACATTGATTCAAAAGCAGGCAGAGCAAAGGCAGGAGTGATTATAACTGCAAGTACTAAACTTTAACTCTGATTGAGCATTACTTCTTTCTGAGATCATTAAGAGGGAGAAAAGGAAAAGGGAAAGGAAGATGGCGCTGTAGGTGTGAAAGTGAAGGGTGTGTAAGTGAAAGTTAAGAGGAAAGTGCTCGTTAGCGCTGCCAGCCCCGTTCAAAATTAATGGATTTCACCTCAGAAGAATTAAGATTTAAAGACTAAAGAATATAGCACTGATTCTTTACAAAGTATAATATTTACAACTAATTGGACTTATTGGACTTGTTGATTTGGCTGTGGAAAAAGTGCAATTTGAAATTTAGAAAATGGCTTCAAAGCAAATAAAAACTGGTGTGCCTAAAAGTGCTGGGGGATCCCCAGCTTTACATTCTAAAATGCAGTCTTTGCCAGCCCCAGTGGATTCACAAACATTGACACTTGAAGCCCTTCAGGAGGCTTTAAAGGCGCAAGCTTCTGTTTTAGAAGGAAAAATTACATCTGTTCTCGAGGAGAAAATTAAAAACGTGTCTGAGGAGATGGCTGAAATTAAGGAGGTAATTCAAATTCGAAATAAAGAAATAAGAGAAGACATTGTTTTGGCGCTTAAGGGTCTGGCAGGCCATATCGAATCGTTGGAGGAAAGGGTGGAAGAAATCAATCAGTCCAATGTGACTTTGGAGAATAAAATGAGGCTCAAGCCAAGATGGAAAAGGCAGACACAGAAATTACAATGATACAATACAGAGAGATGGAGTTTGTCCTGAGGGTAAGAGGTCTGAGAGAAAACAATCAAGAGAACTTGAAAGAGATTTTTGCAAAAGTCTTTGCACAGCTAATTGGAAATTCAAAGGTAGAGATAGGATGGCAAATAGACCAAATTTACTGTGTCAATTCATGGCTTTCCAGACAGAGACAATTACCAAGAGATATTGTAATCTACTTTACCACCCGGAGGACACGAAATGAAATTTTACAGGCTTCTTATAAAAACAAACTTCAGGTGGCGGGACAGGAGGTTTTAGTACTGAAAGAAATCTCCCCAAAAATGTTGAGAACTAGGAAGGATTATGCCTTCTTGGTTGAAGAACTCAGAAATCACCAGATAAAGTACAGATGGGAGGTTCCAGCTGGATTAGTGGTGAACTACTCAGGAGAAAGATATCATCTCAATACAGTTTGGAAGGCAAGAGATTTTTATATCAATGTGCTAAAGGCTGGATGCCCACTGTCTCCAGAAATTAGAAGAAGAAAAGAAGCAGAGGTGACAAGAAAGGGGGAGAAAGAAGGGCTTCAGGCACAAGCTCAAGAAGGGGCCTCGATTACTCAAGAAGATTTATTGCAACTTTCAGGTACTGTTCAAGCACTGGAATTATTTGAAAAAAATAGAAGAACCAAAGGATCAATGACAGACTCGAGCAGCAACCAAATGTAAAGAAAAGGAATTAAAGATACAGCAAACTCAGTCGACAATCCAAGAAATTACAAATACAGAAGCAGTGGGAGGAGCAAGGCCGAAGAAGAAAATTCAGGAGGATTTTCAGTTGGCGCTCCAAAAGCTTCAAGGTGACAAAAATGGCAACTAGATTTTTAACCTGGAATGTTAATGGTTTAAATTCACCGCAAAAGAGGAAGAAAGTATTTCATTACTTGAAACATTTTAAAAAAGATGTAATTTGTTTGCAAGAAACACATATTAGAACAAGAGACCAAAAGTATTTAATAAATGCAAGATTGGGAACACATTTTGTTGCATCCGCTCCAGACAAGAAAAATGGTATAGTTATATTGTCAGGTTTCAGTGTTATCTTAAATAAACTTCATGCTCAAACGCAAAGTCTCTGATGAATCTTTTCTTTATTTAAGAATAAAAACAACGTCATTCCTGAACTCTGGATGCAGCCAAAACTGGCACCTCCTTCCAAACCCCTCCCTTTCCGTTCTCCATCCCCAATGTCTCATTGGCCATCGTGCAGATCCATCTCTCCATCCCAAGCACTTTCTATTCACAGGAATTCCCCCCTCCCTCTATCTCCTAAGTAACTTTATCTACCAAGGAGCAGGAAACTAAGTGAAAGTTCATCTCAGCATTAAAGCAAGGCTTCTCCCTCTCTCGTTCATGTCAGCGCTGGAGGAGATCATAAATTGGAACACTGACATCCAGCCCCTCTCCCTTCATTTCTCCAACACGATCAGCCCCATAGGAAAAAAAACACAACAAGTTAAGTATCATTATCCCCTCCTTGGGTGCGACCCCCCCTCCTGGCTTGCCCGGGTGGTCTGCATGGAATGTTGCTATAAGGCGGTCAGCTTGGATGTTTGAGCTCTTCATCCAGGAAGCCTCTGACAACGGGTAGCCCTTCCATTTAATTAAGTATGGAGGCGCCTCCTGTGCCATCTTGAGTCAAGAATTCGCTGTACTTCGTAGTGAGTTTGGCCCCCAACAACCAGGGGCCCAGGGGGGTCACGTGGCGTCAGCCTTAAAGTAGACCCCACTACAGGCTTCAGAAGGCTACTGTGGAAAACGGGGTGAATCTTCCCCAGGAGCCGGGGCAACTGCAGTTGTACTGTAACTGGGTTGATTATTTTTACTATAGGGAATGGTCCTATAAATTTCGGGCCCAATTTCTTGCTCGGGAGTCTAAGTCTCAAGTACTTGGTGGAAAGGTAGACTTTCTCTCCCAGTTGAAATGGTCTTTGGGGAGTTCAGTGCTTGTCTGTCTGTTTCTTATAAGATTGGGCCGCCTTGGCCAGTGCCCTCTTAACATGCTCCCAAGTTTCTCTCAACATTGTCATCCAGTCGGTCAAGCTGACTGAGGAAGGGGGCTCCCTCAGGAACTCTGGCATGGGGACAAAATCCATACCACTCACTACTTTGAACGGGCTGCTGTGGACAGCATTATTATATGTGACCTCTGCAAAAGATAGGAGGTCTGCCCAATTGGACTGCTGGTAGTTGACGTAGCATCTTAAATATTGTTCTATCATAGCGTTCAGTCTTTCCGCCCCCGCCCCCCCATTGGTGCTCAGTGAAATGCTGAGCTGAGCCCTTGGGATGACCGTATGGATCGTAGGAACTCCCTCCAGAACTTTGCTGTGAACTGGACCCCTCGGTCGGAGATGATTCTCCTGGGGACTCCATGCAGGCGGTAGATGTGTTTCAGGAACAGTTTGGATAACTGGCAGGCTGAGGGCAGTCCGCTGCAAGGAATGAAGTGTGCCTGTTTGGAGAATAAGTCTATTACAGTCCAGATCACTGTATTCCCACTACTCCTCGGTAGGTCTACTATGAAGTCCATCACAATCTCCTCCCATGGTCTTGTCAGTTCAGCTACTGGTTGCAACAGTCCAGGAGGGCACCCTGGTCTTCTCTTCATTGTGGCACAAATGGTGCAGCTTTTTACATAACTGTCTACGTCCTTTCTCATGTGGGGCCACCAGAACTGCCTTCGTACTAGGTGCAGAGTCTTTAGGAACCCGAAGTGTCCCGCTGGTTTAACGTCGTGGCTCCTCTTGAGAATCAGGGTGCATAAAGTCTGTGGGACATAGAGCTTTGTCCCCTTCCATGCTAGGTCATCTCTTTTTGTCAAGAGATGTTGATTGTCTCGGAACCAGGGGTCTGTCAGTGTTTCATTTTTTAATCTTGCAGTTAAGTCACTTGCAGGTTGGCCCTGCTGGTCACGTCATTGCCGTCTGGTGATCACTTGAGCCGCTGCTTGGGTGGAGGGGATGATGGCATTTACTACCTGCTCCCACTCACTGTTGTATTGGGGCATCCAGGAGAGGGCATTAGCCAGGAAATTCTTCCCTCCTGGGATGTGCTTAAGCTCGAAATTGAAACGATTGAAGTATTGAGCCCACCGGACTTGCCTGGGCGACAGTTTCCGTGGGGTTTTTAGGGCCTCCAGGTTTTTATGATCAGTCCAGACTTCAAACGGTTTCTGGCCTCCCTCTAGTAGGTGCCGCCAGGTCAACAACGGCCTTCTTACTGTGAACGCTTCCTTCTCCCACGCCGCCCATCACCTCTCTGTGTCGGTGAGTTTGCGGGAGGTGTAGGCGCAGGGTTGTAGATTACCTTGGCTGTTCTTTTGGAGTAACACGGCCCCCATTGCCACATCACTTGCATCTGCTTGGATGACGAAAGGCTGTTCAGGATCAGGGTGTTTTAAGACAGGTTCTTTCGCAAACATTCCTTTTAGCGTTTCAAATGCCTGTTGGCAGGTCAGATCCCACTGTAGGGGTTGTCCCGGGTGGGGTTTTGTCATTGGGCTTCCTGTCTTTAGGAGGTCCATCAAAGGTTTGGCAATTCTCGTGAATGAGGGGATGAATTGTCTGTAAAAGTTTGCGAAGCCTAGGAAGCTTTGCAGTTGTCTGCGGGTGCGAGGGGGCTGCCATTGTAGAACTGATTGGACCTTGGCTGGGTCCATCTCCATCCCCTCGTTTGATACTCAGTAGCCTAGGTAGTCTAGCCATGATTGGTGGAAATCGCATTTTGACAGTTTGACATACAGGTTTGCCCTCAGCAGTTTTTTCAGTACTTGGCGAATGAGGGGTATATGTTCGTCTATGGTCTCTGTGTAGATGAGAATATCGTCCAGGTAGACGAGGACCCCTTTGTAAAGGTGCTCATGTAGGACGTCATTTATCAACTGCATGAACACTGCCGGGGCTCCTTGCAATCCAAAGGGCATTACCTTGAACTGGAAACTACCCAGGGGGCAGTTAAATGCTGTTTTCCATTCATCTCCTGCCTTGATGCGTACTCAGTAATAAGCTTCTCGAAGGTCTAGTTTGGTGAAAACTTTTCCTTTAGCTAGATGGGCTAGCATGTCCTTCATGAGGGGGAGGGGGTATAAGTTGTGTACGCAAATGGCGTTGATACATCGAAAATCAACCACCAGCCTCATAGAGCCGTCCTTTTTCTCTTTAAAAAGGACCGGCGCCACTACCTTTGGTTTTACTGGCTCAATAAATCCCCTTCGTAAGTTTTGTCTATGTAGTCCTGCATTTCCTGCATTTCATGGGGCGTCATGGCATACAGTTTAGGTTTGGGTAGTTTCGCTCCCGGGATAATCTCGATGGCACAATCGGTCTCACGGTGGGGGGGGGGGGTAGAATGTCACACTCGGCCTCGCTGAATACCTCTGCAAGGTCTTGGTACTCCCCTGGGATCTGATCTGTATCACAAGCGCTGTCGGGTGTGGCTGCCAGTTGCTTCGCTGTACCTTCTGGGAGGGGCCCTTGTGTTGGTGGTGTTTTCTTCTGCAGTGGCAGGCGGCTTTGGCGTCTCTGCGTGGGGGGGAATTCTCCTGGTTGTGGGGCTAGGGGTTGGGGGCCCTTTGCTATCCTCAGCCTGCGGGTCCCCTCTTGCCACCAAATGATTGGGCCCCATTTGTCCAACCACAAGAGTCCCAATATGACTGGGTCTGTCATCTTGGGGGCTATTATGAAGCGGATTGTTTCCCAGTGATCTGCTAGTTCCAGCCTCACGGGTTCAGTCAAGTATGTGGCGTAAGCTCTGCCCACTAGGGACCTATCAACTTGCTCAAAGCGAATTGGTTGTTTGAGCTTTTTAGCTCGGATCCCCAATTTTAGAACTGTGGGTAGGTTAATTAGGCACCTTGTGCTACCAGAGTCTATTAGGGCTTGGAAAGCCCCTTGGGTCCCTGTTTTGGGGGCTGTTAGGCATATGGGGAAAAGAAAAGGATGGATGGGTCCACTCACCATCAGGTCATCCTCGCCTTCATCCTTGGTGTCATAGGGTTCAGGGGACTGACCTCCCTCATCTGGGATTCCTCTGGTTTCAGTCAGGTGAGCGAAAAACTCCGGGCTTTGGGGAGCTTTCCGTGGCACGTGGGTGGCGCATTTGGGCCCTCATTCTGGTCGTGCTTTGGGCGGTGGAGCTGGTCCCGGTCTAGGGGTTCCACATCTTGTTGCTACGTGGCCTGTCCCCCCACATCTGTAGCATTTCAGTGGGTTCCGTGGGGCGGCTGGCCTCTGGGTGGGCTGTGATGTTGGGGTTTCTCATCTGTTGGGTGGTCCCTGGTCCGGTTGGCCTCTCTCCTTTCTATCTGGTTGTTTCAACATGTCATTTGCCTGCAGCCCTCTGTCGACTTTTATCGCTACCCAGAACCATTCGGAGAGTCGGTTTGGGATGTCTCGATAGGCAGTCACTTGGGCAATTCTCTTATCTAGGCTCGTCCTAAAAAAATACACCAGCAATCGCTCTGGTAGGGGAGGCAGTGTCCCAATGACTCTCCTGAATTCACGGATATGCTCTCTGATGGGCTTCCCCTTCTGCATTAGATTTCTGAGCTCGTCTTCCACATAGGGGTCCTCTTCCTCCTCCTCATAACGGGCTCTCAATAGTTGCAAGAACCCATCTGCATCTTGCAGTTGGGGGGCCCTGGTTTTTTTTTTTTATTGCAAAAGTTTTACAATTACATTTTCACCCCTTTCCCCCCCCCTCAACCCACCCCAAACTTCCCAACCTCCCTAACCCACCCTAACCCTCCCCTCCCCCCCGGACTTCCACACAATATACTCATATCAAATAAAAGGAAAAACCCTCCTTTGTATAAAACTTATATAAAACTTGAACCCCTCCCTCCCCCTTATAAGTTTTCATCTTCATTACATTAAAATATTTCTATCTTAATATAACATTTTCAGATAAAAGCTATTTGATACTTCCTGGTTTGATATTTGCTCTGAACATAATCTATCCACTTTTTCCATTCCCATTCATAAGTCTCTTGTGAACAATCTTTTAAGTATGCTGAAATCTTCGCCATCTCTGCAAAACTGGCCATCTTCAAAGTCCATTCCTCAATCGTGGGCAATGCTTCATTTTTCCAGTATTTACCTATCAACAATCTTGCTGCTGTTATCATGTACAATATCAATTTTGTTTCACCCAATGTAAAACCCTTAACTATACCCAATAAAAACAATTGTGGAGAAAATTGGATTTTTTTCTTCAAAACATTCTGCATGACCCACCAAATTTTTATCCAAAAAGCCTTGACTTTCCTACAGGTCCATCAAACATGATAATATGTAGCATCTAAACAATCACATCTCCAACATTTAGGCTGAACATTAGGGTACATACACGACAATTTTTTGGGATCTAAATGCCATCTATGAAACATTTTATAAAAATTTTCCCTCAAATTCTGCAACTGTGTAAATTTAACATTCTGAACCCAAATTTTTTCCCATGTTTCCAACATCACTGGTTCCTCAAAATTTTGTGCCCACTTAATCATACAATCTTTAACTAATTCAGTTTCTGAATCCCTTTCTAACAAAACATTATAAAGTCTTTTAATATGCATTGGACCTTTCTCTTTTATGTGTCTAACCAATTCTTCCTCATGCATCATAATACCAGTTTTTTGGTCCTCTTTCCATCTCAATTGCAATTGATTATATTGTAACCAAGTTAAATTAATCCCTTCAGCCAACAATGTCTGTAATGTCTTCAGCTGCTATCTGCCCGCATCTGTAAAAAGAACCTCTTTATATAAACCCCCCCCCCCGAGTGACATTATATTTGTATTCCACAAAGTATGACCAAGTTCCAGCCATAGTGGTATTTTATAATCCCATTTGAATCGGTGCTTCTTCCAAACTCTCATCAAAGAGTCTCTAAGTATATGGCTTTTAAATACTTTATCCACTTTGTTATCATAAAATAAGTAGGCATGCCATCCAAATTCCAAATCAAAACTTTCTGCATTCAATATTCCAGTCTTTTTTCCTCCAAACCAATCACTTGTTAAAGTCAAAGCTGCTGCATCATAATATAACTGTAGGTTTGGAAGTTTAAGACCTCCCCTTTCTGCAACATCTTGCATAATTTTCATTTTAACTCTCGGCTTTTTCTCGTTCCAGACAAACTTATTCACTCCAGTTTGCCACAATTTCAATTGTTTATCACTATTAAGCACCGGAATCATTTGAAACAAAAAAAGAAATCTTGGCAAAATATTCATCTTAAATGCTGCTATTCTTCCAAGTAGAGACAGCTGCAGTTTTTTCCAAGTCTCCATATCTTTTTGCACCTCTCGCCACAACACCTCATAATTATTTTGAAACAATTTTGTGTTTGATTCTGCAACCTGAACTCCTAGATATTTTACCTTTGGTACAATCTCAAAACCTGCCCTTCTTTCAAGATCGTGTTTACGATCTTGAGTCATATTTTTGACTATCATCTTTGTTTTTTTCTGGTTCAGTCTAAAACCTGAAACTTTACCATAGTCTTGTATAATGTCCTTCATCTGGATTATTGATTCCATTGGATGTGTTAGGGTAACAACCAGATCATCTGCAAATGCCTTTATTCTATAATCCTCTTGCCTTATCATTATACCTTTCAAGATATTAGAGTCCCGTATTGTATTTAACAAGACTTCTAATGTTAAGATAAATAGAAGTGGGGACAGCGGACATCCCTGTCTTGTTCCTTTTTCGATTTTAAACTCTGTTGTCAAACTTCCATTGATAATAATCTGTGCCTTTTGCTCTTGATAAATTGCTGAAACCGCCTGTATAAATTGGTCCCCAAAGTCCATCTTTTTTAAAGTCTTTAATAGAAAATTCCAATCCACTCTATCAAAGGCCTTCTCTGCATCCAAGAAAACCAGCACTGCAGGGATCTGTTTATTCTTCTCAAGATATTCCAATAAATCTATTACTTGCCTTACATTGTCCTTCATGTATCTACCCTCGATAAATCCCACTTGATCATCATGAATCACCTTTTGAATTACTGGCATCAACCTGTTGGCTAATACTTTGGCATAAATTTTATAATCCGTATTCAGAAGAGATATTGGTCTATAATTCTCTGGTTTTTTAGGACCTGCTTGCTATTTTGGTATCAAAGAAATATAAGCTGTTGTCCATGATGGGGGTATTTTTCCCCCTTGTTGTATATTACAAAATAAATCTCTGAGTTGTTCCACCATTTCTGCTTGCAAAGTTTTATAATACACTGCAGTCAGACCATCCGTTCCAGGAGCTTTAGCTGTTTTTACTTGTTTGATTGCTGCTATTATCTCCTCCTCTGTTATAGGATAATTCATTCTTTCCTTTTGTTGGTCAGTAATTTTTATAACTCTTTTATTATCTAAGTATTTTTCTATAAATCCATTCTGCACCTCATCTTTAGCATATAATTTAGTGTAATAGTCGAGAAAAGCTTCTTTAATTAATTTCTGTTGAAAAATTTCTTTCCCTCCAATATCAATACTATCAATAGTCCGTATACTCTGTTTTTTCCTCAGTGTGTAGGCCAACCACCTGCCCGGTTTATTGGCATTGCAGAATGTATTGTGCTTCGCATATTGTAAATTTGTTGCAACTTGTTCTGCCATAAGCATTTGGAATTGATCTTTCAAAAGTTTTATAACACCACGTATTCTTTCATCTGTTGGATTTTTAATAAGTAACTGTTCTTTATTCTTTATTTCTGCTTCCAATTCAAGTCTTTTCTTTTGTCGAATCAATCTGTGTTTAGAGTTCATATAAATAAGCACCCCTCTCATATAAGCCTTGCTTGCATCCCACACAATTTCCATTGGAGTGCCTTTATTCAGATTCATTTCAAAAAACTCTTTCAAGTACTTTTTAAGTTCTATTATATTTTTTTCATATCTGAACAAGTTTTCATTTAATCTCCAAGAGCATCTCTCAGTCTTACTTATCTCAATTTCTATCCATACTGGGCTATGGTCAGTCAAAGTTCTTGGCAAAATCTTTGTTCTTTTTGTCCTGACAAGTAGATCATCTGACAACAAAATGAAATCAATCCTAGAGAAGGATCTATGTCTATCAGAAAAAAAAGTATAATCCAGTTCTTTTGGATTGTGTATTCTCCAAATATCTTTTATTTCCAAGTCTTCTTTCATATCAAAAAAAGTCTGTGGTAGTCTAATCCTTGACTTCGCCAAAGTCTTTTTATCTAATTTAGAATCAATTACTCCATTCCAGTCTCCCATAATTAAAATAGATCTATAATCCCATTGTAGTATTTTAGTATATAGCATTTTGTAAAAGTGGTCCTGTTGTTGATTGGGAGCATAAATTCCAATCAAAAGAATTTGGCCATTTGCTGTAAGTAGTTCAATTGCTACAAACCTACCATCTTGATCTGCTTCTATAACTTTGGCTGTTAATTTTTTATTTACATAGATAACCACACCATTCTTTTTTTGGTTAGTTGAAGATATAAAGTGTGTTCCTAATTTGGAATTTTTCAAATAGTTTTGATCTTGAACTGTAATATGCATTTCTTGTAAACAAATTATATCATTATTAAATTGTTTCAAATATGCAAATAATTTCTTCCTTTTCTGTGCTGAGTTCAACCCATTCACATTCCAAGATAAGCATTTAATCATCATCATTATCTTTCTGGAGCAAAGAGCAGAATAACTGGATGTCTTCCGGAATCTTCAATCCTGCATTCCCCATGTCTCCAGTCTCTTGTGTAGTACTCTTAGCTCCCTTTTTATCTTGTCTTTCCTGTTGTTGTTTTTCTTTAAGTTGCTTGGATTTTGCTCGGGTTATACGCTGATCCTTAACTTCAGCCATCCAGACCGGTTCCAGAATTGGAGAAGATTCCAACAAAGGCTCATCCAAAAAACCTCCTTCAGCGCCCTTCAATTCCTCTGATTCCTGCTTAGACTGTTCTTGCGGTTCTTGTTGAAGTTGCTTCTTATCACTCTCCTTAATCTCCAAAACTGTAGATGTATGTGGAGATGGTGTTCTTTCTTTAAAGATGTTAATGTAAAATTGCTCCGCCTTCTCCACAGTATTCAAACGATATCTTTCTCCCTTATATCTCAGAATTATACCAGTTGGAGCATCCCACCGAAATGGTATCTGATAGTTTTGCAATTCTTTAACAAGAAAGCCAAAGTCTTTTCTGGATTTCAACATTTTAGGTGGTAACTCTTTGTAGACTGTAATTTGCGAACCCCCCACTTGCACAGAGGTATGAAAAGATTTTTGCAGGATATCATTTCTTATTGCTCTATCCGTAAAATATATGACCACATCTCTAGGCAATTGTCTTTGTCTGGCCACCCAGGAATTCACTCTGTAAATTTTGTCTATTTTGTAAAAAACCATATCAGGATTAATTTTTAGAATCACAGCCAAGGCCTCAGCACAGACCTGTCTCAAATCCTGTCTGTCCTCTTCTCTAATTCCTTGAAGCCGTATAGCGAATTCCATTGCCCTGAATTGCATCATAACAATTTCATTTTCAACTCTCTGCATTTTATCATCAACATCAAAAAATTTGTGATCATTATCTTTCATCTTAACATTGACTTCTGATTTAAATTCATCTACTTTTGAATCAACTTTAATAATAAATTCTGCCAGGCCAGACGCCACATCTGATATTTTTTTGGTCACCTTATTTTGATTCTGTTTCATTTCCTGCATAATTTCCTGTTGAGACTTTTGAAGTTTATCATCCATTTCCTGTTGGGCTTTTTGAAATTTATCATCCAAAATTTTTGAAATAAATTCTTTTAAATCTCCCATATCAAAATCTTTTTTCTGAGTTTGTAACTGTTGAGCAGGAGGAATCTGCGTTTCATGTTTACGGGGGCCCCTGTTTTTGTAGAGGGATGCTAACCACCTCTTTGCTTCTCCCTCCAACCCATCCGAGATAGCATTCACTAGGGCTCTGGGGAAGGGTAGAGGTTTCCAAAACGCTCTATGTATATCTCAGCTGAATCGAGGAATTGGGCGAGATTGTCTGGGTCACCATCGAACTTTCCTCTGAACTGGGGTGGTTCCTCCCTCTCTGCCCTCTCCTCTCTGTGCTGAGCTCTGTAGGGCCGGCCTTGGTGTTGATAGTCCTCTGCCTCGTCTCTCATCCTGGGGTAGGGAGATAATGCCTCATCTAGGCTTCTCTGCTTGCTGGGAGGGGGGGAACCCATGGATGCATCGTTGGGCTCCTCCTCCTTCTGCTGTGGAGTGGGGAAGGGCTGCGCTTCGGCCTACGGCCTCTTGGATCAACAGCCCAGACTGGTTCTCGCTTTTCTTTGGGTCTGCAAGATGGCCCCTCCCCCTGAAGGGTGGCATGATCAAATTTCTCTTTCAACTCAACTATGGGGCTTTCGAGTGGCTTCTTTAGAATTTCTTGGGGCCTGGCTTGTTTTCTGGCTTGCTTCCATTCCCATAGCCAGATCGCCCTCCCCAATTCACTTAGGGGTTTCCCTTTATCTTTCACGTTTGGAAAGGGAAATTCAGCCTTGGAGGCTTTCGGCACAATCCCCGGGTACTTATCTGGCTTCTGTTTCTTGGCTTGAAGTTCTGCCGAGGGGGAAGGTGGGGAGAGTTGAGCCTTCATACTTTCCAAACTGGCTGGAATCACGGCTGGTTCTCCTCCCATCGCTTGAAGCAGACTTTCCTCCAAAAGCTTGGCTTCAGCCATCGTGTCCGGCGATAACCTCCAGTCCACCCACATGTCTGGGAGGGAGCGGGATGATTTAAAATCAGCCTGCCTGGCTTTGGAAGAGTTTTGGCTGTCTGTCAGTGTTCGGTGTTATCTTAAATAAACTTCATGCTCAAATGCAAAGTCTCTGATGAATCTTTTCTTTATTTAAGAATAAAAACAACGTCATTCCTGAACTCTGGATGCAGCCAAACCTGGCACCTCCTTCCAAACCCCTCCCTTTCCATTCTCCATCCCCAATGTCTCATTGGCCATCATGCAGATCCATCTCTCCGTCCCAAGCACTTTATATTCACAGGAATTCCCCCCTCCCTCTATCTCCTAAGTAACGTTATCTACCAAGGAGCAGGAAACTAAGTTAAAGTTCATCTCAGCATTAAAGCAAGGCTTCTCCCTCTCTCATTCATGTCAGCGCTGGAGGAGATCATAAATTGGAACGCTTACATATATACTTAAAGAAAGACTTAATGGCTAAATTAATTGAAGCAGATGTTCAACGAAGATATATAGCAATTGAATTCTTAATAGAAGGGAAGAAAATACTTTTAATTGGAGTATATGCACCTAACCAACAACAAGAAAAATTTTATAAGCTTTTGCATACTAAATTAATACAATGGGATTACAAATTGTGTATATTACTGGGTGATTGGAATGGAGTATTGAATACCCAGAAAGACAAAAAAGGACTCTTGCAAAATATCCAAACACGTGCTAAATTGCCCAAATCTTTTTTTGATATGATGGATGACATGGAACTGAGAGATATTTGGCGAGAACGGAATGTTGGAGAACAAGATTTTACATTTTTCTCTGATAGGTACCAATCTTTTTCTAGAATTGACTTTATATTAATTACTAATGATTTTTTTTCTAGGGTGAAGAAAATATGTCCAAGAACTTTAACTAACCATAGTCCGGTCTGGATGGAATTAGAACATGGCAAGGGTCTTAGGAGGTCTTGGAGGTTAAATGAAAATTTATTCAGATATGAGGAAAATGTGAAAGAATGTAAAAAATTAATGAAAGAATTTTTTGTTATGAATATGTATAAGGGTACACCCATGGAAATGGTTTGGGATGCAAGCAAAGCATATATGAGAGGTATTTTAATATATTTGAACAATACACACAGATGTAGACAGGGATTAAAATGGACGGAGTTAGAAGAGGAAATAAAAAAGAAAGAGCAGATGTTAATATTGAATCCAGCGGATAGGAAAACAAAAGAAGCAATTACACTATTGCGAAGGCAGTTTAATATGTTGATGGCAGATCAGGTTGCAACTAATTTGTAATATGCTAAACATAATACCTTTTGTAATGTGAACTAACCAGGTAGGTGGTTAGCATATTTGTTAAGGAAAAAAAGAAAAGTTGTGTACTATAGAGAAAATAGAATACAAAGATAAAGAGGTGTATCAACATAATATGATTAAAAAAGCATTTTTAGAATTTTATACGAGGTTGTATGCTAGTGATAAAATCCAAGATAGAGACATAGATAGATATTTACAGAGGGAGAATATTCCTACAATTACAGATGAGCAAAGGGAAAGATTGAATCAACCGATAACCTCTGAGGAAATTCTCTTGGTAATCAAGCAGTTAAAAGTTGGTAAGGCTCCTGGAACAGATGGTTTGACAGCTGTTTATTACAAAAATTTGCAGTTAGAAATGGTGGAACCACTTAGGGAACTATTTAGTAAAATACAATCCGGAGGAGAAGGGCCTCCATCTTGGAGAACAGCCTTTATCTCTTCGATCCCGAAAGAGGATCAAGATCATAGTCAGCCAAAAAATTATAGGCCTATATCATTACTTAACACAGACTACAAAATTTTTGCTAAAATATTAGCAAATAGGTTAATGTCAGTCATGCAACAAATGATTCACAATGATCAATCAGATTTTATAAATGGGAGACAAATGAAAAGCAATGTAAGGCAAATTGTTAATATATTAGAGTATTTGGGGAAGAATAACCAA
Source organism: Arizona elegans (assembly GCA_022577455.1). NCBI lineage: Eukaryota > Metazoa > Chordata > Lepidosauria > Squamata > Colubridae > Arizona > Arizona elegans. The sequence goes on from JAKOOJ010000006.1 coordinate 33,215,873, forward strand.
GTCCCTGCAGTGCTTACATTTTTGGATGCGGAGAAAGCATTTGATCAATTGAATTGGCATTTTTTACTGAAAATAATACAAAAGATGCAGTTTGGAGAGTATTTTACACAATCCATTAAGGCAATATACCAGAAACAAACAGCACAAATAATAATTAATGGTAGCTTAACAGAAACCTTTAACATTGAAAAGGGAACAAGACAGGGGTGTCCCCTGTCTTCATTATTGTTTATCTTGACTTTGGAACTTTTGCTGAACAAAATACGTGAGTCAGACAAAATAAAGGGAATTAAAATTAGGCACTATGATTATAGACTAAAAGCATTTGCAGATGACCTGATTGTTACTTTAACCCAACCAGTGCAATCAGCTATAGGCTTAATGGATATAATTAATCAATATGGACAAGTATCTGGATTTAAAATAAATACGGGGAAAACAAAGATAATAACTAAAAATATGACTATAAATAAAAAAAATGAATTAGAAAGAGTAACAGGATTTGAAATAGTAAAAAGGTCAAATATTTAGGGATTTACATTATAATTTCAAATGTAAAATTATACAAGTATAATTATGAACTGTTATGGCAAAAAATTCAGAAAGAGATGGACAATTGGAAAAAACTACAATTGTCTTTGTTGGGAAGAATAGCAGCAGTAAAAATGAACATTTTGCCTAAATTTTTATTTCTTTTTCAAATGATACCTATACTTAAAAAAGATGCAAATTTGAGGGAATGGCAAAAAGGTATTAATGATTTTGTTTGGTCAGGGAACAGACCAAGAAATGTTAGAAATGTAAAATTTACACAAGCCCAAAACTTGAGAGAAAATTTTTACAAAATGTTTTATAGATGGCATCTAGATCCTAAAAAGTTAGCTTGTATGTATCCAAGCTTGCAATCCAAGTGTTGGAGATGTGAGTGCCACATATTATCATATATGGTGGACATGTAAAAAAATCAAAGCATTTTGGATAAAAATATGGTGGATTACACAAAATATTCTTAAAAAGAAGATAAAGTTTACTCCACAGCTGTTTTTGCTGGGTATAATTACAGACTGTATGGTTACAGAGACTAATTTGATTTTAAATTTAATAACCGCAGCAAGACTTTTGGTGGCACAGTATTGGAAGACGGAAGATTTGCCTACTATTGAAGAATGGATACTAAACCAAACCAATCTTATTTCATTTTTTGACAAAGTGACTAAATTAGTGGACCAGCAAAATGCTGTGGACATTTATTTATTTAGACTTTAGCAAGGCATTTGACAAGGCAGACCACAACTTATTTCTTGGTAAGCTAGAAAAATGTGGGATAAACAACATCACCACCAGATGGATTTGTAACTGGCTGACAAACCATACTTAATGAGTAGTCCTCAATGGTATTGCATCTACATGGAGGGAAGTAAGCAGTGAGGTACCACAAGATTCCATCTTAGGCTGAGTACTCTTCAATATCTTCATAAATGATTTAGATAAGGGAACAAAGGGGAACTCATCAAATTTGCAGATGACACCAAGCTGGCAGGACTAGCCAACATCCCAAAAGACAAGCTCAGCATCCAAAAAGATCTTGACAGATTTGAACAATGGGTCCTATCCAACAAAATGAAATTTAATGTGGAAAAAAGCAAGGTTTTACACCTGGGCAGGAAAAAACAAAGGTACAAGTACAGATTAGGCAAAACCTGGCTGACAAACAGTAACTGTGAGAGGGACATTGGAGTCCTAGTGGACAATCACTTAAATATCAGTCTGCAGTGTGCAGCAGCAGCCAAAAAAGCTACTGTAATACAATCCTTGGTTTATAAACAGAGGCATAGAATCAAAATCATGTGAAATATTACTACGGATTTATAAAGGCTTAGTAAGACCACACCTGGAATACTGCATCCAGTTTTGGTTACCACATTATAAAAAAGATGTTGAGACTTTTGGAAAAAGTGCAAAGAAGAGCAACTAAGATGATTAAAGGCCTGGAGAAGAATGGTTGCAGGATTTGGGTTTTGTTAATCTAGAGAAAAGAAGGACTAGGGGGGGATATGATAGCAATAGCAATAGCACTTAGACTTATATACCACTTCACAGTGCTTTACATCCCTCTCTAAACAGTTTACAGAGTCACCATATTGCCCCCAACAATCTAGGTCCTCATTTTACCGACCTCCGAAGGATAGAAGGCTGAGTCAACCTTGAGCCTGGTGAGATTTGAACTGCCAAGCTGATGGCAATCGATAGTCAGCAGAAGTAGCCCGCAGTACTGCATTCTAACCACTGTGCCACAATGATAACAATATTCTAGTATTTGAGAGGCTGTCACAATGAGGAGGAGGTCAATTTATTTTCCAAAGCACTAGAGGGCATGACAAGAAGCAATGAATGGAAATTAATCAAAGAGAGAAGCAACCTGGAATTAAGGAGAACCTTTCTGACAGTGAGGACAATTAACCAGTGGAACCAGCTTGCCTTCAAAAGTTATGGGTGTTTTATCATTGGAGGATTTTAAGAAGAGATTGGACAGTCACTTGTCTGAAATGGTATAGGGTCTCCTGGTTGAACCAGGGGCTGTATTAGAAGACCTCCAAGATCCCTTCCATTTCTATTCTGATTCTGATTCAGTTGCACAGATGTTCAGTATCTGATTTTTCAAAAGGCACAAAAACATTCATTTAGACTTGTACTCAGATCTCTCTGAGCATATGTTTTCCTAGCATACTCATTTCTGTGCAATTTTGGATTCAGCAGCTGATTACAAAATTGAAGATAAATGAAATTACTAACATAATTGCTTTCCAATCTGCAGTTTAGTCCAGGAAATTTAAATTCGGTTTGTTGCAATCTGAGTAACTTTTATTTATAGAGATAAAATCCTTTAAAGAATTACTTTGATAGGAGAACAGCAGGGCTAATCTTTCTAAAAATAGTCCTCAACCATTCATTTAGTGATCGTCTGAAATTACAACAGCACTGAAAAAAGTGACTTATGACCACTTTTCACATTTATGACTGTTGCAGCATCCTTGTGTTCACATGATCAAAATTCAGATACTTGGCAACTGGCATGTATTTATGACAATTGCAGTGTCCTGGTGTTATGTGATCACCTTTTGCAACCTTCTGACAAGCAAAGTCAATGGGGAAGCCAGATTCACTTTACAACCATGTTACTAACTTAACAACTGTAATGATTCACTTAACAACTGTGGCAAAATAGGTCATACAATGGGGCAAAATTAGGTTAACAGCTATCTTGCTTAGCAACAGAAATTTTGGGCTCAGTTGTGGTTGTAAGCTGAGGACTACCTATATTACATTTCAATGTTTACAGCTGATCTGATGTAACAATGTCAGGTAGGACAGACCAGATCTAACTCCGCAAGTTTGTCTGGAATTGTACTTTATTAATACACACTACAGTAACAGAATCTTAAAAGCCTGGCTTCATTTTTCTTCTTTCCTCTAACAGAGATGTAGGATGGAGCCAGACTGAGTCCCTCCCTCCCTCCCTCCCCCCCTTCCTTCCTTCCTTCCTTCCTTCCTTCCTTCCTTCCTTCTTTTTCTGCCTTTATTATTGTTCTTCCTAGGGTTTTCTTTGTTTTCAAAGCTTAAAGCATATTTTTATATATGTTGAAACTATCTCAGCATAGTTCCTCCAAGATCTTCTCTGTGCTTCTCTATAAGAGATCAGAACTTAGAAGTTGGCCATTACAAATTGAAATCCTCATTCACCCATTATGTTTACTGAGTGATCCATGGCTAGTCTTTCATTCTGCTTATCCTACCTTGCTGAGTTCTTTTGAATATAAGTGTAATACATTTTTATTTTCCCTTTAAAACAAATCCTGAATCCACATGAATTTGTGACCAGGCAATTTCCTTAAAGCTCTCAATAAAAACAGACTTCCTCCAACAGTAAAGACTGTTACAATAAATTCTTAAAAAATTGCTTCCCAGTTATTGTTGCTTAATAATATTTATTGCATTCCATGTTTAGCCAAGTTCAGCTAGACACAATTAATTTCCAGAAACTGACATCCTGCATTGCTTGCACACTCACTAGTACCAATAAAGGAGAATGAACACTAACTGGCAGTCAGAAGACATGACAAAAATTATTTAATTTCACAATATATAGACAGATTTAACCATAGTTTCAATTGGAAAAAATGTGACAATCCTAGACCAGGCCAAGTCTAAAAAAGCCAGGGAATTTCTAGAAGCCTGGCACTCTGACAAATCAGCCATCAATAGACACATAGACATCAACAACATCTATAGACTATGCAAAAGATGCAATCAAGCATCCCAAAAGAAAAAAAGACTCCAGCACCTCTCCACCAGTAATCAGCACTCAGATCAGCATAGATTATCTTCAAGGTTAACTTCAGACAAACAATCAAGTAAGCAATACCCCAATCAAGAAACTGCCAAAGAAACCAACAGCAAACAGCCCAACCAAAGAATCTCTAAGACTGCCCCACCCACACAGACAGGCAAGACACCAGAATATAAACAGCAAACAGCACTCCTTACTAGATTGATGATGTTACCTAGTTAGGGTAATGAAATGTCTGCAGGAAAACAAGCAAGCTCAGAGAGCACCAAGGATCCCACACACTCACTAATGGATGAGGTGTTTCGATTTGCACTGTTTCATCTTTCTGACTAAGAGTCACAGCGCAAACATCAGAGTGCTCTGAATTGAAAACAATTCCCAGAGCTACAGTATTTTGAATCACACATTTATCCTTCTGCAAAGTGTATGACATTTGTGAGAGTGGGCCAAAGCTTCATTGCATGCACTGTGCATGAAGGAATAAATATTTATGTTTACAAAATAGGAATGGATGGATTGAGTGATTATCCAAAATGCCTACCAATCCCAAGAACGAACCAGATCTTCACTGCCAGAACAAAATAAATATGGAATGGAATTAGAATGCCAAGTCATGTTTCCTATAAAACAGTACACTTGGAGAGGGCTATAGATAGAATTATCCATATGACAATAGAATATCCATGGATAATAGAATTATGGATAGAATTAGCCTTATATGAAAAAGCTATTATTACTATTATTTATTCCTAAATACTACTTTCAGCCTGAAAGTTCAAAACCAGAATAAAAAGTGTCAAGAGGCTTACATATAGTATATAACAGTAGCATATACGTACCCATTTATAAACACATAGTCATTTTATTTTGTGGCAATATTCCCTAAATCGTTGCCCTGAGCTGAAAACCTTATAATCCTAAAAAAGGATACTCATTGGCCTTGTAGGCTAACAATGATAGTAGTTGTAGTCTAAAAACTTGGAAGGGAGCAGGTTGGGGAAGCTCTCATTATCCCCTAAAGCATCAAAAAGCTATGCCGTTATACATCTTCACCCCTGGTAGAGCAGGCCATGCCGCTTATGTGGTAACCCAGTGCCTGGGGGCTGTGAAGGTCTGGATGGGGAGGAACCAGCTCTGACTCAATCTTAGAGAGAGATGGAGTGGCTTGAGGTTTTTAGCCCCTCTGAATCCAGAGAGGTGTCATATTTGACTTCTGATGGAGTAGCAGTTGTTGTGGCCCGCCAGCAGCCAGTGTGGATTGTTGCTGATCCCAACGAGGAGGAGGCTGGTGTGGTGCTGTGCCAGCAGTCTGTGCAGCCGGCTCTCAAGTCGGACAGCGAGAAGGCTGAAGAAGATGTGGTGCCAGAGGCAGGGATTCAGTCAGGGCCTTCAGAACCTCCAGAGGCTCCTTTAAGTGAAGAGGATGAAGAGGAGGAGCCTCTTCTCAATGCACGGGCACGCAGAGGTGCCAAAAAGCAGGAGTGGCTCCTCAGGAGGATGTCTCCTTGAGAGTAAGGCTTGGGGCTAATCGGCCATTCCCTTAGCCTATTTAAGAAAGTACGCAGCTGATAACAAGCTGCAGGAAACAACTTTAGTTCGCTAATCATCGCGTTGGGATGTCTCTGCAACCTTGCTTCTGGACCTTCTGCCAACTCGAGTAAGACTCTGACTATCTTATCTGTGGAATTCTGGCAGGCTGTTAAGAATACTTTATTAACAGCCGGCATTTGCTAAAAGTGCGTTATTTGAGTAAACTAAGTTTTGTTCAGAGTTTGTGTGTGCTGTGTTCTTTGGGATCCGTAGCTGTTGCAGAACAGCAGTTCCCCAGGCACAACTGGTACACAATTTGGAAATTCTCTTGGAATCGCAGGTCCATCTCAAAAGCAGGTGGTAGCTATGTCCAGGGAGTTTTAGGCAGATCCATCCTGTGGCAATTATGCTCATTCCCAGATCAGGAAGACTTGCTCACAGTCTCTTATGTCTTGGTCACTTCCCAGTTGGATGACTGCAATGTATTTGGGACAGCACTTGAAGATCAGATTTAGAATTGTTTCAAAACTGCAGTGGCAGTGGAAGCATTATTTGCAGCTTTGGGGTGAACTGTCATTCATGTGTTTGATGATATCTAATTCTGAAAATTGAAATGAAGTGAAAATGGAAGTAAAGGTGTTAATGTTGTTACATGAACTCCCGGGTTTGGTATATGTCCACTCATATTCACAGGTAGTTGAGGTATGTAAGCATTTACAAATAACATTTTTCCTTTGTTTCCTTAACCACTTGTTTCCCTCTTATCCACTTCACCAAGCAATCTTTAAGCAGCATTCCTGGCGTTTATTCTGCTTATGTCCCTGCTTCATCTTTAGTTATGGCAGTTTCAGCCTAGTCTCAAAATGTGAAAGAACAAGTTCAAACCTAACAAAGGCAAGATTGAATTGTTAATAGTTTTGGGGACTTTGGGAATTAATGGGATGTGTTCTGAATGAGGTTGCATCCACTCTTCTGAATCAGATTTGTGCCCAAGGATCCTCCTCAATTGGTCATTGATGCTGGACAGCAATATAATATTGGTGGCAAAGTTTATATACTTTGGATATATAAACTGGGTGCATTCTTGCCTGGAGGAGACCTGGCTGCAGTAACATAGGGTGCTAGTGATTTTATTATTAGATTACTGTTGGGCACTTTTCATAAGGTAGTTTGAAGATAATATAAAAAATGCAACTGGCCAGAAATTGTGGCATATAGGAGTTTCCACATGTATTCATATCAAAATTGCTATAATTTCTAGCCCAATTAATGGTGCTCATGATGGGTTTAAAAGTCTTTAATAAGTAAGGCAGAAGTGGGTAATCCATGAATCATGTATTTTCCAAAACTAATATTTTGCTACAATTTCTTCTCTTATTATTATTTAATTTATATCGCCACCCATCTCATATAACATTCTGGGTACCTCACAGCAACAACAATACAAATGTATATGAGAAACAACAAAGAAAACCAAAATCCATGATGCAAGAAACAGCTCTCCAGCCTCATTCTATCCTTATCTTTAAGGAAAGAGCCAACTTTTTATGACCTTCTGCAAGGCTCAAAGGCTGAGGGCTTGCCAACTCTTGGGGAAGGGTATTCCACAGGAGTGGGGCCACTACTAAGAAGGTGCACTTCATAGGTCCCACTAGATTACAACATTTAAGGGAAGGGACCTGGAGTACCTTTTTTGACCTAGTGCAGATGCTTTCAAAAAGACGGCAGATACCTTCAAAAAGAGGCAGTCTCATAGTTAACTTGACCATACAGTTTTCCGTATCAGGAATAAAACACATTCCCTCTTTTCTATGACTGTTGTAGCATAATTCTTGTAATGATGCCTGTTGTATTAGTATTGGATTGAACCTCAATTTCTCAAGTTTCATCATTTACAACTGTCCCATTATCTAGTTAGCATAAAGAAAAAAAATCAGGAAGTATAGGGTAGAGTATATGAAAATGCAAGTATCTTTCTTCAGGCTTAAAAATTAATAAAGACAATCTCTTTATGCAATAACCATTGGACATCAGCCATCATTCTGATGTGATGATTAAAAGAAAGCAAATGATCTGGAAACAGCTAGAAGAAAAGAATTACTCGTATTACAGCAAAGTCCAAGGCCCACAGGAGAAGTAAATAAAGAGAACACGTGAATTCTGACAGGAGGGTTGCAGCACCTGCCCTCTGGAACAGCATCCGTCCCTGAGGATCAATCTGCTCCCACTCTGCTATTTTGGATAGTTATTATTTTGGATAGTTGTGTGTTTATTTTTTAAAGTAATTTCAGTTACAATGAGTTTTGTTGAATTTATTTTAATATATTTCTACTGAATATACTGTAAAATGGGAAAACTACTTTGAGAACTTCATTATATTTACACAAAAAAACGGATCTATTAAGAAATATATGAAAAGAACACAAGCTAAACTGTGGTTAATGGAATGTGAAATAGGGAATTTACCTACTGCCTGTACAAGTAGTCCTTGACTTGCAAAAGTTCATTTAGTGACCATTCAAAGTTACAATGGCACTGAAAAAAGTGACTTACAAAAGTGACTTTTTTTCACTTTTGACCATTGCAGCATCCCCATGATCACATGATCAAAATTTAAATGCTTGGCAACTGACTCATATTTATGATGGTTACAGTGTCCCAGGGTCATGTGATCACCTTTTGCAACCTTCTGGCAAGCAGTCAATGGGGAAGCCAGATTCACTTTACAACCATATTACTTAACTGCAGTGAGTCACTTAGCAACTATGGCAACAAAGGTCATAAAATGGGGCAAAACTCACTTAACAAATGTCTCATTTAACAGAAATTTTGGGCTCAACTGTGGTCATAAGTTGAGGACTACCTGTATTTGCAGTAACCACTCTGGTTGGATTTATACAAGTCAAATAAACAAGTCAACCACATTTTAGGCTAGCATGACATCTTCATCTAACCATGACTTGCAAGAGGGATTTCAAGCAGGCTTAGTCACTGGCCACATGGCTCTTGATTGTAGCAGAACAAAAGGAAAGCAATTTTTTTTCTTCACATCACAAAGATTACTTTCACATAGAAGCAATCACATACCTCCCATTGCTATAGAATTATTCCTGGTTCTCAATTCTGATTGTGTTTAACTTTCAAGCTCTTAACTATTATTTATATTATTCCATCTGATTCAAACTAGAATATTCTTTTTTGTGCATCTGCATAAAATGTTTAAATAAAGTGCACACCAGTGGTGGGTTGCTCCCGGTTCAGCCTGGTTCAGGGAAGCTGGTAGTGGTGATGATGTAACGTCAGCGAACCAGTTCTCTATAACTGTGACCTGGCTCTCTCACCCGCCCCCACATTATACCTAACTTCATTTGTCACTTTTTAGCCCAGCTGATAGGCATGGCAGAGTGGATTGCTGCACCTCAGCTGGGCAGAAATCTAATGAGCTTGCGCGAAAAGAACCGGTGGGAACACCGGTTGGAACCCACCACTGGTGCACACAATCAAATAATTCCTGGAAGCTATATTTTTTTTCAGTGGAAAGGCTTTAAATAATACCAAGTAAAAAGATATTAGGCATTAGACTGTTGGATATTATGGTACCTCTGCTGAAAATTCAATAATAATTGGGTAATTAAAGAAAGGAATATTTTTTTATAGGACAGTTTTAAGTAGAAAAGAAAAGCTATGAAAACCAGAGTTTACATTTCTGGCCATTTAAATTTCTAGTGGACAGCTAAGTTTCTAGCAGCAGCAAGAAACAGGAGCACTAACCATTACATGCAAGAGTAATCTTTTAATAAGATAGTGGTAAAAATCATATATTATCCTTGGTTTGCCAAACCAAACCTGGACATGCCAGACAGTTGACATGAGTAACTGGAGTTTCAAAATGCAAAAACAGATTTTACTAGAATGATCATTCTAGATGGCAAACTAGATGGCCATTCATATAAAACCTATGAAAAATCATGAAAATGCATGCTTCTCCATGGAATCATCACATAACAGAGTTTGAATTGAATGTCTTACCTCCATTGCTTCTCCTTTCTTATCTTCATTTATCTCACTTTGATCCATGGCTAAATTAAGGTCATGAAAAACCCTAGTGGACCATGATGATCTCTCTCTAATCTAGCTCTCGACTCTAAAGATGTACCAAAAGAGAAGGAAGCAATTTTATGCATCAGTTATGCAAAGTGGTAGGGAATTTTCATATTATGAATTTTAATGAAAATCATATTTTATACTGTTGGAAAGCAAAAGCTATTATTTTGTCTGTGAAAGAAAAGTAACACACCTCTTAAGATCTTTATCACTTCACTTGTGAAGCATATAAATAGCACTCAGGAGACATAAACTCTCCCTCCCTCCCTCTCTCTTTCCCCCTCTCCCTCTCTCTCCTCCCCCCCCCCCCACACACAAACAAACAAACAAACTGGAGAAAGAAAGACACATAACTTGACTCACTTCTTTGGAACAAATGGTCCAAAAAATAGGTAATAGAGACAGGTATAATAATCATTTTCCAAGGAGGAGGGAATCAGTAAATTCCTTCCACAAGCCCCAATTCCTCAGAACATTCTGTTCCTAAAATAGTAATAGTTTTACACTTAGTTCTTAATATGTAAAATAGAAATGGAGATTATGCCCAGCCGCCATTATTACTACATCTAGCAGCCCAGTTCATTTTTGTCCTTTTTTTTTTTTTCTTGAGCAGGGGTGGGTCAGGGGTTGAGCTGCAACCACCCACATGAGGCAATGTCTCTGGGACCTATTTTGGGCTTAAATAAATTGAAATCTGACTGGATCCTGACTGAGAAAGTCAGGCAGATATAAAGGGAGCATCTGTGGGCATATTGGATCCATGTGTCTTTCAATCCATGTGTCTCCATATTCTTGTGAAAATGATACATTCAAAATCATTTAAAAACTGATCCTATTGAAGCAAACATTTAATTTCTGGAGACAGACACTGATTCCTGTAGCTAAAAATTAAATTGTATATTGATTTCTGCCTTCTGTATCCATACAGTTGCAAATTAACTTTGCACAACTTGGATTATAGTTCATTTGATTTTTTTTAAATTAAGATTTCAATGAAATTCTCATAGAAAATGAACTTTATCAAACTGTTAAATTCAGAATAGAAAAGAGTGTGTATGATTGTATTATTATCTTTCCAGTGTTCTTAAGCCTTGTAGTTTTCCTTACTTCTGTTGACCCTCGAGAGAAGCCACCATAGAGGAACTTCTCCCAATTAGTTTTTGCTTTCTGTAATCAGAAGGTATATGTGTTTATGTGTATGTGTGTGCATGCATATGTGCACAATCTAAATCCATCTTTTCTTCTATTTATCCCTTCTTTTCTACCTTCTTTCTTATACTTACCCTGTAATCTTTAACATTACTTTATATATTTATTTATATCAACAAATTGGACAGTAGAATTGAACAGTTAATCCAGTAAGTATATCACAGAGCAGGGCCAAGGAGATTTGCTTGTGGATTTGCTTTAAGCTAAAAAATAATGAGCATGACCAAGTCAGAAGCTGTATCTAATTTCTTTTCATGTACACTGAAATGTAATTAAAATTAAATGCAATGAATATGATTATTCTCCAGTCATGTATATGAAGTCATTTATAGTATCTTCTAGAGTCATTCAACCATCACTAGGCCAATATTGCAGTAATAAGAATAGGCTTTATACTACAGCACTGGCTAGGTGCATTATAATCACAGCTGCAGGAGAATGGACCTAAATTTAGCAAGGTAAGCCACTTATAAACTGTCAATCACTTGCCACTTGTATTGTTCCCTGCTGTGATCATCTGGGCTGGAGGTCCTTCTTTTGCTTTCTCAAGACCTTTACAACCAAGTACCCCAAGTTATAGTCATAACAGTGGTGGGTTGCTATCAGTTCATCCCGAATCGGGCAAACCTCTAGCGGCGGTGGCGGGAGGCTCCGCCCACCTGCCTGGACACTTCTGTACATGCACAGAGGCTTCTGCATATGCACAGAAGCATTGTGGGCACATGCGAGCGCGCGAGCGCGCGAGCACCCATGAGCGAACGGGTAGCAACTGGTTTTGAAACCCGCCCCTGAGTCTTAACAATCTAAGGGCATAGGTTTAACAGATTAACAGAGTTGGAAAGCACCTTGTAGGTCATCTAGTTCAGCCCCCCTCCCAAGCAAGAGATCCTACATCATTTCTGACAAATGGCAGTCCAGTCTCTTCTTGAAAACTACCAGTGATGAAGTTCCCAGAACTTCTGAAACCAAGCTGTTCCATTGGTTGATTGTTCTCACTGTCAGAAACTTTCTCCTTATTTCTAGGTTGAATCTCTCCTTGATCAGTTTCCATCCATTATTCCTTGTCTAGACTTCAGGTACTTTGGATAATACCTTGACCCCTCTTCTCTGTGGCAGCCCCTCAAATATTGAAACACTGCTATCATGTCTCCCCTGGTCCTTCTCTTCACAAGACTAGCCATGCTGAGTACTTGTAACTGTCCATCATATGTTTTAGCCTCCAGTCCCCTAATCATCTTGGTTACTCTTCTCTGCACTTTTTCTAGAGTCTCAACATCTTTTTTTATAGTGTGATGACCAAAACTTCTAGGTGTGGTCTTACTAAGGCTTTATAGAGTGACATTAGTACCTGACTTGATCTTGATTGTATCCCTCTGTTAATGTAATTTAGGATTGCATTGGCTTATTTGGCTGCCACTGCACACTGTTGGCTCATATGTAATTGGTTGTCGACTAAGATTCCAAGATTCCTCTCACAATTATTGCTAGTAAGCCTTGTTTCACCCAGTCTGTATGTGTACTTTTGGTTTTTTTCGCCTAAGTGTAAGACTTTACTTTTCTCTACACTGAATTCCATTTTGCTAGATAGGGCCCAGTTTTCAAGTCTGTCAAAATTCATCTGGATCTTGAGCCTATCATCTAGAGTGTTGGCTATTCCTGCCAGTTTAGTATAATCTGCAAATTTGGTAAGTTCCCCTTCTATTCCCTCATCTAAATAATTTACGAAGATATTGAAGAGTTCTGGGCCTAATACGGAATCTTGTGGTACCCCACTGCTTACTTCCCTCCATGTAAACATAATACCATTAAGGTCTACTTGTTGAGTATAGTTTGTCAGCCAGTTACAAATCCATCTGATGGTGATGCTATATATCCCACTTTTTTCTAGCTTACCAAGAAGAAGGTTGTGGTCTACTTTGTTGAATGCCTTGCTGAAGTCTAAGTATATTACAATATGTCCACAGTATTTTGCTGGTCTACTAATTTAGTTACTATGTAAGTACTTGGTTGTAAAGGTAAGGACAGATGGGAAGGATAATAAGTAATACAGCCATATTAGGTGGTTTGATGTCCCAGGAAATAGACAGTGTTGTAGGAATTAATTTAACAGAGTGATAGCATGGTGGTGGTGGGGGACTGTCTTTGTGTCTGGTTGTTTTGGTGTGCATTGTGCAAAGTTGTATAGTGTAATTTTGAGGGAAGAAGTTGAAACAGTTTATGTCTAGGATGTGAGGGGTCTGTAGCAGAGGTGTAGTTCGGACTGGCTCAGGCGAGTAGGTAGCGATGGCGGTGGGCAGTTCGGAGAACCGGTAGCAAAAATCCCTGCTCCCGCCCCCCATGCCCAGCTGAGCCCCACAATCATCAGAGCCTTTTTTCCTTTTAAATGGCTCTGACCAGCCAAGCTCTGACATCCCAGCTGAGTTGCCTGCTAATCAGGCAACTCAGCTTGGATCGCCAGAGCCATGTAAAAGAAATTTTTTTTCTTTTTTTCTCCCCCCCCCCACTTCCAGCCTCCAGCTTGCTTACCTTAGCTGCTGATCGCATGACGATCGCAATCCATGCATCAGCAAGCAACTGAATCTCCCTGCCTGCAATCAAGCTCATCGGTGAGCATCTCTTTCTGCCTGCCTGCCTTCCTGGCTAGACTTGTGGACTTCAACACCCAGCAAAGCTGGCTGAGGAATTCTGGGAGTTGAAGTCCACAAGTCTTAAAGTTGCCAAGGTTGGAGACCCCTGTTCTATTGGGTAAGTTTTTTCCCCCCTTGGGAGCTTTAAAAAAAATAGTTAATTGGGGTTTTTTTTAGTTGTTCTTTTTTTAGACCTAGCCATTTAAGGTTTAGGAAGTTTTAAATTTAGCTGCTTTTATATAAAAATAAAAATAAAAAAAAATAAAATAATATTTGTGCAGCTTTCTGAGATGTGTGTTTCTGTAGTGTTTCACTCTAACTACACAAACACACAAAATCTCACAAAGCTGTATGTGGAATTTTGTGTGTGTAAAGTGTGAAAGTTGTTTTTTGGGGGGCTTTTTGTGGCTGTGTGAGGTTCCTGCTTGTTGCGGGGCCATTTTGGGTCTAGCTAGCACAGCTGCTTTTACATTGTGGGTGAGCCAGTTGTGTTGTGTTGTGTTTTGTAGGTTAAAAAAGGGCAAAGAAGTGACATTGACTTGGCCACGCCCACCCAGTCACCTTACAACCAAGCCCCTCCCACTAATTAAGGCACACCCACAGAACTGGTAGCAAAAAATTTTAGATTTCACTCCTGGTCTGTAGACATTTTCACAGCCCTGTTTTTGGCTCGTGCACTATATAGGTCCTCAATGGAAGGCAGGGGGTTGCAATTATTTTTTCTGCAGTCCATTGAAATCTGTGTCTGTCTTGTTTGGTTGCTTTGTCAAACCAGACAGTTATAAAGGTGCAAATGACAGACTCAGTAATTCCTTTGTAGAACTGTATCAGCATAACTGAGATTACACAAACTAGAATAAACCAAATAGTTATAAAAGCACTAATAAGCATTAAAGGGTTGACTCCCTTCAGATTAGTATAGTTTATGTTTTTGAATGACAATAGTACTCTTGGTAATATCAGGAGAATGTATAGTTAATTACTTCCATAGAAGGAAGGAAGGAAGGAAGGAAGGAAGGAAGGAAGGAAGGAAGGAAGGAAGGAAGGAAGGAAGGAAGGATTTCCCATGCAAATTAGGGCAGATCTTCCTCTAGGTTTGGCAGAGTCTTGGTTAAATGCTTTCATTGTAAACATTTGTTTGAATGTTAGTAATTTATTTCTTCCTGGACCTTATCCGGTTGGGGTTTATATGATGCTTTCCTATAGAATACAAATTGTTTTTAAAATCTCAGTGATCCCCTCCCCCACCATTTTTCTTTTCTTTGCATCTTTATGGTCTTTCTCTCATGTCCATTTTTTTCTGGCTTTTATAAATTTTCTGATTTGTTCTCAGTTCATATTGTTAAATATCTACAGTGCATTGTGGAGATTGTTCTAGGAAAAGTCAGTGCAGATAATCAATAAGGATACGCGGTAGCTGGGATTCAAAGGAAAAAAGCTTCAGACTCGACAGGAAAATGAACTCAGTGAGTGTTTGCAGCTCCTTAAAGCTGCATCTTAAAGCATCTGTGCTGTTTAACAAGCTATACACAGATAAACACAGATGTTCCCTTGGCCTTTGAATATGAAGCAGTGTATGGTACTACTAGTTAATGAGTATAGATGCTATGGTAATGATCAATCAATGATGATAAAAATTAGAATCAAACAAATAGCTACATCAACAATAACAGATATTTTATTATGTGTTTTTTCCATAACTAGGTTATTACAGATAGCCTCTTTTTAATCCTAGATTCTTGAGTCGTTTTTCCCTTCAGGATTCTCATCCATGGAATCCTTCCCAAGTTCTCTCTAAGTTTATTGAAATTAGCTCTCTTAAAGTCCAAGACTCTTGTTTGACTTTGTTCTATTGCGTGTACTTGCATAATGTTGAATTCCAATTGTTGAATAGTGGGTTCAATCAAAGGACACAGGACATGTCCGGCAAAGTCAACAGGTTTATTCAGCTCCAATAACAGCAATAGTAATGCAAGCCATGGCAGCTCTTTGTAAATGGGAGCTGTCCGCGGCTTCAGCCACTGATGCACGCTTAATTTTCCCGCTCTAGCTATGGGCTCCTGATTGGTTCCTGTGCCCGTCTATTCAATATCTAACACCCCTCCCTTCTAGGCTGGCACTGTCCAATCAGGCTCCTCAGGCAATGTAATCACGCAAGTAAGTGGGCTGTCTTTAGGTGCGACTTGACTTCCATAGTTCAGTTTACTCAGCGGTTTCATGGAGCTTCATGTGCCTCTCCTGTGGGTACTCTTGGAATTCTTTCAAACTCAGCTATTGGCGTGGATATTTGGATATTTATTTATTTCTTCTTTGGATATTTATTTCTTCGTTCCCCTGCTGGACTGGTGGACTGTCTCCAACGTCAAGAACTCATCGCTGGACATCAGATAAGTGCCTGATGACTCTATTCGGGTTTGAGTGTTGTTGTTGTGTGTTTGGCTGTGTATTGGGTAGGGCCTGGTCTATTTCTGTGGTTTCTGTGTGGTGTTTCCTCTCCTGCTCTGAGGCTTCCTCTTGTGTCCCATGTTCCTTTCTAACTATTCGGCCTCTGAGTTGGTCTATGTATCTCTTTCACCCTCGGCCATCCTCTGTTTCTATTCTGTATGATAATGGGCTCGTGATTTGAGTTATTTTTGCTGGAATCCATAGGGTTTTCTGCTATAATTCTTCGCATATACCTTATCCCCCACTTGGAATGGTCTATGGTAGAATCTACTGGGTTTTCTCCATTATATTGGGGTTGTAGCCTGTCTAACTGAGATCTCAGCTTCCTCCCCATCAATAGCTCTGTGGGACTTCTGTGTGTGGTTGCACTGGGAGTTATGTGTTGTATGCTTAGTAGCTTATCTATTTTTGCTTGGATTTCCCCGGGGCACATTCTAGCTAGTGTTTCTTTGGTTGTTCTCACCATCCGTTCCACCTGTCCATTAATGGACAGATGTCCTGGCACAGATAGTGCATGTCTGATCCCTTGGCTAGCTAGGAACATTTCAAATTGATTGGCAGTAAATTGTGGCCCGTTATCGGAGACTTCTAAATCGGGCAACCCATGTGTTGCAAATAGTCTCTGTAGAACCCTGATGACTGCTTTTGTTGTGGTCAATGATATGAGGTTTACTTCTAACCATTTAGAATATGCATTGACTGTGATTAAAAATGTGTTTCCCTGGCAGGGTCCTGCAAAGTCAATGTGTATGCAGGACCATAGTGTCTTGGAAGGGATCCAAGATGGCGCTTCTCTGAAACCTGGTTAAATGAATCAATTGAAGATAGCAGCCTGCATATTCCAGGGTTTCAGTTTCAACGATCAGACAGAATTGCAGAACATCTGGTAAAAAGAAGGGAGGAGGCTTATGCTTATATATCAAAACAGCTGGTCTCAGGATATAACTATAATATATAAATTCTGTGACGAAAACCTAGAGACATTAATTATCAACTGCAAACCTTGTGAATTTTCCTCATTTCTTCTAATTGCTGTTTATATACCACCACAACCCTGTGTAAACAAGGCATTACGAACTCTAGCTGACCAAATTATGGAGATTGAAGCCAAATACCCTGAGTCACTGGCCTTTATTTTGGGAGATCTATACAAGGCAAACTTAAGGAAAGAGCTACCAAAATACTTTCAGCATGTCAATTGTCCCACTAGAGGCAAGAATACTTTAGACCATTGCTACACAACACTAAAAGATGCTTATTGGTCCTTACCATGAACAGCTGTGGGACACTCTGATCATTGCATGATTCACCTTGTACCTGCTTACAGGCAAAGACTTAAAACCACAAAACCAACAATTAAATCAGTGAAGGTCTGGATGGAGGAGGCAAAGTTAAAGCTACAGGCCTGCCTTGACTGCACTGATTGGAATGTTTTTGAAAGTACCTATGCAGACTTAGATGAACTCACAGAGACTGTAACATCATATGTCAGCTTCTATGAAGACCTATGTGTACCCACCAGGAACTTGCGAATATACAGTAACAATAAACCTTGATTCACAGCTAAACTTAAGCAGCTACGTCATTCCAAAGAGGAAGCCTACAGAAAAGGTGATAAAATGCTATACAATCAGGCCAGAAATGTATTAACAAGGGAGATCAGAGCAGCAAAAAGAAGCAACTCTGAAAAGCTAAGGAATCAATTCTCAACAAATGAACCAGCAAACATGAGGAAAACTCTTAAAAATATCACCGGCTATGGCAAACCTCCTTCCCAGGCTGAAGGAAATCAACAACTGGCAGATGACCTGAACGTGTTTTACTGCAGGTTTGAAAGGAAAGTACAGCCACCTATCTCCACAACCCCCATCTTAGACACACTAACAACAGCCAAGCCTTCTACAATTGACCCCGTCCCATTGGGTTTACAACCCCTAGTGATCACAGAAAAGGAAGTGCAAGGCCTATTTCACAGACAAAAGCCAGGAAAAGCTCCAGGCCCAGACAAGATAACTCCTTGTCTGTGCAGACCAATTGGCCCCCATCTTCACCCGTATCTTCAATAAATCGCTAGAGATGTGCTATTTTCCTTCTTGCTTCAAATGCTCTATTATCATCCCAGTGCCGAAGAAGCCCACCATAAGGAACTGAACAACTACAGACTAGTTGCTCTAACATCTGTAGTTATGAAAACCTTTGAAAGGCTAGTGCTGTCTTACTTGAAAACCATCACCGATCCGCTGTTAGACCCCTGCAATTTGCATACCGAGCAAAATGATCAACAGATGATGCTGTTAATATGACTCTGCACTACATCCTACAACATCTTGAATCTCCAAAGACCTATGCAATGGTCCTCTTTAGTTCAGCATTCAACGCCATCATTCCAGACACACTTCTAACTAAGCTAAACCAGCTACAGGTACCTGAATACACTTGTAAGTGGATCATAAGCTTCCTAACAAACAGCAAGCAGCAGGTGAAGCTAAATAGAATCGCATCAGATACCTGTACAATTAGCACAGGGGCCCACCAAGGCTGTGTGCTCTCCCCACTTCTCTTCTCTCTGGATACCAATGACTGCATCTCTAAAGATCCATCTATTAAACTACTGAAGTTCGCAGATGACACAACAGTTATCACTCTCATTCGCATACAGACGGGAGGTTAAACAACTAGTCTCGTGGTATGACCGGAACAATCTGGAACTGAACACATTCAAAACCGTAGAAATGGTGGTAGACTTTAGGAGAAACCCTTCCATACTTCCACCTCTCACAATACTAGACAATACGGTATCAACAGTAGAGACCTTCAAATTTCTAGGTTCTACCATATAGCAAGATCTAAAATGGACAGCTAACATCAAAAAAGTCATCAAAAAAGCAGAACAAAGAATGTTCTTTCTGCGCCAACTCAGAGCTGCTGATACAGTTCTACAGAGGAATTATTGAGTCTGTCATTTGCACCTCTATAACTGTCTGGTTTGGCTCTGCAACCCAACAAGACAGACACAGATTACAGAGGATAATTAGAACTGCAGAAAAAACAATTGCTACCCGCCTTCCATTGACGACCTGTATACTGCACGAGTCAAAAAGAGGGCTGTGAAAATATTTACAGACCCCTCACATTCTGGACATTAACTCTTTCAACTCTTAACCTCAAAATGATGCTTTAGAACACTGCACCCCAGAACAACTAGACACAAGAACAGTTTTTCCCCAAATTTCATTTCATTTCATTTCATTTCATTTCATTTCATTTCATTTCATTTCATTTCATTTCATTTCATTAGATTTATATACCACCCTACTCCCGAAGGACTCAGGGCAGTGAACAGCCAGAAAGATAAAACACACAAACTACAAAATTTAAAGACAATATAAAAACCCATTAAATAATTTGGCCCAAAACAATTTAAAACACCCCTAATGTTTTAAAACCAATTTTAAAAGTTACAATTAAAAGGGAAGTTAGGCCAGGCCAGCCTGTTGAAATAAATAGGTCTTGAGGGCATGCCGGAAGGTGCGTAAATCCGGGATCCTCCGTATCTCCAGGGGGAGCTCATTCCAGATAGCAGGTGCCCCCACAAAGAAAGCTCTCCCCCTGGGGGCCACCAGTTGACACTGGCCGACGGCACCCTAGGAGCCCTTCTCTATGTGAGCGTACTGGCCGGTGAGAGGCTACTGGTGGCAGAAGGTGGTAAGTACCCTGGTCCTAAGCCATGGAGCGCTCTAAAGATGGTAACCAAAACCTTGAAGCGCACCCGGAAGACCACCGGCCATCACTCTGCTAAACAAATAATTTCCTCAACACTGTCAAACTATTTATTAAGTCTGCACTACTATTAATCTTCTCATCGTTCCCACCACCCATCTCCTTCCACTTATGACTGTACTACTGTAATTTTGTTACTTGTATCCTTACGATTTATATTGATATTGTTTCCTGATTGCTTATTTGTACCCTATGACTATCATTAAGTGTTGTACCTTAGGATTCTTGATGAATGTATCTTTTATGTACACTGAGAGCATATGCACCAAAACAAATTCCTTGTGTGTCCAATCACACTTGGCCAATAAAACATTATATTCTATTCTAGGGCTTTCCCAATTGTGTGTGGGTGCTGCGTGTGGTGTTGGCCGAGATTCTTGGCAGGGTGTGAATGTCACTACCCATTTTTCTATTTCCTAGGGCCGTGATGGCGAACCTATGGCATGGGTGACACAGGTGGCATGCGGAGCCATATCTGTGGGCACACGAATGTTGCCCTAGCTCATTTCCAGCACGCATGAGTGCACCAGCCAGCTGGTTTTCGGGCCTTCTGGGTCTACCAGAAGTCAGGAAATGGGCTGTTTCTGGCCTCTGGAGGGGTGGGGAAGGCCATTTTCGCCCTCCCCAGGCTCCAAGAAAGCCTCTGGAGCCTGGGGAAGGTGAAAAACGGGCCTACCGGGCCCACCGGTAACCTTTTTGCTGTCATGTGCCAAAAGCAGGGGGAGCGCAGGGGGGTCACGCGCACATGCGCAGGGGGGGGTGGGGCACTGGGAGGAATTGAATTATGGGTGTGGGCATGCGGGTGCATGAGCACCCCACATTCCTCCTGCTTTTGGCACGCGACGACAAAAAGCCATCACTGTCCTAGGGCTACCATGACGAGAGCTGGAGAACTTTCCTCCCTGCAGTCACATGATTCACTCTCTCAAACAGACACTCCTCTTCCCCCTAAAAACAAGCAAATTTACCCATGAGGAGAGCTGGAGGACTTTCCTCCCTGCAGTCACATGATTCACTCACCCAAACAGACACTCCCCTTCCCCCCTAAAACAAGCAGATTTACCCATGAGGAGAGCTGGAGAACTCTCCTCATGGGTAAATCTGCTTGTTATTAGGGTCTATAGAGCCTGCGTCCTGAGCACACTCTTGTACTGCAGTGAGTCTTGGACCCTCTACGCATGGCAGGAGAGAAAGTTGAACACCTTTCATATGCGCTGTCTCTGACGAATTCTTGGCATCACCTGGCAGGACAAAATAGCGCAGTCTTGGAACGTGCTGAATTTCTAGCATGTATACACTATTGAAACAGTGATGTCTACACTGGCTGGGGCATGTCCTGAGAATGGCTGATGGTCGGATTCCGAAAGATCTCCTGTATGGAGAATTAGTGCAGGGAAAGCTCCTCAGAGGGAGACCACAGCTGCGATATAAGGATATCTGCAAGAGGGACCTAAAGGCCCTGGGAATGGACATTAACAACTGGGAAACCTTGACCTCCAATCGTTCAGCTTGGAGGCTAAAGATGCAGCATGGCCTTCTCCAATTCGAAGAGACACTTGTTCCACAGGCTGAGGCAAAGAGGCAGTCCTGGAACCAGCAAAATCTGGGGGCTGGGCAGGGGACAGAATCTATTTGCCCTCAGTGTGGAAGGGATTGCCACTCTCGAATTGGCCTTTTTAGTCACACTAGATTCTGTTTTAGGACCTCTTTCCAGAGCACGATATCATAGTGTCTTGAGACTGAAGGATGCCAATGCGGGCCACCAGACATAACTCCAACTAGCGTTTTCATTTTAACTATCCCTGAGTGTCCTTGTGTAGCATTTCCAGAATGTCCTCTCTTAGAGTTTTTGGGATAAATACTCTATCTCCCCACAACAAATAGTCCTGATAGTTCAGTTTGTTGTGTTTTAAATGGCTTGAGTTCATCGTCTACCCCAGTCTCTGGCCACCCCTTCCATACCCAATTCAAAATCTGTGCCAAAGTCTTTTGCTTTTGCTCTCGCGATGTCTGCAGCTGTGATCAGTGTGTTCACGAGAGTCTCTATTAGCAGCATGGTTGTAGCTGGTGCTGGGTCTTCCACCAGTTCTGGCAGCGGGCATCTGCTGAGGGCATCTGCGTGATCGATCATCTTCCCATGTCTGTAGAGCAGCTGGTAGTTGTATGTGGTGAGGAATTCTGTCCATCTCAGCATTTGTGAAGATAATTCATGGGGTGTTGGTCGATCTCCCGTGATGATCCCCAGGAGCGGTTTATGGTCTGTTATCAGCTCGAACTTCTTTCCGTAGAGATATTCGTGGAATCTTTTGTTTCAAGCAACCGTAGCCAGTGCCTCTTTGTCAAGCTGACTGTAATTTCTTTCTGGTTTGGATAGAGTCCAGGATTAGAAAGCAATGGGGGCTTCTCTTCTGCTCAGCATGCAGTGGTTTAGGATTGCCCCTATTCCAAACGGCGGCACATCGCAAGTTAGTCTTACTGGTAACGCTTCGCTATACTAGAATGCTGTCTGATGTTAGGATTTATTTTTTATTTGTTTGAATGCATTCACTTCTTTGTGTCCCCAAGACCAGGCTGGTGTAACGGCTCAGGAATCGTGGCTTCCTGTGGCAGGAAAATGTTGTAGAAATTTAATAACCCCAGAATGCCCGGAGTTCTGTTTTATTGGTTGGGGTTGGGGCTTCTCGAATTGCTTTCAGTTTGCCAATGGTGGGTCGTATTCTGGAACTGTCAATTAGGTATCCCAGAAATTCAACTTTTTCCACCGCTAGTTGGCATTTATCTTTTTTTACTTTTAACCCCACTTCTTGGAATTGGGTTAATACTGCCCTTAGTTGTTGTAGTAGTTGTTCCTGACTAATAGCTGAAATTAGGACATTGTCAAAATAGGGGATGACTCCTTCAATTCCCTGTAAGAGGTGCTCCATGAGGCTTTGGAACAACCCCGGGGCCACACTTACTCCAAACTGCAACCGCCTGCATTTGAATGCTCCCCTATGCGTGACTATAGTTTGGGCCCCTGTTGTGGCATCATCAATGGGCAGCTGTTGGTATGCCTGGGCCAGGTCAAGCTTTGTGAACTCTTTTCCCTGACCCAGGGAATGCAACAGGTGTTGCACAACTGTCATAGGATATGTGCTCTGCTGTAAGGCTTTATTCAGTGTACTTTTATAGTCACCGCACAAACACACTGACCCATCTGGCTTCACGGGGGTTACTATCAGTGTCTCCCACTTGGCATGGTCCGTTGGCTCTAAGACCCCTTGGGCAACGAGTTTATCCAGTTGCTCATCAATTCTGGCCATAGAGCAAATGGGATCCTCCTTGGTTTTATCTGAACAGGGGCAACTTCGGGATCTAGGTTAAAGGAGATGGGGGTCCCTTTGTACTTGCCTAGTTTCCCATTGAAAACATCTGCAAAGTCCCTTAGTAGTTCCTCTTCCCAGTTGTTGTCTTCAACTTGGTTGATTCCCATCACTGCCAAGCCCAGAGGTTCAAACCATTCTAGCCCCAGTAGGCTAAGTCTGTCCTGGTCTACTATGGTTAGGGGTAGCTGTCCTTTGAAATCTTTGAAAGCTACATTGAAATAACTGATTCCCATTACTGGAATTCAGTTTCCTTGGTAGTTCTTTAGCATCAGTTTCTGCGGCTTGAGTGTGCGGGCTGTGATTCTGGGTACTAGTTGTTTGATGGTTATCCAGGAGACCATTGAAAGGTAGGATCCTGAGTAGACCTCCATCTTGGAGGTCAACTCAGGATTCTATCTGAATTGACCTCCAGGAAACGGTCACCGCCATCTTCTTTGGAAACGGTCCCCACCATCTTCTTTGCTTTTCCAGTGCTCAAGTGGCCAACTATTATGGTCTGGTGTGTCTCCCCTCTCTGAACCATTATCCTCATTTTGGCAGTTTCTTCTGAACGGTTGTCTCCTGCTGCTTATTTGGAAATTCTTTGAATGTTGTGGAGAGCTGGATTGACTGGATCTGTGGGAAACTGGTTGGGATGCTGTGCAGGCTCTTTTGATGTGTCCTTTTCAGTCGCAGCGCTAGCAGATGGCATCTTGGAATCTGCACTCAGTCCTGGGATGGTTTCCCTCACATTTAGCACACCAGAAGTCCTTTTTTCCTTTTTCTTGGGGTCTCCCTTTCTGTTCCGAATGGAGATGATGTACTTCATCCTCGTCTCTATCCTCGGATTCGGTCTCAGCGTCCTCATAGTGGACGGTGGTGTCTTCATTTGCTTGCGTTAGTTTATTCATTTTTTTCATCGTGGCTACGGACTTTTGTGATGCTTTGGTCGCCGTCGCTTCTTCCATGGCTTCTTGGAAAGTTATTCTTGGTTTCACAAGCAATTGGCTTTGTAGGGTAAGGTCTTGCAGTCCCAATACCAACCGGCCTCTCATCGCTTCATCCAGGTTGGAGAAACTGGCAGGTGGTGGCTATTTTGCACACCGACAAACTCACTGATGGATTTTCCTTCCCATTGGTCTTTCCAGTAGAATTTGTGTCATCTCACAAGGGATGATACTTGGGGAGTGTAGTGTGCCCTCAGGATTCTTTGTAGTGCTGGCCAGGTCATTGTTCTCAATTCCGCTGGAGAAGCTAGGGCTTTTGCCATTTTAAAACCGGCAGCTCCGCATTGTGTGAGGAATAGTGCTCTTTTCCTTTGTTCGGAAGGGCTCAAGAGATTGTTGGCTTCCAGGAGCATGTGGAAATGTTCCATGTAGGAATCCCAGTCTTCTCCCACTGGGTTGAATGGTGTGGGTGGAATTATCGAAGATATCTTGCGCTGGCCAGTTGTTGAGTTCGATGGCCATCGATTGCCACGTGGAGTGTCTGTTCAGCCTAGTGCCTTTTGTTCTTCTGAAGATCCCACCTTCATTGTCATTGTTGAATAGTGGGTTCAGACAAAGGACACAGGACACGTCCGGCAAAGTCAACAGGTTTATTCAGCTCCAGTAATAGCAATGGCGATGCGAGCCGCGGCAGCTCTTTTTAAATGGGAGCTGTTCGCGGCTTCAGCCACTGACACATGCTTAATTTTCCTGCTCTAGCTACGGGCTCCTGATTTGTTCCTGCACCTGTCTATTCAATATCTAACATCAATATTGCATGATCAACCCCCCCCCCAACAAGGCCCACAAGGTTCCTGTAGCTTCAACACCTTCTATCATTCTCTCTGTTAGTGAGAATTAAGTCCAATATGGTTGATTCCCTAGTTCCCTTCTCTACCTTTGGGAAACAAAGTTGTTTGCTAAGTTTGTCAGGATCATGTTTGATCTTCCACTTGGTGCAGAGTTTGTCTCCCACTTGAGACTTGGAGTAGTTAAAGTCCCCCATTACTATTGTGATTTGCTTCCTACATACCTTAGTTACCTGAGTAGGAAAAAGTTCATCTATTTTGTCTGTTTGGTTGGGTGGCCCATAGTATACATAGTACACATCTATGGCAATGTCATTTTCCCCCTTTTATATTTTTATATTTCCCCCCCCTTTTATAGCTATTCAACAGTCTGTCTCTTCGCTCTGATCAATAATACTACTCCTTATGTCTGAATATGGTTTTCCAGCATAAGATCTTTGACTTCTCTTCAAATCTCATAGAATAATAGAATTGGAAAGAGATGCTTTATCCTCAAGAATGTGTCATCTTACTTTTCTGTTTTCTATCTTGCTACATCCTTGCTGCTCCTCTTCGCTTTTCCAACTGCATCATCATTTTTCAAAGGCCTTTTGTTGTCCAGAAGTGGAAAATACTCAGAAAAATGGGAAACCTGGAGTAACTCAATGTTCTCATGAGAAACGTATACATAGGTGAGGAAACCACAGTGTCACTAGAATATGGCAAAACATTTGGCTCCAAGTTGACAAAGGAGTGCCACAAACCTGCATATTCTTCTCTTATTTATTCAACCAATATGCTGAATATATATTAAGAAAAGTAGGATTGGAAGAAGTTGAGAGCAGTTTTAAAACTGGAGGGAGAAACATCAATAACCTGTGCTATGCTGATGACACTACTCTGATAGCCAAAAATGAAAAAGAGTTGCAACCCTAGCAGTAAAATGAAAGAGCACAATTTTAAAAATTGGACTAAAGTTAAATATAAGGAAATCAAACTAATGACAGTAGGTAGATTAACAAGCCTTAGAACTGACAATGAGGATATCAAAATGGTAGATAGCTTCTGCCTTATAGGATTAACTTTCAACAGTAAAGAAATTAAAGTCGCTCTTCCTTTTGAACTTTGTAATACACCATACCCAGTGCTATGATTGACTTGGTTCATCTGCTCAGTCCCTACTTTCTATCTTCTTAAGGTCATCACTGCTCCTAAGCAGAGGGTGGAAAGTGCCCTGTAACAATCATAAATAAGAACTCATTCCCAGTTACAAATAGTGCTCATGTACAGTGATATTTTGATTAGAAGCATCTTTCAAGAAGGCATTTGTCTTGAGTAATGCAAATATTACGGTTCTTGAAAATATATGAAATGTCATGTTTATATCAGTATACCTGGTCCCTTTTAACTACTTCTCAGGTAACTTGAAAAAGGACATCTGGCACTATGAAACTTCCAATGGCAGAATATCATAGTTATTTTCATTGCTGTAATTTCCCTTTTTACAACCCTGTAATCTCTTAATTTAGGGTAGAATTGGGGCTTCTTTAATTACAATTTTCCCCCTCCCAACTCCCATATCATGAATAAAAAATTCAAATTATCAAAGGTATTTCTTGTTTGCTTCTGCTACCCAAATGAAATCCTGCTTTTGAAAAATATTATATTTGTATAACTATGTTAACAGTTTGATTTCTTTTAAAAATTTGTTTTTTTAATTGAGATAATGTCCTGTGATTTCCAAGTGATGCAAATTGGAATATTGTGCAGAACAAGAGAAAATTCATTTGCTAAGAATTTTAGTTTAGGGAGACTTTTTAAATAATTTGTTGGAGAAAAGTGCTAATTTATTAGCTCATGAGGCTTGATCAATGGTTGGATTAGTCATTAGGTTAAAAGGTCAGAGGTCTTGTCGAATGAGTTTTTTGAAGCACACTAATTATTCTGACCTAGCAGCACCTAAATCTGTTCCTTGTCATACATGTCCAATTAGTCTATCACATTTTACAAATCTTTAGCAAACTATGAAGTCTTTGTTTCGCAACCTACAAATTTATTAGGTATTTTCTCTACAGCTTTGTCAGATAAAAACAATTTGTACTGAACTTTCTTTCATCTGGCTTTCTAAAATATATGCTTGTTTTGTATTTAAATTTCTTAAGCATGTGTTGCTTCATTATTATTATTATTTTTGCTGAGAAAAATATACCATGATGGAGTCCTTATGTGCTTACCATTTTACCCTAAAGAAAATATGGAGTCAATTTCTTTGTTTTCTTCTTTTAAAACAAAACATACTGTGTGGATAGATCCACTGGTGGGATTCAAATAATTTAACAACCAGTTCTCTGCCCTAATGACCGGCTGGATGGGCGTGGCCATGGTGGCCATGGCCAGGGGGTGTGACAAGCAGCACTTGGCCTCCTACACCCCCCTGGGAGCGACAACGGTGTGGGGGAGGCTGTGCTGTACCCTGTGCCCCATTTTGGGCCTAGGAGGCCTCCCTGCAGTTACCTGGGAGCTAAAATGGGGCCTGTGGGAACTCCTGGAATGGGCAGGGTGGGGAGGGGCAGGGGCAGCCAGCAATTTAACTACCTGTTTGCCCAAACTGGCCTGAACCAGCTGAATCCCACCACTGGATAAATCTCTATAGGTATAGGGATAAACATAATTTTTGTAAGTTTGTAAATCAGTTGGGACCCAGAGAGTGTGATGTCCTTTTAGTTGAATCTGCATTATGTTTGTTAACAAATCTGTTCCATCAGTTGTTGTTCCATGGGAAAAATACAGGGTGTCTCATATTTATCTGTTTAACTCATATCTCATTATTCTTAGAGGTATTGTAAAATGTATGGATCATGTGAGATTCATAAATCAAAAATAAAAAAAACCTAATGCTTTCAAATAAATAAAATTCATGTAGTGTTGACAATGTCTACATATTGTGTCAAGGAGGAAAAGAGAAAAAGAGCTAAAATATTACTAGAGGTTGAAGCATTCTGTGTGCACACATGAGCACCCCTGAAAGCAGAAATCTAATCTCAGCATTGTTTAATGAATCAAGCTTTATTACAGAGAGGTTTATTTATTTCTAAGAAATGTATTTCAGACAAAGCCTAATACCTAATTAAGTCCATCCTACCAGGAGAAGAGTCAAGACATATGCATGCCTAGAAGGAAGGCGGAGGTAAATAACCTGGGATTATCTCTTAGATAAAGTTGGCAAAATGAATGACAAAGAGAAGACAGGGTATAGATACTTAACTGTTCATTTACAGCCCATTGATACATTAAAAATTCAACCATTACTGGATTGAGAGCAGGGGTGAAATGCTCCCAGTTCGGACCGGCTCGGACGAGTAGGTAGTGATGGTGGCGGGCAGTTCAGAGAACTGGTAGCAAAAATCCCTGCCCCCGTCCCCCATGCCCAGCTGAGCCAGGCAATCATCAGAGGCTTTTTTTCTTTTAAATACCTCTGACGATCCAAGCTCTGACGATCCCAGCTGAGTTGCCTGCCAATCAGGCAACTCAGCTAAGATCATCAGAGCCATTTAAAAGAAAAAGGTTTTTTCTTTTAAATGGCTCTGACGATCCAAGCTCTGACGATCCCAGCTGAGTTGCCTGCCAATCAGGCAACTCAGCTGGGATCATCAGAGCCATTTAAAAGAAAAAAAGTGTTTTCTTTTAAATGGCTCTGATGATCCAAGATCTGATGATCCCAACTGAGTTGCCTGATCAGCAGAGGGTTTTTTAAAAACCCTCTGACGATCAGACAACTCAGCTGGGATCATTAGAGCCTTTTGAAAGCATTTTTTACATGGTTTTACATGTAAAAAATGGTTTTAAAAGTAAAAAAAAAAAATGGCCACACCCACCCAGTCACATTAAGCCATGCCCCCAGAATTGGTAGTAACAAATTTTAGATTTCACCATTGATTGAGAGGCACTAAAGACTGGGTGCTATTGGACCCCATCCTCAACAAATATGTATCACCATTTGATGATCTTCAAAATGTTTGTAAGACTAGGCATATTTTGAAAATAAATCCCACTGGTTTGTTAAAAAATAAGATACACTTCAAGTTGTATTCATTTTTTTAGACTACATGAATAGTTCTATAATAGGTAGTACTAATACTGTATTTTTCAGAGTATAAGATGACCTTAGTTTTTGGGGAGGAAAATAAGAGCCTTGATAGTACAGTGGTTTAGTGCACCCTGTCATTAACACAGCTGCCTGCAATTTTTGCTGGTTCGAATCTCTCCAAGGCTCAAGGTCGACTCAGCCTTCCATCCTTTCTAAGGTAGGTGAAATGAGGATCCAGTTTGTGGGGGCAATAAGCTGACTTTGTATAAAATATACAAAAGAATGAAGGCTATTGCTTAACGCATTGTAAGCCGCCCTGAGTCTCCGGAGAAGGGCAGCATATAAATCAAATTAAAAAAAGAAGAAGAAGAAGAAAAGCTGATTGGTGAGTGGATCGGCCTCCCGGAATACCCCCAATCAGCTGTTTCCAGAGGTGAATTTTAGCAACAGGTTCGTTGGTTGTGAGCTCTGTGCCTTGCTTTTTTTTTTCTGCCTCTGAAACTTCTGAAACTCCATTTCAGAAAAAAACTTTTTTTTCTGCTTCTGAAAGCCTCCGAAAAAGAGCTTCAGAAAAAAAGGCTTTTTTTCTGAAGCTCTGTTTGGAGGCTTTTTTTCTGAAGCTTCTTTCAGAGGCTTTTCTTCTGAAGGACCAGGGGTGGGTTCTACTTACCTTTACCACCGGTTTGCAACGGGATGCGCAGATCGCTGATGATGACATCCGGGGCAGTGGGCGGGGCGTCTGGCTGGTTTTACTACTGGTTCTTGCGAACTGGTCCGAATCGGGGACAACCCACCACTGTGAAGAACTATCTGTACTCTGTTCAATCTCCTTTCTTTGGTATTGGTATGTAGATTAACCTCTTCCGATCTGTTGGTTATTGTGTCATTCTCCAGATTTGTTAACATAGTATGGTTAGAACCTTTACTGATTCTTCTTTTGTTGCTTGCCATATTATTTTAGATAAAAGCCTTTCAGAGGCTTTTTTTCTGAAGCTTCTTTCAGTGGCTTCTTTCAGCCTCTGAAATCTTCATTTACGAGGCTGGGCAGGGCTACGTTCAGAGTATAAAACACACCCAGATTTTCACCCCCTTTTTTGGGCGAAAAAGGTGTGTCTTATACTCCGAAAAATACGGTAGTTTATCATTCTTTTGATTTTTTTTAAAAAAATCATTATTTCTGCTTTATTTGCAATATCAGTTACATAGAGAGAAAACATTTGATAAAGTTGATTAAAGAACAGTAACAGAAGTGAAGAAAGTTACAGAAATATAATTATATTAATCATTTGATACAATATGAAACAATTGGAAAAATGTAATATGAACTTCAAACGTTAAAACAGTTACATTTAATATATATTTCTGACAGTTTGCTGATCTAGGAAGAGAATTTAAAAACAAATCTTCTCTGTTACTGCTAAACTTGGTACTCAGTGCTGTTCATTCATTAATATA
Source organism: Arizona elegans (assembly GCA_022577455.1). Taxonomy (NCBI): domain Eukaryota; kingdom Metazoa; phylum Chordata; class Lepidosauria; order Squamata; family Colubridae; genus Arizona; species Arizona elegans. The sequence goes on from JAKOOJ010000006.1 coordinate 33,246,576, forward strand.
TACAAATTATGTTGTTTTCTGGACTGATGGTTGCTGTAGCAACACAAAATACCAGGTGTGCAATTGGCTTATGGGACTGGTATGAACAGACTATGGATCAGTAGTTTAGCTGGTGCTTACAAGCTGAAGATACCACATTCAATCCCTGAATAAAAAAATGCCTGAAAACCTGAAAAGATGCTACCAATCAGAAGAAATCAAAGTAGTAGATGGGGTAGGATTACAACTAGTTGCAAAGCTTGCTCTCCTAAAACTAATTTAGATGTGACAATAGCAATTACATGTGATGAAACACAATTCTATCATCTTTATTTGAGTATATATATGTGTGTGTTTGTGCATGTAAGATTGTGTATTTGAGAGAATAAGAGTGCTATAACTGCATAGCTAAAGTCAGGAAAATCCTGCAGATGAAAAATCCCACCTCTCATTTAGACCATATTAGACTAAGTAAATGAAAATTTTGCCACAGCTGACATTTCTATTTCATTTTAGGAAAATAATTTGATCTTTTCTAAAGTAATCTGGAATGTTCATATAAAACCAGGAGTGGGGAAATATGGACCCTTTATGACCTGTGGGCTTCAACTCCCAGAATTCCTGAACCAGCATGGCTGGAGTTGAAGTCCACAGGTCATAAAGGGGGCCATAGTTTCCACCCCTGAATTAATACTAACATAGCTTACCTTGTTAGGTGAGAGTTCATGAGGGGTTCAACAAGTTGCTTTTCTTTCACCATTTTCAATCTACCCATTGACATCACTCAGGCATAGATCTAAGATTCATTAGAAAGCAGGTTATTATAAATCCTGAGGTATACAGATACAGATATCCTGCTATAAATATATTGTGTCATTGTTATGGATATAAAAGCTTATTATTTTCATTTGGTAGTAGATCATCCAGTTGCTACATTATCCTTGCCTCTGTTTCTTCTTCACATTTTTAAACCAACATGAAGAAGAAAGAGAGGCAAGAATAAGGCTGCTCCTGAAAAAGAAATGAAGCCATGAGCTGATACAAAGCAAAAAAAGCCTAGTTGAGGTTCAGCCTTTGGTGGGGGTAGAGGAAGAGATTTTTAATTCAGGATTCCTGCTTTCCAAGAATATTGGCATCTTATTTTTTAATTATTTTTAAAGAACTACATAAATAGATATCTGCATATACATCTCATAACTTTCAGTTTGTACCCATGTTCCCCCAATCTTCAAATTACAAGATTACTCTTACTCCAGAGGTTGCTATTTAATATATACATATAAATAATAACCATAGTTTTTCAATCAATCAGAATAGAGCTGGAGGAGACCTTCAAGGTCTTCTAGTCCAACCCTCTGCTCAAGCAGGAGGCCCTATATCATTTCAGACAAGTGACTGTCCAGTCTCTTCTTAAAAACCTCCAGTGAGGAAGCGTCCACAACTTCTGAAGGCAAGCTGTTCCACTAGTTAATTGTCCTCACAGTTACAACAGCACTGAAAAAAGTGACTTAAGAACATTTTTCATAGTTATGACGGTTGGAGCATCCTTGTAGTTCATATGATCAAAATTAAGATGCTTGGCAACTGACTCATATATATGACAGTTGCAGTGTCCCAGGGTCATGTGATTCCCTTCTGCGATCTTCTGTCATGCAAAGCCAATGGGGAAGCCAGATTCTCTTAACAACTGTGGCAAGAAAAGTCATAAAATGGGGCAAAACTCATTTAACAAATATCTTAGCAACAGAAATTTTGGCCTCAGTTGTGGTCGTAAGTCGAGGACTATCTGTATTTTAAATATTTTTAAATTATTTTCATTGTATGTCTTCTAAAAACATCTCTAGCCGAGTTGCTTCATGATTTTCTTTACTAAAATTCTGGAATAATCAAAGTGAGCAATTTCAAGCCACAGATAAGCCTTTCATATGCTATTGGCTCCAGTAGGATTGATTAACTTTCCATTGACATTCATTTTAAAAATATTGCTTTTGAATATTGCTTTTTCTTATCAAAGAATGGTCATCTAGAACAAACATAAATCAGTCTGTGGTTTGACATTGACCAAGATGTGCTTGACACAGACTTGTTCCAACATCATAGATTCATTTTGACATACATTAGCTACCCTGAATTCTGTAGCAATGCATTTTTATATAGTGCATGGCAAATTCTGTTATGACATACTGTTTGCCTAGTGAACTGATTTAACAGCACCAGGTGTTTGTGGTCACATTGCTTGAAAACTACATTTTGAAGCACTGTATGTCATTGATTAACAACTGTGAGCATAATAGCTATGTAGTGTTTTATCAAGAAGGATAATAGATTCCAGCCTCAAATGATGAAAGTAGTTATCATAACCATTAGATACATAGATCTACCAAAAATATGACAATAGCATTATGAACAAAATAGAGAAATAGGCTTCTTTCGGTTTGGTCTCAAAACATCAACATCTTTGATAAACAGTTGTGAGCATGATAGCCATGTAGAGTTTTATCAGTTTGTGAAGAAAAAAATAAATTCTAACCTCTGATGAAAATATTTATCATAGCCATTCAATACACAGATCTACCAAAAATATGACAGTAGCATTAAGAGCAAAAATGACAAATAGACTTCTTTCTGTTTGGTCTCAGGCTATCACCTGTAGTTCTTATTAATTAATTAATTCAGAAATTAATTCTGAACACCAAAAATAATCTTTTTCTGTACCAAATTTGTGAGTGGAAAACTTGGATAGTGGATTTCCCTTTTGGCAGTAACTGTACTGTTGAAATATTAAAAAGCCCCAGGTCTTCCACTGGAATTTAATTGAAGTGTGGAAGACCAGGAAACTACAGTTTGCTGGACAATATTACATCCAACCTTTGGCTATGTCATAATGACATAAGTGCAATTCAACCATGATAATTTACCTGAAATTCCTTGTATTTCCCAAAGCAAATCTTTTTGCATCGATCTGAATTGATAGATAAATACTGGAAATTTTTGTTGAAAAGAACAAATTGCTTCATTTGTCAATGAAGCTTACCTTTTTCACAAAATGTCCAGGTGAAGTTTTGATTAACTGGTGTCATAACTGGAACCAATTCCCTAAGAAAGCTTCCCTTTTACTTATCTAATTAGCAAAATTAAGTAATTTTACATCATTGAAGAAACAACAATTATTATGCAATCTGTGGTACTGTAATTTAAAGAAACATGGAAGGAAACTGGGTGAGAAACAAAAAGGTAAGCATTAGCTGGCATATGTTGATGTTAAACGCAGCTCCAAAATATGCACACTTAGCAATATGTAATATCAGCTATGGGAAATCAAAGACAAGAATAAACATTTATTTCTGTAGTTTGGAAATAGACACCATCTAAATTATTATATGCAGATGAAAAAAATGTGGCACTGACAAGGTAGATTCTTTCCTTTCAATTAAGATTGATTATGGCAAAGAAAAGGAATAACTCTCCCTGTTTATACTTGCAGCTCAAGAGTTTCCTGTGATTTTTATTTAATTGTAGAATCCCATCTTCATCTCTAGTTTGATTTCTGCAGAGTTTCCATAGGAGATTTAGTGTCTTTATAAATGAACAACTATTCATTCATGTTCAGCAAAAGAGATATTACAATTCAATATACTGTAAATTCAGTGCCTAGGGTGGAGAAATGAAGCAGAAGGTGCAATCCTGCTTTAGTATTTAAGGAACCATCTCCCCCTGTAAGTTGTATACATTTTGCAAAGAAAGCACTACTCAATATGATTCTGTCCTAGGAAAAAATCATCTGATTTGATCAATAACAGAACTCTTTCTCTTGTTTTTAGGTATAAAGCCATAGTGAGACCAATGGACATCCAAGCTTCACATGCCCTGCTGAAGATTTGTTTGAAAGCTGCTACAATTTGGATTTTCTCCATGCTGCTGGCCATTCCAGAGGTTGTGTTTTCAGACTTGCGTCGTTTCTATGACAAGGGCACTAATAAAACATTTATTAGTTGCACACCTTACCCACTTACCAATGAACTGCATCCAAAAATTCAATCCATGGCTTCCTTTCTCATCTTTTACGTAATCCCCCTGTCTGTTATTTCAGTATATTATTATTTCATTGCAAAAAATCTGATCCGGAGTGCTTACAATCTACCAATGGAAGGAACTATTCAGGTTAGAAAGCAGGTATGTTATGTTTGGTTTACAAGGACATATACATACATAAAGGTAAAGGTAAAGGTTTCCCTCGCACATAAGTTCTAGTTGTTCCCGACTCTAGGGAGCGGTGCTTATCTCCATTTCTAAGCCGAAGAGCCAGCGCTGCCTGATGACAATTCCGTGGTCATGTGGTTGGCATGACTAAACGCCGAAGGCACACGGAACGCTGTTACCTTCCCACCAAGGTGATCCCTATTTTTCTACTTGCATTTTTACATGCTTTTGAACTGCTAGGGTGGCAGAAGCTGGAGTGTACTGACTAGGTAAAATGCCACCACACAAGAACCTCTAAACATAGATGGAAAAAATACTTAATAATATTATGATTTGGTAATGCCTAGTTTGTATCAGGGTAAAACAAAGACTGCCATCACTAAATGTGCTGAACTATACTTACCCTGCCCCTTGCAGTAAAGCTTGTATACTGTATAATAGCAGCCAATAAGTGACTGATATAAGGGTCAAAATCTGGTCTTGTAGCTGTTGCCGTAATTCGACTCGGACTCAATAAAGAATTCAGAATTATAGTATTCAAACAAAGTATTGTTTATTTACAGCAGGCATTCTATATTCACTGAGTGATTGCAGATGGAAGCGAGGAGGAGGAGTGTGTATCCCCTTTTATATCAATGAGGCGGGATTAGGGAGTAGGAGTTGTTACAGATGAATACATTAGGGAAGGAAGAATAAATTAACCCTTGATACTCTATGAGCATACATTTCCCCCATTCAAGAATAAGGCATTTACCCATGACAAATCCCCCTCTAAATGCCGATTCGACATACAACAGTAATTACATTCAGATTCAGAACAATATAAAACTTGTAATTTTGAAGTTAAATATTTATGTTGTTTAGATTGTAACGGCTTAGTCAATATATCAGCTATTTGTTCTGTGGTTCGCAATGAATAGCCCTAATGAATCCATTTTGAGATAATTGCCTTACATGCTTGTATTTGATATCTATATGTCTAGATCTCTGACCAATAGCATCTGCTCTAGATATCTCTATTGCAGCTTTGTTATCTTCATGTATAACAAATGGTAATGAAGGACTCTTCCAAACATCTGATAATAGATCATTGAACCATACGAGGTTATTAGAAGCTTTTGACAAGCAAATATACTCTGCCTCAGTCGTTGATGTAGCTACTAGATCTTGTTTTCCAGTATACCAGTAGACTGGACAATTGTTAAGAAAGAATATATAGCCGGAAGTACTCTTCCTGCTTTTAGTGTCGCCTGCCCAGTCTGCATCAGTGAGAGAGTAGGCTCTTTAACATTGTTGGGTTCTAACAGTAAGCAAAAGTCTAGGCTGTGTTTCAAATACCTTAGCACTCGTTTAATGGCTTCCCAATGATAAATTAAAGGTTTACTGACATATCTGGATAATAAATTAAGGGGTAGAGCAATATCGGGTCTGGTCCAATTAGAAATATATAAAAGGGAACCGATAACTGATCTGTAAAGTGTATTATCATTAAACTCAGGAGATGATTCATTCATATTTTTTAGAAAATCAGCTTGCATTGGGGTATCACAAGGCTTTGCATCATTCATATTGCATTTGTTCAAGAGTTCAATAATCTTATCCTTCTGAGACAATCTAAATCCTTTTTTAGTTTTACTAATTTGAACTCCAAGATATTTATTTACTTTCCCTAATGATTTTAATGAAAAATGTTCTCCTAATTTTGTTACAAATGTATCTCTCTTATCTTTATGTTTGCCAATATACAAAATGTCATCCACATAAATTAACACAAATTCTAGTGAATCACCATCTCTCCTAACAAAATTGTCTGCAGTTGTGGCGTTGAAGTTCATAGTTTTGAGTACGTTGACCAAACATTCATACCAATGTTTGCAGGATTGATTTAATCCATACAAACTTTTGTTTAGTAACCAAGTTTCGTTTCTATTTGTGTTTTGGCTATGAGGACCTGTTACATATATTTCCTTATCGAGTTTTGCATGTAGGTATGCAGTTTGTATGTCATATTGAAAGACTTCAAGATTAAGGGCTGATGCTATTACTAAAGCTGTCTTAACACTTTCAGTCCTTACAGTGGGAGAATATGTGTCAGTATAATCCTCAGGATACTTTTGAGCGTAGATCTGTGCAACTAGTCTTGCTTTATATAACGTGTTGCCCTCTTCTAGATTTTTAATTTTGAATATCCACCTAGTGCCAATAATTGTTTTGTCTTTTGGAGCTGGTGTTGGGGTGAATACTTTTAGTTCTCGCAAACTGTCCATTTCTTTGGCCATGGCTAATTCCCATTTCTTTCTTTCTTCTGTGGGGAGTTTTAATACTTCCTCATATGTATTGGGTGTTGATGTATCATTATTTATATGCATTATGTAATCCTTATATCTATTTGGTACTTGGTTCCTGTTACATCTAACTGTTCTTTCTGGTCTGCTATCGTTATCGTGTAAATATCTTGCTTCTTTTTGTGTTAATGAATCTGTTTTGATTTTGGGACAATTTCCCATCCATGTTTTGTTGTTGCCCTTTTGTGTACTGTAGTTATGTTCTTTTCTTTCTGTCTTACCTTGAGTTTTAATGTCTGGTCTTGTTGTTGGAAGTATCTCATTAAGATGTATCTTAGACCAATTGGCCTGTTCGTGAAATACAGCTGTCCTAGAAATTATGAATTTGTTATTATTGTCAATAAATCTGTATCCCTTTGTGCCTGTTTCATAGCCCATGAACCTGAGCCTTCTAGATACATTATCTCCCTTACGTCTCAATTGTTTTGGTATATGTACATCCGCTGTAACTCCAAATACATGCATGTGGGCTATCTTGGGTTTTTTACTATACATCAATTCATATGGTGTTTTATTTATGACACTAGACCAAAGTCTGTCTAGAGTATAATTGGAATATAATAGTGCTTCTGACCAGAAATGTTTGCCTAAACCAGCATCTTCTAATGTACATCTAATCATGGTTTGTAGTGTCGAGTTTTTTCATTCTACTACTCCATTTTGAAATGCAGAGAAAGGACTAGAGGTGAAGTGTAGCATCCCTTTGGCTTTTAGCCATTGGGAGAATTCCTTGGACATGAATTCAGATTCCCTGTCTGTCATGATCTGCTTTATTTTTACATTGTGTTGTGTTTCTACACGTTTATAAAATTCTTTAAACTTTTGAAATGTTTCATCTTTGTGTTTTAAAGTGTAGACAAAGCCATAACGACTATAGTCGTCTACAATAGTAAGAAAGTATCGTTTTTTGTATGTAATTGATGGAGTTAATGGACCAACTAGATCCATATGTACTAGGTTAAAAATATGATTTGATGATCTTGTTGCCTTTTTTGGTCTGGGTTTGGTTCTGAGTTTTGAGGACTTACATACTGAACATTCCAAGTAATTTTTACAATCTTTTATTTTAACACCTTCAGCATGTTCAATCATTTTTTGTATTACAGGAAAACTAGCATGTCCTAATTTTCTATGTAATATATGTGCACATTCATCATGAATTGGTTTTCCAATTATTGGTCTTTTGTTATTATGTGTATCGTTAACAGATGTGGTTTCATTGTTATGTTTTGTTTCGTGTTCCTCATTGTCACTGTCACTGTTATTTTCATTTTCTATGCTAGTGTCATTTTCCATGTTTGAATCAATGTTGTGTAGCCATCTTTCCTCTGTGATTAAATATGGTAAATCTCCTTTGGTAATCACATTACCTAAGTTTGTTTTGTTTTTCTCTAGAGTTACTTTTCCCTTTGAGAATATTATATTTATGTTAGAGTCCCTGCTTAACTTTATTGCACTAAGAATGTTATGAGGTATTTCGGATATTAATAAAACCCCCTCTATTTTCCCTAGACCGGGTAAATCTACATTTCCTCTTCCAATGACTTGGACTTCCTCTTTATTAGCTACTTTAATTACAAATTTATCTTCTATGAAGGAAGATAATATTTTCTTATCATGTGTTGTGTGATTTGTTGCCCCGGAATCAATGAGCCAGGCATTATCCTTTGAGTCTTGATTTTTGGTCATAGTGTACTTATCTAATCCATTTAATGATCCAGACTTTCTATCTCTTGAGTTATCTCTGCCCCCTCTACGTTCTCTAAAGTTTGGTGAGTTTCTATATCTGTATCTGTCAATAGATGATTGTCTGTTATGGTATCTGTTTCTAGTGTCATGGTTTTGTCTTTCTCTAAGAGGTTTTGGACAATCTCTTCTATAATGTTCTTTGGATCCACAATTATAACATTCAATTGGTTCTTGATACCTGTCTTGAAATACTACCCTTTTGGTCTGTCTGTGTTCTTTGTATGCGCTCTAGCGGCTTCTTCTCAAATTATCTTCAGCTATTAATCTATTTGATAAACTCTCTATAGATAGATATCCTAAATTAATTGTGTCCAAATGTGATATGTAATTATCCCATGATGAGTCTAATGAATTAATGATAACGCTTTTCATTGTCTCATCAGATATTATTTCTCCCCTTAAATGAAGTTCTACTCTAGTTGTGTTTAGTGATAGTAAATGTTCACTTACAGTAGTTCCAGGTTTTATCCTGGCTGAGAAGAAATTTTTAGACATTCTTGTTGTGGTTGCCACACTTTCACTATGAAACAATTTAAACATACAATGAATTATTTCTGAGACAGTTAGATTATGCTTAATACTATGATAGATAGCAGGTGATATACTAGATATTAGTAAATAGAATGCTCTGTGGTGTAGGCAGTCCAATTTTAGGGTCCATGGTTTTTTGGGAGGGTTAATTATGAAAAACAATAAATTCTCTTTTAAGAAAACAACCTGGAGTTGTTGACTCCATTCCTGTAAATTAGTATTTTTTTTTTTAGTATAGTTTATTGAATAGCCCGAAGGCCTTTTCAAACAAAACAGAAAAGAAAAAGGGAAAAAGATAAAACAGTTACAAAAATAGCAATCTAAAAATATATGATGGATGACATTAAAATTTTACAATATCAAATTTCAATAGTTAAGTTGCCAAGACTAGATAACCCAAATAGGATAGCTCCTCTCTAACTGAGCTCATCTTCCTTACAATCGATAATTTTTTTTTTGATATAACTGGCTCGTATTGCCGTCATTCTTTTAAGGTATCAAGTGATCGCTCTTACCAGGGGAGGAGAGTCAGCCCTCAACAGAAATGCTAATTTTTGGCTTATATTCCAGTGGGGAAATTTATTTATAATTGGGGACAGATATTGTTTTCTTACTTCTTGATAGAGACTACATTCGAATATTATATGTGCTGTGTCCTCCACGACGTTTACCCCACATATGCATATTCTTTTGTCATACGGGATTTTCCGATAGCGGCCGAATCTAACGTTGGTATCTAGAAGTTCGAATCTAAACTTAACAAATAACTGTCTCTCCACTGATGGCATTTCTAAATGTAAATACTTTTCCAGAGTAAAAGTTGTTTTAACTGCTGTCAGCAGTTTAAGGGAATGATTAGTTGAAAGGGTTGCCATGTCCATTTGCCCATGTATATCTTTAATCCGTTGTTTAACTTGGTTCAGTGTGTCACACAACGGGAACCCTATGCCATATCGGTTCAATATTTCTGACAGCCGGGTTAGCCAGGAATACCTTTGAGGATTTGAAATCTGCTGTTCCTCTAGACATATTTTAGGGAGTCTGCTGGCATCCATCTGGGTCATTTTTAGCCAGTAGGCTACCGCCCTAGTGATTGTATAGGTGTACAGTGAGAAATGTCCCAATTCAGCTCTGACGGCTGCAGTTGAAGTGGAATTGTTTACCCCAAGCATCCTCCTTAACAAATTATTTTGAGTTCTCTCTAATATGGGGGCCTCTGTAAGACCCCAAATTTCAGCACCATAGAGCATGATCGGAACAAGTTTAGCCTGAAAGACTTTACGAAGAGGTAAAATGGAGGTTGGTTGGATTCGTTTACTTAATTTGGATACAAGGCTTGCTCCTGCTCTGACCTTTTGAGAAAGGTATTGATGGTGCGGAGTCCAACATCCTGCACTGGAAAAAACAATTCTGAGATAAGTATATTGGGTAACTTGCTCAATTTTTGTGTCATTAATCTGCCAATTGTGCTTTTTATTCTTATTGCCAAAGACTAAAACTTTTGATTTAGCTACATTTATAGTCAAGTGGTTTGCAGTACAGTAACGTGTGAGCTTGTCAAGAAGTCTCCTCATTCCTATTTGGGTTCTAGAAAACAACACTAAGTCATCGGCATACATTAATACGTTAATAAATCTAGAGCCTATTTGGGGGCTGTGCATCAGAAGATCATCCAGCTGCACTGGGATATCATTTATATAAAGGTTAAAAAGAGTAGGGCCCAGCAGGCAGCCCTGCCTCACTCCTCTAGTTGTCGGTATGCTGTTTGTTGAGGCCCCATTTGCTGCATATCTGACTCTAATTGCCGTATTAGTATAGAGAATCCTGATCAACAAAATAAGTCTGGGGTCCATCCCCATAACTTGTAGTTTCCTCCACAAGTGGTTCCTATCTATAGAATCAAAAGCAGCAGTAAGGTGAATAAAGGCAGTATACAGCTTTTTCCCCTGGGTCTTGTATTTATTAATTAAGTGGGAAAGGACAAAACAATTGTCTATGGTAGACCTACCTGATCTAAAACCTGCCTGCTCATTTGCCAGAATTTCCTTATCCAAGCACCAGTCCTCTATTTTATTTAGGAGATGTTTCGTATATTATATTAAGAAGACTGATGGGTCGGTAGTTGGATGGGGCAGCTCTGTAATCTGGATGGTGATTATTCAAATATGGTTCAGCTCAGGAGAGCATACAAATCCCTACTGAAAAACAAGAAAAGTAGCTATAACACCAGGATGTGGAAAGAGGTAGAAATGGCAGCGAAATCCCAATTCCCTACGATCTTTTGGCATAAGATAGCCGGTATATTAAAACAACGTTCCCCATTTATGGACACTGATATATCAGCAGTAAAATGGGAGAAGCACTATCTTGCTTTATTTGATGGTAACAATACAACAAATGTCTTGCAATTGGATATCCTCCAGCAAGAATTAAGGAAATGTCTGGAATGGACACCAGTTACCCCTACCAAAGTTAAGCATATAATTCAATCCTTAAAGGCCAGGAAGGCCCCTGGAGAGGACTTGTTGCCTCCTGAACTCTTTAGGTCCAACATTGACTTTTGGGTACCGGTGCTGGTAGCACTGTTTACTTATATCGATAAAGTAGGGATAATCCCTGAAGGGTGGAGGTTAGCTATAGTTTTTCCAATTTTTAAGAAAGGTGACAGAGCTGTAAATTAATACTGTCTATTCTCAATTTTGGAAAATCATTAGGCAAGTTTCCAATGTTATTTGTTGCATTACTTACAACTGGAGGCTGTCCATGGTCTTGTAAATGCTTATAATTGCAGAATGGTGTAGGTATACTTGCAATTAGTCTGAATGGTTCTCTCTGTCCTTCATTGTCTCTATATTCATCTGCGTGTATTTGCGCATGCGCGTTGTTCATTTTGTTCCTGAAGCTGTCGGGAGAGGTTCTCGTCGCTGTAGCTCCCTCGTAGTGTTCTTCATCTGATGATTTGCTCTCTGGCTCGACTTTAGGCGTCCAGGTGATGATCGGGGCTTGCTTCTTTCCATCGTCGTCTTGGTTGAGGCTTCTGGCTCCCGGAAGCGTTTGTGGTGTGGGCGAGTACTTGCAAGGTTCTCTAGGTTCGGGCGTTGGTGTTCTTGCCGTTCGGGTTGAAGCGGATAGATGCCGAGACGTTTGCTTGCTTGCTTCTGCGTCTTTGCTTTTGGATTGTGCTGCTTGTCTTTTCTTCACTGTTTGATCGGCTGCCTTCGTCGTTTTCGTCGATATTTTTGATATTTTTAAATTCGGACCAAAAGTTGCAAAAAGTGTTTTCATAGCTGTTTCGATTTGCAGTTCGGTTGGTGCTTCTTCGGTGTCTGTATCAGATTCTTCTGAAGAATAGAATTTTTCTTTTTTATTTTTCATGCTGTGTAAAGCTTTTCGCGCCAGCCATTTTGAACTCTGCTTTCTGATTGGTTCTGATTCGGCCATTTTGCTGGTCTGTTGAAACCAAGATGGCTGCCATTCAAAATTTTGCGCGGGACCGTTAGTCTTTCTTTTAGTTACACTCTCATCTATAGGTAATTCGCTTACCATTTTGAGATCTTTAGATTCTGGTGCATTGGTATGATCTTCTCTCGCTGCTCCGCTATCTTTTATGATGTCTTGGAGGTTCGCGATGAGATTTTTGTCATCTTTTTGGCTTTTCAGCAGTCTTAGTATTTCTGATCTGAGAGTGTTGTTTTCTATCTCGCTCGCTTCTTGGTCGTCGGGTTCATCGATTACCTCTTCGTTGTCCGTAGTGGAGTTTTCAGATTCTCTTGTCATTATAGTTGTAGATTCATCGATCATTTCTTGATCTGTTTCCATTTCTTTGTTGTGTGCCCTGGTGTTGGGTTTTTCTCTTTTGTTTCTGGAGTTTGCTTTCTTTGGCATGTCTGTTTTTTATTGAGTCAGCCAACCATCCTCTGCTACCAAATTGTTGCCGTAATTCGAGGATCGGACTCAATAAAGAATTCAGAATTATAGTATTCAAACAAAGTATTGTTTATTTACAGCAGGCATGCTATATTCACTGAGTGATTGCAGATGGAAGTGAGGAGGAGGAGCGTGTATCCCCTTTTATATCAATGAGGCGGGATTAGGGAGTAGGAGTGGTTACAGATGAATACATTAGGGAAGGAAGAATAAATTAACCCTTGATACTCTATGAGCATACATTTCCCCCATTTAAGAATAAGGCATTTACCCATGACAGTAGCATATGAGATTTAATGCAGAAAACATGGCTGCTTCTCATGCTGAGTATCAAGTAGCAAATATAAACATGGAGCACTAATTTCAAAAGGTAGCCTGGGTCAGATTATGTAGGCCTCTGCCTACATAATTACATTACAATCTGGTCCTAAAATACAAAGGAGATAAAAGTCATATTCCTATAAAACATCAGTATTTGGATCAGACTTCAAATGGCTGTAATTAGGGATGCAGAGCATGAGTGATGTTTAGAATGACCAATTTCAAAAGAAAAGCAATTCTTTAAGAAAATAAATAAAGACTAACCCAAGAGAACTGGAAGTCAGAGTGATCATCCATGTATTTCTGTCTAGATAACTAAAACTAAACATAGGATTTCATCTTATCTTTGGCATTGTTGAGCTAATATCTCTTTTTTCTTTTCAGATGGAATCTCGGAAACGCCTCGCCAAGACAGTGCTAGTTTTTGTCTGTATCTTTGCTTTCTGTTGGCTCCCTAACCATATCATCTACTTATATCGGTCATACCATTATTCAGAAGTGGATACATCTGTCCTGCACTTTATCACTTCTCTTTGTGCTCGAATATTGGCATTTATTAACTCTTGCATAAACCCTTTTGCCTTGTACTTGCTCAGCAAAAGTTTTCGGAAACAATTTAATCACCAGTTATCTTGTTATAAAACCCGTCTTCTCATTCGATCCCAGAGTACAGCCAGAAGCACCACCCGGATGACATCTTTCAAGAGCACCAACCAGCAGTCCATGATCACCTTCAGTTTTATTAATGGCAACCACAACTGTCATGAAGAAAATGCACAGTATGCATGAAATTAATACTCACTGCCAGAGCTTACTAACTATTGCTGCCTATTTGTATGTAGTCAGCAACAAATGGGTCTGTGGCCAGACCATGAATTAGGCAGTGTGCAAGAAAAAATAATAATGCAGATTTAAAGGGCTGTCCATACCTGCATTTTGTTTTTATGATTTCATATTATAACATGCTGGTCCATTTTCATTCACATGGTGTCTGATCCTTTGTAGATGTGAAAGGACTGCAACACAAGCCAGGAATTCTGAGATTTGGAATCAAAAAATATTTGGTTAGATGTTAGATAAAGGGTGGTCTAGCATAGTTTCCCAATTTTGGCCCTTTGAAGATATGTGGACTTCAACTCCCAGAATTCCCCAGCCAGCATGACTGGCTGGGGAATTCTGGAGGCTGAAGTCCATACAACTTCAAGGGGCCAAGGTTGGGTTATCTGTGATGTACAAAAAACAAGCACAGGATTCAGTGCAAAGCCAGCTTTTTACTCCCTTCTGAACCTTTCTTCTTATCTTCCCCACTTCTAGTACACCATTGATATTTAAGTTCTCTTTTTTAAAGTGGAAGGTCACTTTAGGACCTTCCTAGGAGCTTCAGGACAAACTGAAGAACTCTAAAGGCCAAGGCAGAACAATGCCATGCACTTGCATTCAGTTAACAGATAAATGTGTACAGCATGAGATTGTTCTTCTCCCTTGGACTGATATTTTAGATTTTTACAGTCTCTCAGTTTCTATTGATAAAATAATAGAATCTCCATTTGTCCATATTCAAGCTTAAGAACATACATTCCTGGTTCTTTGCTTTCTGTATTAAAGAAAAGTAAGCCAGTTTGCTAAAGGAAAAGCATCATTTCTTCAGTGCAAAGCCAGCTTTTTACTCCCTTCTTCAAAAGAAACATGTTGAAACATGTTTAGAGTCATGTAACTAAATGGAAGAGCATGATGCTGCTGCTGCTGCTGCTGCTGATGATGATGATGTCTTCAGTTCAATTCACAGTCTGGGACTGATAAAAACAGTTCAAGTCCTAACCATGTACCTAAGAGCTGTTAAGGTAACATCTGAGTATATAGGCAATTCTGAGTAGGGTGGTTTTTATGCAAAGTCAAAATATTCAGGTCTAATAAGTTCAAAATTCCTATGTATCTAGGCAACCCTGTGGGTATTGCTCTAAGGACTCCTATTATTATTGGTACAACCATTGATTTCTTCCTCCACAATCACTCAACTTCAATTTGCAAATCACAATAACTCATTGTTTCTCTTTAATTTGTGCATTATTGGTATTGTAATATCAATGAACCAGACTTTTTTTCTTTTCCACAATAGTGATGTCAGGTATGTTGTGGGCCATATGTCTGTCTGTTTGGATCCAAAAGTTCCACAGGATCTTGACCTGTTCATTTTCAAGAACTTTATCAACTTGGGTGTTCACACTGATTTTTCAGGCAGTATTAATCCATGGTGCTTTTTAAAAGGTGTAAAGAGAATTAAGCTTACTGGGGTTTGTCTCACTAATTTGCCCCCATCTGAATGCAAAAATATAGTGTATATAATTTGAATGTGAAAAGTGGTGCCATTTCAATAAATGTAAGCTTCATTATATTTACAGGTGTATGCATTTTACATATGTGGGGTAGAGTGTGGGGAGAGTAAAGCACTCAAATGTCATAAAGTTTTTATAAGAATGTTTTTAGCCCATGTATCAATGTTGTCAAGATAAGTCATATTGTGCTCTATACATGTTTTGTTATGGTGAACAAATGTAAAAGGAATCTCCACATTTTCCTTACATTTTCAAAGATAGACTATAGTAATGATGTAAGTGATCAATGCTAAAATCTCAACCATTTTTCTTCTTCTGCCACATTATACTTCCAGATGATATAAGTAATACAGTTTAAATGTTTTGATATTAATAGACGCAAAACAAATAGAAATTCCAGATTTTGCAATGGTGAAAACATTTTTAACATCTGGCATGTATTATAATCAAAAAGGATGAAACATGATGGAAAATAGCTGGCTTAAAGCTTGTCTTATTCTCAGTTTGATTCCCATGGGGAGATCAGCCATGGGAAAAGCACTGACAAGACTTCCAAAAATAGTTACCATATTATAATTTTGAGTGTAACAGGAAAAAAAATCATAAATATGGAATGACAGAACAATTATACTAAATGTAAATTAAAATTAATTTAAATATAAATAAAATAAAATTTAGCTTTTGTCCTAGCATCATCCCTATTTTTTGGAATGCTGTCTCCCTCTACATTCTGGTTTCTGATTAGGTGGATTACTAAAACATTAAAACAAGTAAATATTTGGCTTTTATTTTATTTTATTACTTCTATCCTGCTTTATTATTTTTACAAATAACTCAAGATGGCGAACATGCCTAGTACCTTTCTCCAATTTTCCCCACAACAACAACCTTGTGAGCTGGGTTGGGCTGAGAGAGAGTACCCTAGAGTCACTGAGTTGGCTTTCATGGCTAAGAGGGGCATGAACTCATGGTCTTCTAGCTTGGTGTCTTATCCACTAGATCAAACTAACTCTTACAAAAGCTATAACAAAGCAATACCTAAATGCTAAAGAATGGTTGCTTGGTATTTTTTTCAAATCAAATTATAAGCACATTGTATAAACAAACTGGTCCTCCAGATGTTATGGAACCACAACATATAGCACATCTCACAGTAAATCATACTTCCTAAAGGAATTTTGGGAATTGAAGGTCAACAATATCAGAATCTCACAGATTCATGGAAGAAAGCAGTAAAAACTGCTTCAGTAATCATGGATCATGAAGATATCAACACTGAGCTTGACTTTTATCAATATTCATTAAGTTACATTAAATTTCTACTTAGATCTCATGTTATTTATTAAAGCAATAAGTAGCAGACATAGATGCTATAGAACAAACCAAACTTATGGCTGAAGCCTATGTAACATATAGCTACTGCAGATAATTATTCTAAAACAAATTTAATAAGAATAGAAAAAATCATAGTTACCAAGATCAAGGCTTTAATAGCTATTTTTTTAAAAAACAAAGACTTCCTTTGCTGCATCAGTGTAGAATAAAATGAGCCAAACTGAAACATATACTCATGTAGCCAAATCATCAAATATTGTAATATCTGGAATGATCTTCCGTTACAATTTTGCAGCATCTTATCAGAAGGTAAGTACCTTTCCTTCCAAATTGCTCACTCGTAAAATAAATGCAGCCATAAAGCTCCATGTGAATTGTCATTTCAAAAGGTCAGGGAACTTGCAATCAGCTATTTAGGACTAGAGACAGGAAGTATGCTCCATATAATCTTAGGAGACTAGACAAATCTAAATTTGTAAACTACCAAGACAGGAGATTACCATCATCTGTTCTATATGCACTGTTCTGAATTCTTTTGAAGACAGAATTGAAAGAAACACATATATCCCTTTTTAGAGAATGGTCTTTTATTCAAATGGTCTTTTATTCAAAGCCAGAGAAAATTCCATGTTGAAAGAGTTCAGCACATTTAGTCTTTTCTAATGCCATATACTACAGATTACAGATTAACAGAGTTGGAAGGGACCTTGTAGGTCATCTAGACCAACCCCCTGCCCAAGCAGGAGATCCTACAGCATTTCTAACAAATGGCAGTCCAGTCTTTTCTTGAAAACTGCCAGTGATGAAGCTCCCAGAACTTCTGAAACCAAGCTGTTCCATTGGTTGATTGTTCTCACTGTCAGAAACTTTCTCCTTATTTCTAGTTTCAATCTCTCCTTGATCAGTTTCTATCCATTATTCCTTGTCTGGCCTTCAGGTGCCTTGGAAAATAGCTTGACCCCTTCCTCTCTGTGGCAGTCCCTCAAATATTGTAACACTGCTATCATGTCTCCCCGGTCCTTCTCTTCACTAGACTAGCCATGCCCAGTTCCTGTAACCGTTCTTCATATGTTTTAGTCTCCAGCCCCATAATCATCCTGGTTGCTCTTCTCTGCACTTTTCTAAAGTCTTTTTTATAGTGTGGTGACCAAAACTGGATGCAGTATTCTAGGTGTAGTCTTACTAAGGCTTTATAGAGTGGTATTACTACCAAACGTGCTCTTGATCAATCCCTCTGTTAATGCAATTTAGAATTGTGTTGACATTTTTGGCTGCTGCCGCACACTTCTGGCTCATATTTAACTGGTTGGCCACTAAGACGCCAAGACCCCTCTCACAATTACTGCTATTAAGCCTGGTTTCACCCAGTCTGTATGTGTACTTTTGGTTTTTCTTGCCTAAGTGTAAGACTTTACTTTTCTCTACATTGAATTCCATTTTGTTAGATAGGGCCCAGTGTTCAAGTCTGTCAAGATCCATCTGAACCTTGAGCCTATCCCCTAGGGTGTTAGATACTCCTGCCATTTTAGTATTATCTGCAAATTTGGTAAGTTCCCCTTCTATTCTCTCATCTAAATCATTTATGAAGATATTGAAGAATACCGAGCCTAAGACAGAACCTTGTGGTACCCCACTGCTTACTTCCCTCCATGTAGATGTAGACCAATCGTTCCCAATGTGGGGCCCATGTGCCACAGGGGGGAAATTTAATTTTTAATGGGGGCAATTCGAAACTGAGCTATTAACTGGATTTTTGAAAGCCCGCCAATTGTTCTTATATATTTGTGATGAAACAGCTGTGTTGTTGACAGCTATTGTTGTCTTTGTTAAAGTGCATTTCCTAGGGCCTGGTCTGAAAAGGATATCCCAGCTGGGGGGAGGAGGGAACAACTGCCAGCCAATCAGATGTGTTTCCACTAAGGATCATGGGACTGACAGAGTCTCTCTCTCTCTCTTTCCTGTGGGCTTTGCTGCTGGGTGGTTGCAGGGAGAGCTGCTCTGTGGGGAGACAGAGTGGATGACTGCTGGGGGAAGCCCAGCAGTGAGGATACAGAACCAGGACCCAAGTTTAAGTAAGAAATTGTTAGATTTATAGTTATTTTTAGTCTGTGTTTTCCCAGGCCGTGTTTTACAAGACTTTTCCTCAGAGCAATCTGGGGCTGGGCCACGCATGCATAGGCTTTGCCAGGCTTGTGTGATTCACCTCCACCTACTGAACTATCAAAGCATTTCCCCACTAAGCTGCAGGTTCAAACCGAGTGGGCAAGTAGGGGGGTCATAGGTTACATCCCCCGTTTCATTCATGACAATCTTATTATTCATAAATTAAGCTAAGAATGTTTTTTAAATTTCCCTCTTTCTACGTCATCTTCTTTTAATAGTTATTTCTTTTAATAATTAGCATCATTTCATAAGTTTTTCTCACATTTATTTCTTTTAGTCCCAAACCCTATGCATAAAGGGCATGGCTTTGTGATGAGACAGAAACTAAATACCCAAATTCAATCTACTTTGCAAGAAAACTGCTGTACCATTCCCATCTTCATATTTAGCTGAATGTGGCTTTAGTGCTGTAAATGATTTGCTAGTGAAGAGAAGAAATTGACTGGATATCACTGAACGAGGAGACTTGAGAATGAAGCTGACTAAATTGGAGCCTAATATAAAATCTCTGCAGCAGGTATTAAGCACAAGGATCTCACTAATTTAAGTAGACTAAAGCTGCAATCCTACAACTTTTTCCCGGGAGTAAGCTCTATTGAAGACAATGGTACTTACTTCTGAGTAGACATGCATAGGATTGCATTGTAAATATGATCTTGAGGTGACCTCAAATCGTATTTTGAATTTGTTAGATACCTTTATTTTAATATGTATAGTAATTAATATGATCAAAGTATTACAGAAAAAGCTTTCATTAAAATTATTTTATATTTATGCATTTCAGTTTATTATATGTTTTGAAACTTTGTTTGCTGTTTTTTCATATCCCTTCATACTATTATTTTTTAAGATCCTCAGTACTTCTACTGTCTTTTGTTCTTTTATTTTTCTCTTTCATGGATGCCATGTTCTTTGGAACCTTGTTTAAACCAAGTTAATGGCCCTTTACGCTTCCTCTGCATGAGTAGGAATTCACTTTTTGAATAGTAAAAATTATGTCATGGGGAGGGGCGGCATCAGGATTTTATTTTTATTTTTTAAAGTTTTTTTTTATTTTTTACACAGAAACAAACAAACACACAATGTATTTTTTCTGAACAGAGTATTTGCTGGTTCACAAATTTAAACAATTTTTAGTCATTTCAACTAAATTTACAATTTATATATTCCCTTTTTGCAATAATATTTATTCTCTCTATTTTTTTTAAATCAATATTACCCTTCATCCTAATCTCTAATCTTAACCAAATTCAATTTTTCCCTTCATCTCTATATTAAACCCCTTAAATTTAAAATCTCACAAATATAATTCCTAGTATTCCCTTATATTCCTTTAATATAATCACTAATGTTTTCCATTGTCAGCTGTTTCAATATCTAACATCTTAATACAAATCAATTAATTATGTGGTGTTACAATTCTTCATTTCTTATAAAAATAGTAGACCCAATTGTTTTTGTTAGATCGGCGCAGGAAAGGAAGACGTGACCAGCTCGTTACATTAGTAACTTTTATTGAGTACAAGAAACAGTAGCAAGACTGGCCGTGCGCTGCCGGAGCTCTCCTTATATTCGCTCCGGCAGACGCACCGCCCCCTGACAGGGATTCAAACTTTCCCGCCCGGTGGCTGGCAGCCAATCCGGGCGGATGTCCTTATAAGGACATAACACTCCTCCCCCCTAGTCCAAAAAAAATGTTCAGAGTTCGTCAATAAACGTGACGTAGTCCCGCAGGTACGTAGGACGCCTAGGCACCCTACTTGACCTGCGCAGTCTCATTTCTTCCGCGTCCCCGCCCTGGACGGATGGGGTTCCTGTGGCTCCTGGCTCCTTCCCCGGAACCGGGCTCGGTTCGGCTGGCGAGTGTGCGGGGTCACCCTCAGAGCCTCCGGCCGGACCGCAGACCTTGGATGGCTGGTTCTGGTGGTCTTCCTCCTGGCCTGTGGATCTTTCGCCTCGGCGGTGCTGTTCGGTTCCGACCCGGGAAGAGCGTCTGAGTCTCGGTAAGACCCCGGCTGTCACTTGCTCTTCCTCGGTCTCCCGGTGGCTGCGGTTCTGCTGCGGCCCGGTTCGCTGTGGTCCGGAGGGTGGTTCGGGCCGGTGCCCTTGGGTCTGGCCTGCTCGCTGTGGGTGGTGTTGGCCCGGGTAGCGGTGTCCGACCTTGCAGGGGTGGCGCAGGTCTCCTCTGCCGGGCTGGCGTTGGCCTTCCCCGTCGGGTTGGTGGAGGTCGACCTGGTCAGGGTGTCGTTGAGGGGATTCCTCCTCGGGCTGGTGGAGGTCTCCCCTGCCGGGGTGGCGCAGGCCTCCCTGGCCGGGTTGTTGTCGGCTTTCCCTTCCCCCTAGTCCCTGGTCTACCGCCTGTTGGTGGTTGGGGTCGTCTGGGTTGGGTTGTTGTTGCCGGGTTGTTTCTTGCGTTGGGCGGGGGTCCCTCTCGCCGGGGAGTCGTGTGCCACCCTCGCCCATGCGCTGTGGTGTGCCCATCTGCGAAGGTCCCCGGTCTACTCGCCTTGCATTGAGGTCTCCCTGGTAGGGCTGCCGTGGGTTGCCTTCACTGGTAGGGTGCGGTGCTCCACTTCTGGGCAGGTCTCGGTCTACCTGCGGGCTGGGTCGGGGGTCCCTGGCCCTGTTGTGCCGGGTGCCCACCTGGCCGGGTTGGTGTTGCCATCCCCCGTGTGGTTGGGCCCGGTCTACCTCGCTGCACTGCCGACGTGACAGTGCCTGGTAGTGTGCTGGGCCGACCTCGTCGGGATGGCGTTGCTCTGCCTCGCAGGGATGTGGTAGGCCTACCTCGTTTGGGTGTTGTAGGCCTACCTCGCCGGGGTGTTGCAGGCCTACCTCACCTGGGTGTCGTAGGCCTACCTCGCCGGGGTGTTGCAGGCCTACCTCGTCTGGGTGTTGTAGGCCTCCCTCGTCAGGCTGGTTTTCGTGTGCTCCCCCCCACCTTTTCCGGAGTTGGTCGATGTGACGTCTCACGACCTGTCCATCTTCCAACTCGACGGTGTAGGATTTGGGGCCGGTTGTGCTGGCAATCTTCCCCTTCAGCCACTTAGGCGAGCCATTGAAATTCAGCGCGAAAACTGAATTTCCTTTGCTGAAGGCGCGAAGCGGGCGGCTGGCGGTTGCGGTCACTTCCGGGCTGTATTGGGGGTGCAGCCGGTCCAAGGGTGACCTCAACCTTCTGCCCATCAGGAGTTCTGCCGGGCTCTTGTGGGTGGTGGCATGCGGCGTGATGTGCTGGGTGAGGAGGAAGTTGTCGATGCGTTCTTGCCAGTCTCCGGGGCCCATCTTGGTGAGGGCTTCTTTTGTGAGCCGGACCATCCGTTCCACTTGTCCGTTTCCGGCCGGCCTGTACGGAGCGGAGAGGGCATGGCGGATGCCCAGTCCTGCCAGGAAGGCCTCCATGGCCAGGGATGTGAGCTGGGGGCCGTTGTCCGAGACCAGCATGTCCGGTAGTCCGTGTGTGGCAAACAGGCGGCGCAGGGCTCGGATCGTCGCTTCTGTTGTGGTAGATGCCATGGGTACCACCTCGAGCCACTTGGAGAAGGCATCTACCACGATGAGGAGGTGTCGCCCCTGCATCGGGCCCGCGAAGTCGATGTGGACCCTCGACCAGGGGTTGCTGGGGGTCTCCCAGTTCGTGACTTCAGATTGCGGCGGCGCGGGGCGGACTTCTTGGCACGGGTCACATCTGGAGACCCATTGTTCGATGTCTCTGTCCAGTGAGGGCCACCAGACGTAACTCCGTGCCAGGGCCTTCATGCGGACGATGCCCGGGTGCCCGTTGTGCAGTGTCTCCAGCGTCCGCCGTTGTAGCGTGCTTGGGATCAGCACCCTGTCTCCCCATAGCAGACAGCCCTTTATGGTGGACAGCTCCGTCTGTTTCCTGGTGAACGGGCTGAACCTCTCTTCCGTCTGTTTCGATGGCCACCCCCTGAGGATCCAGGACCTTACTTGGCGGAGGGTGGGGTCTCTCTGGGTGTGCGCGGCCACGTCTGCGGAGGAGACTGGACAGCTGGCGTCATCATCTATGTGGAACAGATGGAGCGTGGGGGCTGGGTCTTCCACCGGGTTCTTCGATGGGCATCTGCTGAGTGCGTCGGCGTTTCCTATGGCTGTGCCTGGCTGGTGCACAAGCCTATAGGAGTAGCCGGCCAGGAAGATGGCCCATCTCGTCATCCGCGGGGACATGAAGGTCGGGGTGGGTTGGTTGCCTGCGAGGAGTCCCAGGAGTGGCTTGTGATCGGTGACTATGGTGAAGCGTCTTCCATAGAGATATTCGTGGAAGCGCTTCACTCCTGCCACGATGGCCAGGGCTTCTTTGTCCAGCTGACTGTAGTTCCGCTCTGCGCCGGACATGGTTTTCGAGAAGTAGGCGATGGGGGCTTCCGTGCCGTTGGGCAGCTCGTGGCTGAGGACTGCCCCCACCCTGTATGGCGACGCGTCGCAGGTCAGCTTGATGGGGAGCGTCTCGCTGTATTGGATGAGGACGCTTTTGGATGTCAATAGTCCTTTTATGGCTCGGAATGCCGCTTCCTCTTCCTGGCCCCACTTCCAGGATGCCGATTTCCCCAGCAGGTGGTGAAGTGGCTCAGCAACTGTGGCTTTCTGTTTTAGAAAGATTGCATAAAAGTTGAGCAACCCAAGGAATGCCTGAAGCTCCGTTTTGTTTTTTGGGCTTGGAGCTTCATGGATTGCTTCCACTTTTGATTTGGTGGGGTGGATGCCTGTGCTATCAATGAGGTAGCCCAGGAACTCGACTTCCTGTACTCCTATGATGCACTTGTCCCACCTGACCCTCAAGCCCTTGGCCTTGAATCGCTGCAGGACAAGCCTGAGCCTTTCAAGGAGTTGAGCTCTTGAGTCACCGGAGACGAGCACATCGTCGAAGTAAGGCACCACCCCTGGAACGCCTTGGAGGAGGCGTTCCATCATGGATTGGAAGATGCCGGGGGCAGTGCTGACTCCAAATTGGAGCCGGTTGCATTTGAATGCCCCCCTGTGCGTGACAATTGTTTGAGCCTCCGCCGTTTTTTCGTCCACTGGCAGTTGCTGGTAAGCCTGGGCCAGGTCCAGTTTCGCAAAAATTGATCCAGATCCCAGGGAATGCAGCAGGTGTTGCACCACTGGGACTGGGTATGCGCTCTGTGCCAACGCCTTGTTGATGGTACAACGGTAGTCGGCGCAGATGCGCACAGACCCATCATGCTTCAGTGGGGTCACAATGGGAGTCTCCCATGAAGCATGATCGATCGGTTCCAGGACGCCCTGGGCGATCAGCTTATCCAGCTGCTCATCTACTTTGGGCCGCAGGGCAAACGGAACTCGGCGGGGCTTGAGCCTAATTGGGGTGATTCCCTTGTCCAGATTGAAGGAGATTGGCCTCCCCACAAATTTCCCCAGCTTACCATCGAAGACTTCCTTGAACTCTTCGATGAGGTAGTCGAGTTCGTCCCTGCCAATTTGGTTGATGCCTTCGATTGAGAGCCCCAGCGGCTTGAACCACTCCACTCCTAGCAGGTTCGGTCGGCTGTCCCTTACGACGGTGATGGGGAGCTTGCCTTCGAACTGCTTGTAGGTGACCCGAATGTTGGCTCTTCCTAGCACTCCGATGGGGTTTCCCCCAAAGTCGACGAGCTTGGAGTGTAGTGGCTTCAGCTCTCGCTTGGTGATGCTGGGTTGCAGGCGCTTCAACTGCTGCCAGTCCATGATGGAGTAGACCGAGCCGGAGTCTACCTCCATTTTGCAGGGTGCTCCTTCCACGTGGATGGTCACATGGAACTTGGTGGCACTGTCTGATGTCGTGTGAGCGATGGTCGTCTGGTGGACCGCTCCGCTCCGGGGAAATTCGTCGTCTCTGCGTCTGGAAGGGCCAGAGGACCGTTTGGCTGACCTCTGGTAATCCTTCCGATTCTCGCGGGGACGGTGGCTGGAGGGCTCTGGGGCTGGTTCCTCAGCTCTGCAAGCTTCGGCGATGTGACCCCTTCTGTTGCAGCGTCGGCAGGTCGCATCTCTCCACTTGCAGGTTGTTCTGGCATGGTCCCCTCTGCAGCTGGCGCAGCGCTCCCCTTTGTAGTTCCGTTGGGCGGTTTCCCGCCTTGGGGGTCTGGATACCTTGTGGACGGTGGACTCTCCCTCCGACTCGGATCCAGCCGTGGAATCCTCTGTTGATGATTGCTCTGTGGAGCGAATCTTGTGGATTCCCTTAGCTCTGCTTACTGCGGCAGCTGCTTTCTCCGAGATTTCGGATGCGGTGGCTTCCTCCACCACATCCTTGAGCACGAGCTTCTTCCTGCTCAGGAATTTCTTTTGCAGGCCTCTGTCCCTCATGCTGAAGACCACGCGGTCAGCGATGGCATTGTCCACGTGGTCGAACTCACAGCTGGCTGCGATCTGGCGTAGGGCGGCCACGAATTCCTTGATCGTCTCACCTTCCTTCTGGTCCCGTTGATGGAAGGTGAAACGGTTCGCCACCGGTGTTCCTGTTGGGGCATAGTGGTCCTCCAGGATCTGCAGCAGGTCTGTCCATGGCACTTCTTCGATGTCTCGTGGTGCTACGAGATCGATTGCCATGTCGAGGACCTCGGAGCCGCAGTTGGCCAGGAAGATGCCCTTCTTCCGGTCATCATCGGCATCCCTGATGTTGTTGCCTCTCAGGTATTGCCGGAATTTCACTACGTAGGATTTCCACTTGTCCTTCCCTGGGCGGAAAGGAGCAAGGGCTGGCAAAGTGACTTCAGCGGATGCCATGCCTTTGGAAATGCCTACTGTAGTTCCCGGTGCCGGAGTCTTGTCTTGTTGGCTTGGTGCCGCGAGGTTCGTTCTTCTCTCAGTCCTTCGTCGCCAGTGTTAGATCGGCGCAGGAAAGGAAGACGTGACCAGCTCGTTACATTAGTAACTTTTATTGAGTACAAGAAACAGTAGCAAGACTGGCCGTGCGCTGCCGGAGCTCTCCTTATATTCGCTCCGGCAGACGCACCGCCCCATGACAGGGATTCAAACTTTCCCGCCCGGTGGCTGGCAGCCAATCCGGGCGGATGTCCTTATAAGGACATAACAGTTTTATACCATACATTCCTTAAATCTTATTCCAAATAATACAATCCAACATTTAATAAAAATTAGTTAATTATATAGCCATCTTTTCTCTTTATATAATAATAAAGTTTCTACCATATAATTCCTTGAATCTTATCTCTAGTTTTCCATTATTTTATCAAACATATGTATTTATACCTCTTCAAACAACATCTTAATCATTTCTACTTTCACCACGATCTAATTAGTTCATAATACAATATCATTTCAATTTTTCCTTTTTTGATTAGGTTCCAGATATGCAATTAAAAATATTCCAATTGTTACAATTTCCCTAATTAAATTTGAAAATATTCTAGCTGTTATCCTCTGATTTATTAAACTTATATATATTTCTAAAACTTTATATAAATTCAAACAATGCAATTAAGAATATTCCAATTGTTACAATTTCCATAATTTTAGTTAAAAATATTCAAACTATTACATATTTCTAAAAGTTATTTCAATTCATCAATTCTTATTTCAATTCGAATTATATGTAACATATTCCTCTTTCATTTCTTTCTCCCTTTCCCCCTTTCTATTTCTATTTTTTTATTTTTCTTTCCCCTTCTTTTCTTTTGTGTTTTAAAATCCTGAACTCTCCTGTTTTGCCCTGTATTTCCCATTATTTTCCATCTCTTTTCCCTTTTTCTTATTTCTTCATGGTTAATCCCAGTGTAATCATTTTGTATTTTAAAATCCTGGATTCTTCTATTTTGCTCTGTATTTCCCATTCTTTTCCATCCCTTTTCCCTCTTTCTTGTTTTTCCACTGTTAACCCCAGTGTAATCATTTAAATTTTTTATATTCTTTCTATTCCATCCTTTTTTCCCTCTTTGTCTCTTTCCACCTTTTCTATTTTTTCCATTGTTAATCTCAATCTAATCTTTAAAATTCTCCTTTTTATTATTACTATCCACACAATCATTTAGTTTTCCATAGTCAATTTCGTTGTCTTTGTCTTCTTCTTTATTTTCAATCTCTGATACTTGCTTCTCATTCATTATTTCCTTGTCAGCTTGAGTATACTCTAACACAATTTTTGGATCATCTGGTTTCGGTTCTCCATGCATCGTTGTAATTATTTCCCTTACTTCCATTTTCAGTGACAAATACATCATTTTCATCATTTCTCTAATTTCCTGCGCATTTTTATTCTTTCCGGATTAATATTGTTCCATTTTAAAGTTTCGTTGTATTCCTCTTTTTTTAATAATCAAGCTGCTTTTTTTAATAATCAAGCCACTTACAGACAAACAAATCCTCCTTAGAAATTCTCACGGCTGTTATCACCATCAAAGTTCAAGGTTTTTTCCAAAGCAAAAGTTCAGTGTTGTAATGATTTTATTTCTCCTGTAGATGTCTCTCTACAATCCATAATTCCAATCAGCAGCTGAAAAAGTATCCATTTTGTTTGCAATCCACGTTAACGGTCTTTGCTAAAAAAATTTCCTTTTCTTCTTTTTACCTTTATATATGCCAAATCAGTTTTAAAGTTCAATCCAAATTACACAGTCCGTTTTCCCCCTCTTTTTTTTTTGGTACAAAACTTCTATTACAGGGCTTAATTTCAAATTTCTCTTTAATTTTTCTCCAACATTCAAAAAAGGATCTGCTTACTTTCTTTCCAATCCTTTACACTGTTATGGGGTTTTATTTCTTCTAATTTTTAAAGTTCTCAAAATATTTTTATCCAAAAATCAATTTTCTTTTTGGGTTTTGTCAATTTAAGTTTCCATTTTAATCTTCTTCCTTCCTTTCCCCCATGCCCATTAGCTGCTGTTATTCTGCTGGGGCTCTTTCAGATTTAAAAATCTTTTTCTTTTTTTGCCTATGAGTTGGCTGTCACTCACCCGGCTCAAAACTCCATTCAGGTCACCACTCCTGCTCAATGCTTAGCCCGATTGGCCCAGCTTCTTGGTGGCCACAATGGCCGCCACCCCCACTGCCAAGTCAGAGAGGGTTTCCTCTGACCTTTGAGGAACTTGCCTGTTTCTCTTGGTATTCTGAGGTGCCTCTCCTTCTTCCCCGTCCCTATGAGACAGTCCGGTCCAAAGACCTCTCGGCAGTGGCTTGTCAGTCCAGGTTTTCACAGAGCCCGCCGGAGCCCACTAATTCCCCGACTGTCTCGCCACGATGCTTCCGGTCAAATCTCGGGCATCAGGATTTTAGAGATGGTTAAGTGGGGCATAGCCAAAAAAAAAAAAAAAAAAAAAAAAAAAAGGTTGGAAATCACTGATGTAGACCCATTAAGGACTACTCATTGAGTACGGTTTGTCAGCCAGTTATATATCCATCTAGTGGTGATGCTATCTAATCCATTTTTTTCTAACTTATCAAGAAGTAGGGTGTGGTCTACTTTGTCGAATTCCATGCTGAAGTCTAAGTATACTATGTCCACAGTATTTCACTGGTCTACTAATTTAATCACTATGTTGAAGAATGAAATAAGATTGGTTTGGCATGATCTGTTTTTAACAAACCCATGCTGTTTGCAGATCTATTTTTTTTAATTATCTTTTCCAGTATCTTCCTGGGTATTGATGTTAGGCTGATTGGTCTGTAGTTTCCTGGGTCTGTTTTCCTGCCCCCCCTTTTTTTTTTGAAGATGGGAACCACATCCACTCTTTTCCAGTCCTCTGATAGTTCCCTGATGCTCCAGGATTTTTGAAAGATGTGGTACAGTAGTTCTGAGATGACATCTGCCAGCTCCTTTAGAACTCTGGGATGTAATCCGCCAGGTCCAGGTGATTTGTATTCATCAAGATCAGGTGTTCTCTTACTATTTTTTTTTTTGTTGTTGTTGGTTATTTTGACTTTTTTTTTTAGTCTGTCTTTTACAGTTATGTTTTTGGTAGGTTGGGCTATAGTTTCTTTTTGCATGAAGATCGATGCAAAGAATGAGTTAAGCAGCTCTGCTTTCTCTCTGTTGCCTGTTACTTCCTTGCCGTCTTCTCTCTTTAGTGGACCGACTGTTTCCTTGATTTTTTTTCTTGTTATTTATATGTTGGATTAAACTTTTTTATTATTATCTTTGACTTTTGTTGCAAGTCTTTGTTCATTCTGAACCTTTGCTTTCTTGACTTCATCTTTGCAGATTCTGGCTATCTGCTGATATTCTGCCTTAGTTGTGTGTCCCTCTTTCCATTTTTTGTACTTGTCCTTTTTGTCTTTCAATTTGTCAGAGAGATCTTTGTGCAGCCATGCTGGTTTCTTCTTGGATTTCTTGTCTTTCTTTCTCAGTGTATTGTGCTGGTCTGGACTTTCATATTTTTCAGAGTTTCCAAAGATTCTTGAGTTGTTTTCCCCTTTAGGATTTTCATTCAAGAACTCTTTCCCAAGTTCTCTCTGAGTTTATTAAAACCAGCTCTTTTGAAATCTAAGACTCTGGTATCATTATGTTCTATTGCTTGTGTTTGTGTTATGTTGAATTCTAGTATGACATGGTCACTCTCACCCAAGATTCCTGCAGTTTCAACTCCCTCTATCACTTCTTCTTTGTAAGAATTAATTCCAGTATGGCTGTCACTCTAATTTCCTCCTCTACCTTTTGGACAACAAAGTTGTCAGCTAGGTTGGTTATGAAACTATTTGATTTCTCACTTGGTGCAGAATTAGTCTTCCAATTGATGTCAAAGTAATTGAAGTCCTCCATTACTATTGTAGTGATTGTTACATATATTTGTTAGTTGGTTAGCAAAACCATTTGCTTGATTGAATGGCCTATACTATAGGCCTATGGCCATATCATTCCTTTTTACTTTTATATTGACCCATATGCATTCTAGGTTTTCATCTTTGGTTTCATGCAATTCTGTAGCAATATAGTGGTTCTTTAGAGAGAAGAGAAGAGAAGAGAAGAGAAGAGAAGAGAAGAGAAGAGAAGAGAAGAGAAGAGAAGAGAAGAGAAGAGAAGAGAAGAGAAGAGAAGAGAAGAGAAGAGATATCTCTCCAGCTATTTCCTGGTCAGTGGCATTACTCAGCCAAACCTGGCTGTTTAGTGATGGGAGAGAATGGATTATGTCTGAAAAATCATAAATGTAGAAAAAAAATGGGCATGGCCACTTTCTGCTTGGCCTCTATCTCCTTTGGGCTGCCAAATCTTCCCTTTTGCTTCCAGAAAACTAACATGGTGCCTGAATTCCCCTGAAGGTTGCACATTCATTTGTCAGCAAATAAGAGCTCCAATAATAAAATCAAATTAACAATGAAAACATGCTGCTGAGAACAAGCTGTAAAAAGCATGCTAAAAGTAAAGCTGTGAGAGAATAGCAAAAAAACAACCACTTCAGATTTAGGATAATAAAATAGATTTAACTTGAAGCCTAAAATATTAAATCTTCAAACAAATATTCCTAAAAAAACCTAATCCAATTCTGATGTGATAGTCATCTGAACTGAGCCTTTGCAATGGAGCATATTAGAAGCAACATAAAATAGCAGTAACTAGATAAATAAAAGAAAAATTGCATGATTTTAAATACTGCTGAATGATTGAGAAATAATAAGAAAGTGTCGCTGAGGATAAACAAGAAACTTTATTGCTTTCCCTGTTTTCCCTTCCCAGTTCTATAGAAATTCTTGGTAGAAATTATATCAAGAATTTCTCTTTCACATTTATTACTGAAATGAACCAAGGGGCAGATCAAGTTCCTTTAAGATCATATCCAATAAAGTAATGTCAGGAAAAAATTCAGTTCATTTCAAGATTGTGTAAAATGAGGTGCTGGAGATCTATGAACAAATCCTCCTAGCATCTTTCATTATATATGTCTCACTCTATATCACTTTTATGCATATGTACAAACTACAAGATTTCCCCATATCTAACTGCAATAATGGCTTAAGTTCATCTTAAGTTCATCTATATGCCATGGCACAATCTCATTGCCCACCTCATGACTAACAGGCTTCAATCACCCTTAGCAGAACCAGTAAAGGAGTGGGGGATACCTTCAGTTTAGTGTTGACTCCTGATGATTGCCTTGACAAGATCTTCAGAAATATCAGCTGTTGCCCCATTCTTAAGGCTGAGAGAGAGACTGGTCCAAAGCTTCATGCCTAAGGTGGGGCAGTCTTCCAGTTTCTAGCATAGTGCTTTAACCACTACATCAAACTGGTTGTCCTCTAAAGTAGTACTTTTTTTAATGCAAGGGAGACAATGGAATCTGGAGACAGTAGCTTTCATTTCAGCATAGTTTTCTGTTAGCTCAAGAATGTGTAGACAGCGCTTCAAATTTAGCAATGGAGAAAAGCCCATATGTAGTACTAATCAGAACTAGACTGCAAAATCTGAATGATAACTAGATTCATAGCCTTGAAGTATTAGAACATTCTGTACCCTGTTTTCCCCAAAATAAGACATCCCCTGATAATAAACCCAATTGGGCTTTTGAGTGCATGGCAATAAGGCCAAGCACTTATTTCAGGGTTCAAAAAAATATAAGACAGGATCTTATTTTTGGGGAAACACGGTAGCTCTTTGTTACTATATAATGCTCACACATAATTTTGTAGCCAAGATCTAGTAGCCCTATCCATACAGATAAAGGAGAACAAAAGTTTATTCACAGAAATGTTTACCAATCAACAGCTTTAACCTGCTGTATCTTGTGAAAAGTATCCAATCACTGCAATCTCCATTCAACTTCCATTATAAGAGGTATCCTATTGCTCCATGAAGTGCGGCACTGATACTTCATGGAAAAGAAAGTGTCTAATTGCTGTTCAAATCACCCCAATACAGTGTGGATGAATACAAATCTATACATCTTCCTCAGAAATGTTCTAATGGTTCCAAGATTTAACATTCATTGTCAAAGGCATATTAGACCCCATATTCTTAATAATGCTGAGCTACAGTTCCCTTTGTTACTCACTATTGATAATGTTTCCTAGAATGCTAAGAATTGTAATCATCAGCATTTGAAGTGATACATGTTACCTATCAAATGTGTTGTTGTTTAATCATTTATTTAAGATCCATATTTAATTTAATGTTGAAGGCCATTTATATGGGGAATCAGCCTTCATTTTAATTTCACCATTACCACCCTCTGATGTAGGGTAGCCTGAAATAAATAATCATCCAAAGAATTTTTGTGGCAGAAACTAAACTTGAAGCTAGCTTTTCCCCTCCATAGTTTGCAAATATTTACATCTCAAAGACTCTATTTTCGCTCTAATCAGCATCCAGTTGACTCTAATATATATTCAGGAATGTGAACTACAATTCCATTTCCATATATATTATGTCAAGAAATTGAGAAATCAAGTGGATGGAAGTACTAACTCTAGGATATATAGCAATAATTTTGAAATCCACTAAAATGTTTGTTTAGCACTCTTTGAGGCAAATATATTATGCTGGATCATTGGACATTCCCAAATAGACTGTTAACAAACCAATGTAATGGGGATTATAACCTGTGGCTCGATTTAAACTTATATCAATCCATTCTCCTCAACGTAAGGAACGTCTGTCAGACTGGGGTATGGACTCCCCTATGCAGCATATGACCGAGTCTGCGGATCTAAATAACTCCACCCTCTACTGGTTAAGCCCCAGTGTTTCGACTCGGTCCTATGCTGGACAGTCGTGTTTTCCTGGATCTAGTCTTTTTGTGGCGTTATTGCTATTTTTTTGCTAATTTTTTTCAGTTCTTTTCTCCAAATTCAGCAATTTACTAATTGGACTTTTAAAAGGACATTTTTTTTCCCCTTTCTCTTCGGCTTAATATCAGCGGCGCGAAGGGTCCTTACTCGAGACCGTCGGCAGCCGCTTTTAGCGGCGGGGGCTGCATGCCGACAGACCCCCTGAGGGGTGCAAGCTTAATTTCTCCCCCTCAATCTCCCTTTTCCACCGGGAGACGAATAGCTGCCTTTTAACAGCTTTGACCTAGCAGCTTTGTCGGCGCCGTCCTTTCTGGCGGACATTTTAAACGGGCGCCATTTTTTCTGGCCGCTTTGACTGCCCTTGACTAGTGGCTCTAAGACGACGTGCAGACGGCTCCTTCGGCTCCGATCACCTGCGAGCCGCCACCAACGCAATCGGCTGCCCTCGCCTCGGCGGACATTCAGCAATAGATAAGTTTGAGCGCTTTGCTGCGACCAGGGATTCCCGGCAGTAAATTGGCGGCCCATTTTAAAATGGCGGACGCTTCTAATCAACCTCGCTCACGCTCTGCAGCCCCCCGGTCCCGCCATCGGCATGCTAGCGACCCTGGGGAGGGAACCAGCAAACAGGGCCGCTCAGGCAAGGCCCCTTCCAAGGGAGCTTCGTCCTCCTCTGGCCAAGTCATTAAGCCTACCAGGGAGGAGCTGAGGCGGCACAGGGCCTTAGAGAAGGCAGCGCTGAGGGCTCAACAACAGCCCGCCACCATTTTGTCTAGCACGTCTGACAATCTGCCACCAAGGCCATCACCACCTTCTCATCAACATACGGTGGCCCGTTCCGATCAGGATCTTTCTCCAGATCGTCCATTATCTCGGGGCCCTACATCTTCGGAAGCGGAACATGTTTTTCAGACCCTTCTGGACCCTTCTGACACCCCAGCTCAAATTAGGGATAGTGACCTGGGGCCCTCTTGCCCTCCCCCCGGAGTTGGGACCTCTCAAGCTTCTGCAGGGGATGTTTCTCAACCAGATCCCCATGCTACCTTGGAAGCTATCATAGCCAGGGCCGTTCAACGAGGCCTTTCTCAGGGGTTACAACAAGGTCTGTTTCCGGCTCCTACTCTCACGTCCAGAGCTCAATCTCGCCCGGTCCTCTCGGAAGATCAAGAGGATCGCTTATTTTCCCCTGAGCGCTCTGACCAGGGTTTTCTCTCAGAGGAGGAAGAATCTAGAGAGCTGACCCTTTCGGATGACGAGGGCCTCGCCCCAGACCAGCCCACCTTTGTTGGCCTTTTCCGGCCCCAATTATTTCGATCTTTATTGTTCAAAGCATTGGCTGTAACTAGACTGGGGTCTCCTTCCACTGCTACCACATCAACACAGGATTCCTCCGATCCCGCTTCGTCCATGTTTGCTGAACCAGCTGTTGAACCTGAGCTTATTCCAGCACCCAAACTTTTCACGGACATTGTCCAACGACAATGGACCTTGCCGGGTTCAGCTCCGGCACCTAATGGCTTGGACAAAAGGTTATACCAAACTGCTCCTGCTCTTTCTGATCTGCTACAGGTTCCGCCAGTGGACGGTCCATAGCGGCCTTGGCTTCTCCTTCCAGGCTTCCCAGCTCTCCTGAGGAATCTCTGCAGCCCGAAGACAAGCGAGCTGAGAAGACCCTCATCAAACCGCATCAATCCGCGGCGTGGGCAGTTAAGACCGCCACTGCTGCCTCCTTTTTCAACCGGGCCTCACTGCTCTGGTTGAAACAATTACAAGACAGATTACCTCCGTCTGACACTCGCACACACCAGGATTTGAACAAGATCGTCGCCGCCTTAGAGTATTCAGCAGATGCCACGCTGAATTCAGCTCGATTTTCAGCCAAGTCCATCGGCTCTCCGATTACATCTCGTTGACTTTTATGGCTCCGCCATTGGCAGGCGGACGCCAAAAGCAAGTGGCAACTAGCCTCCTCACCCTACTCGGCTTCTTCTCTCTTCGGCCCACCCCTGGAGCCTCTTCTGGTAGAAACTAGAGACCATCGCAAGATCTTGCCTTCTGTTTCCCGGCGTTCCATCTCTCGTTTTTCTCCTTACAACCGATCTCAGTCTTTTCGCCCTCAAGACTCCGGCTCATACCAGTCTCGTTTTCAACGCTCCTTTCAACCCCAATCTCACCAGGACTCCCAGGTTAGACAGGGCAATAGACCCCTCCAGAAACGTTCCTTTCGAGGAGGCAGAGGAAGATCGTTCCGACGGTCCAAATGAGGATAATTTGGAGTCTCCCATTGGCGGCCGCTTAACCTTATTCGCCGCTCAGTGGGCCTTGTCAATTTCAGATTCTTGGGTTTTACATACTGTTCAATTTGGTCTCTCTCTTGAGTTCTCCTCCCTCCCTCCCCCTGTTTTTCTATCCTGTCCTGTTTCCAGAGACAGGACTCGAAGATCCCTTGTTTCTCAGGCTATCTCCCACTTAGTGGCCATTAGGGCCATTCAGCCAGTTCCGCCCGACCAACGGGGCCTTGGGTTTTATTCCCGTTTGTTCATTGTTCGCAAGGCCTCTGGGGGGTGGAGGCCCATTTTAGATCTGAAGGCTCTTAACCGTTACCTGGTGTATCACAAATTTAAGATGCACACTCTCCATACTATTTTGGAAACCATTTGCCCTGGGGATTTTCTGTCTTCCATAGACTTAACGGAGGCCTACCTCCACGTCCCCATACACCCGGATTTCCGTAAATATCTCCGTCTTCATTACCGGGGGCGGCATTACCAGTATTCGGCTCTCCCATTCGGCCTCTCCTCCACCCCCCGTGTCTTTACTAAGATCATGGCAGCTCTAGTGGCTCACATTCATTCCTTCCCCATCAGAATCCAATTTTACCTCGATGATATTCTTCTACAATCCTCCTCATTCGAGGAGGCCCAAGTGGATTTGGCCACTTCCATCCAAATTCTCCAATCCCACGGCTTCTCCATTAACTGGACCAAGAGCCATCTGGTCCCAGCCACCTCTATACAACATTTAGGGGCTATCATCGACTCAGTGGGCTCTACAGTTTCCCTTTCCTCTGAACGCCAAGACAGTTTACGCTCCCTGGCCCTCCGCTGTATCGCAGATCGATCATCATCTCTCCTTACTCTATCTTGCCTTCTGGGCAAGATGGTTTCTACATACGATATAGTGCCGTGGGCCCGTCTCCATAGTAGGGAGTTACAATGGTTCCTGCTCCCTTATCAGCGGAGTCGATCTAGTGATTCTCTCCTCAGGGTACCTCTAACCCCGACAGTCATCTCCTCCCTCCGATGGTAGACGTCCTCAGCCTTGTCAGGAGCTTGCTGCTTCAGGGAACCGACGCGCATAATAGTCACCACGGATGCAAGCCTCCAGGGCTGGGGGGCTCACCTGGAACATCACCTGGCACAAGGTCAGTGGTCCTCATCCGAGCAACTTCTTCCCATTAACCTCCTAGAACTAAGAGCCATTCGCCTAGCCTTGCTCCACTTTCGGGACCATATCGTGTTCCATGACGTCCTTGTCCTGACGGACAATGTTACGGCGAAGGCCCACGTTAATAGAATGGGAGGCACTCATTCACGAGCTCTCATGGACGAGGCTCTTCTACTCGGCCTCTGGGCTGAATCTCACCTTCACTCCATTCGCGCAGATCATATCTCAGGGGAGGAGAATTCACAAGCAGATGCTCTGAGCAGAGGTCGCCTGGACAATGCAGAATGGAGCCTTCTATCTTCTCTCTTCAGGGAGATCACGAGACGCTTCAGGTCCCCAGAGGTGGACCTATTCGCATCGCAGGCCAACCACCAGGTCCCGAGGTACTTCTCTAGATACAGGGATTATGGGGCCGAAGCTACAGACGCCCTACACAGTCCTTGGCCTTCCGGTCTCTTATATGCCTTCCCCCCCTTCCCATTGATTTCCAGAGTGCTCAGGAAGATCCTCCAGGAACGAGCGGAGATCATTGTTATTGTGCCTCGCTGGCCCCGGAGGCACTGGTACTCGGACTTGATCTCCCTATCTGTCACGCGGCCGTGGTCCATTCCAGATGACCAGATTGTCCTCGTCCAGGGTTCCCTCCAACATCCGGATCCGACATGGTTCCAGTTAACCGCGTGGAGGCTGAGCGGTTCCTGCTGCGAGACGCCAAGGTTCCCTCTCCCCTGATAGACGTCATCCTCGCTTCCCGCAGGCCTTCTACTAATCGAATCTACAATTCTACATGGGCCTCCTTTATCACTTGGTGTCACCACGCTCACATCCATCCTCTCTCAGCTTCAATTCTGGATGTTTTGCGCTTTCTCCTGAAAGGCTTTGACGCCGGGCTATCTCCAAACACCCTCCGGAGACAAGCTGCCGCCATTTCTACAGTTTTAACTTGCGGTTCATCATCTTCAATTTCTTGTCACCCCGTCGTCCAACAATTTCTGCGGGGAGCTACTAATTTAAGACCTCCACCCATTCATCGCTTCCCTACGTGGGATTTGAACAAGGTCCTCTCAGCTCTGACGAACCCCCCTTCGAGCCTCTTCGGCACATCTCTCTCCGTTTCTTGTCCTTCAAGGTCTCCTTTTTGGTCGCAATCACTTCGGCCCGCCACATTTCGGAACTGGCGGTTCTGTCATCTCGAAGAGACCTCTGTATTTTTCATGAAGACAGGGTGGTCCTCCGGTTGGACCCTTCCTTTATACCTAAGATCAATTCTCCTTTTCATCGAGCGCAGGAAGTGGTCCTTCCCAATTTCTGCCCTTCCCCTCAACACCACTTGGAAAAATCCTGGCATACCCTGGACGTACGACGCACCCTCAAGATATACCTGAGGCGTACATCCTCCTTTCGGAAGACAGAGGCCTTATTTGTCTCTTACCAACCCACGTCTATCAGGGCCAAGGCTTCGTCTCCTATGTTGGGGCGTTGGATCCGTGCTACAATCGCTACGGCCTACCAGAGACAGTCCTTACCGGTACCTCAGCACATCATGGCCCACTCAACCAGGAGTGCGGCGACCTCCACTGCGTGGGCGACCCAGGCCACGTTGGAGGAGGTTTGCAGAGCAGCCGCTTGGACGAGCATCTCACCCTTCATCCGCCATTATCGGGTGGATTCGTTTGCATCGGCTGAGGCGACCTTCGGGCGGAGAGTCCTCCAGGCTGTGCACTCGGCTTGAGGTAACAGGGCCCTGTTTCTTCCCTCCCAGTGGACATTCAGCTTTGGTATGTCCCCAGTCTGACAGACGTTCCTTACGTTGAGGAGAATGGACGTTGGACTTACCTGATACGTCCGTTCTCTCGTAGTAAGGAACGTTTGTCAGCCCCACCCTTTTGGGCGGGCCCTGATCCTGGTGGGGTGGGAGGTGTTCTTTTATCTCTCTCTTTGTATTTTCGAGGAAGACACTCCAGTCTGCGGCAGCGTCCTCGCCGAAACACTGGGGCTTAACCAGTAGAGGGCGGAGTTATTTAGATCCGCAGACTCGGTCATATGCTGCATAGGGGAGTCCATACCCCAGTCTGACAGACGTTCCTTACTACGAGAGAACGGACGTATCAGGTAAGTCCAACGTCCATTCTAATTAAATGAAATGGGTGTTAGCAGAGGTAATTATTGTATTTATAATATATTTATGTACTTGTATTTATTGATAGTACAGTAAGTGATTTTTTTTCAATCTTTCCTTGTCCAGTCTAAACTGTACCATGTCCCTTTGTCTCTTCATCATTTTAGAAAGTTCACACACACACACACCCTCCCCCCCCCGTTTCTTTCTTACCTATCCTGTAGAAATTCTCTGCAGCTCTACCATATTTTCCATACTTCTTGGGCATTTTCATCCTTCAGGATTTCAAGTCATTGGCTCTGACCTGACATGCCATCTCATCAAAATTCTGTCTTCTGAAATCCATAAGTTTGATAGTACAGTGGTCTACGCACCCTGTTATTAACACAGCTGCCTGCAATTTACTGCTGGTTCGAATCTCTCCAAGGCTCAAGGTTGACTCAGTCTTCCATCCTTTCTAAAGTAGGTGAAATGAGGACCCAGTTTGTGGGGGCAATAAGCTGACTTTGTATAAATATACAAAAGTATGAAGGCTATTGCTTAACGCATTGTAAGCCGCCCTGAGTCTCCGGAGAAGGGCGGCATATAAATCAAATTAAAAAAAAAAGTTTGACTCTTCTCCGCCCCCTTCTCATGCAAGCAACTTTATTACCCTATAGGGACATATTGGAAACATATCAGTCACCAAGGGATTTAAGAGCCCATGACAGAGCAGCTGAATTACATATGGATTTTCTTTTAGGATTTATTTTAGCATTAGACACAATTAGTTCTTATATTATTTTTATCTTAAATGCCTTTAAATTCCAAACACACCACGAAAAGCAGAAAATAACTACTTTAAACAAAGCATTGGAAAGATAATCAATGGTCTAAAAATTATTTTGGTACAATGAAAATGGTAGAAAAAAATAAGATCAGAATCAAAACACAAACAAGAAGAGGACAATCCTAATTCTAAACAAAATCTAAGGATTTGTAGATAGGACAAGCATCAGGGACTGATGGCACTAGGAAAGACAACTCAAGGGCCCCCTTCCCTCCCAAAATATAATACTTCTTAAACTGTTTTCACTGAACCAATCTTAATCAATTGTTCTTTAAGTTAATTTGGATAAGTACGCAATTAGTTACTATGGTTGTACCCTGCCTCTGGTCATATGCTTATAATGTTATGGTGGGCCTGAACTATTTACATATAATTTAATTTTCCCAATGGCATTTGATTTGGCCCATATTCTTTTGTTGAAAGTAGAGTCTTGTCTGGAATGAATAATTTGTGCAGACGTTGCTGATGAGGCTGAGATCATATTTTCCATTCATCACGTTTGATTTCATTAAACCCTGACCCCTGCCTGCTTTCTAGTTCATGAAAAATGGAGCAGTACATCTGCTATTACCCAGACTTTGCCAGTCAAATATCACAGACACTTTATTCAGCAACTCCAAATAGTATGAAATCCCATGTCTTTAAATGTGGATTGAAGCATAGGAATTGTAAGTACTCAAAAGACACATTTGGAATTATAGATATATTTGTGCAACCACATTTTATTAATTAAAATTCAGTAGAGCTTTTAGCCACATGCTCTACTGAAGGTAGGTCTTTAGCATTTTGTTGAGATTCTTTATAATACAAAAAATAGTGGTGCAAGTAGGCTTGAGAAAATAAAGGTAGAAAGGAAACATTGTTAGCAACCCCATAGACAAATAGCTGAAAAAAAGTTAAAGGGGGGAACTCAAAGGAAATTTCTATTTATCTCTGCTCCATTGCCATCTGCAATCTACAGTTGTCCATATGTCCATACTGTATGTAGCAGTGCAATTGAAGACAATATTCCATCAGAGAACCTAGCAGAAGATTCCTGAAAGCAATTCATATTTAAGAGGTGATATAATTTTAAATAGCACCATTCAAGACTGATAGTTCATAACAGCCAAAACAGGGGAATATTTATTCTCAACATTCTGAATGCTTCTACTCAATCATGTATCTTGCTGTTGTTGATCAGCTCTGTCAAATATAAAATATGCATGATGTAAAAGAGATTTCCTTCTCTACCATGATGTACCAATAAAAGAAAATATTTGTAGCTCAGGTTTGAATTGTGGGGTCCTTGGTGCTCTCTGAGCTTGGTTGTTTTCTTGCAGACATTTCATTACCCAATTAGATAATATCACAAGGGCTAAAAGAGAGTGGGGTTTGTGGAGATGATGTTATCTCAGTCATCGGCAAACCGTGCTGAATAAACAACTACCACAAAATCCTAATCTTCTCAGAAATGTAAAGACAGGATGTCTGGCAGAGACCTTATCTCAGATATACAAGACATGGGGGCCCAACACGTAAGCATTGTTTGTCACAGGAAATAACATGAGGGAAACACGAGGGATCCATATGAAATTCACGAGCTTTCTTTAGCCAACCAGGACAAGTAAATGTTGATTGATGTTTTGCCATGATAGTTGTAAAATGACAATAAAAGGAAGCCTTCTGGATGGGGTGAGTGTGCCTTCCCCAAGGTACCTTCACACCGAGGAGCCTTCCCGTGAATCATCATCTTGCCTATGCGTCTTTCTTCATCGAAACAACATCTGGTGACCCCGACGTGATTCCTCCTATGCTTACTCGGCTGGACGAGCCCAGGTGCACCTCAGCGAACTTCGCTCTCAATATTTCATGAGTATGGGGGGGGGGGTGGAATCTCAGTTCCGCAGAAGTTTCATGCACAAGAACTGAGGAAAATACTTAAAAGTAATGGAATGGCAGGAATTAAGTTAAGTGAGTTAGACTCACCGCCACGAGCAGAAATAAAGTATTTGTTGCTGTGGCAAAAATGTAAGGAAGCAGTAGAGGTTATGGGGACTCATAAACTCAAGGCACCATCGCCATCTCTCTCTCTGTCTTCTGATCAGGGGTCTGCTCTCCCTTCTCTTTATTTTCAGCTTTGCCGGCTACACAGCCAGAAGAAATTAGTTCCCTGACAGCTACCTTATTGGTTTCTCCTTTACAGGAGACATTTTCAGCTGTCATAGCAGGGTTTCAGGAAGAGCAACAAAAAGGAACTCTCACTGGGGTAGAGGGTCTCCAAACTTTTCTTGTCATACTGACGGTTAATCCCCAGGGATAAGCTCAATATCAGTGGAATCCTTTGCCATCTAAAGTTTTGAGAGAGCTAAGGAAAGGCATCACAGAGACAGGTTTGCGTTTCACCTATACTACTGGGATGGTGGACGGTATATCTAATGGCTATAATATATTTCCTGAAGATTGGAAGCAAGTTTTTCTAATGATTTTGACTTCAATACAATATGTTGTTTGGGACAGAACTAAAAAGAGTGTTTTTCTTTAGTCATATCTCCTCCTCCAGTCTCTTATCTGCACAGCAGATAATGCTGGGCTTGATTTAATCACTCAGGAGTCTGTGGAATTTAAATTTACTTTGGAAGTTAAATTGATTACTTCTCAATTTAAGGGCCCTCTTCTCTCTGGTTTAGTGGGTCTTATCTTACCTTGATCTATTGCTAAATTTTATTTGGTATATCATCGTATGGATGATATTTTAATTGGAGCTCAAAAATATAACTTAATTGGCTTTCTGAAATATAAAATGATTTATGGATTGTAAATTGCTCAGAATAAATACAGCTGCACGTTCCTTATCTGTATTTAAGGACATAAACTGTTGCAGTTTTTTCTGCTCCAGCTTTTCCTCATCTAAAGTTACCAAAAGTTATTTCTTTAGTAAATTTGCAACAATTGCTGGGTACTATTAATTGGGTCCATTCATATTTTTGTTACCTACGCATTTACTTAATCCATTATTTGAATTATTGACTAAAAGAAAAAAGCCAGGAAATTTAATTATAGTTTCATCTGTAGTATGTGCTACAGTTGAGAAAATTAATAATATCTTGAGTATTTAATTTGTGGATTGAATCTCTCATAGAGATTGTTAGTTATTTCTTAATATTTCTTACTAGTAAACTATACATAAAAATATTGGGAGTTTTAGAACAGCAAAAACTATATTGTATTGAATGGCTTTATTTGCCTCATTACCATAAAAAAAAAAGTTTTACCCTTGTTGAAAGATATGAGAAAAGCAGAAACTTAGGCAGAGTTTCAGCCCCCACTTTTATCAATGGATAATTAAGAAGCTGAAGCTACCTTATTTTTCACAACAAAGGAAGGAAAAAATTAAAGGGGCCAGCAACAAAAAGCAGATATGGGACACAGGAATGAAAAGCACACACCCAAGAAGGAAAAGAAATCAAGTTAAAGTAACTAGAATTTTTAACACATGAGGAAAGGAGAAAAACACAGAAATAGCAAGCTGAATAATTATAGGGAACGAACAACTACAAAGGGCTAGGAAAAACAGAAAGTAGACTATAGGTCACATAGAAAATCAAAAGAATTTCAAAAGACTTTAAAGGGTCACATAGAAAATCAAAAGATGTTTTAGGATATATATATATATATATAAAGGGTTACTCTTACAGTTCAAACAGGCTAGCCTCGAAACACTGTGCTTGCATTTATTTCTTGTCTGCCTTCCTATAAACAAGAAACTGATTCTACTCTCAAGCAGCTGACCTCCCAGTCGGAGTTTTGAATTCAAGAAGGGAAAGCTCTGCCTTTCAGCAATCCTTAAAGGCAAAGGCTTCTTTTTCTTTTCAACATTTTAATTTAAGCTACTGCTGAAATTATAACCTTGGGGCGTACTCGAACCTGTCGAAGATTTCATATCATCTGTCTACAGATTCTAGGTTTACTTGCTTAATGATTTCCTCTTTTACTATTCATCTATTGTTTTCCTTCTCCATTATCACAAGCTCTTTGTTTTTCTGATGGGGGAGGAATGAGAGGAGTGATTGCTTACAAAGATCCTCATGATGACATCTGGAAAGTTTCCTTTCAGTGTTCAGAATTGTCTGTTGTTATTTTAGCTTTCCATATTTTTTCTCAACAGCTTTTTAATTTGATCTCTGACTCTCAGTATGTGTGTCAACTGATTTTTAATCTCCCTAGTGCATATGTTACA
This sequence comes from Arizona elegans, assembly GCA_022577455.1. NCBI lineage: Eukaryota > Metazoa > Chordata > Lepidosauria > Squamata > Colubridae > Arizona > Arizona elegans. Next base: position 33,289,768 of record JAKOOJ010000006.1, read on the forward strand.
CTTTATTTGAATAAGGATCTTCTGTCTCTCTTTTTGACATTACAGAAAGTTTTGCAAATTAGAAAGACTCAAATTTATATTGCACATATTAGGAATCATCAGTCTTTCCCAGGTATGTTATCAGAAGAAAATACTGTTGCAGACGCTGCAACGAAGCAACATGTTTTATCTGTTACTCCATGGGAAAGTCATTATGTTTCATCAAAATGCCAAGGCTTTAGCAAAACAATTTCACATTCTTTTAAATCATGCTAGAGCGATTATACAACAATGTCCTCAATGTTCTCAGATTACCCCATCTCCTTCCATTGGGGTGAATCCAAGAGGGCTTAAAGCAAACAACTTTGCTTGGCTACTTTTTCTTATTTTATATGGGCTACTCCTCAGAAAGGGGAAGCTACTAAACATGTTGTTAATCATTGTATTTGAACATTTGCTGTCATGGGCCTACCTTCTACATTAAAAACAGACAATGGCTTGCATATTGTAGTCGCTCCTTTGCTGAATTTTGTGGCACATGGCAAATTAAACATCTTTTTGGCATATTTTTAACTCTACAGGACAAGCCATAGTGGAGCATGCAAATTTTACATTAAAGTCTGCTTTGGATAAAACAAAAATAGGAGGAATTCCTATAGGTCTCCCTGGTAAACAGGAATGGTTAAATAAAGTTCTGTTTACTCTGAATCATCTTAATATCACAAATTTATCAATTCCAGTAGATGATCATTTTGGAAGTAGAATAAGTCATTCCCAGCCACAGGTAATGTATAGATTATTGCCTAACCCTGAATGGCATGGACCTGTTCCCTTATTGACATGGGGAAGGGGATATGCTGCTGTGTTTATGCCTACAGGTCTGGTGTGGATCCCTGCTAGGTGCGTGAAACCGTAGAAGGATGGTGTGGCACCAAGGACTGAAGAACCCGATCCTAAACTTCTCACTCAGCCTGCAGAACCCTCAGCAGGATCAGGATCGAGCACCTCGCCAGGCTCATCAAGTGACCTGCGGACAGATTAAAGCCTTTTCTGCTCAATCTACAAAATTGCTACAGGAAAAGGACATGCTGCAGACACCAGAGAACTTTTTAGTAGCGGCTTTTGCTTGTTTAAATGCTAATTCTGTAACTATTATAATGTGTATTATTTTTATGTGTATTTTCCCTCCTTGCACGGCTACAATGACTTTGCAACATGGAATTCCAGAACAAGGTCTTTGGGATCAAAATTCCTATATATGGGATATGCAAAATGTCTCTTGATTAGTAAACAAGACTGATTGTTGGATCTGCATGCACGTTAACCCACATGCCAGAGGAGGACTTTTAATACATGCTATTCTTTTCATGAAACCGGATGGAATCAACATCTTTAGATCCCTGGAATGCTACGAAATGAAAATGCTAATTATCCTATTTAGTTATGCTTTAGATATTATTTTAGCAGCCAAGGGTGGTGTATGTGCTTTGAGTCATTCACATTGTTGTATGTATATTACTGATTATAAAGCAAATATTTCAGCTACAATTGAGCACATGGAAAACATGATTGCAGATAATCCAATTGGCTCCACTATTCCACAATCCCCATGGGAATGGTTATGGTCTTGGCTTCCAGATTTTGGATGGGTGCGAAAAATAGTATCCATCGTTATAATAGTCATCATTGCTTTAATTTGTTGTTGCTGTTGCATACAATGTTTGCCTGGGTTATTAGCGATATTTCGTCCAAGAATTCGGCCTTCCAAATCTGAAATTATGTATGCTTGCAAAATATTAAAAAATAAAATAAAAAAGGAGGACATGTGGAGATTGTCAGCCTCCTCTGGAACCACCTGTGCTCCGCCGAACAAACACCACACGCACACACTCAAAGGTGAAGCTATCCGGTTTAATCGTAGCTTACACGGTGGTCATACAGTAAGCGCTGAAGTTTTCTGATGAAAAACAAAGTCGGAGACGCCCGATTCCTCCGCTTATCCGGCTTTATAGAATGCCCCCAAGCACCCCACCCTTGCTCAATTGTGCATTTAAAGTGACTGCGCTATTTACTCCTTCAGGTTCGTTGTGGATTGCCAGTTACTTCCGGATCTCGCTGTCCCTTGTATTGAATAGTGTTTGTTTCCTTTGACATCGTTTTATTGACCCTGCCCCCAGATTCCCTATACCGTCCACCACCTGATATCACCGTGCCCTTCTAAATGCTACAACACCCCCCATCACCGTGTCTTTGTTCTTCTGGCTTGTTACAGTCCCCGGGATCATGTGTCGAGGGAATGGCTGACACTCGACATGCGCCCCCCCCCCACCAGGTCTCTTCCTGTAGGGACATAAAAACATTCGGTTATACTCATTAAGTGGGAAAGTGTCCACCTGGTTTGTTTGGATATGTATCATGGAATTGTTTTAGTAATCGTGGAGTATCTATATCTTTCATTTTCACCCATGTTGCTTCTGATATAGGGTATCCCTTCCAAATTACTAAATACCTAAGCTTCCCATGATATATCTTAGAATCAAGGATCTTTTTAATTTCGTATGAGCTTCCTGCCACGGGCCCTGGATGTGTTCCTGTCTCTCTTATTTTGGCTGCTGGTTTTAGGAGACTACTGTGGAATACTAGGTGTATTCTTTTCAGTAAGGTGGGTAGTTGTAAGGATACCGTTACGGGATTTATTATTTTGGTGATGGTAAAGGGACCTATATACTTTGGACCTAATTTTTTACTGGGCATACGCAGATTGATATATTTTGTGGACAAATACACTTTTTCTCCTATTTTGAAGGGTAGGTTATCTCGTCTCCGTTTGCTTATTTGGGTTTTGTACGCTTCAGAAGCTTTTTCTAATGCATTTTTGATGTGTGGCCAACTCTGTTTAACCTTCTCTGTCCATTCGTTGTTGTGGCCCCGCCCTCTGAGCCTGTCCCATCGGAGGAAGAAAGCTCCGAGCATGAGGAAGAGGAGTCAGCCAGGCCTCCCTCTCCAGGCCCCTCCCCTCTGGCATTGTCTCAGGTGCCAGCCGAGGGAGAGGAGATCAGCAGGGAGACAGCTGGTTCGTCTCAGAGTGACGATGAAACATCATTCCTGGACGCACGCCTCCGAAGGCGTGATAAACGATTGCAGCAGCTTAGGAGGCGTGCTAGGGATTAGAACTGAGTCACTGGACCACACCCCAGAGACTATATAATAGAGGGTAGTGGTCAGGGATCCTTGTGACAAACAAAAGCAAACCTTGGATAGTCACTAAAGCCTCGTCCGGAACTGCTGAGAGAAAGATTTAAAGTGTCGGACATTTGGATTCTTGAGTATTTATCTTTCTGTTTTACTGTGAAAATAAAGTCACTTGGCAGACGGTGTGTCTATCGCTGCCAAGTGGGAGATAAGACCTGGCTGCGTTCCAAAGTGTTTCCTTAACCCTCGGCTGGCTGTGTTTGTGTGTGTGTGTGTGGACGGGGACAGATCATCCTTTTGGACTATGGGAACTAGTCATTTATACATCTAGATCGGGGATGGCCGGGAACTCTTTTCCAGAAACCACTAGAAAGGGTGTATAACCTGTACTGCTGTGCACGGTGTTATTATATGCTGATTCTGCGAAAGGTAAGAGTTCGTACCAGTCTGTTTGTTGGTATGACACATAAGAATGTAGATACCTTTCTACCATGGCATTGGCTCTTTCAGCGGCTCCGTTGGTATTTAGGTGAAATGCAGAGCTCAGTCCCTGTCCTGTTCCTAATTGTCCTAGGAAATGTCTCCAGAACCGGGCGGTAAATTGGGAACCTCTGTCTGAGATTATACGTTTGGGTGTGCCATGAAGTTGATATACGTGTTGGACAAATAGTTTCGCTAGATGCCGTGCGGACAGTAGTCCTTTACAGGGGACAAAATACGCCTGTTTGGAAAACAGGTCAATAATAGTCCATATTACATTGTGTCCTTTGCTGGGAGGCAATTCGACTATGAAATCCATGGCTATATCTTCCCAAGGCCTCTGTGGTTCAGCCATGGACTGTAATAAACCAGACGGTTTCCCTGACAAGGATTTAGCTCTTATACAAACGGGACAACCTTGTACATATGTCTCTACCTGTTTTCGCATACGTGGCCACCAGAACTGTCTCCTCATTAGCACCCCACCCTTGCTCAATTGTGCATTTAAAGTGACCGCGCTATTTACTCCTTCAGGTTCGTTGTGGATTGCCAGTTACTTCCGGATCTCACTGTCCCTCGTATTGAATAGCGTTTATTTCCTTTGACATCGTTTTATTAACCCTGTCCCCAGATTCCCTATACCGTCCACCACCTGATATCACCGTGCCTTGCTAAATGCTACAACACCCCCCTTCACCATGTCTCTGTTCTTCTGGCTTGATACAGTCCCCGGGATCATGTGTCGAGGGAATGGCTGACACTCGACAGAGATGGTGTTATCTCAGTCATCGGCAAACCGTGCTGAATAAACAACTACCACAAAATCCTAATCTTCTCAGGAATGTAAAGACAGGATGTCTGGCAGAGACCTTATCTCAGATATACAAGGCATGGGGGCCCAACACGTAAGCATTGTTTGTCACAGGAAATAACATGAGGGAAACACGAGGGATCCATATGGAATTCACGAGCTTTCTTTAGCCAATCAGGACAAGCAAACGTTGATTGATGTTTTGCCATGATAGTTGTAAAATGACAATAAAAGGAAGCCTTCTGGATGGGGTGAGCGTGCCTTCCCCAAGGTACCTTCACACCGAGGGGCCTTCCTGTGAATCATCATCCTGCCTACGCGTCTTTCTTCATTGAAACAACAGGGTTTGCTCTCTTTTATATACTTTTATATACAGTGGATAGCCTTGTCGGTGTTGGTGGGAGTGTTCTTGGTGGTTCCTTGATTAGCTCTTGTTTACAGTCAGTTTGTTTATTTGAGTTGGTAGTTCCTTAATTGGGGTAATATTTACTTCTCGATTGTTGTTCTAGTGTTAATCTTGGTCTTAATCTTTGTTTATTGAGTGTTTATTACTGGTGAAAATATGTTTTAGTCTTTTTGTTTCCTTTGCAGCTTCTGGATTCTCTGTTTAGAGTGGTATGTAGATGTTGTTTATCTCTATGTGCCTGTTGATGACTGATTTGTCTGAGTGCTAGGCTTTCAGGAATTCTTTAGCATTTTTGGAGTTTGTTTAGACTATGATGGTCACAATTTCCCAGCTGAAACTGTCCATGAGTTGTGAAATTAAGGAGTTTTCATCATCTGACATGATCACCCGACTTCCTTCCAGAACTAATAGCAATAGCAATATCAGTTAGACTTATATACTGCTTCACAGTGCTTTACCGCCCTCTCTAAGCAGTTTACAGAGTCAGCCCCCAACAATCTGGGTCCTCATTTTACTGACCTTGGAAGATTGAATCAACCTTCACCCAATGAGATTCGAACGGTTGGTAGTCGGCAGAATTAGCCTGCAATATGCATTCTAATCACTATACCACCACAGCTCATGATGTTTTCTGGGTCTGCCAGAAAACAAACAATCTCAGAGAGTATCAAGGACCCCAGCATGATGTTTCTGGATTGGAGTTGTAATTCTCACTTTCCAATGACTTTGTTCGATGAGAATAAACAGAATTGTAAGTTAACATGTCTGAGCTATTGTGATATAATGTAATTACTAGATTAGGACTATAAAGTTCCAGGTACAATATAACAAATTTACCTTCAGCAATGGAAGTTCCCAAGGTGACTTCAGCCGGTCACTCCTGTCAGCCAAATCCATTCTGTAGAGTTGCTGTTATAATAACATTGGGGAAGGAAGCACTACTTATATTAAGGAAATATGCTGGGCTGAAACAATATAATGACTACTGTACTTTTCAGAGTATAAGATGCGCCCCCACCCCAATAGTGGGTGAAAATTGTGGTGCGTCTTATACACCGAATGTTACCAAAGCCCCGCCCACTCACCAGCCCCCATCCTTGAAGAATTTGTTTTTGTTTTTTGCCAATACGGCAATTTAACTTTTTTGTCAAACTAAAATTTGTAAGGGGTTTCTTTTGCTCTCTTTCTTGCTGTTGAAATTGCTCCAAATAAAAAAATGAATTTAGTTTTGCTGTGATGACAAAATGTTACTAATTGTGGGGGAAATGAAGCCATTTGTGCATTCTTGTTTTCATAAGAGGAAAACATAGTTAATAGCTAATCTATGTAATCTGACACTACTGGTTACAATTATAAGGAAATCTGCAATTTCAACAAATGAATGAGTTTTTACTTGCAAAATGGTCTACTTAATAAAGAAGCAGATTAAAAGATTACATTTACTTAGCTGCTTTGGAGAGACTTCCATGTTCATCTCCTATTTTATTTAATTATACAATTAATTATAATGTGAACAACACTTAATTGACTTTGGCTGCTGTGCGTGTTTCAGCTGAAATCTTTATTTCAAGAGGGAAGAGTGATTAATGTGTAGAAAGTGACCTATTGCCCTCCAGGAACTAATTTCTGGATTTGAGAAAACATATTTGCTGTATGTAGCACTTAAAAACATGCGGTAATTATAGCCAGCAGTGCAAATGAGCTTTGTCCAGTAAATTGCCAAAACATAATTTATCATATAGTCACAAGGCAGCTTCCATATGATTTAAGAACAATGAGAAAAACTCTTACAGAATACAAAAAGAATGGGCTAGCATTGGTTAAACACTGAGCCATTTCTGTAGCGTCAAAGGTATGAAAACCTAAGTAGTTTCATTTAAGCTTAGTGTAAGTAACTGATTCTTGATTGCTGGGTGAGGATTTTAAGATAAGATTTGGCAGTTGCAGTGAAGCTGGAATAAACCATGGGGTTGCGAAGAGTGGGACAGAACTTAGCAACTGAACCAGTGGTGGGTTTCTACCAGTTCACTCCTATTCGGGCGAACCAGTAGTGGCACTGGTGGGAGGCTCCGCCCACCCTCCCAAACATCATCATGAACGCTCTGTGCATACACAGAAGGTTCTGCGCATGCGCAGAAGCGCTGCGTGTGAGTGAAGAGAGCATGTGCGCATGCACTCTCACAGTTCCAAACCGGTAGCAAAGGTAAGTGGAACTCACTACTGGACTGAACAACAGCAAATGAAACTTGGTGACTAGTTTGATGTATGGAAACCTGAATGAGACAGTGGCAGCTGCTGGCTTGATGATTTGACAGAAGAACCTGCGAATGGGAGCTTGGCTGAACTAGAAATTTATTTCTGGAGAACAAAAATCTAGTGTGAAAGAAACTGGATTTTATTGCTTGAGCTGGACTAGTTAGTTAGATGAGAGGGACAAAAGAAGAAAAACAGTTTTGGATTATGGAAAGAAAAAGTGATACTTTGGAGAAGAAGGAGCTGGAGGAGAGAAAGTTGGATAAAGAAGAAACAAAAAAAGGAGAAAAAAAGAGAACAGGGCTACAGAAGGAGAAAAAGGCAGACCCTATTAGGGACTTTGGTAAATTTGAGTATGTACCCATCTGAAAATGACAGAGTAGATTAAGGAAGTGTGGGAAACATTATTTGGCCTTGATCAATGCAGGAAGCAGATCTGGTTTTGAATCCAGGCAAAAGAAGTATAGAGAAGATGTTGAAAGATGTTATTTTCTGGGGAAGATAGAAGCTTGTCTGTAAGTTACTAAGTTTAATGAAGGAAAAGAAATGGGTAGTTGTCAGAGTTTGTTGCAAAAATCAAATCCAGACAACACATACAGGTAAACTGAGCCAGCAGGATTCATTAACTTCTTTATATACTATACATGATAACACATGAAGTACATGGGTGGGTTCTATTTACCTCCACTACCGGTTCACTAAGGGATCATGCACGTGCGCTCGCTTTGCTCATGCATGCGCAAAAGCTTCTGCACATGTGCAGATCATTCATGATGACATCCAGGTGGTTGGGCGGAGCCTCCCGCCACCATTACTACCAGTTCACAAGAATCAGACCAAACTGGGAGCAACCCACCACTGATGGAGTAAATTTACAATACCAACAGCAGATTCTTCCAACGTGGTAGAGAAGAGAGATTGCTTTCAGTTCCAGTAGTTCAGAGCAGACTAGTTTAGTTTTAGAGCTGAGCACAGAGCTACAGAGCCATGCCCAGGCTCCTTCCAGTTTCAGTTTCCAAAACAGTTCCCATTGGCTGACCTTGTTACTATGCCTGTTCATTGGCTGACCTTGTTACCATGTCTCTGCCAGTTCATGAATATTCTAACAGTAGTTGTGGGAGTTACAGTATATATCATTGAGACTGATATAAAGTTATATTTGGGGAAGGACAGGGTTATGATAGTTAAATGTTTGCTCTTTCAGTGGAAAGGAGAAATGGCTCCCTCCACTTCCATGCATTTCTCAATTATGAATCATGACCTTCTTGAAATCATGTATATAAGCAGCACTCATTGTCAGGCCTTTCAGGATATAGCTGCAGCATGTCAAAGTTGAATATATTTTGGCAAACAGAATGGTCCACACATATTTGATCAATGCAAAAAAAGGGACCCCTGCTGAAATTTGCTGGAGCTGTGGAGATTTATCCAAATGAACTGTCTATGAAGAGAGCCTGAGATATTCTGAATATATCAATAGACCAGAGTTGTTTTTTTTCAAAGAACTACATGGCAGCATCAAGAGCATAGTTCAGTTGGAGGACCAAGTGCCTAAACTGGACGAAGAGAGCAGTTATATGACTACGTTTTGAACTCCTTGGGGCAGAAAGAGGTGGCTTAAACTGCCCTTTGGTGTCTCCATAGCACCAGAGACGTATCAAAGGAAGCAGCAGGAATTATTGAATGGCCTCAGTGGAATTGAGCCTATAGCTGACGATATCCTTATAGTTGGGTGTGGCGACACTGATGATGAAGCGGAGCATAATCATGACGGGAAATTGATGGCACTATTGGAGTGGTGTAAGCAGGTGAAACTGAGGCTCAGTATAAAGAAGCTGCAGTTTAAGGTGTGAGAAGTCCGCTTTCATGGACATATTTTAACATCACAGGGGTTAAAAGTGGACCCAGACAAGATCAGAGCTATTGTGAACATGCCAACGCCTACTGATGCTAAAGCAGTGCAGAGATTCATTGGCTTTGTTACATATCTAGCAAAATTCTTGCCACACTTATCTGAGGTGTGCCAGCCATTGAGACGTCTGTTGGATAAAGATGCAGTTTGGCACTGGCTTCCTAAACATGACCAGGCAGTGCAAGAGATAAAACGCTTGGTTATTACTGCTCCAGTATTAAAATACTATGATGTCACAAAGATGGTTACTATTCAAAGTGACTCAAGTAAGAATGGTCTGGGATGCTGTCTGTTACAAGAAGGTCAGCCAGTTGCATACACATCCAGAGCGCTTTCGCCAGCAGAGTTAAACTATGCTCAGATCGAGAAAGAATGCGAGGAATTTTGATATATTTGAATAATAAATATAGAAAGAAATGGGGAAAACAAAGAATTAGAAGATGAGATTAATAAACAAGAACGGGCTTTAATAGCCAACCCAACAGATAAGAAAATTAAAGAGGCAATCAATTTATTGAAGGGTCAGTTTAATATGTTAATAGCAGATCAAGTGGCAACCAATTTACAATATGCAAAACATAATACTTTTTGTAACACTAATAAACCAGGCAGGTGGTTGGAATATTTGTTAAGGAAAAAACAGAAAGCAAGGACAATAGAGAAAATAAAATACAAGGGTAAGAAGGTTTATGAGCAAGAATTGATTAAAAAATCTTTTTTAGAGTTCTACTCAAGGCTGTTTACTGGTGATAAAATTCAAGATACAGATATAAATATATATCTGCAGAAAGAGAATATTTAGATAACTTCAAAAGACCAGAGGGATAGCTTAAATCAATTGATAACTTCCGAGGAAATTTTGTTTGCAATTAAGCAGTTGAAAATGGGCAAAGCTCCTGGAACGGATGGCTTGACAGCTATTTATTATAAAAGTTTACAGGAAATGGTGGAACCATTGAAGGAATTATTCAATAATATACAACAGGGAGGAGAGGTACCTCCAACTTGGAAGACAGCATTTATTTCGCTGATCCCAAAAGATGGGCAAGACCATACAGATCCTAAAAATTATAGGCCGATTTCACTTTTAAATACAGACTATAAGATTTTTGCTAAAATTTTAGCAAATAGATTAATGACAGTTATGCAGCAAATGATTCATCATGATCAAACTGGTTTTATAAATGGTAGACAAATGAAAAGTAATGTAAATCAAATTGTTAATTTGGGAAGGAACAACCAGGTCCCCACAGTGCTAGTTTTTTTGGATGCCGAAAAAGCCTTTGATAGATTGAATTGGCAATTTTTATTAAAATTAATAGAAAGGATGCAACTTGGAGAACATTTTATACAATCTATTAAGGCAATATATCAAAAACAAACAGCGCAAATAATAATCAATGGTGGTTTAACAGATAATTTCAATATAGAAAAAGGAACAAGGCAAGGTTGTTCCTTGTCTCCGTTATTGTTTATTTTGACGCTGGAAATTTTATTAAGTAAAATACGTGGGACGGATATAATAAAGGGAATTAGAATTAGAATTAGACAGCATGAGTATAAGCTACGAGCATTTGCGATGACCTGGTGGTTAGCTTAGCCCAACCGGTACAATCGATTACAGCCTTGATGGATATAATCTGCTCATATGGACAAGTATCTGGTTTTAAAATAAATACAACTAAAACAAAGATAATAGCTAAAAATATGGTCAGAAGCCAGAAAGAAGAGATAGAAAGGTTAACAGGATTTGAAATAGTTAAGAAGGTTAAATATTTAGGGGTTTATATTATGACTGCAAATATGAAATTATATCAGCATAATTATGAACCGTTATGGCAAAAAATACAGAAAGAGATGGAAAATTGGAAAAAATTACAACTGTCTTTGCTGGGTAGGATAGCCGCTGTAAAAATGAATATCTTACCAAAATTTTTATTTCTTTTTCAAATGATACCTATTCTTAAAAAGATGAAAATTTGAAGGAATGACAGAAGGGCATAAACAAGTTTGTGTGGGCAGGGAAGAAACCGTGAGTTAATCAAAAGATAATGCAAGACACCCGAGAAAGAAGTGGTCTTAAAATGCCTAATTTAAGATTGTATTATGAAGCCGCTGCCCTCTCAGCAATTACAGATTGGATAAATTTAACGGAGGAAAAGGTATTGAATATTGAAGGATATGATCTGTTCTACGGCTGGCATGCTTATCTATTGTATGACAAGAAAGTAGGTAAGGCTTTTAAAAGTCATATATTAAGAAATGCTCTATTGCGTGTCTGGAAAAAGTATAAATATAAATTAAATGATAAGTTACCAATATGGACAGTACCCAGACATGCGATAGAGAATATAAATTTGGAGCAAAAGCAAGATAAGATTACATATAAGGAACTCCTTTATAAGGAAGGAATCAGATTACAATTAAAATCTATGGAGCAATTAAGAGAAGAAGGAATTATTAGGACTTGGTTTCAGTATGGTCAGCTGCAGGCCAGATGGAGAGAAGATCAAAAAACTGGTATTTTGCAGCAGGATGAGAATTTGATAAAGCAAATAAGAGATAAAGGTCGAATGCATATAAAAAGGTTGCATAATGTATTAGTGAAAATAGATTCAGAAACAGAGCTAGTCAAGATTGTATGATAAAATGGGCACAAAACATAGGTGAACCAATAATGATGGAAACATGGGAAAAGATATGGGTTAGAAATGTAAGATTCACACAAGCTCAAAATTTAAAAGAAAACTTTTATAAAATGTTTTATAGATGGCATTTAGACCCAAAAAAACTAGCCTGTATGTACCCAAATTTACAACCTAAGTGTTGGCGATGTGAGTGTGAAGATGCTACATATTTTCATATATGCTGGACATGTAAAAAAATTAAGGCTTTTTGGATAAAAATATGGTGGATTATTCAAAATATTTTAAGGAAAAAAATTAAATTTACACCACATTTTTTTCTGCTGGGAATAGTTACGGATTGTACTGTAAAAGAGACTAAGTTGGTTTTGAACTTAATAACAGCTGCCAGGTTACTGGTGGCACAGTACTGGAAGAAGGAAGATCCACCCACCATTGAGGAATGGATACTAAAAGTTGTGCATTTGGCAGAGATGGCAAAAATTTCATCATATCTTAAAGACCATTCAAATGAAAGATACATATCAGAATGGAGAAGATGGATTGACTATATACAAAAAAAGTATCTGAACAAGAAGATTCATATAGTTTATGAATGAAATATTTTTAAGTAGTTCATGTTTATAGTTTTTTGAGTTATAAGGAGTTAAAGACTTAGGGAAAATATGAATGTAATAATTTGTTAGCATATTTTAGCTTTATGTTTGTGAATGTTATACCCTGTGCTTGTTCTGGGAAGTCTAGGGAGGGGGGTGGGGGGGAGGAGGGGAAGAGGGGATGGGAGGTGGGGGTGGGAGGGGTTGAGGGGGGAAGGGTGGGGGGGGAGAAAATGTTTGTATTTCCTATAAAACTTTTCAATAAAAAAAAGAGAGAGAGAAAGAATGTTTAAGTATCGTATTTGCTTGCCAGCGTTTCCATTATTACCTTTATGGTAGAGATATAATTACAGTTGAAACTGATCACAAACCGTTAATAACTATATTCAAAAAGCCTCTTCTGTGTGCCCCGAAGCGTTTGCAAAGCATGATGCTCAGTTTACAGCATTATAATCTTGATGTCGTTTTTAAGCCAGGACGTGAAATGTATATCAGCGATACCCTGAGTAGAGTAGATCAGACAGCTACAGGAGGAGAACATGAATATCAGATGGTTTGTTGGCTGTGACAGGAACAAATATGTTTTGCTGAAATCAACCAAGCAGATTATCTTAATGTTACGAATCAGCGGTTACAGCAGTTGAGGCAACATACGGACGCTGACGTGGCCCTACAGACACTAAAGAATATTGTGCTGAGTGGATGGCCGGATGTGAAAGAGGCAGTTCCCATGATTGTAAAGGAATACTGGTCCTTCAGAGATGAGATCGCTGTACAAGATGGCATTCTGTATAAGGGTCCAAGAGTTATAGTGCCAAAGTTATTGAGATCGGAGATGTTATTGCGCATCCATTCAAGCCATATTGGTGGGGAGGCATGCTATAGACAAGCCCGTGACACATTGTAGTGGCCGAATATGCGAGGTGAAATTGAGGATTTTGTCAGTAATTGTACCATCTGTAATGAATATTACCATCTGTAATGAATATAGAGTCAGGTGTGAGAGAGCCGGTCATTACTCGGAGTGGTAGATGCTCACGCCCCCCCGATAGACTCAATTTGTAGAAAGTGTTGCTGTTATTAGAAAAGGGGAGATATTATGGGGTTGTGTTACTTTTAATCTTTATCTCTATGTGCCTCTATGAGGTGTTTCCGGTTCCTGGGTGTTGCCTTTGAAGACGCTCTATAAGCATTGTTTGTTAGTTTTACTTTGTTAATAAAAGCATATCCGAAACACATGTCTGATGGCTGAGTGAAAGTAGCTAGGGAAAAAAAATTGTTGTTAGTTTAAGAGGGGTGTTTTCTGTCATTTACAAGGAAGTTATTACTGTACAGCAAAACCCGAAAAAAATTAGAACAGTTCTTGATTATTTTGAAGGCAGAAAGTTTTGGGGAATATACAGTATACCTGCAGCAAAGATATATGAAAGTTTAGAATACTCTGAGCATAGGCCATAAGTTAGTCCAGACATCCTGCATTGAAGTGCCCATTGTTGGGTAGTTTTAAATTGAAATTGTTAAAAATGGAATTGTGATAGAATTATCACAGTTACTGATAACTAGAAAAAAGCCATGTCAAATGTCAAAAAAGCAAAACAGGATTTATTTTACTGTATCCAGTTATGATATTTTTACAGAGAACCCTATAAAGGAAATTTGATGTTTGGCTCCATGGTAGAGTGCTAAATAAACTGAAGGTGTTTAGAAGTAGACTACAACATTAGAAATATTAAGCATACTTTCACTGATGATCTCCTGGAATATAGGTAGAATATAGGTAATATTCTATAGTTTAGAGAATTATTAGAAAGGTTGAAAGAAACAGTTGGAGACATTTTATAGAAAGCTGTTTGTGGTTATCTATTTATTAACAGATAAGGAATTTCAACGGAATTCAGTTTCAGAAGATCAATATATCCAGAATGGTAGAAGAAGAGGTTCCAGAGAACCAGTAGTAAAAAATGCTTAAAAAGTAAAAAAAAAAAAGAAAGAAAAAAAAAAGAAAAAAGAAAGAAAGAAAAAAAAAGTTCCAAAGATCAGCTGAGCAACGCGCAATCGTCAGAACTTTTTTTTTTTTTTTACTTTTTAAGCATTTTTTTACTACCAGTTCTCTGGAACCAGTAATTAAAAATGCTTTAAAAAGTTTTTTTAAAAAAATAGTTCCGACAATCGCGCGTCGCTCAACTGATCTTTGGAACTTTTTTAAAACTTTTTTTACTACTGGTTCGGCAAACCAGTAGCATTTTTTACTACCGGTTAAGGTGAACCGGCCCAAACTGGTAGCATTTCACTCCTGGTCTTCACATAATGTGCCAAAATATTTAAGCCTAGGCATCTATGATCCATTTGTTTTCTTGGAGTCTTCTCCTACATTAAAGTTTAAAAATATCAACATTCTGTCCTGCTTCTTCAAAATCTAAGAAAACTATTTAGATCAGCCTAACAATTTCTGCCCAGGATGGGATGGTGTTACTTATAAAATATTACAGAACCTTCCTTGGAATTGCAAAATAAGGATATCTGAACTATAATTTGATCATGATACTAGATAGATTGGCCAAAATAAAGAAAAATGCTATTATGATATTAATGGATCAATCTGGATTCTCTGAAACCCATCAGTTTATCAGCTGATCATGTTATTGCTGTATGTCTATGAAATGATGGAAAAATTGATAATAGGCTGCTGTTCCATCTATAAAAATTATATAATGACTCTAAAGCAAATCAGTGATATTAAATCAATGAAAACTGTTCTGGTTCTGAATCTATTCCTTCAAAGAGACTACAACACTCTCCAAAATAAATCAAGATTCCACCTTCAAGCTTTCTTTCTGAATAATTACAGGGGCCAAAAATATTTGCCACAACTACCTATCTCCATTTTAATTCTACACTTCTACACAATTCTTAGAACCATCAGAATTTGTTTCACAATGGTCCATGTTCTAATCCTAATTTAATATGTTGCAAAAACCAGAACAAAAACTTTTAGTATTTTCTCAGCCTCTCCAAATTGGAATTCTCCAGTATTCCTGTGTAAGCCCTACAGGTCTCATAACTATGTTTTAAAATAATCTGAAAGGCTGCTGCTCCCCCATCAACATCCTTTGAAATAGCTTTTTGCTTTTTTTTTTTTTACTTTGTTAGGACTTTGTTAAGAAGATACCAAACTAGGTCAGGTGTATAGAGAGAGTTAAACTAATTTATAGCTCAAAGGTGCAAAGATCAAGAAGATTTTAATTAGCTATTGCTCTGTGTCTGTTATGTTTCATAACTGTAAATACTGTTAATGGTAATTCCACTCCTTAAATGGGCCATTTGGCTCTATGTACTTTGGAGACAATGTGTTATTGTTCATTCTTACAGTGACATTAATGAAGTACTATTCTCTTGTTTACCAAGATTCTATGTGTGACTTCTAGGCAACCAAATCACATTGGCACTTGTCCCACACCAGCTAAACCTTTTTAGAGACAATCCAGATAATATCTGGAGCATACAGTATATTGGTCTCTTGGTCATTGCTATTCAGAATGAGTATATTCTAGAGTTCCTGCCTTAATAATTAAAGATTGTATTAAAATTTTGTGTCATTCAGAAAATGCTATTGCTGTTAGCTGGTCAGCATGATTCAGTTTCTTGGAATGTGCCAAATTTTACTATATAGTTCATAAAACCTATTGTAAGTAATAATATTGATTATTTAGTTATTAATGCTTATTTTTCCTCTTTTATTTTGTAAGCCTACATTTCTATTTTATTTTTTATCCAGTAGAATGCTAGTCAATGATTGTAATAATGGGCTGACTGATTGAGTTGCACATAATATCTTTTTAATTATTTGAGCCTATACTTATTTGTTTGATATATTTTATTCCCCTTCTCCTCTCAAAGCCTTTATTTATAGTCATCTGTGAATTTATATTAAAAAATAGTCACAGCCTTGACCAAATTATGAATGTTTGGCAGAAAACCCCCCAGAAAAGGAGGATTCTTCTTTTTTATTATGCTGTTTTCTCAGTCTTGAACGTTTTTTCCCTTTTGATTGATTGATTGATAATGTATCATCAAGGCATTGTAAACTCTTAGCAACCATATATACAGCTTTTCTCCATGATAATCTACTTTAACCTGGTCTTTCAGATCATTCAATGATTCACCATTGATGTACTCACTGTAAATGAGTCTATCCATGTTTTTCTATCACCTTTCTCAACAATACAACCTTCTCCAGAGAGGTAGGTCTTCCCATAATGTGTCCACAGTAATCTTAGCTTTAACTATTTGCACAACAATGAATTGTTTTCTATTGTAACATATTCAAAAGTAAGCTGAGCGGTCTTAGGATGACTATCAATAATTCCAGATGAATGGTTATTTTAAGTATTAACATCTTAACTAAATTATTTCTGTCTATATTATTTGTATTTTGTATTTGTGTACCCCTTTGATTTTTCTATTACTATTTTCTTCTTCTTTACACACACACATACATACACCTGCTAACTGAAGAAGACATTGACATAGCATGCTTTGTTGAAAAATTATGCTATATTTCTGATCCACTCAGTCTGAAGTCTTTGGAAAGTAATAGAAACATTTGATTTTAGAGAGTTTAGACTTGCCTGATATTTCTGGTTAGTACTTCCAATGTTAAGATAAATAACAGATAATGGGCAGCCTTGCCTTGTACCTTTTCATGGATGAGTTCAATCAACTAATGTTTAATGATAGTATCTTAAGATCTTCTTGCATTGTTCTATCTATATCTGGGTCTTATACTCCTTGTTGTTCTTATTTCTCTTGGTTCTTTGGGTCTTGCACCATTGCTCTCTGTTCAATCCCTTTTCTCTTTTTCAGAATAGAATAGAATAGAATTCTTTATTGGCCAAGTGTGATTGGACAGACAAGGAATTTGTCTTGGTTCATACACTCTTGGTGTACATAAAAGAAAAGATACATTTGTCAAGAATCATAAGGTACAACACTTAAGGATAGTCATAGGGAAACAGTCAATATAAATCATAAGGATACCAGCAACAAGGTTACAGTCATACAGTCATAAGTGGGAGGAGATAGGTGATAGGAACAATGAGAAGATTAATAGTAATGCAGACTTAGTAACTAGTTTGACAGTGTTGAGGGAATTATTTGTTTAGCAGAGTGATGGCCTTTGGGAAAAAAACTGTTCTTGCATCTAGTTGTTCTGATGTGCAGTGCTCTATAGCATCATTTTGAGGGTAGGAGTTGAAACAGTTTGTGTCCAGGATGTGAGGGGGTCTGTAAATATTTTCACAGCCGTCTTTTTGACTCGTGCAGTATACAGGTCCTCAATGGAAGGCAGGTTGATAGCAATTGTTTTTTCTGCAGTTCTAATTATCCTCTGAAATCTCTGTCTGTCTTGTTGGGTTGCAGAACCAAACCAGATAGTTATAGAGGTGTAGATGACAGACTCAATAATTTCTCTGTAGAACTGTATTAGTAGCTCCTTGGGCAATTTGAGCTTTCTGAGTTGGCACAGAAAGAACATTCTTTATTGTGCTTTTTTGATGACGTTTTTGATGTTAGGTGTCCATTTTAGGTCTTGAGATATAGTAGAACCTAGAACTTTGAAGGTCTCTAATGTTGATACTGTGTTGTCTAGTATTGTAAGATGTGGTAGTATGGGAGGGTTTCTCCTAAAGTCCACCACCATTTCTATAGTTTTGAGTGTGTTCAGTTCCAGATTGTTCTGGTCGCACCATGAGGCTAATTGTTCAACCTCCCATCTGTTTGCAGATTCACCATTGCCTCGAAGGAGACCAATCACTGTTGTGTCATCTGCAAACTTCAGTAGTTTAACAGATGGATAGTTTGAGATGCAGTCATTGGTATATTGAGAGAAGTGGAGAGAGCACACAGCCTTGTGGGGCCCCTGTGTTAATTGTACAGGTATCTGATGTGATTCTGCTTAGCTTCACCTGCTGCTTCCTGTCTGTGAGGAAGCTTATGATCCACTTACAAGTGTGTTCAGGTACCGCTAGCTGGTTTAGCTTAGTTAGAAGAATGTCTGGAATGATGGTGTTGAATGCTGAACTAAAGTCTACAAAGAGGACCCTTGCATAGGCCTTTGGAGATTGAAGATGTTGTAGGATGTAGTGCAGAGTCATATTAACAGCATCATCTGTTGATCTATTTGCTCGGTATGCAAATTGCAGGGGTCTAACAGCAGATCCGAGATGATTTTCAAGTGAGACAGCATTAGCCTTTCAAAGGTTTTCATAACTACAGATGTTAGAGCAACTAGTCTGTAGTTGTTCAGTTCCTTATGGTGGGCTTCTTCGGCACTGGGATGATAATAGAGCGTTTGAAGCAAGAAGGAATATGGCACATCTCTAGCGATTTATTGAAGATACGGGTGAAGATGGGGGCCAATTGGTCAGCACACACTTTTAAGCGAAAAGGAGTTTTCTTGTCTGGGCCTGGTAGCTTTTCCTGGCTTTTGTCTGTGAAATAGGTCTTGCACTTCCTTTTCTGTGATCACTAGGGGCGGTGAACCGAATGGAATGGGTTCAGTTGTAGGAGGTGTGGTTGTTGTTAATGTGTCTGAGATGGGGGTTGGGGAGATAGGTGGCTGTACTTTCCTTTCAAACCTGCAGTAAAACACGTTCAGGTCATCTGCCAGTAGTTGATTTCCTTCAGCCTGGGAAGGAGGTTTGCCATAACTGGTGATATTTTTAAGAGTTTTCCACATGTTTGCTGGTTAATTTGTTGAGAACTGATTCTTTAGATTTTCAGAGTAGCTTCTTTTTGCTGCTCTGATCTCCCTTGTTAATACATTTCTGGCCTGATTGTACATCATTTTATCACCTTTTCTGTAGGCTTCCTCTTTGTAACAACGTAGCTGTTTAGGTTTAGCTGTGAATCAAGGTTTGTTGTTACTATATATTCACAAGTTCTTGGTCGGTACACATAGGTCTTCACAGAAGCTGACATATGATGTTACAGTCTCTGTGAGTTCATCTAACTCTGCAAAGGTACTTTTGAAAACATTCCAATCAGTGCAGTCAAGACAGGTCTGTCGCTTTAACTTTGCCTCCTCAGTCCAGGTCTTCACTGATTTAATTGTTGGTTTTGTGGTTTTAAGTCTTTGCCTGTAAGCAGGTACAAGGTGAATCATACAATGATCAGAGTGTCCCACAGCTGCTCATGGTAAGGACCAATAAGCATCTTTTAGCGTTGTGTAGCAATGGTCTAAAGTATTCTTGCCTCTAGTGGGACAATTGACATGCTGAAAGTATTTTGGTAGCTCTTTCCTTAAGTTTGCCTTGTATAGATCTCCCATAATAATGGCCAGTGAATCGAGGTATTTGGCTTCAGCCTCCATAATCTGATCAGTTAGAGTTCGTAATGCCTTGTTTACATAGGCTTGTGGGGGGACATAAATAGCAATTAGTAGAAATGAAGAGAACTCGCATGGACAGTAAAATGGTTTACAGTTGATAAGTAAAGACTCTAAGTTCTCCATTGTGGGTGGAGACAGCAGCCAGGATGGGGTGTGCTCGTCTGCTAAGCTGATAGACTGAGCCTGTCAAAGTTGCTAAGTCCCACCCTTGTTACTGGGCAGACCCACCTTTTGGCTCAGTCTGTCAGCCTAGACATGACTGTTCCTCTTGCTGTTTTTCTCCCTTTATTGGCATTTATCTCTTCTGATAGTTACTTAGTGTTGGATTTTATTGGTTTGACTCAGACTGTGACTTGGACTGCATTGGATTTTGCTTCATTTTTCCACAAATAGTAAGATCTTCTACCCCAGTAACTGGCTTGGCTAATTATCTGGGGTGGATATCCCTTTCCCTCATTCTTCTTTCTATCGGTTGGGGGATTTTTGGGATTTTGTGGAGCTTCATGCTCCCATTGGTGATATTGCTGGCCGTCAAAGACCTGAGCACCTAAATCGTTGTCTGCGGAGTTTTGCGCTCCCCCTTTCAACCTCCCGGCCACCATTTTGGATTCCTGTCAGCCGTTACTAAGTTCTGCCGTTTGCTTGTCAGTTTAGTAGATTGTTTGCTTCTTTACTTTCTGGGCCGGCTAGTGGAGCCTCATGTTTCCCTCTGGAGCCTGTGGAGTGCGGGGGCTTTTGATTTGAATGGATTGCTGGCCATTGCGTTGCTTCGAGCCCTGAAGTCATTTTTGGCGCAAAAAAGACTTTCAAGGGATCGTCGGCTTGGCGCTTTCCCCTGTCAGCGTGTGAAGTGTATATCACTGACTGAGAGAAGGGAGGGCTGCGGCGGGGCTTCAGGGCCCCCCTTCTTTTTATCAGCAACTGTCTCTCCTGTGTGGCAGTTTGTTTGGCTGGTGGAGTTTCGCACTCCCCTTATAAGCGACGCTGCCAACTCCTGTGTGGGGAACTTTATTAGTGGAGTTTCGCGCTCCCCTTTGACAGTCCTGTCGATTGCCTGTGTGGGTTTTTTTTGCTGGTGGAGCTTCGTGCTCCCCTTTACCAACATAGAGACCGTCGGGGACAGATTTTGCTGGTGGAGCTTTGCGCTCCCCACCCCCTCTTCTGCTGGCATGTGCCTTTATGCTTGTCACCTTTGAACACCTGTCATCCTTGCCGGTTATAAGTCAAGGCACATCATAACATTTGAAGAGTGGAGCTTCTGCGCTCCCAGTTACAGTAGCCCTGTTTAGAGGCCTCCAGACTTTGGTCTGTGCCTCTTAACGACAGTTCCTTCCTTTGCGACCCTTTCTGACATCTGGGAATTCTGTCCATTGTTGCATCTGGGGGGTCCTTCCTGGACTTCAATCATGCCCAAGGCTTCGCACAAGTCAAAGAATGGTCACAAGGTGGGGCGTTCCGATAGCCCTCATCGTAAGGGGGCTTCCCCTACCAGGCGAGATGACAATTCTGGCTCCTCTAAACCAGTGGGTTCAGATCCATCAAGACCCCGCCATAAGTCATCTTCTCATTCTCTACCTTCTCATACGGAAGTCCGCTGGGATAAAGTACTGCAAAAGATCTGTGCCAAGGCCAGTGGGCATCAACCGCCGGCCAAGGAGACATCTACAGCCTCTCCTCGTATTACTGCCGCATCGGGCTCTGGGGCGCAGGTAGACCAACTGTCCCTTCAGGACTGCCCTGCTGTTATTCAGATGGGCGATCTCTGGGGTTCCCCCGCGGCTCTGGCTCCTGAGCCCCGGCAGAGCCTTCCCCGGCTACTCATTCATCATTGGACTTGTCCGAATCAGCATCTGCGCCACCCCCCTCACCCACTCCTGGGACGGGGGTGGCACAGCAAGCTAATTTTTTGTCTCCAGAGCAAATCCAACAGCTCATCACGGCTGCGGTGCAACAGTCATTGGCGTCTCAATTTCAGCCCGCCAACAGGGCAACCTCAGTTCAGTCTTGGGTGTCTAATTCTCGAGTGGATGCTGAGCAGGAGGATGCTCTTTCGATCAACACCCCGGATTCTCCGGTCTCTTCTATGGCAAGCTGGGCATCTTCCCTGGCTGATGAGGAATCTCGGGATTTGGAGCTCTCTGAGGACGAGGATCTCCCTCCCAATCAACCGGCGTTTACGGGCTTGTTTCCCCAGGCCTTGTTCAAATCTCTGCTACACAAAGTCATTAATACGGCCCAGCTCAAGTCTCCCTCTCTGCTGCTGGGTACCTCGAGTACGGCTAAAGGGGCTCTGAACCCCCTTTTTGCTGAACCATCCATTCCTACCCCTCCTTTGTTCCTCGATGTTATCTGGAAACAGTGGTCCTCACCTGATTTGACCCCAGCCCCTGGGGTCTGGCATCGGAATGACGGAATTTCAACATCGCTCCAGATCTAGCTACCCTTCTTCAGGTCCCGACCGTGGATGCTCCCGTGGCCGCTCTCTTGCCTCACATTATGGTTCCAGGTGATCCAGATGAAGGGCTTCACCTGGAGGAGCGCTGCGTGGAGCAAGTGTTGCAACAGGCTCACCAGGGCGCTGCTTGGGTCATTCGAGCAGCTTCTATGGCGTCTTTCTTTAATCGCACAACTCTCCTATGGCTCTGTCATCTGCAGGAGACTTTGACTACGGAAGATGTCCGTGTACAGCAGGAACTGACAAGATTATCGCTGCCATGCAATTCTCAGCGGACGCTACCCTCACTGCCGCTTACTTTGCGGCTAAGTCCCTTGCCTCTTCTGTTACGGCCCGTCACTTAGTCTGGCTCTGCCACTGGTAAGCCGACACCAGGCATAAGTAGCATCTGGCTTCAGTTCCGTTCGCCGGTTCCAAACTGTTTGGGGATCCCCTTGACGCTTTCTTGACTGAAACCAAGGACAAAAGGAAGATCCTTCCAGTTGTCTTCCGTAGGGGGGAATCAAGGTTCCACCCATATCCGACCCGACCCCATTCTCATTTGTATGAGGGTGCTAACTTTTCCTCTTCTTCTGCCAGACCTCAGGAGAGTTATCAATCTAGGCAACGGGGCGTTCAGGACAGTGCGTCCAGAGGTAGGACATTTGTTTCCAAGCAGCCCTTTCGAGGGGGAGGAGGTCGTTTCTCCAGGCACCGTCGCTAACTGCATCCCGGATCCTCCTACAGGGGGCAGATTGGCCCTCTTTGCCCCTGTTTGGGAGGGTTCCACTTCGGATAAATGGGTCCTGGCCACCTTACGATCTGGCTTGGCCATTGAATTTTTCTCCCCTCCTCCGATGTTCTTTGTGCGGTGTCTGCTGTCCAACAACATTGAGAAACGCTCCCTTATGGACTCGGCGGTTCAGCATCTCCCTTCAATCAAGGCTATTCAACCTGTGCCCGAGATTGAACAGGGGACGGGATTCTATTCCCGGGTTTTTCTTGTGCCAAAGTCATCGGGGGGTGGGTGGGTGGAGACCTATTCTGGACTTTAAACGTTTGAACCGGCATGTCACATACCACAAGTTTAAGATGCAGTCTTTGAAATCTATCCTTGACGGTGTTCAGAGGGGCGATCTCCTCTGTTCCATAGCCATCACCGAGGCCTATTTCCATATCCCAATCCTTCCCTTCCATCGTAGGTTCCTTCGGTTCTGCTATGAGGGGTGCCATTTCCAGTATCGGGCCTTGTCCTTTGACCTTTCCTCTGCCCCTCGTACCTTTACCAAGGTACTGGCTGCTTTAGCAGCATCCCTTGGGACTAAATCTATTTGTCTACGCTGCTATTTAGACGATATTCTAATTCTGTCGTCCACCCAGCAGCAGGCTTCCTCTGATCTGCAGCTTACTCTCCAGACTCTGGCTGCCCATGGCTTCTCTATTAACTTGGAGAAGAGCCATCTTGTCCCTACCACTCGTTTACTTCATCTGGGGACCCTAATTGATTCGGTGGAAGGGAGGGTCTACCTTTCGTGCGAGCGCCAGGATAGTTTGAGGTCCCTCATTTATAAAGTTGTACGGGCTAGAGCGGTGTCTCCCCTCGTCTTATCTCAGCTCTTGGGCAAGATGATTTCCACCATCTCGATAGTTCCCTGAGCCCAGCTGCACTCAAGGGAGCTGCAATGGTTTCTTTTGCTGTTGCAGAAAGTGGGCAGAGGCACTTCTTCCACGACTGTTCCCATTCCCAGAAAGGTGATCAGGTCCCTAAGGTGGTGGCGGTCTCCAGCAATATCCAGAGGTTGTCTCTTCTTCGATCCACAGAGAGTGGTGGTGACAATGGACGCCAGCCTTCAGGGCTGGGGGGCCCATTGCCTGGGTCAAGTTGCTCAGGGCACCTGGAACAGCACCGACACCCGTCGCCCCATCAACTGGCTGGAACTGCGGGCAGTCTACCTGGCGCTTCGAGCTTTTCATCACCTCATCTCCAACTCCCACGTCCCGGTCCTCATGGACAACAGCACAGCGAAGGCCCATGTCAATCGCCAAAGGGGCACGTGGTCTCTCTCCCTGATGTCAGAGGCGTTGAGGTTGGGAGTCTGGTCGGAAATTGACCTCGCCTCGTTGCGTGCGGAACACATTTCTGGCATCGCCAATATACAAGCTAAGCCACCAGCGCCTGGATCATGCAGAATGGCGTCTTCACCCGCACATTTTCCGCCAAGTCGCTGCACACTTCGGGACTCCGGTGATCAACCTCTTTGCCACATCGAACAATGCTCAGCTGCCACGCTTCATCTCACGGTACTCGTCGCCTCATGCAGAGGCCATTGACGCCCTTCGCTCCCCGTCGCCTCCGGACTCCTATATGCGTTTCCTCCAGTCTCGCTGCTCTCCCGAGTGATTCACAAGTTGTTGTTGGAGCCGGCGGAGATCATACTTGTGGCCCTGCATTGGCCACGCAGACCTTGGTTTCCGGACCTAGTATCGTTGTCAATAGCTCCGCCTTGGCAGCTACCTCAACCAGAGGACGCACTGACTCAAGGGCCTGTGAGGCACCTGGACTTGAGGTGGCTCCGTCTGACTGCTTGGCAGTTGAGCGGTGCGCACTAGGAGAGGCCAACATCCCAGCAGATGTGATCCGCACCATTCAGGCTTCACGGAGGCCTTCTACGGATCGCATTTACTCGGCCACCTGGTGGGCCTTTTGTGCATGGTGTGATTGGAACGGGGTTCCACCCCTCCAAGCCTCGATCGTCAATATACTGGTTTTTCTGCAGGAGGGCTTTTCCAAAGGGCTTTCTCCTAACACATTGCAAAGGCAGGTGGCGGAGATCTCCTCGATACTTACATTTGGATCGTTGTCTTCTTTGGCCCAACATCCTTTGATTCACCATTTTCTGCGGGGCACTACCAATTTATGTCCTCCAGTTCTCCATAGGTACCCGACTTGGGACCTCTTCATTGTTCTTAATTCTCTCATGGCTGCTCCATACGAGCCTTTACGGACAACCAGCCTTCGGCTTCTAACGTGCAAAGTTGCTTTTCTGGTAGCTATTACCTCGGCTCACCACATCTCGGAGATGGCCGCCCTCTCCATCCGTGCTGACCTTTGTGTATTCCACGTGGACCGTGTGGTACTTTGTCTGGACCCTACGTTTGTGCCTAAGATCAATACCAGCTTCCACCGCATGCAGGAACTTGTCCTGCCCAACTTTTGCCCTCGTCCGGCTCACAGGCTTGAATGGTGGTGGCACACTCTAGATGTCCGACGGGCACTACGTATCTACATTAAGCAAACCGCGGACTTCCGCAGAATGGAATCTCTTTTTGTTTCCTTCCTGCCGGTTTCTTTAGGTAGTAAGGTGTTGTCGTCGACCATCGGATGTTGGATCCGGCAGATGATAGCCAAGGCCTATGAGTTATATTCCCTTCCGAGACCTCCTCGACTAACTGCGCATTCTACCCGCAGCGCTGCGGCATCGGTGGCCTGGGCCACGCAGGACTCATTGCTCGAAATATGCAGGGTGGCTACATGGACTTCGCCTTCTCCGTTCATCCAGCACTATAAACTGGACAAATTTGCTTCGGCAGATGCTGCTTTTGGTCATCTGCTGCAGTGGATTCTTTCGGGGGACGGTGTTTCAGACCAGCCTGGTCCCACCCGATTGTAGGGACGTGAATCTTTGGTATGTCCCATCCTGGCTGCTGTCTCCATCCACAATGGAGAAGGGGCGTTGGTCCTACCTGAGACACACCTTCTCGTTGGGTGGAGACAGCAGCCAGACCCTCCCTTTGCCAGTCTGGTCTCTATCTCTTGCCTTTTTCCTTTCTCTCTTGTTGGTATCCCACACGCCGAGCCTGTCTTCTAGTCTTCGCCAAAAGCTGGGTCTGCCCAGTAACAAGGGCGGGACTTTGACAGGCTCAGTCTATCAGCTTAGCAGACGAGCACACCCCATCCTGGCTGCTGTCTCCACCCAACGAGAAGATGCGTCTCAGGTAAGACCAACGCCCCTTTTCATCACAGAATGTATATATTATAGTTATATCCTGAGACCAGCTGTTGTTGATATATAAGCATAAGCATCCTCCCTTCTTTTTACCTGATGATTCTGCAATTCTGTCTGCTCTATGTATCTGAAACCCTGGAATTTGCATGCTGTTGTCATCAATATCATCATGTAACCAGGTTTCAATAAAGCCTAGGGCAGCTGCATTGTGAAAATCAGAGTTGCATCTGTTTAAAAGGAGTATTTCATCCATCTTGTTAGCAAATGAGCATTTATTTGTCAGGAAGATCGAAGGCAGAGCAGTTCTATTTCCCCTATTTCTTAGCTTGTTAAAAATTCCCGCCCTTTTACGTCATCTCTGCTTCCTCCATTTTGTTTTCTTGGTAATCCATAGCTCCAGGGAAATTGCTTCTTCCTGTGTTAGAATCTCATTCGCGTTTGTAGAGACGGGGCGGGGGGGTTTGAGATCACAGAAAGTTGCTCCTTAAAGAAACATTGCTTAATTCGTAGCAGATGGTCTCATGTAAGAAATCATAGTGAGTCCCAGAGAATAATTAAATAATTAAAAATAAAAAAACCATTAGAGAGCATTTCACTGAGGCAGCCTTTGGCAGCGCCATCTGGGATCAGATTTTTCACTTTCCTTTTGCTGCAGTTTCTTTTCTTCTGAGGCAGGCACCCCTTGATCTCTATCTTCTATAGCTTCCCTCTCGTCCAGTTCCTCTTCAGTACTGAAATGCTGATTGTAAAACTCCATCATTTTATCCAGTGTGTCCCTCTATGTCTCTTTTCATGCCTGAAATTCTGAACATTCTTATGTCTTATACAGACTCATGCAATTTTAATCACATATCAGCATTAGATTTCATTTTCAAACAATAAATTATACCTACACTATATGGAATCATATTGTTCAATAGTGCCTCTGTATAGGCACCAACTTTTCAAAGGTTGAGGATTGACAAATTCAAACTAATATTAAGAATGTAGAATACAAGCATTGTTTAAAACCTGAAGCTGTTGACTAGAAATTATATGATCAACCAATTCTCTAGTATACTCCAATTTTTTTGTATACATTTGATTTTTAAAATATTTTGGTAATATCAAATTTTCAATTAAATACATTTTTAAATGCATTCAATGTCTTTGAAGTTGTATGAGCCTGTTGTGAGCTATCTTGCCCATATGGGTACTTTGTACAGATAGTAGCCACATAAACAGTTGGTTTGCCTGCAGCTGCAACCTTGCAATTGTGGATGTCACAGCATGAGGTAAAAGAACATGAGGGATTGAAAAAAAAAGAGCAAGTCCTACTTCATAGGAAATACAAAGGATTCATTTTCAGCCATCATGCAGAAATTGTTTGCTTGGTTATCTTTTTAATTATGTATTTCTTTATCTTTCAGCAAGCATTCTGGAACAGGAAATCATATTTTTGGCTTTTCCATTTGTAGAACATTTATTTTATTGTAAAATAGGGCTAGAAAATATGGGCTGGAGCAAAGTAGTTCCAAAAATGTAACTCTTTGCTATCTAATTGACACAGATTTTTGCACCCTGGATCTGGTTTCCTTATTGTAAGCAGCTATATTAGTTATAACTCCTCTCCACATCAATAAATAAATGTTAATATATAATGCCAGTCTACACAAGTCCTTGGAATAAATCACATCACTGGCTATGTCTCCTGCTTTAAATAAATTATTGCAGTGAAACTACAATTGCCACATCTGCAGCATAGATCTCTGTGATGACAAATGAATTCAGTTCTCTCACTAGTGCAGAATGCTCCTTATATCATATCTGCAAAAATTAATCTGCCCAAATGTGTGGGAGTTAACTGATTGTATAGATTTGAATTATATACTAGCTGCAGACTACCCATCTGCCCTTCATGCTTTTCGAAGTATCTTCTGAATCTTCAACAAGAATCCTTATGAACGTTCTTGAAACATTGAACAGAATGTATTTATTGGACTGCCTGGAGAACATTCACCTTCTAACCATGTTTTCTTAGAATGTTGGCTAATCACCATAATTGTAAGTCAAACTGCAAGTTTCAAAACATGAAATGAAACATCCTCTACAGGAAATTATGTTACATAATTGGTTGGGAGCTCAACCAATCTCATTGTACATATGTTGTGCACTAACAATAAAGATTTGATTTGAATTGAATTGAATGAAATTAAACCACAAATTAATTCAACCAATTTAACAATAAATTGTAGGACATTGGTTCTTATTAAATTAATTAACTAGGAAGATTTCATTATAGCTATTCTTAGATCCATGACTGCACAAGAATTTCCATCAAACAGTTCTCACCAATGTGTCAAATTGTTTTGTGTTTTTTTTTGCTTCATTCATTCTTCCTTATATAACATCACCATGAGTAACAGATCTTGTTTTTTCAAGATTTAGATCCTTTTGAAAGGATAATAAGTAAAGGAGGAAGATGCAGAGAAAAACTAAAAATATAAATTTGTTTTATTACATTCTTCATATAGTCAATTCTTTCTCCTTAAACAAAATCTTCCAACATTTTATTCCAGCAATGTATTGATTTAATTCACCTCTTTTCAAGTGTATTTGTCAGAGTGCACACAGTGTGAATATTTTGAGACAACCCAGGAGCAAAATACAGTAAACAGAGGTTTGTCTTTCAAATAGTGGTTTATATACAAGGAATATATACATACACGTATTAGGCAGTCAGGCAATCAATCATCAACTATAGATCAGAAGCACACACTGAGAGACAGATGCCCTCACAGGGCCTCTCTTATATATACAGCCTCTTAAATTTGTATCAGTTAAATAACCCTGCTGACTCATTCTCATTGCATCATCATTTCATTATTACAGCATTACAACAGCTGTTCAGTTATTAAATCATTACCTTAACACCCCTCCCATTTAAAACTAAACTTTAACAGACCTTCGCTCTTTCCACCACGAATTAAAAACATGGCTATTTCACCTGGCCGGCCTGGACTGATGGGAGTTTTTTAAATGGATTTTAATTGATTTTAGGAATTTTATGTGTAACTTTTAACCCGGAGTTTTTGTTTTATTTTTCTGTTTTATTGCTGTGAGCCGCCCTGAGTCCTCTCGGAGAAAGGGCGGCATATAAGTCTAAACAAATAAATAAATAAACAAATAAACAAATAAACATATTCATGATGCTTTCTATCTCTATTATGTTCACGCCTCCCACTTCGGTTTCTACTCTCACTGCTACAAACGCTACTAGTACCATTACTACTGCTGCTACTGGAACTGCTTCTAATTTCATTTTTTAATGACTCTGTACAATCTGTCTCATTAATTTCCATTACATCCTGCTTATCATCTCTTGGTTGAATACCTTCACTTTCTCTTTTCACTAGCTCAGTTTCCTCAGTTTGATTTCTCTGTCTGCCTGACATTCTCTTTAACTTCCTCCATTTATCTTGTTTTTCCTTAGGCAATAACTATGACCATATCTCTTGGTACTTATGGGGATCATTACGAATTCTACCTACTCTAACCTCACTTGCAGTGAATCACTCAGGAGGTATACCTTTATTACACCTTTCAGGTCTCCTAGGTATAACTCTGTTTGTTTGCCTTGAGTTTTTCTTATTTACAGGATACACCCTGGACTTTGACTCCTTCCAAAAGTGTAATGTAAATACACATTGCATTTCTTTTTTTTTTTTATTGAAAAAGTTTTCAAATACAAGTTTTTCCCCCTTTCCACCCCGCTCTTCCCTAACCCCCCCTCACCACCCATCCCCCCCCTGTGACTTCTTCACAACAATAGGCTATTTCATAACTAATTACATACATAATATCTTTCCTTTCCCTTACTCCCTCCTCAGAATACTGACCCTTAGCATATTATTCTTATAACTCCCATTTTTACGATAATCTGCCCTTTTTCTCCTCCCCTAAACTTATAGTGTATTATTACAATTTAACATTTAATCTTTTATATATATTAATATGACATTTTAAAGCGGCCTTCTCTCTACATCCAAATTTAACATTTATTCAGTTCTATCCAATTCCTCCACCCCCCTAAATATATGACTTAAAGATCCTTTTTCTTGGACTAATCAATCAGTAAACTAACCTATTTCAACCCTTCAATTCCTACAAAATCATGCAATACAATTCTAAATATAATCCACTGCCCACTTAACTAAGATATACACATATCTATATATGCATTCCATTTTGTAAAAAGAAAAAAGACAATAACTTTAAATTTATAATCCATATAATATCTTCTTTGGTGTCTTTCCACTGGATTGTTAAATCCATCACCCATAATAGGGTAAAATAACATGCTGGTGCAACAGTTTGTTCAAAATCTTCAATCATCTTCTGCCCCCATCAGTAGTAGATATCCTCGTATATATATAAAAGTAAAAACAACCACCCGAGTGACATTATAATTATATCCATATAGTTATAGTTGTGGTGTTCATCAGGATTGTTGATTCCCATCCTCCTAATGGGTAACATCCAGATCTTCTGCATGCCCCAGCGTAACTCTCCTGCCTTGTAACTCAAAATAATTATAATATATTTACCAGTAAAAGAAATCCAGAGTAGATAATTCAAATCCAACAAGGTAAGGCTCTTTTCACATCCCAAAATCACGGCATTACAGAGATCTGCCACAATCCTCAGGATAGTATTAAACAATTGTTCGCCTCCACTATCTTTTCAGATATTCATTCATTTTTTAAAGTCCCTGGCTTCACTGTTGCTTGGTTTAGAAACTGCTGTTTCTATGAGATCTATTTCTTTTCTTTTTCTTTTGCGGGTTGAATTTCCATCCTCATTTCGTGCCTACCAATTGTGTATCGGCTGATCGATTTTCATTCTGCTTTATGAGTTAATCTTGTTGGGTTAGTTTTGTCATGTCATCTTTCTTCTCCATCACTTGTATATCAACTGGTTGATTTGCGCACTTGTCTGTGACTTGGTGGTTCATCACATTGGAGTCGGATGACACTGCTCTCTTATTTATAGACAGTCCAGCTGGGGTATCCAGGGAGTCCAAAGACAATTTATCCACCACAGCCTCTGTAATTTGATATTTTCCTTTTGTTTCCAACTCCTTTTGCTTATCCTGTATTGTGCCTAAAGATGTTAAGTTCATTTTTAAAATTTTTTGATAAAATTATTCCGCTTTTTCAACAGTGTTCAATTGATACCTTACTCCTTGGTGTCTCAATATTAAACCAACTGGGGCATCCCACCTAAATAGGATATTTCTTTTTTTTAACTCAGTCACTAGAAAGCCAAATTTCTTCCTCTCCATTAGCATCTTAGCCGGGAGCTCCTTAAAAATCCAAATCTTTCTTCCATGAAATTGCAAAGTAGAATTAAAAGAGTTCTGCACAATATTATTCCTAATTTCTTTATCTGTAAAATAGATCACCACATCTCTAGGCAATTGCCTTTGCTTTGCCAACCAGGAGTTTATTCTATAAATTCTATCAATCCTGCAATACACTTCATCAGGTTGAACCTTTAAAATCCCAGCCAGAATTTCAGAAGATATTTTCCTTAAGTCATCTCTATTATTTTCCTGCAGACCTCTCAGTCTAATTGCATATTCTGTAAAATTATATTGAATCATTAAAACTTCTCTTTCAATCCTCTGTTGCACATTTTCTTCATTACCAGTCTTTTGGTCAACCTCCATTTTAGGTTTGTCTTCTGAGCTATTATCCTGAATGTTTACCAAATCCTTTTTAATTTTTTGAATCTTGTCATCCAAATTCTCCTCAGTTTCCTTCATTTTAGACTCTAATAATTTAGTCTTTGCATCCACCCGAATCAAAAAGTCTGATAAACCATTAGCTGTATTTAAAATCTTTCGATTCAAAAAGTCAAACTTTGATTTCACCAATTCACCAATTTCTTTAATTTCCTGCTTAAATTTTTCGAGTTGCTGGTTCACAATCTCATCCCTTCTTACAATCTCTTCAAGAAGAAATTCTATTATATTAAAATCAGGTTTCTGACACTGGAGAGTTACAACTTGTTGATGTAATTTATTAATGGGGGAAATGCCCCCCCCCCTGTTTGTCTAGCTGTGTAAGTCCCGATGCCATTTCCCACACAGACAAGATTTAGTGGAAAAGAGAGGAAAAAAAAAAGGCTTGTTTCCAACCAAGATCAATATCAAATCCCCAGGAAAAAAAAAAGAAAAAAAAACAAGAGTGAGAGTGAGGTTTTGCCTCAATTACGGCCAGAAGTATTCATTCCGCTACTTTGTAATAGAAAACAGAAGGACTTTCCCTTTTTAGCCTCTCTTCAAGCCTCAGCAATCGCCATTTTAAAAAATCTTTTTTCCTTTCACTTCTTAAACAACTTCAGTAACTTTTCTAAAATAAGAAAAAAAAAATACTTGCGCCTCAGGGTCAGCGATCCAGCTCACGTCTTCTTTAATTAGTTTAACAAGTTTACAGGCTTGCTTTTGCCACCTAGCTCTGCGTGTAGCAGAGATCTCCCAGAGCCCGGAGCATCGGCTGGGGATATGGGGAGTCTCTTCCGCTCCGTCCCAAAAGTAAAAAAAAAACTTTTGGGATTAGGCAGAGGACTCAACCCACCCCAGCCGGCTCTATCTCCGTTTCCTCATGGAAACGGAGTTTTTTCGAGCTGCCATTCCGCTATAAAGGCAGCTCTTTACAGGCAGTGGGTGCGACGATCCCAAAGGAGCGTCCAGCGGGGACAAACAGCAAACCGGAAGTCCACATTGCATTTCTTTATCCTAAGTCCCTCAGCTAGGTCTGGCATCTTCTGCATTACTCTAAAACTTGCATGCACCAATCTCCTATGCAATAAATGTACACAATTGGGAGTGGGAGTGTTTGTAAGTGTTTGTGCACAACTATTTTCCTGCTTTCTTAGAATGTACAGATCATACTTCTTAACCCCTCGTGCACTAATTCCTCCACCTTTTCTGATGGAATACTGTCCTCTTGCAAACAGTATTTCATAACTTGACTCTCTAACCTGGAAACACTCAACAGATTATGATCTAGATCAGGTACATATAAGACATTGTCTAATGTTTCTCCTATCTCAGACACATAGACTTTACCTTCCCTTTTAACAGCAGATTATTGACCATTGGCCAAACTAACAAATGTTTGCTTAGCTGGTCTTAAACCAGAAAATGTTTGTGGATTATTAGCAATATGCTGACTTGCCCCACTGTCCAACACCCAAGTGTTCCTGCCATTTTCAAATGCTGTTGCTGCCAGGGAAAACAATAATGAAGAAGCACTCCTCATGTGTTGAATAGCCCTATGCCCTTGTCTTGCTGCTCCTCTGTTTCTCCACTCAGGGCAGTGTCTCTGGAGATGCTCTATAGAACCACACATGTAGCAACACTTCACTGTGTAAACAGTTTTGGCTGCTCTGATGTTGGCCTTTGCTGAGCATTATCCCCTCCCTTTCCTAGTTGCCCCTCCAGCCATTGCTGTTCTTCCTCCAATAATCAGACAGTCAAATACGTTATGGTTAAGTCCCTCTCTTGGATGGACTCTAAGCTAGTTACAAGAAAGTCTCATGAAGCGTCCAACAAACTGAGCACCACATATACCTTGTGTGTCTCAGTAAACATCATTCCTCTTTCTTCTAATTTTAGGAAAGTCTTTCTCATAGCCTGCAGATGTGTGGACATGCTCTCCCCCAGCTTCAGTTGTGCTTTATACAATCTCCTTGTCAGCAACACTTTACTGCCTGCAGTCTTTCTAACATAGACACTGCTCAATGCCTCCCAGCACTCTTTTGCAGACTGGAGAACCCCCCACATGTATCAGCTGACTGTCCTCTAAAGCCAGAATTATGCTGGCTAATGCCTTTTCATTTCTTCTCCAGTCCCCATCATCTAGGACTGCTGGTGGATCAGTAACTATCATCCACAACTCCTCCCTTCATAGGTACATCTCCATCTTTACACTCCAGGAGAGGTAGTTTGTCTCATTCAGCCGAGATGTCAACTCGACTCATGAGTTAATTAGGGCATCTGTAGGAACCTTGACATGAGACACTACGAAACCTTCTCCCACTATGCTGACAGAAGCCATGTTGCATGTTTCTGTTACAAGCACTAATCACTAACACACCATAATGCACAACCCCTCTAACTCTGGTGCAAGCTCTCACTGAGTTTCCCTTCTCTCTGGTTTCTCTAGTCACTCTGGCCTTCTCTCTGGATTGGGCCCATAAGCTATCAAAGTGCACACAGAGTGACTATTTTGAGACAACCCAGGAGCAAAATACAGTAAACAGAGGTTTGTCTTTCAAATAGTGGTTTATCTACAAGGAATATATACATACATGTACCAGGCAAATAACCCTGTTGACTCATTCTCATTGCATCATCATTTCAGTATTACAGCATTACAGCAGCTGTTCAGTTACTAAATCATTACTTTAACAGTTTTCATATAACAGTTTCATTTCAGAACCTCTGCAAGATCTAGGATAATGGCATATGTTCAGCTGTTTCTTGGTAGATACAGTTTTGGAAAGTGTTCCTTGAAAATAGAGAAATCTGACAACCATTGTACAAATATTACAAAATAATTATGGGAAATGCCATAGCTTAATAGTAAACTGCAGATGATACTGATTTAGACACAAATGATATATTAAAAAGAATCCCAATTTATAGTACATTAAGCTACAATTTGCTTAACTAAAATTTATTTCATAAGACACAATTGAATTCCTAAATCACACTTAACAATAAACCTTGAAGGTCAAGCTATAATGGATGCATTGTAGACAACCAAATGATGACTTAAGTAATGTGTGAACAAATATGTCTGCCTTTTTTATTTTCAAGATAGAGGCTCTTAGATCAGCATCTATTCATTTTATGGTCCCTTGAGTAAGTTCTTTTTTACTTTGGATAAGTAGGTTACACCAAAGCATCAGTTATTAATTAAATTGGATTTGACCGGAAGCATCGTGGCGGGGAATAGCGGGCTCTGATGAGCCTTGCGAAATCCCAGGCTGCCAAGCCGCTGCCAAAGGGTCTTTGGACCAGATCTATCCTGTAGGGATGGAGAAGAAGGAGAGGCACCTTGGAAGACCAAGAGGAACAGGCAAGTTCCTTGGAGGTCGGAGGAAACTCTTCGACTCGGCAGTGGGTGCGGTGGCCATTGCGGCCGTCATTAAGCTGGGGCAACTGGATCAAGTATTGAGCAGGAGTGGTGAATTGAACAGAGTACTGATGCCAGGTGAGTGATTGCCAGCTCATAGGCAGAAGGAAAAAAAAAGAAAGAAAAGGAAGATTTTTAAATTAGTTAAAAGTGCCCCAGCGAAATAACAGCGGCTAATGGGCATGGGGGAAAAGTAGGAAGAAAACTAAAGCGGAAGTTCAAAGTGACAAAACCCAAAAAGAAAATTAACTTTTGGATTAAAATTTGTGGATTTTGGAAGGAACCCCCCCACCCCGATTTCTGTTGAATGTTGAAGAAAAAACAGAGGAACTTAAAATTAAAATTAAAGCCCTGTAATAGAAGTCTCTTATTAAAAGAAAAAAAGAGGGGGGGGGAACGGATTTTGTAATTTGGATTGGACTTTAAATTGATTTGGGGAAACACAAATTAAAAAAGAAGAAGAGAAGAAATTAGTAAGATTGGTAACATGGATTGCAAACAAAATGGATACTTTTTTAGGCTGTTGATTGGAATCGTGGATTTTAGAGAGACACCTTCAGGCAAAATAAGATCATTACAATACTGAACTTTTATTTTGGAAAAAAACAACTTTGAACTTTGGAAGTGATAACAGCTGTGGGAATTCTTAAGGAGGGTTTGTTTGTCTGCAAGCGGCTTGACTTTGATGATAAAAGAAGGCGGATTATAACAGAACTTAAAATTTGAATAACATCAACTGAGAAATAATAAAATGGCACAGGAATTTATGGAAATGATGCATATATCACTGAAAATGGAAATAAGGGAAATAATTACAGTGCTGCATGGAAAACTGGAATCTGATGAACTGGAAATTATGTCAGAGTATACTCAAATGGATAAAGAAACAATGAATGAGAAGCAAGAAAGGGAGACCAAAAATAAAGATGAAGATAAATATAAGGATATTGATTATGAAAAATCAAATGATCATGTGGGTAGTAATAATGAAAAGGAGAGGAAAATAGGGAGTAAAGTGAAAAACTTAGCAATAGAGGTGATTGCTATTAAAGATTACATTGGGATTAACAATGGGAAAAATAGAGAAGGTAGAAAGAGACAAGGAGGGAAAAAAGGGCGGAATAGAAAAAATCAAATGATTATACTGGGATTAACAGTGGGAAAATAAGAAAGAGGAAAAAGGAATGGAAAATAATGGGAAATACAGGGCAAAACAGAAGAGTTCAGGATTTTAAAATACAAAGAAAAAGATGGGTGAAGAAAAAGAAGAAAAATTTAAAAAATAGGAGAAAGGGAGAAATAAAAGAGGAATATGTTGTATACTTTTAGAATTAAAAATGAATTGAAGTATGATTTATAGATACAATGAATTTTAGAAAATGTTATAATTAAGATTGTGATACTTGGAAGGTATTGAACTGTAATAATGAAATTAAGTAAGTAAGTATAAAGTAATGGAAAATTACATGGATGTATAAATGAATTGAGATGAGATTTAAAAATATGAATAAGTTTAATATATGAGATTGTAATAGGTGAAATATTTTTGATTGTTATTAGGGAAATTGTAGTAATTGGAATATTTTTAATTAGATGTTATGAAATTAGAAATAATTAAGATATTTTTGACAAAGTAATTGAAAATTGGAGTTAAAATTTAAGAAAATGTATTGTACAAAGTAATTTGGTTTGTTATTTAATAAGAAGAGATCATATATTTGAAAAAATAATAGAAAAGAAATGAATGATTGGAATGTTATATACTTAACTGAGATTTATTAAAATGTTGGATGGTACTGTGTTTTCCCAAAAATAAAACATGTCCTGAAAATAAGGCCAAGCCTGATTTTTGGGGTGTGTGTAAATATATGCCCTCCCCTGAAAATAAGCCCTAGTGAAGGGTGGGCATGACCAGCACCAGAGGCAACCCTTTCCTTCCCTGGTCAGCTAATGGCAGCTGGGTCCCTTAATTGCGACTCATGGATCAGCTGATCGGGAGCTGCCTCTCGTTCTCTCTCTCCCCGCCTCCCATCCATTCATCCACCCATCCATCCCCCTCACCTGCAAACTCCTGCCCCGCTCACAAGAGAGCAGCCTGGCACTTCTTGCCACATGGTGTCCACCCAGCATTGAGGATGGCTTCCTCTGTGGCTTCCAAACCCAGGCTGGAAGCCACTGGAATCGGGGAAGATGCTGGTTGGGCCAGCCGCCTGCTGCCAAGTGTTCCGGGAGCCGGGGCAGATAGTCTTCCAGCAGCTGGGGCAGAGAGGTGGTGAAGGACAAAGTGAGCTGCAGCCTCGCATGAGGAGACCGCGCCACTGCTTCTGTGTTCTGCCCCAACTTCGGATCCCAAAGAATATAGCACACACAAACTCCGAACAAAACTCAGTTTACTTCAAAACACAGTCTTTTGCAAATGCAGGCTGTTAATAAAACGTTCTTAACAACCTGCCAGAAATTCCACAGTGTAGGAGCCTGTAGTCTGCTATGTGTAGGACTGTTTCCTTATCTTGGATGGCAAACCTCAGATAAGGAAGGTTACTCACATGTAGGCGCCAGGAAATGGCATTAAGACCCTAACTCTATAAACAAGAGGAACAGGAGGAAAGGCGCCCGAACAGGGACCCCTACTTCGTCCGGCAAGGATTTGGTGCACCTTCAACCCGTATGGTATTTTCAACCTTTTAAAGGTTTCTGTAAGTACTAGTGGTTTCTCCAACCTTTTAAAGGTTTCTGTAAGTATGGGCTCCTCGCTTTCTGAGGAACAAAGAAAGCATGCGGAAGAATTAAGCTATTTACTTAAGAAAAATCACATTGATGTGCCACAATGCAGTCTCTTAAGGCTGGTCCAGGAGATTGCAAGTAAGTGTTTATGGTATCCTGAAAAGGGGTCTTTAAGATTATCTGATTGGGAAAAAATTGGGAAAGTTTTACATACTGAACCAAGAGCTAAGGTAGAGATTTTGCAGGTATGGCATTTATGTAGATATGCAGTGGAAAAATTTGGAATTGCTGAACTGTCTCTTTTAACTCCTTCACCTCCAAGTTATTCCAATGCTGTTGAGCTGTCCTCCTTCCTCTCCAGAATATGTGATTCTGTCTCCTTCGGCTCCTAATGACACAGGTCAGATTACTAAACCTTCTAACTCTGCTGTTCAGTCTTCTTTTCAGAAAATGGTTAGATCCTGTAAACAGGATTCCTCCATGCCTGGGGAAGAAATTGCAGAATTGTTGTCTGTATGTCCAGTACAATATCATCAGTATTTGGGGTTGGGACCTCCTTTCTTTTTTAAATACAAAATTGATTTTGGATGATGGCTCTTCTCCTTAAGCGACTCTCTGCTGCCCCTGTGTGATGTTTTTCATAATAGCATGCCAACTAAACGATATCATTGGTGTGTTTTACCACAGGGCATGCTTAATTCTCCTACTTTGTGCCAGCATTTCGTGAGAAATTTCCATCTTATTTGGTATATCATCGTATGGATGATATTTTAATTGGAATTAAAAAATATAACTTAATTGGCTTTCTGAAATATAAAATGGTTTATGTGTCTATGGATTATAAATTGATCAGAATAAATACAGCTGCATGTTTCTTATCTGTACTTAGGACATAAACTGTTGCAGTTTTCTTTCTGCTCCAGCTTTTCCTCATTTAAAGTTACAAAAAGTTATTTCTTTAGTAAATTTGCAACAATTGCTGGGTACTATTAATTGGGTCTGCTCATATTTTTTGTTACCTACGCATTTACTTAATCCATTATTTGAATTGACTAAAAGAAAAAAGCCAGGAGATTTAATTATAGTTTCATTTGTAGTATGTGCTACAGTTGAGAAAATTAATAACATCTTGAGTATCTAATTTGTGGATTGAATCTCTCATAGAGATTGTCAGTTATTTCTTAATATTTCCTCCTAGTAAACTACATGAAAATATTGGAGTTTTAGAACAGCAAAAAGTATATTGTATTAAATGGTTTTATTTGCCTTGTTACCATTAAAAATGTTTTACCCTTTTGAAAGATATGAGAAAAAGCAGAAACTTAAGCAGAGTTTCAGCCCCCACCTTTATCAATGGGCCATTAAGAAGCTGAAGCCACTTTATTTTACACAACAAAGGAAAGAAGAAATTTACAGGGGCCAGCAACATTAAAAACAAATATGGGACACAGGAAAGAAAAGCAAACACCAAAGAAGGAAAAGAAATCAAGTTAAAATAACTTGAATTTTTAACACATGAGGAAAGAAGAAAAACACAGAAATAGCAAGCTGAATAATTATAGGGAATGAACAACTACAAAAGGCTAGGAAAAACAGAGAGTAGACTATAAAACAATTATTTATTAAGAATTTCAAAAGACTTTAAAGGGTCACATAGAAAATCAAAAGATGTTTTAGGATATAAAAAAGGGTTACTCTTACAGTTTAAACAGGCTAGCCTCGAAACACTGTGCTTGATTTATTTCTTGTCTGTCTTCCTATAAACAATAAATTGATTCTAATCTCAAGCAGCTCCACGGAGCACCAAATGGCAAACACACAGCTCAATTAAAGCCTGTTATTCTCCCCATTCATGTAAATCTGTGGGGGAGAGATTTGATGTTGCAGTCTCAAGCAGCTGACCTCCAATCATTTTGAAGCAATCTCCCAGCGGGAATTTTGAATTCAAGAAGGGAAAGCTTTGCCTCCTAGCA
This sequence comes from Arizona elegans, assembly GCA_022577455.1. Classification (NCBI taxonomy): domain Eukaryota; kingdom Metazoa; phylum Chordata; class Lepidosauria; order Squamata; family Colubridae; genus Arizona; species Arizona elegans. The sequence goes on from JAKOOJ010000006.1 coordinate 33,329,755, forward strand.
ATCCTTAAAGGGAAAGGCTTCTTTTTCATTCCAACACTTTTATTTAAGCTATTGCTGAAATTATAACCTTGGGGCGTACTTAAGCCTGTCGAAGAAATGGAACTGACTTAATTAGTATCTTTCTTTCTATCTTAAAATCTGACTTTTAACTTTTATTTTCAGAATAATTTATTTCTTTAGTGTGCTTTAATTGACTATGTAGGCTGTATTTCATATCATCTGTCTACAGATCCTAGGTTTATTTGCTTAATGATTCATCTATTGTTTGCCTTCTCCACTATCGCAAGCTCTTTGTTTTTCTGATGGGGGAGGAACGAGAGGAGTGATTGCTTACAAAGATCCTCATGAGGAATTCTGGAAAGTTTTCTCTCAATGTTCAGAATTGTCTGTTGTTATTTTAGCTTTCCACATTTTTTCTCAACAGAAACTGGCAAAACAGTTTCATATTCCTTTGGCACAGGCTCAGAATATTGTATGAGCGTGTCCCTCCTGCCAACAGTCAGCTATTCCGTTCCCCAGTGGGGTCAACCCTAGGGGTACCTCTGCCAATTTACTTGGAATTATTTAACTCTTGTAGATTCTTTTTCAGATGTTCCTGTTAATGTTCATTTTCATGCAATAGAACCACTGACAAGACCGCTAGTAAAGTATTGTCTTGCTCCTAATCCTGAGTAACAACCTTCGCCAATCACATGGGAGCAAGTGAAGGCTACAACATACCAAGCTCAACAACAATTGAGTCAAGCTGACCTACCTCAAACTCCTGAAAATCTACTTGCTGCTGTTTTTGCTATTATTACAGCTAATTCTGTCACAATTCTTTTTTGTATTCTCTTGTCTTCTCTTAGTTGTTACTGCTTTGAATAATACTCAACACTCAACTTAATCCTAAACTTAATTCTGTTCATTGGTGTTATTTTCGTACTAACCAATATACTAGAGGCTTATGTTTTTGCTGTTATGCTCACCATACTTGGCTTAACAATTGGAATGATTATGCTAAGGCTTGACATATTTTATTGAAAGTAGGGAATTATAGTTATTGTACTGACTTATTGGCTTTGTGGAACTTTTAATTCTTCTTTGTATGGACCTAATATTGTGCCTGAAATGTATCCTGATAATTTTCCTATTTTTAACGCTTCTATGTGGTTCTTTTTTGACAAATATGCAACCAATGTACACCCTCAGAACTATCAGTGTGCTGCTATTGGCTACTTTTCCCTACCTGTACAAATTGGCATTTCTTCATCTTCTTCACGACAACGACGTTCTCCATTAGGTCCTACATGTAATGATGAAGTTATCATTGATACACAACTGTCCTCTCTAAATAGCTTTGGCTGTGCTGTGGCTGGAGCTATTACTGGGATGATCACCTTAGGGGCTTACTCTGGAATAATAGCTCAAGAAAATAGACATTCTATCCTGGGTTTAACATGTCGCCTGGAGAAATCAATTAATGCCACTGCTGCTATTGTTCATGATCTCCAACATGAAATTGAGGACCTGAATCAGGATGTGCTCCAACAACGTTTTGCTATTGACTATTTGTTAGCACGACAAGGAGGGTTTTGTAAACTTGTTGGCCGTCATGGATGTGCTGTTCATTTTCACTCTTTGAACAGAACCATTGAAGATGAACTTGCTAAACTCCAATCATATTTTCAGAATAATGTTCATGCTAATTCCTTTTCTTTTGACTGATTGGTCCTGGCTTAAGCAGTTGTTTTTTTATGCTGTAATTGTTATTGTCATGTTAGTTGCTTGCTGTTGTTTCATTCAGTGTATTCCCTCATTAATTACTATGTTTCGTCCTTCTCCTTTCTCTCTGCCTCCTCATCAATTGCGATACATACAAAAATCTTTGTTCCCTCAAAATTAAATAAAAAGAGAGGATATGTAGGAGCCTGTAGTCTGCTATGTGTAGGACTGTTTCCTTATCTTGGATGGCAAACCTCAGATAAGGAAGGTTACTCACATGTAGGCGCCAGGAAATGGCATTAAGACCCTAACTCTATAAACAAGAGGAACAGGAGGAAAGGAAGTGGGATGTGTGTTAACCCTAGATAACATTATAAGTGCTTAAGCAAAGCAGTAATGGTTAACCAATGACTGGTTACCTGGAAGATTCTGTAGCCAATAAGATGCTGCCAAGTACACTGTAACTTGAAAGTAACAAACTATATAATGTCACTATGTAAGACAATAAAGTCACCCCTCACATACATCCTCAACCTTTGTGTGTGTGTGGTCACTACACCACAGATAAAATAGTCTTACTAGAGTTGGCAGAAAGCCCAGAAGCCAGGTTTGCAGAGAACATTCAAACTCAATGATCAGCGAACGAACAGACGAACACATGTTGTTTCCTGCAGCTTTTTACAAGCTGTGTGCAAACTTACATAGGCTAAGGAAGTGGCCAATTAGCCCCAAGCCTTACTCTCGAGGAGACCTACTCCTGAGTAACCACTCCTGCCTTTGGGCAGCTCTGCGTGCTCGTGCATTGAGAAGAGGCTCCTCCACTTCCTCCTCTTCACTTAAAGGAGCCTCTGGAGGTTCTGAAGACCCTGGCTGAATCCCTGCCTCTGACACCACATCTTCTTCAGCCTCCTTGCTGTCCGACTCGAGCACCGGCTGCACAGGCTGCTGGCACAACACCACACCAGCCTCCTCGTCGTCAGGATCAGCAACAATATATTTATTTATATATTCCCTTTTTGCCATAGTATTTATTCTCTCTAGCTTTTTTTATAGACCAAGAATACCCTTCATCCTAACCTCTAATCTTAACCAAATTCCATTTTTCCCTTCATCTCTATATTAAACCCCTTCAATTTCAAATCTCACCACATAATGTAATTCTTAATATTTCTTTGTATTCCCTTAATATAATCACTAGTATTTTCAATAACTATTTCAATATAGTAGAATCCAGCATCTTAATAAAAGTCAATTAATTATATAGAATTACAATCATGCATTTCTTATAAAAATAATAAACCAAATTTTTTTATATCATACATTTCCTTAAATCTTATTCCAAATGACACAATCCATCATCTTAGTAGAAAACAGTTAATTATGTAACAATCTTTTCTCTATATATAGTAATCATAAATCAATTTGCTTTCCTTGAATCTTGTCTCTAATTTTCAATTACTTTGTCAAACATATGTATTTATACCTCTTCAAACAACATCTTAATCATTTCTACTTTCACCACAACCTAATTCATAATGCAATATCATTTCAACATTTTTCTTTTTAAATTAGATTCCAAATATGCAGTTAAAAATATTCCAGTTGTTACAGCTTCCCTTAAATTTAAAAATATTCCAACTGTTAATCCAACAATGCAATTTAAAATATTCCTATTAATTATTACAATTTCCCTAATTTTAAGTAGAATATTCCAACTATTACCATAAACTTATTCATATTCTAAAATTTATTTCAATTCATTCATATATTCATATAATTTTCCATTATTTTATACTACATAATTAATATCACAATCTCATCTTTTTCTAACAAATCTTGCTTCAATTCATATTTCAATTCTAAATGTATACACCATATATCTCTTCATTTTTTTCTCCCTTTCTTTTCTTTTCTTATTTTTCTTCCCCTTTCTTTTCTTTTGTGCTTTAAAATCCTGAACTCTCCTGTTTTGCCCTGTATTTCCCATTATTTTCCATCTCTTTTCCCTTTTTCTTATTTCTTCACGGTTAATCCCAGTGTAATCATTTTGTATTTTAAAATCCTGGACTCTTCTATTTTGCTCTGTATTTCCCGTTCTTTTCCATCCCTTTTCCCTCTTTCTTGTTTTCCCACTGTTAACCCCAGTGTAATCATTTAAATTTTTTATATTCTTTCTGTTGCACCCTTTCTTCCCTCTTTGTCTCTTTCCACCCTTTCTATTTATTCCATTGTTAATCCTAATGTAATCTTTAAAATTCTCCTTTTTATTGTTACTACCCACATGATCATTTAATTTTTCATAGTCAGTCTCATTGTCTTTGTCTTCCTCTTTATTTTCTATTTCTATTTCTTGCTTCTCATTCATTATTTCCTTGTCAACTTGAGTGTATTCTAACACAATTTTTGAATCATCCAATTTCATTTTTCCATGCAGCATTGTAATTATTTCCCTTACTTCCATTTTCAGTGATAAATGCATCATTTTCATCATTTCCGTAAGTTCCTGTGCCATTTTATTTTTTCTGGGTTAGTATTATTCCAATTTAAAGTTGTGTTATAATCATCTTTTTTTAATTATCAAAGTCAAGCCGCTTACAGACAAACAAACCCTCCTTAGAAGTTCTCACAGCTGTTATCACTATCCAAATTCAAGGTTTTTTTCCAAAACAAAAGTTCAACATTGTAGTGATCTTATTTCTCCTGAAGATGTCTCTCTACCATCCACAATTCCAATCAGCAGCCTGAAAAAGTATCCATTTTGTTTGTAATCCACATTAACAATTGCTCATTTCTTCCCTTTTCTTCTTTTTACCTTTATATACGCCAAATCAATTTAAAGTTCAATCCAAATTGCAAAGTCCGGGGGAGGGGGGGGGTTTGGTACAAAACTTCTATTACAGGGCTTAATTTTCAGTTTCTCTTTCAATTTTTTTCTCCAACATTCAAAAAGGATCTGCTACTTTCTTTCCAGTCCTCTACACATTTGTGGGATTTTATTTCTTCTGCTTTTTAAAGTCTCCGAATATTTTTATCCAAAAGTCAGTTTTCTTTTCAGGTTTTTTCACTTTAAATTACCACTTTAATCCATGCCCTTTCTCTCTGGCTGGATTCTCAAATATTTTCAAGCAAAACACTGCCAAGAGTATTTCTTCCCTCTCCCTCTCCAAACTTTGCATCTCTGCTGCTTCTATTTTCCTTTCTTGCAGTCAGAAGTTCACAAAAGGCAGGAAGGTGAAATGCCAAGCTCAATCTGTACCCACAACTCATGTATGTGCCGCCCCCAAGTGGCGCCAGGCCTGGGAAGGCCATTGGAGGAGCCCCGCACGTCCCCTGCCTGCGTCCACTTTGCCTTTGCCAGGGCAGCTGTCCAGAAGCCTCTAGAAGGGCGCTGTCCAGAAGCCTCCCTGCCACTTGGTTTGGGGTGTACAGTGTCCTGCAAGCCCAGGTGCAGTGGGTGGGCTGGCAGAGCTAATTAACTTGCCTGTTCCTCTTGGTCTTGAGGTCCCTCTCCTTCTTCTCCGTCCCTACGAGACGGTTCCGGTCTGAAGACCCCTCGGCAGCGGCTTGTCAGCCTGGGTTTTCATGGCGCTTGTCGGAGCCCGCTATTTCTCCAACTGTCTCGCCACAACAGAGAGTTCTGTCTTTCCAGGTGCCTGGAGATGTTTCCAGTGCACTTTTGCTAGCCCCATCCCTGCCCACAGCACCAGCCAACCTTGCAGCCGAGGGCCCCTCTGTTTTGCAGCTCACCTTGTAGCTATGGAGCAGGTTTGTGTTCTACCTGTCCTGGAACTCAGGTGTTGCTTAGGCTGCTGCTACAATGAGGCAGAAAGCCATGTGGCCCATCGGAATCGGCTCCTGCCACTGCCTCTACCCAGCTGCTGCTACTTGAGAAAAGGACAGGCAATTATGGAAGATTGTGGGAAGCGTGCACTTATGATAGAAGCCAAGCACAGCCTGTCCCTTTCAAGAAATCAAATGTCTCTCTGTGTGAGAAAGAATGAGAGAGAGAGAAAGAGAGTGGGACCTTAGTGCCTACTCACGATGGTGTCCCAAGGCCTGCCCTTTGCATGGGTGACCCCTGCACAGTCAATGTGAGAAATGGGCTCCCTCACAGCACCTCCTATCTGGGCCTCGCTTGCCTCGGAAGCCAGGGATTCTGCAGGCATCCCAGCCACATAAATGCTGTCCAAATCCCCAAGTTATTTGCAACTCAAGCGAGCGGCACAGGTGCTCCATCTGCCAGCCCACCCACTGCACCTGGGCTTGCAGGACACTGTACACCCCAAACCAAGTGGCAGGGAGGCTTCTGGACAGCGCCCTTCTAGAGGCTTCTGGACAGCTGCCCTGGCAAAGGCAAAGTGGAAGCAGGCAGGGGACGTGCGGGGCTCCTCCAATGGCCTTCCCAGGCCTGGCGCCACTTGGGGGCGGCACATACATGAGTTGTGGGTACAGATTGAGCTTGGCATTTTACCTTCCTGCCTTTTGTGAACTTCTGACTGCAAGAAAGGAAAATAGAAGCAGCAGAGATGCAAAATTTGGAGAGGGAGAGGGAAGAAATACTCTTGGCAGTGTTTTGCTTGAAAATATTTGAGAATCCAGCCAGAGAGAAAGGGCATGGATTTCCATGCCTTCCTTTACGGGAGGTCGCTTTTCACCTGCGACATCGGAAGGAGACCTGCGAAGAGACGACGAGACCCGCATAGACATAGAGACAAACAGAGTGAAGTTCATTAAAGACACTCCCTCTCTGGCCAGCCCACAAGATGCTCACTCCTGTGAATGAATCAGATGCTTAGTTGGAGAAAACACCCCACGCCAGCCCAGGCTTCCTAAATCTCTTGCTACCCAGATCATACCCCTCATGAAGAAAGTCCAACCTGATGCAAATGCCGCCTCCAGTCACCTCTTTGTCATGGTGAAACTCCTCTTTGAAAGGATGATCTGCGGGGGGGGGGGGGGAGAGATTTCCTGCACATCAGTGGTGTCTCCTTGCAGGGCTCCTTCCGATGTCACAGGTGCGAAGTGACCTCCTGTAATGGGAGGCATGGAAATCCGTACCCCTTTTCTCTGGTCGGATTCTCAAATATTTTCAAGCAAAACACTGCCAAGTGTATCTCTTCCCTCTCCCTCATCAAACTTTGCGTGTAGGCATGAAGTTTCACAAAATTCCTTAATTGTGAGTGAGGCTGCTGGCTTCCTCACTTTGTGCTTTTTATACACCTACCGACATACCCACCCTGCTTGGGGCTGCCATTTCCCCCTCCCAAGACTCCATTTCTGAGGAAAGAAGAGCACTGGGGCAGAACTGGACTATCTCCCCCGCCAGTGGTGGGTTCCTCCCGGTTCCACCCAGTTCCACTGAGCCAATAGTGGTGACGATATGACCTAGCACTTATTTCAGAGGTCCAAAGAAAATAAGACCCAATGTAATTTCTGGGAAATGGTAATAGACCAGCAAAATGCTGTGGACATAGTATATTTAGACTTCAGCAAAGCTTTTGACAAAGTAGACCACAACCTAGTTTACTTGGTAAACTAGAAAAATGTGGGATAGACAGCATCGCCACCAGATGGATTTGTAACTGGCTGATAAGCCATACTCAATGAGTAGTCCTTAATGGCACCACATCCACATGGAAGGAAGAAAGTAGTGGGGTACCACAAGGTTCTGTCTTAGGTCCAATATCTTCATAAATGACTTACTTGAGGGAATAGAAGGGGAGCTCATCAAAATTGCAGATGACACTAAACTGGCAGGAATAGCCAACACCTCTGAAGACAACCTCGGGATCCAAAAAGATCTTGACAGACATGAACAATGGGCCCTATCCAATAAAATGCCGTCGGCTAGACAGTGGTGGCTGGCGGCCCCCAGGAGTAGAGCCTTCTCGGTTGGGGCACCCACCCTCTGGAATCAACTCCCTTGGAGCTCCAACTAGCACCCGACCTTCGCACTTTCCGCCGGGAATTTAAAACTTGGCTTTTCAAATCCCTTGACCTGGTCTGATGATGGGGTTTTAAGGGTTTTAATGGGTTAATTTTAAATTTTTTAGATTTTAATCTTTATTTTTATTGTGGCTTGTGTTTTATTGTTGTGAGCTGCCCTGAGTTCATTGTGAGATAGGGCGGCATATAAACCGAATAAAATAAATACATAAATAAATAAATAAATAAATAAATAAATAAATAAATAAAATGAAATTTAATATGGAGAAAAGCAAAGTTTTACACCTGGGCTGGAAAAGCCAAAGGTACAAGTACAGATTATGCAAAACCTGGCTCCAAACAGTAACTGTGAGAGGGACCTTGGAGTCTTAGTGGACGATAACTTAAACATCAGTCAGCAGTGTGCACAGCAGCCAAAAAAGCTACTGTAATACAATTCTTGGTTGTACAAACAAAGGCATAGAATCAAAATCACATGAAGTATTAGTGATTATAAAGACTTAGTTAGACCACACTTGGAATACTGCATCCAGTTTTGATCATCACATTACAAAAAAGATATTGAAACTTTGGGGAAAGTGCAAAGAAGAGCAACTAATATGATTAAAGGCCTGGAGACTAAAACATATGAAGAACAGTTGGAGGATTTGGGTTTGGCTAGTCTAGGAGGGACATCATAGCAGTATTCCAGTATTTGAGAGGCTGCCTCAAAGAAGAGGGGGTCAATTTATTTTCCAAAGCACCAGAGGGCAGGACAGGAAACTAATCAAGGAAACTAATCAAGGAAAGAATCAACCTGGAATTGAGGAGACATTTGTGAGGACAATTAACCAATGGAACAGCTTGCCTTCAGACATTGTGCCTGCTTCATCACTGGAGGTTTTTAAGAAGAGACTGGACAGTCACTTGTCCAGTCAAGCAGGATATCCTGCTTGAGCAGGGGACTGGACTAGAAGACCTCCAAGGTCCCTTCCAGCTCTATTCTGATTCTAATACTCATGTTGGTTAATGGGACATGAAGATGAGAACTAATACATTGGCTATGTTATTCCTTTCTGATCTGTGATAGGCATTGTCCTACTATTGAAGAAAGAAAAACAAATGCAAGTCAATTTTCATACAATCATGAAAATGATTTAATTTGTAGGAGTTACTTAGGCCATCAAATCCAACCTCCTGGTCAGGGTATGAAGCATTCTCACTTCTGCTTTAATATATCCAAATAAGTGTGAACTTATTCCTACTCTGCTTGTTGCACTACTTAATCATTGTTACCGTTAGAATTTTGTTTCTTCTGTCGGCTAGAATGTTTATTCATTTATATCCCACCTTTATTATTTTTACAAATAACTGATAGCAAACATATCCAACAAAAATCCCTTCCCCTATTTTCCCCGCAACAACAACCCTATGAGATGAGTTTGGCTGAGAGAGAGTGACTGACATAAGGTCACCCGGCTGAATATGCCTTCCTTTAAGTTACAGGTAGACCACTTTTAACAACCACTTCTTGTTGACTGTTTAAAGTCTTATTTAATAACAACTCATTCAGTGGCCACACTTACCCACCTAGCAACAGCCAATCCTGGCCCTGCAGCAACTTATTTGCCAGCTTGCAAGCTGCTTGAAACTCACTTAACAACCTATGATCTCCAATGAGTGACAGCAATGGGGAGGTTGCTGTTACTAAGTGATGTGGTCATGTGATTTCACACTTTACAAATGCATCACTTAGCAATAGAAATTCTGATCTCTATTGCCATTGTTAACTGAGGACTACCTGTATATTTGAGCAGCTGACATTCTTCTAAGTAATATCCTTCCAGTCCTTTGAAGAGACTTATCATATTTTCCTTCAGTCATTTTTATTCTTCAAGCCAATTTTACATAACCTCTCCCAATACTCTCTTTGGGAGACTGATTTATAAATTTCTGAACATCCTTACTTGCTACTTTTAAAGTTTATTCCACTTTCTTTTAGTCTTTCTTAAAATGTACTTCCCAGGATTGGAAATAATACCAATGTGGGCTCTGAGCAACACATAATGTAGAACTTGCTATTACTTGTTATGATTCTGTTGGCTTTCCCTCTAACACATGGCTATTTTAGTGACTATATCACATAGTTCCATCATAATGGGTTTGCAATCAACTTAATCAACCAGTAGATATTTGACAGAAGCCAGCTATTCTCCATCCCATACCTGCATATTTGATTTCTAATGTTTCTAATCCCAGAGTTTTCGTGAAAATTAAAACATAATAATAAATGAAATGCTTTAAATATTTAAGAACATATAAGGGGCAAGCTAGGGATTTACAACCTTGAGGTGAAGCTAAATGTTTGCTATATGCCTTTAAGTTAGGTGCCTTAGGCTACAATCCAAAATTAGATGTGGCCAAGACCAAAAACTAAATTTATTTAATTGAATTAACATTTAAATGAAAAGGAAATATGTTTTCATTATAGCTATGAAAAAATTTCCTCTTTTATACATACATGTGGTTGTATGCTACAAGCTAACAATGTATACATCCATGACAATAAATAAAGATCTATCAAATATCTGTTGGATGTTGATCTTGGTGAAGTGTAAGCGTGAAAATAAGAACATTTCCAGAGCACTGGAACATATTCACAGAGTCCAGAGAACTGGAACATATTCACAGAGTCCAGAGAACTGTGATTCACGAAAAAGCCCTGTCTATTCTGTTGTTTTCATATTTTATGGCAGGATTAGGTCATCTGGACCCTTCAAAGCAGCTTGGACTTCAACTCCCACTATTTCTAGCTAGCATGCCAGCTGGATATCATGGGAACTGTATTCTAACACATCTGGAGACTAGAAAGATGGCTACTCTTGTTTAATGGTACCTGCTAGACTGAATGCCAATTAGATGCTGCAAAAAGCCCATCTGCTACATGAAGCATGAATCTTTTTTTTTTAGCACATCTACATTTTAAATGTACCCAAATTACTCCAGTGTTGTGCCTGACTCTATCAGTCAATGTAAGTGTTTTCTTAAACCAAACTGGAAAATGTATTTTCAATAAAGCACTTTTGGAAAATAAGAGAGTTTTTAATGGTAATTGATGTGCAGCATACTAGCAATAACACTCCTCTGGCAGTGGCTGGGTAGTGACATTCTTTCATTTGGTGCTTCTCAGTCTAGTTGATGCTTTATCTCATGCCTGTCTCTGAATCTTGAATTAGGTTCCAATGATCTTGACAAATTTGCAATAGAATCAATGTAAACAGAAAGTGTCATTTTACTTTCCCCCGCCCCACTCTCCCCTGGTATTCAGCTAATTAATTTGCCTGTAGGCTTCCAAGGCAGGCAGGCAGGCAGGCCTACCAATCTAATTTTATGGATAAAGACCACAATACAAATGTCAATACAACAACTGCAGAGTTGTATAGTGCATAAAAACCCACAAGAAAGATGGATGGAGATAGAGATAGATGATGGATGATATACGGGAGATATGAGAGAGACAGAGAGAGACAGAAAGAAATCAGCAGACCATTTTTTATTGATTGGTAAATACTGTACATACATCAATACAAAAACGGCAGAATTTGATTATATAGAATAAGCAATAGGATTACAATTTTAAACAAAGGAAAACAAAAGCAATTAAGTAAAATTTACAACTTTTCTTGAAATTACCCTTGACTTGTCAACTAAAAAGAAAGGAATAAAGGTGTTTTCTGAAAAATACACAGTGGTAAGAACAGAGATTCCAGCTTGGTCAGGACTAAGGATCACCCAAGTCTCCTTTTGTGTCTATACATTAGTGAATACGAAGGTTACCAAGATCTTCATATTCTACTAAGGTTCTACCTTAATCAGTGTTTTACTGTTATCTCCCAGGCTCCACAAATTCTCACTGAAAAGAGCAGCCAAGTGGCAAATTGAATTCTGGTTGTTATTGGGGAAGCCAATGCCAGGTCCTTTCTACTGGCAAAAACACTTTAATATAGCTGTGGGGTATAAGAAAGGTATGACCATTCAAAGTTACAGTAACACTGAATGAATGTTAATTATGCCTGGTCCTGGAAGTTTTGGTCATTCCAGCATCACCACAGCACCACTACAGTCACACAATCAAAATTGGGTTGCTTGGCAGTCCACTTATACCACAGAGACTCTAATTCACACACCCTCTTCTCTTGCCCTTTGTCCTTTGGGCTGCCCTACACAGCAGCACTCCTCAGTGGCAGCATTGAAGCTGATGTAGAAGCCCAGGGCCTTCAGAAATTTCCTTGCTGCTACCGCTGAGGTGTACCACCTTAAATCCCATGCCATGGCCAGCCATCCCAGTGCCTCAGAGCAAAGCCCTCAAACATCCTGTGCCCCAGATCCTGCCACACCCAGCTGACCTTTGTCATCTTTCTCCCATTGTTGACAAGGTGTATCTGGCCTGGCCCTATACAAAGCAGCTGCTTACTGCACCAGACCACGTTGTTCTACAAATAGTGTCTCATTCTCACAATGCTTTAGAAGACCTGAGAAGCTTTCCAAAGACATTCTACAATGCTTTTTGTCTGCCATTCTCCAAAGTATATATGAAGTGCCTATTTTTCCAAACCATTAAACTAGTCTTATTTTTCCTAAATTTGGACAGCAGGTATAGAATATGTGAATACATGCACAGCCTCTTTGTTTCCCTATGTAAAAAGCTACATAGGTGTGGGAAATTATTTGTTTAATAAGTTAACTTTTTATTTATCTAATAACTAAATAAATTTTAGTGATCCCAAGTTTGGAGCTCATGGAAATGTATATGAAAAGCTTAATTGACGTGATGTCCCGTTGCCTGGAGGCTGTGCGGATCTGGATGGGGAGGAACAGGCTCAGACTCAACCCCTCCAAGACTGAGTGGCTGTGGTTTCTGGCGTCCCGATATAGCCAGCTCACACCATCGCTGGCTATTGGGGATGAGATCTTACCCCCCTCAGAGAGGGCTCCGTCGTGCAGTGAAGACCCTGTTATTCCAGCAAGCCACTCTGATGGGATAAATGATTTTAATTTGGTTTTAATCGGGTTTTTAAATTGGTTTTAAAATGAGAGTTTTAAATTCGGCCTATGATTTAATTATTTTAATCTATTTTTAAATTCTATTTTTGTACATTGTTTTTATTATGGCTGTTCACCGCCCTGAGTCCTTCGGGAGAAGGGTGGTATATAAATAAAATAAAATAAAATAAAATAAATAAATAAATAAATAAATAAATAAATAATTCTTCTTTATATCTTACCCATCAGTTTTAATGTCTTTTTTTGTTAAGACATCTTAAGAAAACATCTCGTGCAAAGAATGAAAAATAAAAGTAGATTCACTCAAAGACCCTGATTGAAAAATTCGCATTAGAAGGTGTGAGCCATTCTGAAGTTAAATGCCATTCTGAAGTTATATGCTTCTAAAATTTTGACTAAAAGTATGTCGATAATCATGAATCCTGAAGTCTGTGCAATTTCAGATCTATTCCAATATAGACTATTAATGTAATATAATGAACAGCAGATTAATAGTGCAATCTAATATATCAGTCTTCTATAAGTGAATTCAAGGGATACTTTACCAATATTTCTGGAGGATACCAGACTGGATCAAGTAAGTAGATGATTATTCAGAGCAAGATCTGTTGTGTTCAGCGGGACTTATTTCCTAGCTAATGTGTTTCAGAATGCAGTATGTATGTGCTTTTAGTAGCTACCATTTATAATATTTATTGACATTTACTTTTCTGCATTATAGACAAGGTCAAGACAAAAATTCTATGAAGGAAATACTAAAGCTTTGATTTAAATTGACAAAGAAGCTGGGATCATATCTCTTGTACTAACCAAAGTTACTCATAAACATATTCCTATGTTTGATGGATGCTGTTTCTTCTTGACCAATAATCATTATTATGTTCAGTTAAAATCAGATTAGCACCATAGTAATAATAAATTAATAAAAAATTAATATAGTAGAATTATAATTATAATACTCAAAATTATAATTTTGAATAATTTTATATAATAATATGAGAAGAGGATGGCAGAGGATGACATAGTTAGTGTCTCAATGCAACCTGATGCAGAAGGAATTGGCAACCTTTTGGGACAAGAGTTCCCTGAAGTCTTTATCACTGACCATGCCAAGTGGGCCTTCTGGAAGTCATAATCCAAAAAGTAAGAAGAGAGTTAGGCCAGCTACACCTGAGCTGAAGTAATATACAGAAACATCATATAAAAGTCATTAGAATCACAAATAAAATAACTGTCAGATCCCTAAGATGATACTGCCATTCAAATGGAGGGAAGTGGGAGCATGGGGATAAGCTGTATTTTTATAACCTTTTTCCTGGCGGCTAAGCAACCTGCAGTATTCTCACTTTCTTTGGAATGTAATAAAGAGGGAGGGCCATATGGATTGTTTCAGTTTGTCAAAAGTGGAAGAAGATCCTGGGAATGGCTCCTTATCTGCCTCTCAGGATGGCCATTACAATAATATCTTCACACCTGTGGATTGGCTGAATCCACATTAGAACTGGAGGGAGGGATTCTAAAGCCCTATTTCTAACTGTATAATTTGGGAGGGTCCATAGCTGAATACACTGAGGAGTTCCGGGACTTGGCCTGCCTCATCAACTGGCCGGAAGATATCCTGGTGAGCTCCTTCAAAGGTGGATTAAACAATGACCTCTACAATGCCTGCATCACCAGAGGAGCACCAAATCGCCTGCCTGAGTGGTACCTCTCTGCAGAGGAAGCTGAGATCGACATGGTTAGGAACCTGTACCGACCGAGCCAAGGCTGGAAGAGATCCCCACCCCAGGGGAAAAGAGAGCAATTCAAATCACCAACCCCCTTCACCCTGAGGTCGTCGGCTTGTTTTAAGCACGAGAAGGAAGGGCACCGAGATTTGGAGTGTTGCTTGAAGATGCCGGTGAGAAAATCAGACCACCTGTCAGGGGGGAAACCCACAAAGCCAAACTCCAGAAGGAAGGAAACTGTCCTGTGAACCAAGGCAACCGTCGAGTTTCAGGACCAATCAGATTTCAGTTATGGGTAACTTTTGCTGATGAGAAAAAAGAAGACTGGAAAGGGGGGCTTGACTGCAAAGCGGCGATGCCTGGTTGGGGAATGCCAAATGGGGATATACCAAAGGAATACAGAAACCTAGCTGAAGTTTTCAGGATCCTTGGTAGTACAGTGGTTTAATGCACCCTGTTATTAACACAGCTTCCTGCAATTACTGCAGGTTCAAATCTTACCAGGCTCAAGGTTGACTCAGCCTTCCATCCTTTCTAAGGTAGGTTAAATGAGGACCCAGTTTGTGGGGGCAATAAGCTGACTTTGTAAAAAATATACAAAAGTATGAAGGCTATTGCTTAACGCATTGTAAGCCGCCCTGAGTCTCCGGAGAAGGGCGACATATAAATCAAATTTAAAAAAAAAAGGCTTCCGATGAACTATCCCCCCCCTTTGCGCTACTAACTGCGCAATCAAAATCCTGCCTGGGCAAAGCTTTCCAAATCAAATATGTATTGCATGACCCCCAGAGAACTGACAGAATTAAGAGCTTTCATTGACAAAAACCTGAAAAGAGGGTTCATTGAACCAGCATGCCCGAAAATCGCAGCCCCAGTACTTTTCAGAGAAAAAACAGATGGCTCTATGAGATTATGCATAGACTATAGGAACTTAAATATAGTAAGCATATAAAATATGTACCCCCTCCTCCTTATGAAGGAATGTTGGCACACCTCTCCTAAGGAAAAATATTTTCAAAGGTAGACCTGAGAGAGGCATATTATCGAATAAGAATAAGGGAGGGGGATGAGTGGAAAATGGCATTTAACACTAGGTTGCTACCAATTTAAAGTACTTCCTTTTGGATTACAAGGAGCCCCAGCTGTATTCATGCAGCTAATAATGAATTGCTCTATGAACATTTATATAAAGGGATCCTGGTTTACCTAAATGACATTTTAATCTATACGGAGACCAAAAAAAAAAAAACATGTAAAAATAGCCAGGGCAGTCCTAAATACACTCCACACAGCAAAACTCTATGCTAAGATCTCTAAATGCAAATTCCACCAGGAAAAAAATGACTACCTGGGATATTGCATTTCACACCAATGAATAGAAATGGATCCCCAAAAAGTCCAAGAGGTAATTAACTGGGAAATGCCCTGCACATGTAAGCAACTACAAAGGTTCCTGGGATTTGCTAACTTTTACTGCCAATTTATTCCTTTGCTCAAATCGGCCTTCCTATAACCAACCTTCTAAAAACAAAAGAGGTGGGGAAACCAAAACCTAAACAGCCATTGAACTGGACAATGGAATGCCAAGCGGCATTTGACAAACTCAAGTGGCTTTTTTCAGCTGAACCAGTTTTAAAACACCCAGACCCAGAGAAAATGTTTGTAATACAAGTGGATGAAAGTGATGTGGCAATAGGAGCAGTCCTATTGTAAACAAATGAGCAGGGACAGCTGCAACCTGTGCCTACACATCAAAAAAAAAAAAAAACTAATAGAAACTGAGCAGAGGTGGGCTATCTGGGAAAAGGAAGCCTATGCAGTATGTTGGGCACTCCTCACATGGAGACAATTCTTAGAGGGAAGTAAGATCCCTTTTGAAGTCTGGACTGATCACAAAAATTTGGAAGCTCTAAAAATCCCAAGGAAACTCTCCTCAAAATAAGTCAGATGGGCTCAATATTTCAAATGGTTTGACTTTACCCTTAAGTATATCCCTGGGGGGAAAAAACCTCTTAACAGATGCCCTATCAAGGAAACCACAATACAATAGCCCAAAGCCTGAAGTAATCAGACCAATCCTTCAAGATAATCAAGTAGCAGCTAAAGTAATCACTAAATCACAAACCAAACAAGAAGGGACCACCGATAACGCAACCACCCAAGTGTTTAAGCAAGCCTTAAGCAACAATGAGTGGTTCCTAAACCACAAAAACCTCTGCTCATCAAAGAGGACCTAGCATGGGTGGGAGGAAAGTTATACATGCCAGCCAGCCAAAGATTGGACCTTATGAAACGCTGCCACAACTCTAAACTGGCTGGTCACTTTGGATTTGTCAAAACATTGCACCTCATTCAGTGGCCGTCACTGAAAAAGGACATCGAAAATTATGTAGTTAGCTATCCTATTTGTGCTGCAGCAAAGAGATGGCAAGGGAAAACCCCAGGACTGTAACAAACGGTAGCTGAACCTTCAGCACCCTGGAGAGAGATCTCTATGGATATTATATTATACTGCCAGAGAGCACAGGGAACACTGTTATTTGGGTCATAACAGACCTATTTTCTAAACAAGCTTATTTTATTCCTTGTCAAAAGTTCCTAACAGCCAAAGCCTTGGCAAAATTATTCCTGATACACATTTATCGTTTACATGGAACTCCACAGAGAATCATTTCTGATAGGGGGGTCCAATTCACATCAAAATTTTGGAGGGTGTTCCTAACACTACTTGACACTGCCCAAGGCTTAAGCTCCTCCCATCATCTGATGACCAATCAGGGCTGTGAAAAAATGAACAGGGTGTTAGAGCAATTTTTAAGGTGTTTTATTAATTATCAACAAGTTAACTGGATTGAATTATTACCTTTTGCAGAGGTGGCATTCAACAACTCTAGTACAGGCTAAAGTACCCTTTTAAAGTAGCCATAGGCCAAGATTTCACCCTCATGCCAGAACTACCAACAGAAACACCCATCATCCCCTCCTTGAAGGAATGGATGGAAACCCTTGGCCTGCAGTCAAATTAGCACTAAAGGACGCTAGAGAAACATTTAAACGCCAAGCAGACAAGAAAAGAACACAACCAAAACCTTTCCAAATAGGTGACCGAGTACAAGTATCCACAAAATTCTTGCAAACACTACAACCGTCAAAGAAATTAGGCCCAAAATTCGTGGGATCGTTTCCAATCACTAGGATCATCAACCCAGTGACAGTAGAATTAGCACTCTCCAAAACATTGAGACAAGTACACTCAGTCTTTCACATTAGCCTGGTAAAAAGAGAAATCACATCCTCACTTAGACCTCAAACCCCTGCACCACCCACACCCATAATGGTTGAGGGTGAGCAATATTTTGAAATCAAAGACATCCTTGGTTCTATAATCTATCAAGGGAAAACCCAATACTTAGTAGCGTGGAAACACCTACCCCCTTCTCAAAATGAGTGGGTGGACAAAAAACATGTCATTGCTCCCACACTCTTAAAGAAATTCCACACCCAATACTTGCACAAACCTGTTGTGGCCCCGCCCTCTGAGCCTATCTCATCGGAGGAAGAAAGCTCCGAACATGAGGAAGAGGAGTCAGCCAGGCCTCCCTCTCCAGGCCCCTCCCCTCTGGCACTGTCTCAGGTGCCGGCCGAGGGACAGGAGATTAGCCAGGAGCCAGGTGTCTCAGATGAGAGCGAAGGAGAGCCGTCATTCCTGGATGCACGCCAACGAAGGCGTGATAAACGGTTGCAGCAGTTAAGGAGGCGTGCTAGGGATTAGAACTGAGTCACTGGCCCACACCCCAGAGACTATATAAGAGAGGATGGTGGCTGGTAAAACTCCGTGACGAACAAAAACTAACTTTGGCTAGTCACTTGAACAATGTCTGAAGCTGCCGAAAGGGATATTATTTTGCTGGACTATTTGCAATGTGTATGTAATTTTATATTATCTGTTGCAGTAAAAGCTCTTGGCAGACGGTGATTATATTGCTGCTAAGTTTGAGATAACGACCTGTGTGCGTGCCAAGTACTTTCTTAACCCTCGGCTGGCTGTGTTTGTGTGTGTGTGTGGACGGGGACAGATCAAAACCTTGCTAAAATACTATAATGGCTCTCTTTATCTCTTACAGGTGGGTCTATCTTTTTTCTAAGGAGGGCAGCATGTCAGATCCCTAACGTGATACTGCCATTCAAATGGAGGGAGGGGGAGCATGGGGATAAGCTGTATTTTTATAACCTTTTACCTGGAGCCTAAGCGCCCTGCAGTATTCTCACATTCTTTGGAATGTAATAAGGAGGGAGGGCCATGTGGATTGTTTCAGTTTGTTGAAAGCAGAAGAAGATCCTGGGAATGGCTCCTTATCTGCCTCTCAGGATGGCCGTTACAATAATATCTTCACACCTGTGGATTGGCTGAATCAATTTCAATTCAATTCAGTTTAATTCAATTTATATGCTGCCCCTCTCTGAAGACTCAGGGCGGCTCACAATACATTTAAAATCCTAATAAAAAACATTTAAAAATTAAAAACATTAAAACTCATTCATACCATTCATGGCCGGATCTTGCCGGATCGCAAGAGCGACATTAACAGCCCCAGGTCTGCCGGAAAAGCCAGGTCTTCACCAGTTTTCGGAAGGCCAATAGGGTGCCTCGGGAGGTAACTGGTTCCAGAGAGCTGGGGCAGCCACAGAGAAGGCTCCCTCCACATTCGAATTGGAGGGAGGGATTCTAAAGCCCTATTTCTAACTGTATAGTTTGGGAGGGAAATTAGAGTCTCCTTTGCCTGTTCTGCTATCACTTCTTCTCAATAAAAGGTTCCTTTTGAAATACCATGTTTCAAGAGTCTATACTTTCTTGGGAAAGGAGGAGAAGCAGGGGCCTGACAATAACAGAATTGGAAAGGACCTTGGAGGTCTTCAAGTCCAACCCCCTGCTTAGGCAGGAAACCCTATACCATTTCAGACAAATGGTTGTTCAATCTCTTCTTAAAAATTTCCGGTGTTGGAGCATTCACAACTTCTGAAGGCAAGCTGTTTCACTGGCTAATTGTCTTCACTGTTAGGAAGTGTTGTGGGGGGGGGGGAATTATTAAGCATATCAGAAATAAATACAACAAAAGCACATTCATACATATATAATTCATTCAATATTATGGTAAAATATTATTGACAAAAGTGCAGCTCCTGTATAAGCAAAGGCTTTCGGGGATAGACATCTCCTAGGCATGAGCTGTAATTTAATAGAATGACCTATCTTTTCTTATGATTCTGATTAGTTTGTAACTGTGTTCCTTTGGCAAACAATAAATGTAGAAAACTCCCAATTTTAGATTCCTGACCTTGGATAACAATTGTTAACATTGTACTGACATTGGAAAAATAATTGCATGGTTAACAAAGATATAGTATAAGAATATGATAAAGGTACCACTCACTGAATAACTTGGCAAAGAAATTGAAGAATTAGAGCACATGTTATCTAAATCCTTTTAATGTAATTGCTTTAATGCACAATCTAGTAAAAGGTTCGTTAAAATATTACATTAACAAACATTTCCTAATCTTTCATTCAGCCACTTTCTGAAGAAATAAAAGAAGAGGAGAGGAATCCAAAGGCATTCAGTAATATTCATTATTTTATCATGCTAGGGAAAGAAATGCTTCAGATACTCAACAGGTAAAAAGTGTTTATTGCCTAAATTGAACCTAAATGGCCATTTTGTTCTTGACTACATGCTTAACAAAGAGAAAAATATCTATACTTCCAAAAATATTCTCTCACAAACACCCCTCCACAAAAATTGGAAGAATTCTAAGACCACAATGACTTTGGAAAAAGTTCAAAGAAGAGCAACTAAGATTATCAAAGGTCTGGAGACTAAACTATATGAAGAACAGCTGCAGGTTTTGGGTTTGGGTAGTCTAAAGAAAAGAAGAATTAAGGGTGACATGATAGCAGTATTCCAGTATTTGAGGGGCTGCTACAAAGAAGAGGGGGTCAAATTATTCTCCAAAGCACCAGAGGGCAGGACAAGAAACAATGGTTGGAAACTAATAAAAGAGAGAAGCAATCTGGAATTAAGGAGAAACTTCCTAATAGTGAGAAAATTAACCAGTGGAACAGCTTGCCTTCAGAAATTGTGGGCACTCCATTACTGGAGGTTTTTAAGAAGAGACTGGACAGTCACTCATCTGAAATGGTATAGGAGCTTGAGCAGGGGCTGGACTAGAAGACCTCCAAGGTCCATTCTATTCTATTCTATTCTATTCTATTCTATTCTATTCTATTCTATTCTATTCTATTCTATTCTATTCTATTCTATTCCATTCCATTCCATTCCATTCCATGTTTGGTTTAATCTCATTAATGCCAGGAACAACTCAAAGCTGGGGTAGGATTTTATAAGTTGATCATATAAAGTTTATGTGAAGCCCCCAAAAATGTTTCTTTCTTAGAGTCACCATTTACAGGACATACTGACCCATTTAACACATGCATATTCTGCAATGGCCATTCATTGTTTGTGCTAGAAATTTAAATATTTAGCTTCTACTGTATTTATCCTGAATCAAATACTTTCCTCTCCCGTTTACGAGATTTAGGTTGACTTTTGGGTGGACTTTTAATCTAAATCATAAGTTCACAATCACTAACTAACACATGCTTTCCAAACAATTTGCTCACACTACATGGTCCAATTCTATGTTACCTGGAAATTTTCTCATAAATGTCAGTGGCATTTGCCTTTAAATAAATTTTGCAGTCTTAGATTGATATTTTTCAATGCATAAAATTGAAAGCTAACCTCAATTTTTGAAATCCTCTGGGAAATAGCTCAGTGTAGGAGAATAATGTACCTCAGCAATTATTAAAATATTTGCATTGTTGGAATGCGTACAAAAAGATAATGAGCATTCTTCTTAAAACACAAAAGCAATCTGATTTCAGGCTATGTCAATAAGAAAACTTGGGAAAAGACAACATATTGCTAAAACTCTTGTTCATCCAATTCAGCCTTTCCCAACTGGTACCGTCACAGAATTTATATACAGAATAGCAAAAATGATTGAATGGAATCAAAACTATAATATTATAAAAATGTATATAGAAACATAAACAAAAGTAAAAAGTCTGGTGATTCAATCTTAGACAATTACTGTTAACCATCCAGGGCCGGATTTTCCTATAGGCTAACTAGGCTTCAGCCTAGGGCCTCAAGATCAAGAGGGGCCTACACAGTGGTGGATTCTGGGGGTTCTAGGGGGTTCGCCGAGCCCTTTGTTAAATTGCTGGCTCGCCCGCCCCTCGCCTCCCACCCGCGCGGCGCCAGTCTACCGTAGCCAGGGGTGGGCAATTGTGGCTCTTTTACAACCTGTGGACTTCAACTTCCAGAATTCCTGATGCAGCTTGGCTGTCTGAGGAATTCTGGGAGTTGAAGGCCACAGGTTGTAAAAGAGCCACAATTGCCCACCCCTTCCCTAGCCTGAGTTCCGCTGCCTGGGATCCACGTGGGCTCCGGATGCAAGAGAGCAGGATGGAGAAAGCAGCTTCCCCACCTTCACTCACCCTCCCTCTCTGCCATTTGCTTACCCCGCCCACTCCCCATCTATTGCTGCCTCCGATGGCTGGAGGAAAAAAAAACTTCAAATTCTTGCCGCGGGGCTTCAAAGGGCCGCCCTAGAGCCAGTGCTGCAGCCGAACCCTTTGTTAAATTGCTGGCTTGCCCCGCCCCTCCGCACCACTATTTATTGCCAATAAATAGTGGTGGGCGAGGGGCGGGGGAGCCAGCAATTTAACAAAGGGTTCGGTGTTTTTTTTGTAATTTTATTGGCCCCCGGAGCTTCAGCATAGGCTAATTAGCCCTTGCTTAGATCGGCTCCCGAACCCCAGCTGATTTGTCTCAGCTGTTTTGCTCAGGGATCTGCTCCTTGCTTGCAAAGAGTGCTGATTTTTTCCCCCCTAACTATACTGAAAAACGAAAGAGAAAGTAAAGCAGGCTGTTGGCTTTGCACGTTGGAAAATTAGGCAGGCAGATTTCTTTTTCCTCACCAAAAAAGGTAGGTGCAAACAACAGGAAATTTAGGGAAAAAGAGGAGATTTTAAAACACAAAAGAAAAAAAGCTCTATTTAACTAGGGAATTGTAATAATTGAGATACTATTAATTGTATATTGTGTTGAAAGCAGAAATGGTTAAGTTGTGGTTTGGAGGAATATATGGGGGAAATTATTTGGTTTATTATTATTGGTAATATAATTAATTGATTTGTAAGAAATTGGATTGCATGGAAATAATTGGAATATTCATGTTCATATTGATTAATATACAAAAAAGGTAGTTATATAACTAATTGATTTATATTAAAATGTTGAATTCATATTAAACAACTGTAATATTACATAATTAACCAATGTGAGGATGGATATAAAAATAGATGACAATGGGAAGGGGTATAATATAGAATAGAAGGGAAAAATTGAATTTGATTAAGATTAGAGATAAGGATGAGGGTAATATTGGTTTTTTTACAAAAATAGATGAGGAATAAATATGGCAAAAAGGAAATATAGAAATTGTAAATTTAATTGAAATGACTAAACACTGTTTAAATTTGTGAACCGGCCAAATACTCTGTTCAAAGAAAATACATTGTATGTTTGTATGTGTGTTTCTAATTATTGTTATTTATTCATATTTGTTCTCTTTTATTCTTTAAAGTTTAACAATTCATTCTTTATCTTAATATCTTTATATTTGTTTGGGGTTGGCTTTCTTCCCTTTCATCTTTTTTATTGTACAGCAATCTTTCTCCTCAAACCTACCACCTCTCTTTCCTTTCCTTCTTACTTTCTCTTCCTCCCCCTCTTCTTCTCCTCCCTACTTCCTCTTCCTTTCTCCTTCTCCTCCTCTCTTCCTCCCTCTCTCTCCTACTCTAATTTCCCTTCCCTTCCTTCATCCCTCTCTATTGCTGTATCCTTTTATGCATATGGACTACTCAGAGGGCTGAAAAAGTTATTTCTGACTGGTCCTCGCACTTTTGACCAGTCCTCGAACTTACGACTGTCCTCAGATTTTACATTTTTGCCCTATCTTGTCACCATGGTGAAGAGAAGCAGTTCTGAAATGAGTGACGTGGTTGTTAAGAAAGCTGCACGGGCATAAATGTGAGGATGGTCATAAGTGTGAGGACCGGTCAAAAGTGTGAGGCCCAGTCAGAAATGCACACAGCCACGCCCACCCGGTCACATGACGAGCTACCCATGCCTACACAGTCACGTGACCAGCTAGCCACGCCCACCCAGCCACATGATTGCCAAGCCACACCCCCAACTAGGCCACGCCCACAGAACCTGTTGTTAAAAAATTGAATCCCACCACTGGTGAAAGGGCCTCATAAGTGGAATAGCCTAGGGCCTCTTCCAATCTAAATCCGGCCCTGTAACCATCCCATTGGCATATGCAGCAAAAGAAACTTCTGGACCATTATTTTACCAAGAGTATAACTTTACTGATAGATCCATATAAGCACAGAAGAAAGCAAAGCCAATTCTGACTTTTCACATGAAAACTGCATAGTTACAATCCCCCTTTTCTCTCCTAGGCCACCAACTGTCCAGTGTCCACCAATGCAATTCAATCTCTTTGTTTTGGGAAACAGTCTGCTGGGCTCATCGTTTGACCTTGAGGTATCAAGATTCTCCCAGACCACAGATGGAGCACATCAATTCCTCAATTCCCTCCCAGCCACCCATATATTCCAAGCATTCCTCCCCTCTCCCCGATTTCTGTTGTCTGGCTGTGAGCAAAAGTGCAGAGTGAGTTGACCTGCACATGATGACTCTCCAGAAGAAAGATTAGTCCTATAAAAAAAGTAGACATACATGAGGTTACAGTACACAATATTTTCTATTCTGACATCTTCCAGGGTTGGATGGGATGTTTGGCATGGAACTTGTGAATAAGTCTAGATGCCCCAACACCTCCCTGGGAGAAGCCTATCAAACTCAGGAACTGCCATCAAAACTTTGACATGAATTGCACTCCCTGGTCTGAGATGATACACTTTGGGACCCCATGCAGTTGATATAGCTGTACTTGCTGCATAAATAGCTTAGCCAAGGACTGAACTGAAGGAATCATGAGCATGTCATAAAACGGGCTTGTTTGGAAAATAAGTCAGTAATAGTCCAGATCAGGGGTGAACTGCTCCTGGATCGGACTGGATCAGCCAATCTGTTAGCGATGGCGGCAGGTAGTTCAGAGATCCGGTAGCAAAAATCCCTCCCCCCTGCCCTTGCCCACCCAATTTCCCAGTCCCCACTTGACCACTTGGCAGCTTGCTGCTTCTTTCGGGCTCTCTCGCTCGCTTTTCCTGCCTTGCTTCGGCTGCTGCAATCAATTGCATCAGCTAGCAATTCTATCTGCCTGTCTGCAATCAATCCAATCAGTGACCAACTCAGTCTGTCTGCCTTGTGCCTTCAATTTGGTAAGTAACTGGGAGCTTTAAAAAAAATAGTTAACTGGGGGTTTTTTTAGGTGTTTTATTTTTTTTTAGACATAGCAATTTAAAGTTAAGGAAGTTTTAAATTTAGCTGCTTTTATCTAAAAATATAAATAAAATAAAATAAAATAATAAAATAAAATATTTGTGCAGCTTTCTGAGATTTGTTGTGTTTCTGTAGTGTTTCACTCTAACTACACAAACACACAAAATCTCACAAAGCTGTATGTGGCATTTTGTGTGGAAAAAGCGTGAAAGTTGGTTTTTGAGCTTTTTGTGGCTATGTGAGGTTCCTGCTTGTTGCAGGGGCCATTTGGGTGAAGTGCAGCTGCTTTTACATTGTGTGTGAGTCAGTTGTGTTGTGTTGTGTGTGTGTAAAGTGTGAAAGTTTGTTTTTGGTACCTCTTATTGTTTTGTGTACTTTGTTTATTATTTTTATTATTTATTATTATTGGCCATTATTGTCACCTGACCACCAAGCCATGCCCACCAATTATTTTATTTATTTATTTATTTTATTCGGCTTATATGCCGCCCTATCTCACAATGGACTCAGGGCGGCTCACAACACTAAAACACAAGCCACAATAAAAATAAAGACTAAAATCTAAAAAATTTAAAATTAACCCATTAAAACCCTTAAAACCCCATCATCAGACCAGGTCAAGGGATTTGAAAAGCCAAGTTTTTAATTCCCGGTGGAAGGTGTGAAGATCGGGCGCTAGTCGGAGCTCCAAGGGGAGTTGATTCCAGAGGGTGGGCGCCCCAACCGAGAAGGCTCTACCCCTGGGGGCTGCCAGCCGCCACTGTCTAGCCGACGGCACCCTGAGTAAGCCCTCTCTATGGGCGCGAATCGGGCGATGGGATGTTGTTGCTAGCTGTAGGTGGTCCGCCAAATATCCTGGTCCTAAGCCATGTAGGGCTTTATAGGTCGACACCAGCACCTTGAATCTCACCTGGAGGGCAACCGGTAGCCAATGCAAACCACGCAGGAGGGGTGTAACACGGGAGTATCGGGATTCTCCCATCACAACTCGCGTGGCTGCATTTTGCACCAGCTGAAGCCTCTGAGTGGTCCTCAAGGGCAGCCCCATGTAGAGAGCGTTGCAGTAGTCAATCCGTGAGGTGACCAGCGCATGAGTAGCTGTGCGTAGGGCATCTCGGTCCAAGTAGGGACGCAACTGGTGCACCAGACATATCTGGGTGAATGCCCCCCTGGTCACGGTCATTATCTGGTCTTCTAAGCTCAACCGTGAATCCAGAAGGACGCCCAATTAAGCCACACCCACAGAATCGGTAGGGAAAATTTTTAGATTTCACCCCTGGTTCAGATCACAGTATTCCCTGTGCTTTCTGGCAGCTCCACAATAAAGTCCATAGAGATTTCCTTCCAGGGGTTTGTGGGATTGGCCACTAGCTGCAACAGTCCTGGGGGCTTGCCAAGCAACTGTGAAGCACACATAGGGCAACTGGCTACGTAAGCCTCTACATCCTTCTTCATCTTTGGCCAACAGAACTGCTTCTTCACTAGGTGGAGAGTCTTTACAAATCCAAAATGCCCCACTGCCCAAGCATCATGAATCCACTGTAGGTTTAGAGTCCTCTGGCTAGCTGGGACATATACCTTATTCCCCATCCATGCCAGTCCATCATTCATTGACAGATTGCCTCTATGCTGTTGAAACCACTCAAACCAGATCTTTGGCTGGCTGCAACAGTGGTGCCCTCTGCTGCCTGTGAACTGGATGGGATGATAGAGTTAACAACCTCTTCTTGGGACTGTTATAGTGTGGCATCTAGGAAAGAGCATCTGCCAGAAAATCCCCCCCCCCCCCCGCAGTAGATAGAGAATGGTGAAGTTGACATGGTTGAAGCATTGAGCCCACCAGACTTGCTTGGGTGACAATTTCCAGGAAGCCCTCAATGCTTCTGGGATCTTGTGGTTTGTCCATACCTCAAATGGAAACTTGCTGCCTTCTAGGAACTGCCTCCACATTAGGAAGGCCCATCTTTATCCCAAATAGCTCACTGCCTTTCAGTTTCAGAACATTTGTGGGTACAGTGGGTACATATAAGTACAGGGCTGCAGTTCCCTCTTGGCATTCTTTTGAAGACCACACCTACAACTACATCACTAGCATCTGCCTGCATCACAAAAGCCTCATCTGGGTCAGGGTGTTTTAGGACCAGCTTCCACAGCAAAGAGATGTTTTAGCTTCCCGAATGTGGTTTAGCACTCGAGAGACCAGTTCATTCTACACACACACATACACATGCATACACACTTTGTACACCTCATTAATTAAAGCTTGATCTTTAATTCCATCAAATATTGTCCCATAAATCAACCTTCTATTTGTCTCCTTTCAGGAACAGCTTCAATAGACTCTGTTTTGTTTTAGAAACAGTTTCCTTGGTTTCCTACATCACTCTTCTGATATACTATTTTTATGTCTTCTCTTTAATCATTAGCTGATTTCATTTCTAAATCTGTGTTGGCATCTTTTTCCATATCAGTTTTATATTCTGACATTCTTAAAAAATATTTTCAGATCACTTTTGTAATTCAGCATTTTTTTTACTCCAAATCTGCATTCAAATCACTCTCACTTTTTTATACAATAAAATATATTGTTTATCTATATCCTCTTTTATCATATCAAACTTGTAAGTAATTTTTGAATACATTGTTTCCAAACAGCCTTAATTTCTTCTATAATCAAATAATTTCTTCTCCTTTAATTGTAATTGTTCTCTCCCATTCCCTCTAGTTAGCTTCAAGTCCCGTGTTATCATCTGTTTATTTTCCAATCCACAAAACTTTCCCACAGGAGGGCTTCCTACAATTAATTTCAACATCTTCCTACATTCCTTTATAAATTTTTTAACACCACACAGGAAATATTGAGTCCATGTCACCCCTTCATACCAGATCTATAATATCTCTAGCAGCAGTTTCCATGGAAATGTTTCAAATTCAAATGTTTTCTTAAATGTTAAAACAGTCTATGTCAGAAGTGTCTTTTCAACATTGTCTTTTAGAATACCACAAACTACTTCAACTTTCAAGCCCTCGTTTCTTTCTATGCCAAAGTTTCAATGTTCAGATATCTTTTTGATGCCAGCTGCATATGCTGCAATGAACTCTCCCTCTTTCTGGGACTCAAAAACTCTGCAATCAGTACACATTTTGATGCCAAATATTGCTGCATTATTTCTATTTGTGCTGTAGAATTGAATTGTGTAGGCTTTGCCTCCCCATAACACAGTATGCTTTGCCCCAAAATGCTCAATATAACTGCAATTACCTCATTCCCCTCAAAAAAGTGTTCAAGTCTAGTAATTTATTGCAGTATTGAACACATTCATCTTCCCCAAGAAAGCTAGTCATCCAGCTGTACTCACTTTTTTGTCTTTATTTTCTGCAGCCAATTCAGCATTATTCTTCCTCTGTTTGTTGTTTTGAAAGGTCTGAGAGGCTTTTTTTTAAATGATTTCACTTTATCACTACTACTGTTTATTTTCCCCACTGATCAAGCAAAAGACAGTAACTCAACCTATCTCCTGGGATTGTTGTTGAGGAGAAAAATAGTTGGTAGGAATATCATGAAAGCCCAAGCAAGCTGCCTGGAGCTGCTGGATTACGTAAAAGTAGGATATAAGCAAAAAAAGGAATAGGTGAGTAGATTTTTCTGCTGCTTGTTTTAATGAAACTAATCCCAGAGTCTAAAAGAATACTATTAATATCACTATGTTCAAGTCAGAAGCAGCTACCAAGATATTTCTAGGTTGAAAAGATTAGCCAGTGACATCCCCATTACCCTGGGGTGCCTGACGGGGCTTCTTTCTTTTTTTTTAAAAAAAAATATTTTTATTGAACATTTTTTTAAAAAACCAAAAAAGAATCTTTAACAATTTTTTCTTTCTAACAATTTCGCATTGGTAAAACATTTCTTACTTATCCATTTTTTCTCCCTTATTTCAATGTATCCTTTATACATATAACTCTAATATTGATTTATTTACTTATATACATATAAATAACAGTGTACAATTTCATTTCTACAATCTGCATTTTTTCTGTTTCTTCTTGTTTGTTGTTACATTTCTACTCCTATATCTTCCTTATTTGATTTTTCCTTGCTTTTTATCTCTTTCCTCTAACCAATCATACCATTTCTCCCACACTATATAATATTCTGTTTCCTCTTTTTCTTGTATTTCCTTTGTAAGTTTGTCCATTACTGCATATTCCAGAACTTTTCTAATTGGTTGGTATGTTATTATTTTTCCAATTCTGTGCATATATTATTCTTGCTGCTGTAATAATATGAATAATTAAATATATATTTTTTCATAAGACCCTGGGAGTATTCCTTATAAAAATATATCTGGTTTCATCTCCATATGTTGTTTGGTTATCTCTTCTAATTGTAATCTAATTTTACTCCAATATTGTTTTGCCTTGGGGCACATCCACTATATGTGGTAATACATTCCCCTTTGTTGTTTACATTTCCACCACGTTGATGGGGTATTGGGAAACATCTTAGCCAGTCTTGCTGGTGGCAAATAGAACATTTTGTACATATTTTCTCTATAGGATACGGACAGTTTATAATTTTTATTCCATAATTTCTCCCATTTATGCAATTCAATGTTATATCCGAATTTTTTTGCCCAAATTATCACATTTTCTTTAACTACTTCCTCTTCCATTTTATATCTTAATAAATAATTATAATTTTTTAAAAATCAATTTATCTTCTGTGCCTTGAAGAATTTTATCTAATTCATGTATTTCTCTTTGGAATACGTATTGTATTGAATCTGTCTTATATCAAGATTGTATTTGCATGTAAGGCCACCAATCAATGCTGTACCCTATTCTTTTAATTTTTGCCTTGTTTTCAATTCACCTTGACTATTTAATAAATCCTTTAATAAATTAAAATCCTTTTAATTTTGTCAATGTCCAGTACATTCGGAAAATTAGTGCCTCCATTGTGGATAAGCATTCTGGAATTTTATAATAATGATTTTTTTAATCTCTTGCCATGTTTGTAGTAATGCATCCCGAATTAAGTGTCTCTGAAAGTAATGTGTTGTCTATTTTTTCCTTCCCATAAAAAAGCATGCCACCCTCTCTGTAAATCATGCCCCTCTAATGTTAGGATTCTTTTATTCCTTAATTCCATCCAGTCTTTCATCCAAATAAGTGTTGTTGCTTTGTAGTAAATTTCCTAGTCTGGAAGTCCAAAACCTCCTCTTTCCCTACTATTTTGTAATGATTGTATTTTAATTCTTCGTTTTTTGATTTTTTTTCCCTGCCAAATATAGTTCGCTATTAATTTATTTAGATTTTTAAAGAATTTTTTTTCCTAATTTTATATGTACTACTTGAAACAAGTATAATATTCATGGTAATATATTCATTTTGATCGATGCTATTTTTCCTAATGGATAGTTGTAATTTTCTCCTAATTTCCAAATCTTTCTTTATCTGTAATATTAATTTATTACAGTTATCTTCTTTAATCGATGAACTTATTTGTTAACCATATTCCTAAGTATTTTATTTTTTTAGTTATTTGGATGCCCATTTTATCTTCTAATTCTTTCTCTTGATTCTTGGTAAGGTTTTTCGTTAATGCCTTTGTTTTGAATTTATTAATTTTAAGTCCCGCTACTTTTCCATATTCTTCTATATGTGTTATTAATTTGGGTCCTGTCTGTATTGGTTGTTCTAAAATGAAAACCAGATCATCAGCAAAGGCTTGGACTTTATACTCTTCTTTTTTTTATTTTCAATCTTTTTATTTCATTTTCACTTCTAATTTTAATTAACAATATTTCTAATGTTAATGTAAATAATAAGGGGGATAGGGGACATCCTTGTCTCACTCCTTTTTTCGGTAGTGTCTCCATTTATTATTGTCTTTGCCGTTTGAGTTGAGTATATTTTTTCTACTATGTTTACAATTTTTTCTCCGAATTTCATATGTTCTAATTGTAAAATAATAAATCTCCAAATTAAGTTATCGAAGGCTTGTTGGGTGTCCAAAAATATTTATGCCACTTGTTTGTCTGGGTTTGCCTCATAATATTCTAATACATCTATTATGGTTCTCATGTTGTTTTTTAGCTGCCTATTTAGCAAAAAGCCATTCTGGTCAGAATGATTATATTCATTTATTACTTTTTTTAATCTTTCCAAAATTATCAGTGTAAATAGTTTATAATCTCCATTTAATAGTGAGATGGGTCTATAGTTTTTAATTTGTTGTTGATATGTATCTTCTTTTGGGATGTTTATGTTTATGTTTTATTACATTTGTATACCGCCCTACTCCCGAAGGACTCAGGGCGGTGAACAGGCACAGGATAAAATACAGAAATACAAAAGTTAAAAACAATTTAAAACCAAATTAAATAATTTAGCCCATGACAATTAAAATCCCAATAAATTTAAAACAAATTAAAATTTCAATTTAAAATTTAAAAGAAAGGGGAGAAAAATTAGGCCAGGCCGGCTTGCTGGAATAAAAGGGTCTTAAGAGCACGGTGGAAGGTGCGTAGATCCGGGATCCTCCGTATCTCTGGGGGGAGCTCGTTCCAGATAGTTGGTGCCCCCACAGAGAAGGCCCTCCCCCTGGGGGCCGCCAGTCGACACTGCTTGGCTGACAGCACCCAGAGGAGCCTCTCTCTATGAGAGCGTACCGGCCGGTGGGAGGCTATTTGTGGTAGTAGGCGGTCCTGTAAATAACCAGGTCCGAAGCCATGGAGTACTTTAAAGGTGGTAACCAACACCTTGAAGCGCACACGGAAGACCACTGGGAGCCAGTGCAGCTCGCGCAGGAGAGGTGTTACACGGGAGCGCCATGTTGCTCCCATAATCACCCGCGCGGCCGCACTCTGCGCCAGTTGGAGCCTCTGCGTGCTCCTCAAGGGGAGCCCCATGTAGAGAGCATTACAATAGTCCAGGCGGGAGGTGACGAGGGCATGAGTGACTGTGTGTAGGGAGTCCTGATCCAGAAAGGGACGCAACTGGCGAATCAGGCAAACCTGATGAAAAATCCTCCCGGTCACGGCCATCAAGTGCTCTTCTAAAGACAGCCGTGAATCCAGGAGGACACCCAAGTTGCGAGCCCTCTCCATGGGGGCCAGCGATTCGCCCCCAATAGTCAGCGATGGCGTCAACTGACTATATCGGGACATCAGAAATCACAGCCACTCGGTCTTGGATGGGTTGACCCTGAGCCTGTTCCTCCCCATCCAGATCCGCACGGCCTCCAGACACTGGGACATCACTTCAAGGGCATCGTTGGGGTGGTCCGGGGTGGAGATGTACAACTGAGTATCATCAGCGTACTGATGGAACTTCACCCCGAAACCACGGATGATCTCGCCCAGCGGCTTTACTAAATGTCGAACAGAAGGGGCGAGAGGACCGACCCTTGTGGCACCCCACATACGAGGGGCCTCAGGGTCGACCTCTGCCCCCCCCCTGCCAACACAGACTGCAGCCGGTCAGAGAGAAAGGAGGAGAACCACCGTAGAACAGTGCCCCCCAACCCCTAACCCCTAAAGAGTAATAATGGCTTCTGTCCAACAGTTGGGTATTCTGGCCTTCATAAGTGCTTCATTAAAAATTTCTCACAGAGTTTCATCTAGTGATTCTTGAAATGTCTTATATAATTCTGCCGGAAGTCCATCTGTTATTTTTCTGTTTTTTTTCTCACCTCCACTAATTCCATCATGCTAATTATCCCATTTAATATCTCCTTTTGTGTCTCCTCTAATTTGGCTATATTCATCTTGTCTAAGTAATGTTTAATATCTTCTTTGGGTATATTCTCTTGGGAGTATAAGTTTTGGAAAAAAGTTTTTGCTATTTTTTTTTTCTTCTCTTCTATAATGTATCTTTCCTTTCTCATCTTGTAACTGATGTATTATTTTTTTTCTTTTTTCAATTTGTATGCTAGCCATCTTCCCATTTTGTTTGCATGTTCAAAGTGGTTTTGCTTTGCTAGTTTAATTTTCCATGCCATATCAGCTTGTGAGACCAAGTTTATCTTATGTCTTAATAAATCTCTTCTTTCTTTAACTTTTTTATTTTGGAGTTCCTTCTGTAAATCTAGCTCCAATTTTTTGAATTCTTCTTGCAAATTATCTTGTTCTTGTTTTTTGTTTGTTTGTTTCTTTCTTTTCACTGTATATGCAATTGTAAGCCCTCTTATATATGATTTTGTAGTGTCCGATAAATTTTGGAGAGATGTTTCCTCTTTTGTATTTATCCTAAAACATATATTCATTTCTTTTTCAATCATTTGTATATATTTTTTTCCTTTTAATATTTATTTGTTCAGTATCCATCTATTTCTCTTCTTCTGGCCTTTCCATATCACCCTTAATGGTTTATGATCCACCCATATGTTTCCTTTCTGAGTTCTGGCGTAATCCATACCATATCTATCCTAGACCATGATTGATGTGGATTTGAATAGAATGTATATTGTTTCTTTTCCTTGTTTATTTCCCTCCATGTATCTTGTAAGCATAGTTCATATGTCATTTCGTGAAATGTATCCGGTAAAATCTTTTTCTTTGTCTTATTTTTCTTATTTCTTTGATAATCTTTTTTAACATCCATAATCGCATTAAAGTCTCCAATTAAGCATATGTTTTCATATTCTAATTCTCTTATTTTGTATCTTTCTATAAAATTCTTTTTGATTATCATTTGGTGTGTATATTGAGATCAATAATATTGCTTTTTCTTCTGTTTTTATTTCGATCATTAAAATTCTTCCCTCCTCATCTGTATACATTTGTTTTGATTTTAGTTGTTTTTTAATGTATACTGCGATTCCACTTTTGTTGTTGTTGTGTTAATGATGTGTAAAGTTCACCTATTCTTGGGTATTCTAGTAGTTTTCTGTGCTGTTTCTTGATGTGTACTTTCTGTAAATTTTATAATGTCCATATCTAATTTTTGTAGTTTTGTGAATGTCTGAGTTCTCTTAGCTGGTGAATTTAGACTATTTATATTTATTGAGATCATTTTTATTTCTTCCTCCATATTCTTTCTTATTTATTCATTGTTCTTAATCTTCTTGTATTTCTTGTTTCTCTTTGTATTTTTCCTCTTGCTCCTTCTCTCTCTATTCATTCCTTTTCCTGTTTCCTCTTTTTCTTGTTCCTCTTCATTCTCCTCCATTTGGTATTCTTCCTGGCTCTTACTCTTGACTTCATCTCTACTTCTTGTTCTTCTTTTAATGCAAAATGATGTTCAAAAAATTCTTGAGCCTTATTTAGAGTATCTATCTTGAATTTTTTTCTCCTGTCAGGAGATCAGGATACCTTCTGGTATTAACCATCAGAAATGACATTATATTTGTTTAGTTGTGATGTCAGGAAATGATCATTTCTTCTTTGGTGTCTCACTTGTCTCGGGTTATTATTTCCTTTCCTTTATATAATATCGATTCTTCCCTCATTTTCTTATATATTTTGTCTTTTTTTTTTTTTTTTTGGTGAATCTAAAATGTACTTCTTTCAGCAGCTTGTGCCTGCATGCATAATTCATGTGTATTCTGTACACTTCGTCGATGTCTCTCCTTATATCTTGTTTGTCTCTTTGTACTGCCTCTACTAAGGTTTCTGACATAATCTCCCCTAAATCCTCTTCTTTATTTTCCTTAATGTTTTGAAATCTGAGGTAGAAGGATGTTTTCTCCATCTTCAGAAATACTATTGATTCTTCTAAATCTCTATTAGTTGTCATAATTTTTGTTCCAATGTTTCTATTTTCTTATCTGTTTGTTCCATTTTTGACTCTACTGTTTGGATCCTCTGTTCATTTTTGAAGATGTTTTGTTGAATTTTTCCTATTTTATCATCCATTTTTTAAATATCTTCTTTCATTTCTCCCATGTCGGATTTAAGGTCTTCGTGGTTATTTTTTGTCCCTTCGTGATTGTTTGCAATGGCTTCCTGTGATTTAGTCATTGCCTCTTGTATCCTCACTAAAGTGGTTTGGATGCTTTGTATATTTGATATTGAGCCTGCTCTATCCGTTCCAAGCATACTTTCTATTGAATTTTGATGTGCTGGTGAAGATGTAGTAGATGTGGGATTTGGGGCCGTTTTCTTACTTATTTTGGTTACCATTGTTGTGCTTATCATTTTTCATATCCAAAGTAAATTTTGCCAAAATATCATATAATATGTTAGTTCCGGAGATATTAAACATATTAGCTATAAAGATGTTTCTTTTCTTTTCTTTTTTCCTTTTCCTTCCCTTTTTTCTTCTTCAAATTTCCACTACTATATAGTTTTTAAGATTAATCTATACAACATTAGTATTAATTTCCTAAATATAAATATAAATCTCACTACAAGTATAGCTATAGATCTGAAAGTCTAAAAGAGTATATATTTTACTATATTTCTTAAATCCTTGTTTTCTGTATTCTATATAGTTACTTAAGACTATGTATAGCTTTACTTATATATAAAGATACATAAAAATACTTAATAATATAGTAATAAATATAGATGTACATCTAATTATAAATATATTTATATATAAATATATAGTCTAATTATAAAAATATTTATAATAAATATATAAATCCACAAACGCGGAGCCAAACAACAGCAACGCAGGTCACGAATTCAAATCCCCCTGCAACTCAGACCAACCTGACCACAGCAAAGCCCCCACCCTATCAGAACATGCCCCCAGCCAATCAGAGCACAGCCAACCCCCACCCAATCAGAGCACACCTCCACCCAATTAAACACAGCCATGCTCCCACCCAATCAGTTCATACCCCCACTGGCAGTTGAAAAGAAGAAACAACCACGATCACACATTGCTCCTAGAAGCACAAGGCCAAAGACACCAGCCTGAAGATGACGAATGAGACTTCATCGAAACGTCGCCAAGGTACTTCCAATTTTACGCGGGAGAAAACCTGAATAACTGAAGACCTACATATTATATAAATATATATATATATATTACTGTGAGCGCAAACTTCTTATTTTAAATAGCTATATCTATCTATATACATACAAATTTATATTTCCTCTCAGTGGTGAAATGTAAAATTTGTTACTACCGGTTCTGTGGGCATGGGTTAGTGGTGGTGGTGAGGGGTAATGTGGGTGGGAATGGCCAACTTTTTTTTTTTTACTTTTAAAAGCATTTTTTCTAAAACCTTAAGAGGTTGCAGAAAAAAATGCTTTTAGGAGCCTCTGACGATCAGGCAAGTCAGCTGGTATCGCCAGAGGCTTTTAAAGGCATTTTTTTTCTACAACCTCTTCGGCCAAAGAGGTTGCAGAAAAAATGCTTTTAAAAGCCTCTGACGATCTCAGCTGAGCTGCGTAATCATCAGAGACTTTTTTTTTTTACTTTTAAAAGCATTTTTTCAGCCAAAGAGGTTGCAGGAAAAAATGCTTTTAAAAGTTAAAAAAGCAGCCTCTGATGATCATGTGGCTCAGCTAGGCATGGGGAGGGGGCAGGGATTTTTGCTACTGGTTCTCCGAACCACCTGCCCCCATCGCTACCGGATCAGGTGATCCGGTCTGAACCGGGAGCATTTCACCCCTGTTTCCTCTCTTTTATTGCTTATAGCTAATCTAGATTACCCAGAATTAATTTTCAAATATCAACATTCAAGTATATATCAGTAATTACTTAACCATACAAAACTTTATAGACTTATTAATTTATATATTCCACAATTTTATCTTGATTACTTTCACTTGAATATTTATTTTATCTCACAATTGAATTTGTTTCTTGAAGTTTTTATATTCCACAAAGTGAAATCTCTTGTATTTTTTTTATTAAGTCTGTGTAATCTTCACTCAGTCTTGCATCATTCTCTGTCTATCCCCCTTTTTTTATCCTATCTGTCCTTTAGCCTCCTCTCCAATTGTAAAGTTTTTATCAGTCTCCAAAAATATCCACAATATCCAATTTCAACAGTCTTAATTAGCAATAACTAATCCTGTTGTTTTCTGCTTTTATTCCTTCTAGACAGTCATTAAATCCACGTCTTGAATCGCCACTCAAATTCCACAGTTAATTATATCAAATCTTTTTGATATAACTTTATATCTTTAAAGCGACTTTAAAGTCTTCCATAAGTTTCACAGTACTAATAACAATAAAGAGATAAATGTATAGTTTATAGTCACCAATTCATTCAGTCACAAAGATGTATCCAGCTGGAGTTTCTTTCCTCTTTTCATCTGTTACTTCTCCTTTTTGCGCTGTCACTGCTTGTCAGTTTATTTCCTTCGCTCCTCTCCGTCCTACTAGTCGCCACATTTATTTGGCAGTATTCCTGCCTCTAGTTTTACAATCTCAATATTTCAGCTCCATCATTCAACAATATAGTTGTACCTCCTTTTCTCTCCTACTGATTGCAGTTATGTTGTTTTCTCAATCTTTGCTTCCTACTCCTTGGCTATCAGTGCTTCGAGCCAGATAAAAAGGCTGGTTTCTTCCCTGCCAGAATCAAGGGGTTACTCCTGAACCTTCAGGGGAATTGCCTTTCCCCCCAAGGTCCTCTATCAATCTTTCCAGGATTGATAGTGCCTATTTTAGGTTTCCTGGCTTGGAAATTTGGGCTTCAGGAACAGAGCCCTTTTCCCTTGCTCCATTCATGCTGACATCACCATCGGAAGTCCTGACAGGGCTGCTTTCATGTCCCTTTCATTTCCCCCCCAAAAGTGGCACCTATTTATCTATTTGCATTTGCATGCTTTCCAACTGCTGATTTGGCAGGAGCTGGGATATGTGCCTCACATTCATGGGTTTCAGACTGCTGAACTGTCAACCTTTCAATGGCCTTCTGACTCAGCATGCTAGCCACATGAGCCACTGCAGCCCCGCCTAAAAGAATTACTACATATAGAGGCACCCAAAGGTAATTGAATAATAGTAGTTTAGAATAGATGGCCATATTAAAGGCTTTAATTAAAGAAAAGACTATAGTTTAGTTTCTACTTGGAAACTGCTTCTAAACTAAATTACTTTAGTCTTCAAGAGTGTCATTAAGAGACAGAAGGAAGAAAGGAGCAGTAGCAGACTAGGAAATAGTCAGATAAGAGGCAGTTTAGGCCACAAACACAATGGGAACATAGCAGATATCACAGAAAGGACCCTCTTTAGTTTATTCGGCTGTAAAGATGAGAGGAGAGAGATGTACTTTCAGATTTGTAAGACTTTGTTGTTGTAACCTTACAATAAAAGCAGTGTTAGTATAAGATTAGTGTTTCTTGTCTGTATTACCTCTAGGAGTGGCATCAATCTAGCAAGTATGAAAGTAAATGTCCCCCTCCCCCCTTATCTTTACAATCCAAGTAACTAGGGAGGGTTCTTTCTGAGACATTTGCCATGCCTCCATTCCTTCTATGGGTTCAGATGCCTCTTATCTGATTGTTACTCAGTCCCCTTTTCCTCCTCCTCATCCTGTCTCTCAAGGATATTCTCACAGACCATTACAACCATCTTCTTGTTTTGGAAGCATAAAAAAGACCATGACAGGGTTTTGGTTTTTTTTTAAAGTAAAAAGTACAGAGGAATGCTTGAAAGAATCAAAGTAATATATTAAGTGTTTCTGAGGCTTAAACATTTCTGGAGTTTCAACAGTTTCAAATTCACAGTAGAGTGTTTTGACCTCAAAATGTTTCAAATCCTAATGTTTGCATACTCTTAAAGTCTGAAGTTCTCCATGATGGCCAAATATATTACATGGTTGAACAGAGTTCAGAGGAGTATCAGCAGTCTAGAGCAGTGTTTCTCAACCTCAGCACTTTAAGATATATGGACTTCAACTTCCAGAATTCCCCAGTCAGTCTGGGTATGGGAATAGTATGATGATTGGAGAATTCTGGGAGTTGAAGTCCATTTATTTAACCTAAGAAGCACTGCTTTAGAGTATGCCACCAAAACCTCATCCAGTGGAAGGCTATTTAATTCTGACAAGATTTTTTTAAGTGTCAGATAAATCAGTTTCAAATTGATTTGAAGAAGCTTGGTAATATTTCACACCCTGAATATTTATTTCAGGAGACATCCAATGACATGACTGTCTGAAAATAACTGCTTCCAAGCATAGCATCACCAACATATATCATACTGTTTTTGGAAGAAAAATCCAGTCTGGTTCTAAGCCGAGAGGAAGATGCTAGAAATAAAATGGAGGCTTGCTGCAAGGAAAGAAGGTCTCTGTTTATTTGGTTTTCTAGAAATTTCAGTGACAGCAGCATGTTTCTGGGGTGGCTGATGAATTAGCTTGGTGAGTGCAAAGAGTTTTATACAGTTTACAATATTTTGTAATTTTGAGGTTTGCTTTGTGTGCTTTTATTTGATTGGTTTACTTGTTTCACAAAGGCTCCCGAGGGATTTTAATTATCAGTTTCCCTTGTTCCTAATCCTGTCAAGCATGTGTAATTGATTTAATCCTGTTGTCTTTGGTTTGTCTATTGCCTCTAGCATGCCTTTCTTAATAGATCAGCAGGCTTGAGTCATTGTTTCTCAATGACCAGGGTTACTCAAGTTCATGATTGCAACATTGTTTCTCTTTCACAGCTTCAGCTCACATCTTTCTATTTGCCTGCAGCTTCTTTCTATTGGGGAAGGGAAGATAAAAAACACAGTGTTCTTTTACTTTTAGCAGCTTTTATATTTCTTTTCCTGACTTTGAGTTTTATTCTTGCAATTTTGGGACATAGTCAAAAGGATTGGGGTGTGTGTGTGAGGGGGTGCGTTCTTACTACACTTTCCTTAGATTGAGCATACAGTTAATACTGTTAATGTGAATCATATTTTCATCATTTGCTACATGGAAAGTGTCATATCAGCAAGTTGGGAAGAAAATGAGATATGTGGTGTAGCTCAGGGGTGGGTTTTAAATTTTTTTACTACTGGTTCTGTGGGTGTGGCTTATTTTGTGGGCGTGGCTTGGTGGGGGTAATGTGACTGGATGGGTATGACCAACTTTTTTTTTTTTTTTACTTTTAAAAGCCTCTGATGATCAGGCAACTCAGCTGGGATTGCCAGAGGTTTTTAAAGGCATTTTTTTTTCCTACAACCTCTTCAGCCAAAGAGGTTGCAGAAAAAAAAATGTTTTTAGAAGCCTCTGACGATACCAGCTGAGCCACGCGATCATCAGAGCCTTTTTTTTTTTTACTTTTAAAAGCATTTTTTCGGCCGAAGAGATTGTAGAAAAAATGCTTTTAAAAGTAAAAAAACCCAAAAACAACCTCTGATGTGGTGGGAAGGGTAAGCAAGCAGCGACCAGGCTGGGGACCGGTTCAGGTGCGTGGCCAGCCAATGTTATTACTGGTTCTCCGAACTACTACAAATGTTTACTACTGGTTCTAGTGAACCGGTGCGAACCGGGAGCGACCCACCACTGGTATAGCTTCTGCAGCACAAATTGATCTCTTTGTCATGAGTGGGCAGACTTAGGCTTCCAGAATCTTTCATTTTCCGCTTTTGTCAAGAACAGGCAGGAAGAACCAGACAAAGAATGACAATTTGTGTAAAGCCAATGCAAAACATAAATTTCGTTCTATGATAAATTATTAACTTGGGCTGAAATGACTTCTCTTATAAAGGATTTACATGTACTGTATGTTATGGCAGGTCAGAGATTTGAACATAAGACCCTGAATATAAATATAGAAAATCCTTCCGGCTTGCATATTTGAAACATTAGATTAGTATCATTTCACTTAAGATTCTTGTAAACTATCCAGTGTCTGCCTACAGTTAGCACTTTCAGAACAAAAGTATCATTACCAGTAGTTTCTGGTTTCTTCTTCTGGGACCCTTTCATTTCTTTTCAGAATTCTCACCTTGCTTTATTAGCACTTCCATTAATTTCACTAATTTCACACTAATTAAGCAGAGAGCCAGATTGGTCTAGTAGTGGTTAAGACATCAGACTAGAAAATGAGTGTTGTTAGACATCCTAGTCTACAGAAAACCCGACGGCTCCCTAGGACACACCATCTACCAGAAAAAAACACACACAAACCACTACTTAAACGCTCAATCACATCACCACCCTGCACAGATCAACTCCATAGCCAAGACTCTCATCTCCAGAACAAAATGCCTAGCCAACAAAGGCCACCTGAAAACTGAGTTACACACTTTCACAAATGTATTAATCTCTAACGGATTCCAAAGAAACACAATTACCAACCTAATCCAAAGGGAGACACCCCCCAAGAACTGAGATACAGAACAGGACAATGGCATCGCCCTCTTCCCTTACATCAAAGGGACCACAGATAAAATCAGCAAAATTCTCCACAAACACAACATCAGGACAACCTTCTGCCCTGACCAAAAAGTAGCCAACATCTTAAGAAACCCCAAAGACAAGATCCAGCTAGAAAACCAAGGAGTCTATGAAATACCATGCAAAATCTGCCCAGCCACATACATTGGACAAATCAATAGGAGAATA
Organism: Arizona elegans; assembly: GCA_022577455.1. NCBI lineage: Eukaryota > Metazoa > Chordata > Lepidosauria > Squamata > Colubridae > Arizona > Arizona elegans. The sequence continues at coordinate 33,371,178 of JAKOOJ010000006.1, forward strand.
AATGCACGCATCACAGAACACAAGAACGCAGTTGGAAAAGAAGAAAAAACTTCCTCCCTTTTCCAGCACCTTAAAACAACAGGACATGAAATTGATTTTGAAGGAACCAAATTAATCTCCAAAACTGAACACTTCAACAAGAGAATAATTATGGAAGCCATTGAAATAGAGAAACACCCCCATAACATGAATAAACGTGATGATACCTCTTGCCTACCAGACATCTGGAAACTAGCCCTAGTCAACAAAAGAGCCCCAGCCACAAACATTGACACTGGACCCAGGATAACACATGATGCCACCACCAATCATTCTCACCAGATTCAAACCAAAACCCATCCCATAGACGAAATGCAACCACCGTCCAGGGGCTGGACCATGGTGGCATCACCAGCTGCTGCCTCCCACTCTGATCCCCACACAAAGCAAGCTAACACACGCCATGAGCACATGACAAGACCTCAGATTTGGAGCCAAACCAAAGCCCGGGATGTTGCATCGCAGCCATCTGCTCAAGATAGTGCATCACAGAACTCGGGATGTTTCAACACTGAAGCTCAGGATGTTACAACACAGCCAACTACCCAGGATGTTGAAGCACAGTACTCAGGATGTCACAACAATAGAACTCAGGATGCTACCACACAACCCATTACCCAGCTAGGGCCTCACCCACACAGGATGTTACGAAACAGCCAACTAATCTGCAAAAATCAACTCATCAACTAATCAAGATGTAACAACACAGCCAACAACCTGCTTACAACAACACCTCCCCACCAGTATTTATAGAGAGACGGCATCTCAAATCACACTTTCCTTGCACAAGCACGAAGCCGAAGACACCAGCCTGAAGATGACGAGTGGGACCTTGTCAAAATGTCGCCAAGATACTCTCAATCTTACATGGGAAAAGATCCAAATACGCCAAGACTTGCATACCTGTACTCGTGAAAATGTACGAAAACAGTCACACACACACACACACACACACAGAGAGAGAGAGAGAGAGAGAGACATAGTAACAAGATCAGCCAATGAATAGGCATAGCAACTAAGTCAGCCAATGGGAGCTGAAACCAGTTGGGAGTCTGGGCTTGACTTAGCAAACAACTCTGGTTCAGTTTGTGTTCTGAGAACTGAAACCAGTCTGCTCTACTCTGCTTGTGTTTTGCTTGTAACTGCTACCACTTTGGAAGAATCTGCAGTTGGTAGTGTAAATTTACTTCATGTGTTATTATGTATATAAAGGAGTTAATGAATCTTGCTGAATCAGTTTACCTGTGTGTGCTTTCTGCAACAAACTCTGGCAAAAATTATTTCAGATTTTCTTTCACTTATTTTGCTGTCAGGGTATATTTTTGATTTGGCCTCTCTGCAAATAGCACAATCCAAATACTTGTCACTGTAAGGATCGCCTCTCCTTCCAACTTAAGAAAGTACGAACTCTTGAAACGTAGTTGTTCAAAAGGATTCTTTTATTAAGCAGAAGTGAAAACCATCCAGCTAAAGCACAATCTGAATGCCCTTAGGCAAAGCAGTAGGATTAAAGTGGTAGAGACCCCTCCCTTTAGGTCAGAATGCAGATTTCAGCCAATACACAAGTGTGAAGATGTTTTCTTTACTATTTCCTTTGAGAACCCGAACAAACATGCATTCCCACCACTTCCCTTTAAAGTGAGACAACCCACATGGCTATCATATAAATTCCTGCAGGTAAAGGGAATCTCAGGCTTCCTTGGCGCCAGGATATAGGTTGTAAAATATCTGATGACACAGGTCATGCTAGTAAATCGAATCCAGTCTCCCCCTTCCTTCACTTGAATGGCAGTATCACTTTTAGGGATCTGACATGCTATCCTCCTTAGAAAACAAAAGGGTCCACCTGTAAAAAAAAAACAAATATACACAAGATTTCAAGATTTCATGATAGTAGATCAACAAGGTTTGTTAGGGTATTGGGAGTGAAATTTTCTCAGTAAGATTGGAGCCCTAACGTGGTGTTTAGCAACCCATTCATTGTGTGCTGATGGTAAATGTTTCCAAGCAACTAAGTATTGGACTTTCCCTCTGTGGATCCTAGAATCAAGGATTTCCTTGATTTCAAAGTGTTGTTCACCTTCAATCATGATGGGAACAGGTGGTGTAGATGCAGGTGGTCTGAGGGATGAGATTACTTCTCGTTTGAGTAAACTGATATGGAATACTGGGTGGATCTGCCTGAGTGTCTTTGGAAGAAGTAGTTCAACTGCTACTGGATTGATGATTCTAGTGATAGGGAAAGGTCCAATGAACTTTGGCCCTAGTTTCTTTGATGGTTGTAATGATTTCAAGAATTTTGTAGATAAGTATACTCTGTCTCCAATATGAAAAGGTTTGGGTTCCATCCTTTTCTTGTCAGCTTGAATCTTAAAAGCTTCTCTAGATTCCTGTAAGGCTAATCTAACCACTGGCCACGTGTTTTGCAAATTGTCCATCCACTCCTTAAGTGAGGGGATGGTGGGTTCTTCTGTGGGTAATTCAGGCATGGGGCTGAAATCCTGGCCTGTTGCTACTCTAAAAGGGGTAAAACCAGTGCTTGAATGTACAGCATTATTAAACGCAACTTCAGCAAAAGGCAAAAGTTTGGTCCAGTTATCCTGTTGAAAATTAATGAAACATCTTAAATATTGTTCTAGTACCGAGTTCAAAATTTCAGAATTACCATTAGTACACGGATGAAAAGCTGTGCTCAACCCCTGGCCAGTACCAAGTAAGCCCAAAAACGCCCTCCAAAAGTTGGAGGTGAATTGAGCCCCTCTGTCGGAGATGATCCTTTGTGGAGCACCATGAAGTCGATAAATGTGTATTAGGAATAATTTGGCTAAACTTTTAGCAGTTGGGATCTTTTGGCAGGGTATAAAATGTGCCTGTTTTGAAAATAGGTCTGTCACAACCCAAATAACAGTATTTCCCTCACTGTTTAGCAATTCCACGATGAAATCCATAGCGATCTCTCTCCAAGGCGCTGCAGGTTCAGCTACCTTCTGCAATAGACCTGGGGATTTCCCCTGGCGTCTTTTTGCTGCTGCACAAATGGGGCAGCTAGCTACATAGCTTTCTATGTCCTTTTTTAGTGATGGCCACCAAAATTGTCTTTTAATCAGGTGTAAAGTTTTCACAAACCCAAAATGTCCAGCTAATTTGGAGTCATGGCACCGTACCATTAAGCATAGTCTTTGGCTTGCAGGGACATACAACTTCCCCCCCACCCAAGCCAAGTCTTCTTTCATCAGACAGCTGGATTTGTTGTTCAAAAACCATTCATCAGTGGCCAATGCTTGTTTAAAATTTTGGGTGATGTCATTGTCTGTCACTGTTTCTTGTTTTTCCTGGGATCTGGTGACTACTTTAGCGGCTAGTTGACTGTTTTGTACTATAGGTTTGATTACGTCTGATCTTGCATGAATGTATTGCGGTTTTCTGGATAGCGCATCCGCTAGAAAGTTCCCCCCCCGGGAGGTATTTTAGAGTAAAATCAAACCGTTTAAAGTACTGAGTCCATCGTACTTGTTTTGGGGAGAGTTTCCTTGGGGTCTTTAGGGCTTCTAGATTTTTATGATCAGTCCAGACTTCAAAAGGGGTCTTACTGCCTTCTAGGAAGTGCCACCAGGTTAACAATGCCCAACGAACTGCATACGCCTCTTTCTCCCAAATGGCCCACCTTTGCTCAGTCTCATTCAACTTTTTGGATGTGTAAGCGCAGGGTTGTAGTTGGTCTTGCTCATTCTTCTGAAGCAGGACCGCTCCTATTGCCACATTGCTGGCATCTGCTTGTATGACAAATGGTTTCTCCGTGTCCGGGTGTTGTAGAATTGGTTCTGCTGAGAACAGCCGTTTAAGTTTTTCAAATGCTGCCTGGCATTCCATAGTCCAGTTCAATGGTTGCTTTGGTTTAGGGTTGTCCTCCCCCTTTGTTTTTAAGAGCTTGGTGATGGGGAGGGCAATCTGAGCGAACGCAGGGATAAACTGGTGGTAAAAGTTGGCAAACCCCAGGAAGCTCTGTAACTGTTTACGTGTGCGTGGAGGGTCCCAATCAAGTACAGCCTGCACTTTTAGAGGATCCATCTCAACCCCCTGGTGTGAAATGCGGTATCCCAAATAGTCAATCTTCTCTTGATGGAATTCACATTTGGAAAGTTTGGCATAAAGTTTGGCAGCGCGGAGTTTGTTTAAAACTGCCCTGACTAGTTTTACATGTTCTACTTTGGTCTCGGTATAGATTAAAATGTCGTCCAAATAGACCAGAACCCCCTTATATAAATGCTGATGCAGCACTTCATTTATTAACTGCATAAACACTGCAGGGGCTCCTTGTAACCCAAAGGGGAGCACCTTGAATTGGTAGCAGCCGAGGGGCGTGTTAAATGCCGTTTTCCACTCATCCCCTTCCTTAATTCTGACACGGTAGTAAGCCTCCTTTAAGTCCAGCTTTGAAAAATTTTTCCCTTTAGCGAGGTGTGCTAACATATCTTTCATAAGGGGGAGAGGATACACGTTCTGCACACTGATAGTATTAAGGTTTCGATAGTCAACACATAAGCGTTTTGAATCATCTTTTTTCTCTCTAAACAACACTGGGGCTGCAATTTTTGGTCGGGCTGGCTCGATGAAACCCCTTGCTAGGTTTTTCTCAATGAATTTTCTCAGCTCTTCCAACTCCCTCGGTGACATGCTGTACATCTTGGGTTTAGGGAGTTTCGCACCGGGTAAGATTTCTATTGCACAGTCAGTGGCACGGTGGGTGGGGGGAGCTCATCTGAGGCTTTTTCGCTAAAAACCTCAGCTAAATCCTTGTATTCTATGGGTATGCCCTCAGTTGGTGTGGCATGACCAGGCATGGCTGTTTCTCGATTCTCTGCCCCCTCAAGTCCTTTATGTGGATACTCAGCAAAAGTCACCTTCCTCTGAAATTTTATGATGCCTTGTTTCCAATTGATTTGTGGGTTCCATCTTTTTAGCCACGCAAGGTCCAGAACCAACGGCCATTCCATGCCAGGTGCCACTATAAAGGTAAGCCTTTCCTCGTGGCTTCCAATGCCTATATGTAGAGGCACAGTGGCCAGAGAAGCTGGCTCCCCTCCTGCTATTGACCCATCTAGTTGGCAGAAAGCAATGGGGGTTTTCAGCTTTCTTACGTCAATCCCTAACTTCCCTACTAAGGTTGGGCTGATCAAATAACGGGTGCACCCCGAATCCACTAGGGTGGGGATACTTATCTCCCTGTCCTGGTTTGGGATAAATAGTCTTAAGGGGAGGATAAGCAGTTTAATTGGTTTGCTTACCAGTGGCTCATCATCTGGATCGCTTCTGAACGAGTGTGATTCCTCCTGTTCAGATGCCAGGATTTCTTCCCCAAAGAGGGGAGGGGATGGGACTTCTACAGTCTCCCTGCTCCTCAGGGCAGTCTCCTTCCCACGCTGACCCGGTTTTCCAGGACCCTCTCCCGGTGGGTGGTTCCGGGCGGGTGTTTGCGAACGACACTCTGCAGCTCGGTGCCCTTCTTTTCCACACCTGAAACAGGCTGAAGATCTCAGGGAGAATGCGGTTTGTGGTTTGTGGGGCTCTTGCTTCCATTGGGGTGAGGATTTCTTCCATGCTCGCCCCGCTCGATACTGGTTTCTGGCCATATCGATCTCAGCTTCTTCGGTGGTGACATACCATTCATGTAGGTCATTCGGTGCCCCTTGGGCCACGCAGGCATTGTATAGATCATCACTCAGTCCATCCTTGAAACAGCTCACCAAAATATCTTCCGGCCAGTGCACACGACACGCGAGGTCCCGGAATTCTTCAGTATACTGTGCTACTGGCTGTCGCCCCTGCCTCACCACCTTAATGCGGTCACGTGCTTTGCGATCTGCCAGTGGGTCCTCGAACCGACGTCGCAGGGCCATCATGAAATGGTCGAAATTCCGCAGTTCTGGTGCATTGGCATTATGTAGGGTCACCATCCATCTGGCTGCGGTACCCTCTAGGGCTAGGGTCACAACTCACACTCGGGAGCCTTGGGTTTGGAAATCACGCCCATACTCTTGCATGTAGGTGAGCACATGTGCCACAAAGAATCCTAATTGTTGCGGATTCCCATCAAACTTCACCCCAAGAGGGGGAGTTTCTCTTTCCAGCTGAGGAGCCCGGGGTTGGTTGGGAATGGGCGCCGGTGTGCGTGCTGCCTGGGGGGGAGGGTTTGCTGGGTCTTCTCCCGCAGCTGCTGCACCATCTGCTCGATAGGCGGCCTCCAGGAGGGGGGTGCCTCCCCTGGCATCACCCGCGACTGCTGCCCTTTCAGCGCCCTTTGGTTGTTGTCCTGGCTCCCTTCGGATGTTAAGATTTTCCAAAGTCTCCATCATCAATTGGGTTATATGCCTCTTCAGATAGTCCTCCCTCAGGGGTGCTTCGGTCAGCCCCCCCTGGTCAGTAAGGGCTTCTAGTTCCAGTTTCCACCCCGGTTTTCGGTTGCCATGGTTGAGGGTGACTCCTCTGGTTCTCTCATCCCAGCCATCTTTCTTCCCAATGCCAATTGACCAGCAGGGCTTTTCAGGATTCTCCAGGGTTACCTCATCCTCTCCGATGGGTTGCACGAGGCAGGCATCCGACTGGGTGGCGGTTGCTGTCTCTCCCCAGCAATCGGTTTCTCCCAGCTCTCTGCTTTGTTCAGACATGGTTTGCAAGGTCCCCTCAGTAGAGCAAAGATTGCTTCTCTGGGTTGACCGTTTTTCAGATTGTGCTTTCTGTAAGGATCGCCTCTCCTTCCAACTTAAGAAAGTACGAACTCTTGAAACGTAGTTGTTCAAAAGGATTCTTTTATTAAGCAGAAGTGAAAACCATCCAGCTAAAGCACAATCTGAATGCCCTTAGGCAAAGTAGTAGGATTAAAGTGGTAGAGACCCCTCCCTTTAGGTCAGAATGCAGATTTCAGCCAATACACAAGTGTGAAGATGTTTTCTTTACTATTTCCTTTGAGAACCCGAACAAACATGCATTCCCACCACCCTTTAAAGTGAGACAACCCACATGGCTATCATATAAATTCCTGCAGGTAAAGGGAATCTCAGGCTTCCTTGGCGCCAGGATATAGGTTGTAAAATATCTGATGACACAGGTCATGCTAGTAAATCGAATCCAGTCTCCCCTTTCCTTCACTTGAATGGCAGTATCACTTTTAGGGATCTGACAGTCACAATCTTTTACATTCAAACCAGTACTGGGTTTCAATTTCGTTCGCTACTGGTTCGCTTGTGGGCATGCATCAGTGTTGGATTGCCCCTGGTTCGCACTAGTTCTATAGAACCAGTAGTAAAACTGGTGGGAGACTCCGCCCACTGACCCTGATGTCATCAAAACACTTCTGGGCATGCACAGAAGCTTCTGCGCTTGCGCAGAAGAGCGTGCCACACGGTCCCGTTGCGAACCGGTAGTAAAGGTAAGTAGAACCCACCCTTGGTGTGCATGTGTCTATTCACTGCCACCCGTTTTCTTGTGGTTCAAAACATATAAATTGTTCAGTTTCAAACCTTGTGATGGGCTGTCTGGGGGTATGGCGTACACTTGAAACAAAACCAGGAAGCCTGTAATTGTAGAGCCTGTCTGGCAAGAACAAAGAATGCTTATTCACAGAGAATATACACGTGTAAAACTTGTATCAACTCTGGGTGGTTAAAGGACTGATAACAGTAACAAAAGTTAGACATCCCACGTACCACAGCTAGAAGTCAGGAATAGGGATGGCCTAGAGCAAATGGAATGTGATAACTCCTGAAGCATTCATTAGCCAAGGCTTAGGAATAGGGAAGGATAGAAATGAATAGATCAATTGTTAGATCATTACTAAAATGTTTATATATGATATTCCTTATATATCCCACCTTATCCCATTTTCCACTTTAGTGAAATTGTCTAAAGCTTTCTTGTTTTTTCCTCCAATTTTTATTTATAAGTATAAACTAAACAGAACAATGAAACGTGCAAAACATAAAAACATATAAACATCCATTTCAATACATGTCCAGTTTGTCACAACTACATTTCTCTTTGTATTCTGACTCTTCCTTATTTGGTCATTCCCTTTTATCTATCTAATATTGATCTTTGTTGACCTATGTCTGTTCTTTGTTTCCATCATATTATATTTGGTCATTTTATTTACTTCCTATTGCTTCATCTCTTTCCTATCTTTCAACCAACTATACCACTTTTCCCATACTAAGTAAAAGTCATGTTCTTCCCTATTTTGTAATTCCTTTGTGAGTCTATCTAATTCCGCACATTCCATAATTTTATTGATTACTTTATCTGGTGTTGGTATATCACTACTCTTCCAGTGTTGCCCGTATAGTATTCGTGCTGCTGTTATCATATGTATAATTAAATAGGTTGTTTCTTTTTCATAGTATCCATTCATTATGCCTAATAAGAAGCTTTCTGGTCTTAGTTCTATCTTTTGGTGTGTTATTTCCTCTATTTGTATTTTGATCCTTTGCCAATATTGTTTCGCCATTGGGCAGGTCCACCACATATGGTAATAGGTGCCTTTGTGGTGGTTGCATTTCCAACATGTTGATGGCATGCCGGGGAACATTCTTGCCAATCTGGCTGGTGGCAAGTGCCACCTATAAAACATTTTATAGAGATTTTCTTTATAGGATACAGACATTGTCATTTTATAATATATTTTCCATAGTTTTTCCCATTTGTCTAATTGAATACTATAACCGAAATTTTTTGCCCAGGTTATCATATTTTCTTTCACTACCTCGTCTTCTAATTTATATCCTCGTAAATAATTGTAAATTTTTTTGATCAGTTTGTCCTGTGTCCCTTGCAAAATTTTATCTAATTCTGTTTGACCTTTTTGAAATTCAAATTGAGCCAAATCTTTTTTGTATCTTGATTTTATTTGTATATACGGCCACCAGTCAATGTCTGTACCCATCTCTTTTACTTCTTGCCTTGTTCTTAGTTCCCCCTGATTGTTTAACAGATCTTTATAAGTTTTCATTTTGTTATAGTCCATGGCATTTGGATAGATCTGGGCTTCCATCATTGACAACCGCTCCGGGATTTTGTAATAATGTGCCTTTTTAATACTCTGCCATGTTTGGTATAATGTGTGTCTGATTGTATGTCTCTGAAAATATTCATACCTTTTGTCTGTGCCCTCCCATAAGAAGGCATGCCATCCTCGCTGAAGATCGAATCCTTCCAAATTCAATAGTCTATGGTTTTTGAGTTCCATCCACTCCTTTATCCAAATTAATGCTGATGCTTTGTAATATATTTCCCAATCGGGCAATGCCAATCCTCCTCTCTCTCTTGAGTCCTGTAGGTGTTTTAGTTTAATTCTTGCCTTCTTCCCTTGCCATATGTAGTCTGCAATTAGTTTATTAAAGTCCTTGAAGAAGTTCTTCCCCGGTTTTATTGGAATCACTTGAAACAAGAATAGTATTCGAGGCAACACATTCATTTTAATGGAGGCGATCCTTCCCAAAAGAGATAGCTGTAACTTTTTCCAAATTTCTAAGTCTTTCTTAATTTGTTTTGTTAATTTATCATAATTATCTTCTTTAATTGATGAACTTTTATTGGTCAGCCATATCCCTAGGTATTTTACTCTTTTTGTCGTTTGTATGCCTAATTTCTCTTCTAATTGTTTTTCTTGTTGATTGGTAAGGTTCTTAGTCAATATTTTTGTTTTCTGTTTATTAATTTTGAGCCCAGATACTCTCCCGTATTTCTCTATCTTGTCTAGTAACTTGGTGCCGGTTGTTATTGGTTGTTCTGTAATGAATACAATATCATCAGCAAAAGCTTGGAGTTTGTACTCTTCACGTTTGATTTTTAGGCCTTTTATTTCATTATCTCTTCTGATTTCTTTTAGGAGGGTTTCCAGGGCTAATATAAATAATAGGGGGGGGGACAGGGGACATCCCTGTCTCACCCCTTTTAATATTGTGAATTGTTCTGTTAAATCACCGTTAATTGTTATTTTCGCTGTCTGGCAGGAGTATATTCTTTTTATCATATTTATGAATTTATCCCCAAATTTCATGGCTTCCAATTGTAGAGTGAGAAATTTCCAATTAAGATTGTCAAATGCCTTCTGGGCATCTAGAAAAATTAAGGCCGCTTGTTTATCTATGTTCAATTCATAATATTCTAATACGTCGATTATTAGTCTCATGTTATTTTTTAACTGTCTCTTTGGGATAAAGCCATTTTAGTCCGGGTGTATATAATCTTTAATTATTTTCTTGATTCTTTCTGTGATGATTGATGTAAATAATTTGTAATCCACATTCAGCAAAGATATCGGTCTATAATTTTGAATCTGTGTGATCTGCTTCTTCTTTAGGTATTAGCGTAATGATAGCCTCTGTCCAAGAGTTTGGAATTTTGGCTTCCATAATTACATCATTAAATATTTCAAGCAGGATTTCATCTATTGAATGTTGGCAGTTCTTATAGAACTCTGCTGGTATTCCGTCCGGTCCTGGAGTTTTATTTATTTTCTGTTTATTCCTCGCCACAATAAGTTCTATCATTGAAATTGGCCTATCCAATAGGTCTTTATGTGTCTCTGTTAACTCTTTAATCTCAACTTCTCTTAGGTATTGTCTAATGTCTTTTTCCGAGGGTTCTTCCTGTTCATATAATTTTTGAAAAAATGCTCTCGCTATATTCTTTTTGTCCATATTCCTGTATTGTATCTCTCCAATGTTGTCTTGTAATTGATGTATGGTCTGTTTTTCCTTTTCTTTCTTCAATTTATATGCCAACCATCGGCCTGTCTTGTTAGCATGTTCGAAATAGTTTTGTTTCACTAATTTAATTTTCCTAGCTATTTCTATTTGTGTGATCAGATTTATTTCATGTTTTATCAAACCTATTTTTTCCTTGACTTTTTTGTTTTGTGGTTCATTTTGTAGTTTGTATTCATGTTCTTTAAGTTCTTTGAACAATTTATCTCTTTTCTGCTGTTTATCTTTATTTTTCTTTGCCGAATATGCTATTGTCAGACCTCTTATGTAAGCTTTCGCCGTGTCCCACAGATTTTGGAGAGAGGTTTGCTCTTTACAATTAATCTCAAAGAAAATTTTCATTTCTTTTTCTATCATTTGTATATAATCTTTCTCTTTTAAGATTTCAACATTCATCATCCATCTCTTTTTCTTTCGATATCCTTTCCAAATTATTTTTAGCGGGCTATGATCCGCCCATATGTTTGTCGATATTTCTATTTCTTTCAAATCTTTTCTAAGGTCTGTTGTCATCCAGGCCATGTCTATCCTGGACCAAGATAAATGTGGATTAGAATAAAACGTATACTGGTTTTTTTCCTTATGTATTTCTCTCCATGCATCTTGTAGACATAGCTCTTGCGCCATTTCCATAAAAGTGTCTGGCAGGGTTTTTTTCCTAGTTTTATTTTTCTTGGTGCTCTTGTAATCTTTTTCAATATCTAAAATTGCATTAAAGTCACCTACAAGGCATATGTTTTCATAATCCAAATCTTTTACTTTATTGTGTACCTTTTCATAGAAGGCCCGTTGGTTTTCATTTGGTGCGTAGATCGAAATCAATAATATCATTTTAGACTCTCTTTGTATTTCAATCATTAGGATTCTTCCCTCATCGTCTGCATAAATCTGTTTTGTTTTTAGATGTTTCTTAATGTAAACCGCAATACCTCTTTTTTTTTGATCTGATAGTGAAGTATAAAGGTTTCCTAATCTTGTGTTTTCTAATATTTTTGATGACTTTTTTTGATGTGAACTTCTTGTAGACTAATTATATCCATCTCCAGTTTATATAATTTAGCAAATGTTCGTGTTCTTTTAATTGGGGCGTTCACTCCATTTATATTTATCGAAATCATTTTTATTTCCTGTTCCATCTTCCTTCTTATTTATTAGTTGTCTTTTGTTTGTTTCTGTTCCTTGTTATTCGTTGTGTTTTTCCCCTTTCTCCTTCTCTCTCCAATTTTTCTCTTTCCAGTTTCTCTCTTCCCTTTTGTTCCTCTTCTGTTCCTTCTATAGGTTGTTCTTCCTGGCTCTTATTTTCCGACTCCTCTCTGGTTTCTTGCTCTTCTTCCATGACAAAATACTGATCAAAAAAATTTTGGGCTCCCTCTAGGTTGTCTATCCTCACTTTCTTATCTTGCCATGAGATCAAAATGCCATCTGGTAGTAACCAACGAAACATCACTTTATGCTTGTTTAGTTGTGATGTGAGGAAGCTATAGTTTTTCCTCTGGTCTCTCACACGTCTCAGGATTTGTTTTAGTGTTATTATTTCTTTCCCTTTGTGGTACATCGCCCCCTCCCTCATTTTTCTGTATATCTCTTCTTTTATTGTTTTCTTCATAAATCAGACATGTACCTCTTTTGGAAGTTTATTCCTACGAGCATAATTAGTATGCACCCTGTAGATTTCGTCGATATCTCTTCTTATATCATTTTTATCTCTCTGCAATGCTTCTGCAAAGATCTCTGTCATAATCTCTCCCAGGTCTTCCTCTTTGGTCTCCGTTATATTCTGGAACCTTAAATAAAATGATGCTTTTTCTATTTCCAGAAATGTAAGTGAATCTTCCATCTCTTGGCTGCTTGTCAGCTGTTGATGTTCCAGCATTTCTACTTTTTTTATGGTCTGTTCCATTTTAATTTCCATCTTTTGGATCCTTTGTTCATTCTTGACAATATTTTGTTGGATCTTTTCTATCTTGTCATCTATTTTCTGTATATTGTTATTTATCTTTCCCACATCAGATTTCAGATCATCATGATTTCGTCTTGTTTCCTCATGGTTGTTGGCAATCGTTTCCTGGGTCTTACTCATCGTTTCCTGTATCATTGCCAGAGCTAATTGGATATTATGTATGCTGGAAATGGAAGCTGTCTTGTCTTTTTCCATTCCTAACATTGTATCTATAGATCTCTGTTGAGCTGGAGAAGCTGTAGAGGATGACTGGGTTGGCATTATTTTTTTGGTTGTTTTAGTTATGGTGGTTATACCAGTACTTGTCATGTTAATTCTTTTTAATAGGTTCTCCCAGAGTTTCATACAATTAAGCAGTCTTTTTGTTTTTCAATTTTGTTACTTTTGGTAGCATTTTTGTCAATAATCAATAATAGTGTCTAGAGCCTATATCATATAAATCTTCCAAAATTAATTAATCTGTAGTTTCTATATGTATTCTCAGCACTTAACACCCTAATGAATAGTTAAATATTTAAATATATTGATATAACCTATATATTCTTGTATATTCTAATGAGGAAATAGGAAGGATAAAGTAGAGGAGATAAGAGGGAAAACTTAGGGTTTTAACCCTTCATTAAATCTTAATATAGATAATAGAATAAAATAATCAATCTGTTAAGTCAAAACTATCACATCAAATATTACTGGTGTAAATATGTAAATAAGGATTAAATATTTAGTCTTATTTTACTTAAATTATTTAGGTATTACTGTTCTCTTATAAATTCTATTAATCTTAATTAATTTCTAAACGATCCTTAATTAAGTAAATATCAATTATTCAGAGTTACACAATCACCAAAAAATTAATCAGAGTTTGCACTTACTAAAAGGATTAATCAAACATAAATATAAAGTTGTTCAGCAATTACTATGTAATTCTTTTCCACTCTTACACTAAAGCTTTCTTAATTCTATTGTTCAGGGTTCCTTGGCATTTTTGGTGAGGACCTCTTTTCTTGGAGCACTTCAATAAAAGGAAACAAAACCTGCACCTTGTATCTGGTGTTCTTCATCAGCTTCAGCACCAGGCTCAGACCTGATTTGGGGGCAACACTTGTGCACATACCCTATTATTCTTTATGACCTTGCATGTACCCTTTGCAAAAATTACTTCATTCCCTTTGCTGCTTGCAATGTCCATTATATAAATTATGCATAAGGCCAGCCAGCATTCTCTAGCACAGGGGTCACCAACCTTTTGGACCTCAGGGATCACTAAATTCATAATTTTAAATCCCACGGACCACTAATATGATCTACCTAATGACCAGCTGGGTGAGCATGGCTAGATGGTCATGTGACTGGGTGGGCATGGCCAACTCAATGTCATTCACATTGAGGGGTACCTCATCGGCCTCTACTTTCCCCTCCCATCCCACCCATTCCTTGCCTCCCCACCCAGGCGCCTTATGGCCCCAACAGGAGGCAATTGTTGGAGCTAAGCAGCCACCATGAGAAAGAATTGGCAAAAACAACTGGCTCAGTTCAAATTGAATCTGACTGAGAAGGAGGCTCAGCAGAAGCACCTCACTGAGGACTACAAGCATAGGATTTCCAAGCAGAGAGAAGATCTGCGGGAGTGCAAGGCCAGCGCTTGGCCAGTTCTTGCCCGCAGTGTTAGCAGCCAGGATCGGGTCACCACCGCCACTTGCTTCCAGTTTGCCTTTACCAGGGTGGTGGGCACTAGAAGGGTGCTGTCCTCAGTTGGCCAGTCCCTCACTGCAACTTGGTTTGAGGTGGATGGTGCCTGGCAGACCCAGGTGGGGTGGGTGGGCAGGTGGATGGGTGGAGTGAACAACCCATGGATTTGGGTGGCTTTTACATGGCTAGGATGCCTGGAGGATCCCTGGCTTCTGAGGCTGGCGAGGTGCAGCATTTGGGCTCCAGCATGCTTTTCTCCCAAGTGGCAGGAGTTTCTTGCGCTGCTTGCTGAGGCGCCTGATCTCCTGTGACAGAGGGATGGGCTGGAGCTACTAAACAGGAGGCCAAGCAAAGTGCCTGAAGGACCCCATCTGTCACTGGGAGTCCAGGTGCTTCAGCGAGTGACACACGAAACTTCAGCCAGGCTCCTTGAGAGACAGAGTTTGCAGGGGCCAATCTAGTGCCTGGGCTGGCTACAACACAAACATTAATTCCACATATCCGGCCCCTAGTTTGAGGAGCCCTGATTTAGTGCAATATAAAAAATGCAAATAATTTTTCTGCGGACCACCAAAATTTTCTCACAGACCACTGGTGGTCCACAGACCACAGGTTGGTGACCACTACTCTAGCAGATGTAAGCCCACACACATGTATTACCTGACTATCTTCCAAACACAAAATTATGCTGGCTAATGTCTTTTCATTTTTTTCTTTGCCCCTCCTCATTGAGATCTGCTGGAGGATTGCTTACAACTGTCCACAAATCCTCCCTCTGCAGAAAGATCTCTATCTTTAGGCTCCATGAGAGATAATTCATCTCATTAAGATGAGACACAGGAAATCCTCCCACTCCTGTAACAGATAGCATCATGCTGTCTTTAGAGGCCAATAGTCCTCAATCTCCCTCAGGCTCACAAAGAAACTTTTACCTCAGAAGAATACTACTGGCTCTTCAGGGCGCTTTTGGGCCCATAACCTGACAGAGAATTGCACAGATGAAATCCAAATGGAATCAGAGATGCCGACTTGAACCAGTTTTATATGAATAAATATATTTACAGTAAATAAGATAGGCAAAGAGGAACATCATTGTGGTCGACAGGTAAATCCCATTATCGTTTTAAAGAGACAAAGACCAAAATAATCCTGGAACAGAGTTTATTCTTTGCAAAGGGCCTTTCTCTCTGAAGTAGAGAAAGACGGAAATAAAACGATTTACACGAGTTTTTATAGTCTTCAGGAACATCAGAATACACATCAATAAAGTACCTTGGGAATCAGTTTCAGATCTTACATAACATCTTATATAACATATGTAGTACATAATTCCACCCTGGAAATTCCCCAATTCCCAACAGAAATACCCCTCAAAAACATCAATTGCGTACTTCCTTTAATTAATGAGGGCAAGTTGACCCAAGAGCATATTTCCTGTAAGATAAACATCCTCTCAAAAACACAGGAATTACACACTTCCTTTCTCATGTTCTTAAATGTCAGCTAAATTATATAATCAGGTTATACAAGGTAAAACAAAGCCTTAACATGATTTTAAAATGGCGTAACTCAGGTTATGCTTTTACAGGAATAATTCTTATTTTTCTCACAATCCCCCCTTCTCCTCTTCATTATTTTTTATTCCTGTAAACTATGAATATCCTGTAACAGTATAGAAACTCCTTTCCATACAATAGGTAATTTGGGCAATGCCATGTTACCACATAAAAACATTAACTTGTAAGGAACTTGTATCCTTAGACATAGTAAATGTAACCCTTCCTTCAAAATCCGAAACTTCTTGTATGAAGGTGTATAATTACCAAATAGCTCAGTGCATTGCGTATATAAAAATTCCATTCTATTTGTAAGGCCAATGTATTGAGGAACTATCCCATATGTACGTTTGCACTTGGCACACACCATCTTCAAAAGATGACTTAATACATATCTCGACTTCCTCAGTGGTGTCTATTAGGGTTAGTGGTGTTTCTATAAAAGAATAACGGTGCTCGAATTCAGTATGGAAACATAGCTGCTACCATGTTATAGGGTAACTAGGCAACACAGCCAAAATCCCCATTCCTATCCGCACTTGTAGAATAACAAACATTACCACAAAAAACCCCATTATTCCTAGTGAACTAGCTCCCCCAACATATTATTCAAAGAGATAAAAGATTATTATCTTACCTCCAATACATCAATCAATCAAGGAGAACTTACATCCACTGGATACCAAAACATAGATTTACACCAATCAATAATACCTTTCCTCAATACAATCAAAAACACAACAAGAATTTTTACCACTGCTAGCCAAATACAAAATTCTTCATAAAACTCTTCTTCCATCCATTGGTCCCCAATCGTCTAAGGTTTGTCATCAAAAAGTCAGTTTAAGAGGGTTTGCAGGTTCCGTAGCAACTGTCCTTCCATAATGCAAAGCCACCAGTCTCTCGACTCTGGAATAGCATACCCAACCTTGTTCCTTAGTCCTTACAGCCGACCCTGTAGTTAACAGAACTTGGAACGGTCCTTTCCACACCTGCTGCAACTTCTTCTCAGTAATGGCTTTTATTGGACCCAGTCTCCACTTTTTTATTCATGTGCTTGGAAATCAAGAGGTGGATTCTGTCCTTTTTACCTTAAATGAGAAAAACACTGGAACAGTCCCTGTATATATTTTCTAAAAAACATCCTTCAATTCTATCCTAGGCATCTCAACTTTCCCCACATATGGCAATCCAAACATCATTTCATATGTAAATATCCCCAGATCTTTCCTAGGACTAGTTCCTATTCTTAATAGAGCTAAAGGCAAACACCTCATTCAAGGTAGTTGAAGCTCTAACATTAATTTTTATATCATAGATTTACTTATCTGATTAGCACATTCACAACGCCCTATAGAACTTAGCATAAACAATAAATGTAATTGCCAATCAATTCCTAATTGTTCCATAACCTTCATCACCTTGGACAATGAAATGTATACCCCTATCACTATCAGTAAGATCAACCAATTCATATTTGGGTATTATTCGCTCCAATATGAATTAACAATCTTCTGAACACCTGTCTTTACAGAAAGAAAGGCTTCAACCTATCCAGTAAAATAATCCACTATTTTTATTACATATATCAATAGTCACACCACCAGCATTTCAATGTAATCTACTTAGATTCATTGAAAAGGCCAAATGGTCAAATCTCTACATTTTTTTTTTTACATACACAATGTATTCATTTCCGTACCATTTATATAACTATTGTATACACACCCCTAGACACATATATGCATATACATTTAATAAAATCAATAAGTGCTTGCGTTCCCCAATGGTTCCCTCATGCACTCATTCAATCACATTCCACATCACAACTTTAGTAAAAATTTGCACTCCATCTTTAGGCAACCATTTCCCATTCACTTACACACTCCTTCATCCACTATTTATATAATATCAAGTTTAGAAGGATCCTCAACTGCCTTTAAAACAGCTGTGATAAGTTCCACCTATCGCAATTCCTTTTACTAAATATCAACCCCCTTTCAATCCAGATTATCCCAAAAGTATGTAAAATACCATCAGCATAGTTCAAATCAGCATAAATATTCCCTACCTCATTAATTAATATGTGCAATGCTTACAATAAAGCAAAAACCCCACATATCTGCACTGACTATCCAAACGGTAACTTTCCAGCTTCCAATATCTCAATAGTGTCTCCATTCACAACTGCATAACCATCCAGTCTCATCCCATTCTCAATTCGTTTATTCATCCACATCGTCCCATCTATCTCTCTCCTATTGGTCAAGAGAACCAAACTCTCTTGAGACAATTTTAAAAACCTAGCATTTGTATACCACCTTTTAGTTCCCAGTCCACATGCGAACCAACACTCCTTTGGCTATACCATCTTCCACTACTACAAGTGGAAATTATTTCCTTAAACCAGGCAAACATAACACTGGAGCAACACTATATTATTACTTTCTTCAACTCTTCAACCTCCAAACAACTTAGTTTAAAATTAACTATCAATAAATCAATAAAGTCTCAATAAATACTCAACTCTCCCCACTTCAGAGGAATCACACCACACCTTTATCAAATTAGCTAAACTATTTCCACAAGCTTCAAAGAAATGCAAACTTAATCTAAATTCACAAGTAACTTCCTAGCTAACCAGACCAAAAGTCCATCTTTACCTTCTACCAGTAATTCTTCCCTCAAGGGAACATCCTTTATCTGGACAACACTAAGCTAAAATAACATAGTCAACTATTCCCCAGACTATCCAGTATCCAATATCTAGAAATCTCCTTCTCAGCATTCAAAATCATTCAAAATACACAGACATAAAAATACAAAAGAGGGTAATAAAAACTTCAATAAGCAAAAGAAAATCACCTAATAGAGGTACTCCGGGTCTCTACTCCCAAAAATAATTGTTTCAAACTTTCAATGTCACTTCTCTAAAGCAGGACAGGAAATACATCTACATAGCTGCCAATGCAGTCAGAAACAATGCAGGATCAAATCACCCATTCGCCCCTCTTTTCTCTCAGACAAACTCAGCAAAGGAAAAAAAAAATGTGTAAAAGGGAAAACAAACCGCACATTCCCTCCCCCCTTTTCTACTTCTCTTGTTCAGAACAAAAAGACGGGGAAAATATAAAGAAAAATACTACTCTTGTCTCCAATTAACATCGCAAATACCTCTTCCTAATCCTACTTCTCCATAGGATCTCTCTCATCTCTCACTTGCTCATTCAAACACTTGCTATTACAACATAACAACAACTACAACAACAAACTCTTGCCACTCACTATTTCAATATACAAAGGGAGATTTCTCAGGGGTTCAATGCACAGGCATTCACAAATATCAGGATCACCTTACCACCCCCATTTAAGAGCTTACCACACACACTCATATTTATTCTGCAATCAGACCTTTTAGTGTATTCCAACACACACATGCCTTTTCCCTGCCAATTAGTCAGCATAAATACTTCAGGGAACTTTATTATCATTCTCAGTATTATTTTTATTTTACAAGACAATGAGCTCTATTGCCTAAACAACTCTCATCACACACACATATACCATTTAACAACATTTGCAAACCTGGAATAAAACCTGGAAAGGTTCCATCCCTTCAGATACCCATTTCATTTTCATCCTTGACATCTTGTAGCCTATTCCTCAAGCAGTGGAAAACTTCAGGATGCGGTTTTTAATCAAAAACTTGATTTCGGGCCCTAACCACACCTGTCCTCCACAGCTCTAGGCTTAAACCAAGAAGGTCACTTAATTAGCCGGCACACACATATCACCATCACATCACATTAATCAAAAACAAAATATTCGCATTCAACCTCAGGTAGGAAGAACAATAACCCTTCCTTACCACATTCCTACAGAGTTTTCTGCCTCATCCAAGAACAAGAACGATCTGTATACCAAGCTCACATCCCAGAAGAGACAATGCATCTCTCCCAAGCAGATTAAGACCTACTTCTGGAACAAATATCACATCCAAACGTATAATACACTTTTCACAACTCAATTGCACATTCTTCAACAATGGCACATCAAAAGGTATACCCTTGACACCCCTTATCTTAATAGTTACACCTGTGGGATGCACTCCTCTAGGCAATTTACAAATAGAGGTTCTAGTCACACCCGTATGTATTAGAAACACATAATCTTCCTCTTCTGGACCCACTAATCATCCTCTTCTCAGGACAAATTCTAGCAAAATGCCTCTCCTTTACACACACAAAGCACTTTTTGCTTTCCAATCCACCAACACTAGACTTTTTCCACTGGAGTAATCCTCTTCCAATTCCAGGACACTGTTGCCACATTGCAACCAAAGTTTCACAAAACCTTTTCCTCTTCTACCTAACTCCTTTCCCTCTCCTGTCTGTTTCAACACAGACACCATCATTCGACTTTTCTTTCTTTCTTTTTCTCTTCTAGTCTTGGCCTCGTCCCTATTCACATAGACCTTTTGAGCTTCTTTCAACAGAGCAGCAATATCAGTAGTAGCTTCTGTATGTCTGGCCATGATTTCGTCACAAATTTCATTTTCATTAAGGACTCATAAGCCGGCGTTTCAGGAGAAAGACCAGTGTGCTTATTCAAATTGTCCTTAATATTTTCCAGAAACACAGACGGTGTTTCTTCCCACAACTGTTCCACCTCCAAAAACTTTTGTTTCTTCCTTGAGGTACAGCTGTCTTAACTCCCTCCATTTGCTCCCGATCAGCTAAATTATTATTATTCCAACCAGGATCAACTAACGGAGACTTAACATCTGCAGCAACGGGCTGAACAGCCCCCGCTTGGGTTTTATCCCCCCAAAAAAAGCCATAGCTGCCTTTCGAATTTGTGACCTCTCCTCAGGGGAGAATGAATAACCCAATATATGCTGTAACTCTGCAAAAGTATACAGATTGGGTCTCAGGAATAAATCCAATGACTCAGACAACTTGATCAGATCCGCCTAGAAAGACGGCATGTTTCTTTTATAACCATCCAGATCAGAAGATGTCAAAGACACATTCACAAAAGCCGCAATACCATTCGGCATTCCTCTTAAAGGAAACATTCCTTTAGTTAGTGAACATGTAACATGAGGAGAAGTGGATGGATTCTGTTTCACAATTACTAACAATTCACCCAACTCCTTCTCCAGCTGTCTATATTACTGCCCTGCTGAAGTCTCTTCCTCTCTGCTCCCAGCAGCAACATCAATTTCACCCACAACTTGGATTATACAAAGGAGGGGGAGGTGGGCATGTAGCATAAGCTAAAGGATTCCAACCTTCCTCTTCGTCTTCCTTCCCATACAAAACTCTAGAAATTCTCGGGGAAGAGGGGTTAAACTACTAAACATGGAACTGAGGTTCAACATATAACAATTGAGCTTTCAACTTCTTTTTTCACCAAAATGTTCTTCAAAGCATTGATCCAATATGGGTCTGACTCCCCAAACCTACTCCACCTATAATTAGGCTGTATCAACACAAACCTCCTTACAATAATTAATCATAGTCACCTTATCTAATACCTTTGTACAAGCTTTCAACCAATCCTCTGACCACTGTGTTAACAATTTCCCTAATGGAGATATGGGGGATGGAGGATATTTCAGTCTCAGCAGCACCTTTCCCTAGTAAAGGCCCCATACTTTCCCCAACCTGTATTACACTAATTATACACACAAATCATACAGGCCATACACACACAAACATACACCAATCCAAACCACCAAAAAGAAAACATATACTCACTCCTGGTGCACCGAAGTCTTCAGGAACGTTCCTCTCTGTCCAGGCATTCAGGTCTCTGCCTCAAGGTTCATAGAAAAGCAATTCCGGCTGGAAAGGAAATAACCCCATCTCACTGAAATCAGTGTTTGTGCGCACGTATCAGGGAATTCCCTTCCAGACAGAATGTTTTCAGTCCCTGTTCGGGCGCCAATTGTGGTCGACAGGTAAATCCCATTATCGTTTTAAAGAGACAAAGACCAAAATAATCCTGGAACAGAGTTTATTCTTTGCAAAGGGCCTTTCTCTCTGAAGTAGAGAAAGATGGAAATAAAACGATTTACACGAGTTTTTATAGTCTTCAGGAACATCAGAATACACGTCAATAAAGTACCTTGGGAATCAGTTTCAGATCTTACATAACATCTTATATAACATATGTAGTACATAATTCCACCCTGGAAATTCCCCAATTCCCAACAGAAATACCCCTCAAAAACATCAATTGCGTACTTCCTTTAATTAATGAGGGCAAGTTGACCCAAGAGCATATTTCTTATAAGATAAATATCCTCTCAAAAACACAGGAATTACACACTTCCTTTCTCATGTTCTTAAATGTCAGCTAAATTATATAATCAGGTTATACAAGGTAAAACAAAGCCTTAACATGATTTTAAAATGGCGTAACTCAGGTTATGCTTTTACAAGAATAATTCTTATTTTTCTCACAATCATCAGGTAAATCAACACAGTAGGAACATCATGAGGTAATTCACGAGCACACAGGGCACACAGAGGAAAAAAGGCAGGAAACAAGGAAACTTCCCCTTTACCCTCACAGCAACCAATTAGAGCTCAGATTCCCTCATGCAATGACCATCTCCCTTAAATCAACTATGTGTTCTTACTCATTGTCCAACCCTTCACTGCTCCAGCTATTAAATTTTATTTATTTATTTTCAATACTTTATTAAACTTTTATTACATTAAAAACATAAAAAATTATTTTACTCAACAACAGCTATTTGTGGTGTTTTTCTTGTGACGATAATTCGTGCATTATTTACAAAAATTAAATTGTGCGTATTTACATTCTTATTTTATCTATTACTTATACTTAATAACTATCTATCTTTAATCTATCTCTGTTCTATCCAGTTATACCACTGTTCCCACACATTGTAAAATATCGATGCCTCTTTATCTTTTAAACTCAGCATTAATTTGTCCATTTCTGTGCAATTCATGACCTTTTGTATGACCAGTTTCTCTGCGAGTGTGCAAGGCTGTTTCCAACATTGAGCGTAGGCAATCCTGGCAGCGGTTAATATGTGTAGTACTAGATATTTTGTGCCCTTCACATATATTTTTTTGAAGATCCCCAATTCTGTTTCTAAGTCTAATTGTTCATTAGTAATTTCCTGTAGCCAATCTTTAATTTTTAGCCAATATTTTCGAGCCTCAGGACAGGACCACCACATATGGTAGTGTGTTCCCTCTTTCTTTTTACATTCTCAACATATGGGGCTCATTTTAGGGTACATTTTCGCTAATCTCGAAGGGGGTAAGTGCCACCTGTAGAACATTTTATATGTGTTTTCTTTATATGCTTCTGATTTTGTTAGTTTATGGTTTCTGTTCCATATGTTCTCTCAATCTGATAGTTTTATGTTGTATCCAATATTTTGACCCCATGCAATTATGTATCCTTTCACTACTTCTTCTTCCAGTTCTACTTCCAGAAGGTATTTATAAATTTTAGTAATGTTTTTTTTTTCCTCTGGTCCTAATAAAATTTTGTCTAAGATATTGTGGTTTAAGATATATTCCATAATCTTTTATATCTTGTTTATATCGGTTTTATAATTGGAGATAAGCCCACCAGTCAACTTGTAGCCCTTGTTCTTGGAGGTCCTGTATTGTTTTTAACTTCCCTGGTTATCTAATAGGTCTTTATATTTTAACATTTTGTTCAAATCTAAATTGTTTGGGTGGATCATCACGCCCATTGTGGATAGCCAAGTTGGGATTTTTATGTAGTGTTTCTTTTTAATTTTAATCCAATTATTTATTAGCGAATCTCTAATCAAGTGTCTGTGGAAGTATTGTTGTTTTGTAGGTCCTGTTTCCCACAGAAAGGCATGCCATTCTCCCTTGAGAGTGGAGACAGCAGCCAGATGTGGGTTATGCTCATTGGTCAAATGTGGACTGAGCCTGTCAATTAATTATTAAATCCCACCCCTATTCCTAGGGATTCCAGCTTTTTTGCTCAGTCGTCAGACTGGACAGTTGTGTGGAAAGTGTGCTCTATCTGCTTTTCAGTGTTAGAGTGTTATTTCTGCTTAATTTCTTCAGTTCTTTTATCTACTGAACATTTTAATTTAATTCACCTATACCTCAGAAGATTCTTAGGACATCTGAGAACGTTTTCTACTTTCAGCATCAGAAAACATCATTGAAACTGGTCAGTTAATCATTTCCTTGGAGCATTCCCTGCATGTTATGACCTGCTATAGCTAGTATTCTTTTATTCTTCAAATTGATCCAATCTTTTAACCAAACTAATGTTGCCGCACTATAATATAATTCTCAATTTGGCAATCCAAATCCTCCTCTGCTCTTCAGATCTTGTAGTAGTTTCATTTTTATTCTGGCTTTTTTCCCTGCCAAATAAGTTTTGCTATTTTTTTATTAAGGTCATTAAATCTTTTCTAATTTAACTGGGGTGGTCTGGAACAAGTATAGAGATTTTGGTAATATAGACATTTTTATGGCTGCTATTCTTCCTAAAAGTGACAGTTGCATATTAGTCCATAGTTCTAAATCTTTTTTTGTTTGTTGTAATACTTCGTTATAGTTTTTCTCCTTTATCAATTTGCAGTGCATTGTCAACCATATACCTAAGTATTTGATTTTTCTTGTTGTTTGGAGTCCAAGTGTTCTTTCCAATTCTGTTATTTGTAGTTCTGTTAAATTTTTTGCTAAAATTTTCATTTTCGGTCTATTAATTTTCAGTCCTGCTACAGCTCCATATCTTTCTAATTCCTTAATTAATGTTTGTCGTTTCTCTATTGGTTTTTCAATAATAAAAGCCAAATCGTCTGCAAATTCTTGCAATTTATATTCTTCATTTCTGGTTTTCAATCCTTTTATTTCTGAATTTTGTTTATTCATTCTAATAATACTTCTAGTGACAGTATGAAGAGCAGAGGAGATAGAGGACAACCTTGTCAAACTCCTTTCTATATATTTAAAGTTTGGGTGTTTTCTCCATTAATTATAATTTTTGCTTTTTGTATCGAATATATTGCCGTTATAATATTCTCAAATTTAGTGCCAAAATTCATATCATAAACTTGTTGAATCATAAATTGCCAATTGAGGTTGTCAAATGCCTTTTGGGCATCCAAGAAAACAAAGGCTACTTGTTTCTCTGGGTGGGTTTCATAATATTTTAAACTGTCCATTATTATTCTTAAATTAATCCTGATTTGTCTATTTGGAAGAAATCCATTTTGATCTAAGGGTATATAGTCATTCAAAATTTTCTTTAATCTGTTGGCAATAATAGTAGTGAATATTTTATAGTCTACGTTTAACAGAGAGATTAGTCTATAGTTTTGTATCAGTCTGGCATCTGTATCCCTCTTCGGGATTAGCGAAATTAATGCTTCCCTCTACGTATCTGGCATTTTAGTTGATGTTAATACCTTATTGTATAGATCAACCATTATTGGCCCTACTTGTTCTTCTATTACCTTATAAATTCTGATGGAAAACCATCGGGGCCCAGTGTTTTGTTACTTTTCTGGGATCTGATTGCTTGATTTAATTCCATCCTAGTTATATCCTTAGTCAGAGTTTCTTTCAGTTCGTCTTTTATTTCTCTGGTTCTTTTTTCACTTAGATGCTCGCTAATCTGATCCTCATCTACTCTTTCTTTCTTATAGAGATCCTCAAAATATTTATGTGTGATCTCTTTTTTCTTTTCTATTGTGTGTTGGTAATGTCCATTTTCATCTTGTAGTTGGTAGATGGTTCTTTTCTCTCTCTTTCTTTTAAGTTTATAAGATAGCCATCTTCCTGGCTTATTTGCTTGTTCAAAATATATTTGTTTGGTTGCCTTCAAGTTTGTAACCAATTCTTCCTGATCAACTAAATTGAGTTTGTGTTTATGAAAATCAATTGTTCTTGTAATTGGGAATTTTATGGGCTGTTCTGTAATTTGGTGTCTAATTTTTGGATTGCTTGAAGTAGATTGTTTTGTTGGGCATATTTTTTTTTGTTCTTTTTTGCAATATAGGATATTATAATTCCCTGTATAACAGCTTTCATAGTATCCCATAAGTTTTGGGTCATTGTATATTGGTTATTATTTTCTTTAAAATAAAAATTTAATTCCTCCTTGATTTTCTTGGTCAATTCCTCATCTTTCAATAATTGAGAATCTAGCGTCCGTCTTCTCCTTGGTTTTTTTTTTACCCTTCCAATTAATTTTGAGTGGGTTGTGGTCTGCCCACGAATTCGGTAAAATTTCTACTTCTGTCACTTCTTCTGCTAGTTCTCCACTCATCCAAGCCATGTCGATGTGTGACCATGACTGATGGGAGTTTGAATAGCTAGTAAATTGTTTCTTTTCTGAATTTAGTGTTCTCCATATATCTATTAAATTTAATTCTTTGGTCATTTCTACATATATTTTGGGTAGTTTTCTCCCCCCCCGTTATTTCCCTCATTATAGTCTTTTTGATAATCTGTTATCACATTATAATCTCCTATGATGCAGATATTTTTTCTTTCTAATTCAATAATTTTATCATATAGGGCTTTGTAAAATTCTTTTTGATTGTCATTGGGGGCATAAATTACCACTAATTAAAAAAATAATAAAATTTATCTGTATTTCTATTGCCAGAATTCTTCCTTTGGGGTCTGCAAATATTAAGTTTGCCTTTATCGCTTCTTTAATGTAAACAGCTTTTCCTTTCTTTTTCTCCTGATTTGCAGAAGCCATAAACAGAGTCCCTAATTTGGGGCAATCTAAATATTTTTGTCTGTTTTTAAGATGTGTGTTTCCTGTAAACATATAATACCTGCATTTTGTTTTATTAAGTTTGCCAAAATCCTTTTTCTTTTTGTCATTGAATTTAGTCCATTTATGTTGATAGATAAGAGTTTCACCTCTTTTTCCTTACCCCTAATTGTATCTGGTTTTTTGTCTTCTGTTTGCTCTTATTTCCCTTTCTGTTCTGTTCGCTGTCTTAGGCTCTTCTCTTTCTTGTTGTTGATTGGTATATTTTACTTCTTGTTCTTCATCTTTATTTTTTGGTTGGTCTTGTTCTTCTTGAGAGTTTGAATCTAGATCTTCTCTGCTGCTTTGGTCTTCCGACCCCGCCAGTTGCTCATAAAGTTCCTGTGTTTTTTCCAGAGTGTTTATTTTAATTTTCCTTTCTTCCCAAGGGACCAGCATCCCTTCTGGAATCAGCCATTGGAACAGAATATCTCTTTTGTTCAGGTGTTTAGCCAGGAATTTATAATCCCTTCTCTGCTCTCTTACTCTTCTCGGGATTTGCTTGAGGATCTGAATCTCTTTTCCTTTATATATTATTGCTTCTTTTTTTGATATCTTATATATTATGTCTCGAACTTTCCTCCTCATGAATCGAATGTGGACCTCCTTTGGGAGCTTGTTTTTTCTTGCATAACTCATGTTGACCCTGTAAATGTCATCCATTTCCTTCAACATTTCCTCCTTATCTCTATCTAGTGCTTCAGCTAAAATTTCTGCCATCACTAGTTCCAGATTTTCATTATCTTTAGAGCTTTATTTTCCATTATATTTTGGAATCTTAGGTATGATGCTGCTTTATCCATCTCAATATAGATCAAAGAATCTTCCATTTCTTTGCTCACCATTTTTATTTGTTGGTCCGCCTTTTCTAGTTTCTTCTCTGTTTGTTCCGTTCTTTTCTCTACTTCCTTTATTGTGCGCTCATTCTTTTCTAATGCTAGTTGAATTGACCCTACTTTTTCATCAAGCTTTCATATGTCTGATCTCATTTTCATTTTTAGTTTCCCCATTTCCTCTTTCAGCTCATTAATATCAGCTCTTGTCTCTAAATGATTCTTTACCATTATTTCTTGGAGTTTAACCATCAATTCTTGCAATGTGAGTAGCGAGGTTTGAATATTAACATTCAAAATGGTGTTTTGTTTCTCAGCTGCCAGCATTCCTTCTATTGTTTTTTGCATCATCAGAGAAGCTGTTATTGCTGAGGGTGTTAGGGTTAGTGTGGTCTTCTTTCCTGTCTTAGTTATTGTGGTGTTTGTAGAAGTAATCTCTTCTAGTATCTCTTTCTGTTTTTTAAGGATATTATACATGTTGTCCCAAATTGGCATTAATAAACCTGCCTTGGATCCAGCTATTTTGGGTAACTTTCATCCAGTCTCCAACCTTCGCTTTCTTGTGAAGGTTGTTGAGAGCGTGGTGGCACATCAGCTCCCAGTGGCCCTGGATGAAGCAGAGTACCTTGATCCATTCCAATCGGGTTTCAGGCCTGGATATAGCATGGAGATGACATTGGTCACACTGGTGGATGATCTCTGGAGGGCTCGGGACAGAGGTTACTCCTCTGTTCTGGTCCTATTAGATCGTTCGGTAGCCTTTGATACCATTGACCATGGTATCTTGCTGCAACACCTCGAGGGGTTAGGGGTGGGAGGTACTGTTTTGCGGTGGTTCTCCTCTTACCTCTCAGGTCGTACGCAAGCAGTGTTGGCAGGGGGGCAGAGGTCAGCCATGAGGCTCCTCACTTGTGGGGTGCCCCAGGGGTCAGTACTATTGCCTCTTCTGTTAACGGGGTGAGGTATCATCAGTATGCTGATGATATCCAGCTTTTTATATCCACCCCAAACCAGCCCAGTGATGCCCTTGACGTGATGTCCTGGTGCCTGGAAGCGGTATGGGTCTGGATCGGGAGGAACAGGCTTCGGCTCAACCCTGCCAAGACTGAGTGGCTGTGGGTACCGGCATCTCGGTCTGATAGAGAGGTTCCATGCTTATAGGGGGTGAAGTTTTACCCCCTGTAGACAAGGCACACAACTTGGGTGTCCTCCTGGATTCACGGTTGAGCTTAGAAGATCATATAACAACCGTGACCAGGGGGGCGTTTGCCCAGGTTCGCCTGGTGCGCCAGTTGCGCCCCTATCTGGACCGAGATACCCTATGCACGGTTACTCATATGCTAGTCACCTCCCGTATTGACTACTGCAATGCTCTCTACTTGGGGCTGCCCTTGAAGACCACTCGGAGGCTTCAGCTGGTACAGAATGCAGCCGTGCGGGTTGTGATGAAGGGTCCCGATACTCCCATGTTACACCTCTCCTGCGTGATTTGCATTGGTCGCCGGTTGCTCTCTGGGTGAGATTCAAGGTGCTGGTGATTACCTATAAAGCCCTTCATGGCTTTATACTCCAAACTAGGCAGCCCGGGTTGAGGGGCAACCAGGCATCCCAGGGCCCAGGGCATAGCAAACTTGAGGCAGCTGATTATCACAGCCCTACCCATTGACCTGCCCCAGGTGGAGAACTTGTGGAGGACTTGATCAACATTCCCTCCCCAGTGAAATCAACAGCCTCCCGCCTCCTGGTAGCCTGGTAGCCCTTCCCAGTGGCCTGACTGGCAGAGGACAAAGGGCCTGGACCAACACATCCAACAAAAGGAACCGGTGGCTGTGAGAAATTGGTGGTGGCAGGAGAGAGGGAGAAACGCAACAGCAGAATCCATGGACGGGAGATCATAGCAGCAGCAGAATCAGTGGAGGTTTTGTGGCCTGTCAGCCGCCAGCCCTCTGGCTGCCAAATCAGATGAGAAGGCAGAGTGGGCCAGCATCAAGATAATCTGAGAGCCTTTTTTTGGGGGGGGTATGTATTCTCCAAATATCTTTTAATTCCAAATCTTCTTTCATATCAAAGAAAATCTGTGGCAATCTATTCATTGACTTTGCCGAGCTCTTTTTATCTATTTTAGGATCAATTACTCCATTCCAATCTCCCATAATTAAAATAGAACTATAGTCCCATTGCAGTATTTTAGAATACAATATTTTATAAAAATCTTCTTGTTGTTGATTAGAAGCATAGATTCCAATCACCAAAATTGGACTTTACCTTTTTTTTCAGACAGACATAGATCCTTCTCTAGGATTGATTTTATTTTATTATCATCTGATTTAGTTACAAAAAAAACAAAACAAAAAAAAAAACACAAAGATTTTCCCAAGGACTCTAACGGACCACAGCCTGGTATGGATAGAAATTGAAATGGGAAAGATTGAGGGAAGATCATGGAGAATAAATGAAAATTTGTTTAGATATGAAAAAAATGTAAATGAACTTAAAAAGCAAATGAAAGAATTTTTTGAAATTAATTTGAATAAGGGTACTCCTATTGAAATCATGTGGGATGCAAGTAAGGCATATATGAGGGGGGTACTTATTCATATGAACTCTAAACATAGATTAAACTGACAAAAGAGAAGATTGGAAATGGAAGCAGAGATAAAGAAGAAAGAGCAGCTACTTATAAAGAACCCAACAGATGAAAGAATACGAGGAGCTATTAAACTTTTGAAAGATCAATTTCATATGCTTATGGCGGAGCAAACAGCAACTAATTTACAATTTGTAAAACATAATACATTTTGTAACACCAATAAACCGGGCAGATGGCTGGCCTACACACTGAGGAAGCACCAGAGCACACGGGTTATTGGTAGTATTGACATCGGAGGGAAGGAAATTTTTCAACAAAAACTAATTAAAGAAGCTTTTCTAGATTATTATACTAAATTATATGCTAAAGATGAAATAAAGATTGGATTTATAGATAAATACTTAGAAGAAAAAAGAGTTATAAAAATTTCCTGTGATCAAAAGGAAAGAACGAGTCAACCAATTACAGTGAGGAGATTATTGTCGCAATTAAACAATTGAAAACAGCTAAAGCGCCAGGGACGGATGGCCTAACTGCGGTGTATTATAAAACTTTACAAGCAGAAATGATTGACCATCTTAAAGACTTATTTTTTAGTATACAACAAGGGGGTAAAATATCTCCTTCATGGAAAGCAGCTTATATTTCACTGATACCGAAAGAGCAAGCAGGTCTTAAAAAACCTGAGAATTGCAGACCAATATCGATTCTGAACAATGATTATAAAATTTTTGCAAAAGTATTAGCCAACAGATTGATGCCAGTTATTCAAGAGGTGATTCATCATGACCAAGCAGGATTTATAGAAGGCAGATACATGAAAGATAATGTAAGGCAAATAATAAATGTATTGGACTATCTTGAGAAGAATAAACAGATATCTGCAGTGCTGGTGTTTTTGGATGCGGAGAAGGCCTTTGATAGAGTGGACTGGAACTTTCTATTAAAGACTTTGAGAAAAATGGACTTTGGGGATCAGTTTATACAGGTGGTTTCAGCAATCTATCAACAGCAAATGGCACAAATTATTATTAATGGAAGTTTGACTACAAATTTTAGTATTGAAAAAAGAACAAGACAAGGTTGTCCGCTATCCCCATTGTTATTTATTTTAACATTAGAAGTCTTGCTGAACACAATACGGGACTCAAATTTATTACATGGCATAGCTATTAGGCATGAGGACTACAGGACCAGGGCATTTGCAGATGATCTGGATTGTTACCCTAACACAGCCGATGAAATCAATAATCCAGATGAAAGACATTATAAATGAATATGGTATGATATCAGGATTTAGGCTGAACCAGAAAAAGACTAAGATGATTGTTAAAAATATGACACAACATCGGAAGCAGGAACTTGAAAGCAAGGCAGGCTTTGAAATAGTATCAAAAGTTAAATATCTAGGAGTTCAAGTTGCAGACTCGAATATACAATTACTTCAAAATAATTACGAGGTGTTGTGGCGAGAGGTACAAAAGGATTTGGAGACTTGGAAAAAACTGCAGCTGTCGTTGCTTGGAAGAATAGCAGCAGTTAAGATGAACGTTTTGCCTAGATTTCTCTTTTTGTTTCAAATAATTCCAGTGCTTAAAAGTGATAAGCAATTGAGAGAATGGCAAAATGGATTGAATAAGTTTATTTGGAATGAGAAAAAGCTGAGAGTTAAACTGAAAATAATGCAAGATGCTCCAGAAAGGGGTGGCCTTAAACTTCCAAATCTACAATTGTATTATGAAGCAGCAGCTTCGACGCAAGCAAGTGACTGGTTTGGAAGGATAAAGACTGGAATATTGAATATAGAAAGTCATGATCTTGAATGTGGATGGCATGCATATTTATTTTATGAGAATAAAGTGGATAAAGTATTCAAAAGTCACATACTTAGGAACTCTTTGATGAGAGTTTGGAAGAAGCACCGATTTAAATGGGATTATAAAATACTGTTATGGCTGGATCTTGGTCATATCATGTGGAATACAAATATAATGTCACTCGGGGGGGGTTATACAAAGAAGTTCTTTTTATGGATGGGGGCAGATGGCAATTAAAGACATTAGAAATGCTGTTGGAAGAAGGGATTAATTTAACTTGGTTACAGTATAATCAACTTCAACTGAGATGGAAAGAAGATCAAAAAACTGGTATAATGATCCATGAAGAAGAATTGGTTAGACATATAAAAGAGAAAGGTCCAATGCATATTAAGAGGGTTTATAATGTTTTGCTAGAAAGGGACTCGGAAAATGAATTGGTTAAAGATTGTATGATAAAGTGGGCACAAAATTTTGCAGAACCAGTGATGTTGGAAACATGGGAAAAAATATGGGTCCAGAATGTTAAATTTACACAGTTGCAGAATTTGAGGGAAAATTTTTATAAAATGTTTTATAGGTGGCACTTAGATCCTAAGAAGTTATCGAATATGTATCCTAATGTTCAACCAAAATGCTGGAGATGTGATTGTTTAGATGCTACATATTATCATATTTGGTGGATTTGCAAGAAAGTGAAGGCTTTTTGGATAAAAATTTGGTGGGTTATGCAAAATGTTTTGAAGAAAAAACTTCAGTTTTCTCCACAATTGTTTTTATTGGGTATAGTCAAGGGTTTTACATTGGGTGAAACAAAGTTGATACTGTATATGGTGACAGCAGCGAGATTACTGATAGGTCAATATTGGAAAAATGATGCTATGCCCACCATTGAAGAATGGACCTTGAAGATGGCCAGCTTTGCAGAGATGGCGAAGATTTCAGCATACTTAAAAGACTGAACTCAAGAGACTTATGTATGGGAGTGGAAAAAGTGGATAGATTATGTGCAGAATAAATATCAAA
Organism: Arizona elegans; assembly: GCA_022577455.1. Lineage (NCBI taxonomy): Eukaryota > Metazoa > Chordata > Lepidosauria > Squamata > Colubridae > Arizona > Arizona elegans. Next base: position 33,404,260 of record JAKOOJ010000006.1, read on the forward strand.
CTAAGAAATATCAGATAGCTTTTAGTTGAACGAATGTATTATGTAGGGTCAAATTAATTGAGTTTTATAAAGGTACTAACAGTATTTAGGGGGTGGAGGGGTTTAAGTTTTATAAGTTTTATAAAATGTATTTTTCAATTAGGATTTTATACTGTGGAAGTCCCGGGGGGGGAAAGGGGAGGGTTAGGGAGGGAATAGGGGGTTTGGGGGGGGGGGAATTGGGGAGAAAATGTATTTGTAAAACTTTTTCAATAAAAAAAAAAAAGATAATCTGAGAGCCCCGAGGTGGAAGAGGGAATGGAACTGTCAGAGATAGAGGCAGAGGCAGAGTCTGGGCCATCCATCAATCCATCAGCTCCCAGATGGAGAGGCAACAGTCCCCAGGTCTGGAGGTAGCTGATGAGGAAGAGGAGGAACAGCTGGGTCTAGTGCCTGACGCGGGAGTGCACACAAGGCAAAGAAAAGAAGAGCAGCGGGACACTATGGGCCAGTCCTGGGGATGGAAGAGCCACCACTGCTAGCTAAGCCCCACCCTAGGTCTGGGGATAAAAGGCAGGGGGTGGAGACAAATAGCTGTGGCAGACAACTATTTGTCTCCTGTCAATCAGCCACTGATATTCTGAACTTCTGAATCCTGTCAGGAACATTATTGGAATTCTTTCTTGGAATCTGGGGTGCTGAGAGTCGGGTGCACCTTCTGAGCATGTGTGTGTGTGTATGTGTGTGTGTGTGCGTGTGCGTGTGTATGTCTGCTGCTGGATAAGAGCAAGCACATCTTCCAGGACTTCCTTTATGAGTGTGGGTAGAGGGAGAGATTCCTGGTGTGTTGGGGCCATTTCAGGGGAAAACGGCATGAACTTCCCTTTCCACAGGCACTTAGAGACTTTTTAAGCCTGCTGTGAGAGAGATAGAGATTCTGGGCTGGGGCTGCTGATGCTCCTAATAAAGGGAGCATTTAGTTACAAATAGTGTGCTTGTCATGTTTGGGATCTGGGTCAGAACAGGAGGGGAGAAACGCAGCAGCAGAATCAGTGGAGGGGAGACTGTGGCAGCAGAGATGGGCACCACAGCAGCAGAGGTGCATCGAGTTAAAGTGATCTGATCTCTAAGGTCGAGTGGAAGGCTGAGTGGAGCAGACCAAATGGCAGAGCTGAGCTGACCGGAAAGCTAAATGGCAGGCTGAGAGAGATGACCAGAGAAGAGAAGAGGCTGAAAAAGCCTGAGCACTGAAGGACAGAAGGGAACTGCCAGAGAAAACAACAAGAGGCTGGAGCAGCGAATGATGCAAGTGAAGGCAACAATTAAGCTTCAGATTCCAATAGGAAGGGAGGGAAAACTCCAGTAGAAAATAAAAATAAATAAAGGACAGAAAATAAAAGACAAATAAATAGGAAAATAATGACAAGAGTGGAACATTAGAAATCAAGGAAGAAAGAGATTAATAAAGATCAATCAAATAAATTAGGCAAATCTTAAATAAGGTAGAAAGGACTTGAAACTCAAAAACTTTAAAAAAATATAGGAAAGAAAAGGAAAAATAAAACTAACAAAATAGTAAACAAGTTACATAAATAACAAAGTATAAAAATGAGCACATGGACAGAAAAAAAAAGGATAGAAAAAATAGGCATTATTACCTAAAACAGAGAAGGTAGACAAAAAGATAAGAGCAAAGCATATCCACCAACCAAAAAAGGGATTTTCAAATTCTAAATTTTTAAACCTTATAACTTTTAAATTTTGAAAACTTAAATTAACCATTACATTTTTAAACTATTAACTTAATTTTTTCTTCTGGAAAACTGTGGCAAAATCTTCCACATCCTTAAATGAACAAACAAAATGAAACATTTTAAAACTATTTTTTATCTCTTTCTTCAAACATATATTGAGATAAAACCTCCTACTTTTACATAATTTTTTTACCCTTAAAAGAACCAGCAAAAAGAAAGAAACTTATGGAACTGGTGACTAATATTATTGTGGTATGCAATATATGTTCCATGTATGTGCTTATGCCTTTAACTTTAAAAGAGCTGATTTTAATAAACTCAGACAGACACTAGGGAAGATTCCATGGGTGAAAATCCTAAAGGGGAAAACAACTCAAAAAGCATGGGAAACTCTGAAAAATGCAATCATAAAAGCCCTGTCCACCACAATACCACAGAAAAAGAAAAAGAAAAAATTCAAGAAGAAACCATCATGGTTGCAGAAAGTATCTTTCTGACATAAAGGACAATCACAGAAAATGGAAAGAGGGACACATAAGTAAGGCTGATTATTAGCAGATAGCCAGATTATTAGCAGATAGCCAGAACGTGGAAAGATGAAGTCAGGAAAGCAAGGCTCAGAATGAATTAAGGCTTTGAACAAAAGTGAAAAATGGGGGGGGGGGGGTGGAGCTAGCCGTAATGGACAACGGATGCTGAATCTCTGTATCCTCCAGGCCATCGTAGAGAATGGATTTAGGAAGTACAACACCCAACTAAAGATTATGGAGATTAAGAGATTATAAAACATGAGTTATTTCCCTTGCTTTCTCCTGAAGACTGGACTGTATTTGACTTGGAATTGGACATTTCTGGACACTTTTCAGAGAATCTGTGAGCTCGGACTTTTGATTAAGAGTCTTGAGAGGCCTTTGAAGGCAACAGGAGAGGAAGGGCCTTATGATTGAATACTGAGAAAGAACTTGGGAAAAGTTTAAAGGAGTACATCTGAGAAGATAATAGCTGATTTATGTATAGCGTGTATAGTGTATAGCGTGAAGACCCATTACTCCCTTCTTTCAGTCGAAGTGTCGAGGTCTGGAGAAGATGGAAGAACTAAAGAACTAAATATTTTTAAGACAGAGCCTCGGTAAGGTGTATGTAATAAAGCTAACTGTTGCCATTGGATTTATTTAGTTTTATTAAGTTGAATTTACGGGGATAAGCTGATAAGGATGAGACAAAGGAGGAAGTGATGTTTGTGGACTATAGACTATATAACTCTTAAAAGGTCAAGACCTTTTTTTGGGGGGGAGCTTCCGGTTTGGCTTCCGTCGCCGCCAGACGGTCTTTCGGGACCGCCAGCCTCGTCGCCCATAACTCTGTCTCCTTGAGGAGACGTGAGAGAGAACCGGCGAGAACAGGTAGAGCTCTCTGAGAACTCCCCAGAGTTTTTTTTTTACTCTTGGGGAGGAAGCAGAATGTGGCTCCCTATCCACCTCGCCGCTGCTCCGGGCTTTGGGGGAACTCTGCGTTTCGCAGAGCCAGGCGATGGGACCAACCCAATCAACGAAAATTAACAGATTGTCTGAACAAACAGGATGAAATCCGGATCTGGGACTCTAAATTGCAAGTATTTCTAACAACCCTATGAGTGATTTTAAAAGCGAAGAAAGAAAGTTTAAAATGGCGACTGGCTGAGGCTTGAGAAGAAAGCTGAAAGCGAAAGTCCTTCCGTTTGAATAGTTTAATACGTTACAAAGTATCTGAAACAATAGCGCTGGCTAGAAGCGAAGAGAAAAATTCCTATTTTATGCTTCTTCCTTCTTAGAGATTTGATATTGATATTGTTTGGAGAGAAGTCTTTTTCTTTAAAAAGAGTTTGTTTGTGTGGCAGGATGGCGTTAAAACTGACAAAGCCAGACAATCAAGCTGTGGGGGGGGCTCCCCCATTTACAAATCACATGAACAAGTTTTGAACTTGCAGATGCAGAAGAATGGCTTTAAAGACCTAAAGGAATTTGTTTTGGAGGAGATGGCAAGACATGATGAGATTGTGAACCAGAATCTTGAAAAATTCAGACAGGAAATTAAAGAGTTGGTACAACAAAAGTATGATAACCTGAAATGATATATTGTAACAGCGTTGAAAAGCTTTTCAGAAATAATTATAAAAATGGATAAAGATATCAACTTAGAAATAGAGTCTAAAATGAAGGAAGCTGATTATAAGATTCATAATCTGGATAATAAAATACAAAGAATTGAAAATGATTTGATAAATATTCAAGAAAATAGCTCAGAAGTAGAGTCTAAAATAAAGGAAGCTGATCACAAGATTTACAATGCAGATAATATAAAACAAAGGATTGAAAATGAAGTCACAATGATGCAATACAGATCCATGGAATTTGCGGTCAGAATAAGGGGAATACAGGAGAATAACAGAGATGATTTGAGAAAGATGTCTGCTGAAGTTCTGGCTGTGATTTTAAAGGTTAGTCCTGAAGAGGTATCCTGTAAGATTGATAAGGCCTACAGAATAAATTCTTGGGTGGCAAAGCAAAGGCAGTTGCCTAGAGATGTGGTGATTTACTTTACTGATAAAGGAATAAGAAATGATATTGTGCAAAAGTCTTTTAACTCCACTCTAGAAATGAATGGAAGGAAGATTTGGATATATAAAGAGCTGCCGTCCAAGATGTTAAAAGATAGAAAGGACTTTGGATTTTTGGTGACTGAGCTAAAGAAACAAAACATCCCATTTAGGTGGGATGCTCCAGTTGGTATAATACTGAGATATCAAGGAGAAAGATATCAACTAAATACTGTTGAAAAAGCAGAAGAATTTTACTACAAGGTTTTTAAAATGGGCCCAACATCTCCACGTATGTCATCAGTGTTAGGAACACAGGAAGGGGATAAAGAAAAGCAAAATGAACAAGAGATTGAAACTCAGGCTAAGCAGATGGAGATGGAGGTAATGGAAAAACAACAAGTTACAGAGGCCTTTTTGGATGAGCCGCTTTTGGATTCTCCTTCAGAGGCTATAGCTGGATCACCTATAAATATAAGAGAGGCGGCTTTGGATTTCGATTTGATGTCTTATCAAGTTACAGACCAGCATGGAATTCAATCAGCTGATATATAAGTCCTAGAAAGGCAACCAAGATGGAGATCTAAACCACAACAAGTTAAGAAAAGAAGAAGCAGGTTCTACAAAACTAAAAAATTTTAAACTAAACAAAAAAAAAATTCTTTTTCTTTTTTATTAGCCAACAGACTAATGCCAGTTACTTAAGAGACGATTAAATATAATAAGCGGGATTTATAGAAGGCTGATACATGAAAATATAACTGAGGCAAATTACTGACTTATACTATTTTGAGAAGAATAACAGATCTCTGCAGTGCTGGTGCTTTTGGGATGTGGAAGATGGCCTCTGATTCAGCGGATTGGAACTTTCTATTTTGGACTCTTTGAAAAATGGATTACGTATATGTTGAGTTATAAGGCAAGAGAACTATGGGATTGGGGCATGCAAAAGATCTGGTTGTTACCCTAACATGGTGGTTGGAATTAATAATCCAGATGAAAGACACAACAGAAGATACTACATGGAATATAAATATAAAGTCACTCGGGTGGTTTTTTATATACGAAAACACTTATTATTGATGGGGGCAGATGGTAATTGAAGATACTGAATATACTGTTGGAAGCAGAACTTGATATTACCCTAACATGGGCGATGGAATTAATAATCCAGTTGAAAGACATTACAGAAGATACTATATGGATTACAAACTTAAAGTCATACGAGGATTTTATTTATATATGGAAATATTTTTTAGTGGTGTGGTGTGGGCAGAAGAACAAAGATACTAAAAATATTATGTATGGTAGACCTATAGGAAAATGGGTGGAGATAGGTTAGGTTACTGATTGTTTAGTTCAGGAAAAGGGATGTTATGTTCAGATATTAATATACGTAAAAGATTTGAATTAAGAGATATATGTATAGGGGTGTAGGAAATGGGTAGATTATGAGTTGAATAAATGCCAAATTAGGATTTATTATATAATTTTATAGCTGAATGTTGCTTTGAAATGTATAGTATAGGGGGGATATAATAATAATGTTAGAAAGAAATGGTTAGCATATGGGGGGGTGTAAAAGGATGGTAAAGTATTATATATATATATATATAGTATTATATATATAGCGACGTGGCGCTCCCATGTGACCCCCCTCCTGCGCGAGCTGCACTGGCTCCCGGTTGTCTTCCGGGTGCGCTTCAAGGTTTTGGTTACCACCTTTAGAGCGCTCCATGGCATCGGACCGGGGTATTTATGAGACCGCCTTCTGCTACCAATAGCCTCTCACTGACCAGTACGCTCCCATAGAGAGGGGCTCCTCAGGGTGCCATCGGCTAAACAGTGTCGACTGGCGGCCCCCAGGGGGAGAGCCTTCTCTGTGGGGGCACCTACCATCTGGAACGAGCTCCCCACAGAGATACGGAAGATCCCGGACCTGCGCACGTTTCGCCGTGCTCTCAAAACTTTTCTATTTCAGCAAGCTGACCTGGCCTAACTCCCCTCTTTTAAAAATTTTTAAATTTTTTAATTCGTGATTTTATAAATTGGGTGTTTTAATCTGTGTTTCAGCCAAAATATTTAATAATTTTAAGGGATTTTTAATATTTGTATTATTTGTATTTTATCTTGGCTGTTCACCACTCTGAGTCCTTCGGGAGTAGGGCGGTATAGAAATTTGATTAAATAAATAAATAAATATAATCTGATATCAATTTGGATTTTATTTTGGAGAAGCCATGGGGGGAGGAGAGGGGCAGGAGGGGTTAGGGAGGAGCGGGGAAAAAAGGGGGAAAATCTGTATTTGAAAAACTTTTTCAATAAAATAAATAAATTAAATAAAATAGAAAAAAAAGAGCTTTTTTTGGGGGGGGATGGTCGGATGTCAAAACACAGCAAAACTGTGGAAAGTGTTTGGCAAAGACCCAAAGTAGGCCTCAGACTTTCAAAGTAAAGATGGTTAAGGGAGGTGAAGTGAGCAACCGAAGTCCGTGTATGGATGGCTCATCTTCTCTCCCCCGGAGGCCCTATGTGGCAGAGAGGAGGAAGATCTCCTGAAGAAGGGAAGGGAGACATTATATATGTTTATGGGTGGGTAAGAGGTTATTTACATTTTGGGGTAATATGTATATTAAGTAGATTTAGGTTTGTAAGATTTATGTTAGAGCATATACGGAGACCCTACTCTGAGGGCTGAAAAAGTGATTTTTGACCGGTCCTCACACTTTTGATTGATCCTCACATTTACGATTGTCCTCACATTTTATGTTTTGTGTCCTATCTTGTCACCGTGGTGAAGAGAAGCACCGCAGTTGTGAAATGAGTGACATGGTTCTTAAAAATGCTGCAACAAGCATAAATGTGAGGACGGTCGTAAGTGCGAGGACTGGTCAGATGTCACTTTTTTCAGCTCTCTGAATAGTCCCTATGCACATAGCCATGGCCACCCAGTCACATGACCAGCTAGCCACACCCACCCAGTCACATGATTGGCTAGCCAAGCCCACCCAGTCAATATGACCACCCCCAAATAAACCATGCCCACAAAACCGCTTGTTAAAAAATTTGAATCCCACCACTGGTGTTAAACATAGGTTATTATATAAAGAATCAAAAACTGAAGGCAGGTGTATTAGCATTAGATGTATTTAAGGCCTTTGATTGTGTGTAATGGCCAACATTGAAGACGTTAATAGAGAAGTTAGGTTTCGGGAAAAAAAATTAGACAAGTGATAAATCAATTATATTCAGAGAATAAAGCGAGTATAGCTATAAATGATGGTGTTACAGAGACAATAATCTTAAACTGGGGAACGATAACCTTAAGCTGGGGTTGCCCTTTATCCCCAGTTTTATTTGCATTATTGATGGAGGTTTTGGCAAATGTAATTAGGGAAGATTCATTGATCCAAGAAATTGGTATACAGCAGAAAACTAAAATAAATTTATTTGCAGATGACACATTATTAACATTTCAAAATCCCGTAGTTAATATAGAGAGGATATATTTACACCTGAATGAATTTGGGAAATATAGTGGATTACAAATAAACTGGGAAAAATCAAAAATGATGTTATATAACCATAATAAAGAAGAAGTGGATGTATTGAAAGGAAAATATAAATTAAAAATAGTAGATAGTATTAAATATTTAGGTATTGACAATCCCAAAAGATATTCAAGAGTTAAAGAAAATAAATTATGAAAAGTTAAAGAGGGATATAAAAGATAAAATAGATGAATATGAGAAAGTAAAATTATCTTGGTTTGGAAGAATTGCAATGATAAAAATGAAAGTTTTATTTTTTTTTCCACAAAGATTTTATTTTAAAACAAAAATAAAACATAAAAACATCATCATTCCAAATAATTACAGACAGTGTATCGATCAGTTAACATCCTTTTGTGCTCCCTTTTCTCTTCAAAATATCACTATACATCCAAAACTTATTTTCATTAGAAATATTCCACTTAATTTATCTCAACATCCACATATTATATATTTATCTCCATGTCTTATTGTCCATCCATTGATAAAATAAATCCCATATCAAATAATATTGTTTATCTTCTTGTTCTCTTATTTCAAATGTCAATTTACTCATTTCGGCACAATCTATCATTTTCTTAATAATTTCTTCATCAGTAAATGTCTTTTCTCCTTTCCAATTTTTAGCAAATTCAATTCTAGCCGCCGTTAAAAGATTCACAATTAAATATTGCAATTCTTTATTATATGTCTCTGGTAAAATCCCTAATAAAAATAACTCTGGTTTAAAGTCAATATGTCTTTTAGTCATTTTTTCCAACCATGTGTGTATCTTAGTCCAATATCTCTTTGCTTCTCCGCATGTCCACCACATGTGGTAATAGGATCCTGGAGCCTGATGACATTTCCAACATTTCTCCGATTTATTCTGGAAAATTCTGTCGGGGGTAGATGCTACCTGTAAAACATCTTTTACAAATTCTCCTTATATGCTGTTGACATTTTCATTTTATAGTTATGTGACCACAATTTTTGCCATTTCTCTAAATCAATATCATAGCCAAAATTTTTCCCCCACGCTATCATTGCTTCTTTAACTTGTTCTTCTTCCAGTTTTACTTCTAACAAATATCCATACAACTTTTTAATTATATGATCATCAGAGCCCATTAAAATCTTATCTAAATTAGTCAAAACATTATAAAGCCCTTCTTGTTTGAGATCCTCTCGATATTTAGAAAACATTTGCATATATGAAAACCAGTCCATTTTACATCCCTAATTCCTCATTTAATTTAAGTTCACTCTTTTCATCCAATAATTCACTATACCTAACAATTTGTTCCCTTTTAAATATTCAAATAATGATATTTTTTGATCTTCTCCCAATTCAACCATAAAGCTTCACTTTTCCGATGTCTTCTAAAATACCCTTGTAGTTTTGTTCCTTTGTACCATAAAAAGGCATGCCACCCCATCAACAAATCATGTCCCTCCAGATTCAATAATCTGGTATTTCTCAAGGTTATCCATTCTTTAATCTACATTAAACTTGCAGCTTGGTAATACAATTCAAAATTAAGCAAACCAAAACCACCCCTAACTTTGGCATCTTGTAACAACTTTAACTTTATTCTCGCCTTTTTTCCTTGCCAGATATATTTCAGTATCATTTTATTTAACTCTACGAAAAATTCCTTACCCAGCTTAATTGAAATTGTCTGAAATAAGTACAAAATTCTGGGCAGAATGTTCATCTTAATAGTTGAGATCCTACCAATCAGAGATAACTACAAATTTCCCCATTTCGTCAAGTCTTGGCCTATCTGTTGTTTAAGCTTATTATAATTATTTTCTTTAAGTGCACTACATCTTGGTGTTAAATATATCCCTAAGTATTTTACTTTATTTGTAACCTGCATTTTTGAAACCTCCATCAGTTCTTCTTTTTGCTTTTTCAACATATTTCTAGTCATTTTCTTCATTTTGTCTTTATTAATTTTCAGGCCAGCTACTTTCCCAAATTCTCCAATAGTTTCTATCAATTTATTTATTGTTGTTAACGGTTCTTCAATAATAAAAACCAAACCATCTGTGAAGGCTTGTAATTTATATTCTTCTTTTCTAATTTATTATTATTAATTTCAATAAATATAAAAGCACTTAATTTGGCCAATAAAAGAACAGTTTTTCACAAATTAGAAAAACTAAAATTTGATATAATTTGCCTACAGGAAGTATATATTAAAAAACAATATGAACAATTACTGATTCAACCAAAACTTGGCAAAGCTTTTTTATCATTGGCGCAAAATAAAAAAAGAGGAGTTGCTCTGTATATCAGAAATACATTAACGGCTGAGCAGAAGTATGCTGACTCAGAAGGCAGAATTTTGATGGTGGAATTAATTGATAACAATACAAATTGCTCTTAGTAGTAATATACGGCCCCAACAATAATCAGAGCGACTTTTACAGAAAATTACATAATAAGATAATTGAAATGGAGTATGAAAATGTTTCCATGATGGGGGATTTTAATGGAATTGTAGATGAAAAACTGGACTATAAAACAAGTAGAACAACAAGACATAGTAGAAAGATATTGCCGAGGACTTTCTTCAAAATGATAGAGGAAATAAATCTGAAAGACATTTGGAGGGAGAGAAATGGGAAAAATAGACAATATACTTTCTACTCTGATAGACATTTATCTTGGTCCAGATTGGATATGATATGGACAACAATGGAATTGACTTTAAATATTGAACAAATGAATATAGATACTAACACATGGGTGGATCATAACCCGGTGATTGCTATTTGGAAAGGGTGAAAAGGCAGATCTAGATGGACATTGAACAATACAATATTAAAAGAGAAAGACTTTGCACAGAAAATGAAACGAGAATTGGACTTTTTTTTTTCAAGGAGAATAAGAAAGAAACATCAATACAAAACTGTTGGGATACAATGAAAGCCTTTGCCAGAGGATTAATTATTGATTATACATGGAAAAGAAATGGGAAGAAAAGACAAACCTTTAAAGTATTGAGAGATGATCATGATCATCTCAGGCCCTGAGTCTACGGCTGATGTTATGTAATGCCAGGTCAGTGGTAAATAAAGCCCCCCTCATTCACGATCTTATTTCGGAGGGGGGTGCTGACCTGGCAGGGATTACGGAGACCTGGTTAGGCCAGGACAGAGGAGTTCCCCTTGTGGAAATGTGCCTGGCAGGTTTCCGTGCATTCCATCAGCCAAGGACTCAGGGAAGGGGTGGGGGAGTGGCAGCAATTATTAGAGAAAGTTTGTTTGTTTGTTTTTGCTTTTATTGAATTTGTATACCGCCCTACTCCTGAAGGACTCAGGGCGGTGAACAGCCATAAAATAAAACAATATAAATACAAAATTTAAAATAGAATAAAACGAATTAAATAATTTGGCTGAACAAATTTAAAACCCCAATACTTTAAAACCAAATTTAAAATTTCCATTTAAAAAGGGGAAAGACTTAGGTCAGGCCAGCCTGATGAAACAAGAAAGTCTTGAGCGCGCGACGAAAGGTACACAGATCTGGGATTCTCCATATCTCCGGGGGGAGCTCGTTCCAGATAGTAGGTGCCCCCACAGATAAGGCTCTCCCCCTGGGGGCCGCCAGTCGACATTGTTTGGCCGATGGCACCCGGAGGAGTCCCTCTCTATGGGAGCGTATTGGTCGGTGGGAGGCTATTGGTGGTAGCAGGCTTTGCCCGAGGGAGGCCACTGTTCCTCAGGTAGCCGGATGTGAGTCCCTCCTTGTGAAGTGAGGTTGGGGGATACAGATGGGCCTACTGATTATGTACCTGGCTCCCTGCCACGTAATGGTGGTCCTGCCTGAGCTGCTCGATGTTATAGCCGGGGTGGCAGTGGAAACCCCCAGACTTATTGGTATGGGGGATTTTAACCTGCCATCTGTTGGTGAGATGTCAGAGGCAGCTCGGGAGTTCATGGCTTCCATGACGGCCATGGACCTGACCCAGGTAGTTAAAGGCCCCACCCACTTGGGGAATCACACTCTGGACTTGATTTTTGTCTCTGATCAGTGGCTGAATGATCTAAGAATAGGGGATATAGACATCAAGCCCTTGTCATGATCTGATCATTCTCTCCTTCACGTGGACTTTCAAGTCACTTCCATCCACCGCAGGGAGACGGAACCGAGCAAATGGTTCTGTCCCAGGTGCCTGATGGACCCCGAGAGGTTCCTGATGGAGCTTGGGCCATTTCCTGAGACTCTGGCTCACGACTCGACTGAGGACCTGGTGGTCACCTGGGACAGGGCGACTACTGGGGCCTTGGACTGCGTCATGCCTTTGCGGCCTCTGACCCGATGCCGATCTCGACTAGCTCCTTGGTTTTCCGAGGAGCTGAGAGAGATGAAGCATCAGAAAAGACGCCTGGAGAGCGATTGGAGGACAAGCCGATCTGAATCTGACCGAACACAGGTGAGATCTTATATTAAGACCTACCTAGTGGCGATAAAAGAGGGCGAAGTCTAGCTACTTCTCCACTCTTATTGCATCTGCAGAGAGCCGCCCAGCCGCGCAGTTTAGAGTGACCCACTCCCTACTTCAGGTGGGGGTGCGGGAAGATCCCTTACATGGTCGAGCTGAGGATTTTGTGCAATTCCTGCATGATTAAGTCGCTCAGATTCGGGAAGGCCTGGACTCTGATTGGGTAGATCCAGGGGAGGAGACAGGGGTAGGTCTTGAGAGCGTTATCTGGGAAGAGTTTGACTCTGTGGCTCCTGAGGATGTGGACACGATTCTGGGTAAGCTTAATGCTTCCACATGTTTATTGGACCCGTGTCCCTCCTGGTTGGCACTGGCCTCCCAGGAGGTTACATGAGGCTGGCTCCAGGGGATTATAAATGAGTGAGGGTGTCTTTCCCACCGCCTTGAAAGAGGCAGTTGTGAAGCCCCTCCTCAAGAAGCCTTCCCTGGACCCGGCTATATTATTTTATTTATTTATTTATTTATTTTATTAGATTTCTATACCGCCCTACTCCCGAAGGACTCAGGGCGGTGCACAGCCAAACAATAAAATACATACATACAAAATTTAAAAAGTGGAATTAAAATCCCCCTCCCCCTCCCTGGGACCCCTTAAAAATTTGACTAAAAATTTCAATAGAAAACCCCTCAATCCCCTAGTTTTCACATGCCACTTCTCTGGGTCCCAAAACCCATTCTTGAGGTGGGCCCTCGATAGTGAGGAGGACCACATCTGCGAAAGGGGGGAATCTCGCAGCGCAAGAATATCTGCTGTCGTGTACATCTCCAAAATGCAGCGATGGAGGCACGGAGCTCAAACAGGGGACTTCACAAAAGATGTAACACAGCAATTTGTTCATTGATGTACTATTGGTATCTCTACTGTCCTCCCATGATGGTAGGAGGGTCCTGATTATCTCATCCAATGGGAACGGCCTCTGGCCCGCCCTCTCATGGCAGGGCCCCCAGGGGGCCGTAGATCAAAAAAACTTCTCCGACAGACGAGAATCATGATGTAATAGAGGACCCCTCAACAGTTGCATCAATTGGCTGACTCATGGTCAGAGGAGGAGTTTATCAGTCTATCAGTCAGTCAGTGAGTCACATCAGGGGCAAAGATGGAAAATCCTTGGCATAGTCTTATACTCAAGATCACATCCGAGTAAGTCCCGATGAAAAAAAGGGGGGGAAGAAGGGAGGGGGAAGAAGGGAAAAGGGGAAGAAAAGGGGTGGGGAGAGAGAGAACTCCCTCAGTTAGGGCAAATAATGAGCCTATTTAGGCGGACACAGTACCCGGGAGGGGGAGGGGGAAAGGGGCTGGTGTCCATGCGACGGAAAAACCCTCTGTCGCCCACCAGCTCTATTTTCCTCAGTTCTTCCAGACCCCAGACTCCATTAAATGTCACAGGAGGCCTCCAGATCCTCTGCAGCCACCAAGATATTCCGGGGGAGGGGGGGTGTCTCTCTTCTCCAATCCCAAAACCCGTTTATACTCCTCTCAGTTTCTGAGTGGGTTAGGTGGAAATTCAACAGGCTGCCACCACTCGCTGCCCCACAGCCATTCTTCCTCCTTCACCTTCATCTTCTCTGCCAATGCCTCTGGGCTTATCCAGGGGCGAGGGAGGTCTCAAAAAACCCTCACCCTGAGCTCCACTGACTGAACCCGCGGCCGCCGATGATAAGCCACCATATCTCCGCTCTCTGAGCTGCTCTTCTCTCTTTTCTCACCCTTCTCCACTCCAGCAGCACTTCCACTCTCAGTTGTCCTCTCTCGGCTCTCACCCGATAAGCCACCATGCCTCAGCTTTTGGCTCCACTCTCCGCTCTCCTCCAGCACAGCCTCCACTCTCGGCTCTTGGCTCTCGGCCCCCGGCAGCTCTCGGCAGCGTCGGAGCAGCACAATTTCAACTCTCCCTTGCTGCTTCCGACTCCAGGAACATCCAGGGACGAGGACGGTCTCAAAACCCTCGCCCCGGACCCATCTGACTGAACCAGGGGTTGCTGATGGTCGAGCTCCCCTGTAGTACCCCCTAAGGCCCTGAAAAGTCCTCCATCTCACCGCAGCGCTTCACCATGCGTCCGCCATATTGCGCATGCTCTCTCTATTCTTATCAAATTATCGTCCAGTCTCCAATCTTCGCATTGTTGCAAAGGTTGTTGAGAGTGTGGTGGTGCGACAACTACCCCAATACCTGGATGAAGTTGTCTATCTGGATCCATTCCAGTCAGGCTTCAGGTCACGATACAGCACGGAAATGGCATTGGTCGCATTGGTTGATGATCTCTGGAGGGTTCGGGACAGAGGTTGCTCCTCTATCCTGGTCCTATTATATCTCAGTGGCTTTTGATACCATCGACCATGGTATCTTACTGCACCAACTGGAGGGGTTAGGAATAGGGGGCACCATACTTCAGTGGTTCTCCTCCTTCCTCTCTGATTGTTCGCAGTTTGTGTTGGCAGGGGGGCAGAGGTCGACCTTGGGGCACCTTATTTGTGGGGTGCCGCAAGGGTCAGTCCTCTCACCCCTTCTGTTCAACATTTATGTAAAACCGCTAGGCGAGATCATCCGTGGTTTCAGGGTGAGTGTTCATCAGTATGCTGATGACACACAGCTATACATCTCCACCCCAGACCACCCCAACGATGCCCTTATGATGATGTCCCGTTGCCTGGAGGCCATGCGGATCTGGATGGGGAGAAACAAGCTCAGACTCAACCCCTCCAAGACCGAGTGGCTGTGGCTTCCGGCGTCCCGGTATAGTCAGCTGGTACCATCACTGACAATTGGGGATGAGACCTTGCTCCCCACAGAGAGGGCCCACAACTTGGTGTCCTTCTGGATTCACGGCTATCTTTAGAAGAGCATTTGATGGCCGTGGCCAGGGGGGCCTTTTATCAGGTTTGCCTGATCCACCAGTTGTGTCCCTTTCTGGATCGGGACGCCTTGCGCACGGTCACTCATGCCCTAGTCATCTCCTGTATGGACTACTGTAATGCTCTCTACATGGGGCTCCCCTTGAAAAGCACCCGGAGGCTCCAACTGGTCCAGAATGTAGCTGCGCGGGTGATTATGGGCGCATCTCATAGCGCCCATGTAACACCTCTCCTACGTGAGCTACACTGGCTCCCACTGGTTTTCTGGGTGCAATTCAAGGTGTTAGTCATCACCTTTAAAGTGCTCCATGGCTTAGGACCTGGGTACATATGAGACCGTCTTTTGCCACCAATAGCCTCCCACCGACCAGTTCGTTCTCACAGGGAGGGACTACTCAGGGTACCATCAGTCAAATTACGCTGACTCGCAACTCCCGGGGAGAGCCTTCTCTCTCAGGGCTCCAACCCTTTGGAATGAACTGCCCCCTGAGATACGAAATATCCCTGATCTCCGTGCTTTCCGCCGTGCCCTCAATACCCTGATGTTCCAACAGGCGGGGCTAAAGATATGAACATGTGAATGATTTTTAAATGTTATCTAATTTTGGGTTCTATTTAATTGGGCCAAACTATGTTATAATAATAATTTTAATTAGCAATTTTATGATGTTTGTGTATCTATATTTTTTCTTGACTGTACACCGCCTTGAGTCCTATGGGAGAAAGGCGGTATAGAAATATAATAAATAAATAAATAATAAATAAAATAAATGACTTGAAAAAGAACTCCAGAAAGATCCATATAAGAAAGATGTAAACATTAAAATGGATACTATAAAGCACAAAATGGATCTACTGGAGAAGGAAGACTTAGCACAAAAAATAAGAACTGCTAAACAGAACTATTTTGAAAATGCAAATAAACCTGGCAGATGGTTAGCATATAAATTGAAAAAAGAAAGAGAATCAAGGAAAAACACAATTTATTGGTCATCAAGGACAAAGTAGATTTGGAAATAAAGAGATGGGGAAAATAATACAGGAATATTATACACAATTGTATAAGAAAGATGTGATAGAAGAGGATAAAGTGGCAAGGTATTTACAAAAAGCTAAACTACCACAAATCCCCAAAGAGGTTGAGGAGTTATTGGATGGAAATATAACAATGATGGAACTAACTGAAGCAATTAAGAAACAGAAGAATGGAAAGGCACCAGGTCCAGATGGACTGCCAGCCGAATATTATAGGACTTTACAAGAATCACTATTGATCCCAATGCTGTAGGTTATAAATGAAGTAATGATAAAAAAAGAAATACCCAAGACATGGACTGAGGCATACATCACTTTGATTCATAAGGAAGAGACAGACCCACAACAAATCAAAAACTATAGGCTGATATCCCTGCTAAACGCAGATTATAAAATCTTTGCTATGATATTGGCAGAAAGACTTAAGAGATATTTGAATAATTTTATACACTCCGACCAAAATGGATTCTTACTCAAAAGACAAATTCGAGACAATATAAGAATAATCTTGAACACTTTAGAATACTATGAAGCGCATCCTGAAAAGCAGATGGCTTTGATATTTTTAGATGCACAAAAAGCCTTTGACAATGTCAATTGGCAGTTTATGATGTTACAAATGGAGGAGATGGGCTTTGGAAAGAAATTTCTTCAGGCAATTGAAGCTATATACTCAAAACAAAAGGCCAAGGTAATGATAAATGGAGAATTGTCCGAATATATTGAAATAGAAAAAGGCACTAGAGAAGGATGTCCATTGTCCCCATTGTTGTTTATATTGACATTGGAAGTTTTAAACAGAAATATCAGAGAAGAAAAGGAGATAAAAGGTATGAAAATTTGGAAAGAAGAATATAAGTTGCAAGCCTTTGCAGATGACCTGGTTTTTATTATGGAAGAACCATTAACATCAATAAATAAATTGTTAGAAAGCATTGGAGAGTTCGGAGAAGTGGCTGGTCTAAAAATCAATAAAGAAAAGACAAAGATAATGACTAAAAATATGTTGAAAAAGCAAAAAGAAGAATTGATGGAGATTTCAAATATGCAGATTACGAATAAGGTAAAATATTTGGGAATACAATTGACAGCAAGATGTAGTTCTCTCAAGGAAAATAATTACAATACAGATAGGACAAGATTTGGAAAAATGGGGAAATTTGCAACTATCTTTAATTGGGAGAATGCAACTATTAAGATGAATATTTTGCCTAGAATTTTATATTTATTCCAAATGATTCCGATAAAGTTGGACAAGGAATTTTTTATAGATTTGAATAAAATGATATTGAAATATATTTGGCAGGGGAAAAAGGCAAGAATAAAAATGAAGTTGTTGGGATGGCATGCTTTTTTGTGGTATAAAGGAACTAAAATACAGGGGTATTTTAGAAGACATAAAATACATGAAGCTTTATGTTTGAATTGGGAGAAGACAAAAAAAGATCACTACTTGAAGATACCAGTCTGGGTATCCACAACTGAAGCATTTTCGTATCCATTGACGTTTAAAGGGGAACAAATTATAAGATATAAGGAATTATTGGATGAAAAGGGTGAACTTAAATTAAAGCAAGATATAGAAGATCAAGGGTATAAAATGGATTAGTTTTCATATATGCAAATACTCTCTAGATATCGAGAAGATCTTAAACAAGAAGGTTTCTATAATGTATTGACTAATTTAGATAAGATTTTGATGGGTTCTGATGATCATGTAATTAAAAAGCTATATGGTTATTTGCTAGAGATTAAACTGGAAGAAGAACAAGTTAAAGAATCAATGATAGCATGGGGGAAGAATTTTGGTTATGGTATTGATTTAGAGAAATGGCAAAAATTGTGGTCACATCATTATAAAATGACAATGTCTACAACATATAAGGAGAATTTGTATAAGATGTTTTACAGGTGGCATCTATCCCCGTCGAGAATAGTCAGAATGTTCCAGAATAAATCAGAGAAATGTTGGAAATGTCATCAGACACCAGGATCCTATTACCACATGTGGTGGACATGCGTAGAAGCAAGGAGATATTGGACTAAGATACACACGTGGTTGGAAAAAATGATAAAGAGATATATTGACTTTAAACCAGAGATATTTTTATTAGGGATCATACCAGAGACGTATAAAAAGAACTGCAATTCTTAATTGTGAATCTTTTGACAGCAGCCAGAATTGTATTTGCTAAAAATTGGAAAGGAGAAAAGTTACCTAATGATGAAGAAATTATTAAGAAAATGATGGAATTTGCTGAGATGAGTAAATTGACATTTGAAATAAGAGAGCAGGAAGATAGACAATATTATTTGATATGGGATTTATTTTACCGAAGGATAGATAATAAGAATTGGAAATAATTATGATATAAATGGATGTTGAAATCTTTGGAAATAAGATAGCATGTTTAGTGATAAATTGAAGAGAGGAGGAGCACAAAAAATGCCACTGACTGAAACACTATCTTTGATTGTATGGAATGATAATGTTTTTTAATGTTCTGTTTTGTTTTTGTTTTTGAAAAATATTTTTTTTTATAAAAAAAAAAGCTTTTTGTGCATCTAAAAATACCAAAGCCATCTGTTTTTCAGGGTGTGTGTTAGGGAATGGGGTTGAGGGGTACCCCAGACCGTGAACCAGCTCATGAGCAAACACACTGAGACTGAAATAAATCTGACAGAGGCGTCTTGTGTAAAAATATAATTTACTTTAAAACATTTAAAAAGCACTATGTCTTTAAGAAAGCACATTAAAAACAAAGTCTTATATGGGTATGTGAAGCAAGGCTATCTCCCTAGATTCCTCTCCACAATACCGAAACAGTTCACAAGAGAATAAAGCTAACATGAAGGTAAGCAGCTTCGGTGTCGATACATCATCAAGGCAATCAAAGTGGGGGCAGCACAAACTTCACAGCTAAAAGTCACCTGAAGTAAAAACAGTTCAAACAGCAAACGTAGCTTGAAGTACATCTCCACCCCAGACCACCCCAACGATGCCCTTGAAGTGATGTCCCGGTGCCTGGAGGCCGTGCAGATCTGGATGGGGAGGAACAGGCTCAGGCTCAACCCATCCAAGACCGAGTGGCTGTGGTTTCCGACGTCCTGATATATTCAGCTGGTGCCATCGCTGACTATTGGGGGCGAATCATTGGCCCCCACGGAAAGGGCTCGCAACTTGGGTGTCCTCCTGGATTCACGGCTGTCTTTAGAAGAGCACTTGACGGCCATGACCAGGAGGATTTTTCATCAGGTTCGCCTGATCCGCCAGTTGCGTCCCTTTCTGGATCGGCACTCGTTACGCACGGTCACTCATGCCCTCGTCACCTCCCGTCTGGACTATTGTAATGCTCTCTACATGGGGCTCCCCTTGAGGTGCACTTGGAGGCTCCAACTGGCGCAGAGTGCAGCCGTGCGGGTGGTGATGGGAGCGACGTGGCGCTCCCATGTAACACCTCTCCTGCGCGAGCTGCACTGGCTCCTGGTGGTCTTCCGAGTGCACTTCAAGGTTTTGGTTATCACCTTTAGAGCACTCCATGGCTTAGGACCTGGTTATTTACGGGACCGCCTGCTACCACCAATAGCCTCCCACTGACCAGTACGCTCCCATAAAGAGGGGCTCCTCTGGGTGCCGTCGGCCAAACAATGTCGACTGGCGGCCCCCAGGGGGAGAGACTTCTCTGTGGGGGCACCTACTATCTGGAACGAGCTCCCCTCCGAGATACGGAGGATCCCAGATCTGCGTACCTTCCGTCGCGCGCTTAAGACCTTCCTCTTTCACCAAGCCGGCCTGACCTAAGTCTTTCCCCTTTTTAAATGGAAATTTTAAATCTGGTTTTAAATTATTGGGGTTTTAAATTTGTTCAGCCAAATTATCTAATTCGTTTTAATCTATTTTAAATTTTGTATTTATATGTTTTATTCCATGGCTGTTCACCGCCCTGAGTACTTCGGGAGTAGGGCGGTATACAAATTCAATAAAATAAATAAATAAGTGTGTGGGAGGAAAAATGTCCAGCAGCAGTCCCGATGATAGCTTGCATGCTTCAAAACAGCAAAAGGCAAGCATCCGTAGGAGTTTCTCTGTAACAGCGTCCAGAGTCCTTATCTGTGCTTCTTCTCCCATCTGCGACGTTGCACTGAGCCCTGCTTGCAGCTTTCAGCAAGAGCTCTTGCATCTAGGCCTAAAACCAGGGTTTAGGCCCGAGTAGCAAGCTTATATGGGGAGTTAACCTGCAATTAACTAGGGCGGGGTAGGCTTGCAGGTAATTACAAACAGGAGATGGCTTGATTGAAACCATACTGTTTGTGAGTAGGCAAGTAGCCACAGTAATCCTGGAAACACTCGTGACAATCCCCTTCTCTGCGGCTATTTGACTCGTTAACAAACATACATTCTCCATTGGGTACATATATACATCAATGGTAAATACATTCACATAGTCATCGACATTTTACCCAAAAGATAGAGGTGTTGGTCACGGGGCAGTGGTTTGGTAAACACATCCACTACCTGTTCCTTAGTTTCACAATACACAGTCTTAATGAAACCTGTTTTCACCAATTGCCTCACATGTTTGATTTTGATATCAATATGGTGCGATCTCTGGCCTACAGCATCGGCTTCCGATATGTTAATGGCAGCCATGTTGTCCTCATAGACTTTTATAGGATGTATGGACTGCCTCCATAAGCTTACCAAGAGATCGTCGAACCAAACTAGGTTATTGGAAGCTTTGGACAAACTGACATATTCAGCTTCCGCTGTGGAAGTTGCAATTAACTTCTGCTTCCCAGAGTACCAATATACGGGGCTACTATTTAGGTATACAATGTACTTTGAGGTACTTTTTCTAGATCTAACATCCCCTGCCCAATCGGCATCCGAAAAACAACTCAATCTTAATTCTCTAGTTGCTTCTGGTTCCAATAACAATGAATAGTTCACAGTACCTTTTAAATATCTCAGGAGTCGTTTAATTCCACTCCAATGGTACTGTGTGGGATGTTCCGAATGTCTAGATAACACATTTACACTTAGACTGATGTCCGGTCTACTCCAACTTGCAATGTACAACAACAACCCAATCACAGACTTGTAAAGGGTCTTATCTTCAAACTCCGTGCTCTCAGGGTACATATTCTTAAGGAAGTCTGTTGCCATAGGGGTATCGCATGGCTTCACCTCTACCATGCTACACTTTTTAAGCAATTCCTGAATTTTATCTTCCTGAGAGAGCCAAAACCCCTTCTCGGTTTTTACGAATTGCACCCCTAAAAATTTGCTAATGTGACCTAATGGTTTTAAGGCAAAACTCTTACTTAGGTCCTCAGAGAACTTCTTATGCCTGTTCTCTGATCTGCAAATATATAGAATGTCATCAACGTACAACAGTACCGTTTCCCTAATGCCCTGATCTTCCTTGACAAAAACACACTTGTCAGCCGACGATGGTAAAAAGCCCATCTCTCTCAGGCTTTTAGTGAGACACTCATACCGTCGCTTACCAGATTGTTTTAAGCCATATAGGCTCTTGTTCAACAACCACACATCGTCTTCCCGATGGCTTACTCCCTGAGGAATCCTCACATACAGCTCTTTGTCTAACTGGGCGTGCAGGTACACGGTCTGAATATCGAACTGATATACATGTTCGCCTCGCATGGTAGCGATAGTGAGAGCTGTTCTCACGCTCTCAGGGAGCATCATGGGCGAGAAGGTGTCCTCGTAATCGTCAAGGAATCTCTGCGAGAATCCCTGCGCCACTAGTCTCGCCTTATAGATAAAGCCCCCACCTTCAATGGGCTTTTGCTTGAAAAGCCACCTGGTGCTGATCACCCTCTTGTCTTTGGGCAATCTTGTTGGCATGAATACATCCAGCCTTTTCAGGCTGTCTAGTTCTGTATCCATGGTGGCCAGCCACTTCTGTCGTTCATGGACAGGTAAGGCCAGCACATCCTCATATCTCTGAGGGGTGGCCAAAACCTGGTCGACTGAGGTAACAAAGTCGTCGTATCTCTTAGGCCTATTGCCTCTAGTAGCCCTAACTGGTCTGCCTCTGGGCATGTCACTGACATCAGAGTCATCTGATGAGTCATCTACCTCGTGACTATCACTATGCGTCTCAGAAGCTGGGTGCCTATCCTTCCTGGCTACCCTCATCTTACGCTTCAATACCCCTTTCAAGGGTGCCTGGGATGCACGCTTCCCAGAACCAGATGTATCCCTATCATCGGATAGGTTCTCCGATACATCCTCCGATTGCCTATGACAACTACGGGAAGGGTTCCGAGTAAGAATCTCATTGGCATGGATCTTACTCCAGTTGGCCCCTTCATGAAAGGTGGCAGACCTTGATATCATCAGTTTTCCGTTAGGGTAGGCAAATCTAAATGCCTTGGAGCCCTGCTTGTAACCAATGAATCTCAGTTTAACAGAGATCCGGTCTCCCTTTCTCTTGAGCTCCTTCGGGACATGAACATTGGCCATTGCTCCGAAAACATGGAGGTGTGCCAAGCTAGGCTTATGGCCATATAGCACCTCATATGGGGTCTTCTGCACCACACTAGACCACACTCGGTTCAATTCGCGTATATAACTGCTTCTACCCAAAACGCAAAGTTTAATCCAGAATCCTCTAGGGTGCACTGCATCATAGTTTGTAACACGCCATTGCATCATTCTACGACACCATTTTGAAATGCAGAGTAAGGCGCGGTGCGTAAGTGGACTATGCCCTTACTCCTCAACCAGCTGGAGAACTGATTCGAATTAAATTCAGTTCCTCTGTCAGTTAAGATTTTCTTAACTTTGACCTTGTGCTGGTTCTGGACTAAGTTACAAAATTCCTTAAACTTAGTCAACGTTTCACTCTTGGACATTAGGGGAAAAACGAATCCAAATCTGCTATGGTCGTCTACTATGGTAAGAAAGTACCGTCTCTTACCCATGGAAGGTGCGAATGGACCCACCAAATCCATGTGGACGAGCTGAAACGGGTGTTCAAAGTACCTCTGAGACCTCTTGGGTGCAGATTTCACCTTCACCTTTGCACTCCTACAAATTGAACAGTCTAGAAATGTGTTACAATCATTGATCTTGGTTCCCCTTGAGTGTTCGGTTACCTTTTTCACTATAGGAAAACTCACATGACCTAGCCGGCGATGCATCAAGTGAGCACATTCATTATGCAGCGGTTCACCTATAGCAATTACATTAGCATTTTCAGGTTCCCTATTATCTGACTCTAAGTTAAAGTTTTAAAACTTTTTATTAACTTTACATTTGTCTTTACAAGGCTTCCTCTGGTGAAAGTCTTGATCCTCATCACCTAGTTCTAACTGTGATTCATTGTTACTACCAAATGAGATAGTATAATTGCTATCACTGCAGGTCTCAGCATTCGTATTGGGGGAATAATAAGGCAAGCCACCTATCTTCAAAACCTCCCCAATCACACATTTGTTGTTTTTGATCACAGCTGTTCCTCCTGAGAACAGATTCTCCATTCTGGGGTTCTCACATATCCTCATTAGGCTTAGCAAATTATGATCTATCTCAGGTACATACAATGCTCCATGAATCTCTCCTATCCCAGGGATATAAACATCTCCAATGCCAACAACATTCACCTTTTTACTGTTTGCAACTTTGACCATGGATTGATGCCTTGTCATATTAACAAACAACCTTCGCTGACAACATGGTTACTGGCTCCACTGTCCATCAACCATAGTTGTTCTTGCTGTTCCCTTGTAAGCTCTGACCTACAGAGCTATCATTAAACCTGGGATTGTTCCCTTTGTTGCCTTCATTTGGCTTTTTACCCTTCTGTGGTTAGGAACATCTACACTTGGCTTTCTACCAGGAGGTAATGGCCTCCTTTTACATTTATTATCAGAAGGTACCTTTGAGCATGCCCTAGCATTCACTTTTTGTGGGCAATCCCTTCTATAATGTTATCTTGAACCACAATCGAAGCATTCTCCGATAGCATATGCTCTATCTGAACTATCGGGCCTTCTTAAAGGTTTTTCCTTTTTGTGAAAAGCCGCCCTGCATTTTCGCAAGTTATCTTCTGCAATCAATTTGCCAGATAACACTTCTAAGGATAAGTTATTACAACTAACATTATCCAGTTGCGATATAAAATTATCCCAGCTAAAATCAAGGGAATTGAGTATAACAGTAATGAGGGTTTGTTCAGACACTGTTTCCCCCCTCAACATCAATTCCTGCCTTAACCTGTTTAACTCACATAAGTGTTCATTAATATCTACTCCCGCCTTCAACCTTGCGGAATAAAACTCCCTATAAACTCTGTGTGTAACATGGGAGCTTTTTGAACAAAATAGCTTATGCAGTTTCACCCAAACTTCTGTTACGGTCACGTTACAAGGTATACTGGGATATAGTGCAGGGTCAATGGACATCAATAAAATACAAAAGGCCTTATGATGTAAAGGATCAACTTCTAAGGACCATGGTCTAGATGGGGGTTTTAACAACAACGATAAAACATTCTCTTTCATTAAAATTACTTGAATACTCTTAACCCATTCCTTAAAATTTCCTCCACCCACACTTAAACTTTTAAAATTAGGAGGAAGGACCTGTACATTATTAAACATGGAAACAGACATTAATTGATGTTCAAAATGTGGTCCATCCTGGAACGGGCAATAAGGCATTGGAATGGAAGCACACAACACAGTGTCTTCCATCTGGCATTCTGACGGTCGTTCCTCCCCAATGGGAGGGATTAAAACTTCACGTTGTGCGGATGCAAAGCTCATCCTGGTTTGATCACAAAAGCTTGAGGGTCCTCTCTGGTGCACATCTCTAGGAATTTTTGGACGCGCTCCCAAATTCCTATCTTCAGTTGAGGCAGCCTCCGGAACCATCCTGGATGTCGATGTCATCACGGATGGATATATCCCACTCGTGGCGTGTGCTGAATTAGTCGTGGACATCAGGGGTGCTTTGGTACATGCAGCTACTATTTGTTGAGCCGATGGCACCTACAAACCATCTCCTAAAATGGTTGCCAAAGTTTCTATCACACTTGCAACCAAGTGCGGGAGGACCCTCTGGAGGATTTCGGACGATATCTGTATGACAAAATCGCTCAGATCCGGCAAGATTTGGACTCTGACTGGGTAGATCTGGGCAGGATGACGAGGAATAGTCTTGAGAATGTTATATGGGAATGTTATTTGTGACTCCGGATGATGTGGACAGGATTTTGGGGAGACTTAATGTGACCACATGTTTACTGGACCCGTGTCCCTCCTGGTTAGTACTGGCTTCCCAGGTGGTCTCATGTGGCTGGCTCCAGGGAATTATCAACACTTCGTTGAGTGAGGGTCACTTCCCCGCTACCTTGAAAGAGGCGGTGGTGAGGCCTCTCCTCAAGAAGCCCTCCCTGGACCCGGCAGTATTGGCTAACTACCGTCCTGTCTCCAACCTTTGCTTCGTGGCGAAGGTTGTTGAGAGTGTGGTCGCACGACAGTTCCCACAATTCCTGAAGGAAACGTCCTATCTGGATCCGTTCCAGTCAGGTTTCAGGCCTGGACACAACATGGAAACGGCATTGGTCACGTTGGTTGATGATCTCTGGAGGGCTCAGGACAGGAGTTGCTCCTCTGTTCTGGTCCTATTAGATCTCTCAGCGGCTTTTGATACCATCGACCATGGTATCATGCTGCACCGGTTGGAAGAGTTGGGGATGGGGGGCACCGTGTTACGGTGGTTCTCCTCCTTTCTCTCCGACCGGTCGCAGTTTGTGTTGACAGGGGGTCAGAGGTCGACCTCGAGGCCTCTCATCTGTGGAGTGCCGCAAGGGTCGGTCCTCTCGCCCCTTCTGTTCAACATTTATGTGAAGCCGCTGGGCGAGATCATCCGTGGCTTCGGGGTGAGATACCACCAGTACGCTGATGACACCCAGCTCTACATCTCCACCCCAGGCCACCCCAGCGATGCCCTTGAAGTGATGGCCCAGTGCCTGGAGGCTGTACAGATCTGGATGGGGAGGAACAAGCTCAAGCTCAACCCTTCCAAGACTGAGTGGCTGTGGTTCACATAATCAGTATGTGTTGGTTCTAACAATAACTTTTTTTTTTACTTCAAATTTATATACCGCCCTTCTCCCTAGGGACTCAGGGTGGTGTACAGCCAAATAAAAACACAATACATTAAGAACAGATTATAAGGAAATATCTCAATTTGGCTCAAAATTTAAAAAGACAAACAAATTTAAAATCATTTAAAAGATTTGTTAGGCCAGCCCAGCTTGTTGGAAAAGGAAAGTTTTAAGGGCACAGTGGAAGGAACGGAGGTCTTGGATTCTCCTTATCTCTGAGGGCAGCTGATTCCAGATGGTGGGAGCCCCCACAGAGAAGGCCCTCCCCCTGGGGGTCACCAGCCTGCATTGCTTGGCTGATGGCACCCCAAGGAGGCCCTCTCTGTGGGAGCGCACGGGTCGATGGAGGGTCGTCGGTGGCAGAAGGCGGTCTCGAAGATAACTAGGTCCTATGCCAGGGAGCGCTTTAAAGGTGGTGATCAACACCTTGAAGCGCACCCGGAAGACCACTGGAAGCCAGTGCAGCTCGCGCAGGAGCGGTGTTATGCGGGAGCGCCATGCTGCTCCTGTCACTACCCGCGCAGTCGCATTCTGGACCAGTTGGAGCCTCCGGGTGCTCCTCAAGGGGAGCCCCATGTAGAGAGCATTGCAGTAGTCCAGGCAAGAGGTGACGAGGGCATGAGTGACTGTGCACAGGGAATCCCGATCAAGAAAGGGGCGCAACTGATGAATCAGGCGAACCTGACAAAAGGTCCCCCTGGTTACAGCCGTCAGATGTTCCTCCAAGGACAGCTGCGTATCCAGGAGGACTCCGAGATTGCAAGCCCTCTCGATGGGGGCCAACGACTCTCCCCCAATAGTCAGTGATGGAGTCAACTGACTATATCGGGATGCCAGGAGCCACAGCCACTCGGTCTTGGAAGGGTTGAGCTTGAGCCCGTTCCTCCCCATCCAGATCCGCACAGCCTCCAGGCACTGGGACATCACTTCAAAGGCATCGTTGGGGTGGCCTGGGGTGGAGATGTACAGCTGGGTGTCATCAGCGTACTGGTGGTATCTCACCCCGAAGCCACGGATGATCTCGCCCAGCGGCTTCACATAAATGTTGAACAGGAGGGGCGAGAGGACCAACCCCTGAGGCACTCTACATATAAGAGGCCTCAAGGTCGACCTCTGCCCCCCTGTCAACACGAACTGCGACCGGTCGGAGAGAAAGGAGGAGAACCACCGTAACATGGTGCCCCCCATCCCTAACTCTTCCAACCGGTGCAGCATGATACCATGGTCGATGGTATCAAAAGCCGCTGAGAGGTCTAACAGGACCAGAACAGAGGAGCAACCCCTGTCCCGAGCCCTCCAGAGATCATCAACCAACGTGACCAATGCCGTTTCCGTGCTATGCTCAGGCCTGAAACCCGGCTGGAACGGATCTAGATAGGATGTTTCCTCCAGGAATTGCAGAAAGTGTCACGTGTCCACACTCTCAACAACCTTCACCATGAAGCGAAGGTTGGAGACAGGATGGTAGTTGGCCAATATTGCCGGATCCAGGGACGGCTTCTTTTTTTTTTTTTTAATTGCAAAAGTTTTCCAATTACATTTTCACCCCTTTTTTCCCCCCTCATCCCGCCCCAAACTTCCCAACCTCCCTAACCCACCCTAACCCTCCCCTCCCCCCCAGACTTCCACACAGTATACTCATATCAAGTAAAAGGAAAAACCCTCCTTTGTATATAAAACTTGAACCCCTCCCTCCCCCTTATAAATTTTCATCTTCATTACATTAACCTATTTCTATCTTAATATAACATTTTCAAATAAATTTTCATCCTCATTACCTTAAAATATTTCTATCTTAATATAACATTTTCAAATAAATTTTTCATCCTCATTACCTTAAAATATTTCTATCTTAATATAACATTTTCAAATAAAAGCTATTTGATACTTCCTAGTTTGATATTTGTTCTGAACATAATCTATCCACCTCTTCCATTCCCATTCATAAGTCTCTTGTGAACAATCTTTTAGATATGCTGAAATCTTCGCCATCTCTGCAAAACTGGCCATCTTCAAAGTCCATTCCTCAATCGTGGGCAGCGCTTCATTTTTCCAGTATTTACCTATCAACAATCTTGCTGCTGTTATCATGTACAATATCAGTTTTGTTTCACCCAATGTAAAACCCTTAACTATACCCAGTAAAAACAATTGTGGAGAAAATTGAATTTTTTTCTTCAGAACATTCTGCATGACCCACCAAATTTTTATCCAAAAAGCTTTAACTTTCTTACAGGTCCACCAAACGTGATAATATGTAGCATCTAGACAATCACATCTCCAACATTTAGGCTGCACATTAGGGTACATACACGACAATTTTTGGGGGTATAAATGACATCTGTAAAACATTTTATAAAAATTTTCCCTCAAATTCTGCGACTGTGTAAATTTAACATTCTGAACCCAAATTTTTTCCCATGTTTCCAACATCACTGGTTCCTCAAAATTTTGTGCCCACTTAATCATACAATCTTTAACTAGTTCAGTTTCTAAATCCCTTTCTAACAAAACATTATAAAGTCTTTTAATATGCATTGGACCTTTCTCTTTTATGTGTCTGACCAATTCTTCCTCATGCATCATAATACCAGTTTTTTGGTCCTCTTTCCATCTCAATTGCAATTGATTATATTGTAACCAAGTTAGATTAATCCCTTCAGCCAATAATGTCTGTAATGTCTTCAGCTGCCATCTGCCCGCATCTGTAAAAAGAACCTCTTTATATAAAACCCCCCCGAGTGACATTATATTTGTATTCCACAAAGTATGACCAAGATCCAGCCATAGCGGTATTTTATAATCCCATTTGATTCGGTGCTTTTTCCAAACTCTCAACAAAGAATCTCTAAGTATATGGCTTTTAAATACTTTGTCCACTTTGCTGTCATAAAATAAGTAAGCGTGCCATCCAAATTCCAAATCAAAACTTTCTGCATTTAATATTCCAGTCTTTTTTCCTCCAAACCAATCACTTGTTAAAGTCAAAGCTGCTGCATCATAATATAACTGTAGGTTTGGAAGTTTGAGACCTCCCCTTTCTGGAACATCTTGCATAATTTTCAATTTTACTCTTGGTTTTTTCTCATTCCAGACAAACTTGTTCACTCCAGTTTGCCATACTTTTAGTTGTTTATCATTTTTAAGCACCGGAATCATTTGAAACAAAAAGAGAAATCTTGGCAAAATATTCATCTTAACTGCTGCTACTCTTCCAAGTAAAGACAGCTGCAGTTTTTTCCAAGTCTCCATGTCTTTTTGCACCTCTCGCCACAACACCTCATAATTATTTTGAAACAGTTTCATATTTGATTCTGCAACCTGAACTCCTAGATATTTTACCTTTGGTACAATATCAAAACCTGCCCTCCTTTCAAGCTCGTGTTTACGATCTTGTGTGATATTTTTGACTATCATCTTAGTTTTTTTCTGATTCAATCTAAAACCTGAGACTTTACCATAGTCTTGTATAATGTCCTTCATCTGGATTATTGATTCCATTGGCTGTGTTAGGGTAACAACCAGATCATCTGCAAATGCCTTTATTCTGTAATCCTCTTGCCTTATCATTATACCTTTCAAGATATTAGAGTCCCTTATTGTATTTAACAAGACTTCTAGTGTTAAAATAAACAACAGTGGGGACAACGGATATCCCTGTCTTGTTCCTTTTTCGATTTTAAACTCTGTTGTCAAACTTCCATTAATAATAATCTGTGCCTTTTGCTCTTGATAAATTGCTGAGACCGCCTGTATAAATTGGTCCCCAAAGTCCATCTTTTTTAAAGTCTTTAGTAGAAAATTCCAGTCCACTTTATCAAAGGCCTTCTCTGCATCCAAGAAAACCAGCACTGCAGGGATCTGTTTATTCTTCTCAAGATATTCCAATAAGTCTATTACTTGCCTTACATTGTCATTCATGTGCCTACCCTCAATAAATCCCGCTTGGTCATCATGAATCACCTTTTGAATTACTGGCATCAGTCTGTTGGCTAGTACTTTTGCATAAATTTTATAATCCGTATTCAAAAGAGATATTGGTCTGTAATTCTCCGGTTTTTTGGGACCTGCTTGTTCTTATGGTATCAAAGAAATATAAGCTGTAGTCCATGATGGGGGTACTTTTCCCCCTTGTTGTATATTACAAAATAAGTCTCTGAGTTGTTCCACCATTTCTGCCTGCAAAGTTTTATAGTACACTGCAGTCAGACCATCCGTTCCAGGAGCTTTGGCTGTTTTTAATTGTTTTATTGCTGCTATTATCTCCTCCTCTGTTATAGGGTAATTCATTCTTTCCTTTTGTTGCTCAGTAATTTTTGTAACTCTTTTGTTGTCTAAATATTTTTCTATAAGTCCATTCTGCACCTCCTCTCTGGCATATAGTTTAGTGTAATATTCAAGAAAGGCTTCTTTAATTAATTTCTGTTGAAAAACTTCTTTCCCTCCGATATCAATACTATCAATAGTCCGTATGCTCTGTTTCTTCCTCAATGTGTAGGCCAACCACCTGCCCGGTTTATTGGCGTTGCAGAATGTATTATGCTTCGCGTATTGTAAATTTGTTGCAACTTGTTCCGCTATAAGCATTTGGAATTGATCTTTCAAAAGTTTTATGACACCACGTATTCTTTCATCTGTTGGATTTTTAATGAGTAACTGTTCTTTATTCTTTATTTCTGCTTCCAATTCAAGTCTTTTCTTTTGTCGGATCAATCTATGTTTAGAGTTCATATAAATAAGCACCCCTCTCATGTAAGCTTTGCTTGAGTCCCACACAATTTCCATTGGAGTGCCTTTATTCAAATTCATTTCAAAAAACTCTTTCAAATACTGTTTAAGTTCTATTATATTTTTTTCATATCTGAACAAGTTTTCATTTAATCTCCAAGAGCGTCTCTCAGTCTTGCATGTCTCAATTTCTATCCACACTGGGCTATGATCAGTCAAAGTTCTTGGCAGAATCTTTGTTCTTTTTGTCCTAACAAGTAAGTCATCTGACAACAAAATGAAATCAATCCTAGAGAAGGATCTATGTCTATCAGAAAAGAAAGTATAATCCAGTTCTTTTGGGTTATGTATTCTCCAAATATCTTTTAATTCCAAGTCTTCTTTCATATCAAAGAAAGTCTGTGGTAGTCTAATCCTTGACTTCGCCAAAGTCTTTTTATCTAATTTAGAATCAATTACTCCATTCCAATCTCCCATAATTAAAATAGATCTATAATCCCATTGTAGTATTTTAGTATGTAGCATTTTATAAAAATAGTCCTGTTGTTGATTGGGAGCATAAATTCCTATCAAAAGAATTTGACTATTAGCAGAAAGTAATTCAATTGCTACAAACCTGCCATCTTGATCAGCTTCTATAAGTTTGGCTGTTAATTTTTTATTTACATAAATAACCACACCATTCTTTTTTTGGTTAGTTGAAGATATAAAATGTGTTCCTAATTTGGAATTTTTCAAATAATTTTGATCTTGAACTGTAATATGCGTTTCTTGTAGACAGATTATATCATTATTATGTTGTTTTAAATATGCAAATACTTTCTTCCTTTTCTGTGTTGCATTCAGCCCATTCACATTCCAAGATAAACATTTAATCATCATTATTCTCTTTCTGGAGCCAAGAACAGAATAATCGGATTTCATCCGAAATCTTCTGTCCTGCATTCCCCACGGCCCCAGTCTCTTGTATAGTCTTTGCCCCCTTTTCATCTTGTCTTTCCTGCTGTAACTTTTCTTTGAGTTGCTTGGCTTTTGCTCAGGTTATACGCTGGTCCTTAACTTCAGCCATCCAAACCGGCTCCAAGATTGGAGAAGGTTCCAGCAAAGGCTCATCCAGGAAACCTCCTTCAGCACCCTTCAACTCCTCTGATTCCTGCTTAGATTGTTGTTGCGGATCTTGAAGTTGCTTCTTATCACTCTCCTTAATCTCCAAAACTGTGGATGTACGTGGGGATGGTGTTCTTTCTTTAAAGATATCAGTATAAAATTGCTCCGCCTTCTCCACAGTATTCAAACGGTGTCTCTCTCCCTTATATCTCAAAATTATGCCAGTTGGAGCATCCCAACGAAATGGAATCTGGTTATTCTGCAGTTCTTTAACAAGAAAGCCATAGTCTTTTCTAGATTTCAACATCTTAGGTGGAAGCTCTTTGTAAACTGTAATCTTCGATCCTCCCACTTGCACAGAAGTAAGAAAAGATTTTTGCAGGATATCATTTCTTATTGCTCTGTCTGTAAAATATATGACCACATCTCTAGGCAATTGTCTTTGTCTGGCCACCCAGGAATTCACTCTGTAAATTTTGTCTATTTTACAGAAAACCATATCAGGGTTAATTTTTAAGATCACAGCTAGGGCTTCAGCACAGACCTGTCTCAAATCTTGTCTCTCCTCTTCTCTAATTCCTCGAAGCCGTATAGCGAATTCCATTGCCCGGAATTGCATCATGACAATCTCGTTCTCAACTCCCTGCATCTTATCATCAACATCAAAAAATTTATGATCATTATTTTTCATCTTAGCATTAACTTCTGATTTAAATTCATCCACTTTTGACTCAACTTTCATAATAAATCCTGCCAGGCCAGACGCCACATCTGTTATTTTTTTGGTCACCTTCTTTTGGTTCTGCTGCATTTCCTGCATAATTTCCTGTTGAGACTTTTGGATTTTATCATATATTTCCTGTTGAGCTTTTTGAAATTTGTCATCCAGGATTTTTGAAATAAATTCTTTTAAATCTCCCATATCAAAATCTTTTTTCTGAGCTTGTGACTGCGTGTCCTGTTTGCGTGTGGGGGATCCCCCCCACCTGTTTTGCCTTCCTGCTTCTTTGAAGCCATCCTGCCACGTAGGCTAGCTTTTCTGAAGAGGGAGGTTCCTCTTCTTCTGCCACCTCCACAAAGCCTTCTAAAAAAGTCCCCCAGATTTAATCAGGACAAAACTGGTGAAGCAAAGTCAAGTAAAAGGGAGAGATTTTCCTCTTGTTCCTGTTATTACAGCCGAAGCAACTTTATAGCAACTTATTAACTTTGTAACAAAGCAAGATGACTTCACCAATCCACACTCACTGATTCATTTACTCTAATGCTGAGTGCCATATTTTTTCCAGTCACTTTCACTCATTCAGAAGTTTTCCCTTCAAAATAAAAGATCAGCAAAGTGCTAATACTTGCAATTCAGAGTTTCAGGGTTCAAGTAGATTTCGGCTGCTTATTTGGGTTATTTCCTTTCTCTTTTGAAGTTTCCTGCAGCCGGCTTGTTCTGCGAAAGCAGAGACGTCCCACGCCGCCCGGAGTCTCAGCAGGTTGGGAGGGAACCGCGCCTGTTTCCTCCCCAGAAACAATTCCCTGGGGGGGTTGCAGGGGCTCGACCTGTGCCCTGCTGCCTCTTCTTCAAAAATCCTGAGGATTTTGAAGCTTTCAAGCCGCTTCACGATCGGGAAGCGGTTCTACAAGCGGCTGGGCTGGCGGTGCTTAAAAAGGCACCGTCGTCGCCGAAGACGAGGAAACCGGAAGTCCAGGGACGGCTTCTTGAGGAGAGGCCTCACCACCGCCTCTTTCAAGGCGGCGGGGAAGTGACCCTCACTCAACGAAGCGTTGATAACACCCTGGAGCCAGCCTCATGTAACCTCCCGGGAGGCCAGTACCAACCAGGAGGGACACGGGTCCAGTAAACATGTGGCCGCACTAAGTCTCCCCAAAATCCTGTCCACATCATCGGGAGTCACAGCATCAAACTCCTCCCAGGTAACATTCTCAAGACTATTCCTCGTCACCCTGCCCTGATCTACCCAGTCAGAGTCCAAATCCTGCCGGAACTGAGCGATTTTGTCATACAGGTATTGTCTGAAATCTTCCGCCCTGCCTTCCAAGGGATCCTCCTGCACTCCTGGATGGAGCAGGGAGCGGGTTACCCTGAACAGGGTGGCCGGACGATTCCCTGATGACGCAATAGAGGTGGAAAAGTAATTAAACTTTGCCATCTTTATCGCCACTAGGTAGGTCTTAATATGCGACCTTACCAGTGTTCGGTCAGATTCAGCGAGACTGGCCCTCCAACTGCTCTCTAGGCGTCTTTTCCGGCGTTTCATCTCCCTCAGCTCTTCGGTGAACCAAGGAGCCATGAGGGATCGGCACCAGGTCAGAGGCCGCAAAGGCACGACTCGATCCAAGGCCCCACCAGCCGCCCGATCCCAGGCAGCTACCAGGTCCTTGGCCGAGTCGTGTGCCAGATCTTCAGGAATTGGCCCAAGCTCCATCTGGAACCTATCAGGATCCATCAGGCACCTGGGGCAGATCCATCTAATTGGGTCCGCCTCCCTGCACCGGGGTGTAGCGGTTCGAAGGTCCAGACGAAGGAGTGAGTGATCTGACCATGACAAGGGTTTCATGTCTATATCTCCTATAATAAGACCACTCAACCACTGGCCAGAGACAAAAATCAGGTCCAGCGTGTGCCCCCCCCCTGTGAGTGGGGCCATGAACTAACTGGGTCAGGTCCATGGCCGTCATGGAAGCCATGAACTCTCGAGCCATCTCCGACATTTCACCAACGGACGGCAGGTTGAAATCACCCATGACCATAAGCCTGGGTGTATCAACTGCCACCGTGGCTATCACGTCGAGTAGCTCGGGCAGGGCCGTTGCCACACGGCAGGGAGCCAGGTACGTAAGCAGCAAGCCCATCTGAACCCCATGACCCCATCTCACAAAGAGGGACTCACATCCGGCAATCTGTGGCACAGTGGTCTCCCTCGAACTAAGACCTTCTTTAATAATAACTGCCACCCCCCCGCCCCTCCCCTGGGCCCTCGGCTGATGGAATGCTCTGAAGCCTGGTGGGCACATCTCAACCAGAGGGACTCCTCCCTCCGGGCCCAACCAGGTCTCTGTAATACCCGCCAGGTCCGCTCCCCCCTCTTGAATAAGATCGTAAATGAGGGGGGCCTTATTTACCACGGACCTGGCATTGCACAGCATCAGCCGGAGGCCCAGGTCCTGAATAACTGTGCCACCTAGTATCCAAGAGGAGCCTTGAGGACCGGGGCGCGCAATCACTCTCAAGTAGCGAGTGTGCACCCCCGGCACAAGATAAGGTCCTCTGCTCCCGCCATATCTGCCCCTCCCATCCACCGTGCTGATGATATCCCCAATCCCTCGTCCTGCGCCCTCCAGACCGTTACCCTGTGCTGGGCTGGGCCCTGACCTAGGTGGATTACCCCCCCCATCCCCTTTGGTCGCCCTCCCAGTTCCCCTTAAAAAATTATTAAAAACCCTAATTAAAAAACCCCTCAATCCCCGCTTTAAAACATGCCACCTCTCGGGGCTCCAAAGCCCGTCCTTAAGGTAGGCCTTCGATAAAGTGGAAGGCCATCGCTGTGAGAGGGGGGCATCTCGAGTACGAGCAAATCGGCCAAGGTATAAGCCATACAAGTATGATGAGATGGAAAAGGGGAACTTTGGATGTCAGCGATATTTAAGGATAGTCATTGAGGTGAGAGATGGCAAAAAAGGCTGGCCAGGATGAAACTGGGGCCCCTTCACTCTCTCACAGTGATGGGGTGACCAGATCAGATAGTTGCAGTGCAGGCAGATGGCCACAGCCGTTCTCTCACAGCGGCTGAATGTCAAAGGCCAACAATAGTCACTCTCTCCCTGTATATGGAACAGCAGTCCTTGACCTGGACTCTCAGCTTCTCCCTCCAGCCTGCAATCTCTCCTCCCCCGAGCCAAGGCCTAAAGGTGGTAATCGGGTGGCAGGAATTTCATCACAGACAAGCCACTCTGGATTTTATTAGTTTACAATAGATGGTTCATGAATTGGACAAGCAGTAGTACAATTTGCTGGCTTCACACACCAGCAAAAATCCTGAGATTATCGACATATTTGTAGACCATGGCATATTAAATATCAATAGTTATACTGTCAAATAAATTTTGTATTTTAAAATATATTTGATAAAAGCCTTCTGCTTTAACGCCCAATACAGTATATCTGTAGCGCTGAAGATGCCACCAGTTTCGTTTGGGGAAATATTTTTTTTGACTACAGTAATCATAATGGTTGGTACTAATGAAGGCCCTGTGTTCAAGTGTTTTTCTCAAGCAGTGATAA
Source organism: Arizona elegans (assembly GCA_022577455.1). Taxonomy (NCBI): domain Eukaryota; kingdom Metazoa; phylum Chordata; class Lepidosauria; order Squamata; family Colubridae; genus Arizona; species Arizona elegans. Next base: position 33,440,775 of record JAKOOJ010000006.1, read on the forward strand.
TCAGTCCTTTTCTCTCTTTATTTTTTTTTTGAATTTTTTTTTATTTTTAAACAAACATAAAAAATCCATCTTCCATAACAATTGCAAACAGTGTGTCGGTCGGTTACCAATCCCTTGTGCTTCGTCCCCATATTCATATTTTACTAATTATCTAATTTCTCATATCATCAACCTAATATATATCTTTGTATCATTATCCTCATTTATCATTTATCTAACAATGGCATTATCATTCCAAAAAAAAATTATCTTCACATATTATGTTATAACATTCATTTTAAGTTTCATATTTCATTTCCATGTTTTAGTATCTAGCCATTGATAAAATAAATCCCATATCTTGTAATATTGTTTATCTTCTTGTTCTCTAATTTCAAATGTCGATTTACTCATTTCAGCACATTCTATGATTTTCTTAATAACGTCCTTAATAATGACCCGGTTTCTGGGGGCAATAAGCTGACTTTGTAAAATATACAAAAGTATGAAGGCTATTGCTTAACGCATTGTAAGCCGCCCTGAGTCTCCAGAGAAGGGCAGCATATAAAAATAAATAAATAAATAAATAAATAAATAAATAAATAATAAACGTCATCTTGCGTTATTATTTTCTCATTTTTCCAGTTTTTAGCAAACACAATTTTAGCCGCTGTCAATACATTCACAATCAAATATCTCAATTCTCTGTTGTATGTTTCTGGCATAATTCCTAATAAAATGATCAGTCTTTTTCATATATTGCTCAAACAACTGCCAATCAGTATTATATTACATTATTTATTGATATTTGGTTTTTATATCCTGTTTTCCCGAAAATAAGACCCAACCGGAAAATAAGTCCTAGCATGATTTTTCAGGATGCTCATAATATAAGCCCTACCCCCAAAATAAGCCCTACTTAAGATTGTCAGCCAGATGGGTGCATTTAGTACCATATTTCCCCAAAAATAAGATCTAACCAGAAAATAAGCCCTTATGCGTCTTTTGGAGCAAAAATTAATATAAGACCCAGCCTTATTTTCAGGGAAACACAGTATATTGTTTGGAGAGTGTATATAATTTATAATCCTAGTCAACTGAGACAATGAATAATACACCCATTCTTTTCATACTCTTCTCATTCTGAGTAAGCAATGTGGAAAAAATTGTATAAAGAGTGGGAGGAAATAAGCAAAATAATTTATAAGCAAGAAATAAGAGGAGAAAATGTAATTCACACCAATATTATTAATTATGGCTTCCATATCTTTCTAGGCTTAACAGTCCTGATTTCTACCACCTCCATACATAATTTTCATCTTTTTGTTTAAACTTCACAGTTTTGCAGGATCTCATCAACTCCATTCAACCTTGACTGTCTTGCTCTTCCCTTTTCACTCCACCCACTTTCTCTTCATTTATTTATTTCACTATTTGATACTTATTCATTCTCTCTCAGTGCACTTGTTTCTTATTGCTCTTTCATTTTTGTACTCAGTCATTACAAAATATGTAGCTCTCACTTCTATATAATAAGTTGGGAAGAGTCATAGTTATATAGTTAATCCCGGATTATGAGAATTCCCTTAGTGAATGTTCGAAGTTACATGATCAGTGCCCCCTAGTGTTTACAAACAAGTTCCAAAATTACGAATCTTGCAGCACCATGACAGTTGTTCACCCTTATGAACAATGGCAGAAGCTCTGCCACATTCGTCCTCCACTTTACTGGCCAAAATGGAGCTCCATTTAGGCCTGCACAGGCCTCGCTCGGCACTTTGCAGGCCAAAATGGAGGTTCAAAGGGGAGGCCCTCTGATGCTCCATTTAGGCTTGCGCAGTTAGGCCTACGCAAGCCTAAATGGAGTGTTGGATACTCTTGCTGCAATCAGCTACTGACCTCTACTCCATATTGAAACAATTGTACAAAATTTAAATGCAATTCTTTATCATAAATATTCTCTTAACAAATGTAGAATAAACTTTTTTATATTTATATAAGATGGGAAGAGGAGAAGGATGAAATCATGTAGTGTTTTTTCTGTCAATCTCTATTGTTATTATTATTACTATAATTTCCCAATTGATACACTGCAACATGCTTAATGGTTGCTGAGTTTGTTGGCTGGAAAGCTGGCACCTGAGGTTTGAGATCTGAGTGTCATGCAACAGGGTGAGCTCCCATCCTCACCCCGGTTCCTGTCAACCTAGCAATTCAAAAGCATGCAAATGCAAGTAGATAAATAGTGGGAAGGTAACAGCACTCCATGATGTCATGCTGACCACATGACTGCAGAAATGTCTTCAGACAACGCTAGTTTAATGGTCTTGAAAAGGACATGAGCACTGTCCCTATAGTCAGCAATGACTAACAGAATAAAATGCACAGGAACTCCTTTACCTTTTACTTTTACACTGCAACATGGCAGTATTGGAATAAATTATTGATCACCAAAGCCTGTGCTTTTGTGGAGCCTTGTAAATATAATAAGAGTGTGATTGGTCCATTTGTAGCTTTATAGGTTCAGATAATATGAAAGCAATTCTAAAGCCAAAATGTTTTAGAGATGCAGTTTTTTCATGCTATTGATTAATGAGCCGCGGTGGCACTGTGGGTAGAGTACAGTACTGCAGACTACTTCTGCTGATCACCGGCTCCCAGCAGTTTGGCAGGTCGAATCTCACCAGGCTCAAGGTTAACGCGGCCTTCCATCCTTCCGTGGTCGGTAAAATGAGGACCAAGATTGTTGGGGGCAATATGTTGACTCTGTAAACCACTCAGAGAGTGCTGTAAAGCACTATGAAGTAATATATAAGTCTAAGTGCTATTGCTATAGGCATTTGGAGTAGAGGTAAAAAGTGAGGGACTGAGGCTGTATTGTTATCTTTATTTTTTCTCTGCTTTTTCCTGCCTAGAAGACTTTCACATTTTTTTACACAACATTTTCCTGCAAATCTAGGGTCTGCTTGTTTTGGATCAACTGAATGTTAATCCATTGATTGTGATAGAAATTGACATAACTCACATTTATCAAAAACTCATTTATCAAAAACTCATATTTATCTAAAAGATAAATGAATGCTGAAGGCAAAGGAACTACAAGATTGCATTGCAAAGGGAAAAAGAAAAATTGAACCTATCATAATTAAAGATTGTTGATATGTCACAATATGGGGGAATGCAAAACTCGCCAATTCAGGAATGGACATCAAGGTAGCAATAGCAATAGCATAGCAATAGCACTTAGTCTTATATACCATGTCACAATGCTTTACAACTCTCTCTAAGTAACTTACAGAGCATATTGCTCCCAACAATCTGGGTCCTCATTTTACCAACTTCAGAAGAATGGAAGGCTTCAGTTAGTCAGGATCAAACAGCTGGAAGTCAGCAGAGTTAGCCTGCAATACTGCTTTCTAAACACAGCACCACCACAGCTCTTCTGAATAAAAAGATTTATTTGCTGAAATAGCTCAATCACCCCTGATTTGGTATGCTCTAAAAAAAGGGGATTTTCCAAAATTCTCTGGAACAATCCATTCTCAAGTCAGCAACTTTTGCAGATGCTTATTCTAACATACTGTACTTTTCAGAGTATAAGATGCACTCTCCCCCTAAAAGTGGGTGAAAATTGCAGTGCATCTTATACACCAAATGTTGCCGAAGCCCCGCCCACCCACCGGCCCCTACCTTTCAGCCATTTTCAGCCTCCATGCGTTGCGTTTTTGGCCTCTGCATGCTCCATTTTAGACCTGTTCCAGGCTGTGGGGTTTGCCACAGCACATCGCCACCTATCACCACCTTCGGGCGTCACGTTTTTGGCCTCGGTGCATCGCATTTTTGGCCTCTGCATGCCCCATTTTTGGCTTCTGCACATTGCATTTTCAGCCAGTTCCAGGCAGCGGGGATCGCTGCTGCCATCAATCCTCACCACCTGGAATCAGCCAAAATGTGATGAACAGAAGCCAAAAACGGGGCGTGCGGAGGCTGAAAACGTGATGCATGGAGACGGCAATGGGCTGTGGCGATCCTCGCAGCCTGGAACAGCTGATTGGTGGTATTCTGGGAGGCCGATCCAACCGCCAATCAGCTGAATCAGGCTTAATCAGGCTGCAATAATGTGCTGAAGCTGACCAGGCTGTTTGCTGTTTGCTGCAAGGATGCTAGCCAGATGAATACCGATGGATGCTGGTAGGCACAGGCAGAATTGTTTTTTCTTGTTTTCCTCCCCAAAAACTGTGTGTCTTATACTCTGGAGTATTTTATACTCTGAAAAATACAGTAATTGTTACTTTGATACTTTATCTGTAAAATATCCCATTGAAAGGGGGTATAAAATATAGTTTGAAAATGAGTAGTTTAAGCAGATCTCAAGGAGAATGACCTATTTGAAGTGGATTATGAAAAAAATGAAACATTAAATGTGAAACAATACTCAATTAAAGCATGCTTGAAATGTGGTACAGAAGGTCAGAGACTCTGCAATGCAACATTTCAGCTTCCAAGGGAAGATTTAGCAAGATATACGAAGGTACAACATTGCACTGTACAATATAGTGCATTTGCCAAGCAAAGGCAAAGGGAACCAGACATTAGAGATGATTCTGTCCTGTTTGTGGATTCATGAAGGCTAAAATTCCAGAAGACTACAGATATCTGTGCAAGTGTATTAATGATTTCTTCAGATAATACTTCACTTGCTTGATATCTGAGGAAAGTCACTTGCTGGAAGAAATAAAGACTATGCTGTAAATGTCAGCAATAAATTTGAGAGATAACCTCAAGTTATGCATTCAAATAATGAAGCAGTCATCCTAAAAATGATGTAGAATTCTTGATGAAAACACTAGGCAGCATTATTATGATTCTGGAGCAGTATAGTATGCAGAGACAAAGAGTGTTCAATTATGTAATAGTAATAATAATACTAGTAGTAGTAATAACAATAACAATAAAATAAATATTCATAGTAAAATAAGATATGGAAATGGAAAAAGAGTTGAATAAGGAAACTCCCCACATTATAAGATGATTTTTTTCGATTACTTAATTAAAATGCTATTGTATTACATTGAACTGAATATTTCCAATTGCTCAGAGTTCAAATTCAAATTGGTTCCTTGAAAATAACTGACTTATGTAGCTATTTAAAAGTTGTGAATGGGTGAAACCTTCAATCTCAGAGTTTAGTAACACCATGTTATTATAGCACTAATGATAAGGATAATTCTAAAAGACATTAGAAAAAAAATAAAGTAGTAAAAAATGGAATGGATTTTTTTTAAAAAAGCTGTTTATGTTGCATGAATGTATATGCATGCAGTGCTTTAACTTTATACATATACATTCATTTTAATTTTAGGGAGGAAGAGAGAAATAGAGAGGGAGAGGGGGAGAGAGATTGAGAAGGAGAGAGATGGAGGGAAAGAAGCAGGGATGAAATGCTCCCGGTTCGGACCGGATCGCCCGATCCGATAGCGATGGAGGCGGGTGGTTCAGAGAACCGGTAGCAAAAATCCCTGCCCCCCCCCATGCCCAGCTGAGCCACGCAATCATCAGAGGCTTTTTTTTTTAATTTTTAAAAGCATTTTTTCTACAACCTCTTTGGCCAAAAAAATGCTTTTAAAAGTAAAAAAAAAAAAAGCCTTTGATGATTGCGCGGCTCAGCTGGGATCATCAGAGGCTTTTAAAAGCATTTTTTCTAGAACCTCTTTGGCTGAAGAGGTTATAGAAAAAATGTTTTAAAAGGAAAGCAACTCAGCTGGGATCGTCAGAGGCTTTTAAAAACATTTTTTTTACAACCTCTTCAGCTGAAGATGTTGTAGAAAAAATGGTTTTAAAAGTAAAAAAAGAAAGTTGGCCATGCCTACTCAGTCATATTACCCCCCCCCCCCCACACACACACACACCAAGCCACTTTTCAAAGCATTTTTAACCACCTCTTCCCCGGAAGAGGTTGCAGAAAAAAATGCTTTAAAAGTCTCTCTGATGATCCCAGCTGTGTTGCCTGATCGGCAGAGCCTTTTCAAAGCATTCTTTTAACCATCTCTTCTGCTGAAGAGGTTGCAGAAAAAAATGCTTTATAAGTCTCTCTGACGACCAGGCAACTTAGCTGGGAACATCACAGAGACTCTTAAAGCATTTTTTTCTGCAACTTCTTCAGCGGAAGAGGTGGTTAAAAAAATGCTTTGAAAAGGCTCTGATGATCCCAGCTGTGTTGCCTAATCGGCAGAGCCTTTTCAAAGCATTTTTTTGCATTTGCAGAAAAAAATGCTTTGAAAAGATTTTTTTTTAAAAAAAAGTTGGTCACGCCCACCCAGTCACATTACCCCCCACCACCAAGCCACACTCACAGAACCAGTAGTAACAAATTTTACATTTCACCCCTGGCTGCATGGGCTCTGTCAGGTGCATCACTGGGGATCCCCCTATCAACAAGCCACCCACCTGCTCAAACTTCATGGATTGGGACAGCTTTTTCTTTTTTTTTCAATTTTCTTTTTTATTTTCAAATTACATAACAATAAACATTTTTAACAGTACTGTGTCATGTGTCTCTTACAGGTATTTACATTTATTCCTATACATTTTTATTTCTCTGTTCTAACCAGTTATACCACTTATCCCACACCTCATAAAATTCTGCTTCTTCCTTGCCTTTCATTTCTAACATGAGCCTATACATCTCAGCATATTCTAGTATCTTGTATATAATCATCTCATTGGCTGGTATATTTTCTAATTTCCAACATTGAGCATAGACAATTCTCGCTGCTGTTACTATGTGTAGAATAATGTATTGGAGTTTTTTCTTGATCTTTTGGTTAATCATTCCTAATAAAAATAATTCAGCTTTAAATTCAATTTCTTCTCCTGTTATCTCCTGCAGCCATCTCCTTATCTGTCCCAATATTTTTTTGCTTTAGGGCATTGTCAGCAGATAGGATAAAATGTTCCATCTTTGCACTTACACTTCCAGCACTACAGTTTTGTATTTGCATACATTTTAGCCAATCTTGCCGGTGTTAAATGCCACCCGTAAAACATTTTGTACTGATTTTCTTTCTATGCAGTTGACAGTGTTAATTTGTAATTTTTGCTCCATAATTTTTCCTATTCCTCTAATTTTATATATATACGGTCTATATTTTGTGCCCATGCTATCATTGGACCTTTCACTATTTCTTCTTTCATTTCTACCTCTAACAGATAATTATATCCTTTTTAAAATAAATTTTTCTTCTCTTCCTGTCAAAATTTGGTCTAATTGTTGTGGTGCCCCTTGGATTCCATATTCTTCCATATCTTTTTTTGTATCTCAACTGTGTCTGCAGGTATGGCCACCAATCTATAATTATACCCTGTTCTTTTAATTCTTCATTTGGTTTAAGATTCCCCTGGCTATCTAATAGTTCTTTATATCTTATCATCTTTTTTTATCCAATGTATTTGGATAGATTGTTGCCTCCATGGGCAAAACCCACCTTTGCAGTTTTATATGTTTCCTTTTCACTTTTCCCCATGTCCCTATCAGTGCATCTCTTATATGATGTCGGTAGAAAAATGAATGTGCCTTGTTTCATTCATAGGAAGGCATGCCACCTTGCCTGTAAATCATGTTCTTCAATTGTTAAAACCCTTTTATTATCTAAATTTATCCAGTCTAGTCCATAATAGCCTGCTTGATGGTAAAGTTCTCATTTTATTTATTTATTTATTTATTTATTTATTTATTTATTTATTTATTTGTTTGTTTGTTTGTTTGTTTGTTTGTTCGATTTATATGCTGCCCTTCTCCGGGGAATCAGGGCGGCTTACAATGCGTTAAGCAATAGCCTTCATACTTTTGTATATACCTGCTTAGTAGGGCTTTCGCCCCCCCCCCCCCCCCCCAGGTGGTGCTCTTTTTTATACAAAGTCATCTTATTGCCCCCACAATTCAGGTCCTCATTTTACCTACCTTGAAATGATGGAAGGCTGAGTCAACCTTGAGCCTGGTGAGATTTGAACTTGCAGTAATTGCAGGCAGCTGGCAACTTAGTGCTACTTTAACAGCACTTAGTCCACTGCATCACCCAGGCTTTTGGTAGTCCAAAGCCACCTCTGCTTCTACTATCTTGTAGCATTTTCATATTTATCTATGCTTTCTTACCCAGCCATATAATTTTTTTAATTATTCTATTTAGTTCTTCAAAGAATCTCCTTTCTAGTTTTATAGGGACTGTTTGAAATAAATATAATAGTTTTGGCAATATGTTCATTTTAATCACAGCTATAATAATGATAACTGCAATTTTTCCCAACTCTCCAAATCTTTTTTTCATTTGTTGTATCAGTTTTTTGTAATTATCATCTTTTATTGACGAACACCTTACTGTAAGACAGATTCCTAAATATTTAATCTTTTTTTCAATTTGCAATCCCAGTTCCTTTTCTAATTCTGTCTTTTGTTTTTCAGTTAAATTTTTTACTAACATCTTAATTTTCAGTCCTGCCACTGTCCCATATTTTTCTCTTTCACTCATTAGATTGTTTCCTGTCTCTAGCGGCTCTTCTATGAAGAACATTACATCATCAGCAAATGCCTGTGTCTTATTTTCTTCTTTTTTAATCTTTAATTTTTATCTCTCCATTGCACCTAATCTGGGTTAGCAGCACTTCTAATGTCAAGATGAAAAGCAGAGGTGACATTGGACATCCCTGTCTTACTCCTTTATTTATTTTGAATTTCTCTGTGTTATCTCCATTAATTATCACTCTAGCTTTTTGTATCGTGTATATTGCCTTAACCGTTTTCTCAAACTTCCCTCCAAATCTTATATCTTTAATCTGTTGGAACAAAAACAGCCAATTAAGATTGTCAAATGCTTTCTGGGCATCCAAAAATATCAGTGCCACCTGTTTTTCAGGATGTGCTTTCTAGTACTCTAAGACATAAAACATAAGGTGACCAGATGTCCGCTTTTGGCGGGACAGTCCCGCTTTTGAGCAATTTGTCCCGTGTCCCACGGCGTTTTAAAAAAGTCCCGATTTTTCATTCTGCCTCCTGAGTCCCGGCTGCCTCCTGAGTCCCCGCTGATGGCTAGAGGGAAAAAACCTGTTTAAACTCTTGCCGCGGGGCTTCAAAGGGCCGCCCTATGTTGATTAGCTCGGCTTCCCCCTCTCAGCTGATTTGCGCAGGGCTCTGCTCTTGCTAAATTGCTCAGCAGTTTTTTTTTCTCTTTGTGCAAACCAAGCTCAAAACGAAACTGAAAGTAAAACAGGCTGTTGGCTTTGCTGTTTGCTTGCAACGTTGGAAAATTAGGCAGCAGATTTATTTTCCTTTTCCTCACCAAAAAAGGTAAGTGCAAACAATGGGAAATTATTTAGGGCAAAAGAGGAGAGTTTAAAACACAAAAGAAAAAAAAGCTCTTTTTAACTAGGGAATTGTAATAATTGAGATACTATTAATTGTATACTGTGTTGAAAGCAGAAATGGTTAAGTTGTGGTTTGGAGGAATATATGGGGGAAATTATTTGGTTTATTATTATTGGTAAATATAATTAATTGATTTGTAAGAAATTGGATTGCATGGAAATAATTGGAATATTCATGTTCATATTGATTAATATACAAAAAAGATAGTTATATAACTAATTGATTTATATTAAAATGTTGAATTTGTATTAAACAACTCATATTACATAATTAACCAATGTGAGGATGGATATAAAAATAGATGACAATGGGAAGGGGTATAATATAGAATAGAAGGGAAAAATTGAATTTGATTAAGATTAGAGATGAGGATGAAGGGTAATATTGGTTTTTTACAAAAATAGATGAGGAATAAATATGGCAAAAAGGAAATATAGAAATTGTAAATTTAATTGAAATGACTAAACACTGTTTAAAATTATGAACCTGCCAAATACTCTGTTCAAAGAAAATACATTGTATGTTTGTATGTGTGTTTCTAATTATTGCTATTTATTGCTATTTGTTCTCTTTTATTCTTTAAAGTTTAACAATTCATTCTTTATCTTAATATCTTTATATTTGTTTGGGGTTGCCTTTCTTCCCTTTCATCTTTTTTATTGTACAGCAATCTTTCTCCTCAAACCTACCACCTCTCTTTTCTTTCCTTCTTACTTTCTCTTCCCCCCACCCTCTTCTTTTCCTCCCTATTTCCTCTTCCTTTCTCCTTCTCCTCCTCTCTTCCTCCCTCTCTTACCCTCACTCCTACTCTAATTTCCCTTCCCTTCCTTCATCCCTCTCGATTACTGTATCCTTTTATGCATATGGACTACTCAGAGGGCTGAAAAAGTTATTTTTGACTGGTCCTCACACTTTTGACCAGTCCTCAAACTTACGACTGTCCTCACATTTTACGTTTTTGCCCTATCTTGTCACCATGGTGAAGAGAAGCAGTTGTGAAATGAGTGACATGGTTGTTAAGAATGCTGCACGGGCATAAATGTGAGGATGGTCATAAGTGTGAGGACCAGTCAAAAGTGCGAGGACCTTTCAGAAATGACTTTTTTCAGCCCTCTGGTTAGTCTTTTTGTGCATATGGACTACTCAGAGGGCTGAAAAAGTTATTTTTGACTGGTCCTTGCACTTTTGACCAGTCCTCGAACTTACGACTGTCCTCACATTTTACATTTTTGCCCTATCTTGTCATCATGGTGAAGAGAAGCAGTTGTGAAATGAGTGACATGGTTGTTAAGAATGCTGCACGGGCATAAATGTGAGGATGGTCATAAGTGTGAGGACCAGTCAAAAGTGTGAGGACCTGTCAGAAATGACTTTCCAGCCCTCTGAGTAGTCCCTATACACATAGCCATGGCCACCCAGTCACATGACCAGCTAGCCACACCCACCCAGTCACATGGCATCCAAGCCACGCCCACATAATAAGCCACGCCCACAATGGTGTCCCTCTTACCAATGTTAAAATCTGTTCACCTTACCCTATACACATAGTCATGGCCACCCGGTCACATGACCAGCTAGCCACGCCCACCCAGTCACATGACCAGCTAGCCACGCCCACAAAATAAGCCATGCCCACAATGTCCCTCTTTACCAAGGTTAAAATCTGGTCACCTTAATTTAACACCATTCTTATATTGTTTCTAATTTGCTTTGCGGGTAGAAAACCATTTTGATCCGAATGTATTATTTGGTTTAGTACTACTTTCAATCTTTCCGCAATTATAATAGTAAAAGTTTTATAATCTGTGTTCAACAACAAAATTGGCCTGTAATTTTTTATCTTTTTGGGGTCTGTACCTTCTTTTGGAATGAGAGAGATATAAGCTTCTGTCCAGGAGTTTGGTAGTTTGGCTTTCTCCAATACATCATTATACACTTCCAATAATATCAATTCAAAATCCTCATACAGCCTCTTATATACCTCCCCTGGAAGTCTATCTGGCCCTGGGGTTTTATTACTTTTTTGTTTTGGCACTGGTCTTCTTAATTCTGTGGCTGTTATCTCTTTGTTTAATATTTCCCTCTGCTCTTCTTTTAGTTCTGGCAAACCATTGACCTTTAAATATTGTTTTATATTGTCCTCATCTATTTCTTCTTCTTTGTATAGCTCCTCAAAGTAATTTTGAATTATTTTTTTCTTTTTTTCCATTTTATAGTGTAGCTCTCCATTATCATCCTGTAGTTCCTGGATCAATCTTTTTTCCCTTTCCTTTTTTAATTTGTAGGCTAGCCATCTTCCGGGCTTATTTGCATGTTCAAAAAAAATTGTTTTGCTGCTTTCAATTCCCTTGCCCTTTCCTCTTGCTCCACAATATTTAATTTATGTTTAGCTAGGACCATTTTCTCTTTGATTTTTTCGTTCTGGGGCTCCCTTTGTAATTTACATTCTAGTTTTTTAATCTCCTCCTGAAGAGTATTATGCTTTTACCTTTTCTCCTTTTATTTTATTTTATTTATTTATTTTGCTATATAAGCTATCGCAATACCCCTTAGGTATGCTTTACCCGTATCCCATATAATTTGTAATGATGTTGGTTGCTTCATTTTTTCTTTAAAACATGAAGCTATTTCACTCACAGCTTCAGCACTGTTTGCATGTTCATTAAGCATCAGATGCAGCCTGAATCTATGAGTACCTTCATCTCCCCCCGGGCTCCTAAATTTTGTGCCACTGTTAGCTAGCTAGCTGCTTGCTGCCATAGAAAAGAGCCCCTATGGGATCAGTGGAGAATTTTTCATTGCAGCTATGCAACTACGGCCTGGATTTCACCTGTCTCTCAAAGGCCATTCTGTTAGCTCTGGTAGAGGTTGGGCTGTACAGTTTGTTTCAAGTTGCTGTTTTTGTGTGCTTTGCCTCAGAGCTTGCTTGGAATTTCTTGATTTCAATTCGTTCCTAATAAAAGTACTTTCTCTAAATCTATGGAGCCAAGGATTTTTCTTTCCTAGGAAATGGACAGAGGCGGTCCTGACATTAGGCAAGCTCTGCTCTAATGGTCAACCCAGAGGCATCACCCTACCATGGGGAGCAAGCATCCAATGTCCAACCATGGAATCATCTGGAGGAAACTGGAACTATGTCCAGGTCCCCCACTAGACACCATGCTTGCAATGAGGCAGAATGGCAAGAGGAACTGGACCTTAGCCAGAAGCCCATCAGGCTCAGATGGGCAAGGGGCATGGGGTAAATGGGAAACAACCCCCCCCCCGGAGGGAAGCCAACCCGCTCCTGTTCCTGATACAACAGGTGAAGAGAAATCAAAGAACCCACGAAACTCTTGCACAGATGGCTACCCAAGGTTCCTGATTCACTCCAGACCAAGCTGTGCAAGCCACTCCACCTGCAGAGACCACTGGCCCCAAAGGTCCCAGCCTTGGGCCTTGGGAGTTATGTATTGGGGAGATCCCGAGCAATTGGAGTTCTTTCTGGTGCAAGTCTGGAAATACATGCAGGAGTATGGAGCTGAACTGGAGATGGGAGAAATCCAAATAAGATGGGTAACCATGGCTCTGGAGTGGGTGGCGGCTGAGTGGATGGTCTTCTCCTCCACAATAACAATGCAGAACTACAGAACTATGACCACTTTATGGCAGCCCTTTGCCAACGGTTCAAAGATCCACTGGCTGAGCACAAGAATCCACTGGCCGAGCACAAGGCTCGGATCTGCATAAAAACCATCACCCAAGGGCAACGGTCAGTGGCCATATACACCCAGGACTTCTGAGAGTTGGCAGGCCAGTTAGCCACATGGACTGAATATATCCTCACCGGCTGCTTCAAAGATGGCCTCAACGACGACGTCTACCACACCTGTGTCTCGTGTGGGGCCTCAAGAACCCTACAATGCTGGTATGTGTTGGCAGAGGAAGTAGAGATCGACCTCACCTGGGACCAATGCTGGAGGGCTGGTGGACAGGGTGAGTACTTCCCTCCCACATATAAAAAACACCCCGGGACCACAACATGCTTCAGATGTGGGAAAGAAGGGCACTGAGCTGCGGCATGCCAATCCAGCAAGCCTCAGTGCCACTCAACCTCAAAAGCAATGAAACAAGCTTGGAAGACCCAAGAGACAGTGTTGAAAGGTGTGGAGCAGGGGTGGGTTCTAAATTTTTTTACTACCAGTTCTGTGACATTGGCTTATTTTGTGGGCGTGGCTTGGTGGGGGGGGTAATGTGACTGGGTGGGCACGGCCAACTTTTTTTTTTTTACTTTTAAAAGCATTTTTCACACAACCTTAAGAGTGGCAGAAAAAAATGCTTTTAGAAGCCTCTGACGATCAGGCAACTCAGCTGGGATCGCCAAGGCTTTTAAAGGCATTTTTTTTCCCTACAACTTCTTCAGGTTGTATCCCAGCTAAGCCGTGCAATCATCAAAGGCTTTTTTTTAAATTTTTAAAAGCATTTTTTGGCTGAAGAAATTGTAGAACAAATGCTTTTAAAAGTAAAAAAAAAGTCTCTGATGAGGTGGGTGGGGGAAGCAAGTGGCGACTGGGCCGGGGACTGGTTTGGGGGTGTGGCCAGCCAATATTATTACCGGTTCTCCGAACTACTACAAATATTTACTACCGGTTCTTGTGAACCGGTGCGAACTGGGAGCAACCCACCACTGGTGTGGAGGTCATATAGTTCACCCCTCCTGGATCTGAGGAGTGGGGAGCTCAACCAGCTCAGGCAAGACTGAAAGCAATGACGACGACGACCCCCTGGTAAGTCGACATGTGGCCCCTGTAAGTATCCCTGTGAATACTAGTGTTGCCCTCTTCAGGGGCCCAAGGGAGGATACTGGCTTTATTGACTTGGGCTGCACTAGGTGCATAGTTTTTTTGTTTTCTTTTTGCTTTAATTTATATGCCGCCCTTCTCCGGAGACTCAGGGCGGCTTACAATGCATTAAACAATAGCCTTCATACTTTTGTATATTTATACAAAGTCAGCTTATTGCCCCCACAAACTGGGTCCTCAATTTACCTATCTTAGAAAGGATGGAAGGCTGAGTCAACCTTGAGCCTGGTGAGATTTGAACTTGCAGTAATTGCAAGCAGCAGTGGCCAAGAAAGAGGACCAAAACCCAGGGCTAGGAGAAACAAAGGGCAAAGGGAGCTGGGGGCAGGAGCTCGGGGTCACTCAGAATCACGAAGGAGTATTGGGACTTGCAAGATGTATTTAGTGAGAAAGGCTCCAATGTCCTCCTGCCCCATATCCCCACAGACTACAGTACTGAAATCCTTCCCAGGACTAAACTCCCAAAGCCTAAACTTTACTCAATGACTCCACACGAGCTAAGAGAGCTTTGCACCTTCATAGACAAGAACTTAAAATGTGGATTTATCCAACCAGCAAAGCCACGAGTGGCTGTCCTGGTTTTGTTCCAGGAGAAGAAAGATGGGACTCTTCATCTATGCATTGACTATAGAGGGCTAAACACATAGAAAATGTCTACCCACTGCCACTGATGAAAGACATGTTGGGGCATTTAGCCAAAGGAAAAATCTTCACTGTTAGATTTGTGGGAAGCTTATTACCAGGTTCAAATCAAGGAGGGCAATGAATGGAAAATTGCATTTAATTGCCCTCTGGGATGTTTCCAATTCCGGGTGCTCCTTTTTGGCCTACAGGGACCCCCATGCAACTGATCAATGAGGTGCAGCATGACTTTTTGTACAAGGGAGTGTTGGTGTATTTTGCTGACATTTTAATATACACTGAAACTATGGAGGAACATGTGAAATTGTGTAGGCAGTCCTTAAAAGGCTCTGAGCCACTGAACTGTATGCAAAGCTTTCCAAGTGCGAATTTCACGAAGATAAAATTGATTACCTGGGTTACTGTATCTCAAATGAAAAAGTGGAAATGGATGCAGAAAAGGTAAAGACAATATTAGAGTGGGTGCCTCCCCATACTAGGAGGCAATTGCAAAGCTTCTTGGGTTTTGCCAATTTCTATTGGCAGTGATAGCATTGCCAATCACCAACCTTTTAAAAACTAAGGTGAGGGGAAGCCGAAGCCGGGGAAGCCACCTAAGTGGACCATGGAGTGCCAAGAAGCCTTTGAAAAACTCAAACAACTGTTCATGGCAGAGCCCATGCTGAAGCACCCCGACCCAAATGCTCCATTTTTAATTTAGGAGACACAAGTGATGTAGCTTTAGGGGCAGTGTTATTGCAAAAGAATGCCTGTGGGTCACTACAGCCATGTGCATACACCTCTAAGAAACTCACAGAGACTGAACAGAGGTGGATGATATGGAAGAAGGAGTCGTATACAGTGTGGTGAGTCCTACTTACTTGGTGGCATTTCCTGGAAGGGGCAAGGGCCCTGTTTGAAGTATGGACAGACCATAAAAATCTGGAAGCCCTGAAAACTTTGTGCAGGCTATCTTCTAAACAAATCCATTGGGTTCAACTTCACCCTGCATTATGTCCCGGGGGAAGAATTTTATGGCAGATGAATTTTGTGGCAGATTGCCACAATACAACAGCATTAAACCTGAAATGGTCTCACCTGTTATCCCCTTGAAGCAGCTAGCAGCCCTGGTAACCACTAGTTCAGAGGAAGAAGGAGCCTGAGATTCCAAATGAACTGTGTGAGAAGCTTAAAGAAGCACTATATGTTGATGAATGGCTTACTACTCATAAAAATGACTGTGCCATGTGTGATGGACTGGCTTGGGTTAGAGCCAAATTATATGTGCCCTCAAGTTTAAGGGGCACCATATTAAAGGGCACTCATGACTCTAAGTCAGCAGGACATTTACTTTACTTTACTTACTTACTTACTTTAGCCGATTGGTCTTTATATATAGTCTTAACCATCTTAAACATATTGATAAATCTGTCCCCAAAGTCCATCTTTTGTAATTGTAAAATCATAAATTGCCAATTCACGTTATCAAATGCTTTCTGCACATTTAAAAATAACAAAGCCATTTGTTTCTCTGAATGTGCCTCATAATATTCAAATGTATCCAAAATAATTCTTATATTGTCTCTAATTTGTCTTTTAGGCAAAAAATCATTTTGATCTGGGTGTATAAATTCATTTAACAGCCTCTTCAATCTTTCCACCATAATTGATGCAAATATTTTATAATCTGCTTTTAATAGTGAAATTGGTCTATAATTCTTTATGTGTTGTAAATCTGTTTCTTCTTTTGGTATAAGAGTTATATATGCCTCCATCCATGAGTTCGGTGCCTTGGCTTCTATTAATAAATCATTAAATACTTGTAACAATATATTACTTAGTACATCTTGCAACTTTTTATGTACTTCTGCTGGTAGCCTGTCTGGTCCTGGGGTTTTTCCATTCTTCTGCCTTTTAATTCCCTCATCAAGTCCATCATTGATATTCTTTCTTCTAATGCTTTTTAAAATTGTTCTGGTATTTTAGGGGTCATTACCTTTTCCAAATATTGTTCTATGTTTTCTTCTGGTATCTGCTCTTGTTGATATCATTTCTTATAATATTTCTCAATTATTATTTTTTTTTCCTCATTTCGGTAACATATCTTTCCCTCTTGATCTAATAATTGAGTTATCAGTTTCCTTTCTTTTTCCTTCTTCATCTTGTATGCCAGCCACCTTCCTGGTTTATTTGCATTTTCAAAAAAGTTTTGCTTTGATGCATTTATTTTCCTTGCCAGGTCTTCATTTTCTATTAAATTCAATTTATGTTTCCCCAATTCCATTACGTTTTTAATTTTTTTGTCTTGTGGATTTTTTTTGCAATTATTTCTCTAACTTCTTATATTCCTGCTCCAACTTCTTTTGAGTTTGTCCTGTTTGTTTCTTTTTCCTGCATATGTAATTGCCAAACCCCTTATATATGCTTTGCTAGTGTCCCATACATATTGCAATGATGTCTCTTCTTTTCTATTTTCTTTGAAGAAAAAGGTCAATTCTTTTTCCATATGTTATATAAAACATTTCTCATTTAATAGGCTTTGATTTAATGTCCATCTCATTCTTTTTCTTTTTCCTTTCCATGTCATCATTATTGGATTGTGATCTGCCCATATATTTGCTTCTATATCAATCTTGTCTATTTTGAATATTAAGTCTATGGACATCCACATTATATCTATCCTTGACCATGACATATGCCTGTTTGAGTAAAATGTATATTGTTTTTCTTTTCCTCCAAGCATCCTGTAAACTTAATTTGTCTACCATTGTATAGAATGTTTTTGGGAGTGTCTTTCTTGGTTTTTTATTCACTTTTGTAGATTTATAATCTAACTCATTATCAACAATTGCATTAAAATATCCAATTATGCAAATATCTTCATATTCATATTCTAATATTTTGCAATAAAATTCTGCAATTTTGCAATAAAATTTTTCTTGATTTTCATTTGGAGCATATATACCCACAAGTAATATTTTTTTATAGTTCATTACAATTTCTGCCATTAATACTCTTCCTTCCTCATCCTCATATATTTGTTTAGATTGTATTGTCTGTTTGATGTAAAATGCTACTCCTCTTTTGCTTTGACAAGCCAAAGTTGTATACAATGTCCCCAATTTTATTCACTCCAAAAAATGTTTATGTTGCTTTCTAATATGCACTTCTTGTAAGCATATAATTTCTAATTTTAGCTTCTCTAATTTATTGAATATTTTCCTTCTCTTTATTGCCGAATTTAATCCATTTATATTCAAAGATATTATTTTAATTTCTTCTTCCATTTCTTAGTTATTTATTTGTTTTGTCGATCTAGTCATTCTTATCTCCCTTAGTTCCTTAACTTCTTTCACCCTTGCTCCTTCTCTTAACGCTCTCTCTTCTTGTTCTTTCATTGTCTCTCTTGGCTGTTCTTTTTTCTCCTCCTGTTGTTCATCCCTTTTTTCTTCCCTCAACCTTCCTTCCTCTTGGACATCTATGTATTGTTTATAAAATAACTCTGCTATATCTACTGAGTCTAATCTGTATCTTTGTTCTTGCCAGTTCACTAATATTCCTTCTGGAATCAACCATCTAAAATTTATTCCTCTCTTTATCAAACATTTTGTGACAAATTGATATTCTTTTCTCAGATCTTTCATTCTTCTTGGAATATGTTTCAGTGCCACTACTTCTCTCCCTTTGTGCTTTATCATCGTGTTTCTCATCAATTGCAATATCTCTGTTCTCAGTGTTTTATTGGTGAATCTGACATGAATTTCTCTAGGTAGATTATGTCTCATCGCATATCTTGTGTGCACTCTGTTTATCTCATTGATTCCACTTAATATCACTTCCTTACTTTCTTCCATTGCTTCTGCTAGTATCTCTGCAATTTTCTCTGCTAAATTTTCTCCCTTTTCTTCTTCAATGTTTTGAAATCTTAAATATAAAACAGCTTTATCCATTTCCAGGGTTATAATCATTTTTTCCCTGATTTTTATCAGTAACTGGAAGTCTATAGTCCATCTCTTCAACTTTTTTCTCTGTTGCTTCTGCTTTTTCTTCCATTTGCTGCAATTGTCGTTCATTTTTCCCTATCATTTCTTTAACTTCTTTCAATTTTCCTTCCATTTTTTTCATATTTCCTTCCATTTTTTCCATTCTCCCATCTACCTTGTCTAATCTTGTCTTGAGATCTTCATATATAGTCTGTAGCATATTTTTAAATTCTGTGTTTATTTTCTTTTGCTGTGGCATGGGTTCTGTTGTCTTTTGCCCAGTAGTACCAGATGCTGCAGATATTGATGGTGATGATGAATGTTGTGTTGTTTTCTTCATCTTGTTTTTTCAAATCTTACTGCTCAATTTATAATCCAAATATTCAATTTCTTCAAATTCAAACTGCCCACTTAGACTCTTCAGGTTCTTGCTACCCTAATCCATATAAATTTAATTCATATTCCATATAGGAGAAAAAAAAGGTAGAAAGACTGTATCTGAAGAAACAACACCAAATAAATAAATATATATATATATATATATATATATATATATATATATATATATATATATATATATATGAAATCAAAAGCAGCCAAGATGCCCCAAAAAGGCAAGAATAAAAAAAAATAGAAAAAGAAAAATAAGAGAGAAAAATGATTTTTCAAATCTTACTACCCAATTTTATAATCCAAATACTCAATTTCTTTAAATTCAAAATCCAGGCCATAGTTGCAAAGCTGCAATGAAAAATTATCCACTGATCCTGTAGGGATCCTTTTCTATGACAGTATTCAGTTGACATTCAGCCCCCACATAACAGAAGCTTTAACTATATAGAGAAAATTTATACAGGTAAAACACATGATATATCACACCAAGAACAATGATTCTTTCAGGGTTTGTCAGGGTATTTTCTACGAAAAATATGGAAGAGTGTAGGTACTCTGACATGTTTAACATCCATCTATTCAGACTGCGCAGGGGGAAAGGATTTCCATGCGATGAAGTATCTTCCTTCGATATTTCCTGGAATCTAGAATTTCTTTAACTTCAAAATTCTGCTCCCCCTCAATTACAGTGGGTTCAGGAGGAATGTTAGGTGCAGGATGAAGGGGTGACATAGTTTCAGGTTTCAACAAACTACAGTGAAACACAGGGTGAATACATTTAAGGTTCTTGGGCATCTCCAGTTGTACAGTGACTGAATTAATTACTTTAACAATTGGGAACAGGCCCACATATTTAGGACCCAATTTCTTAGATGATTGGGTGGACTGTAAGTACTTTGTGTAGAGGCAAACTCTATCACCTACTTTTAAATCTTTTGGCTTCACACATTTTCTGTCAGCTTGTTTCTTATGTACCGGATGTGCCTTCTCCAGTGCCTTATCAGCAACTGGTAAAGTGTTCTACATTTGGGCTATCTACTCCATTAAGGCAGGTATGTGTGGTTTCTCTTGAGGCAGTGTGGCATAGCTACAAAGTTCTGACTGGAAGCCACCTTAAATGGGGTGAAACGTGTGCTACTATGCATAGAATTACAAAAGGCAAAAGGTCAGCCCAATTGTCCTGTTGGTAATTAATGTAGCACCCGAGGTGCTGTTCCAGGACTGAGGTGGTTGTCTCACATGTCCCATTAGTTTGGGAGTGGTGGGAGGAGCTTAAGCCCTAGGTTTAATGTCTTGCTAACTTAGAGTCATGCTCTTCGCTGGTATGGCAGTACCACAGTATCACTGCCATACCAGTGAACCCATGGTATAACCTAGTGAAACAAACTTTATTAACAAACCAGTGGATACAGAAAAACAAAATGTTAATAACCACCAGGGATGGTCTCGCCTGAAGACAAGACAAACTGTATATTCATGAGGCTAACAGGGTTGAGGTGCTAAAGAAGTGTCATGATTTGAAACCTGCCGGTCACTTTGGCTTCCTTAAAACCTTACATCTAACACGACGACAGTTTTGGTGGCCTAAAATGCGCAGGGACATTGAAGAATACACCAAAACCTGTAAGATATGTGCCACGTGTAAACCACGACCTGGAAAACCACTGGGACTATTACAATTGGTTGCTAACCCCGGGAGGCCATGGGATGAGATTGCTATGGACTTCATAGTCAACCTCCCGGAGAGCAATGGACAAATCATGATATGAACTGTTATAGACCTTTTTTCAAAGCAAGCCCACTTCATACCCTGTAAGGGCCTCCCATCAACACGACGACTGGCACGTATGTTCATCCATCACATATACCGTTTACACGGGGTACCCCGGAGGATCATTTCCAATCGGGGAGTACAGTTTTCCGCTCGTTTTTGGCAGAATTTTATAAATTCAATAGGATCATCCCAAGCTCTCAGCTCAGCTTTTCATCTGAGTACCAATAGGGTGGCTGAGAGAGCTAACGCCATGATTGAACGGTACTTGAGGAGTTATGTCTCTTATCAGCAGTCAGATTGGGCTGATTTGATACTTTTTGCTGAAGTGGCATACAAGAATACCGTGCACAGGAGTGCCGATTTAACCCCTTTCCATGTAGTAACTGGAAAAGACTTCCCGGCCATTCCAGAACTAGACA
This sequence comes from Arizona elegans, assembly GCA_022577455.1. NCBI lineage: Eukaryota > Metazoa > Chordata > Lepidosauria > Squamata > Colubridae > Arizona > Arizona elegans. Next base: position 33,462,203 of record JAKOOJ010000006.1, read on the forward strand.
CCCAAAATGTGAGTGTAACATCTCCGGCTGCATGGGCCAATAGGATCCGCACAAGCTGGCTGAATGTAAAACAGGCATTACAGATGGCTGAAGAGGAGTACAAATGTCAGGCGAACAAAAAAAAGGCAGAGCCCAAACCTTTCCATGTGGGGGACAGGGTGTTCCTGTCCACTAAATATATTAAATTACGGGTCCCATGTAAAAAACTCGGCCCAAAATACCTTGGCCCTTTCACTGTGACTAAGGTCATTAACCCCGTAACCATGAGGCTGAAACTCCCCTCTTTACTGGGAAAAATACACCCAGTATTTCATAGCAGTCTACTTAAACTGGTAAAACATATCCCTTTTACATCCCATCCAGGGCCGGTTGCACAAGATGAATACGAACTCGAGGACATCCTAGACTCTAAGATAAAAAGAGGAAAGTTAAAATACTTAGTAAAATGGAAAGGGTATCCTTATGAGGAATCCTCATGGGTGGATGAAAAAAAACATTAAAGCCCCTCATTTGGTACACAGATTTCATAGAAAATATCCGCATAAACCACAACAAGCTCCTTAAATAATATTACTAATTCACCTTTCTTCCAGGAGGGCACCTGGTAGGGGGGCCGCCTGTTGAGCCCACTTTCTGCTCGACATACTTACTGGAGGGAGAGGCATTCAAGGGCGTCCACCGAAGTCATGTCAGCGGGGATGCTCATATACTTATCGGGTTAGCGGTGGTGGTGGATTAGGTTTGTTTATTGGTGATGGTGGTGGCTAGGAGTTGCATTTAGGCTGCGGAACAAATCACCTTGCTAAGGGAGTCATGGCTACGAAACCAGGATACCAACCACGGAAATGGAAGACGCAGGGCGATCTGAGGACTGCTGCAACCTCCCAAAACTGGAATCAGCTGAAAAGTGTGAGTAGGGGGGTGGGGCGTGGGCGCAGTCAGTGTGGCTTCTTTAAAATCATCTGAAGAGATGAAACGCTCAGAGCTGACTTTGTTTCATGTTGAACTTGGAGTTTCCTGATGCCGGTTGTTGCGAATAAAATGTTGGCTCTCCAGGCTTGTGTTTTGTTTGGTGCTTCAACATAGAAATGCCCAGACGTAGATTAGAAAAGCTGAGAGAGGTATTAGAGAAGGCAAAATGCCAAATTCATGGATGGAGGCAAATATAGCCTTAATTCCAAAGGAAAGCACAGACAATCAATTCATTCAAAACTATAGTCCAATCTTGCTGTTAAATGCCGACTATAAAATCCTGGCAACAATAATAGCAGGAAGACTAAAAAAGATATTAAATAAAATAATTCATTCAGATCAAAATAGGTTTTTACCCAAATGACAAATTAAGAACAATACAAGGATTATTATGAATATTTTAGAATACTATGAGGCTCATCCAGAAAAACAATTGGCAGTAATAATGATAGATGCACAAAAGGCGTTCGACAACTTGAATTGGCAGTTTTTAATTAATTGGGATGAAATTTGGTGAAAAATTTATAGAAATGATTAAGACAATTTATTCTAAGCAAACAGCAAAAATTATGGTCAATGGAGATCTTAGAGAAAAAGTCGATATAAACAAAGGGGTTAGACAAGGCTGTCCATTGTCCCCCCACTTATTCATCCTTTCATTGGAAATATTATTGGCACAGGTAAGGGGAAATAAGGAAATAAAAGGGTTAAATATTAAAAGAGGAGAATACAAAACACAGGCCTTTGCAGACCTTTATATTAGAGGATCCTTTGGAAATAGGAGAAAAACTACTAGAAATAGAGAAATTTGGAATAGTAGCAGACCTGAAAATAAACAAAAACAAAACAAAGATAATTACCAAGAATCTCACATAAGGCCAAAACAAGAAATTACAGGAAAAACTAGGAATTCAAATTGTCAACAAATCAAAGTTCCTGGGCATTTGGCTCACAGCAAGAACATCTTCAATAAAGGAAGACAATTACTAAAATTATCGCAACAAATTCAAAAAGATTTAGAAAATTGGGCAAAGCTACAATTTTCTTTGATTGGGAGAATCGCCATGATAAAGATGAATATCTTACCTAAAATTTTATATTTGTTCCAAACAGTACCTATAAAATTGGGGAAAACCTTTTTTGACAAATTGAATAAAATTATTAGTAAATTCATATGGCTAGGGAAAAAGCCAAGAATTAAAATTAAAATGTTACAAGATGCCAGAAGAGTGGCTTTGGCCTTCCAGACTGGGAACTGTACCATCAGGCAGCAGTAATGTCATGGCTCAGGGAATGGATAAATCTAAAGAATGGAAGAATTTTAACAATTGAGGGCCATGACTTGCAGAAAGGTTGGTATGCCTTTATTTGGGATGGAAAAGACAAAGCCCACAAGTATTTCCAGAGGCATCAAGTGAGGGAAGTATTATTAGAAACTTGGATGAAAATTAAAAGGAACGTTTATCCAAAAGTCCCAAGATTGGTGTTGACAAATGGAAGCCTTGGTCTACCCTAATTTAATTGATCTTAACAAAATAGTAACATATAAGGAACTGTTATATAAGGTGGCTTCTATATTTTTGATCTGCGCATGCCCCAACATGGCGGGGCCGGCCTGAGTCGCTCTCAGGATGGGCAGCATTTTTGGTGTTTCGGGGTCTCCTAGGGCTGTCAGGACCATCGGCAGCCCCACCCCCATCTGGGAGAGTTTCCCCTCAACCCGTTGAGGGCTTTTTCGCCCTCTGAAATGCCTGAGGAGAAGGGAAGGCAAAGAAGAACGCCACGGGAGGCTGCAGGACGCCGCGAGGCGCCGCGTGAGGAGGATTAGGGAAACTGGCCTGCAGCAATGCCGGCTTCTTCCCCGCTTGCTGGTCGGCGGCTGTCAGAACAGCGGCGACGACATGGCGGTACCAATGGTGCCGACGGTGGACTGAGGGTGGTCTGGCACTGGCAGTGGAGTTGCGGAGTTGCGGCAGCAATGGTGGCCGCCGCGCAGCGATTGGAAGGGGATGATAGCTGGATGAAGATGGCTGCGAAAATGGGTGAGGTGGATGTTGCTGGACGTTGGACGCTGGTGGAGAGCTGAAATGGAGGTCGCCAACGGAGGCATGACATGGCTGAAACGATGAGAGGGGATGGATGGAAAGATCTGGGGTTGGAGAGTCTGGTGGATGGCTCTGGGATGGGGCCTCCATGGGTGGCCTCTCCTCCCCCCCACTCCCCTCTCTTTCTGGCCCTGTTATCGGCCTGGGGGTCAGCCTCACCCCCCTCACCCCCCCCTCTCCCTTTTGTGTACATCTATCCTCCTACAGAACTACGGAACTACTGGGCAGCTTTATTTGTACCCTGCTTCAAATCATATTAAACCAAATTGAATTATTTCCATCGAAACTCCTGGCAGATGGGGACTTGGACAGTATTTTGTGGACCCTGAGGGAAGTTGGCTGTTTAAACTATCTTTTACCAGAGGGGATGATACCATCAAACTCCTTGCCTTGGACATCTGGCCGGCCACTGTGAGAGAGTGGCCGGGAAAGACCTTTTTCCCCCACTGACTGTATAAACCAACTCCTTCTGCTGCTGTGAGAGAGCAGGGGATCCCGGGTTGCTACTTATATAAAGATCTTCTGTCCTAGGACTTTGTTGGACCCTACCAAACTGCCTTCCCATTCTGGTCTTATTCGATGTACTTGGCAGCGGAGCTATGTGCCCTGCGAGACTCTCCCCTCTCGCAGGTTTGGCCCTCCACTCTATCGAGGGCCTACCTTGATGATGGGTTTTGGAACCCCGAGAGGTGGCATGGTGCGAGAAGGGGGTTGAGGGGTTTTTTAGTTAAATTTTTAATGAAAATTTTAAGGGGACCCGGGAGGAAGGGAGGGGGTTGTAAAAGTGGACCTGGAGGGGTTCAGATAGCGACTGAGCGGGGTGATGGGTTGATTGGCTGCAACAGAGGGGTCGTGAAAGGAAATTTAACCGGGAAGCAGGGGGACGATAGGAAGGGCAGGGGAATTGAAACAATGAGTGGGAGGGGCAGGTATGATGGGTGCAGGGGGCCATATCATGTGTTTGGGGTGCACACATGCTGCTTACGAGCAATTACACACTCCAGCCCCCAATGCGCGACTCGTGTCCTGGGTTGTGCAGAGTCTCAGGCCCAGGGTCTGTGGCTGATGTTGTGTAATGCCAGGTTGGTTGTAAATAAAGCCCCCCTCATTTGTGATCTTATTTTGGAGGGGGGTGCGGACCTGGCAGGTATTATGGAGACCTGGTTGGGCCAAGGGGGAGGGTCCCCCCTCGTTGAAATGTGCCCACCAGGTTTCCATGCATTTCATCAGCCAAGGGCCCAGGGGAGGGGTGGGGGAGTGGTGGTGATTATTAGGGAAAGTCTTTGTCCGAGGGAGACCACTGTTCCTCAGATAGCCGGATGTGAGTCCCTCTTTGTGAAGTGGGGCCCTGGGGTGCAGATGGGTTTGCTGACTATGTAACTGGCTCCCTACCACATGGCAGCGACCCTGCCCGAGCTACTCAACGTCATTGTCGGGGTGGCGATTGATACCCCCAGACTTATTGTCATGGGGGATTTCAACCTTCCGTCTGCAGGTGAGGCGTCAGAGGTGGCTCGGGAGTTCATGGCTTCCATGATGGCCATGGACCTGATCCAGTTAGTTCAAGGCCCAACTCACATAGGAGGACACACTCTGGACTTGATTTTCATCTCTGGTCAGTGGTTGAATGATCTTGGTAGAGGGGACTTAGACATTAAACCCTTGTCATGGACAGATCATTCGCTCCTCCACTTGGACTTTCCTACCACTTCCCCCCGCCGCAGGGAGACGGAACCGAATAAATGGTTCCGTCCCAGGCGCCTGATGGATCCTGAAAGGTTCCTGACGGAGCTTGGGCCATTTCCTGAGACCCTGACACACGACTCGACTGAAGAGCTGGTAGCCGCCTGGGAGACTGCGGCCGCCGGAGCTTTGGATCGTGTCGTGCCTTTGCGGCCTCTGACCCGATGCCGATCTCAATTGGCTCCTTGGTTCTCTGAGGAGCTGAGAGAGATGAAGCGTCAGAAAAGAGCCTAGAGAGCATTTGGAGGACTAGTCATTCTGATTCCAACCGGACACAGGTGAGGTCTTATATCAAGACCTACCTAGTGGCGATAAAAGCGGCGAAATCTAACCATTTTTCCGCTCTTATCACATCTGCAGAGAACCGCCCAGCCGCCCTGTTTAGGGTGACCCACTCCCTTCTTCGGGGGGGAGTGCGGGAGGATCCCTTGCAGGGTCGAGCTGAGGATTTTGTGCAATTCCTGCATGATAAAGTCGCTCGGATTCGGGAAGGCTTGGACTCCGACTGGGCGAGTCTGGGGGAGAAGACGAGGGCAGGTCCTGAGAATATTATCTGGGAGGAGTTTGATCCTGTGGCTCCCGAGAATGTGGACAGGGTTCTGGGTAGGATTAGTGCCGCCACATGTTTATTGGACCCGTGTCCCTCCTGGTTGGTACTGGCCTCCCGGGAGGTTACACGAGGCTGGCTCCAGGGGATTATAACTGCTTCTCTGAGTGAGGGTGCCTTTCCCGCTGCCTTGAAAGAGGCGGTGGTGAGGCCCCTCCTCAAGAAGCCTTCCCTGGACCCGGCTGAATTAGTTAACTACCGTCCGGTCTCCAACCTTCGTTTTGTGGCAAAGGTTGTTGAGAGCGTGGTGGCACGACAGCTTCCCCGGCACCTGGATGAAGCTATCTATCTGGACCCGTACCAGTCGGGCTTCAGGCAGGGGTACAGCACTGAAACGGCATTGGTCGCGTTGGTGGATGATCTCTGGAGGGCCCGGGACAGGGGTTGCTCCTCTGTCCAAGTCCTATTAGATCTCTCAGTGGCTTTTGATACCATCGACCATGGTATCATGCTGCAGCGGTTGAGAGGGTTAGGAATAGGGGGCACCATTCTGCGGTGGTTCTCCTCCTTCCTCTCTGACCACTCGCAGTTTGTGTTGGCAGGGGGGCAGAGGTTGACCTCAAGGCTCCTCGCATGGGGAGTGCCGCAAGGGTCGATCTTCTCGCCCCTTCTGTTCAACATTTATGTGAAGCCGCTGGGTGAGATCATCCGTGGTTTTGGGGTGAAGTGTCATCTGTACGCTGATGATACTCAGCTGTACATCTCCACCCCAGACCACCCCAACGATGCCCTTGATGTGATGTCCCGCTGCCTGGAGGCCGTGCGGGTCTGGATGGGGAGGAACAGGCTCAGACTCAACCACTGAGTGGCTGTGGCTTCCGGCGTCCCGATATAGTCAGCAGGTGCCATCGCTGACTATTGGGGGTGAATCCTTGCCCCCCACAGAGAGGGCTCGCAATCTGGGTGTCCTCCTGGACACACGGCTGTCTTTAGAAGAGCATATGACGGCCGTGGCTAGGGGGGCCTTTTATCAGGTTCGCCTGATTTGCCAGTTGCAGCCCTTTTTGGACCGGGACACCTTGCGCACGGTCACTCACACCCTTGTCACCTCCCGGCTGGACTATTGTAATGCTCTCTACATGGGGCTCCCCTTGAAGAGCACTCGGAGGCTCCAGCTGGTCCAGAATGCGGCCGCGCGGGTGGTTATGGGTGCAACCCGTTGTGCCCACGTGACACCCCTCCTGCACGAGCTGCACTGGCTCCCAGTGGTCTTCCGGGTGCGATTCAAGGTGTTGGTCACCACCTTTAAAGCACTCCATGGCATGTGACCCAGGTACCTTCGAGACCGACTTCTGCCACCAACAGCCTCCCACCGGCCAGTTTGCTCCCACAGAGAGGGTCTCCTCAGAGTGCCATCGGCCAAGTTATGTTGGCTGGCAACACTCAGGGGGAGGGTCTTCTCTGTGGGAGCCCCAGCCCTGTGGAATGAACTGCCCCCAGAAATACGTAAGATCTCCGACCTCCGGGTATTTCGTTGTGCACTCAAGACCCTGTTGTTCCGCCAGGCTGGGCTATCAACATAACAATTTTAAATTGGGTTTTAAATTCCTGGGGTTTTAAATTGAGCCAAAATCATTTAATAATTTTAAACTATTTCAATTGATGTTGTCTTGTGTTTTTAATAGGCTGTACACCGCCCTGAGTCCTTTGGGAGAAGGGCGGTATAGAAATAAAATTATTTATTTATTTATTTATTTATTTGTTAGATGGATTAGGGAATTTGATGAGAAAATAATTACTAAAATATATAAATGCCTCCTTCAATTCAAAATGGAGGAGGAAACAGTAAAGGAAATGATGATAATTTGGGCGAAAAACTTTGGGTATCATATTGAATTGGAGTATTGGGAAAAATTATGGTGAACAAATTATAAGATTGTTGGCCACCTATAAAGAAAATATTTTACATTCTACAGGGATTTTTGGCAGTCCTATTTTTTGCAGATAGGCAGATAGAGGAAGGCAATATCTTACCTTCCTCTATCTTTTCTTTATCCTCATACAGATTTTTTAAAAACTCATAGGCTACCTTTCTCTTCCCCTCATTTTGGCATGTTAATTCTCCTCCATCATTATATAACTTAATAATCTGACTTTTTTCTTTTTGTTTTTTTAATCTATAAATCAACCAGCATTCCGGCTTATTTGCATTCTCAAAAAAGTTTTGTTTAATACTTTTTATTTGTTGTGCCATACTTTCTTTTTCAATAATATTCAATTTATGTTTGATTGTATCTATTTGTTGTGTCAACTCCCACTTTTTTTGTTCTTTTTGTAATTATTTTTCCATTTTACTGAGATCCTCCTCTAAGTTTTTCTGCCGTTGCCTTTTTTGCTTATTATCTTTAGCCATATATGTTATTGCTATTCCTCTCATAAAAGCTTTTGCTGTATCCCACAAATTTTGATTATTCGTATCCTCTTTTTTATTACTTTAAAAAAACAAGCTCATTTGATCATCCATCTTTAATTTAAACTCGTTTTGATTCAAAATTGCTTTTTTAAAGGTCCATCTCCTTATCTTCTTTTTGTTTTCCCTTTCCACTTAATTTTAATAGGATTGTGGTCTGCCCACGTGTTTGTGTCAATATTAATTTCCTCAATTTCTAAATTTAACTCTGTTGATGCCCAGGCAGTATACTTTAGATCAGTGAAAATATGTTGTGAAGGTATACAGTGCCATCTAGTGGTGAAAAAAAATCCTTTTTTTGGGGGGGGGGAAGTGTGGAATGAACAAAGAATGCCCATGAGTAACATTTGAGATAAACTGTTTTATGACTTAGTGGGAGTAAAAGAGGAGAAGGGGATGAAGAAGAAAGATTAACAACTGAATAATAGTTCAAAGACTACTTTGTTGGAATTTTTTTTCTGTCTATACATTATCTGCTGGTATATTATTTTTGCTAACTATCTGGAGTGCAAATTTTTGGATCTTTTCTCTTCCTTTCCTCTATTTTTTTCTGTTTAAAACCTGAAATGTGGAAAAGCTAAAATTTGGATATTGTATTTTTTTCTTTTTTCTTTCTTTTTTTTTCTTTTTCTTTTTTTGGGGGGGATTTTACATTTCTTGATATTTAATATTTTGTATTTGGGATAATTACTCCTTTTTCTTCTACTTATTGTTTTTTATTGCATTTTGATAACCAGATTTTTATTTTTTATTCGCCTATATTTTTTCTTTATATTTTCTCTTTTTTATACTTGGGCTTTTTATATTTTTTGGCTGACCTTTGGACTTCTTGCTTTTATTTCTTGATTATTAAAATTTTTTAACAGTTGGTGGGTTTTTTTTTTTCCTTTTTCTTTTTTCTTCCACTGCCTGGATTTTCTTTTTCTTTTCTTTTTTCTTCTTTTTCCTCATTTTAGTTTAGTTCTCCATTTTAGGGGGAACATTAGTGTTTGGTTTTGTTAATATCATTTTTTAAATGTATGGATTAGGATATCAAGAACCTGAAGATCTGCGGTGAACAGGGCGATAAACATGGATTATAAGTATTGATATTTGGATTATAAATTGGGCAATTTGAAAGTAAAGATTAAAATGAAGAAGCTACCACAACATTTATCATCACCATCAAAAACAGCAGCACCAAGCTCCGCAGCACAAAAAACAGCAGAAACAACAAGACAACAAGACAAAAACAACATGGAATTAAAAAGCATAATACAGGCAATGCATGATGATCTTAAGGAAATGAAAGAGATGATGGGAAGAAATGAACAAAGATTGATAACAGTGGAAGAGAAAGCAGAAGCAACAGAGAAAAAGGTGGAGGAGATGAACTATAGGCTCACAACTATAGATAAAAGCCAGGAAAAGACAATTATACAACTCGAGATGGACAAGGCAGACTTCTACTTAAGATTCCAAAACATAGAGAAAGAAAAAGGAGAGAATTTACCAGAAAAAAATGTTGAAATATTAGCGGAAGTTATGAAAGAAAGTCCAGAAAAGATAATTAATGAGATAGATGAAAGTTACAGAGTATATACAAGATATGCAATGAGGAATAATCTATCTAAATAAATACATGTTAGATTTACCAAAAAATCGCTGAGAACAGAGATCTTGCAACTTATGAGGAGCACAACGATACAATATAAAGGTAGAGATATAGTGGCACTGAAACAAGTTCCAAGAAGAGTAAGAGATCTAAGAAAAGAATACCAATTTTTGATGAAAAAAGGAGTGAATTTTAGATGGTTAATGCCAGAGGGAATCTTGGTAAACATATAAGAACAAAGACACAGATTGGATACAGTAGAAAAGGCAGAGCTGTTTTATTGGCAATATATAGAACAAGAAGAAGCAAAAGTGAGAAAAGAAGAAGGGGCAAGCTGCCAGGAAGATAAAAGAGAACAACTGGACTTCCGGTTTCCTCGTCTTCGGCGACGACGGTGCCTTTTTTAAGCACCGCCAGCCCAGCCGCTTGTAGAGCCGCTTCCCGATCGTGAAGCGGCTTGAAAGCTTCAAAATCCCCAGGATTTTTGAAGAAGAGGCAGCAGGGCACAGGTCGAGCCCCTGCAACCCCCCCAGGGAATTGTTTCTGGGGAGGAAACAGGCGCGGCTCCCTCCCAACCTGCTGAGACTCCGGGCGGCGTGGGACGTCTCTGCTTTCGCAGAACAAGCCGGCTGCAGGAAACTTCAAAGAGAAAGGAAACAACCCAAACAAACATCCAAAATCTACTTGAACCCTGAAACTCTGAATTGCAAGTATTAGCACTTTACTGATCTTTTATTTTGAAGGGAAAACTTCTGAATGAGTGAAAGTGACTGGAAAAAATATGGCGTTCAGCATTAGAGTAAATGAATCAGCGAGTGTGGATTGGTGAAGTCATCTTGCTTTGTTACAAAGTTAATAAGTTGCTATAAAGTTGCTTCGGCTGTAATAACAGGAACAAGAGGAAAATCTCTCCCTTTTATTTGACTTTGTTTCACCACAGTTTTGTCCTGATTAAATCTGGGGGACTTTTTTAGAAGGCTTTGTGGAGGTGGTAGAAGAAGAGGAACCTCCCTCTTTAGAAAAGCTAGCCTATGTGGCAGGATGGCTTCAAAGAAGCAGGAAGGCAAAACAGGGGGGGGGATCCCCCACACGCAAACAGGACATGCAGTCACAAGCTCAGAAAAAAGATTTTGATATGGGAGATTTAAAATAATTTATTTCAAAAATTCTGGATGATAAATTTCAAAAAGCTCAACAGGAAATAGATGATAAAATCCAAAAGTCTCAACAGGAAATTATGCAGGAAATGCAGCAGAACCAAAAGAAGGTGACCAAAAAAATAACAGATGTGGCGTCTGGCCTGGCAGGATTTATTAAGAAAGTTGAGTCAAAAGTGGATGAATTTAAATCAGAAGTTAATGCTAAGATGAAAAATAATGATCATAAATTTTTTGATGTTGATGATAAGATGCAGAGAGTTGAGAACGAGATTGTCATGATGCAATTCCGGGCAATGGAATTCGCTATACGGCTTCGAGGAATTAGAGAAGAGGAGAGACAAGATTTGAGACAGGTCTGTGCTGAAGCCCTAGCTGTGATCTTAAAAGTTAACCCTGATATGGTTTTTTGTAAAATAGACAAAATTTACAGAGTCAATTCCTGGGTGGCCAGACAAAGACAATTGCCTAGAGATGTGGTCATATATTTTACAGACAGAGCAATAAGAAATGATATCCTGCAAAAATCTTTTCTTACTTCTGTGCAAGTGGGAGGATCGAAGATTACAGTTTACAAAGAGCTTCCACCTAAGATGTTGAAATCTAGAAAAGACTTTGGCTTTCTTGTTAAAGAACTGCAGAATAACCAGATCCCATTTCGTTGGGATGCTCCAACTGGCATAATTTTGAGATATAAGGGAGAGAGACACCGTTTGAATACTGTGGAGAAGGCGGAGCAATTTTATACTGATATCTTTAAAGAAAGAACACCATCCCCACGTACATCCACAGTTTTGGAGATTAAGGAGAGTGATAAGAAGCAACTTCAAGATCCGCAACAACAATCTAAGCAGGAATCAGAGGAGTTGAAGGGCGCTGAAGGAGGTTTCCTGGATGAGCCTTTGCTGGAACCTTCTCCAATTTTGGAGCCGGTCTGGATGGCTGAAGTCAAGGACCAGCGTATAACCCGAGCAAAACTCAAGCAACTTAAAGAAAAGTTACAGCAGGAAAGACAAGATGAAAAGGGGGCAAAGACTATACAAGAGACTGGGGCCGTGGGGAATGCAGGACAGAAGATTTCGGATGAAATCCGATTATTCTGTTCTTGGCTCCAGAAAGAGAATAATGATGATTAAATGTTTATCTTGGAATGTGAATGGGTTGAATGCAACACAGAAAAGGAAGAAAGTATTTGCATATTTAAAACAACATAATAATGACATAATTTGTCTACAAGAAACGCATATTACAGTTCAAGATCAAAATTATTTGAAAAATTCCAAATTAGGAACACATTTTATATCTTCAACTAACCAAAAAAAGAATGGTGTGGTTATTTATGTAAATAAAAAATTAACAGCCAAACTTATAGAAGCTGATCAAGATGGCAGGTTTGTAGCAATTGAATTACTTTCTGCTAATAGTCAAGTTCTTCTGATAGGAATTTATGCTCCCAATCAACAACAGGACTATTTTTATAAAATGCTACATACTAAAATACTACAATGGGATTATAGATCTATTTTAATTATGGGAGATTGGAATGGAGTAATTGATTCTAAATTAGATAAAAAGACTTTGGCGAAGTCAAGGATTAGACTACCACAGACTTTCTTTGATATGAAAGAAGATTTGGAGTTAAAAGATATTTGGAGAATACATAACCCAAAAGAACTGGATTATACTTTCTTCTCTGATAGACATAGATCCTTCTCTAGGATTGATTTCATTTTGTTGTCAGATGACTTACTTGTTAGGACAAAAAGAACAAAGATTCTGCCAAGAACTTTGACTGATCATAGTCCAGTGTGGATAGAAATTGAGACATGCAAGACTGAGAGACGCTCTTGGAGATTAAATGAAAACCTGTTCAGATATGAAAAAAATATAATAGAACTTAAAAGGTATTTGAAAGAGTTTTTTGAAATGAATTTGAATAAAGGCACTCCAATGGAGATTGTGTGGGACGCAAGCAAAGCATACATGAGAGGGGTGCTTATTTATATGAACTCTAAACATAGATTGATCCGACAAAAGAAAAGACTTGAATTGGAAGCAGAAATAAAGAATAAAGAACAGTTACTTATTAAAAATCCAACAGATGAAAGAACACGTGGTGTTATAAAACTTTTGAAAGATCAATTCCAAATGCTTATAGCAGAACAAGTTGCAACAAATTTACAATACGCGAAGCATAATACATTCTGCAACGCCAATAAACCGGGCAGGTGGTTGGCCTACACATTGAGGAAGAAACAGAGCATACGGACTATTGATAGTATCGATATCGGAGGGAAAGAAGTTGTTCAACAGAAATTAATTAAAGAAGCCTTTCTTGAATATTACACTAAACTATATGCTAGAGAGGAGGTGCAGAATGGACTTATAGAAAAATATTTAGACAACAAAAGAGTTACAAAAATTACTGAGCAACAAAAGAAAAGAATGAATTATCCTATAACAGAGGAGGAGATAATAGCAGCAATAAAACAATTAAAAACAGCCAAAGCTCCTGGAACGGATGGTCTGACTGCAGTGTACTATAAAACTTTGCAGGCAGAAATGGTGGAACAACTCAGAGACTTATTTTGTAATATACAACAAGGGGGAAAAGTACCCCCATCATGGACTACAGCTTACATTTCTCTGATACCAAAAGAACAAGCAGGTCCCAAAAAACCGGAGAATTACAGACCAATATCTCTTTTGAATACGGATTATAAAATTTATGCAAAAGTACTAGCCAACAGACTGATGCCAGTAATTCAAAAGGTGATTCATGATGACCAAGCGGGATTTATTGAGGGTAGGCACATGAATGACAATGTAAGGCAAGTAATAGACTTATTGGAATATCTTGAGAAGAATAAACAGATCCCTGCAGTGCTGGTTTTATTGGATGCAGAGAAGGCCTTTGATAAAGTGGACTGGAATTTTCTACTAAAGACTTTAAAAAAGATGGACTTTGGGGACCAATTTATACAGGCGGTCTCAGCAATTTATCAAGAGCAAAAGGCACAGATTATTATTAATGGAAGTTTGACAACAGAGTTTAAAATCGAAAAAGGAACAAGACAGGGATGTCCGTTGTCCCCATTGTTGTTTATTTTAACACTAGAAGTCTTGTTAAATACAATAAGGGACTCTAATATCTTGAAAGGTATAATGATAAGGCAAGAGGATTACAGAATAAAGGCATTTGCAGATGATCTGGTTGTTACCCTAACACAGCCAATGGAATCAATAATCCAGATGAAGAACATTATACAAGACTATGGTAAAGTTTCAGGTTTTAGATTGAATCAGAAAAAAACTAAGATGATAGTCAAAAATATGACACAAGATCGTAAACATGAGCTTGAAAGGAGGGCAGGTTTTGAGATTGTACCAAAGGTAAAATATCTAGGAGTTCAGGTTGCAGAATCAAATATGAAATTGTTTCAAAATAATTATGAGTTGTTGTGGCGAGAGGTGCAAAAAGACATGGAGACTTGGAAAAAACTGCAGCTGTCTTTACTTGGAAGAATAGCAGCAGTTAAGATGAATATTTTGCCAAGATTTCTCTTTTTGTTTCAAATGATTCCGGTGCTTAAAAATGATAAACAACTAAAAGTATGGCAAACTGGAGTGAACAAGTTTGTCTGGAACGAGAAAAAACCAAGAGTAAAATTGAAAATTATGCAAGATGTTCCAGAAAGGGGAGGTCTTAAACTTCCAAACCTACAGTTATATTATGATGCAGCAGCTTTGACTTTAACAAGTGATTGGTTTGGAGGAAAAAAGACTGGAATATTAAATGCAGAAAGTTTTGATTTGGAATTTGGATGGCACGCTTACTTATTTTATGACAACAAAGTGGATAAAGCATTTAAAAGCCATATACTTAGAGATTCTTTGTTGAGAGTTTGGAAGAAGCACCGACTCAAATGGGATTATAAAATACCGCTATGGTTGGATCTTGGTCATACTTTGTGGAATACAAATATAATGTCACTCGGGGGGTTTTTATACAAAGAGGTTCTTTTTACAGATGCGGGCAGATGGCAGCTGAAGACATTACAGACATTGTTGGCTGAAGGGATTAATCTAACTTGGTTACAATATAATCAATTGCAATTGAGATGGAAAGAGGACCAAAAAACTGGTATTATGATGTATGAGGAAGAATTGGTCAGACACATAAAAGAGAAAGGTCCAATGCATATTAAAAGACTTTATAATGTTTTGTTAGAAAGGGATTCAGAAACTGAATTAGTTAAAGATTGTATGATTAAGTGGGCACAAAATTTTGAGGAACCAGTGATGTTGGAAACATGGGAAAAAATTTGGGTTCAGAATGTTAAATTTACACAGTCGCAGAATTTGAGGGAAAATTTTTATAAAATGTTTCATAGATGGCATTTAGATCCCAAAAAATTGTCGTGTATGTACCCTAATGTGCAGCCTAAATGTTGGAGATGTGATTGTCAAGATGCTACATATTATCACGTTTGGTGGACCTGTAAGAAAGTTAAGGCTTTTTGGATAAAAATTTGGTGGGTCATGCAGAATGTTCTGAAGAAAAAAATTCAATTTTCTCCACAATTGTTTTTACTGGGTATAGTTAAGGGTTTTACATTGGGTGAAACAAAACTGATATTGTATATGATAACAGCAGCAAGATTGTTGATAGGTAAATACTGGAAAAATAAAGTGCTGCCCACGATTGAAGAATGGACTTTGAAGATGGCCAGTTTTGCAGAGATGGCGAAGATTTCAGCATATCTAAAAGATTGTTCACAAGAGACTTATGAATGGGAATGGAAGAGGTGGATAGATTACGTTCAGAACAAATATCAAACTAGGAAGTACCAAATAGCTTTTATTTGAAAATGTTATATTAAGATAGAAATATTTTAAGGTAATGAGGATGAAAAATTTATTTGAAAATGTTATATTAAGATAGAAATACCTGAAGGTAATGAGAATGAAAATCTATTTGAAAATGTTATATTAAGATAGAAATAGGTTAATGTAATGAAGATGAAAATTTATAAGGGGGAGGGAGGGGTTCAAGTTTTACATACAAAGGAGGGCTTTTCCTTTTACTTGATATGTGTATACTGTGGGGAAGTCAGGGGGGAAGGGGAGGGTTAGGGTGGGTTAGGGAGGTTGGGAAGTTTGGGGTGGGATGAGGGGGGAAAAAAGGGGTGAAAATGTAACTGTAAAACTTTTGCAATAAAAAAAAAGAGAGAACAACTAATGGAGAATGTAAAGATTTATTAAATAATGAGATAACAGCATTTGAGATATCCGAGGCACTCAAAAAACAAAAAAGTAATAAAGCACCAGGTCCTGATGGTCTGCCATCAGAAATCTATAAAAATCACCAGGAGATATTAAATCCATTATTATTAGAGGTATATAATGATGTATTGAATGAAGCCAAGATACCAGCATTGTGGAAAGAAGCAACAATCACACTGATCCCTAAAGAAAATTCCAATTTGATTTATATTAAAAATTATAGGCAGATATCTCTACTGAATTCAGATTATAAAATTTTTATGACAATCATGGCAGACAGATTAAAGAAATTTTTTGAGAATTTTATTCTTTCTGACCAAAATGGCTTCCTGCCCAGACGGCATATAAGGAACAACATCAGGACTATTTTAGATACCATAGAATATTATGAAGTCCATAATGAAAAACAGATGGCATTGATACTTATCAATGCACAAAAAGCTTTTGACAACATTAAATGGGACTTTATATTAGAACAATTAACTTATATGGATTTTGGGGAAAAATTCATAAGGATGTATAAAGCAATCTATTCTAGGCAGGAGGCCAAAGTGGTAATCAATGGGGAAACAATGAAGAATTTTCCAATCCAAAAAGGAACAAGACAAGGTTGTCTACTATCACCATTATTGTTTATTTTATCATTAGAGATCTTAATTAGAATAATTCAAGAAGATGAACAGATCAAAGGTTTAAAAATAAGGAAAGAAATTTTTAAAGTACAGGCATTTGCGGAGAATCTTGTTTTTATTATTGAAGAGCCTGTACAATCTGGTGTTAGGTTGATGGAAGTGCTGGAGGATTATGGGGAAGTAGCAGGCCTAAAAATAAATAAGGAAAAAACAAAAAAGATAGTCAAAAATTTGACTGAAGAGCAAAAAAAAAAAAAGAAGAAGAAGAAGAATTGGAAAGATAAATGTTCAGATTCCAAAAAACTTAGATATTTCGGAATTCAATTGACTGCAAGATGCATTACACTCAAAGAAGATAATTATGATAAATTAATGGCACAAATTATGTCCGATTTGGAAAAATGGGGAAAATTACAGCTATCTTTAATGGGCAGGATAGCCACCATTAAGATGACTATCCTACCGAAAATGTTGTTTCTATTCCAGTGCATACCAATTCGGCTCAAAAAAGTTTTTTTTTACAAATTTGGATAGACATATTTCAAAATTCATCTGGCAAGGGAAAAAAACGAGAATTAGATTAAAGTCATTACAAGATGCTAGAGAAAGAGGCGGATTCAGTTTGCCAGATCGGGGAAAATAATATCAGGCAGCAGCTTTGGTATGGATAAGTGAGTGGATGCACCTCAAAAATAGAAGATTATTGGCACTAGAAGGCCACGATCTACAGACAGGGTGGCATGCTATTTTATGGGAGGAAAAACATAAAGTCCATCAGTTCTTTCAGAGGCATTATATTAAGAGGGCTCTATTAGATATTTGGATTAAGACAAAAAGAAGTAACTATATGGAAATTCCCAACTGGGTGTCAACATTGGAAATGTATACCCATCCAAATCTTACTAAATTAGGAGGGGTTGTCACCTATAAAGATATTCTGAATGAGAGAGGAGAATTGAAAGCAAGAAATATTTTAAAGGAAGAAGGAATTGAATTGGAATGGTGGGCATACCTTTAAATACAATCAAAATTTAGCAAAGACAAAAAGGAATGAGGAATAAAGCAAGAATTATCAGAATTAGATAAGATTTTATTAAGTAGGGAGGGCAAGACCATAAGTAAATTATATTGCTATTTATTGGAACAAGATACGATTGAGGAACAAGTTAAAGAAACAATGTTAATTTGGAGTAAATATTTTGGTCATAGTATTGATTTGGACAACTGGGAGATTCTATGGGGAAAAAATTTAAAAATCACATTAGCAACTTCATATAAGGAAAATTTATATAAGATGTTTTATAGGTGGCACCTCCCCCCACAAGATTAACACAAATTAATAAGGGAAATTCTTCGGCATGTTGGAAATGTGAGGTGGCCTCGGGAAATTTCTACCATATGTGGTGGAAATGCCCAAAGGCAAAAAAATATTGGAATCTAATAAAGAGTTGGTTGGAAGAAATTTTGTTAATAAAGATAGAAGTCAAACCAGAACTTTTCCTCTTGGGAATGACAGAGGGTAAATACAAGAAAGACATAAATTATCTACTACTGCATATACTTACAGTGGCATGGATAGCTTTTGCTCAGAAGTGGAAAGAGAAAGATACCCCAATTGAAGAGGAAATACTACTAAAATTTTTCTTTTTCTTTTTTTAAATAAATTGTATTAAGTATACAGTTTAAAAACATTAGACTTGGTGCGACTTGTCTGATACATACTTTTCTAACACTTTTTCTTTTGCGTATATTACAATATAATATCATGCATATTCCATATATACTTTTTGTACATTCAATCACACCTCAATTACATACATATTCCCTCAGTCTCTATTCAAATCCAATTTATTCCTATCTAATATTTCTTAATTTTATTTTAATTATTTTTCTCCCCTTTTCTTCACTCTGTTTCTAATTCTCTATCCCTACATTCCTCCTTTCTCTAGCCATTTATAAAATGTATTCCAGGTTACATAGAATTCCGATTCATCTTTATCTTTGAGCTCCATTGTTAACCTGTCCATTTCTGCACAGGTCAATATTTTGTTAATTATTTCTACCTCTTGTGGCTTCTCTCTACATTTCCAATTTTGTGCGATATCAACCTTGCTGCCATTAATATGTGTACCATAAGATATATTTCTTCTTTTTTGTAATTATCCTATACCCAGAAGGAAGAATTCTGGCGTCATATCTATCGTCTTTTTTAACATATCTTCTAGCCACTGTTTTATTTGGCACCAAAAGTCCTTGGCTTTCGGGCACCCCCACCACATACAGTATGATAATAAGTGCCTAACGTTGCTTTACATTTCCAACATTTTGGTGAGCAATTTTTGCACATCTTGGCCCATCTTGTGGGTGGGTAATGCCACCTGTAAAACATCTTGTATTGATTTTCTTTATATGCAGTGGCTAGGGTAAGCTTTCTATTACTCTCCTATAGTTTTTGCCAGCTATCTAGATCTATGCCATGCCCAAAATTCTTACTCCAGGTGAGCATGGTCTCTTTCACTTGCTCTTCTATCATGTCGTAATCCAATAAATATTTATATAATTTCCTAATCATCTTCACATCTGCCCCTTGTAAAAGTATTGCTCCTTTACTTTTCTCTACATTGAATTTCATTTTGTTAGATAGGGCCCAGTGTTCAAGTCTGTCAAGATCCACCTGGATCTTGAGCCTATCTTCTAGGGTGTTAGCTATTCCTGCCAGCTTAGTATCTGTTAGATCGGCGCAGGAAAGGAAGACGTGACCAGCTCGTTACATTAGTAACTTTATTCAGAACAAAAAACAGTAGCAAGACTGGCTGCGCACTGCCGGAGCTCTCCTTATATTCGCTCCGGCAGTCGCACCGCCCCCTGACAGGGATTCAAACTTTCCCGCCCGATGGCTGGCAGCCAATCCGGGGGGATGTCCTTATAAGGACATAACACTCCTCTCCCCTTAGTCCGAAAAAAACGTTCAAAGTTCATTTACAAACGTTACGTAGTCCCGCAGGTACGTAGGACGCCTCGGCACCCTAGCTGACCTGCGCAGTCTCACTTCTTCCTCGTCCCCGACCTGGACGGACGGGGCTTCTGTGTCTCCTGGTTCCCTCCCCGCTCGGTTCGGCTGGCGAGTGTGCGGGGTCACCCTCAGCGCCTCCGGCCGAATCGCAGACCATGGATGGCTGGTTCTGGTGGTCCTCCTCCTGGCCTGTGGATCTATCGTTTTGTTGAGGCTGCTCAGTTCCGACCCGGGAAGAGCATCTGAGTCTCAGTAAGTCCCAGGCTTTCACTTGCTCCTCCCCGGTCTCCCGGGTGCCGCAGTTCAGCTGCGGTTCGGCTCGTTGTTGTCTGGTGGATGGTTCGGATCGGTGCCCTCGGGTCCGGTCTGCCAGCGGTGGGTTGTTTTTACTTGGGTTGTGATGTCCGACCTCACAGGGGTGGTGCAGGTCTCCTTGGCCGGGCTGGAGTCGGCCTACCCCGTCGGGTCGGCGGTGGTCGACCTGGTCGGGCTGGCGTTGTGGGGCTACCTCCTTGGGTCGGTGGAGGTCTCCCTTGCCGGTGAGTCACAGGCCTACCTTGCCGGGCTGTTGTCGGCTTTCCCTTCGCCCTAGTCCCTGGTCTACCGTCAGTTGGTGGCTGGGGTCATCTGGGCTGGGTTGTTGTTGCCGGGTTGACTTCTGCGCTGGGTGGGGGTCCCTCTCGCTGGGGTGTCGAGTGCCACCCTCACCCCTGTGCTGCGGTGTGCCCATCTCGGATGGTCCCCGGTCTATTCGCCTGGAGTGGAGGTCTCCTTGGCAGGGCTGTCGTGGGTTGCCTTCGCTGGGGGTTGTGATGCTTCCCCCCTGGGCAGGTCCCGGTCTACTTGCGGGTTGGGCTGGTAGTCTCCTGCCTTGCCGTGCCGGGTGCCCACCTCGCCGGGTTGGTGTTGCCCTTCCCCCTGCGGCTGGCCCCGGTCTACCCCCCTGGCCTGTCGGCGTGTCAGCGCCTGGTAGTGAGCTTGGCTGGCCTCGTCGGGGTGGGGGTGGTCCGCCTCGCCGGGGTGTGGTAGGCCTACCTCGTCGGGGTGTTGTAGGCCCACCTTGCAGGGGTGTTGCAGGTCTACCTCACCAGGGTGTTGTAGGCCTACCACGTGGGGGCGTTGTAGGCCTACCTCGCAGGGGTGTTGCAGGTCTACCTCGCCAGGGTGTTGTAGGCCTACCTCGTGGGGGTGTTGCAGGCCTCCCTCGTCAGGCTGGTATTCTTGCGCACCCCCCTCCCTTTTCCGGAGTTGGTCGATGTGCCGTCGACAGACCTGTCCATCTTCCAGCTCCACGGTGTAGGATTTGGGGCCAGTTGTGCTGTCTATCTTCCCCTTCAGCCACTTAGGAGAGCCGCTGAAATTCAGCGTGAAAACCGAATCTCCCTTGCTGAAGGTGCGAAGCGGGCGGCTGGCAGTTGCGGACACTTCTGGGCTGTATTGGGGATGCAACCGGTCCAATGGTGACCTCAGCCTTCTGCCCATCAATAGTTCGGCCGGGCTCTTGTGGGTAGTGGCATGCGGCGTGATGTGTTGGGTGAGGAGGAAGTTGTCTATTCTTTCCTGCCAGTCGCCCGTGCCCATCTTGGTGAGTGCCTCCTTGGTGAGCCTCACCATTCGTTCCGCTTGTCCGTTCCCAGCCGGCCGGTATGGGGCAGACAGGGCATGGCGGATGCCCAGTCCTGCCAGGAATGCCTCCATGGCCAGGGATGTGAGTTGGGGGCCATTATCGGAGACCAGCACATCCGGTAGTCCGTGGGTGGCGAACAGGCGGCACAGGGCACGGATCGTCGCTTCTGTTGTGGTGGATGCCATGGGTACCACCTCGAGCCACTTGGAGAAGGCATCTACCACGATGAGGAGGTGGCGCCCTTGCATCGGACCCGCGAAGTCGATATGGATCCTCGACCAGGGGTTGCTGGGGGTCTCCCACTTTGCTGTTTCGGCTTGCGGTGGCGCCGGGCGGACTTCTTGGCACGGGTCACATCTGGAGACCCATTCTTCAATGTCTCTGTCTAGTGCGGGCCACCAGACATAACTCCGTGCCAGGGCCTTCATGCGGACGATGCCTGGGTGCCCTTTGTGCAAAGTCTCTAGCGTCCGCCGTTGCAGAGTGCTTGGAATCAGCACCCTGTCTCCCCATAGTACACAGCCCTTCATGGTGGACAGCTCCTTCTGCTTCCTGGCGAACGGGCTGAACTTCTCCTCCGTCTTCTCAGATGGCCACCCCCTGAGGATCCAGGACTTCACTTGGCGGAGTGTGGGGTCCTTCTGGGTGTGGACGGCCACATCTGCAGATGAGACTGGACAGCTGGTGTCGTCATCTATGTGGAAGAGTTGGAGCGTAGGGGCTGGGTCTTCTACAGGATCCTTCAATGGGCATCTGCTCAGCGCGTCAGCATTCCCTATGGCTGTGCCTGGCTGGTGCATGAGCCTGTAGGAGTAGCCGGCTAAGAAGATGGCCCATCTCTTCATCCGTGGGGACATGAAGGTCGGGGTGGATTGGTCACCTGCGAGGAGCCCCAGGAGTGGCTTGTGATCAGTGACTATGGTGAAACTCCTCCCATAAAGATATTCGTGGAATCGTTTCACTCCTGCAACGATGGCCAGGGCTTCTTTGTCCAGCTGGCTGTAGTTGCGTTCCGCGCCGGACATCGTTTTTGAGAAATATGCTATCGGGGCTTCGGACCCATTGGGCAGTTCGTGGCTGAGGACTGCCCCCACCCTGTAGGGTGATGCATCGCAGGTTAGCTTGATGGGTAGTGTCTCGTTGTATTGGATGAGGACGCTTTTTGAGGTTAAAAGTCCTTTCACGGCTCGGAATGCTGCTTCCTCTTCCTGGCCCCACTTCCAGGACGCGGCTTTCCCCAGCAGGCGGTGGAGTGGCTCAGCAACTGTGGCTTTCTGTTTAAGAAACATTGCGTAGAAGTTGAGCAACCCAAGGAATGCCTGAAGCTCCGTTTTGTTTTTTTTGCTCGGAGCTTCATGGATTGCCTTCACTTTCGATTTGGTGGGGTGGATGCCAGTGCTATCAATGAGATAGCGCAGGAACTCGACTTCCTGTACTCCTAGGATGCATTTATCTCTCCTGACTCTCAAACCCTTGGCCTTGAATCGCTGCAGGACAAGCCTGAGCCTTTCAAGGAGTTGTGCCTGTGAATCTCCGGAGATTAGTACATCGTCAAAATATGGCACCACCCCTGGAATGCCTTGGAGAAGGCGTTCCATCATTGATTGGAAGATGCCGGGGGCAGCGCTGACTCCAAACTGGAGACGGTTGCATTTGAATGCCCCCCTGTGTGTGACTATCGTTTGGGCCTCCGCCGTTTTTTCGTCCACTGGCAGTTGCTGGTAAGCCTGGGCCAGGTCCAGTTTCGCAAAGATTGTGCCAGTTCCCAGGGAATGCAATAGGTGCTGCACTACCGGGACTGGGTATGCGCTCTGTGCCAACGCCTTGTTGATGGTACAACGGTAGTCGGCCACGAATTCCTTGATGGTCTCACCTTCCTTCTGATCCCTCTGATGGAAGGTGAAACAGTTCGCCACTGGTGTTCCCGTTGGGGCATAGTGGTCCTCCAGGATCTGCAGCACGTCTGCCCATGGCACTTCTTCGATGTCTCGTGGTGCTACGAGATCGATTGCCATGTCGAGGACTTCGGAGCCGCAGTTGGCTAGGAAGATGCCCTTTTTCCGGTCGTCATTGGCATCCCTGATGTTGTTGCCTCTCAGGTATTGCCGAAATTTGACCACGTAGGATTTCCACTTGTCCTTCCCTGGGCGGAAAGGAGCAAGGGCTGGCAAAGTGACTTCAGCGGATGCCATGCCTACGGAAATGCCTACTGTGGTTTCAGGTGCCGGAGTCTTGGTCTTGTTGGCTTGGTGCCACGAGGTTCGTCTCTTTCTCTCTCTAGTCCTTCGGTGCCAGTGTTAGATCGGCGCAGGAAAGGAAGACGTGACCAGCTCGTTACATTAGTAACTTTATTCAGAACAAAAAACAGTAGCAAGACTGGCTGCGCACTGCCGGAGCTCTCCTTATATTCGCTCCGGCAGTCGCACCGCCCCCTGACAGGGATTCAAACTTTCCCGCCCAATGGCTGGCAGCCAATCCGGGCAGATGTCCTTATAAGGACATAACAGTATCATCTGCAAATTTGGTAAATTCCCCTTCTAGTCCCTCATCTAAGTCATTTATGAAGATATTGAAGAGTACTGGGCCTAAGACGGAACTTTGTGGCACCAGATAGAACCTTGTGGCACCCAGTTTTTGAGACTGATGAGGGGATTTGGGGTAATTGACATTCTTTCTTAGGATGCCTGGCCTTGGATTCCAGTGCAAACTGGTTCTGAGCTTCTTTGGTCTTTATCACCTGACATTCCCCCCTCCCTGTTTCCCATCACGTACACACACAGCTTTATTGCCCATCTATCCCCCACCCCCCACATCTAGCCTTTGATGGCAGGATGCCTGTGAGGCATCAAGCCTAGCCTGGCAGACCTGACAGTAGGATTGTATAGCTCTTATAAGAATTAATCATAATGTAACACTTAAATGTATTTAGATGATGATCTATAATGTGAACTAAAGTTAATATATTACATCCAGTATATCTAAATTAAAATCTAAAATTTCAACTAGTTGTCTCAAAATTTGCATTCCAAGGCACATCATCATTTAATGTTTCTCATTGATTTATCCGTTGCTGGAAAAAGCCAGCCAGCATAAATATTGCAAACTATAATTAGGCTTTTTTTAAAAAAATGAAATAGTTCCTAATTAAAATAATTAAGAAACATTTTTAGGCAGAAATGCAGTTGAATCAATTTTGGCTTAAATTCCAAACTAGTCAGATATTTGCAATCCTACCAGGCACCTCTGAGATATCATTTTTATTCAAATTGCCAGTACCACTTCTCTTTAGTCTTATATTCATAATAATACAGTGACTAATTAATGTAAAGGCAATGAACATGGTCTTTATATTAAAGTAATTGTGTACTTTTTATGCAGAAAAAATATTTGTGGTAAAAAGTGACCAAATATACATAAAACTAAAAGTGTCTGCCTTTTATCAAGCCAGGAAAATAATTAAAATAGTATGTTATTTTTATAGAATAAGGTGCATAAATGTGACTATAATTACTGTAAACATGTATCAATGCAGCTCTTTACCTGTAAATGATGAATCCCCCCATGTGGCAGTCATATAACATTTTGACAGAATATCTAACCTGTTGGTAAAAGTACAGAGTATTATCACAGCTCTCTAAAGACCCTCAGAGTCATCTCTAGATGAAGTTGGTTATCTAAAGCGTTTACCTCATTTTTTCCTTCTGTCTACAATTTAACATCGCAATAAAATTAATAAAACAACAAATTTGGGGTATCTTTTTCTAGGACCTCAATGTTTCCTCTTATATATATGTTCCTCTTATTCTTTTGCTACCAGCTTTGGAAATTAGCTGGGTATCTTGGACACTTCTGCAACTGCATGATGATGTATGCTGTGGGCTTGATGGCAAGTTAAGTACAATGACACCTATAGCTCCTTCCAGGTGGGTGGATTAGTGTCTCTGTGTTACAAACACAGTTGAGTCATTTCTTTCAGGCTTTTCCTCGGAAGTACTTGTACTTTTCTTGGACTGTTACATGTTTTTAAAAAAACCCAGGCATGCAGAGGTTTCATCCATCAATTCTGTCTTCTGCCTTGATGGCTTTGCTATCTTACCCTCTGTTTCTTCCTTCTGACTTCTTTCACCCATGAATCTTCATTTATTCTTCATTAATCTTAGCAGTTCATGCCTCCTTCCCTTCCCTTTTCTATTCTAATCTTCCTGCACAGGACTATTTTCTTCTTGTGCTTTATGTTCTAGTATTTCCGCCTGACACTCTCTTCCATTCTTTCCAAACTTCTTGCTGCTCAACAGTATTGTTCTCAATTCTTTTTGACCTGTGGCCATCCCTTCTATAAAAGATTAGTCTGCCATTGACTTTCCCCTGGTTTGCCTTGCATCATGAGGAAGGGGAAATAGGTTTTCTGGCCAGCTCCAGCAGTTCCCTACATGTTTCTAATATTAAACTAGAATTCATTGAAACAAGCCAGTATCACAAAACAGGCTTTGAATTTTGCTTGCTTTAGTAAAATTTGGGTAAGCTTTTCCACACCACTGACACTATTATGTATTCTCATACAAACAAACCTAGAAAACCTAGAAAAAAACAAACCTAAGAAGAATAAGGGGTTTTTGTGTTTTTAAAATACTCATAATGTATTTAAACATGAAGTAAAACCTTTTTTATTGTTTTTATCCAGAAAGTGCATGAACATGTTATTCAGCACTGTGACTACCTTTATAAAAGCAAAATCCACAGAACTTTTCTTTTATTCAATTATCTGCATTGAAACCCTGATATTTATTTGCTGTATGCAAAGCACGAATGAACCAAAAAATTAATCATAACATCCAGCCTGCAACAATTCTAGAACATTTGTCACTGACAACCTATATATACATATATATATATATATATATATATATATATATATATATATATATATATATATATATATATGAAATTAAGCCATATATTCATATTGTTTTTGTCCGTAACCATAAGACTGTTTGCATCTTCTTCAGGCTCAACTTCTGATCCTTGCCTGTTGTGTCCCATCCCCCCCGCCCCGCAATACAATATACAATGAAAGAAAAATTGTTACAGGCATGCAAAGAAGGCATAGAATCTGACCTTAAATGCTTTGGATCTGAAACCATTACTGAAACTATAAACATAGAGCATTATATTGAATAAAAGTATAAAAAAATTAAATAAATTTGGATGGCTGTAATCATGGGCACAGAAGAGAGACATTGATTCTTAGCTCAGTGCACCTAGGGAACTCATCTGGCTGACAATGCTGTATGTTCTTGTGGGCTGCAAGATTCAGGCTTGAGTTTAAAGTGGGAATGATCTTGGGAGACAGGAAGAAGAGCCACAGACTGTACAACTGTCAAGCAAAAGGTATTGTTGCAATATTTTCAGGATCAGACTCAATAATTAAAATAAGAATAGTATGTTTAAATAAAGCTCTGTTTAATCACAGATGGCATTCTATATTCACTGAATATTCACAAATAGAAGCACTGAAAAATGGCATACAGCTCCTTATATATACAAGGGGAGGAGCTAGATATGGGAGTGGTTAGACATACATACATTAAGCAATGGAAATAAGTTAACTCTTGATATACTGTACAGATACTATTTACATGATGGAGAATAAAGCATTTACTTGTGACAAATCCCCCTCTAAATGCTGATTCGACATATGACAATAATTACATTCAGATTCAGAACAATATAAAACTTGTAGCTTGGTAGTTAAGTATTTGTGTTGTTTAGAAGGTAAAGGTTTTGTCAAGATGTCAGCTATTTGCTCTGATGTTTCACAATGAATAGCTTTAATAAATCCGTCTTGTGATAATTGCCTTACATGTTTGAATTTTATATATATATGTCTAGATCGCTGTCCAATAGCATCAGATCTAGATATTTCGATGGCAGCTTTGTTATCTTCATGTATGATATAAGGCAATGAAGGTTTTTTCCAAATATTAGACAATAAATCATTAAACCATACTAGGTTATTTGATGCTTTAGACAGACAAACATATTCTGCCTCAGTAGTTGATGTAGCTACCAAATCTTGCTTACCAGTGTACCAGTAAACTGGGCAGCCGTTAAGGAAAAATATATAGCCAGATGTACTTTTTCTACAAGTGACATCACCAGCCCAATCTGCATCTGCATAACATGTGAGAATGGGTTCATTTGTATTATTGGGTTCTAATAACAAGCAGAAGTCTAAGCTATTTTTTAAGTATCTTAATATCCTCTTGACAGCTTCCCAATGGTATGATAATGGTTTACTGACATGTCTGGATAATAAGTTAAGGGGTAAAGCAATATCAGGTCTAGTCCAGTTAGAGATATAGAGAAGAGAGCCGATAACAGACCTATACAATGTGTTATCTTTAAATTCTGGAGATGACTCATCAGTGTTTCTTAGAAAATCAGTCTGCATGGGAGTATCACATGGTTTGGCATCATTTAGGTTACATTTGTTTAAGAGTTCTATAATTTTATCCCTTTGGGAAAGTTTGAATCCCTTCTTTGTTTTGCTGATTTGAACACCAAGATATTTGTTTACTTTCCCTAAAGATTTTAAGGAAAAGTGTTCATTGAGTTTTGTTACAAAAGTTTCTCTCCTTTTTGTATCTTTGCCTATATATAGAATATCATCAACATAAATCAATACAAATTCTGGAGAATCACCTTCACTCTTAACAAAGAAACAATTGTCAGCAGTAGTAGCAACAAAGTTCATAGTTTTAAGTACTTTGACTAAACATTCATACCATCGCTTGCCAGATTGTTTCAATCCGTATAGACTTTTGTTTAATAGCCATATATCATTTTTGTTTGTATATTGACTATGAGGAGCTCTTACATATATATCCTTATCTAATTTGGCATTAAATATGCAGTTTGTATATCATATTGAAATACCTCGAGATTAAGTGCTGATGCTATAACTAGAGCTGTTTTAACACTCTCAGTTCTTACAGTAGGAGAGTAAGTGTCTGTATAATCCTCAGGATATTTTTGAGCATAACCTTGTGCGACTAGTCTGGCTTTATACAGTGTGTTACCTCCTTCCAAATTCTTAATTTTATATATCCACCTGGTACCAATAATAGTCTTATCCCTTGGGGCTTGTGTGGGTGTAAAAACATTCAATTCTTGTAAGCTATTCATCTCCTTGGTCATTGCTGATTCCCACTTTTCTTTTTCTTTGGGGAGAAGTTTCAGCACTTCTTCATAAGTGTTTGGTGTTACTATTTCTCCATTCATACACATTAAATAATCTTTGTATTTATTAGGCACCTGATTTCTGTTACTTCTGGTTGTTCTCATTGGTATACTATCATTGTCATGTAAATACCTTGCTTCCTTTTTTGTTACTGAATCAGTTTTTATTTTGTGTTGACTATTTGTCCATGTTCTAACTTTGTTTTTGCGTGTGCTGTTATTGTTTTTCTTTTCAATATTCTTATTTTGATGTTCAGTGTCTGAATTGGTGTTTGGGAATATTTCATTAAGGTGTATTTTGGACCAATTGGCCTGTTCATGAAATACTGCTGTTCTTGAAATTATGAATCTGTTATTGTTATCAATAAATCTGTATCCTTTTGTGCCTGTTTCGTATCCCATGAATTTAAGTCTTCTGGATACGTTTTCACCTTTACGCCTTAATTGTTTAGGTATATGTACGTCTGCAGTGACTCCAAATATATGCATGTGTGTTAACTTAGGTTTCCTACCGTACATCACTTCATATGGTGTTTTATTCACTATGCTGGACCAAGTCCTATTTTGGGTGTAATTGGAAAATTGTAAAGCTTCTGACCAGAATTGTTTACCTAAACCAGCATCTTCTAATGTGGATCTAATCATGGTTTGTAGTGTCGAGTTCTTTCTCTCTGCCACTCCGTTCTGGAATGCAGAGAAAGGACTAGATGTGTAATGCAACATCCCTTTATCTTTTAGCCATCGTGAGAATTCGTTTGACATGAACTCACATCCTCTATCTGTCATAATTTGTTTTATTCTAATGTTGTGTTGTGTCTCTATGCGTTTGTAAAATTCTTTGAATTGCTGAAATGTTTCATCCTTATGTCTTAATGTGTAGACAAACCCATAATGACTATAGTCATCCACAATGGTTAGAAAATAGCGTTTTTTATATGTGATTGATGGTGTCAATGGGCCAACTAAGTCCATGTGTACTAATTCAAAGATTTGTTTGGTTGACCTGGTTGATTTTTTGGGCCTGGGGCTAGTTTTGAGTTTTGTGGATTTACACACTGAGCATTCTAGATAGTTTTTACAGTTTTTTATTTTAACACCATCAGCATGTTCAATCATTTTTTGTACTACAGGAAAACTAGCATGTCCTAATTTTCTATGTAAGATATGAGCACATTCAACATGAATAGGTTTGCCTATATTAGGTCTTTTATCATTGGATGAGTTTTTGTTGTTATGAACTACCTCATGTTCCTCATTATCACTATTACTATTTTCTTCGTTATTTATGTCATTGTCATCCTCTATGTTGGAATCAATATTGTGTAAACATCTTTCATTTGTTATTAAGTAAGGTAAGCCTCCTTTTATAATGACAGTACCTACGCTTGTTTCATTTTTCTTTAAAGCTGCATTCCCTTTTGAAAAGACTATGTTTATGCCAGATTCTCTGCTTAGTTTTATTGCACTAAGTATGTTATGAGGTATTTCAGGTATTAACAATACCTCCTCTATTTTTCCTAGTCCAGGTAAGATTATATTTCCTCTACCTATGACTTGGACCTTCTCTTGATTAGCTACTTTGATTACAAATTTATCTTCAACAAACGAAGATAATATATTTTTGTTGTGTGTAGTGTGATTTGTTGCACCAGAGTCAATGAGCCAATCGTTATCTTCTGGTCTATGTATGTTGTTGTTGTTGTGTTTGTTCAGTCCATTCAATGAACCAGATTTTCTATCTCTTGAATCATCTCTACCCCCTCTATGTTCCTTATAGATGGGTGGACTTCTATATCTATGTCTGTCAGTGGATGACTGTCTGTTGTGATATCTATCTCTATGATCTGTCCTATGTTTATCTCTGAGGAATTTAGGACAATCTCTTCTATTATGCTCCTTGGACCCACAATTATGGCATTTGATTGGTTCATGGTACCTTTCTTGAAATGCCACTTTCTTATATTGCTTATGCTCTATGTGATTATTATAACGATTTCTTCTTGAATTGTCTTCAGCTATCAACCTATTAGAAAGGTTTTCTATGGATAAATACCCTAAATTGATTGTATCTAAATGGGATATATAATTATTCCAAGATGGGTCTAATGAATTGATAATAACACTTTTCATTGTTTGATCTGAAATTATTTCTCCTCTTAGTTGTAATTCTGCTCTGACTTTGTTTAAGTATATTAAATGTTCACTTATGGTGACCCCAGATTTTAACCTGGCTGAAAAGAAATCCTTAGACATTCTTGTTGTAGTGGCTACACTATCACTGTGAAACAGCTTAAACATGCATTGAACAATTTCTGATACAGTTAGATTTGACTTAATACTATGATACATAGCAGGAGATATACTGGATATTAGTAAGAAAAATGCTCTATGGTGTAGGCAGTCCAATCTTAAAGTCCAAGGTCTTTTTGGAGGGTTAGTAATGAAAGACAATAAATTTTCTTTCATAAAGACAACTTGGAGCTGTTGGCACCACTCTTGTAAATTAACACCATCTACCCTCAGTTTTGGGAAATCATTGGGTAAATTCCCAATGTTGTTAGCTCCATTACTTACAACTGGAGGAAGTCCATGGTCTTCTAAGTGTTGGTAACCGCAGAATGGCATGGGGATGCTAGCAACGACTTTAAATGGCAGTCTCTGTCTTTCTCTTGCTTCGAAGCTGTCTGTGTAGCTTTGCACATGCGCATTGTCCATTTCGCTCCTGAAGTCATGGTGAAAGGTTCTCGTCGCTGCAGCTCCCTCGCATTGTTCTTCTTCGGAAGACTCGGTCTCTGGTTCAGCCTTGGGAGTCCTGGTGGCGATGGGAGTCTTTTTATTGAGAGCGCTGGTCTCTGGAATTGTTTGAGGCGTAGGTTGGTATCTGCAGGGCTCTCTGGGTTCAGGCGTCGATGCTTTCGCTGTTTGCATAGAGGCGTGCGATCTTTGGGAAGTTCGTTTACTCACTGTTTTTTCTTTTGTTTTTTTACTGCAGTTTTTCGCTGATTCTTTAGTTATTTTCAATTTTGACCCAAAAGTTGCAAAAAGCGTTTTCATTGCAGACTCTACTTGATTTTCTATTGATTCTTCTTCAGTCTCTGTGTCAGACTCTTCTGATGTATGGATCTTTTCTCTTTTGTTTTTTGCATCAAGTAAGTCCTTTCGCGCCAGATATTTTGAATCTTGTCTTCTGATTGGCTCTTCATTGCTTAGACTGAAGGTTCGTTGAAACCAAGATGGCTGCCATTCAAAATTTTGCGCGGGACCGTGGTTCTTCTCCTTCTTTGCATTTTTGTCTGTAGACAAATCGCTCACCTTTTTTGTGTCTTTATTTTCATCTGTAACGATGTGCTTTTCTCTCGCTGCTCCGCTTTTTTTCAGTAAGTCTTGGAGGTTCGCGATGAGGTTTTCATCGTTCTTTTGATCTTTTAAAAGTTTTAGTATTTCTGACCTGAGTTTGTTATTTTCTATTTCGTTTTCTTTTTGATCATTGTTCTCATCTATTATTTCTTCGTTATCTGTAGTACAGTCTTCAGATTCTCTCGATATTTCAGTTGCGTATTCATCAATTATTTCTTGTTCTGCTTCCATTTCTTTAGTATATGCCCTGGTGTTGGGTCTTATTTTTTTGCTTTTTGATTTTTCTCTCTCAGACATTGTTGAATTTTTTATTGAGTCAATTAACCATCCTCTGCTACCAAATTGTTGCAATATTTTCAGGATCAGACTCAATAATTAAAATAAGAATAGTATGTTTAAATAAAGCTCTGTTTAATCACAGATGGCATTCTATATTCACTGAATATTCACAAATAGAAGCACTGAAAAATGGCATACAGCTCCTTATATATACAAGGGGAGGAGCTAGATATGGGAGTGGTTAGACATACATACATTAAGCAATGGAAATAAGTTAACTCTTGATATACTGTACAGATACTATTTACATGATGGAGAATAAAGCATTTACTTGTGACAGGTATCTTAGCCCACTGAAACAAAAGGAGTGTATGAAGCATCTCAGAAGGCACCCTCCCTAGTTTTCTGGAAAGTAAAAATAAAGGAGGGGTAAGAGACTTTCAGATTTACAAGATTCTATTACTGTAAAACAAGGGTGGGGAACAATGGTCCTTTTATGACTTGTGGACCTCAACTCCGAGAATTCCTAAGCCAGCCATGCTGGCTCAGGAATTCTGGGAGTTGAAGTCGTACTCATTGTATGATTATTAGGAGATCTTGCTATCAAGAACAACTGGGAGGAACAGAATGTGGTTTCTAAACCTGCATCCCAAATCATAGCTATGTATCTCAGGACAGGTTCATTCTCAGAATGGATAACATTTAAGTTCAAATTTTGGCTCACACAATGCTTTTTATTATGAGATGTCTTGTGAGAAGGCAAAGAACATGATACTGCTTCCCAACCTCGCCTAAATCCTTCCCAGTAATAATAGCCAGAGGGAGATATGGTCTTCTCTAAAGTTAACTTGATGGAAAGAGAATCAAAATAAAAGGACAACTTCATCAACAAGAACATAATAAAATTTTAAGAAATGCACTTTTACTTGATTTTAAATACTGTATTATGTTTTTGCCAGTAGTATAATCACCAGCTAGCTTTAATGATCTTCCAATCACAAGTGCTTTGAATGAAAGTGACAACAAGTGACAACAAACTAGAATAGATTATTTTCCAAGACTAAAAATATTACCTTTATACTTCTTGCTGTTTTCTTCAATGGTATTCTTTTTCTTTTCTTTTCTATTTTATACTTTGTTTAGTAAAAGAAGCTCCACAAACTACATGTTCTTAAATCTTTGTGATGTAAAATAGAGCAACTGTGATTGGACTGAACAAAGGGCTTGTGTAACAAATGTCCAAGCAATTTTAAAAATGTTGATTGAAGTCTAGTTGGGGAATGTACATTCATTGTAACAGAAATCAGTGAGGTTTGTAGGAGTATTTAACTTTATGTGACTAAACACCATTATGTTTTTATAGATATAAGTAGATATATTTGTCTATAAGATTTTTATTTCAGTCAAGTGGACCAGTTGCAGATCTTTTGGGATCGGAAGGTTCTGATGACAATGACTCTGAGGTTCTGATCATTAGTCTATTGCAAATACTGACAATATGGGGCTGTCTTTGAAGACTACAGGTATTCCCTGACTTACAACTGTTCATTTAGTGACAGTTCAAAGTTACAACAGCACTGAAAAAAGTGACTTATGACCATTTTTCACGTGACCATTGTAGCATCTCCATGATCAAATGGTTAAAATTCAGACACTTGGCAACTGGCATGTGTTTGTGACAGTTGTAATGTTTCAGGGTCATATGATCCCCTTTTGCAAACTTCTGACAAGCAAAGTCAATGGAGAGGCCAGATTCACTTAACAACCATGTTACTAACATAAGAACTACAGTGATTCACTTAATAACTGTGGCAAGAAAAGTCATAAAATGGAGTAAAATTCATTTAACAAATGTTTTACTTAGCAACAGAAATTTTGGGCTCAATTGTAGTCGTACGTCAAGGACTACCTGTACAGAGAACATATTATTGGTCTCAAATGCAGCAGCTGCCAGGGTTCCGACCGATGCCTTAATTAAATTATGAGCCTCGAGCCAAGCTTCAAAAGAAATCCAGTTATTAACTGTCTATTAACTAGAGATTCTAGATTTAACAGTTATAATATTTATGCTTCAGTAACTGTATTGGCTGCCAATTTGTTTATAGGTGAAATTCAAAGTACTAGTTATCACATAAAAACTACTATGTGACCAAGTAAGTTTGTTGTATCCTGGGCATTTTTTCAACTAGAGCTGAGGACAAGGTTTGAAGATGAGGCAAAAGCCCAACAGGTGGAGGGGGAATTAAAGCAGATGGGATGGCCAGTGAAGGAATATATTCGAGAGTTCTGGAGGGTTGCATGGAGGCTGGCCAGAATGGATGCTCATCTACCACTTCAAAGAGGGCCTCAACAGAGGCCTATGACAGGCTTGCACATACCGAGGCCTCCCCAATCAGCTGCAAGAGTGGTAGTGGGCCACCACAGAACTGGATGTGGAACTGCAGGCCTGCAGGCCAAGAAGCAATACTGAAGAGAGAACATGAAAGAGCCAAGAGAGCTAATTGGCCAGGAGGTGATTGGCCTCAACCACACCCACCAGTGCTCCCAAAGACCAACCCAAGCTCCCATCCAGTGCTTCTGATCCAGGGCACCGAGCAACTGAATGCTTGGTGGCCACACCCAAATCAAAAGAAGGGCCAACAGCACGGGCAAAGCTGGAAAAATCACCACGGAAGCCACCAGAGAAGTCCAGGTTGGGATGCCAGGGTGTCGAGGTCCCCTCTTCCCCACCCGAGGGGGAGGGAACTCCAGCTGAAGGAGACTAGTCACCTGCCTCATATGACAGTGAAGCTGAGAGAGAAAGAGACCTGATGGTGAGTAGAGCCATCCACCCTTCCACAATCCCCATGAGAAACATGGCACCCAAATTGGGAGCTCAGGGGACTTTGAGGCCCTAATAGACTCAGGCTGCACCCGATGCTTAATAAGCCTGACCACAGTGCTGAGGCTGGGAATCCAGGCAAGGACGCTATCCAGGGGCTTTGGGCGCACATGCACACAATTGCACGCACGCATGTGCTTTGGGCACTCGGCCCAGAAAAGATTAGCCATCACTGCACTAAGCTATCCAAATGCGAGTTCCATCAGACCTGGCTGGAGTACCTGGGTTATTGAGTATCAAGCAAAGGGGTGGAAATGGATCCAGGGAAGGTGAAATCCATTTTAGAATGGCAAGCCCCTCAAACCCATAAACAACTACAAAGCTTTTTGAGGTTCACTAACTTCTATAGGCAATTCATCCCATCTTTGCAAGAATGGCCTTACCGATCACAGAGCTGCTGAAAACAGGGAAAACCAGGACTAAAGCCCAGCTAAGCTAGCCATTCCAATGGACAATGGAATATCAACAGGAATTTGAAACTTTGAAAAGGCTATTGGAAAGGAACCGGTTCTGAAGAACCCCGATCCTGAGAAACCCTTCATGATCCAAGCTGATGGCCCATAGGGGCCATCCTCCTCCAGAGAAATGGGGGAGGGGGGACCTGCAACCATGCGCTTACACCTCCCAAAAACTCACTGACACAGAGAGATGCTGAGCCATATGGGAAAAGGAGGCTTTTGCAGTCCAGTGATCACGATTGATCTGGCAACACCTCCTGGAGGGGAGTAAAGTACCATTTGAAATGTGCACTGATTATAAAAATTTGGAGGCACTTAGCCTTGCAAACACTCTGAAGCAGGTTCAGTGGGTGCAGTACTTCAACCAATTTAACTTCACCTCAAAATACCTTCTGGGAGGAAAAAACATCCTGGCTGATGCCTCTCGAGAATGCCCAAGTACAAGAGCACTCAGGAGGAGTTAGTTAATGCAATTATCCCCCTACACCAGAAAGGTGACCACACAACAATGGGCCACACAACAACTGACCACACCAGAGGAGGAACTGATCCAGAAACTCACAATCAAGTTTCAAAGTGACCCCTGGTTCAAGGAACACCCACAGTTCTTGACCATTAGGGACAAGCTGGCCTGGAAGGGGACTAAACTATACATCCCTAACAGCTTGTGGATGGAGGTCCTACGAAGGAGCCATGACCAGGGGTGGGATTCAGCCAGTTTGAACTGGTTCAGGCAAACCGGATGCTAATTTTACATCTGGTTCGCTGAACTGGTAGTTGCAAAGACTGGCTGGCCCTGCCTACCCATCCCACCCCTCCAAGGGGTCTCCACATGGCCTGTTTTGGATGCCAGGTAAGTGCAGCGCCCATACTGAGCTCTGGGAGGGTGAAAAACAGGCCTCCTGAAAGTTCCAGAAGTCTGGAAATGGGCCCATTTCTGGCCTCTGGAGGGCCTCTGGAGCCTGAGGGAGGCCATTTTCACCCTCCTGGAGGCTTGAGAAAAGCCGCCGGAGCCTGGGGAGTGTGAAAAACAGACCTCCAAGAAGTTCTGGAAGTCTGGAAATAGTCCCATATCCAGCCTCCGGATGGCCTCCGGAGGGCCTCCAGAGCCCGGGGAGGCCATTTTCGCCCTCCCAAAGGCTCGAGTTAAGCCTCACCCTGCTGTGGTGCAGGAGGCCAAGTAGGCCACGCCCACCATGGCCATGCTCACCCAGCAACTGGACAGAGAACCAGTTGCTAAAATTTTTGAATCCCACCTCTAGCCATGACACC
This sequence comes from Arizona elegans, assembly GCA_022577455.1. Lineage (NCBI taxonomy): Eukaryota > Metazoa > Chordata > Lepidosauria > Squamata > Colubridae > Arizona > Arizona elegans. The sequence goes on from JAKOOJ010000006.1 coordinate 33,498,835, forward strand.
AGGTAAGCGGGGCTCTTTGGGTTCCTGAAAACCCTGCACCAGGTTAGGAGACAGTTCTAGTGGCCAAGGATGAAAAAGGACATTGAGAGTTATGTAAAGAGTTGTGCAACCTGTGCACCAATGAAGAAAAGACCTGGAAAGGCCCCTGGGTTGTTACAGCAAGTAGTCAAGCCCTGGGAAGAGATCATGATGGACTTCATAGTCAAGCTGCCCCAAAGTAGAGGGAATACCATGATTTGGACAGTGATCGACCTATTTTTCAAGCAAGCTCATTTCATCGCCTGCCCCAGATTACCATATGCCCACAAACTGCTGAAGTTGTTCCTCAGGCATATCTACCCATTGCATGGGGTCCTATGCAGAATTATTTCAGATCGGGGGGTCCAATTCATGGCTAAGTTCTGGAGGGAGTTCTTAAAGTCCATTGGGTCCTCTAGGGGGCTTAGTTCAGCTTTCCATACAATTACCAATTGGGTGGTGGGGAGGACTAATGTCACAGTGGAGCAGTACCTAAGGAGTTATGTCAACTACCAGCAGACTAATTGGGCAGAACTACTGCATTTTCCTGAAGTGTACGTCCAAAAACGCAGTGCACAGGAGCACTGGGCTTGTTATGTAAATAGGTTTGTTTGGCAGGAAGTTTGAATTAACTGACCCTCAGCTGATTGGCTGACCACAACAGCTGCAAGGTATATAAAGGGAGCTGTTTCCCTAGGTCAGTCGCTGGGTTCTCACCCTAATAAACAGAGCTGTTGCCACTCACTGCCTGGCTTGCTGCGTCCTCATTCACCCAACTTAACATTGACGACGAAGATGGGATTTTGAGGCCAGAAGCCAAGGAAAGAGCTGAAGCCACAACCGAAAAGAGCTGAAACCACATTCCGAGAGAGAAGCGGAACGCCCGACCACAGAATCCAGCCAGGCGAGCAAGCGGAGCACAGGAGAATCACGAACGATGTCTGCCTACACCCCGCCAGCACCTTTCAACCCCAAGGAGGAGAAGTGGGGGTCCTACATGTCCCAGTTCGAGTGTTTCATGGTGGCCAACAACCTGCAAGGACTACCGGATGTGAGGAAGAAGGCTCTGTTCCTAAGCCACTGCGGACCATGAGTGTTCGACACAGCCGAAGCCCTGGCAGAGCCGAACTTGGTCCACACCATATCATGGTCAACGCTGCAGACCCTGCTGAAAGACCACTATGCCCCAATGCCTTCCAAGTAGGCCCAGCGGTATGAGTTCCGGCAAAGGCTGCAGCAGGACAGCGAGTCGATCAGCAAGTACGTCACTGCCCTGCATAAGGCCACAAACCAGTGTGAGTACCGAGACCTAGATGAGATGATCCTAGAGCAACTAATCTGCGGAGTGAGAGACGGCCGGCTACAACGGAGGCTACTTGCGAGATCGAACCTGACCGTGCACATCGCCCTAGATGAAGCAAGAGCACAAGAGTCGTCCGTAAAGGCCGCTGAGAGACTGCAAGGGACCATCCATGGCCGGGCAGCACAGAGGTCGGCGACCGTACATCGTGAAGCCGTGAGCACCGAGAGTGAAGGGGAGTCTGAGGAAGAAGTCTATCGCACAGAGCAGTCCAGGCCGGATCAATGAGGACCCAGAGACAACTGTGCCAGCTGCAGAGGCCCCCACCCCCGACACAACTGCAAGTTCCGGGATGCGATCTGCCGGTTCTGCGAGAAAAAGGGGCACATCACTCGAGTCTGCAGAGCCAAGCAAGCAAAGGGCCACAAACCACGTGGCCAAACCAGCCAATCCGAGATGGCGCCACGCCAGAGACCCAATAAAGATGGCGGAAGCCGGAAGGGGACAAAAATCGAAGACATAGAGGCCTACACCATCCGCATTGGCCAGAACTGCACATCCCCCAGCGAGAAGACCTACACCGCAGTCGAGTTCGAGGGTCTTGAGTGCCAGATGGAGATCGACACGGGATCCCCCATATCCATCATGTCATGGGCCAACCTCAAGAAAGCCATCCCCAGCGCACACAAGCGGCAGCTCCAATCACAGTGACGCCGGCTTAAAGACTACCAAGGGAACCGCATCCCAATCAAAGGAATAGGTGAGTTCCAGGTACGATACAGGGAGTTCAGCGAGCGACTCCCTTTCACCATCGTCAGCGGCAAGCTCCCAAGCCTCCTGGGCATGGACTGGTTTCGAGCCCTGGACATGGGATTCACCGGAGTGAGGAACATCCAGAGCACCCTGAGGGACGACCTGATGCAGGAGTTCCAGGACGTGTTCGACGAAAGGCTTGGCAAGTATGTGGGGACCCCTATTTCATTCAACCTCGACCACAACGTTGCCCCAATCCGTTTAAAGCCTAGGAGGGTGCCATTCGCCCTAAAGCCCAAGATAGACATTGAGCTGGTCAAGCTAATAAAGCAAGGGGTGCTTGTGCCAGTTGACCACGCCAAATGGGAGACCCCAATTGTGACACCTTTGAAACCGGACGGGTCAGTGCGCATATGCGCTGATTATAAATGCACAATTAATAAAGCCCTGCAACAGAGCGCCTATCCAGTCCCAATTGTGCACCACCTCCTGCATTCTCTGGGCCCCGGCAAGATCTTCGCCAAACTAGATCTTGCGCAGGCGTACCAGCAGCTACTGGTAGATGGTGCTACCGCGGAAGCACAGACTATTGTAACACATAGAGGCACCTTCAAGTGTACGCGCCTACAATTTGGAGTCAGCATAGCCCCCGGACTTTTCCAAAGTACAATGGAGCGGCTGCTGCAAGGGATCCCTGTGCTGTGGCCGCCCTCTGAGCCTGTCCCATCGGAGGAAGAAAGCTCCGAGTATGAGGAAGAGGAGTCAGCCAGGCCTCCCTCTCCAGGCCCCTCCCCTCTGGCATTGTCTCAGGTGCCGGCCGAGGGAGAGGAGATCAGCAGGGAGACAGCTGATTCGGATCAGAGTGACGAAGAAACATCATTCCTGGACGCACGCCTCCGAAGGCGTGATAAACGATTGCAGCAGCTTAGGAAGCGTGCTAGGGATTAGAACTGAGTCACTGGACCACACCCCAGAGACTATATAATAGAGGGTAGTGGTCAAGGATCCTTGTGACGAACAAAGCAAACCTTGGATAGTCACTAAAGCCTCGTCCGGAACTGCTGAGAGAAAGATTTATAGTGTCAGACATTTGGACTCTTGAGTATTTATCTTTCTGTTTTACTGTGAAAATAAAGTCACTTGGCAGACGGTGTGTCTATCACTGCCAAGTGGGAGATAAGACCTGGGTGCGTTCCAAAGTGTTTCCTTAACCCTCGGCTGGCTGTGTTTGTGTGTGTGTGGGGACGGGGACAGATCACCCTGGGGTGGTTCCCTATTTCGATGATGTACTCATCATGGCAGAAGACGAGCAACAACTGGGGGGGAGGCTGAGAACGGTCTTAGAAAAATTCAGAAATGCTGGACTCTGGGTCAAATGCAACAAATGCATGATCGCTGTCCCCTCCGTAGAGTTCCTGGGGTACCGAGTAGATGGCACCGGCATACACCCCATCGAGAGTAAAATCAGGGCAATCCAAGAGGCCCCACCCCTAAAGACAAGGCGGAACTACAGGCGTTCCTGGGATTGCTTAACTTTTATGCTATCGTCTTAAAGGACAAGGCAACAGTGGCTGAACCCCTACACAGACTGTTAGCCAAGAAGTCCACATGGACATGGGGGAAGGCTGAGGACAGGGCGTTTGCAAACATCAAGAAATTGCTATCAGCCGAGAGTTTCTTGATCCAATACAACTCAACGCTTCCCCTTGTCTTAGCCTGTGATGCATCTCCTTTCGGCGTGGGAGCCGTCCTGAGCCATAGACTCCTGAATGGCCTAGAGGTGCCCATCGCCTACTACTCCTGAACTCTGTCAAGCGCCGAAAGGAATTACAGTCAGCTTGACAAAGAGGCCCTCGCCGCCATCTCAGGAGTAAAGAAGTTCCATGAGTACCTGTTCGGGAGGGACTTCGACCTGATTACCGACCATCGCTCGCTCCTGGGTCTCCTCGCAGGAGACCGACCAACACCGGCAGCCCTATCGCCCAGGATGACACGCTGGCCCATCTTCCTTGCAGCCTACTCCTATTGCCTGGTACATCGACCAGGGGCGGACATGGGAAACGCTGATGCACTCAGCCGCTGCCCATTACCAGACAAGCTGGACGACCCCATATCTGGCATCCCCATCCTGCTGATAGACGTTTTGGACTCGGGGCCTATCACATCAGCAGAGGTAGCCAGAGTCTCCAACAAAGACCACGTGATCCGTACGGTCGCAAGTTGGGTGACGAGGGGGTGGCCGGAAAAGACTGAGAGCGGGGAATTCAAACAGTACGCGAGCAAACGGGATGAACTAACAATGCAAGGGGGGTGCTTGCTATGGGGCGAATGGGTTATTGTTCCCTTGTGCCTAAGGGAAAAAGTCTTAACACTGTTGCATGAGGGGCACCCTGGGATTGTACAGATGAAGGGACTAGCCAGGAGCTATGTCTGGTGGCCCAACATGGTCGCAGACATTACCGAGTGGGTGGGGAGATGCCAGCCCTGCCAAGAGTCTAGGCCAGATCCACCGACAGCACCGGTGAGGGAGTGGGAAAGACCCAAGGGGCCCCGGTCCAGGATCCACATAGATTTTGCGGGCTGTTTCACGGGCAGACCTTCATGGTCATAGTAGATGCCTTTTCCAAGTGGCTGGAAATTAAGCTCATGAAGGCCACTACCACCGATGCGGTTATTAGGGAGCTGAGGCAGTTATTCGCTACCCATGGGTTACCGGACATCTTAGTGTCAGACAATGGGCCCCAATTCATGGCCACATAGTTTGAAGGGTATTTAGTGGAGTTGGGGGTCAGACACGTCCTCTCAGCCCCGTTCCATCCAGCTAGTAATGGACAGGCTGAGAGATTCGTAAGAACGGCCAAAGAGGCCCTCTCATGCCTAGGCCCCGAGGACTGGCAGGAAAGAATAGATTGGTTCCTAACAGCCCAGCACTCCATGCCTTGTACAGCAACAGGCCAAAGCCCGGCAGAACTACTCATGGGGAGGAAGCTCCGAGGGGTACTGGATAGGCTAAATCCCAATTATTCCCCTGAGGTTTTCAAGTGGGGGGGAGGAAACTCAGGGAGTTCACCATAGGGACTCCAGTCCACACCAGAAATTACGGGAAGGGCCCACTCTGGGAAGCAGGGACAATCACGGAAATCATGGGGCCCAAATCGTACAGGGTAGACATGGGGGACAGGAGAGTTTGGCGCAGGCACATAGACCAACTGAGAAGGCAAATCACAACAGATGCCGAGGAAAACTTCAACGAACCGCTCCCTGACTACCAGCCAGAACAACAAACTAAGTCAAGCCTGAGTGCAGCGAAGGACTTAGCTGACAATCCTGGCATCCGGAGCCACCCCAGCGAGGAGTTCCCGCCAGCCGGAGAAGTCGCCGCCCACGAAGAGATCTTGGAGGTTCCATTGGTGGAGCAGGGAGAAACAGGGAGTCCCTCCGACCTGCTCGACGCCGCCCCTCCGACTGAACTGCACAGGTCGATCAGGCTATGTACACGCCCTGGTCACCTGAGAGACTTTGTAAATAAAACCCAAAGTGACTTCTGGGAGGGGAGAAGTGTTATGTAAATAAGTTCGTTTGGCGGGAAGTTTGAATTAACTGACCCTCAGCTGATTGGCTGACTACCACAGCTGCATAAAGGGAGCTGTTTCCCTAGGTCAGTCACTGGGTTCTCACCCTAATAAACAGAGCTGTTGTCACTCACTGCCTGGCTTGCTGCATCCTCATTCACCCAACTTAACAGGGCTTACCTCCTTCAAGGTGGTCAATCAGGTAGACTACATCCCCATGCCAGAATACCCCCAGGAGCCTCCCTTTTCTATTAGTCTAATGGACTGGGTTGATTCATTGCAGAATTCGTGGAGGAATGTAAGGTGGGCACTGGCAGAAGCCTAGAAAGAGCAGGCTGATAAGAAATGAGCACTGGCAAAAGCAACATAAGCCTACAAAGAGCAGGCTGATAAGAAACAGAAGCCTACAAAGAGCAGGCTGATAAGCAGGGTCCACAGAGACCCTTCCAGGTGGGGGAGGAGATTTATCTCTCCACAAAATACTTAAGGCTAAAGTTGCCCTCAAAAAACTAGATCCTACATTCTTGGGGCAATTCATCATCATAAAGGTAATCAATCCAGTTACTGTGGAACTAAAACTTCCCCACCTTTTGGGGAAGGTGCACCCAGTATTCCACAATAGCTTGTTAAACCAGTAGTTGGCTCTACATTGAGACTGATAGCTTCAGTGGCACCAAAGCCCATAATGATGGAAGGGGAGACTCATTACGAAGTAAAGTGAATTTTAGATTCTAGGCTTTATAAGGGAAAGTTACAATATTTAGTGCAATGGAAAGGATATCCTTTATCAGAGGCCACCTGGGTTAAGAGCACCAACATGAGAGCAGACAGGCTAGCAAAGAAATTCCAAGATAAGAACCCTCAAAAACCCAAAGCGTCAATAAATGGGGAGGGGATGACTGAAAGGGATTTAATTGCTGTTTGTGATTCATATCTTACAGATGCTCTTTTCCACTTAACAGGAGCCGACTGTCAACTCTCTAAACAACTCTAGCTGAAGCCAAATTTTCCTTGCTTGGTTTCTTAGTTGCCATACTTATTGGGGGCAGGGGGACTTATGGAATGTAGAATGTTTTCCTCCAATGTGCCAGACATAACAACGATAAGGCCAACATGCCCTAGCAACATCAGGAAGAAGTGATGAGAAGTTCACCTGCTTGGTTGGCTAATTGATCTGTGACACAAGTGGGGGGTGGACAGTATCTATTCTTTAATTATACCAAAAATGTGAGAACTATTCGGTGTTGGCTTCACCTTTGACCGTGCTGATATGATGTACCCAATAAACCGGATTTTTGAGGAAGCCAAGGCCTTGGAGTCTTGAATTGGTTGGGAGCATTACTTGGAACATAACACTTTACTTGTTTCTTCTTAAAGTGAAACTTCCAAACTGTCCTTCTCAAATAATCTATTTCAATAATGGGGAGAATTGTGTAAGAAGTTTTTATGTTTTTAAACATTAACATTTATGAAGGGTTCTTGTCCTCTTTGACCTTGGTTGTTTTCTTGCAGATGTTTCATTATCCAAAGTATCCAAAGCTTGTTTGACAGTTCCTTGATTGGGGTATTGCTTACTTCTTGAGTATTGGTCTGATGTTAATCTTGGTGTTAATCTCTGCTCATCTGGGTGTTGATTGCTGGTGGGGGAGGTTTCTTGGTCTTTTTGTTCCTTTTTGGGCTTGTAGATCTGTTTTGAATGGAATGAAGATGCTATTTATGTCTATGTGCCTACTGATGGATGATTTGTCTGTGTGCCAGGCTTCTAGGAATTCTCTAGCATTTTTGGGCTTGGCTTAGTCTAGAATGGTCACAGTTTTCCAGTTGAAGCTATTATTAAGTCTGTCCATATCTTGTGAAATTAAGGAGTTTTCATCATGTCTTCTGATTACTAGTTGGTGTTCATGAATGTTCTCTGCCAGTCTTCTGCTTATTTGTCCTACATAGTGGCTGTTGCAGTCCTTACATTGTATGTTGTAGATGACTCCTGTTTTTTAATTCTGGAACTGCTGGATTTTTTTAGTGAATTTAATTCTTTAAATTTCTTGTTGATAGTGTTGGGTCTGTTGTCTAGTTGGTTCTTTTTTTATTATGGTATAGGTGTCATCTACATACCTGATCCATATTTTGGGTTGTTTGCATAGGAGTGCTATTGATTCTAAGTGCTGGATTACGACCTCCACTAGGAGTCCTGAATATGGATCAGATATGTAGATGACACTTTCACCATAATAAAAAAGGACCAACTAATTAAGGGAGAAGCTAGAGGTGAAATTGTTGGGCTTATTATTCCCTTTTAGAATTACATACTTTTACCAAACTTTGAATAATATTATGTTCTTTTACATTTTTATCCTTATTTTTATCTCTATAGCAAGATTATAATGGTATAAACTATAGTATAGACAGAAATGTACTTTTAGATTTGCAAGAGTCTGTTAATGCATTCTTACAATAAAGTAGAGCTAGTTCTTCTGACCATGCTTCTTCTTTGGACAACCTTGCAAAATTGACATCAGAGGCTTGGCCAGCGACACGGCGAAACGACACGAACTTTGGGGCTTCGGGGTGAGCACCAATATTTCAGTTGTTTTGGGGGTCCACAGTGGACCACAGCCGACCCATAGGGACGGTGAAGAAAGGGGGCACAGGCTGGTGTGGACAGGGAAGCCACAAATTCCCTGTAGGTGACTCTACAGCTGGGAAGACAGCCATTGAGAGCTGTCGCAAAGCCAGGGCAGTCACACATGAAGAAAAGGAAAGCGGAAATGAGGCACAACATCTGAGTGAGGAGGAAATTTCTGTCTTGGAAACAAGACCTCTATTTTGAACAGACACTCTGAACTTAAAAAGAAGAGAATTAGAAGTGAAGAGAAACAGCAAGAGTGAAAGGGCAGGAAGTGGATATCCAGCTACCTCCCCATTTCCAGGCTAGCGGCAAAAGAGCAATGGCCATAAATAAAAGCTAATTTTCTCCCAAATGGAGAAAGGGGGGTGGGGGTAAAAGGGAAAAAGTGAGATTATTATAAAGATAGAGGAGAAGAGATAGAGGAAGGAAGAGAAGGGGAGGAGAAGAAGAAAAGTTGTGGCAAAATAAAGAAGGATAAATGGTAAAAGCAGCCCCGAACAATTAAACATTAAAGTTAAAAGATAAGATGAATGAAAAATGATGGAAAAATGACTGTACAGCTAAATATGTTTATGAGAAACAAAAATAAAAACTTTTTGGGGAAAAAAACAAAATTGACATCAATCTTGCTAGTCTGAAAGTACATTCTCCTCCCCCCCACCCTTGATTTTATAGACTGAAAAACTAGAGAGGGATCCTTCTCAGACATTTGCCATGTTAACATTTCTGCTGCAGGCTAACCTGGCTCTTAACTGACCATTGCCCAACCTGCCCGTCCTCTCCCCAATGTCTCCTGAAGTTCATGCCCATATTCCATTACAATCTGGTTGTTAGATAGCTTATTCAGCTAAATATCTTGGTTTGCATATGAGAGACAACAGTCAAGAAATGTACCAAAATAAATATGTGAAATTGCCCTGCAACCAGAAGCAAACATCCAGGTCCCTAATCAATGTCATTTTGTCACTGAAGCATCAATGATCATGCAGACAGCAAGAAAATGGAAAAGACTGCTCACACATTGGATCATTAAAACACAGGCTCAACTTTGGGATGGTGATGAGATGAACATGCCTTCAGGACATGTCCTTAAAGGACTGTTAGCAAAGTGTTTTCAAGCCACCATTAGTGGGCACAGGTGGATGAGTTCAATATCACCCTTTTCATTGACATATGATTTGTCAGCAAGAAGAACATATTGCTATCCGTTAGTAAACACACTCTGAGCATAAATTCTCTAAAAATGATAATTAGAAAGCCTTACAGTGTCCACATTCACTCATGATGTTGAATATAAAAATTGCCTTACTACCAACATTGCTCACTGAAACAATCCTGTCTGCTCTGGCTCACACAAATAAAGATGTGCACCTGTCACTCACAGAAATGAAGTTGTGTGCATGCACATGCCTGCCCCTCACACAAAACCATTCCCTCCCGCGCCCCCGCTGGGCCACTAACCTAGAAAGGTTTGGGAACGTTGGACTAGACAATTGAAAATGACTTGCCTTCAACATTCTGTGAAGGAGCGAAGTGCAGTGAGATGCTGGGAAGCCCCTCTAGGGATCCTGGAGCAGTTAGAGGATCAAGCAGGTTTGTTATGATGGGAAACATGAGATATGGCTAAACATGTGGAGTAGGCCATTATTATGGAAGAATGAGTAGCAATTTAGCATTGTTTCCTCTTCTTATTTCAGAATCTTTGTCTCACTGGGCTCAATTACTCCGTAAAAATATAATGATTGCATACATTTATTGATTCACAACTTGAACACTGTTCCTGTATTTCAGCACAAATAGAGATACACATTGCCAAAAAACAAGTTTTTTCAAGCTAATATAAGCAGAAAACTTAATTAAATTAATAATTAGTGTCCAGGTGTCTTGTAGCTTTTTGATTACAGAAAGAACTCCCAGTATAGAAAAGATAGCAAGAAAAGTAGCTGGCAAAATGCAGCAGGTTTTGTATGTCCAATGTACCCTTCCTACATCTTCCAACCACACATCTCCACTTTTGAGTCCATGATGCTAAACTGCAGGTGCTGTTAAATACCAAGATAACCTTAATAAAACCATATTTGTTCACCACAGATGTCCAGAGGATGAGATAGCCTGTTAGGATTTTCCACCCAGGCCCCTGATGTATTCAAATGGATTTCAGAGGGTGCTTGGGGATTTCCCATCTGGTCCAGTGCTACTGGAATCAGGTCAAGCACTGGAGTCAGTTGATGATCAGAGCATTCAATAAAATTGATCCCAAACAGCCTCTTGGAAGCCTGCAGATTCTTTTATCAACTAGTTCAGTAGCAGAAATGATACCTAAGTAGTCATGTAGGAAGATCAAAGACTGTTTAAGCAAGCATAGATTGGTCTCATGTTCAAGGGTATCTAGGTTAATAAAGGCAGTGAGAAAACTTGAAAAATACACAGTAATGGTGTGCACATGTGCATTTGGTGTGCATTGTGCATGCATGTGCAGCATGCATTTTGTGCACACTCTGCATGCTTGTGCACTTTGCATGGGCACACACATGTTTGGCACATAGTGCGCATGCGCAAGCAGCAAGCCAGTGGCAACCCGCGGAGGATTTCACCACTGTCCCAGTTCCTATTGAATTAACACCAGTGCATATGGCTATTATTGGTATTCTATAAAGAAATAAAACAGCTATTTATAAAAGAAATGAAGCAGTTAGATTTCTCCCCCAGTTCCCCTAATATATTAGTGGCTATTGTCCATAGTCCTGTTTTGCTTTTTCTTTACTAGAGAAGGATGAGCATGAAAAGGTAATTGGTCATTATGATGCATTTGGACAAAAAAAAATGCTGGTAAAGTCATCTAGAATTGCCAAAATTTTAACTACTCATGGGCAGAGTCCTATGTGCCAGCTGGGGCAGCATGCAGCATCACTATATGAAACTAATTCCAGCATTTGGACTTGGATAGAGTGCTTTGTCTCTGTCACCTAGATTCATGTTCCTCTTTAGTAGAAGGGATTATTCTAGTTCCTTGTAAAGAAAGAAGAGAGCAATGTGGAACAGTGATCAGTGTTTTGGATTATGAACAGGGAATCCCAGGTTCTAATTCATTCTCATCAATGGAAGCTCAGTGGAAGTTTTTGTATCAGTTGTTCTTTTTTAGACAACCTAGGTTCAGTTACTCAGTCCAACAATTGCACAGGTTGTGTTTGTAGGGAAAAATTGTGTGAGTAAGAAAACAGAAAGTATTAAGTACTAAATATACACAAATACTAATAGATCCTCTGTGGGTTATAAATATTTATTGGCCTGTCTCAACCTTCCTTATTAAGGAATATTTTGAAAAGATGGTGTATCCCAGCTATAGAATATCTTAGCAGAAATAAGTTACAGTATCTGGATTTAAGTCAGTCACGTTTTTTTAAAAAAATAGGGTACCAAATGGTATTGATTGTTCTAGTGAATTATCTCCAAGATGGCGACCTGGCTCTAAATCTGCCAAGGTAGAGATGGGGGTTTTGGGCTTGTGGGGAGCTCCGGGGGCTGTTTGACCATCTAGACCCCCTTGCCCAGCAAGCGCTATTTGAGGCCAGTGGATTGAGGGCTTCTGTGCTCTCTGAGACGCTTTCTAAAATGCCGAAAACAGCGTGGCAGCGAGGCTCTGAGGAACAGCTGATCCACGGTCACCGCTAGAAGGGCGAGAAGGGCAGCATCTGCGGTTTATGGATGGTGGTAGCGGCAGCGGCGGAGACAGTGAAGCGGCAATGAAACAGAGGAACTCCCATGCTCCCATGCTGGGGAACCCGCCGGCACGATGGCTGGGACGGCGGCTGCGGTGGAGGCTGCGGTGGGGGTGCTGGCGTCATCGTGGATTGCACACACCCCCTGCAGTGGAGTAGTGGAGTTGGACGCTGGGGGAAGGAGGTGGGCGTCAAAGGAGATGAGGAAGAACCAAAGACGTGACTGCTGGTAGTGCCCGCGAGGAGGCCTGTGCCTCCACCCCCCCGCCTCCGCCGATGCCGCTGCAGCAGCTAGTTGCTGAGAGGACTGGAGTGATGTAGCCAAGAAAGATCATGAGGTGGGAGCCTCCATCGTTAAAATCTGTAATATTTGGGAACTTCGGGCCACCATAGGGCTTTGGGGTAACTCCCAATTTTCAATCCCTATGGTGAGGCCCCCTTTATAACTATTGGGGGGGCTAAGACTGGGCATAGATAGGGTGGCTGGAGATCTGGGGAGGCTAAGGAGGGTTGAGAGGCTGTCGGAGTGGTTACTGAGTCACCTTGGACAACCCTCCCCCCCCTCCTCCTTCCCCCACTGGGCCATTACTAGGCCCGATAACCAACATGCTTGCCCTGCCGGTTTCTGCTTCGTGGAGGCGGTTCCCACCTGTTTTCCATCCACCCGCTTGCCTATACTACCCAGCTATACGCTGCCTGTATGAACATTGTGGACAGTTTTTCCCGGAGACTTTGGACCTGGCTCTGTTTGTCATCCAGTACGCTGGCTGTATGGAAAATGGCAGTTTACGGGAGGTTGAATGGAACCGGTATCTATCATCGTTTCACCACCGAATGGGATGTACCATCTTCCCCATGGCCAGTTGACCGACCAGCATGAGAGGCTGGTTGGAGGATTACCCTGAGCTGGTTGGTATATTGGACTCCGCCACTGCCATGAGAGGATAGTGGAGACTCTCTCATTTATGGTCAACCTGCCTTGTTTTCCTGGACAATTTTGGACTATCATAATGGAGCCGTTGGCCATGCCTCACTACTACCTCAGGGCTTTTGATGTATTTAAGGTCTCAGCTTCTTGGTCTGCAAGACTCCCCCATCTCGCAAGCCTGGCCCTCCACGTTATCGAGGGCCTACCTGAATGATGGGCTTTGGAACCCAGAGAGGTGGCATGTGGCGAAGAGGGGATTGAGGGGTTTTCTATGTAAATTTTTGGATAAATTTTTAAGGGGTCCCGGGGGGGAAGGTAGGATTCGGACTAGAGTAGTGGATTTGGGGGATAACCCACTAAGGGGAGGGTCGGGCCTGGCCATGACGCGTGGCGGGGGGGTAGGGGATCCGGGGGTGATGAGGGGGGTCGAGCTTGTCCAGATTGTGTTTTTACCATCGGTACTGTGAGTGGGAGGGGTAGATATGGCGGGAGCAAGGGGCCATATCATGTGGAGGGAGCGCGCACCTGCTGTCTTCAAACGGTGGTGCACTCCGGCCCCCAAGGCTCCACTCGTTCTCTAGGTTGTACAGACCCTCAGGGCCTGGGCTTGCGAGTGATATTGTGCAATGCCAGGTCTGTAGTAAATAAAGCCCCCCTCATTTGTGATCTTATTCAGGAGGGGGGAGCGGACCTGGCAGGTATTAGGGAGACCTGGTTGGGCCCGGAGGGAGGGGTCCCTCTGGTAGAAATGTGCCCACCAGGCTTCCACGCATTCCATCAGCCGAGGTCACAGGGGAGGGGTGGGGGAGTAGTGGTTGTTATTAGAGAAGGCCTTAGGCCGAGGGAGGCCACTGTCCCTCAGACGGCCGGCTGTGAGTCTCTCCTTGTGAAGTGGGGTCATGGGGTTCAGATGGGTTTGCTGATCATGTACCTGGCTCCCTGCCACGTGGCAGCAGCTCTACCCGAGCTTCTCAATGTTATCGCCGTGGTGGCGGTTGATACCCCCAGACTTATGGTCATGGGGGATTTCAACCTGCCGTCCATGGGTAAGGCATCTGAGGTGGCTCGGGAGTTCATGGCTTCCATGACGGCTATGGACTTAACCCAGTTAATTCATGGCCCTACACACGCGGGGGGAAACACGCTGGACTCAGTTTTTGTCTCTGGACAGTGGCTGAGTGATCTTGAGATAGGGGATATAGTCATCGAGCCCTTGTCATGGTCGGATCACTCTCTCCTTCGCCTTGACCTTCGAACTACTGCACCCCGCCGCAGGGAGGCGGAACCGACAAGATGGTACCGCCCAAGGCACCTGATGGAACCTGACAGGTTCCAGATGGAGCTTGGGCCAATCCCTGAGGTTCTGGCTCACGCCTCGACTGGAGACCTAGTGGCCGCCTGGGATAGGGTGGCTGCTGGAGCTCTGGATCGAGTCGTGCCTTTGCGGCCTCTGACCCGGTGCCGATCTCACCTGGCTCCTTGGTTCACCGAGGAGCTAAGGGAGGTGAAGTGCTGGAAAAGATGCCTAGAGAGTGGTTGGAGGGCCAGTCGTGCTGAATCTGACCGGACACTGGTAAGATCTCATATTAAGAATTACCTAGTGGTGATAAAAGCAGCAAAATGTACTCATTTTGCTGCTCTTATTGCATCATCAGATAATCGCCCGGCCGCCCTGTTTAGGGTGACCCATTCCCTGCTCCACCAGGAAGCGCGGGAGGACCCCTTGGAGGGAAGAGCCAAGGATTTTGTTCATTATCTGCATGACAAAATCACTCAGATTTGGGAAGATCTGGACTCCGACTGGGTAGATCCAGCGGGGATGACGGAGGCAGGTCCTGAGAATGTTATCTGGGATGAGCTTGATCCTGTGACCCCTGAGGACGTGGACAGGATTCTGGGTAGACTGAATGCGACCACATGTTTGTTGGAGCCGTGCTCCTCCTGGTTAGTGCTGGCTTCCCGAGAGGTGATGCGAGGCTGGCTCCAGGGGATTATAAATGCTTCATTGGGCAAGGGTGTCTTCCCCGCTGCCTTGAAAGAGGCGGTGGTGAGACCTCTCCTCAAGAAGCCTTCCCTGGACCCGGCAGTATTCGCTAACTATCATCCAGTCTCCAACCTTCGCTTTGTGGTGAAGGTTGTCGAGAGTGTGGTTGCACGACAGCTCCCCCAGTACCTGGATGAAATGACATATCTAGATCTGTTCCAGTCAGGCTTCAGGCCTGGGTACAGCACGGAAACGGCATTGGTCATGTTGGTGGATGATCTCTGGAGGGCTTGGGACAGGGGTTGCTCCTCTGTCCTGGTCCTGTTAGATCTCTCAGCGGCTTTTGATACCATCGACCATGGTATCATGCTGCACCGGTTGGAAGAGTTGGGGGTGGGAGGCATCGTACTACGGTGGTTCTCCTCCTTTCTCTCCGACCGGTCGCAGTCTGTGTTGACAGGGGGGCAGAGGTCGACCCCGAGGCCCCTTATATGTGGGGTGCCACAAGGATCGGTCCTCTCCCCCCTTTTGTTCAACATTTATGTAAAGCCGCTGGTGAGATCATCCGTGGTTTTGGGGTGGAGTACCATCAGTACGCTGACAACACCCAGCTGTACATCTCCACCCCAGACCACCCCAACGATGCCCTTGAAGTAATGTCCCAGTGCCTGGAGGCCGTATGGATCTGGATGGGGAGAAACAGGCTCAGGCTCAACCCATCCAAGATCGAGTGGCTGTGGTTTCCGACGTCCTGATATAGTCAACTGGTGCCATTGCTGACTATTGGGGGCGAATCATTGGCCCCCATGGAAAGGGCTCGCAACTTGGGTGTCCTCCTGGATTCACGGCTGTCTTTAGAAGAGCACTTGACGGCCGTGACCGGGAGGATTTTTCATCAGGTTCTCCTGATTCGCCAGTTGCGTCCCTTTCTAGATCGGGACTCCTTACGCATGGTCACTCATGTCCTCGTCACCTCCCGTCTGGACTATTGTAACGCTCTCTACATGGGGCTCCCCTTGAGGAGCACTCGGAGGCTCCAACTGGTGCAGAGTGCGGCTGCACGGGTGGTGATGGGAGCGACGTGGCGCTCCCATGTAACACCTCTCCTGTGCGAGCTGCACTGGCTCCCGGTGGTCTTCCAAGTGCGCTTCAAGGTTTTGGTTATCTCCTTTAGTGTGCTCCATGGCTTAGGACCTGGTTATTTACGGGACCGCCTGCTACCACCAATAGCCTCCCACCGACCAGTACGCTCCCATAGAGAGGGGCTCCTCCGGGTGCCGTCGGCCAAACAATGTTGACTGGCGGCCCCCAGGGGGAGAGCCTTCTCTGTGGGGGCACCTACTATCTGGAACGAGCTCCCCCCAGAGATACGGAGGATCCCGGATCTGCGTACCTTCCGTCGCGCGCTCAAGACTTTCCTATTTCATCAAGCCGGCCTGACCTAAGTCTTTCCCCTTTTAAATGGAAATTTTAAATCTGGTTTTAAATTATTGGGGGTTTTAAATTTGTTCAGCCAAATTATTTAATTCATTTTAATCTATTTTAAATTTTGTATTTATATGTTTTATTCTATGGCTGTTCACCGCCCTGAGTCCTTCGGGAGTAGGGCGGTATACAAATTCAATAAAATAAATAAATAAAAATAAATAAATCTTTTGAGGAGAATTGGAGGAAGTGCATCCCTCCCTGTTCTCCTTGATCTCCAGTGTTATTCAACATTATATGATCATAGTACCCTTCTGGATCACCTGCAAGCAATGAGATTGGAGGCATTGCTTTACAGTGGCTCCACTCCTTCCTTGGCAGATAGTTTTAGTAGGGTTAAAGGGGGAACAAAGGTCAAATTAATTGTATTCCCTTGTAGTCAAAAGTCAGAGATCCATTTTCTCTCTGTGTGTGTACTTTACAGCCTCTGGAACTCACTGGAAGCAGTCATTAGTGGGTCCTAATAATATTCAATTATTATTAATGTTATTTTTAACAATATTTTTCTTCATTTTTCTATATATCTAATTAGAAGGGTCAACTATTCTAAATATGGATGCCTTGCATTCCCCTAATTCAATTTCCAATTCAGGTTTCATTATTTTTCCATTTAACTCAAGTTACAATTCAAGTTACAGCACTGAAAAGCAACTTTAATATCAGTTTCTAGTCCTGTTCGTGATCTCATTTTAGGTATCTCAGAAGAATGAGTTTATCTTATCATTCACTCTGTTCATTTCCAATCTTTCACACACAATCTACCATTATCACACAACTTTTTAATACACTATTGTGTAAAAAGGTTTTCCTTCATCTGCTTCCTCAACTAAATCTATTATTTGAATTCTTGTCCCACTCTTTTTTTTTTATTGTAAAAGTTTTACAATTACATTTTCACCCCATTTTCACCCCCCTAACCCTCCCCAAACTCCCCAACCCACCCTCCCAAACCCCCCCGACCCTCCCCTCCCCCCAGACTTCCATAGAATATCATTATCCCCTATACAAAAACCTTAAACCCCCCCAACCCCCATGTCATTTTTCATCTTCACATAGTTCGACTATTTCTATTTAATATAATATAATACTATCAATGAAAAGCTATTTGATACTTCTTGGTTTGGTATTTGTTCTGCACATAATCTATCCACTTTTTCCATCCACATTCATAAGTCTCTTGTGAGCGATCTTTTAAGTATGCTGAAATCTTCGCCATCTCCGCAAAGCTAGCCATCTTCAAAATCCATTCTTCTACGGTGGGCAGAGCTTCATTTTTCCAATATTTACCTATCAACAATCTCGCTGCTGTAATCATATACAAAATCAACTTTGTTTCATCCACTGTAAAACCCTCAACTATACCCAATAAAAGCAATTGTGGAGAAAATTGGATTTTTTTCTTTAAAACATTCTGCATGACCCACTCTTGTCCTGGTGCTTCTCCTATCACGGCTCCACCTTCTTCCTAGGTTTTCTTTTCTCCTCTTACTTAATCCCCTGTTGTCTCTCCTCTATTGTTAATTTAATTAAATATTCTTATACTTACATTCTCTGAACTTTACGGGGATGATAATCTTAAATAACTGCTTTTTTCCACAATAAAATTTAGTGGGGTAGAAATTGGTATAATTAATGTTTGTATAGATATGGAAAATAAAAGAATACTATAAATCTGATTTATAGTCCATTTTATGATCTGTTAATACAGTCATAATTGTAACACCTATTGTAGACACTCCATCTCAAATAATTGCAAAGGAGAAAAAGAGCAGAAAGTGATAATTGAATTATTATTAGATTGTAGTATTTGTCTATACAATGACTTCCAATTTTTAGGTCTGGAGGAAATAGTTAATTTAGGAATGTGATAAAACTTTACAAAATAGAAGTGCATTCACAGAATACAGAAAGTTGCTCTAATTTACATTTTGTAACAGCTGAGATTTTTTTATATAGCAGAAAAAAAAGTTGGTGACAACTTTAAATTCATCTCTTGCATGATGGATTTAGATAACTGCATAGAACAAAACTGGTCAAAAGCTTCTCACATTTTGGTATTTAAGTAAAATATTTAAGTAAAAGGAATGTTGTACTCACCTGAACATTCGTTCTATGTGTGTTGCATGAGAGTCCAAGCAATGGGTGATAACCTTGTCTGATTGGCCAGAAACTGAGTTTTAATTTGTTTAGTCATGCGGCCTTCTTACTGCTTAGCTCCAGTTTATTAACAATGATCTGGATCTGGAGAAGACGTAACCTGTAAAGAGAAAAAACAGACTCTCCTGGACCCTGGACCCCCTTTGGAATTTTAGAGAGGGGTTGGACTCTCACGCAGCGCACATAGAACGAACATTCAGGTGAGTACAACGTTCCTTCTCCTGTGCGCTGCTTAGAGAGTACAAGCAATGGGATATGCCAAGCTAAATATCCCTAGGATGGGGAGTAGAAACCTCCAGGGTCCTGTTGACTGGAAGAACCTGCTGCAAGACCAGTCTCCCAAAGGCCACCTCTGCAGAGGCAAACATGTTGAGTTTTTAGTTTCTGATGAAGGGAGAAGGTGATGTCCAAGTGGCTGCCCTGCAGATCTCTAGTATAGAGGTCTGAGTAGCCCAAGCCACCGTTGTGGCTGCACTTCGTGTAGAATGAGTCATAATGCGGCCTGGAATAGGTTGAGCCTGATGATAGTAAGCTAGAGAAATACAGGCCTTGAGCCAGTGACTGATGGTGGATAGAGTCACCTTCGTGCCCAGAGACCTGGGCTGAAAAATAATGCCTCTGTCTTCCTGAACGATGCCGTCCTGGCGATGTATATGCACAGGCCTCTGCGTACATCTAAGGTGTGCCACTGGCATTCTCTGGGATGTTTGGGATTTGGACAAAAATCCAGTAAAATGACCTCCTGGGCCCAGTGGAACCAGGAGTTGATTTTCAGCACGAATGTCGGGTCCAGGCAGAGGATGACTTTGTCAGGATATATGATACACAAATCCTTCCATACTGAGAGAGCCACCAGTTCTGAAATTCTTCGAGCAGAAGTGATGGCGATGAGAAAGGTGACCTTAAATGTCAGAAGACTGAGGCTGGCGGAACTCAACAGCTTGAATGGAGAGGATGTAAGTACCTGTAAAATGAGGGACAGATTCCAAGAAGGGTATATTTGAACAGGTGGAGGTCGCAGATTGGAAACCCCTTTTAGAAAGCTACAAGCCCTCGGGTGTTGAGAGAGGGTTGAAGCTCCATCGCAGGACAGAATAGTTGCCAAAGAATCTACTTGTCTACGGAGAGTGTTAACCGCTAATCCTGCCTCTAACCCTTCCTGCAGGAAGGCCAATACCTGAGGTACAGAGGCCAATGTTGGGGCTAACATCTTTCTAGTGCACCAGCGGCCAAAGGAATTCCACGTGAGTTGTATATGCGAGTTGTCGACGGACGTCGGGAAGCAAGGATAGTAGAGATTACCTTCCTAGAAAATCGATCTTTTTTCAGGCTCTCCCTTTCAAGTGCCAGACAGCCAGCTGAAACCATTGAGGTTCTGGGTGTTGCAAGGTCCCCTGGCTGAGGGAGATCCTGTCTGGAGGGATCCTCCAGGGAGATGATATTGATAGGGTCAATAGATCCGCGAACCAGGTCTATCTGGGCCAGTGAGGAGCTACGAGGAGAACCTCTATGCCTTCCTCCAGGATCTTCCTGATGACCCTCAGAATTAGAGGTATTGGGGGAAATGCGTATAATAGGCCCTGGGGCCATGGACAGCAGAGGGTGTCTGTCCCTTCAGCTCCTGGGGATCGGAATCTGGTGTAGAATCGTGGAAGTTGTGCATTGACTGGGCTGGCAAAAAGGTCTACTTGGGATGGGCTGAATTTGGTTGACAGCTGGAGGTACAGATCTGGATGAAGTTTCCATTCTGCCTGATTGATGGTCGTTCTGCTCAACCAATCTGCTTAGATGTTGAAGATCCCAGAGATGTCTTCTGCCCGCAGGGAGAACAAGTGTTTCTCCACCCACTGACCTATCGTAGCAGCCTCGCACAGCAGCGCCCTGGAGCGGGTGCCCCCCTGATGTTTCACGTGTGCTTTGACTGTGACATTGTCCATCAGTAACAGCACGTGGTTCCCTGACAGTTGATCTTGGAAATGGCAGAGTGCCAGATGAGTGGCTCTCAATTCCAGCCAGTTGATGTCTTTGAAGAGGTCGTTTGGAGACCATCGACCCTGGGTCACTCAAGATTGTAGATGAGTGCCCCATCTGAAAAGGCTGATGTCTGTGGTCAGGGTTAGATATCATTTTGTCTAACAATTGGGAAAGAAGCATCAATGGTACCCTTTTGAGGGTTCTGACTTGCCTGATGGTGGAGCGGATCCTGGAGCGATGCTCCTGGGAGAGGAAGACAAGGCTGGCCTGAGTGTCGATCCTTGCTCCCAGATGGACCAGGTTGGTGGAGGGGGTCATGTGACTCTTCTCCCAATTCACGGTGAATCCGTGGTCTTGGAGGGTTTGAACCATGATCTGGAGATCTAGACACGCCTGCTGAAGGGATGAGGACAGGACCAAAATGTCATCCAGATAACATAACAAACGTATGGGCTTTGTCCGCAAGTGAGCAGCCATCACGTCCAGAGGTTTTGTGAATACTCTGGGTGCGGACGATATCCCAAAAGGCAGAGCTTTGTATTGGTAATGTAGTCCTGTATAGGAAAACCTGAGGAATCTCCTGTGGGATGGTCTGATGGGCATGTGCAGATAAACCTCTCGTAGATCTATTGATCTCAAGAGATCTCCCTGTCTGATGCAACCCAGAATGGTGTGCAGGGATTGCATTTTGAAGCATTTGTACTTGATGTGTACATTCAGCTTCTTCAGAACTAGGATGGCTCTGCTTCCGCCCAACTTCTTTTGCACCAGAAAGAGTAACGAATAGAAGCTGAACCCCTGGTGTTGAAGAGGTACAGGCTCTATGGCCTGAATGGCCAGTAGATGCTGGATTTCAGCTTCCATTAGAGAGCTCTTGGTGGGATCCCATGAGATGGAGCATTGGATGAACTGTCGAGGGGGTTTTCAACTGAACTCTAGGGTGAGACTGAGTGTTATTGTCTGTAATGTCCAGGCATCGGAGGTCGTGTGTCACCAGCAGGTTGCGAATCTGTCCAGGCGACCGCCTATGGGACATTTGTCAGGACAGTCATTTGTTCTGATGGTAAGGTCAGTAGCCAGCTCCCCAAAAGGGACATCTGGTCTGTGACTGTCTGGAGCGATCCTGAAAGGAAGGTCGGTCCTGTGGCCTGTCAGCAGTTGGTAGGACAGACCTTTGGTAGCCTGGGCTTTGAAACCCCATATCAGATGCACGAAAGGGCTGTCCATGGTAAGGAAAACTGATTTGTCTGTCTGTTCGCCTGTAGACATGGGGAAGAACCTTCCTCTTATCCTTACCCTCTACCAAAACAAGATCTAAGGCTTCCCCGAAGAGAGAGCGACCCTTGAATAGAGACGCTACTCATCACCATTTTGTTTTCATGGCAGCCTGCCAGTGCCTCAGCCATAATAGGCATATGGAAGTGACATTGGATGCTAAGGCTCGTGAAGCAAACTTTGCTGAATTGAGGGTTGCATCTGCTGAATATTCTGCGGCAGCAATTAGCTTATTTATGTCCTGATGCAAGCTGATGTCTTCAGGGGATGCCCGGGACTGCATTTGATGAAGCCAGATTAGGGATGTCCTAGAGAAAAAGGACACCGCTGTGGCAGAATGAGTGGCCCAGGTGGCTACTTGGTGGGTCTTACGAGCAGCGAGTTCCGCCCTTCAGTCCTCAGTTTTTAGGCCGTCATCTG